>CM075505.1:25430286-26687786 GCA_037950675.1 Hypophthalmichthys molitrix
ATAACTGCAAATGGACTTCGCAACATCGGCCGCGCCAATACGTACACACAAACTCTTTTACAAAATCATGCACACACACACAAGAGTGAACTAGAGTTTGCCTAACAATGCTAATTGGTTGAAAAGAGTCAGGCTTATGTTGACAGTAATGAAGACTGATGCTCTTATGTGTCCTCAAATGTGGTAGACTCTAGTGTGGGTATAAATAAACACTGTCAGCGCTAACCCAGATCTGAGGTTTTGTGTACACACACAAAAAAAAAGATACAGAAGATAAATAACACACACACACATCCCCAAATCCTAGCAAGCCACTGCAATCCAGTAAATCTGGTAACAGTTTAAAAGAAAGTGTCTACAGAATTGAATGTATGGAAACTTAAAGAGATAAACTGTTCAAAAAAATAAGAATGAAAGAAGCTGACACTCCATCTCTTAGACTAAATGCTTTTCTAAAAGCAGGGTCAAGAGGAGATGATAATAGAGATGATGAAAACAATGTAATCACCTTATAAATAAATAAATCTGTGCAATACCTCTAAATGTTTCTACTGCAGTATATGTGCCAATCACAGGACTGATGAAACTCTTGCAGCAGCATGATTTATTTAAACCACAGGAAATATCATAATAAAAATATGACATTGTGTGTATGTTGCTCACAGCCCTTAAAGGGATATTTGACCCAAAAATGAAAATTCTGTCATCATTTACTCTGCCTCATGCCATTCTAAACAAAGACTTCCTTTTGTAGAACAAAAAATGAGAAATGTCTCACTGTTTTTTGTACATACAATGGAAATCAATGGTCACCAAAACTGTTTGGTAGCCTACCAACATTCTTTAAAATATCTTCTTTTGTGTTCCACAGAAGATAGAAAGTGTTGTCAAAAGTACTGACTGTGATACCAAGTCGGTACTGAAATTTTAAAAATGTGAGCACTGTTGAGTGGATTCGTAAACACCTCTGATTGGCCATTGTGTTCACGCACACATCAGATATGTCTGTGATTGGCTACAATGATCAACGTCTCAAAAACATGTTGTAAATATACATCAATGACGCTCTTCACCGAGCGTTTAGACAGATACACACCGGTCCGCTGATAGACGTCTGCTTTCAAACGCTCCCACTCCCATTTTCAAATTCAAACATTTCTGTGTGCTTTCAAAGCTACTGTGTGTTGATCACTGTAGCAATCACAGACATATCTGTTGAACGCGTGAACACAAAGACCAATCAGAGGTGTTTACGAATCCGCTCAACAGCACTCAAAGTTTCAGTACCGACTTAGTATCACGGTCAGTGCTTTTGACAACACTAAAAGAAAGTGATACAGGTTTAAAACAACACAATGGTGAATAAATGCTTTGGGTGAAGTACATTTTTGGTTGAACTGTTCCTTTAAAGCTACACTCAAAGTGAGTTTGATTTGCCCAATGCTGTTGGGGGAATTTGCTGAGTGTGTATTGGTGGTGACTATTCAGATGTTTTGTGCCCTTAAAACCACTGACTTAGAAGAACAAGAAATATGAGACTAAAACATATATTTGAACAAGTTGGACATTTGTTGCTGTTTGTCAACATGTCCTTACATTTAGCGTGAAAAATCACAGTCTTACAAAGCAAGGCTTCAGGGTAAAGGAGGATGCAAACAGAAGGAGTTTACATTCAGCAAAGGTGCTCAGCAGAGCCGAGTTGAGTCGAGCATCTGCTGTCATTTTGGAGTTCATGAAGAGAGCCGTGCTGCTTATGGCCCAAAGAAGGCAACGAGCCAGTGTGTGGGCTTAAGGGGGTTAAGGCCACACACAAACAGACACACACACACTAACCGAGAGAGCGAGTGAGAGTGAGCACTGCTAAGTGTGATCTGCTCTTCACTGCCTGCTCTGCCATGTTAGCTGGAGTTAGACTGTGCCAACTGGGCCAGGATGAGGGATTGTGTATGACATGCACGGCTGTCCGGCGTTAAAGCCGTTTAGCCGCTCAAAGTGTGTGCGTGTGTGCGTTGAGAGTTATCTACACATATACTGCTTACATGGAAATGTTCCGTCACCTTTTACACACACACATACCAAGTACCAAAAGGATGAGGTCTGGCAGGTGTCAACTGGATTGTGGGTTAATCAGTCCAATCTTCATCCCCTTGAACAGTGAGTAAACTGCATGTGGGTTTTTGAGGATGGCACAACACGCAATCCGCCAGATTGTTAGTCTGTATCTGTGAAAACTGAAGAAGATTTGACTCATTCTGCTCAAACATCACATATTCTCACTTTCTCGCCCTCAGCTGATCTCTACTCTGCATCCATTTGATTTTGAGCTCTAATTTAGAGATACGGTACATGAGGGATCAGGCGGAGGGAAGGATCGGGGGGAGATAGCGCAAGCTATCAAAGCCCGAGGCCCAGTAGGGAGCTTCCAGCTCTTGATCTTTCCCATCTTTTTTCTGACCGCTTTATTCATATCATAGTGCAGCAATATCAATAAGTACATTAACTCACCTACTTTAAAGTCTTCACACAGTAGGGGCATCCAGAAAACTGTGAGATACTATAACATGAGATAATAACAGCTATAATTCCTAATCATTCGTTAAAGTCATTCCACTTTCTCCTGAGACGACAAAAAAGAACATGAGCAAGCAATCCAGAGAGAGAACAAGAGAATTCATTAGACCTTGTAGTGATGTAGTGGGACAGTCAGCACTTAATAGGAAGATGACCCTGGAGCTATCGTATCCCATTCACACTGCCTGTCGTAGTCGGTTGGTTACTAGTAGCCATAAGATGGAGCTCTGTGTTATTAACATTCAATCAGTTCTTATAACTGAACATTCTGAAGGAAAAAAGGTGTTAAATTGCACCTGTGGATAAAGCATCACTTCAAAGTTGAATGAGAAGAATGCTTACACTTTGCCATCAAAGCTATCTATATGTATAAAGGGCACAAACACAGGGCAATCCAGGTCCAAACACACATAAATGTCTTACTTTAAGACCATCGCTGCAAAACATGCCATATAAATATGGAACTTCTCATCGCAAGGATGAACTAATCTGATTCTTGACTACAATTTAAACATGAGGAACAACTTTTGTGTTACAGTATCTGTAGCACTTACACTATAATTAAAAAAAAAAATTAATGTTCTATAGAAAGCTAGGACAGTGAATGATTCTTCCATAAATGATTTTGCATTCTTTTTGACATATTCAGGCACCATTAATTGTCTTTACATGGAAAAGATACTATTCAGAATTTATCCTGTGTCAACCAAATAAGTCATTCAGGATTGGAGAGTTGTGAATGAGTTGTGAATAAATGACAGAAATTTTATTTTTTGGATGAACTGTCCCTTTAAGTGCTTAACAGCAAAATGGTCAACCCTCAAAGAGAGCAAAAACACTGAATATTTAGCTTTAAACTGTGTCAATAACACGCTGCCTCCCCACGCAAAACACTTAGCGGTCTGTGTGTCTTTTCTGACCTTAACAGAGCATTAAACACTAATTGCGGCTACACCATTAGCCATTTCTAGCATGTTCTCCAGCTGCTGATGATGATACATGACCTTATGCGTCGCTGTCAACAGCCGGAAGGGAAATAGGTGCAGAGGGTCAGACGATTCACCGCGAGCACGCCGCGAGACGAGCGCGCGCCTCTCATAGATGGACAGTGTCGGTATGCGGTCTTCATAGACTGTCACGGACTGTAAGCTTGTCTCAATTATGTTTCCCAACAATCTAGCTGTAAAAAAAAGACAAAACTGCACACCGGACGCCTGAGACAATTGTAAACTAGACAGAAAAGTGTCGGCGCGTCCTTTTGGCATTCCGATTAAGCACCAGAAATAACGAAGATGGGGATGATGAAACCAGCGGGAAAGATCCACATTACCAGCACTAAAATCACACGACAGGGTCAGTTTAATCAAAGGGATTTGTCAGTAAACAGACACGGTTTAGTTCCAGCATTCATACAAGTGTAGAAAACAGTCGGGGGCATAGACGTGTACTGGCAAAAAAGCAGAGCTTGGCATATAAACGTAAGATCTTACCTGCGCTGAAGAGCCTGTTCATTTCCCGAAGGAAACTTTTATTTCCCTCAGGGAGCACCTTCCAAACGCAAAGCCGACGAGTCAATACTTTAAGATAGCTGTCAATTCCTTTAAATATATAGAATCACACTTAAAGCAACAAATAAAATGCCTAACATAAAGATCTAATGAACACTGAATGGAGAGTTAATTTGACGATGGCCGTCCGTTGGGATCCCGCTGTCCTAAAATGCTCAAACGGCTAAACACGGTAAGATCGCGAGTCTGTACAACCTTCTGCTTTGATTAAACGAAACAGAGGCGCGCGCTGAATGAGCGCGTGTGAGGGAGATCGGACGCTACCATTCACACTGAGGGACAACTGACCGATACATGCGACTGACGGCTCAAGCATCTGTCCGAGCGGATAAATATTAGCGCTTACGAGAGTTATGAGTTGACAAACATTCCTTCGAATCGAATTAAACCTCGTGAATGGCAGAGAATGATTCAACTGAAATTTCTTTCAAGAGAATTTGCTCGCGCCTCAGGTACATGCTCCGCATGCGGGTGCACCTGCTTGAGATGTGAGGAGGATGAAAATCAGCTTTCCCCCGTTTTTCTTTTGGAGTGTAATAATAATAATGGAATAAAAAAATTAAAAAAAAAACATCGGTATATTTCATATACATGCTTAGGCTACATGCTTAATTAATAAATGCACATGAAGTACTTAACTGAAGTGAAATAAGTGTTAGCTGTCTTGTACAGTACAAGGGGAGATGAGTGCTTATACAGCGTTGCCATGGAAAATGACCATTATTCTGAAATATCTGACCTCTGAATGCCACAAATGAGCACTGATAATTAAATATTCCAGAGACATGTAATAACTTAAGTTTTAATTTTGTACCAAGGCTAGTGACAAAACTGCAATTTTCATGGTTAAATTTAAAAAAATTTTTTATGACATTTACATTTATATTTGTCACCTTGTACTGAAAAAAACAAGCAAATCGACCAGGCACATATTTGTTTTTTTCCCATCAGCATTGACAGGAATAATGACAGTCGCTGTCTACACTGTAGACCAGAATAAGTTGGCAAAACTAAAAAAAAAAAAAAAAAAAAAAAAAAATGAAGCAATCAGCTGCCTCAATTTTTTTAAGTTAAGATATTCAAAGTTTAAGTAAACAGAACTGGCAGATTTTAATTTTGTACTACTCATATATTTTAATTGTTCTCAACTTGAAACGTTCAAGTACACTGATATTTAACTTAAAATGATCATGTAACCCCAGTGTAATTCATTTTATTAGTGTAAAATTAGCTATAGCTATAACAAGCTAATTCAGAAAATGCTAATTTGCTAACATGTTAATAATATCGTGGTATAGCACTTGCTGAATGAAGACAGCAATATAAAGCTTTTACCATACTTGCTCTCAAACCAAGCCGCATGCACCACTTGTCACCATGATGGTAACTCTCCAAAAACCCACATTAACAGAAACTCTTCTGCAGGGAAATAGAAATCCCAGCCCAGTTTCAGTTAAACTTAAGTTCATCTAAATTAAAAGAAATAAGTTCATAAAGCTCAAAGCAATGAAACAGTGCAGTTTACTTTAAATTAGTGCTGTCAATCGATTAAAAAATTAACTCGATTAATCACATTTTTCCTGTGATTAATCGCAATTAAAAACACAAGTTTTTATACGTTTTTAATATATTTTATAATGTAATAATTTCACAGTTAATCTCCAAATTAAAACAACAAAGAATATGAAGACAGTATATTTTAAATACTTGTTTAATGGCATCTTTTTTATGAATGAAGGCCAGTATTACTGATACTAATAGCCTACAGCTACTGATGTCTCGATGAATTTTTTTTTTTCCCAATTTTAAACATGAATTATAGCCATTCAACATTACAGTGTAATTGAAAGCTATCTTTTTTTATTTATTTATTTTTTTATTATTTATTAGGCTTAAAAAATATAACAACTTTTAATTTAAGTGAACTTAGAACAATCCTCACATAAACCCATAATAAATGTCATATTTACCTGTGCCTTTCCTACCTGTCTAACTGATAGGAAAAATACAGAAATTGAATAAAGTTAACAGTCTGAACTGCATAATTTATAGCCTAAATTAAATATAGATAATCATTATTAGAGCTACAAAAGTTCTTTAGTCAAGAGCAGTGAGTAATTTTCTCTGTTACCTTTGTTCTTTCATTATCTTCAATGACAGAAGGCATTAGCGGTTGTTGTCACTTTAAGAGCTGCCGCTGCTGCACATGACACAGATCTTACACGCGTCCCACTTTCTCACAGCTCTTTACTTTGGTTTTAAGACTTTATTTAACAAATTCAAGGCTGCTCATATGAGGATACTCGACGAAACTTATTTTTGGCATTATTGTAAATTATTGTTCAAGCGTGACAGAGAACTCCATTCTGGCGCACCGCCCATGTACACGATGGTGCGCGTCTTTCTGTGCATCGTGTGTGTGACAGGACATTCAGAAACAGCACGTTTTCTTTTTCTCTTTTGGCATGTTTAAATGGTTTAAAAGCATTTGCATGAATAAGAGCGTGATCATATATTGTAATGCTAGCCAAAGAATGACAGAAAAAAACGGATGCTGCATTAATTGCGTTAATATTTTTAATGCGTTTAACTGGAAAAAAATAATCGCATGCGTTAACGTGTTAATGTTGACAGCACTACTTTAAATATATCAGTTCTGTGAACTTGAAAGAAAAAGCACTAAATACTCATAAAAGTTAATTTGACTGAACTAATTTGTTTAATTTAAGTTTGTCCTACGCAAATCAATTAATTATTTTGAGCATTAGGGTTTACAGTGTAACAGAATGCAGCACAATTCAAGATTTGAACCTGTGTCATTTCAGAGCCAAATTGAGTTAATGGAGGTTTTTCACCTGTTTAAGGGATGTGTCTGGTGAATGTATTTTCACCAAAGTCTATTTAGCACAAGTCAGTCATGTACAGTAATATTTCTCTCATACCTGACAAGTCATTTAGTAGGGTACATGTCATGAGTAATTGTAATGAGCACAAGCTGGTGATGGCCTTGCACAAACAAGGTGACTAAAATTTGGTCTTTCAGTTGCACAAATTTGATTCTAATTTGTAATGTACCTGCAGTGACATTACTTTAATAGGTGTGCAAACAGGGCATAAAAGAAATGGGATGCAATTATGAGAGTTTCTGCGTTATTTAACGCCAAACAAAGATCTAACTGCAGATTTTCCTATAGGTTGGGAACATTTAAGCTTGATTATATGAGAACACCTTGTTAGAAAAACCCCATGGCTGCTTTCTGAAATGCACATTTCAGACATTTCTTACACTCTACAGGTGATTGTCTGATTTGGTTATGACACAGCATGTGTTCCGGCTTGAGATTTGTTCAGAGACAAAGATAGGGAGGCATTCAGTTTTGTCCATGTTGGCTTATGCCCCCTACCTGCAACAAGATAGAGGCCAGAGAGAGAGAAACTGTTTTGTACCAAGCTGTGATTCTCAATGAGGTTATTCTCTCTGCTTCAAACCAACACTGCTCAGCATGGAGTTGTTTTCCTTGTCCCACAACCAAGATCAGTCGGCTTTAATCCCTGGTATGTTAGGTATTCGACTCAAAGACACAATTTCTGCATTGCCACGACACTGACCATTTGTCCTCACACAAACCCACCTTTACCTTTTGTCACAAACGGTTGATTCACCTGTGATTCACATGGAGTAAAACAGAAGACATAAGAGAGAGTGAGGCATGAGTTAGTGTGCTGGCACAGTCTAAAGAAGCATATCCACTTCCCAAATTCTCACTCATACATATGCATGTGAAATAGCGCACTGAATATGGAATATATATAGAATTTTTGCTACAAACATATGACACACACAACCATGCAAAATTTACGGTCAGTAAAATGTTTTTAAATGTTTTTGAAAGAGGTCTCTTGCTCACTACAGCTTAATTTGATCTCAAACAGAGTAAAACAGTTATTGTGAAATATTTTGTATTTTAATATATTTTTAAATGGTTTTGAGTTTATCCCTGTGATGTTAAAGCTTAATTTTCAGCAGCCATTACTCCAGTCTGTCACACAATCCTTCAGAAATCATTCTAATATGCTGATTTGTTGCTCAAGAAACATTTGTTATTGTCGATATATTTTCAGGATTCTTTGATGAACAGAAAATTCTAAGAACAGCATTTATTTGATACAGAAACCATGCAAACTTACCGTGTGCAAACCCTGTGTGCTCTTATTCCCAGAAGTTATGTGAAGTCAGATCAGAGCTTGCTAAATTGAGACAGTTCTATTTTTGTAAGAATTATGCATCAGACCATCAACAAAATATGGACTGTGGGTGGTCTATAGGCATGTCGTCTGAGGCTAAGACTACATATGAGAAAATGTTACCATAGGATACCCATTTACATGCAAACAACACACCAAAGTCACCTCATGTCAGAGAGCAGTCTATCAGTCTTTTTCTTGCAGATTCCAGCTATATAATGGCTGTTGTTGTTGTTGTTGTTGTTTTTTTGCATGTAAACACATGGTTTTAGAAGCCAGAGATGGAAAACATGCAGTCATGCTGTTTCTGTATAAGTTTGCATGCAAAACAACATGTGTGTGTGTGTGTGTGTTTGTTTGTTTGGAGGGCAGAGAAGACCATAAAAGAAAGAAAGACCAGGACAGGCCAGAATACAAATCCTGTCAGAAGAGGTTCAACAAAGATATCAACTTGTAAATTCCACAAGACAACAAAGGAAAGCGTCATACTAAAATTATGAGGAAGCATGAAATATTGCACACTGTATGAGTGCACATGGATGTTCAATATTTCACCCCTCGACTGCATTCTAATTCCACCAAACGCTGTATATTTATGAGCCGGAGCTTCACTTCTGACTCCAAATGAGGAGGGCAATGCAATCCTCTCTGTCAGTCCACACCTGCTGCTATTAGATTTCCACCAAGGCTTAGAGAGTCACAGAGAGCAAAGGTGTGCTTGTAAGTAGATGAGACTTTTAGAATCAGCATGAGGCCAAGCATAGGGAGGACAGAATGGGCCTTCCCTTAGAAGGTTTTTTCTCAGGGCTTGTGGGAGAGCAAAATGTGCTCTCTTTTTGGACGTGACTGAGATGCAGGAGTTAATTTACTTCCTCCAACTGTTGTGAACGAGGAACACTGGTGTCAGCAGTGTTGAAGCTGCTTTCTTGAACCCTCAGCAAGTAGCCTGGTAGAGGAAATTCTGTGAAGATTAACTAAAGTCCTAATTCTCCTTAGCTTCTTAAAGACCCGCTAGTTTCCACCAGGAATGAGGTAGATGTGGGAACAACATGGGTTTATAATCTAATCTGACTCCTTTAGAAGCATTGTTTTGGTAAAGGGCAAATTACTTGCACCGCTTGCTGGAATTAATGTACAGGAGACATTTTGCTGTACAAACCACAATGTAGAATACTAATTCTATTTCTCCTGATTGCTGCATAGCAGCGAACATTGTTGCACATGTAACAGGCCATTACTTATGATGACAGAAGATGAAGAGAGGTTTATTGATGGTTTTGATGTGCAATGAGCATTTCCTGATTGCTTTGCTTGCATCATCATTCATAACAGTGGCAAGTTTCAGGGTTAATGATGTCACTGCAAATGCAAGCATGGCTTTGTGTGCATGTTCCTAAACCACATTTGTTAAATTTTGAGTAAGATGTATTGCACTGTTAATTATTTAATCAATTTTGATTAATTTGTAAAATGCAAATTAGCTCATTAAAACCTGAACTTATGAAATTACAAGTGATTAGCTTAGAAAGCAGTACTGGGGCCTTGTGGTTAAAAGTAGATAGATATATGACTTAGAGTTAACTGTAAATTAGACTGGTGTAAAGAAAACGGCAAGGCCTCCAATTCTGTAAAAATAATAATAATAATAATAATAATAATAATAATTTGTTTCCGGCATGTTGTATAGAAAAATAACATTATTATTATTATTATTATTATTATCATCATAACTCAGGTTTGTTCCAGCTAGAATACCGCTAAACAGAAAAGTGAGTTCAACAAATTATAATACAGTTTAATATAAATTATATCAATATTAAAGTCCATGTAATGTCAATTCTGAGGATTGTTTCTAAACACATTATAAATGTTACAAATGTATTGCTGAAACACATTACAAAGACTGAACTATGTAGTACTGAATTGTGGAGTTAGACCGTTAAACAGTTTTTCACCAATTCTGTGTTTAGGATTTTTTGGCCGGGGCTAAAATGGTGGCTCGATGATGCACTGGAGCCACCGAGCATGGCCCCGCCCCTAACACTATAATAACTACAGCGTATTAGCATCAAAGTCCTTTCAAGGAAAGTCTGTTCACTCAGCCGCCATATTTGCAATGCCTCCGGGCAGCTATTTCGGGCATCCAAGACCAAGTCCTATCTATTTGAATGGGGGAATCCTGAAATCTCAAAAACTGCTTGGCGAAATCACAATTAAATAACATATTTCAAATGAGCAACAAAATCTGACATGAATTGTCCTATAAATGTTGTTTCTTATATTCAAATAGCATTAAAAAAGCTTATTTTTCAGGCTAGACGAGCCAATGCACATGTGTAGTCGTAAGCGCGAGTCTCAGATTTGTATAGGAACCGGAGCGGGTTTGGTGTCTCGTGTTTCAAATTCAATGACGCTGGTAGTGATAATTCTCTCTGACCAATCAGTGATCTGCAGTGTTTACACATCACATTTAGTATCAGTACGGCACCCTTGGAACCTCCACCAAGGTGGTACTATTTATGCGAGCCGTACCATGCAGTGGAAAAGCGCCATAAAGCGAGCGGAGCCGTGCCGTATCGAGCCAAGCCAAGTCGTACCACGCAGTGGAAAAGTGCTGTTACTTAGAAGACAGGATATATTCCACCATATTGCGCGTTGCAGTTTCTCCCATTCATAACTAATAGGAGTGAACCGTCTTTCTATATCTATAGTCTTTGATTAGCATCAGTGGCTCGCCCGCTCAATCGCAAGTTACTGTCATTACCGTTAATACAGCCTTCATTTTGCTAGCTAGCTGTGCCTTCGTCACGCAAATGCATATTACCTGGTTGTACTAATATACAAAACAGCTCGGTCTCCTTATTTTCATTTCCTATAAACGATGATATGGATTAGTTTTGTAAAGAGCCATCTTGATGGAGAGCTGACAATCACCACCAACATGTGATCATGTAACAACTGAAATTCACTGATAATCCACTGTTATTGGTTAATGGGGCTGAACCGAATATCTCCTGCCTTCGGCCTTCATCCTCCAGTCCCTCTGACAACCGATGATATGGAGCCAGACCGACTATCTCCTATCCCGGCTTCATCCTCCCGTCTCGCAGCACCGACATCTGGTGCCACAGTTGGCAGTACGTGCCCACCAATGAGTGTAAGTTGCCTTGTGTGCTTATGTTATAATTAGTAGGTAGTCCACAGTAACTCTAAATTTTGCAACCCTCTAATGTGATTCTTTTGTTTATATGCATCAGTAAGTTTGACTCATTAGACAAGTAAGTTGAGAGAGACGGCATCTTTCTCGCGAATGGGTGTGGTTTCAGCGGCAAAATTTTTTCAAGATTTTGATAACTTATTTCATTTACTTGCAGCAATATATACAAATTAGAGGATGCTATAGGGGGTAAGTGGGCATTTATTTAAAGTGGTTTGCTTTGTGGTTTGGGGGGGGGTTCCGTCCCTCAGTAGGGGGTGGTGTTGGAGCACAGGCGGGTTGCCAGAAGGATCTTACAGGAGAGAAAAAGAAAAAGAGGAAGATAGGAGCCTGGGAGAAAAGGATCTGGCTGAAGGGAGACGTGAGGCACAGCACAGCTGGCTCTTAATTGAATTTTTTACTCAGCACTTTCACAGCTGTTTTGCTGAGATGAATGAAGAGCTTATATCTGGCACACATCCCTTTGGACACACACACACATACACACACACAGACTGTCTGCCTGCCTGGGTCACATGACTGGACGCATCCCAAGCCTGCCTTTGAGACAAAGACTCAACCTACATGTCCACTGGTGTGGAGTGAGTGCCTGTTTCCAATTCATTCTCTTTGGGAGCCGAGTGGCAGGCCTGCACAGGGGATTGTGGGATTGACATGAGCAAGCGGTTGAGGGCATCAAAAAGTTAGAAAATGTTGAACCTGAATACAAATTAAGGACAAAAATGCAATGGATAAATAAACCTCTGTCCTGTATTACTGTTGCTCTGCCGTGCCGTTTAGTGCTGTATTAGTGAGATTCGCCCTGCCTCACTTGGCGATTCTTGACCACATCTGAGCCCTGTCAGCCTCTCCCCAGGACATCCCAAATGACAGTGTCTTCCGCTTCATTTGAGTGATTTCTTCACAGTACAGTTGACAACAAATGAAAGCCACCTCATTAGATCCCTAAGCCCTGAAGCTAATGGGCCACAGAGAAAACAGGACTCAGCTCCATCCATTAATTATAATAATAACAATACCCAAGCTCCTTGGGCAGCTATTTGCTTTTTTTTTTTTTCCAATTAATTTCATTACGCACATTTAAGGGAGAAGACACGAATAGTGTTCTGTGAGCTCCACGTTTATATTGGCCGTAGTAGTTGAACTGACTGATCTTTGGGAGCCACAGGAAGTAACACTGGAGGGTAAAAGTGTCCCGGGGTGCTGCCCAAATAGCACTGCAGAAAGAGGGAGCTATTCAGCGAATTCATGCTGGGCCCATGAGAGAGAAAATGGAAAGATAGAAAGCTGTGCCACGGAGACAGCAGAAGATAGACAGATACACAATGCTGATAGGAATTTCCCCCAGAAGAGGTGAGACACAGAGGGGAGGAGCTCTGACATTACTCTCACCTCTTATCTTCCCTCTCTCCTCCTCTCGTCCTCAGGGGCTCACGCTAGGTGTTTAAACACTCCGGCGAGTGCAATAGGACATCGCTGGATAAGACGGAGAAATCTGCAGAGTGGAAAATGTGTTTATGTCTGTATGTCATCCATGCATAATTCAGGGTTAGAGCTCAGCGTTTCCCAGCTTGCTCCTCACCTGTCCAGTTTATTCCCACCAACTGCGGGTTTCAACTTTGAGAACAAAGAAAGCTATATATATATAAAACTAGTCTTGAACACTGGAGAGAGACTTAATTTTTTTTTTTTTTTTACTTTTTTAATTGTAAATCTAGTATCTATTTATACAATCTTGTTTCCGCCATGGACAAAAACAATTTAAAAGGTAATTGGGACTTTTTATCTTACAGTTTTGTCTTTTTTCTTACAATTGCGAGTTTTCTTTTCTCAGAATTGAGATATAAACTCCAAATGCGAGTTATAAAGTCAGAATTGCGAGTTATAAAATCAGAACTGCAAGATATAAATTTTATAAAAAGCAATTGCGAGTTTATTTCTCGCAAATTCTGACTTTTTTCTCACAATTCTGACTTTTTTTTTCCTCACAATTGCGAGTTTATGTCTCACAATTCCAACTTCTTTTCTCAGAATTGTGAGTTATAAAGTCCAAGTCTGAGGGTAATTGCGACTTTATATCTCACAATTCTGACTTTATAACATGCAATTTTGAGTTTATATCTCACAATTCCGACTTTTTTCTCAGAATTGTGAGATGTAAACTGAATTGTAAGGTAAAAAGTCACAATTACTTTTTTATTTTTTATTCAGTGGCGGAATTTGTTTGTTTTGAAATAAATTCTATTCAGCAAGTATACATTAAACTGATCAATGGTGACTATAAAGACTTTTACATTGAAACAAAAGATCTATTTCACATAAATGCAGTTCCTTTGGACTTATTTATCAAAGAATCCTGAAAACAAATATGTATCATGGTTTACAAAAAAAAAATTAAGCAGCTCTGCTGTTTTCAACATTGATAATAAGAAATAATTTTTTAAAAGAAGAGAATGCTTAGATTGATTTCGGAAGGATCATGTGACACTGAAGACTTGAGTAATGGCTGCTGAAAATTCAGCTTTGATATCACATAAATAAATCACATTGTGAAAATATTAAAATACAAAATATTTCATAATATTACTGTTTTTACTGTATTTTTTTATAAAAAAAAAATGTTGCCTTAATGAGCATAAGACTTCTTTCAAAAACAAAATATGTATGGACCACAATTTTAAACAGTAGTGTATATTTAAGTTTATTTTTCTTATTAACATTTTCTTTCTTGCTTTAAAATAAACCTCACTAAACTGAGAGATTTAAATTTAAACAAGCAAAATCTTTAATGTAATAAACTATTCAAGATGTCCTATTTGAAAACCTCAAAACAATTTATCTTCTCAAGTAAAGGTTACAAAAATAACAAAGTAAAATAAAAATAAAAAAACCTCTGAAAGGAACAAGTTTCCGTCTGTTTGCCTGCAAGGAGGAGGTGGGCGTTGGGGAAAATGGGCGCATGCTGCTGCCAGAATGAAATACAGAGACTACCCAGATTGGATTTCTTTAATGAATTCAGTGATGCTATGAAATCATCTGAAAACTGTCATTTATTTTGTCATCACCACCAGATATATTGCCATACACACACACAAACAAACCAGAGAGATGACATTTTCAGTTTTCACTCTCACGACATGTTGTCATGAACCAAAATCAACAAGTCTGACAACATATGCTTCCTGCATTCAGCTTGATAATGAAGAACACGAATTACACACCGGCACGACATGACTGACTGTGATGTCAGACAGCAAGAGACATGACTTGGATCAAATGCAGGATGAGAGTGTTTAAACACTCTTACAGATCATCTGTACGTACATATATATATATATATATATATATATATATATATATAAAACGTCAAAAAAGTGTGACATATCTTCATGCCAACAGCTGACGATGGTTGAAGAATGTAAAGATGTAAGTCCTAAAACTGAAAATGCTGTTCTAATAATGGCCAAAAAAGATGTATCGCTTAGCCTACATTTTCTGGCACTATTATCAATCTCATGCTGGAGTTCTGAAAACACATTATCTCACGTTTATTGTTGCAGTCCATCTGGCTGCCCAAGTTCAAACTCTATGATGAAAAAATCAGACAGATGACTCATGAAATGAAAGTGAGGTAATAAGGCAATTACCATCCAATCAGTCTATATCTGTCCTTTCAGAACAAACTTTAAGCCAGATTTTATAGTATAATGCCTCTCTCAAAGAAGTACCAGCAGGTGTGCAACAAATTTTCAAGGGGAAAAAAAGCTTGAGGAGGATGAATCTTTTGAAATGGATGCAATGTAAGCTGGAATAATGCTCGCTCATTCTTTTCTCCATCAATGTTTGTGGGGACCAGACTTGTGCTCTTCTCAGCAGAATTATTTGTTCAGCCTAATAAAAGTTGTTATTGGTCTGAGATACGACTGATGACTGGTGCAAACTTGCAAAACTTCTCAACTTCTGCAACTGAGCGTGAATAATGAATTATCTGAGTGCAAATGCACACTCACACTCAAAAGATGGATTTTTCTTAAAGGGATAGTTCACCAAAAATGTAAACTCTGTCATCATTTACTCAAAACCCTATGACTTGTGTGGAACAAAATGAAGAAATTTAGCAGAATGCTCATTGCTATATAATGAAAGTGGATGAAGACTAGAGTTAGCCGTGGTCACAATTCACTTTCATTGTACGGATGGACAAAACCATCTCTGTTAGATAACTACAAAAAAATTTGAATAAACAGTGCATGGCTGAGCAGTTTAATTCGTTTAGACTGATGGCTGCCACACATTAGGTATGTACGTCTCTTGAGAGCCTTAAACCATTTGAGGATGATGGGGAGAAAATATGTGTGTCTGCAAGTGCTCATTCCAAAGATGTAGTCCCATGGAAATAGGTCCAATTTTCTACCTGAAATCACGCCCATGACTGCTTTCTGAAACAAGATGAAGTTTTGGCTTGGCAAGGAAATGAAGCTTGTCTTTGCCCATCAATCAGACAGCGTGCAGACAGACAGCTGTTTAATATACCACCATTAGAGGCCTCTCTCTCATGTCTTTCCATTGCCCCCTTTCCCTCTTTCCATCTCTCTTGCTCTCTGGAGACAGAACTCAGGTAAAGTGCTGTCTATCCTCCAACAGATTCTCATCATATCACCTTCTCGTGTCTCGTCTTACTATCTTTCAAACATATATGTCATGTAACACTTATCAAAACTTTTAAAGTGCTGGGTAAGACATGTGCAGGGTCTGCAATTACCATTGGCGAATAAATTGAGAAAACTGTCCTTTGCATTATTTGTATTAAAAATGTATGTATATTAGACATACAAACAGCATTCAATAAATAAACATAAATAAATGTGTGGAATATTTCACATATGCACTGATCTTTTTTTTTTTTTGGCATATGTATCATGTTCCACTTCCTTATAAAGTTAATTTACTTGTCAAAGCTAATTTTAGTCGCATTTGGACCCTGAACTAGTGTTGTCAAAAATATCTATATTTCGATATGTATTGATACTGAAATATCTGAAACGGTTCCAATACTCCTTTTCTGCAGTATCGATACACCGATACTGCGCTTTCTTACTTTCTTCTCTGCGACAGTGAATTGACACACACCCGCCTCCTGTCACTCGCTCGTCTCATTAGCTCTGGTTGAATAGTGCTTGTGTTGCGCATTCCTGCATGTTTCACACTCACACCAAAAGTGTGTGTACCACTCATCTATATAAGTAGCGCTCTCATAGGACCACCTCTCAAACAAATTCTTTTTCGTGGCTTATTGCGCTTAAACTGTCAAATACATACAAAATTATGTCAAAACGTCAGTCTTGGCAAGTATTTAGGTGAACACAGTCAGTTTTGGAACATAAATAGTTTCGAGAGTACGCATGCCGTTTAACATCATATTGGATCCGTGCATACGCTCTTAGGCCGTGTGTCCACCAAAGTGTTTTTAGCCAATTGAAAACGCTAGGCGCTCTGCTGAAAACGCAAGAGAACTTGAGACGCTTTGTTACTATGATACGGATTATCCACGGCACTGTTACTTGTAACTGATTTTGCAGATAATTTGTTTCAGACTAAAAATGTCGACACTGTAGAGTACTTTCTATGTATGTTCGGAGACCAGCAATATTAATTTCTCACCCATTTTGTTCCGTTCTGTGCTTGTTGATGTCCTTGTACAGCAAGAATGTTGTGACAGTTGGTCGTTGTTGTATTTGTCCCACCCCTCCTCCACTCTGATTGGACGACTGGCTAAAAAGTGACAGTGATGAGCACAGCTCGAGGCGAACGGTAAAAAACGCTGAGCACTCAGCGCTTGAGCGTAAAAAAGACGCTCAATGCCTCGTTACGCTCCTGGAGTTTAAAAAATGCGGTGCTCCCATTGAAAACAATTGGAAAAGTATGCTAGCCACTGGAAAAAATGCTTTGGTGGACACATGGCCTTAAAGTGACAGCAGCCTAATAAATCTGCTGCTCTCTGTCATGTTAATCAAAGAACAAAAGACAAAGAGAAAATCACGCGCTGCTCTTGACTAACTTTTGTAACTTTAACTGTAAGCATTAATCTGCATTTAATTTTTACAATGAAAACTATCCAATGTTATTTTACATTTGATAACTTTCTTTTCTGTAGTATTTCTTACCTGAATACTACTGTTAGACCCAACTGAAACACTTAAAGCCATGTTTATTTCATTTGTCTCATTTGTCTTATTCTATTTATTTGTGCTATCATTTGCAATTTATTTATTTGTTCTTATTTTATTACTGACTTCTTTGTCTTTTTTTGTAAATGTAGTTCAGTGATTCAAATTGTGAATTAATGTGAGACAGTAAAGGCTGTGGGTCAATTTTTGGAAGAAAAGTAAAAGTGAAATTGAATTGAATTTAATTGAAATAAAGCCTCCGTGTGCTGTGTATAAGCTATTACAAAAACATTACCCTAATTATCAAAAAATTATGAGATAATTACAAATTATCCGTATGGCGGTATATATGGCAGTTTTCCTCGTGGTATCGAAAATGGTATTGAATATTGATATTATTCATGGTATCGTATCAGAGTTGTAAATTACAGTATCGTACCCTGAACATACAGTAAAACTGTCTGACAATCCTCTCTTCAGCATATTGAGTATGCTGGAATGTTACACCCACTGTCGGGGTGATTTTTTCATGCCGGGCTGTAATTTGTTGCGTAACTGTCATGGTTTTGCTTGATGAAATAACCACTATCATTCTCTCGTGTTTCTTTTTTCCTTTATTCTTCTTTTTCACCCTGATAAGAAAAACTGCAATTTCATTTGATTCATACAAAGAGTTCAATCTGTGCGGAGACACAATGCATGCTCAGACAATCAATATTTCTCCGGCTCTCCCACCCATTCTCCTAATATATTGAAAATGAAGTTAGAAAGATTGATTCTGTACGCCGTGCTACGGGCCAATAGAAAATTAAATGAAAATGTAAATGAACGCTGTTTTGCACAGAGAGGTTTTTGCTGTCCTCAATTTGTATAATTTGGTATTTGTAGCCATTCACAGACATTGCGTGACTCTGGGAGCTAGTTTTGATTATTTATGACCCTCGCTAATACACAAAGTGTCAGGACAATGTGATGACAGGAGGTGGGGTGGCTGAATCTATCGACTTTTTTGAATATACGGAACATCCCCCTTCTCTGTACTAGTGTGTTTTGCATTCAATATAGACACATACCTCATTCAGATGTGTTTCATTAAACTATTAATCCTTTAGAGATTCAAAATACATGATCATTCAGATTTAAACATATACACGTGTGAATGAAAAATAGTTAATCTGAGCGTCTTTATCTGCTGATAATAGAAAAGTAAAGGTATGAGAGTATAGGAAATGTAATCTTTTGTTAAGCAGACATCTTAAGCTATATAGCTGCTCAGATGGTACGGTACATCACCATACTGTAATGGCTTTCATTGTTGTACGAGATCTGAGAGGTGCTATTGTAGTCAGGCTGAGTCTAAATGGCAGTGTGGGGGGACGTTTCTGTACTAAACTGCCTTTTTGATGACTGCTCACACTTTATCCCGAACACCTGCTTCCTGACATGCTCTCCCAATCTCCCGGACTCCCCATTAAGCAGAACATTGAGGGCAGAAGAAAATCTGACATAAATCCTCAAAAGAAAGGGATATTCCTGCAGATTAAAACACTCTCCAGGAAATGCAGAGACAAGTCTGCCATTAAAGCCCATTTAATCCTCTCTGGAACATGACGGGATTGTTACAGTACAGCAGAGATTGCCAGAGGAGATAGACGCAGTGCTCAGGCATCTCTATTTCCCCGTCCACTGGCGCCGTTTCGTACGCTCTATTTGTAAAGTCATCAAAGAGGGAAATTGAAAAGAAAGGAGAACGTCTGAAATCTGTTTTTTGAATGTTGCGAGGCAAATCTCATGCTCTCTGCCTGTCTTTAATGTAATCTACTTCCAGACTTGGGGAATAATAGAATATTTGTAACAATATTATGTAATGAGGATAAAGAAGGCAAATGCATTTTGTTAGGGGGATAACTAGTGGAATTCCATTGTTTTAATGTATAGCTGAAAAAATATTGCATTTCAATCACTTGTGACGGATGCTGGCATCGGTAACATCACGCTGGCATCATGCAACACATGCAGTGGAAGCTTCTCTTTATCTCCTTAGTTTCACAAGAATATGCCACTCTCTGAACATGAAGTGTGACCTAACGGGTAACTTTCAGCTTTCAACTCTCTGAAGCTTCAGATAAACAGTTTGAGCTCGCTTCTGACTATCACATGCACAAAACTTGTTTAAAAGTCAAACATGCTCAAACATTCTCAAACCTTTGACACACATCACAAAACAACTTCCTAATTTACTACTTGGAAACATCTCCCTTTTATCTATATTCTCCCTTTTATCCCTTTTATATATATATATTAAACTGCATTAAATTGTAGACAGTAGAGACATTTACAGTTTTACAAAAAAAAATTCTATTTCAAATAAACAATTTTTTATATTCATCAAATAATAATGAAAAGCTTAATTATGTATCCTAGCTTCCAAAAATAATAATAAAAAATTAAGCATCACTGTTGCATCACTGTTTTCAACAATGATAATAATCGCCATATTACAGTGCTTTCTGAAGGATCATGTGACGCTGAAGACTGGAGTAATGATGCTGAAAATTCGGATTTGCATCACGGGAATCAATTACATTTTAAAATATATTAAAATAGAATGCAATTTAAAATTGACAATAATATTTCACAATTTAATTTTACTGTATTTTTTATCAAATAAGTACAGCCTTGCAGATTGCTTTAAAAACCATTTAAGTCCCCAAACTTTTGAACATCAGTCTATATTTCATATTTTCTATATTTTATAATTCTCTGTGGCAAAAGAATGATAAAAACAAAGAATAAGATATGATAATGTGTACCATTTATTCTTCATTATGTTGTATTTCTGCTAACAAGGTTCTTTTCTTTGTCTGGAAGTAAAAAAGAGAGAAATGTGAAATTGTCCATCGAGCCACCAAGGAAACAGAGGATTTAGCTTCCGCAGTCCCAGAAGGATAGAAAAGGGTGATGCATTTGAGTGTTGCCATGTTCCAGTTCCTTCGACTGGCAAACAATGTTCATCAGCAGACCTGGAAAACACTTTGTCTATCAATTAACAAAGCAGCCTAATCTTTTCACCCAATCCACTGCCAAATCAAAGAAGCGTTCACTGACCTCAAGAACAATGCCTATGAGGTTTGGCAGTTGCATGGTGGACATGGAACCAGACTTTGAAATATCTTTAAATAGAATTTATCCTACACTTCAGACAGTCTCCTGCGCTCCCAGTCAGCTTTAACAATCAATCTAATGTCTCTTCCCTCAAGGTTTGCATAAGCTATTGTCTGAGGAGTAACACAAGTGCCTTCACTGCTTCTGATTTATTTCTTTCTGCATGAAGATGAGACGCTAACAACCTCCCCTCGGACTATGAAGCGCTGATAATACACTCTGTCTGGAAACATTTGAGAGCTGTGACTCGTCCCATTCAGTCTCTGAAGCGAACAGAGGGAACACGGTCACAGCACTAAAGAGGAGGTTTCTAAAAATGTTTTATCCTTTCTTTGAATTACAATAGACAAATATAAAACTGCAGTGCAAAGAATCAAATGCTTTAAATTCACTAGATAGAAGAGGTCAGTCTTTCTAAAACTACTAAAGTCAAACATCTAGATGGAGTGGATTAATACCACAACAAATCAAATCAAGCTCAGACTCTATGCACTCATTTTAGTCATTAATATTAATCTATTGTGCATCCATAATAACATGCCCATGGTTCTAGATTTGAAATGAAATGAGCTTAAAGGAATAGTTAAACTAAAAATGAAAGTTTTGTCATAATTTACTCTCAAATTGTTCCAAACCTGTATGAGTTCCTTCGGTTGAACACAAAAGAAGATATTTTAAAGAATGTTGGTAACCAAACAGTTGACAGTAGCCATTGACTTCCATAGTAGGAAAAAAAAAAATACTATGGTAGTGTTTGATTATCAACATTCTTCAAAATATCTTTTGAGTTCAACAGAAGAAACTTATACAGGTTTGGAACAATTTGAGGGTGAGTAAATGATGACAAAAAGCTTTCCTGTAGCTCAGTGGTTAGAGCATGGCACTAGCAATGCCAAGGTCATGGGTTCGATCCCAGGGATTGCACATACTCAGATACAAATGTATAGTATAATGCAATGTAAGTCGCTTTGGATAAAAGCGTCTGCCAAATGCGTAAATGTAAATGTAAATGGGTCATGAACTGCATTGTTTTATTGTTTTATAGTGTGCTATTTACATAAAAAATTGGCATTTTTCCTAACCTGATTTTAGTCCTCTTATTTGAACGCTCTGTTTTAAGGGGCGTGTTTGCTGTGAGACTTCAGTGTAAACGTCCACTGATATGATTGGCTGATATCTTTGCAATATGAAATAGCTAAGTATTACTCTCTCGAAAATGTTTAGCATGTTTTTACAATTAAAGCTCTCAAGGTTAACTAATCATGAAAATTGTTACATTTAGATCTATGGCATTACATTTAAATCGTGGCATGAAAGGTTGCAGTGATGAACATTGTAGCCAATCACAGGCATGTTGTTGAGTGCATTCAAGCAGCGATCTCGTCATTGCAACTCAACTAACGAATGCTTTCATTGTAACTAACAGTGCAAACATAATGTAACTAAGAGATTTGTAGAATAAAACAGGAGTTTTGGTTTGAGTCCAGAACTCAGTCACTGATAAACTGGCGCTGTTTGATTGACAGCTCTAGCGATTGTAAAAGAAGCGTTCGTTGATTTACTGACAAAGACAAAGAACATCTGACTGTACATGAATCATATCAGATCAGGCATTAGAATTAACAGTTTTATATATATATATATATATATATATATATATATATATATATATATATATATATATCTTGTGTTATTCTATGACATGTCTTGTGTTATTCTATAGTCTTTGGTATAGTATAGTATAGTATAAATAGAAATGTTATATTTTCATTTTAATGCAACTCATTTTGTGCACATATACATGCACAGACCATCTTTAGAAAGGTTGGTGCTAAACAACTGCAAATATAAAGCTAGCAGTAACAAATAAATCTTTCATAGTTTTTACTAAATTGTTGAACTTAAAAAATGTATATATATAAAAAAGTATACTGAAACAATATATGTTCACAACAATATAAATGTATTTCTGCTCTTCTATTTTTGTTTTTCTTGTTGAGCATTCTGTTTGGAAATCTGTTGAAGAAGTAGTGGGTTGCGAATGCTGTCATGTTAACTTAAAGGGTAAACAGTGTCAAGCAAATACATTTTTGAACATCACTTGTGAAGAGTTCTCAGAGAGTCTGGGATAGTCGAGAATGTTAGTGTGGTTCGTAGCCAAGCTGCGTGGGTCAGACGTGCGCGTGTGCCATCTGTATGAATCTGCTACGGGTGCGACCACAACTTACTCTAGCTGTGCCTGAACTTCTGGTGCAGAGGAGGACACAAACCTCCAGACACTGAATAATCTACAGCCTGAGATGATGCAAATTACCAGCCTACATGGAGTCTTGCTATGATGTGAGGCCTTGCTAGCAGATGGTGTAAAGAAACCTAGGGTTTACTCACATGCACACACATAAGAGTCATTACACAGATTGAGCTCCCAGCAGCACAAGATTGGCTTACTAACAGTAAATAAAGTCATATAAGCAGTTTGATGTTTCAATAATAGCCTTATACTCTATAATATCAAATGATACTTAATACATCTATAAATTACATATGTTCTTAGCCCAGTTAAATGCATCAGTCAATTTACCACAGCAGAAATAGGCACAAACAAAACCAAACCCACAAAGAGCTCATCTGAAAAGAAAAAGTTTCTCACTGTAGAAAGCAAACATAACTAATAGGGAAAATAGTGTATCATCACATCCTTTAAAAAAGTGCAATCCGTTCTCATGCTCTGAAGAAAATTACAAAAATTACAGCCCTCAATACATGACTTGTAATACTACCCTGTCTTCAGTGAATGAATGACTGTTTCTCTAAAAACCAAGTGTGTGTGAGAAATAATAAAGTACATTTGTAAAGTTGACAGATTACAGAAAGCTCCAGAGGAACAGACTTAAAATAGGCAGGAGAATAGCAGAAGGAAAGGAAGAAAGATGCCGGAGTGAATATACACACTATGTGCCTATACCGGATGAACAGAAGTGACGCAAAGAGCGTCTGACCTATTTAGGAAACTGGCAAGAGAGCAGCAAAGAAACATCAAAATACTTCAAAGGCTTCTTTTTAATGCCTCGTTGTGACTAAGTTGGGAAACATACAGAAAAAGTCTACATATACAGACACGCTCTCTCGAATGTTTGTAAACAGTCTGCATTTCAAAGAGCTTTTGGCAATGTTGTGAAATTAGATGAAAAGGTGCTCGAATGAGCAGCAAAGGGGCATGAAAGATGGACAGTAAGATGTTTTGCCTACACAGAAACTTTATTAGCAAAGTTATTATTGTTGACTATTATTATGAAGTAAAACCTAACAGTTTTCAAAAATATAAATATCAATAAAAATATATATATTAAAATTAAAATGACAAAGCACTATAAAACAAACAACCAAATAAATGGTAACACTTTACAATAAGGTTTCATTAGTTAACATGAACTAAGAATTAACAATATGCTTTCTCCATCATTTTTGATTCCTGTTCTCTTGGTGTATCTTCTGAACTATGGTGCAATGGTGGATGCACTATTTTTCTTCTCCAATCCTGCCCAGTGAATGTCCGGTTGATGACACGATGTCTGGTAAAAGTGTAGAAAAAATTGTACTGCGGTCATCTGCGCGCATCCGTGGTTTAGTATACTTTGAAAGATGCGCGGACACGACTGCGCGCGAGACACGTCCGGGCGTGGAAAGTGAAGTATACCCGGGGCTTTAGACAAGTCATTTCACTTGGCGGCTATCTTTGAAACGCCTCTCGGGCATGCAAGTGCAGCTCCTATCTCTCTGAATGGGGAAACATCAAATTCTTGAAAGCTGTTTGCCAAGCTTTCAATTAAATTTCATATTTGAAATCACCAATGAAATCTGACAACAACTGTCTCATAAATTTTGTTTCTGAATGCTCAAATCATGACAAAAAACTGCATTTTTCAGGTCTTGTGTTATTCTATGACATGTCTTGTGTTATTCTATAGTCTTTGGTATAGTATAGTATAGTAAAGTATAGTATAGTTTAAGATACACTCCTGGTCCAAAAAAAAAAAAAAAAAAGAAAAAAAGCCCAAAATGGCTAAACGCTAAGCTTTTAATTGTCTTAACCACAAATTATTGGTCAGGAAATTAGCAATATTTAAGCAAATGCACTACTTAAAAAGCCATTTCTTTTAGAAAAACCTCAAAGACAGAATGAAGTTTTTGGCAGAATATGGGAAGTTGTGTGTGGAGTGATGAATCACAATGAGACACAAGTTGCATGGTGATGCTCCAGAGCGGTGTCTTCGAAAATCTGCTGAGAAATATAATGACAAATGCATGGAGGAAGAGCTGTCACTGTGTGGGGAGATTTTTAGCTTCTGGTATTGGCGAGTTTCACTGGGAAAAGTCATTTACTGTTTTGGAGTACAGGAAAATATTGCAGAAGGGCTTGCTTACCACAAATAAAAAGTTGTGAGGAATGATCAGATGTTATTTTTCAACAAGACAATGCTCCTGCCTACGAATAAGCTTGAGAACAAGTCCATCAGGCTCATGTTTTGGCCTGGTCAGAGTCCAGATTTGAACCCTATAGTGAATATTTGGTCTTTCACTACATTTTCAACTACTCATGAACTGTTTGAAGCCATTAACATTGAGTGGAACAACACTCTTCTTCCTGTAAAAAGCAGTCTGCAAGTTGAGGGAGGCAATTTTGTTACTTTATCTACACTATTTGTGATTAAAATGGTTAAGACCATTAAAAGACCACTGCACACACACACACACACACACACAAGTGAAGAAACGAGTCAAATCATTAGCTACAGAACTTTAAATAGAAATATCTGACAGAGGAGCAGTACCTTGGACAGCTCCTGTGACAATGTGGGTGGTGTGATTCAGCACCACGGACAGCAACACCAGCCTGAAAAGCATCATGTGTGTCCGAGTTTCAGTCTTATGGGGGTGACTGTACTTGATGGCCAAGTTTAGTCGATATATATACTGCAACAACCTCTTTAGCTTCAAAAGCCTCACCAAATGAGGGCACATTAGGCAGCTGAACTGGCCCACAAAAGAAGAGGTCTGGAGACGCTTTTGTTCTGTCTGGGTCATGACTGCTCTATGTGCGTACACTATTCTGTTTTGTTTTTGTAGCAACTAGAGCAAGTTAAAATAAAGTGAATGATCAAAAGATAAAAAAAGAGAGAAGTCTGTTTGAAAACATAATATGCTTTTGTGACTGTGTTAATAGGAAAGATTCTGCTTAAGCCTAAATAACAGATGCTCTTAACTACTAACACCATGTATCTGTCTCAGTACCAACTCATCTCACATTTCAACTTGCTGTGGGATCTCTCTGGTGGGCGCTAGCTTTATTTACACTGAGACAGAGTTGTACCACTGTTCACTGGCACACAGAGCAAAAGAACAGACGTTAGGCAGCTCATTACTCCTGAATCACACTGATTTGGAAGTGAAGAGTATCCTTCTAAATACCGAGACTCTTGATGACTAAAAAACGGGGCAAGAAGAGACTCCATCTTCACTGTCACATATTCAAATGCTCACTAAGACATGCTAAGCATGCTTCATCTTTGCCAATTTAATTTTTATCTCCCTGTTATTCTGTTACCTGGATGAAAGATGTAGCATTTCTGAAACTAAGAGTACATTCTGGAGTGAGAGATCACAGGAGGAGCTAATGAGTGCTGATGAACATTATTCTAAAAGTATAAATTTGACCACTTACATTAAATTAGGGCTTAAAATAAATGCATTAAGATGCCTGCTTCCTTCTCCTAATGGCTTCCATGAATACATAATTAGGAACAATATTTCTTGCATAAGATGAAATATAAGAAGCAAAATTCAATGCAATTAGGAAGCTTACGTGTGGATTTGGACTTTGAGGTGAATGTGCAGGCGGGTAAAATATTCCCAAGATATGAAAATGTGGGCACGCTTTTGCCAGGTTTGTGAGTCTTGGCAAGAATAGAAAATGGGTGAACCTGTTTCATGCCTCGCTAATCCCTTTCATCTTTAGAGACACTACAGCAGAGAAAAGAAAAAAAAAGATGATGAGTGCCGGCAATAAAGGAGTAACATTTCACAGGTCCGAGACTGCGCCACACAATTGTGACTTCAAAACTGAGGAGCTTCAAATGAAAACTAGCTGCTCGTCTAAATGAGACACTCTTGGTGATTTCTGCCACTGAAGACGAATGAGAAATAAAAAGGAGTTACACTGTCTGCATGAGATAAAAACATGGGACTTTTATTAAGAGAATTTTCATCAAACAGAAAATCACCTAGATGAAGCGGCCTTAGTTTCTGTGTGCAAAATCTCTCGCCGAAATGATTTTAAGCTTACGTGGGGGTTTACTTTTGCAGACGAAAGTGAGAAGCAATATGTGCTTGACATTTATTCTTAGCAAGTTCCCCCTTAGTGTTATTTGCTGTATTGCAGCATCGTTGTTGGTCAGAGCACTTCTTGCCCACTCAATAAAGATCTATGGGCTCCCCTGACAACTTAAAACATTGAATGCTCAAAGCAGCCGTTTGCTTTTTCGAAGTGAACGCACATCCATAAAGACACACGATGGAGTGAAGTTTTTCAAATCCATGGGAATCTGTGCTCGACCCACTCTCGTAGAAGTGTTCAGGGAAAACTGGTGCTGGTGGAGAGAAAACAAACCCAAACATTAGTTCAATGCTGGAGCCCAGCCTGACGATGCTGCCAGCCACGATCAATCCGCTGCCATGCACTTACAAAAATAGAGATACGATCTGTGGCTTAGCTGGATCGTGGGCCGGCTGAGTGTGTTGTGTGCACTCAACCCCCCCAGTGCTGGAGGAATGATGGGATATGTGTGGACAAAGGTAGGCCATCTTGAGTTCCTGCTCCTGCTTAAGGCTACAGTGAGTGTGGTGGCGTCAGCATGTAATGTTGTGTTTATAGCGCAGCATTAAGAGGATGGTTCCAGTGCCTTCTTCCCCAAGGCTGCTGTGAATGTCCAGTCCTGGTCCCAGCCCAGCTGTGTGACCCCTCCGGGCCCAACGGCCTGTTCTCTCTCTGGTCACTCACACAAATATACGCCCGACACACACAGTGATTGTTTTAAGGGCAGGCCTACAGTGTTCATGACCTGACAGGGCGAGATGCTGTAGCTAATGGGATGAATGAGATCTGAAAAACTTTTTGCCCAGGACACACTTCCAGTCTGTCTGCACTGGATTTTAAATCATTCATTGTTATTTTTCATACATAGTTTTTTCATAAAATGGATGGGTTAAGGACAGCAATAATGAAAATAAATGCAGAATGGAAGGGAGGATGGATGGATGGATGGATGGATGGAAGGAAGGAAGGAAGGAAGGAAGGAAGGATGGGTGGATGGATGGATGGATGGATAGGTGAATGGATGGATGGATGGGTTATGGGTTAAGGACAGCAATAAAGAAAATGAATGCAGAATGGAAGGAAGGAAGGAAGGATCGATGAATGGATGGATGGATGGATGGATGGATGGATGGATGGATGGATGGATGATGGAAGGAAGGAAGGAAGGAAGGAAGGAAGGAAGGAAGGAAGGAAGGAAGAAAGGAAGGAAGGATGGATGGATGGATGGATGGATGGATGGATGATGGATGATGGATGATGGAAGGAAGGATGGATGGATGGATGGATGGATGGATGGATGGATGGATGGATGATGGAAGGAAGGAAGGATGGATGGATGGGTTATGGGTTAAGGACAGCAATAAAGAAAATGAATGCAGAATGGAAGGAAGGAAGGAAGGAAGGAAGGAAGGAAGGATAGATGGATGGATGGATGGATGATGGATGATGGATGATGGATGATGGATGGATGGATGGATGGAAGGAAGGAAGGAAGGAAGGATGGATGGATGGATGGAAAAAAGGTATAAGAAAAAAGAAAAGAAAGAAAGAAAAATAAATTTATAAAAATGTAAATTCAAAAAAAAAATAGAAAGAAAGAAATTTAGAAAGATTTTTTTGTTTATTAAAAATTAGGAATGAAAGGCTGGATAAACGAATCAGCTTAGACAAATAAAAATGAGAAGCATACGAGCTACAACAGAGCACACATGTGTTTGTTTGTTTGTGTGTATCATCATCATCATCATCATCATCATCATAGAAACACCCAGCTACTACTGCTAATTACATATCAAAAACCTCCAGCACAGTAGAGGACACAGTGACCGAGCATTAAAGACAAGCTCACTGCTGAGATCTTTCACAATTGTTCTTGAAATGTCATTCCTCAAGCCTGCATCTCTGAGAGAAGACTGTAGTTAGCCAGATGGCAAAGCAGTCTACACATCAGGTGATAATAAACACATTATCAAAAGTGTGGTCACATTGCAGGCACTGGAAAGCATTCACAACTCATTTAATACCTGATGCAAATGCACGAAAGGTGAACCAACCAATCATGGCTGAATTGATTTAAAAAAAAAAAAGAAAGAAAGAAAGAAAGAAAGATAACATAAGTTTAAATAAAAAGCAGTGCACAGACAAAAGTGACGAGACAAGCTAACTACATTTTTGTACATGTAATTATAAACCAAAATTGCTTTGTTTTTCTGTTGCTTTTCTGGATGAATTTGAATATTTCCCCCTGAGCTGTATAGTAATTAAAACCTTGCCCATGGCAATCTCGACAGTGGGACAACATTTACAAAAAAACACTTCACAATTCTTGCAAATGCAAACAGAACAATTAAAGCAGTGAGCTTTAGGATTTAAAAAAAAAAAATTTGAATCAAAGACTAAGTGAGCATGTGGCAATAGATTGCGACAGTTGGTGAAATTCAAAATGTCAAGAACTTTGGCAAACTGAGGCCTGTTTCTCAGCCTTCACATTATTGCTGGAATACCTGGAAGACCCCTTCATCAATTATGTCCAAGCAGCGAGCTTTAGTGTGTCTAGACTGAGAGCCATAAGGCACACTAACACACATGGGAGCTCAAGCCTTTAGAAAATGCATAGTACTGAAGATAGGAAATAGAGAGGGAGGACTGGGGGAGGAAGAACAGCTGTGTAGCTTTTACTGCTCTGTGCAGTGTGACCTAGTTGTCCACCTGCACTGTTCTCTTCAATAAAATTCCCCACAACATTCTCAGTTACAGGTAACATTCAGTTTTTAAGGAAATATGCTATTGTAAAATGCAGAAAATAATATTGACTTAAACCTCAGTCTGAAGGAAGAAACAATCAAAAGTATTGACAAGTCGATGGCGCAGCTTTACAACGGTCGGCCACAATTTTTTTTTCTTTTTTTTTTTTTCATTTTTCCATTTATACACATAATAAGTGGGTCTTGTTACATGTGCATAAAAAGCAAAAACATATCAGATCTAATTTCATTGCATCCGATTAAATCCTAAACCTAATATGTAACTGATATCTTAGTTAAGTCTTAATACTTGTAACCAATAAATTTTAACACGGTGCTTAATATTTACTGTAACAAAATATTCAAAATAATTATACAGCTACTGTACGAGATGTTTTTTTTTTCCTCCCAGACATTCAACAAAATTTGCAAAAATCAATACATACAGGAAACAGATGAAATACTGTAAACATTTCACTGACTCATAAAGAATTACATTCTAACAACAAAAATGGGGAAAATAACATGATGTTAATTGGTGCTCATGTTGAACAAAGAACTACTAAACATAAAAAAGATTGACAGCCTAGAGCATCTTGATAAGTCATACACTGTAAACAGAGTAATTTACCAAGTCTGCAAAACTACAAGCACATTATGTGCTTTAAACTCAGTTTGCTATTGTAAAACACACTTTTTGCAAAACTCTAAACACAGTTCTATACATTACACACATTATTCAGCTCTTTTGTTTAATTTGGGAAACTGCCATTTTAATGCCATTTGACTCTGCCATTTTATGGGACATTTCATGGACTCCTCTAGACCCCTGAAGGTGTGCTGTGGTATCTGACACCAAGATGTTAGCAGCAGATCCTTTAAGTCCTGTAAGTTGTGTGGTGGAGCCTCCATGGATCGGACTTTGTTTGTTCAGCACATCCCACAGATGCTCAATTGGATTGAGATCTAGGGAATTTGGAGGCCAAGTCAACACCTCAAACTCGTTGTTGTGCTCCTCAAACCATTCCTGAACTATTTTTGCTTTGTGGCAGGGTGCATTATCCTGCTGAAAGAGGCCACAGCCACCAGGGAATACCGTTTCCATGAAAGGGTGTACATGGTCTGCAACAATGCTTAGGTAGGTGGTACGTGTCAAAGTAACATCCACATGGATGGCAGGACCCAAGGTTTCCCAGCAGAACATTGCCCAAAGCATCAAACTGCCTCCGCCGGCTTGCCTTCTTCCCATAGTGCATCCTGGTGCCATGTGTTCCCCAGGTAAGTGACGCACACGCACCCGGCCATCCACGTGATGTTAAATAAAACGTGATTCATCAGACCATCTTCCATTGCTCCGTGGTCTAGTTCTGATGCTCACGTGCTCACTGCTGGCTCTTTCATCGACGGACAGGGGTCAGCATGGGCACCCTGACTGGTCTGCAGCTATGCAGCCCCATACGCAACAAACTGTGATGCACTGTGTATTCTGACACCTTTCTATCAGAACCAGCATTAACTTCTTGATCAATTTGAGCTACAGTAGCTCGTCTGTTAGATCGGACCACACGGGCCAGCCTTCACTACCCACGTGCATCAATGAGCCTTGGCCGCCCATGACCCTGTTGCCGGTTCACCACTGTTCCTTCCTTGGACCACTTTTGATAGATACTGACCACTGCAGACCGGGAACACCCCACAAGAGCTGCAGTTTGAGAGATGCTCTGACCCAGTCGTCTGGCCATCACAATTTGGCCCTTGTCAAACTCGCTCAAATCCTTACGCTTGCCCATTTTTCCTGCTTCTAACACATCAACTTTGAGGACAAAATGTTCACTTGCTGCCTAATATATCCCACCCACTAACAGGCAATAACACTCATACAACGTATATACTTTATGTACTCACACACAAACACATGAATACGCTGCCACTGCGCACAGGGTCTCAGAGCATGAGTATACACCTATGAGATCAACCTCTGACTGAGTGCCAGCAGTTCAAGGACACTGTGACTGTGAGGGAGTAAATGCTCCTGTAATCTCATCTGACACACGGTATACTTCAAATGCCTGTTTATACAAGTAGATCTGCGCACACACATACATTGCACACCTTCTAAAAGAGGCAGGCTGGTCTACTGTTTCACAGAACATTATAAAAGTCCCTGCAAGGATTAGATGTGTGAATGTTTGATAAAGCTCTATCACTACAGCAGACTTCTGTGTTAGACCACCAGAAGGCTGGACTTTACATCAACAACACTACTAATGACCAAGAAAAATAACCATGTGCTCTTAGCATAACCTGTGGAGACTTCATTACTCAACCACCACATCACTTCAAAAGCAACACAATCTGTGCAGCCTGTTGATGCAGTAGCCTTTCATTAAACAATGCAGTGTGCTGTACTAGTTAGAGAACCACTATTTCATCTCAGTGATGAGATGAGCAGACATCACAGTCGTAGTAGCAGAATCACAGGGGTCACTCAGAGCAGCCCCAAGGGGTACCGTACGAGGTGCCGGTAATGAGAAATCACTGGATGAGCCGCAGCCAATCACACTGCGCCATTGAGCATGTCAAAAGCATTGAGTTATGATTGATTTCTCTCTCAGCTAGGAAGAGTAACAGAGGCATCTGAGAGAACAGGGGAAGCTTGCATGTTATTCCAGCACTGGTAATCAAAAAAACAGAAGAATACAGTCTCAAGGCTGATTGATTTTTGATGTCTTTTATATCATTGATCTATGGCTCCCGTAAAACAGCTGATTTAATCCATAGATAAAGAGCTAAAAATCGACTGCATGAAATCCAGATATTCCGGTGTGGGGCTGCATTTTTATGTACATTTCTTCTACATTTCATACTGGTATTTCTTACATCATTACTGAGAAAGTACACTTACAGAACATGTCAAAATATTTTTAAAATAATAATAATAATAAAAATAATAATAAAAAAAAAATTAAAAGATACTATACACCAATCAGGCACAACATTATGACCACTGAGAGGTGAAGTGAATAACACTGATTATCACAGCACCTGTTAGTGGGCGGGATATATTAGGTAGCAAGTGAACATTTTGTCCTCAAAGTTGATGTGTTAGAAACAGGAAAAATGGGCGAGCTTAAGGATTTGAGTGAGTTTGACAAGGGCCAAATTGTGATGGCTAGACAACTGGGTCAGAGCATCTCCAAAACTGCAGCTCTTGTGGGGTGTTCCCGGTCTGCAGTGGTCAGTATCTATCAAAAGTGGTCCAAGGAAGGAACAGTGGTGAACCGGAAACAAGGCTCATTGATGCACGTTGGGAGCAAAGGCTGGCCCGTGTGGTCCGATCCAACAGACGAGCTACTGTAGCTCAAATTGCTCAAGAAGTTAATGCTGGTTCTGATAGAAAGAATACACAGTGCATCACAGTTTGTTGCATATGGGGCTGCATAGCCGCAGACCAGTCAGGGTGCCAATGCTGACCCCTGTCCACCACCGAAAGTGCCAACTGTGGACACGTGAGCATCAGAACTGGACCACAGAGCAATGGAAGAAGGTGGCCTGGTCTGATGAATTGTTTTGTGCTTTGGGAAATGTTCTGCTGGGAAACCTTGGGTCCTGCCATCCATGTGGATGTTACTTTGACACGTACCACCTACCTAAGCATTCCTTCAGACCATGTACATCCTTTCATGGAAACGGTATTCCCTGGTGGCTGTGGCCTCTTTCAGCAGGATAATGCTCCTGCCACAAAGCAAAAATGGTTCAGGAATGGTTTGTGGAGCACAACAACAAGTTTGAGGTGTTGATTTGGCCTCCAAATTCCCTAGATCTCAATCCAATTGAGCATCTGTGGGATGCGCTGAATAAATAAGTCCAATCCATGGAGGCCCCACCTCACAACTTACAGGACTTAAAGGATCTGCTGCTAACATCTTGGTGTCAGATACCAAAGCACACCTTCAGGGGTCCAGTGGAGTCCATGCCTCGACGGGTCAGGGCTGTTTTGGCAGCAAAAAGGGGACCAACACAATATTAGGAAGGTGGTCATAATGCTATGCCTGATCAGTGTATACACTTCCGTTCAAATGTTTGGGGTCAAAACTGTTCTGCCCACCAAGGCTGCATTTATTTTCTGTCACTTTTGATCAATTTAATGCATGTTTGCTGAATGAAAAGTATTAATTTCTTAAAATTCTTACTAAGCCCAAACTTTTGAATGGCAGAGTATAGAATGGCATTAGTAACCAAATACTTGCACAATGCTGCATCCGCATCAATATGTGTCAGACTATTCTCATGTAAGCCAGTAAAACAAACATTTACATAGTGCACTCTTTACACAAAACATCTCTTTCTCCTTGATATTCTTTCCCACACACAAAAACTGCTGACAAGGCAAATCCCTTAAATATCTCTCTCACACATTTGAGATGTTTTTTTTTTTTCCATCTGGTTCATTAAAAACCTTAAGGTGAGGGAGACGGGGACAGGAGGACTCTGAGGACATGACAGAGATTCCACTGTCATATCATACAGCTGCTCGAGGGCAAGTTCTCTTTTCCTCATAGCAAATGCAGACCCAGAGAATCTCAATGGATCGCTCAGCAGCATCTGAAAGTGAGGTCACAAGTCCAGTCCCAACAGATCCATTATACCAAGGCCTGATAAACCTGAGGGCACCAAACTCTAATGGGGTCACACACTACACTTTTTGTCTATTTTTGCTGAGTAAATGTTACAGCAGCACTACAACAAATTTATCCATGCATCACAATGTGACAATGAAAATATTCAAAGCACTGATTGCATAATCGATTATAATTGCTATAATAATAATAATAATACTCAATGTATTATGCATTCATCGCTTTACCAAAATACAATTCCTGAGCCTGGTTTATTATTTCCATCAGTTTTCCTCTTCAACTGGCACCCTGCAGGCCAAATCCAGCCCGTCAATCATTTTCATACAGACCTCCAATTGATTTTGATGAATTCACTGTGCTGCCTGATACAACAGAGCGCTCTCTGCATGAAACAAGCAACAGGTTCAGCTGCATTCGAGAGTCGTCAATTAGTCAACCACAAAAGCTCTTCTGGCTATAGTTAGGCACTAGTTTCCTAAACATGAACCATGACTGTTTTCCTGCACAAACTTGTGTGCGTCTTAACAAATCAAATTAATTTATACAAATAATTTTTTGTGGACAAATTACATAAAAGTATCATTTATCATTTCTTTGCATTTTAGTAAAGCATCAAAATCTAATCAAATCAAAGTCAGTATTAAAGGTAACACTTTAGTAGGGGGAACAATTCTCACTTTTAACTAGTTGCTTATTAGCTTGCTTATTGGTTGTTTATTAGTACTTATAAAGCACATATTAATGTCTTATTCTGCATGACCATATTCTACATCCTTAAATCCAACCCATACCTAAACGTGAACGCCACAACTAACTATTAACAAGCAGTAAATTAGGAGTTTATTGAGGCAAAAGTCATAGTTAATAGTGAACGTGTATATTCCCCATACCAAAGTGTTTCTGTATTAAATGCAACAGTAAATATTTGTTAGTATTGTAGATGCACCAGTTAAATTATTATGTTTATACATATATTAATTAATATTATTATGCAGACAAACATATGGCTGCATGGATGGAATAATCTGAATTTGGTTGTAATGTGCAACTATTTTTGAGAATTAATGAATCGAATATGTTCTTGTCAGCTTTGTGTGCTATTTTAATGTAAGACAGCAGCATAAGGCTCCATTTATTAAGATCAGTAAACTGACAGGTGAATGCGTCTAAAAGCTTCAGCAGAATGGATTTTGATGCCACCTTCTGTTTACAGCACAGCAATATCAAATAGATTAATGCTGTCAGAGAGAGAAATGGATCAATCAGAAGCTTTATCAAATATGACTTTCAGGTAAACAACAGAGTAGCGTGTATGTGCGTGCATGTGTGGGTCCACATGTTTATCTGTCTGTGGGATATGACCAACCCCTATCTATACCTTAAAAGCCATGTAAAGTCACTCTGAGTGACAGAACCTTTGGCTCCAGTGGTATCTTATCTCTCAGGGAATGGGACCTGCTGCTTCCAGTCGTTCGAAGCCCTTTGTTCCTTTCCGCAGTCTATCCCCCTCACCACAAAGTGCTATTCATTTCCATTCACATGATCCTGTAATTGCCAATGGCTTGCTTTACACAGAGACCTATATTTGTGGTTTTCTTTCTACAGACCGAGACCTGTGCCAGTCAGACTGCTGCAAAGAGCTGGAATTTGCTAGGATTGAAATGTTTGCTGAGCTGGAACAGTTTGTGTGTAGATGATGTGTGCACTTTTAAATACTTTCTCCATCAGATTTTATTGTTATAAAAACAACCATGCACTAATGGACTTTTCGAAGATATTGTGATGCTTTCAAAACATTGCTGTTTAAGCAGATTGACATATCAACTTTTGTCACAAAAGATGGCGTGAGCTGGGTTGGGATTACTTGGTTGTCAGACTAATGGCCAAATGAAACTTATTTTTGTTCCCTTTAAAGACACCAGAAACTAGCAGACAATAAATTCAAGCCAGAAGTAAGAAGCCAGAACAATTGATACTGATACTGTACCTTTAAGGGAAACTGCATTGTTTGTTTGTTTGTTTTTCATCGCCTTCCAGTTTCGACTATTTTCATGGAAAAACCGATTACATTACATCATAATGCGATGCTATGCATGTACCAAATCTGGATGCCATTGTCTTCCTCATATCAATGTGTGGATGTGAAAGCTGGACACTGATAAAAGCTTTGAAAAAAAAAAAAGATTGAAGGAGCATTGATGCAGTGGTGGTGTTGGAGAAGGCTCTGAAGGATACAGCTGACAGCGATGGTCACCAACAGAGAGGTTTTGGAGCGCATCAAGGCAGAAATGTCACAAGGGAAAAATCACCAAACTATGGCTCACTGTGATGCGATCTGTTTCACTAGAGAAAGCAATGATGCTTGGCATATTCAGCGGAATGAGAAGAGGCCGCCAAATTTGCACTGACTGGATCCTATCAAAAGTGACACTGGCCTAGACATACAACAGCACAAGACTAGAAAGAATGGCAAGAGTTGGTCTATAGAATCGGAAAAAGTCGGATAAGACTTGAGTGGATAATCACTTAAAATGTGCATACATGTTGGTGCATTTAAAAGGATTTATTAACATTTCAAACTCAGTAAAGGAATTTTTCAGAACAACATGTATTTAAAGGGTTAGTTCACCCAAAAATGAAGATTCTGTCATTAATTACTCACCCTCATGTCGTTCCGTAAGACCTTCATTCATCTTTGGAACACAAATTAAAAAATTTCTTATGAAATCCAATAGCTGTATGACTCCTCCATAGACAGCAATTTAATAACCATTTTCAAGGTCCAGAAAGGTACTAAAGACATTGTTAAAATAGTCGACGTGACTACAGTGGTTCAACCTTAATGTTATGAAGCGACAAGAATACTTTTTGTGCGCAAAAACAAAACAAAAAAAGGACTTTATTCAACAATATCTTCTGTTCTGTGTCATTCTCAATCACTTACATCCAGCACTTCCAGGTTCTACGTCTGAACACTGGCTCAGTATTGGCAGACGCTGTTCATGTGAGCAGCACGACGCATGAGTGTGATGCTGACGCAGGAGCCGGCCAATAATGAGTCAGTGTTCTGACGTAGAACATGGGAAGTAAACAGCATATGAGAATGACACAGAAGAGAAGATAATGTTGAATAAAGTCTTTATTTTTGTTTTGTTTTTGCGCACAAAAAGTATTCTCGTCGCTTCATAATATTAAGGTTGAACCACTGCAGTCACGTCGACTATTTTAACGATGACTTTTGTTCTGCATCTTGACAGAGGTGATTAAATCGCTGTCTATGGAGGAGTCAGAGAGCTCTCGGATTTCATCAAAAATATCTTAATTTGTGTTCCAAAGATGAACGAAGGTCTTGCAGGTGTGGAATGACATGAGGGTGAGTAATTAATGACAGAATTTTAATTTTTGGGTGAACTAACACTTTAACACAGTAAATCCATATTCTTGTAGGTAATGGTAATAGTTAATACAGGTTACAGGTTCTGTAATATTGGAAAAAGAAAAGCTCACACATATTGTATGCTGTGAATTAAAGTGAAAGTTACAAAGATTCTGCTTCAGAAAAGTAGATAAAGTAACTTAGCACAGAATAACCTTCCCCAACTTGCAGATAACTTTTTACAGGAAGAAGAGTCAGTGTTGTTCCACTCAATGTTAATGGCTTCAAACAGTTTAAAAGTAGCTGAAAATGTCTCCCAGTTCGTTTGAGTTTAATGTGAGACCAAATATTCCCAAAAGGGTTCAAATCTGGACTCCGACCAGACCAAAACATGAGCCCGATGGGCTTGTTCTCAAGCCACTTCTTGGTTGTCTTTTAAATTTGAGCAGGAGCATTGACTTTTTGAAAAATAACATCTGATCATTCTTCTTTAGATAACAACATTTCATCTGTGGGAAGCAAGCCCTTCTGCAATATTCTCCTGTACTCCAAAACATTAAATGATCTCCACAGTGAAGTTGCTCACCAATACCAGCAGCTAAAAATCTCCCCACACAGTGACAGCTCTTCCTCCATGCATTTGTCACTATATTTCTCAGCAGGTTTTCGAAGACACCGCTCTGGAGCATCACCATGCAACTTGTGTCTCATTTTGATTCATCACTCCACACACAACTCCCCATATTCTGCCAAAAACATTCTGTCTTTGATGTTTTTCTGAGCTTAAATTTTGCCAATGTCCTGACCAATAATTTGTGGTTAAGACAATTAAAAGCTTAGTGTTTATGACCAACAATGACCATAACTGTTTTTATCTTGAAGAGCATAGCTCATGGCCAACATCTTCACAGACGTCATCACCTCTGGCCTACTTCCTCTGCCTTTTCCTGTCAGATGTTGTTTGCACCGACTGAGGCTGCTCGTGTGGAACTCTCCATATTCAGATGCTCACCGAGAGGTCACAGCTGGTTGCTGTCCATGACACCTGACAGACAATTGGTGGCCCTGTATCCATGGCAACCTCAGACAGAGATGGGGAGGAGCAGAGGTCAACTGAAATGACACGTTGAACATTTGAGTGATCAAGGGGTGGTCTGGATGGTGGAACGCAGAAGAAAAGAGTAGAGGATACCTGAGGAGAATGGTGGTAAACTAAAAGGCGGATGAGTGCATCAAAGTGCATCAAAGGTATTGCAGAATATCGACTTAATCTCAAAACTGGCAACCTAATGGTTTCAAAAGGTACTTTGTGACTACAAATATTAAATTCTCGCCCCTGCAAGCTTCTCGCTTCGACTGTGAGGGCATCGTGCAAAATCAGGGTTAACAGATGCTCAATTATCAGGGTAATTTCATAAGTATCTGAAGCACATTGAAAGTCAATAGTAATGCACTCTTGTGAGGAAGACACAGATGTTGCATAGATTTGTTTTTCCTTCTTAATCCCACTTGGGAAATGGGACTTTAGTGCTGCTGAGAGACATCAGTGTTTACAGCTATGAAACAATCACTGTCAGAGTGAGTGTGCTGAGAGGTCCAGAGCCTGACTTGTCAGCAGTTATTGTATAGTTTGTAATAAAACTGTATTTGAATAAAACCATTTATAAAAGTTTATGTTATTTATCAAACAAAATTCATAGCCCCAGCTGTGAACGAAATATGGGCTTTGCTGTAATGCTTTCACAAATCATTTTGTTTCATTAAACGGTTTTAATGAAGAGGGTAAAATAAATGGTGTTTAGCTATGAGCAGGAAAACAGAAAATACTTAGGTGCTAAATGAAATCTGAGTGACAAAAGAGAGCTGAAAAGAGAGAAATGCTACAGTCAGAATAGCATACTACGATACTAGTCATACTATTCGTGACTTGATTTTCCAAACATCTCCTTAACATCTTCTTGACAACTTATTTAAAGCATAGTTTAAACTGCAAAAAAAACGCTTTTTTTTTTTTCTAAGAAGAAACTTTATTGTTTAAATGTCTATAAAAAGAGTAGGCAGTACACAAACTGCTAAATTTTCTTAATCAGAAAATTCTGAAACACAAAAATCTATTATCTATCAAATCTATTAGCAAATATTTGATTGTTTAAATATTATTACTAGACAAAAATATTGAAACAACAAAATACTGATTGAGAAAATTAATACTGTATATTTGCCACTTGTCTAGTTCACCAGAGTCCTGATCAACCACACCTGTTTCTCATTTGGACCAATCAAGGACTGTTTATCTACCAATTGTTTCACACACCTCCATGTTTAGGCCCTGTCCACACGAACATGAGTATTTTCAAAGCCGCAGCTTTTTCTATCAGCTGGTTGTCCACACAGAAACGCAGTATCTGGTCACTGAAACCAAACATTTTTGAAAACTCCTGCCAGGGTGAAGATTTTTAGAAACTCTGGTTGCAGTGTTGTCGTGTAGCCAGTGAAACCGGAGATTTTGGCTTGTGATGGTGAAACCAGAACTGGTAATAACCTTTTTTCCAGGCTTCTGATTGGCCAACATGGGTTTACGGTTAGGATTATATCACCACCTGGTGGGTATTCCAGAATGCAAGGTTAACTTACCGTCACATATTCCCTGAACTCTCGGTTGATTAACCCAAACCTTGCTTACTCGAGGTATGCTGGTTCCAAAAACGCATCCGGGAGTAAGTTCAGCCAACCCAGAGTATGTTCCCGGGTAACACACAAGACATTCTCAACAGAGCAACGAATCAATGATTCACCATGGAAACAGACACTAAGAAAAAACGCACCATTCTACTTCCTTCTTCTTCTTTTGTTTAATGGCGATTTACATAACCTACTTACACGTATTTGGTGGTTGTGCAATGATTTTTTCAATCTTTTCATTTAATAAGTATTGTTTATTCACTGGGAATAAGAATTATATTGTTTGTTTGATGCTAATTATTTAATAAGATATCACATACGTATTTTATTATAGAAATTATAGCAAAGAAAATGTCCTGTTATAAAAAGGAAAAAAAGCAGGTCCATGTGTGAGATGATAATAAAATAAATACATATATTAGTATATTAAAATTTAATAAACTTTGTAATATATATATATATATATTACAAATATACATATACATATATATAAATATATTGCATATATGTATATATATATGTATTGTATAATATAATATTGTATATATAACTGTAATTATATAACAAATTTAGTTACATTAATATAACTATATTAATTATATAAAACGCATCTCCAGAGCAGGTTATGTTCAGAGAGTGAGTTGCTATGGTCCTTACATACCCTAAAAGTTACCTCAGTTTTTGGAACCGAAAGTAGAGGTTATTCGCTTACTTAATCAAAACATACCCAGGTATGTCACATAACCTGCTTTCTGGAATACCCCCCTGTTGGTTTGGTATGCTCCTTACAGCGTTTCATAGGGTGTTTTTGCGTTTTCATGTGGATGCAATTTTGTTGTAAATTGTAGGATGAAAAACTCTTATTAAAAAAAAACTTTATAAAAATGCTCGTGTACATGTGGACTAGGACTCACAAACTCTCTTTTGTTGTATTATTTATATTTGGATCTTCTTTTCATTTAGCTCCATGTTCTGTTTACCACTGTGTTGTCTTCACCCGCTATCCACAAACTCTCACCTGTAAAAACTGGACATTCATTATTTGAATTAAGTGTTATTCACATCATTTGTATTCAACTGTTAATCAACGGTATTCATTCATTTGCATTTGCTTCAATAAATCTCGCCTCTGAGTATGTGACAAACTGCACAGTGGGCTGTGAGCAGTTTCATTCAAAACACAGCAAAAGACTTCTTATCCCCAGTATAGTTAGATGGCTTCATGCACAAGGAAAATTTTCAAGTAATATAATTCTTATTTTGACAGAAAATCCATAAAAAAAAAAAAAAAAATCTTTGCAAAAGTGCAACTGTGCTATCTGTGGTAGAGTAACCAATGAAGTGGACATATGCAGCAGAGAGTCTGAAAGCCAGAGAAAAGAGAAGAGGATGACAGTTTGTGATGGAAAGCAAGAGGACTGAGAGAGGGAGAAGCACACAACTGTCACTGGGATATCCCCTGGGTGAAGGGGTGGAGGGAGCTTGAGTTAAACATGTCTGACAAGCCAGATCAGAACCGCTGACACACGTCCAAAGCAAAAATCCGGACATGCACCAGACCGGCAGGCCTCCTAAACACACATACACACACGTTCGATTTTTGCTATCTTCATGGGGACTCTCCATAGACATAATGATTTTTATGCTGTACAAACCATATATTCTATTCCCCTACACTAAACCTACCCATCACAGAAAACTTTCTGCATTTTTACATTTTCAAATAAGCATCATTTTGTATGTTTATCAATTCATTTCCGCTGGCTGGAGCCCACAATGTAGGTGATCTCAGATTTTACTATCCTTGTGGGGACATTTGGTTCCCACAATGTAAGTTAAACCTATACACACACAAACACACAGAGAAAGAGAAATCAGTGTGCCATTATCTGCCAAAAATAAAGCGGTTCTCAATTCAAAATGAAACCCAAAACCTGAACATTTTACTTGCATGGCAACGAGCAAAGATGTTGCTTAGGGTTAAAGCAAATTCTTGAAGAGCGGGACAACACGAGTAGCTAAAAAACAACCACAACCCTAACAGAGTCATTTCACAAAGTGAAAGCAGACCCAGACCTATCCCCATATATCTGTGCTTTTACCAGGAATCTCAAAAAAGGGGGAAGGGGGGCTTTAATTTTCTCACTTTGATTAAATGCTCTCTTTTTTTGATGAAAGTTTGGCTTTAAATAAGAAGGAAAAGCAAATTGCCAAGGCTTGCTTTGTGTGGCTATTCCTTCGTCTTGTTGACCTTTACTTCAATCTGTTTGAACAGCTCTGTGGACACCCCGAGACCGAGTTCATTCAAGATGAGATTGCACACAACACTAACCAGAGCGGGCTAGTTTGGACAGAACGAGATCGAAACATTAGAGGGAAGATTGGTCTCAGGTTTAGAGAGATTACTTACAAGTTGTATGTTGTACAGCAATGTGTAACGATTCTCAGCCAATTATAACTACCAATCCTCAGCATCAAGTTTCATCAGCGTATAGTCTTTGTTTATCTGCTGCACCAACGCAGACTTGAAAGTACATTGAATTTGATAATGACAAGACTTTTTGAAAAAGATTCTAAACAATGAGCAGGAACCTGAGATTGACTGTGTCAAATTACTGATACTTTGAATTAGAAAATCTCCATAAAACTTCAAAAAATTATCTGAAGTAATGTTAAAAAAACACTTGAGGGAAAATAAATGGCTTAGCTAGCCAAATCCTAGACAGCACTGCATTCTATTATGAATGAGAGTGAACATAATATGTAATTTTTAGCGCTATCACAGCCTCTCTTTTTGTTTAAACTCCGTTTGTTCGGTTGCCTTGTGAATAATTTAAGCTTTGAAATCTGTTCCGTATCTCTGACAAGCAGGTCTATTATAATTATGGGCCGCTACATTATTATGATTACCAATTGAGAGAAGAGAGAGAGAGACTGAGTAGGAGAGAGAAAGACTAGAGGAAGCGAGAGAGAAGCTACTTCCTGGGTAACCATCAGACGATATGCAAAATGAAAGAAATATTAGTTGAATTTCTCATTAAAGTCGGACGTCTATGCTCCAATCGGGAGACCATTTATTCATCTGACAATATGAAGAATGTAAGATGCATATCATCTGCAATAATGAGACTGAAGCACCCGGAACATCAGCACAATCAGAGAGAATAGCGAATCATTTAGTCAGGTTTGTTGGTGGCGATTACAAAACCTTTGATCGTCATCTTTCTCCAAGTGATTTGATCTGCTTTCCAAATCATCTCTTGTGTCTCTAAGATTGGGATTTCAGATGAGGAATATCTTAATTTCATGTTTGACGAGGCTCGGGAGGTGTAGATTGGAACAGACAGTTCCCTCAGCGTGTCATTATGGCGGCAGAATTATATGCCAATTTCTAATATGACTGGCATCGGAACAAGCACAAGGCTTTCATGTTGGATCTGAAATACAGTACAGCTGAAAACAGAGTGTTTTAGGTGATCTTTTTGATATTGCAGATCCAGACAATCTGTTTTTTTTTTTATCTCTTTTGATAAATATTTGGTAACACTTTACAGTAAGGTTCTATACATTAAAATTAAAGCAATAGATAACATGAACAATGAGCAATACTTGTACAGCATTTATTAAAGTTCATGTTGATTTCTACATGATACATTTTAACATTCCAAGTTGTATCAATGAAAAATTTTATATAATGAACAAACATGAATTAACAGTGAAATTATAAGTCGACTGACAGACAGATACAGAAACTTTAAATATAGATAGATATTCGTTCGCTCATAAAACTTTTGCATTCCCACACAAAACTTTTTTGCGTTCGCTCGTAAACGCTAAACTCTATGGAGCCCCTAAAGGGACATGGTGAAGGGAAAAAAATAGGAGACGGGAGATAAAAATATGTCAAAAGTTTTATGTTCGCAAGCAAACGAAAAATCTTTGAAAGTTATCGTTTCCTACCATTTCATTTTTTACATCACTATGCCGTTTTAGGGGTTCCGTAAAACTGCGAACACAAAACTGATGGAAATTATGAGATGGTAGGAAAAACAATTTTTTAATGCTTTTGTTTACATCATGCTGATGTAAACAAAACGATCTTACTCACGCTGACTGACAGATCCGAAGCGCTATATATATATATATTCCTATAGATATTTGTTTTTGATGAGATGTGTGCCAAATTAGGTGTTATTAACAGGGATTTTAAGGTAGCCTATGGTTGCTAGTAGGGCTGGGCAATTTTTCAGATTTTTTCGATTAATTCGAATTTGATGTTTTGCCACAATTTTATTATTTTTAAATCGAGAAATCGCGATTTTGAATAAAAATGTTAGCAAACGTTACAAGTAGACATGTTGACAATACGGCAAACCGTTAAGAGAAGAAAACTCAGAGGAAGACTGCAAGTGTTTAGGGCGCCATTTGGGATCCAGCCTTAATCTTAAGTGGCTGTTGTTTACTCAGAAAACGAGACGCGGGCAGTGGAATGGGAAAAAAGCAGAGTTATTAAATGCAAGTTGAATTTTTTTTTAACTTGACCACCGGATTTTTAGAATGCTGTTTCATGGGTGAAACACTGCAAAAGACTCGAGACATGAGTGCAACAGCCAAACATGTCTGCCAAACATAAAAACAAGAGGAAAAATAGCACAGTGGAATGCAAACACCTGTAAAGAACTACTGCTGTATGTATAATATTTCATGTTTGCATGATGGTGACAGGCTGAAAGCTACTGTTATTTTCTGTTTTACAGAGCATTTGCTGTTACTAATAGCTAGGTGATTTTGTTTAGGAACCTTCAGAAATCTTTAACTCGATTTTTCTCAAAATTGACTGACTCTATCAACTTCAAACAGGTGTAGCTCAGTCATTTTTTTGTCGGATTCCATCATTTTGAAGGTTTTTTTAATAGAGAATGCGAACATTTGTTTATTGCGACTTATTTTGCCAGCACAGGTCACAAATGTTACCCTTGGTATATGTCAAGATGTGCCTGAGTGTGAATTAATCAAAAGCCTACTGATAATTGGATGCTTCAGAAGGGCCACAATCCACCACATACTTGCATTCTAGTACATAACGCGCACTGTTCATGATCTGATCGAATCCTGATGGATAAAATCAAGGCTCTCCATACATTTATTCTTGTTGAACATCCTGTTTCACCCAGAAATACATCACAATACTGAATTAAAATGGGTTGTGAATGCTATTTCATGTTAACTTTAATTAGAGGATATTGGTGGAGCACCTCAACTGTGAAGAGCTGGGGGACACTAAACATGGTGTGAATGAAGTCCAATCACTGAGATCAATAGAAGCTAATTACACTGAAGATTAGTCCTCTGTGCTCCTGTTTTATAGTCAAAAACACTGCAAAAAACAAACAGGCACACTAAAGCACTCAGCTACATTTCCATTTCTGACATATCTCAGACAGAGATCGACCTCTCCTCCTCGCTCGCTTTCCAAAAACATCCTACAAGAACCAAATATAACTTTTTTCCTTCATTCCTCCACCCATCCAAACATTCTTTCTGCCTGCCTCTGCGGGTTGTGTTTTATTCTGTTGTTTCGCTGACCTCAACAGAATCTGCAATAACAAAGCATCTAAATGTCAGATGTTTATATAAACAGCCGCTCTAACTACAGTTGGTCGAGCTGCACTTTATTACAGATGTTACAGTGTGATATATCAAACATGACAAGGTTTTCATTTTCTTTTCAGCAGTTTGTATAGATATTGAATAGTGGGTGTCCCAAACTTTAATCTAAACAAAGGCAGTTAAGGGCAAGTACTCAGGGGAACAACAGTGACATTTGGAGATGGATGGGAATTGAAGTGACCTCAGAGCACACTACATATGAGAAAGGAAGACGGACATTTGAAGAGGAGCAGACCTGTTCTGGAAGAGTCCATGGTCGGGGTTTCAGACAGCTTTTGGGGGAAATGTCGGGACAGATTAGGTCGGCAAGGGGCAGACGGTGATGTGGTGATATAACCTGTGCAGTCATACAAACGGAATTCACATTTTAACGACATCTGCATTTAGACACAGACTGAGATTTACCATGTTAAATTGCACACCGTCTTTTTTCTTTCAACTGTCAAACAAAGAGGTGATTGAAATTCAGTCTTTAAAAAAAAAGCACACAGAGGGAAACAAATTCTTCCCAGGTTGTTAGCTTGCTATCACCTGTATCTGCAGACACACATCTAAAAGGAAAGTTCAAGTGTGAAGAAATAGATTTACATTGTAGTTATCGAAAGGTGTAAATTATGCGATACAAATCTTATTCATCTCTAACAAGCTCTTGTCCTTAGATTCACATCACATCAGAGTATTTATTTTGTGGCTGATTTCCTGCACAGCCTTTTCAGAAACTTGTTATAACTTAAATATATTGTTTTGGCAGCCAAGTAGAAACCAGGTATAAACTAGCCATGAAGGTCTATGCTGTCATGAAATAAAAAAGCCACAGATCAGAGCAGAGAATCTTTAGACTGTAGCTTCCTCCCAGCACCAGTCTCAATGATTCAGGCCAGATATTCCTTGGCCAGACCCTCGCAAACACATCCTGCTCCTCATCGCGCCTACTAGCCGGCTACCAGAGGCAGACTACTAGGTTGGAAAGTGTGATGAAGCTCCGTCTGAATGAACTCACTGCTAAAAGGTCAAGTCAAGAAAGAGGGAAAGACAGTATGAGGAACAAGAGTTTGCTAGTGAAAAAAAGTTTCTATGTAAGGAGTCACTGTGTAAAAGTTTAGAAGTATGAACTCAGAAACTTGAAGTCTGGGGAAAACAATACATTTATTTATTAGTGGTGCTTGCTAAGGCTGGATGTGAACAAACCCTTAAAGTATTCAACTATGGGATGTACATCTCGTCTTACAAATTTGAACTACGGACATGAATGAAATGGTATGGCCTGCAGGCGAGGTGTGCTGTTACTTTTCTAATCAATCAGACTTATGGTTTTTACATTTCAGACAATGGGTGGAAAATGCCTTAAGCCATGGTCACACAAGACTTTGAACATGCAAAATTTCATCGGATGCGGCAACGGTTGTGAAATCAACATGAAATCAACATAACATACAGTGCTCAGCATAAATGAGTACACCCCCTTTGAAAAGTAACATTTTAAACAATATCTCAATGAACACAAAACAATTTTCAAAATGTTGACAAGACTAAATTTTATATAACATCTGTTTAACTTATAACATGAAAGTAAGGTTAATAATATAACTTAGAGAACAAAATTTTCAGTTTTACTCAAACTAGGGTGATGCAAAAATGAGTACACCCCACTGAAAGTCTCCGAAGCAAAGCTAAATTTTAGACTACAGATGTCTAATTTAACAAGAATTCAACCACAGGTGAGTCTAATTATTCATTACACAGGTGACCAGCAGACAGTTGACTATAAAAGGGTGTTAAAACCCCTTCCCATTTCATGCTGTCAGCAATGGCACCACATGGAAGAGAAATGTCACAAGACCTAAGAAAGAAAATAATTTCTTTACACCAGAAAGGTGAAGGCTACAAGAAGATCAGCAAAGCTTTACTTATCAGTCAGAATACTGTAGCAAAAGTGGTACAAACATTTAAAAAATATGAAACTGCAACCATCTCACAGAGACGTCCAGGTCGTCCACGGAAGTTAACACCTCGACAGAAGCGTCTTCTTATGAGAAGGGTTGAAGAAAATCGGCATGAAAGTTCACTGCAGTTATCTAAACAAGTAGAAAGCCAAACTGGGGTGACTATTTCCCCTCACAATACGGCGTACACTGCAGAGGAATGGCATGCATGGGTGCCGTCCACGAAAGAAGCCTCTCCTAAAGCCCAGGCACAAAAAAGCCCGCCTAGAGTTTGCCAGGGCCCATGCTGACAAAGATGAAGACTACTGGGACTCTATACTCTGGAGTGATGAGACCAAGATAAATGTTTTTGGAACTGATGGCTTCAAAGCTGTATGGCGTCGCAAAGGTGAGGAATACAAAGAAAAATGCATGGTGCCAACAGTGAAACATGGTGGTGGCAGTGTCCTTATGTGGGGCTGCATGAGTGCTGCTGGTGTCGGGGAGCTGAATTTCATTGATGGCATCATGAATTCACAGATGTACTGCTCTATACTGAAAGACAAGATGCTACCATCACTCCGTGCCCTTGGTAGTCGTGCACTTTTCCAACATGACAATGATAGATAAACACACATCTAAGGCCACTGTTGGATTTCTGAAGAAGAACAGGGTGAAAGTGATTCAGTGGCTCCTGATCTGAACCCAATCGAACACCTATAGGGACAAGTTGAGCATCACTCTCCATCCAGCATCCAGTCTCTAAAAGAGGTCATTCTTGAAGAATGGAAAAAGATAGATGTTGCAAAATGTCGCCAACTCGTTCATTCCATGCCTAGAAGACTTGGTGCTGTCATTAAAAATCATGGAGGCCATACAAAGTACTAGAGATGTAGTAGTTTTTGTTGTGGGGTGTACTCATTTTTGCATCACCCTAATTTGAGTAAAACTGAAAAATGTGTAATATAAGTTATATTATTAACCTTACTTTCATGTTATAAGTTAAACAGATGTTATATTAAACTTAGTCTTGTCAACATTTTGGAAATTGTTTTTGTGTTCATTGAGATATTGTTTAAAATGTTACTTTTCAAAGGGGGGTGTACTCATTTACACTGAGCACTGTATAGTAATAAGTTCAAAATGCAAAAATATATAACCTACTCGAATTTATTGCAAAAATATCATTCTTTTAATGCAGTGACAAATTGATGTCATGACGAATCATTCTTTTAATGGTTGCACGTCTTCACGTGATGCGAATTCACAGGTCAGAGTTCACCAAACTTGAACTTTGGAATGCGTATGAATGAATGTCAGCGGGATGAAAAGAGCAGTGGGATCAAAACACTGCTTAGAAGCTTTACGAATCTTTTGTTTCGAATCAGCGGTTTGGATCACGTGTCAAACTGCCAAACTGCTGAAATCACGACTATTGCACTTCGAACCACTGATTTTCGAAACAAAGGATTTGTAAAGCTTTGAAGCAGTGTTTTGAAATCACCCATCACTAGTTATTGTTGAAAAGTCGTTATTTAGTTTTTTTGGCACACAAAAAGTATTCTCGTCGCCTTATAATATTAAGGTAGAACCACTGTAGTCACATTAACTGTTTTAAATAAGTTTTTAGTACTTTTCTGGGCACTGAAAGTGTAAATGAACCTGCTGGCAATAGAGACCTCACTGAGCCATCAGATTTCATCAAAAATATCTTAATTTGTGTTCCGAAGATGAACGAAGGTCTTACGGGTGTGGAACGACTTGAGGGTGAGTAATAAATGTCATAATTTTTATTTTTGGGTGAACTAACCCTTTAAATGTAGTGTAAAGGAGGCCATAGTGACTTACAGACCATAGAGGGCTTTTTTAATGAGGGTTAGCAAGTATACACCTAGTGTACATCACAATACCGGCAAAGTTGTCAGGCCCACTCTAAGTTGTAATAGCAAAGTGAAAAATGTAGTTTTTTAAGTTAAGCTTTCCTAAACCTAAGACCGGATTCAATTCTACATCCTTACAGGGCCTCTCTGCTGTCACATACGTCACTAGCGCACCCACTACTGCTGTGCCACGGTGCCGACACGCTGAAATTCTTAATGCATGAAAATGAGAGCTTAGTTACAAGTAGATGTGTTTGATTAAGTGACCCACATCAGAAAATGTGGGCCGCTCGACCATCAAGAACTTCCTCCGCTGGTACTTCTTATATACAGTGCGACTCTATTCTCGAGATGCTTTTTAAAGTAATCAAGTTCGAAGAAAGCATCCAAAACAAGACCACTCCATCCACTCCGGAAACTGGACAATGCTCACGCCGCACATGATCTCCATGGAAACAGAGAGGAAGAGTAGGACACTGCAAGTGGCCTTCTCCTCCCTCTCCGCTTTCATGTGGAAATGTATCCCACTGTTTGAGAGCAGAATGAGATGGAGGGAGGAAGCCACAAGAATGAGGCTAAAGAGAGAGATGAGGAGAGGAAAAAGAAATGGAGAAGGAGATGGCCCCTTCACTGGCAGGATGTCTTGCAAGTGGCCCCGAGTGCTCCTACTGTTTCCTGAAGAGCTCCAGGAATAGTCGTCCTTTCCGCTGATCCACTGTGACAGCTGTGCCACAAGGGTTTTGTTTGTTTGTCTATCGGAGTTCATTTTCAGGAGTAATTTCTTCATAGTGGAGAAGAGGTTAAAAAACAAGTCTTAGTCTCTCTGAGATGTTTATACTTTATGATGTTTGCAAGCAAGAAAAACTTTTCTTTTCAAAATGTGATTTGTAGTGATCTGTAGATGTCAGGGATGAAAGAGGATGCAGTGCTAAAATGATTCAAATGACAGCATAACAAGACCAACCTTTGAGCGTCTAAGAATAAATTTTATATTTTTGATGTGCAATATTTTCATGCCAGGTAAGGGCTTTTAAAAGTAGATGCATCACACAAACACGCACACACACTGACAACATTGTGTTTGGCAGAGAGCGGAGTAGGTGTCTGATTTCAGCTAGTGTTTCAGGCCGCCGCAGGATATCTTTACTGTCAATGTGATTGTGTATAGTGTGTGATACTAGAAGCTGTGCTAGCGTGTGTCAGAGAGATGCCCTCACCCACAGCCCTGATTTCAGGTCAACTCAGAGAAGAGGAGGATGGGATGTAATAGAGCACAAGATGCGGGGCAGGTGAGACAGTGATTTTCTGATGCCAGTCTGTGTTTAACAGAGCTGCTATATCAGACTGAACAAAGACATTCGTACCTCAACAGACACAAGCACCTGTGAAATGAAACTGATGCTGACTGATACTGGGATTTAAACATCTGTGTGACTTCTGCATCGTCATTAATGACATCACTCACTCGAAATGCAAAAATGTCAGTGCGTGTGGGGGAAAAAGGTGAGAGAATTAATTGTCGAGAGTTTTTAGAAGCTTGCGCTACTGCTGTGATTAAATGAAACAATTTATTTTAATATAAGTTATGATTACAGTCTTTCACAGTCGCTTTGGCACATTTCTCAGATCAGAACTGAAATTCTCAAAATTACTTGTTCAACCTCCACATCATCTAGTCACTTGTGCACATCATAAAAGCAGTTTCTCATTCTTTTGAACAAATTGCAAATGCTTTAGTACATTCAGGCAATTGATTATGTACAATTGTCTGCTGTTTCCTACATTATCAATTGCTAATGTCATGTTGCTCAAAATGTGTTATATGGTTCTCTGTTGAATAATCTTACCCCTCAAAACATCTAGTCATTAGTTCATCGCATAAGTCATTAAATGCAAAATGGTTGACCTAGTTTTCATAATGTGTCAAGTGTATTATCTATACATTTCTATTCGATTTCTGTAAATGTGTCCTGAATTAATTAATTTTGCAGGTAAATCCTAAATTTCACTAATGTATTCAGGGGAATGTAAAGCATTAGATCAACCAATGACACAAACAGTTCTCTAAAGCTGCTAAAAGATGCGTGTCATGAATCTTCAACTGGAAGCATATATAGACAGAGCACAACACAAGAGTTTCAATTTCTGATAATGGAAGAACAACATGGAAACAAACAGGGTCAACAGCTGGGAAGAAGAAGAGGAGTAAGGATGTGTGGTAGAAGGGTAGGGAGGCAAAACAGAGGAAGAGGTAGATAAGGCAAAGGGTGCAGGCAAGTGAAATAAGGGCCTCTATTGTGAACTATGTTCTCAATGACCTTACAATGGCTTATGAGGGTCTAAAGGTGCAGCCGAATGTTTGGAGAAAAAACTTTTCATCAATCATTCAAGCATTTCATAGACATAACAGGTATGTATTTCTGCACTGTACTCTAATATGGTATGCATGCTATAATCTTAATATTACAGTAGCATTTTTACACTTACAGTAGCATATTACACTTGCATTACACTTACAGTAGTATAGTAGGCTGAATGAACTTTATACAGATACACACTATATCACACACGTACACATGAATACATATATACAGTGTATGTATATATAGTCTTTGTCTTTTTCATTTATCACAAGGACATTTTACAGTAATTTGTTGACAGACCAACAGTAAATTCAAAACTGTGAATCCTGTTCAGTCTTTTTCAATCAGTCTCCCAGATACAGTAATGTGACCATTTGTACTGTTAAAATTGATATGCCATACAGAAAAAGTGCAGTCTTGTGCAGTTTCAATCACTGTCATAAAAACCACAGCCAAAGTTTACATCTGAAATATTCTGTTATATTGACAACATGGCTGAGCATTTTGACTATCTTGTTCGAGAAAAATGACATAAGGACTTGTCATTCTGATGGCACTGATAGGTTCATTGACATAAATACTTGCTTTTGAGAGATGAAACAAGGATTTTGAGCAAGTTACAGGCTTTTGCAGGTAATCCAAAATGTTGTGCTGTTTGTATGAATTGTTTCGAGAAATGAACATACTGTTTTGCAAATGTTAAAGATGATTCGAGAAATGTGCCAAAGCGACTGAGAAAAACTGTAAATGATTAAAGGGGCCACAATGAAAAATCTAATTCACTGATCTTTAGAATTAAAAGAGTTCACTGTACTATGAAAACAGCTGTAATTTTCAGAAGGGAAAAGTGTGTCTCCAGTCCAAGGACACCAGTTACAAATACTAAACTGCAAAAAATGGCTCGTTCAGACAGACAGATAGATAGATAGATAGATAGATAGATAGATAGATTGGTAGTTTTATAGTTTCTATCTATCTAATGAAAAAAATTACTGTAAAAATAGAAAAAAAGAGAGAAAAACTTATGAGATTGAAAATAATCATGCAAACAACGCTGTTTTTACCCACCAAATGATGCAGTTCAATTTGTCTCTTTTGTGTTTTATTTAATCCTTTTGTGACCTAAGTTGTTGGGAGCTGCAAGAAACATGGGAGTCTGTCTTAAATTTTTCATAACACAATCATATGATTATCATCTGCACAAATCCTACACCAGCCAACTTTTCTTCATGATGTACTACACATACTCAACAAATTATCAGTCTTCACATCTGCTCAGTTTGCAGCATGTTGTCAAGGAAACCAGCACAGGTAAAATTAGAACAGCTATTCGCCAAAATTAAAAAAAAACAAAAAAAATCATAACCATGATCATTTCAGAAGAAATTCACTAAACTTCTGTACTTGTGACCTTGAACATGCTTTAGAAAATTAAAAAGCAAATTGCACATAAAGCATTTATATTCTAAAGGGTGTTTTTTTGTTGTCATGATTTGGCTGACATGCGCATTTCAGTGTGTTCCTGCATGAGTATTTACTGCTCTTTCCTGAATTTTTCAGAAAAAGACAGACACTCCATTCTCACACACATTCATAATTTAGCCAGAGCCTCTGGCAGCCACAGGCAACATGCCTCTAGTTGGTACAAACATGCACAGCTCCACAGCACACATTCACACAGCATATTTCAGCAAACATAAACTCCAGCTCACATATAAACACAATTTCCGTGCTTTATTTATCTTAGTCTATCTATGTATCTCTTTATATATTATATGTTTGTATGTACTGTAGGTATCTATCCATGTATGTGCCCATCTATCTATCTATCTATCTATTAGATTGTATTGAATGCATGCTTTTGGTGAGCTTTTTTCTACATTTTTACACATTCTTTAGTATAAAATAGAGTCCATAGTTGACTTTATGATGTCCAAGAAGCAGCAAAACACCTCCAAACCACAACACACCCACCATCATCGTGCTTCAGAGTTCTGTTCCTGTTTCTCATGTAGGTGTAGGATGGCAAACTCCAATCTTACCTTCATATTCTTTGTTGAGAGCAGAGCCTTCTTTCTTGTTTAGCTCTGATGTAGAGCAGATTTGTCTCTTTATAATGGTTAGCTGGTGTATATTCAGTGAATTTTCCTAAAGCTGCTTTTAGATCCAATGATGACATCTTGGGGTTCTTGAAGCAGGAAAATATTAGATTAATTTTTAATTTTTTAATTCTCTCTTTTGTGTTTGCTCGCAAAACTTTTGTTCCCCCGAGAAAATTTGCGCAAATGCATTTTGCATGAGGTGTACAACAGCACTATATCAATCTAATCAGTCTGATTTGAGATCATTTTATTTAAATATTGAGGCATAAATTCAACTGCTTAATTCCAATATTTATGTTTTTAAGTGTTTTACAAAATTAATGAACAGAAGTATGAATTACTCACCAGTTTAGAGGTGCGGTGTTGCAGCGCAGGTCTAATTGAGTCTTTAATGAGTTGTGTGTGGCAGCTTCTGCTACATTCTCACGTCTTTCTGAAACTTCAATATGACCTGAGAATCAAACATGGAAAACATAAAATACAAAAATAAATCACATTTAATTCAATGTGAACGTAATACACATATGATAAAACAAACATTCAGTTCAAGGAAAGTGTGACTTGTGTTGGGTTAATGGTCATCGTGATTTTGCAAAGTAAGACATGTTCCTTGATCAACATATTTCGTTGATCCTGGAGCAATATTCCTGTCTGAAAATGTAGTCCTAACCCTACCCCTAAATTGCCCTGGGGCCTAATGGTTAGATAGTCAAACTGGAAACTGGTAAGGTTGTGGGTTCGATTCTCAGTACTGGCAGGAAATGACTGAGGTGCACCTAAACCCCAATCACTCCCAGGGCGCCACAGCAAAAAAAAAAAAAAAAGCCTGCCAACTCTCCACGGTTTGCAGTGTGTGTGTGTTCATTACTCCTAATTTGTGTGCACTAACTTGGATGGGTTATATGCAGAAGACAAATTCTGAGTATGGGTTATCTAACCCTACCCATAAATTATCCCTAAAATCACAGAGGTAAATGATAGGTGAATAATACCAATGTTGAAGCACCTTACCACGGATGTTAACCTAAACTTATATCTGAATGGTTGACTGAAATGTTGTTCCAGGATCAGCAAAGATGGTGAAATCATGTTCACCTGGGTTTATAGCAAAACATTGTCTGTTTCTACTGTACCCTGAAACAGCAAGGGAAGACAACAAACACACAAATGGCTAATTAATGGCTGAAAAGAGCAACATAAGATATGTCAGCATACAATTCATTAGAACTACTGCAAACAAATCCATACAGAGAATAGCACTGACTGGAAAGAGGCTACCTGAATTATGCAGTTATAAATCAGGATTTAAGTGTGAAAGCTCCCCAAAGATTAGGCGAATGAGTATAAGTGAGGTGAATTAAAAACCTTGCTTGCCAGCCCATATTTACAAAACTAATTAAATTCGCACTATTAAATCAAACATATCAGATAGAAAGTGCTTAGCATTTTTATAGCTTCGCCATGCATTACCGCCTGTGTGGGCATTTGTGAGCATTGAGAGGTTTTGCTCTCTGCAGGTTTGAGTGTTGCAGGCTGTCTGGAGATAATTAAGACACTGGTGTCCCCTTCAAGTTTCTACACTAATGACACAACATGCCACACCATATGGCTCTATCGCCTGGGTCCACCATGGATCACTGTTCCTTCAGCCCTCCATAAAAGGGCAAACCGTGTGCCCGCTTGTACAATGATAATGACATGGCATTCTAGGAATACCATGTAAACATTACAGCATATGATAATATGATAATAATTAAATACCATGGCTCTGTATATACAGTTGAGCTCAAAAGTTTACATACCCCTTGCAGAATCTGCAAAAATGTTAATCATTTTAGCAAAATAAGAAGGATCATGAAAATTGCATGTTATTTTTTATTTAGTACTGTCCTCTATAAACTATTTCACATAACAGTTGTTTACATAAAGTCCACAAGATTTATAAAAGATTTCAAAAGTTTACATACCCTTGATTCTTAATACTGTGTGGTTACCACAACTGTTTTTTTTTTTTTTTTGTTTGTTTGTTTGTTTTGTGATGGTTGTTCATGTGTCTCTTGTTTGTTCTGAGCAGTTAAACTGAGGTCTGTTCTTCAGAAAAATCCTCCAGGTCCTGCAGATTCTTCAGTTTTCCAGCATCTTCTGCATATTTGAACCCTTTCCAGCAGTGACTGTGATTTTGAGATCCATCTTTTCACACTGAGGACAACTGAGGGACTCAGACAAAACTATTACAAAAGCTGCAAACATTCACTGATGCTCCAGAAGGAAACACGATGCGTTAAGAGTCAGGGGTGAAAACTTTTGAACAAGAAGTTGATGTGCAAGTTTTTTTTTTATTTTGTTTAAAGAACATATTTTTTCATTTAGTTCTGCCCTTTGGAAGCTACAAAAGATACGTTTCCCAGAAGACAAAAAAAGTACAATTTATTCAAAAAGTTTACATCCCCGACTCTTAATGCGTCGTGTTTCCTTCTGGAGCATCAGTTGTCCTCAGTGTGAAAAGATGGATCTCAGAATTAACTGCTGGAAAGGGTTCAAATATGCAAAAGATGCTGGAAAACTGAAGAATCTGCAGGACCTGAAGGATTTTTCTGCAGAACAGAGCTCAGTTTAACTGCTCAGAATAAACAAAGGACTCATGAACAACCATCTCAAAACAAAAAAACAGTCGTGGATCATCCAGGTAACCACACAGTATTAAGAATCAAGGGGATGTAAACTTTTGAATGGGGTCATTTTTATAAATTCAGCTATTTTTTTTTGTCTTATGGACTTTATGTAAACATTTGTTATGTGAAATAGTTTATTCAGGACAGTAAATAAAAAATAACATGCAATTTTCATGATCCTTCTTATTTTGTTAAATTGATTCACATTTTTCTAGATTTTGCAAGGGGTGTATAAACTTTTGAGCTCAACTGTATATTTGAGCTGTTTTAACTGAAAGAAACTTGCACTGACATATCTTAAATTATGTCAGTTTCATTGTTTTGTCTCAAGATACACACCAGTAATATCTTTTTTCTAAGGAACGTTTATAAAAGCTACTTAAATGTTGTAACTGAAGAGGCCTAATCCTGACTTAAAGGTATAGTTCACCCAAAAATGAAAATAACCCCATAAATTACTCACCCACAAGCCATCATAAGTGTATATGACTTTCTTCTTTTGGCCAAACACAATCAGAGCTGTATAAAAAATATCCTAGCCTCGTACAAGCTTTATAATGGGAATGATTGGAGGATGAGTTTTTGAAGTCAAAGAAAGTGCATCCATCGATCATAAAACATACTCCACGCGGCTCTGGTGTGTTAATAAAGGCCTTCTGAAGCGAATCGATGCATTTGTGTAAGACAAATATCCTTATTTAAAACTTTAAAAAGTAAAATAATGAACTTCCGGCACTGCAGCCATGCGCATTTGATGTACATCCAAAAAGCAGTAACTTCCGCAACATAGTACACGTTATAACGTAGCACATAGAATCATATGTCATGGCGTAGCGTAGAAATGCATTGATTCACTTCAGAAGGCCTTTATAAACCCCCCGGAGCCGCGTGGAGCACGTTTATGATCAAATGGACTTCAACAACTCATATACACATAGGATGGCTTGAGGGTGAGTAAATTATGGGGTCATTTTCATTTTTGGGTGAACTATCCCTTTAATCTAAGCCCTGACTGTGAAACCAGGCCATAATATAATAATGATTTGTTTGAAGTGTCAGGATGTTATAACACAGTATCTACATGTATACAGGTGTACAGCATAGGTGTATGTACTGTATAGCACTTCTTTATCAGTGTGTGGTATGGTTTAAATACAGTGAAATCAATCCAGCCAACCATCAATCAACCAACCATTGTCAGAATTTGACATATTGGCAGACACAGCCAAATGACCCCTCTCTGTCTATTGTACTGTTCAAATGCGTCAGCCTTTCACCCAGCCAGAATTAATAACAGAGCAATTAAAACCAATGGGGATTTGAGTCCTTCTCTGACGATTACATCTGTTAAAGTTTGAGAGCATAAATGCCTAAAAATATTAATTAAAGTGATTGATTTGAATGTTAAATTCTATTAAATAGGAGTGGAGTGCTCAAGTAGCGGAGCTGATTAGAGACTGATTGTTGTAGCTGAGATGCTGATTCTTGTTTATGCATACTTAAAATGATACAGAAATTGTATCATACTATACAATGTTAAATTTTATTAAAGGTTGCTGTTTGCTACAAAAAAAAAAACTATTGTGGAAAACAAACAATACACACAGTACATATTTTCTTTTTGGTGTTTTTGAGAGTTTAAATACGCAAAGGCCCCACATTTATATTGTGAATAAGAGAGAAATCACAAAGCATGATTTAAGCATACATTTATTTTTCATTAAACTACCAGACTGTCACATGGAGCTTGCTTGATCGTGCAAAGGCAAGCACAGTAAATGTTTCATGTAATTTCTCTCTGAAGTAGCAAATGTGTGCAATCTCTTATCCTAAAGGCTGCGTAGGACTTTGCGCAGGCCTTTTTTTATCTTAACGCTTGGATTGAGTTTAAAGAGAAATATTCACATAATAAGAAGACAGGCTCAGACTCATTCAGCTGTAAGAAGTTTTGAACATAAGGCCACTGGTCAGGCAATAGGACAGAGAATAGAGAGGATTGGAGTGCTTTAGAGAAGCTTTGAAAGAACACAATACTGTAATAGGGACAGGACTCTTTATTTCAATGAAATTGTTGGAAGGTGCACAGGCTTTCTACCGTATTGTTTCATTTTTAATTGATGCCTTGAATGGGGTCAATTAAAATCCTGGAGTGTAATTTCATGCATTCACAGTGCCAGAATGTTTCCTTCTTTAAGCATTTGTCAGGCGAGGCATTGAAGCACCCCCCATCCCCCATCCCCAATTTACAATTGATGGCTCTACACATGGCAATTTCTTCAGACACCCATTTCATTCTCATTTGCAGACAGACAATCAGAATGTCATTACTGTGTCCACACTGGGCAGCCACAGGAGTAAATGAGCAACCAGAAAGGCATGGGAGCTTGAACAAGGACCTCAAATACACAGAGGGAGGAAGGGAGTGACAGAGAGGAGAGATAAGAGCGGGAGAGCGAGGGGCCGATGGAGGTCCGGGTTGAGTGACGACTGAGACTAGACTCGTCTCTCAGGTATCCAGACCTGATCAGGTGGCCTATTACTGTCACTCTGGTTAACCATCTAATGTCAATGTCATTTACAACCGGGTCAGTGACACAGAGCCTGACCTTTCCTTTCAGCTCTTACTCAGACACCACAGTGAAACTGTTTCACTAGTTGATACCCATAAGAGCAGAAAAAAGATACCACAGCAAAAGTGTGCTATTTATTTTTTAATATAACACACTTTGACATTAAATACCAACTAATGACAAAAGTATGGCATGCAGCCTTAATACCCAACTCAACTAAACACTTGGTTAGAACCTACTTAGAACCAAAATACCCTTTATGGCCCTTCCTCAGTCATCAAAATGTACCTGTAAAAAGGTCTAAGGTAATGGCTTGTTGCTTTAGCTATTTTAATGCTGTGACGAGACAAACTCTTTGAAATGGCAAACTGCTCAAATCCATGGTGTGACTTGTTTTATGGTAAAGGTTTGTCGGTCAGTCTGTGCCCATAGCCCCTTGACGTACCCACTTGGCGAGGATTCAGAGACCTGTTTGGCCACAGAGGTACATTTCCATCTCATTCATCACGGACAGACAGATAATCAGAAAGTCATTACAGTAGCCTGACACCACCACACGCTCCAGGAAGACAGAGTAATTGAGCAGTGCAGAAGGGAGGACAGCAGCATGAGCCAAGGCCAAGGGATAATGAATGCGAGATGTCTTCCTGCTACGGGAGGAAAAGAGAGAGACGACTGCTTGAGCGAGACAGAGAGAGAGCGAGAGCGGGGTATGTGAAGATAAGCATTATCATAAAAAAAGGAGTTGAAAGTTGTAGTGTTTGAAAGAAAGAAAGAAAGAAAGAAAGAAAGAAAGAAAAAAAAGAAAGAAAAAAGAAAGAAAGAAAGAAAGAAAGAAAGAAAAAGGACTCTTTAGAGATTGAATCACATGTGAGATCTTTCTTTTTAAAATGGCAGACTCTGTTTACAATGGCAGACCTCTGCTCCACTTCATCTGTCCTGAAGCTTTGTGTTGAGCGTTGGCGTTTTGTCGATACACTGAAGCTTCTCTCTTTGTGTTGTTTTCATCAAGACACACAGAATGCTATCTGTCCATCTTCAATCAGTTCAAAATATTGGCTCCACTTTCATGAAGGATTACATCAACAGCAGCAACATCATTCTGCAGAGGCATTTTCAAGGTTAATGTTGAAAACTGCAAGAGGAATATCGCACATGCATATTGCTTTTACATGAATCAAACAGTGCTGGGAAGTAAACAACTAAAAGTAGTGACACCGTTAACTCAAAAACATTGTCAGGACCTTGACAGCAGTGTTCTGAAAATGTTACATCATTGCTTTTATGCTATTGCATTGAGCACAAATGAGCTGAAGCAATAACAAAACACTCTCCATAAATGTCCTCTCTCGATGTTGTTTTAGTTATTTTAGTGAATCTATTTGTTCAAATGGTCAATTTTAATTTGTTAGCTTGATTTGTAAGGCATTTTGCATTTGTAAACTGTAGCATAGCTAACTGCTTTTCCAAAACATAGAAGTTAAGTGTTTCAGAGTGAAACAGGATATTCAACAGTAAAAAAAAAAAGAGTAACTTTTACTTAAGGAATTGATTGGATTGTGAAAAGTAGCTGTTCCAAACTAGAATGGTAATATGCGGCAGAAACAAGAGTGATTGCTCTTAAAGTGTTTACATATTTTTTTTCTCCTATTGATCAGACTCTTTTAGGTCTAAACCACCTTTTCCAATCTGATCAAAATTTATTTCGGATCGATACGTTTTTACATAAACGGCCCTATCATACACCCGGCTCAATGCGGCGCCAGGCCTAACGCAAGTGTTTTTTGCTAGTTTCAGCCGACACAGTTATCATTTTCACGTCCAGCGCCCACGTTGTTTAAATAGCAAATGCACTCGCGCCCATCTGTTCGCCCATGGGAGTGCTGGTCTGAAAACGAGGTGTGTTCAGGCGCATTGTTGGCGTGTTGCTATTTTGAGGCAACTGAAAACGACTGCGCCATTGACCAACTAAAACCTGGTCTAAAGTCAATGGCACAGTATTTTTTTGTTATTTAAAGGGCGTTACACACACAGGTATGCGCAGCAGCACACAAAAATGCCAAATATTAAAAATAAAAGGATTACAATGTAAAAGATTATTATTGTGTACATAAAGATAAAATGCTACATGTCATAATGGATAGTCATTGCATGTATCAGAATTACCTATTTGCAGTAATGATGAATGAAACTGGCAAATTATTTGACCAATCATGGCAATACATACATGTATTTAAACTGAGTCGTCAGGTTGAAGGTGTCTAACTGTCTATATTCCGCCATGTAAATAGCGAATCCACCATGGTGCAAGCGCAACTGGCTTTTAAAGGGAATGTGAGATGACATGGCATGTTATTGCATGTTACGCCCAAAACACACCCATGACTCATTAAGAGACTAGATACAAGCCGACCATTTTTTCCATCTTTAAACTAGCAAAAGTGGATTCGGACACAGCCTAAGTGCACCTGCGCATTGTGCTTCAGACTATGCACTTAGATCATTAAAATAGAGCCCTAAGTCCAGTCTGATTGAGCCGTCAATCTGATTACTAACAGATTATTTGGTTACATGTACTATACTGTAGATGTAGATGTAGTTGTTGAAGAACAATTTTATAATTAAACAGAAGTACGCATCCTCTGTGTACAGCTCTGTGTAATTGCACTGTGATGAAAGATGCCAAGCTTTTTTTGTCTTTGAAACGATAAAACCAGGAATGTGTAATAAAAAGTGCATTTGGATTTCATGCTGACTTTGTTTTATCTTTTAGTTTGGCAATCAAGAGAAAATTTCAATCACTGGAACTGAATCATTAACAAATGGCATGAAAACGCGTTCCAGTATTCAAAAGATCCCACAAATGTTTCTTTCCGACGAGTGGGAAGATGTATTAAGAAAAGTTTTGAGCCATAAACCAAATCAATGAGAGAAAAGATTTTGGTTGGATCTCATGAAATATTAAACTGTTTACAAAAGCACTTTTGCAGCAGGAGCTCTCATCTCTCTACAGGCCTGCCACCTTTTATCTGGCCAAATGTTATTCAATGGTTTAGAGTTTTCTTTCTGACTTCAGCTTTAAATTTTTTGCATTGTTATGTGCTGTGTTATGTGAGTGTTGCCATCATTGCTGATGCCCATCTTCAAACATATGTAATTTCACTAAGTGCTTTGAAATTGAGTGAGGAATGAAATCAGTTGACTGTGTCAAACATCATTTGAAGCGTAGAGTCCAAAGGGTTCTTCACAGTGGAAACGTGAGTCTTAGAATATCTGGCAATAACCCAAGCTGGCATTCTGAATATGGGTACGGCGTGTTTCTGAAGGACCCCCTCTAGGATGAATTGCACACCCCTGATCACTGCACTCTTACCAGACAGACAGAAAAGGACCACAGACATCTGTCTCTCACCATCCTTCTGCTTAGCATTTAAAACCGGAGCACATAAAACTCACTCATACCCACTCAAACATGCACCTGCTTTGCTCCACATACAGCAAATACATACTTTTTTCTTTTTGATTTTCTACACTCTGCTTCCATGTAAATGAATGAAAAACTATCAAAACTATTTAACTGATTTCAAAGCAACAATGTGCTATACACCACTTTACACAGTAGTTCACATCATATATTCAACAGTGTAGAGATTTAGTCAAGAATGCAATGTGAAATCCACTTATCAAGGGTTCTTGGCATGTTCATGGAAATCTGACAACAGACATATGAGTCAATAAGGAAAAATTGCAGGATCTTAAAGGGGACCTATTATGCCCCTTTTCACAAGATGTAATCAAAAGTCTCAGGTGTCCCTAGAATGTGTCTGTGAAGTTTCAGCTCAAAATACCCCACAGATCATTTATTATAGCTTTGTCCCTATTTGGGTGTGAGTAAAAACATGCAGTTTTTGTGTGTCCCTTTAAATGCAAATGACCTGCTGCTTCCAGCCCGCTTTCCAAAAGAGGGCGGAGCTTTAACAGCTCATGCTTCATTTGCTCAACAACAACAACAAAGCTGGAGAATCTCACGCAGCCAAAAATGAGGATTGTCAGTAACGTTGTTCAGCCTTACATTGTTTAAAACTGGAGTCGGACACTGATGGAGACTGATGGAGACAACTTTTAGAATGCAAATGGACGTTTCTGATTGGTTAGTGGATACATTTATGTAGCTGCTGTGGAGTTGATTCAGCTCATCGACTAGCATGTGCCGTCATGTTAATCTTTTGTGCAAAACCCATATGAACGCCCACTATACATAGCGTACCTGTTTGCCAAACAGAGCCATATACACCAGACTAACGCTCGGACAGAAACACAAAATTAAATAAGAATTAATATTTTAAATTTATACTATTTATACTGAAATTAATACTAATTAATTTAAAGAAAAACAAGATTTTTTTTTTTAAATAACTGACACACACACACACACACACACACACACAAAAGAAAAATCGTGCACATGCAAAGCCTCAGACCTCATTCATTCATCCAGAAAATCCTTTTAGCAAGATCTTCAGAAGCAATATATGACAGACAATTATTTCTCTCTCTCACACACACGCCCTCGACAACATCAGCATGAGTACATCTCTCAAGAGCTGTTCTTATTCACGAAGATTACCCATAATGCACTACAGAACGTACCACAGTGCTACAGCTCCTCTTTGTACACTTTATTCGAAATACCTTGCTCCTACCATCAGTCCATTCCTAAAAAGAGTGAGTGATGGATGGAGTACAGAGAAGAGAGGTTTGGATGGAGTGATGCAGAGAGTTTTAATAGAAGCACTGCCACTCAACATCGCAAAGATATCAGTCCGAGCTCATTAGCTGCCACTTAGACCACCACAACAACTACAGGCTGCTGTCCTCCTGCTTATTCCTGAAAACTAGCTTCACGTCCCTCCTTTCCTTTCCCATCTGCTTTGTACTTTCCCCTGGCCTGCTAATTGTACTGAATATGCACTAGTAGTGTACTTAAAACCTAAAAGTATATATCTAAAATAAAACTGTACTAGCAGATAATATAATATTAATGAAATAACACTGTCATGGCTATGTTTAACACACTTAAAGGTGCAGTAAGCGATTTCTGGAAAACCCTGTTGATATTTGAAATCACCAAAACAAACACGCCCCAACCCAAAAGAACCACACCCCTATCTTGATAGCTCCGCCCCCACATTCACATACACGCTATGCAACACAGGCAACGACTATGGTGGAATCTAGCAGAAGTATGTTGCCTTGCTTGCTTGAATTATTTCACCAGTCTTTGACATAACCCTGTATTCTGTTAATAAAGACTCATGTAATGTCAATATAGCAGCATTACCTCTGCATGTACATGGATGCCACATATAATTACATAATCTGATGTGATCAATCAATTTTGTATATACCATTGGTTTCAACCAAGATCTGATTAAATGAACTCAACATTTTAAGGCAACCAGGTAACTTACTTTTTTAAGTTAAACCAACAATTATTTTTTACAGTGTACATTCGAAAGTACACATTAATTAACCATATTTCACAGACGATAAAGTAATTATGAAATTACAAATAAAGATGCACTTATAAAGTCCTATGTACAGTAAGCGGGTAAAAAGCACTCTTTTTTTTTTTAAGCTTTATTTAGTAATAGTTTTTAAATGATAGTGGTTTTTCAGAACAAAGGTCCAAAAAGGAAACAATAGTACAGTATATCAAATGTATAAATGTACTCTAGTTACACACACATATCCCTGATACACAAGATAAAGAGGTTCAAAACAGATCACAGTCGTATCATCAAAAGGGTGTGGGGAGGAAAAAATAAAAATAAATACATAAATACTTCAATAACAAGATAATAATGGTTAGGTAAATAAATTTAAGAGTTACAAAGGTATAATGCAGTATGAAAACCAGTACAAAGTTATCACATTCCTAAGTGATCTAATACCGGCTTCCATATTTTCCAAAATATATCTAGCTTATCATTGTTAATAAATCGTAACTTCTCAATATGAATGATGAAAAAAGCACTCTTAAAGGGATAGTTCACCAAAAAATAAAAATGTTGTCATAATTTTCTCACCCTCAAGTTGTTCCAATCCTATGAATTTCTTTCTTCAACTTCTGTCGGTAACCAAACAGTTGATAGGCCCCATTGACTTCCATAGTATTTTTTTTTTTCTTTTTCTTTTTTTTTTTTTTTTTACTATGGAAGTCAGCGGGGTCCATCAACTGTTTCAAAATATCTTCTTTTGTGTCCAGCAGAAAAATGAAATTCATACAGGTTTGGAACAACTTCAGGGTGAGTAAATGACAGAATTTTCATTTTTGGATGAACTATCACTTTACGCTCAACTGCATTTAATATAATTTTTAAATATAATATATTTTTATTTAATTGTAAAAGACATGCAATTAAGTGTCCAAAAACATTTCAAGTATATTATTTTGAAAGTATATTATTTCCATAATACATACTCTTTTTAAAAGTATGCTTAAGTGTACTTTTTTTCACAAGGGTGAAGTGGCACATTCACAAAGTAATGCTGTATTGTTCTCTACACAGTTAGTGTCATATTCTTACTAAAGCTAAGAGAAAAGTGGATTTGATCTGAAAATACATGTTCATAAACTGGAACAATTAAAATGAAATAAATGACAGACGAAAATAAAACAAAACTGAAATGAGTAAATGAGCTATGCTGAAATATTCTGACCTGTTTTGTTTGTGTGGGAGAAGTTCAATTTTTTTTTGGAGTTTGCCAATCCGAAGATGTCTTTAACACTGCTGAGTTGAGGTGGCTCTGTCAAGATGCAATGCTGTTATTTTCTGTCAGCTGTGCTGGAGAATCAACAACCGGCAGATATATTGCACTATTCGTACTTATTTCAGATGTGAATCACTCTGTTAATGTAATGTTGATTTCTGAACTGATTTCTTTGACTATATTAAGTAAAACTGAAATAAAAATACACAAAAACAAAAACATGTTTATGAAAAGAAAAAAAACTTAACTGTAACCAACAAAGCCACTTCTAAAGCTCACAAAAACTAAATTGAAAAATTGAAATTTGAAGATAGTACTTTTTTTTTTTTTTTTTTAAGAAATTTTAAATCAAACTATAATAAGCTTCCTCAGCGGTAGGACAATTTAATCCAGTTCTACTCTGTGCCCATCTAAAAAGATACCTGGCACGAAGACGCCATTTGCGTGTGTGAGTTGTGCATGTGTGTGTCTGTGCTGGCTAATTGACAAGATGGACGTTTGTCATAAATAGTGCCTCAGTCCACCGGGTGCCATTATATAGTCATTTCCTGGTTTAATGTGTATGAAGAGTGTTCATTATTTGTGACAGATGGACTCTTCTCTTCCTCTTTGAATTCCTGCTCTCAGAGAGCCGAATTAGAATCTAATAATCGGACAGGATCTTTATAGTCACTCCAATTTCATCTGTTCTGCATGTGCGCACGCGCACACACACACACACACACACACACATACACACACACACACACACGTTTGTTTTTGTGAATTGTGAGGATATTTCATAGGCGTAATGGTTTTTATACTGTACAAACCGTATTTTCTATCCCCCTACACCTAAACCTACCCATCACAGGGAACTGTGCACATTTTTACTTTCTCAAAAAAACTCATTCTGTATGATTTATAAGCCTTTTGAAAAATGGGGACATGGGGTAATGTCCTCATAAGTCACCCTCTCCTTGTAATACTTAAGTCATACCCATGTCATTATACAAATTTGTGTCCTGATTTGTCAAAAATGTGTGCACACACACACACACACACACACACACACACACACACACAAACACGTCAAAATAACCCAACACACTCTACTAAAAGATTTTGTTGTTGTTACTATTATTTATTTATTTATTTCCCTGAGGTCCACTTATAATATTAACATGTTTTAACACCAAGAACAGTCATAATTAAATTTTTCTTGACCATCTCTCTACATCTTAACCAAGCACGATGTAATTAGTTTCCAGTGTCGAGAGATGTGTCTGTTCACACCGAATGTAAAACTGCTGTGACGTGACACAGTCACAGCCAATCAGAACATATTTGGTGTTTCACATACAGCAATGAAGAGCAGCAATTTAGACCAATGAGAGTCAAAGTGGGAAGTGCTGTTAATAGTGTGATGCAGCATACAGAGAGACCAATAGATTATTGAAATGTTCTGTAACTAGTTGCTTATTAGCACAAAACCCCACATTTACACAGAAAACATTTTCCTGCTTCTCACTACTCACATAGAGGAGCTTGTGCGTGTTTGCAATATATTATGTATGCTCTTAAGTGAGTTTTACTGGGAAAGCACACACATGACCTCTTTTGGCACTGTGCAGCATTACAGAGATTCATTTCATTAGGAGCTCACTGCTTCCGTCACTGCAGACATGATCTGTGTAGCATATATACAGGGAAACCAAGACATTAGGTTCATTGCTATCCTAGACTTTACTTAAAATAGTGTGCAGCCAAAATGCAGGGACCATGTGTATAAAGATGATACCTGACAGTTACTGACATGCCCCTATAAATCACATACAGTTGGGTTTCAAAAGTCCACATTGAACATTTGGGATTCGAATGCTAATTTAAAATGGAAGTGTCAAGTTTTTTTAAGGAAATTTTGATTGACCTTTTCTCTTAAATTGTAACACAACTGTATTTTATTAAAGAAAATGTTAAATAGAAGCATTTTTCAAATGTGTACTTTTGAACCCTAGTGTACATACAGTATGAGATGTGTTGGTTTGTCAGACAGAGCTCAAGCTTCAGAAGAAATGTATTTTATCTCTACCAGCTGTTGATGACATGAATGCATGAATTATTCTTTTGTGTCAGAAAGAGGGCATGCCAGTCTGTGCCATGTTCACTGTCATTCCTTTATCCAGCCAGCTGGTGAAATCAGAGGAAACTGTCATTCAATCTTTCCTCTTGTCTTGCTTTATGTTCTTTGGCCCAATTAACCAATAACATGCTGCAGGATCACATATTAAACAAATGCAAGCACTGATGTCCCACACTACAGAAATCCCTGACTATCCACAGCATCACTGCAGCGTCACGCATACTCAGACACACAAGACTCCAGATGTTTCACTACAGCTGTAAATACAATGTGGCAACAGGTACCAAGAGCTTCAAATGTGCCATACTTCATTTAATGCATGGTTACTTTGTTATAGCCATTCAATCATGGCTAAAACGATTACACAGACTAACAACATAAGGCAGCCATATGTTTCTTACACTTGTAGGTTAAAATGACGAAATTTAAAACTCTTGAAAGCAATGGAAAAAAGACGGGGTTTTTTTAGCAATGGAAAAAAGTGACTCATGGCACAGTAGTTATGTCATATAGGTAATGCAGATTCGAGTCCAATGTGTCCTTTCTTCATCAAGAAATAAACAGCCCCCAAAAATTATGGATTAATAACCTATATCAAATGAGTAATTAATGGCTCAAGGTGCTTAAAAGGGAATGATATTATTTATTTTATAAAGCTGATTTATCATATTATCTTAATTTACAGATAAACAGGAACAATTTGCTAATTGTGTTTAAAGATTTGGTTTTGTCTCTGTATTATTCTTAAACTAGCTATAAGTAGAGAACATCATTTTCACTGTTTGCAAACTAGTCTTTTTCTTCCACTGCAGACACATTTTCATTGAAAGGAAACTGTAATTTAGAACTCCTTTACACACTTTACTAAAAATAAAACAGCCTTAGCGTGGTAGGTAATCATCTCAACATTCAGAGATCATATTGCAGAGTCTTTTATGAGGCACTTTCGCCAGCATGAAAGGAAAGTAAAAATCATCATTCATCATCCAGTGACACCTAATAAAACATTCATCTGATGACCTCATAGCACTATTAAGGAAGAGTTTTTTTTATGCCACACTACTTGCAAGAGATTCATTTATTTGACAGTTTCGGTAGCATTTAGGAATCGCTTTGCATGAACTTAAACAGTATGAATAAAAACAGCATGAACAAACTTATTCCATAACATTTTGCAAAGACGCAATGCATCATGAGTATTTAAAACAAGTCTTTATTTAGGATTATTATAGATAGTGTTATATTCAGAAAATCATTTGCCTGCCACAAGGGGTCATGAAATTAAGTTTAAGAGGACTTTGTACCATTAAAACATGCAGCAAGTTTCATAGCTTAAAATGTCCTCCTCATTATAAATTAAAAGTGTTTTTGTGACATAATTTGCATATGACTGCCTCTAGAGCAAGACATTAGGCTTGTTCAACTTGAAGCGGCGCTGATTTCCGCTGAACCACGAAACCGATTCAAAAGCATATGGAGCCGTCTACTCTCAAATCGCTCTTGCGGTAGTTTGATGTCAAACACCAATTGGTCTGTGCAGCGGCACTTCAAGTTGAAAAAGCCGACAGACAAATAGTTTTACATCACACCATAGGCCCTTCCCACTGGCGCTTAATGGCTGACACCTGTCTACACCAGGCACGGACATTGTCAACATTTTGACATTGTTACATCAAAAAAAGGTGGTTGTTCCCCGCCAGCGTTTTTGATCATTTTCACAAAAATTTCAAAAATATTTTGTTGTATAACTGAACATGCAATATATCAAAACAAAGAATGGACCTTCTGCTTTTAAACAAAAAAACAGTTTTATTCAAGCTTCATGCATTCTTTTGTTATCAACACTTGAATATGGGTAAGTTTCATAAAAAAAATAAATAAAAAAAAAGCAACATTTTGAGCAAAAAACTGAGAAAATCACATTTTTGTCAAAGACTACGCCTGGATCAGATTCAGAACGGTGATCAAAACATAGATGGAGTAGATTGAATCCATCAACACCCCCAAAGCATGCACAGTCCTATAGCTGCTACTGGGTCGACATTTCATTCAGTAACTTTAGGAAGTTTTGATTTATATGCTGTTTAATGTTGATGATCGCGTTATTTTACATATGCATATGATTACATATGCTATTGCTTGTTTCTGCATCTTCTTTGCCTGTGTTTTGATCAGGAGATTCAGTACTCTTTAAAAAGATGCGTAATATCGCCCCCTACCTTATAACAGTGAAAACACAGAAAGCTGTGAAATCTCGTCTTTGGAGGGGAAGCGCTTTCTCATAGAAGACGAGATAACTCGTCAATGGTGGGGAAAGAGTTAATGGCAACCCAGATCTCATCGGAGGATTATATGTTTGTTCAGAGCAGTTGACTGCAGATTGTTTTGTAAACTTTGTTTAAAAACATTGTTAAAATTGTCGACGTGAGAATACTTTTTGTGCGCAGAACAAAAATAAGACTTTATTCAACAATATCTTCTCTTTTGTGTCATTCTCCTACACTTTGGAGCCTATAGCCAACAAAACAGACATTTGAAGCAGTTTTACTCACCACCTGCGGTTCAGACTCATGACCGAGATCATTTTCACTGTGACCGCTCCATCTTTCAGTTTCAAACGATCTGTAAATCCAGTGTAGAACTGGGCCTTGTTTATGAAACCATAAGCGCTGATCCTGAGGGCTCGAGCAGCCACGGAAAAACACGAGATATTCTCCATTCATTTTAACCAATAAAAAAGTGATTGCAGCTATCATTTTCTCTCAGCATCAATGTAATGCATGAGCACAAAACTCTCAGCTCCACTTAACGCTGGGTTCTTTGGGAAGCAAGGTTATCTTTCACATCTTTCGTTCTTTTCACAACCAAAAACACACTTCTTTGGTGACACTGTTGATTTCGTAAAGTCTCGTGACCTGTGCAGCGCTGCCGACGACTTCCATAAAGCCGAACGCGCGTTGATGGGCGTGCTCTTGATCTCTCGCTCTGGTCGACGTGTGCACGCGCGCTCTTTCGGGAGACGTGCCCGTACAAGGAATTCTGACCTTTATGACGTCACACAGCCCCGTACTCGAAAAAAAGCAAAGTTTAAGAGGATTTGGAAGATTATTTTTGGCACAGAAATACTCCGTCATACGTCCAACTCGTGTTTTGAAACTTTGGCCATGTTTAGCATGAGAATCCAACTCTTTAACAGTGTAAATAAGTCAGAATACATGAAATAGCATTATACCCCCCTTTAAACTCTTGCTATTATTGCTTATGAGGATTGTGTTAGTCTGCTGCAACCAAGACAAAAGAGCACTCAGAAGTGGCAGATTTTGGGGTTGTTGTGAATTCATCTGCATAATTCATTTAGTGAATTAGCATTAAACGCATGCAAATAAATAGTAATATAAGCTGGCACAACTAATTCTAAGTGTTTTCCCCACTCATTGCCAGAAAAACGCAAGGAGCAAGAAATAGTCAAGTTATTTCGGTGGACAGCAGGGATGCTCGGTCTGACAAAACAGGACGTTTAGTGCCAGAAGAGTTTTGTACAATAAGATCTGAAGAAGCACTGGACTGAAGCAGCTATGTTACTGGATGCTCAGAGAACAAGTTCAGATCTAATGGCCTGAGGGAAAGCCCGAGCAGGTGATGTTGGGGTGCTTCGGTTAGATCACTCGGATGAAATGGAGAGCATGAAGCTTCTCCAATAGGCCAAACAGGTGTGGGAGGCTTTGAGATGCCTCTCAGTTTCTCTCCCATCCCTGCGCTCTCTCCATGAACACAGGCCCACACAATTTGGGATTTCTGTCAGTGGGAAAATGATAGAACGTTAGAGGTAGCCTGAAGAGACACATTTTTTTTGTCTGTGTAGCTACCGATACATCACGTATAACAAGTATAAGCACCCCAACAGCATGTAGCGCCATCCATCACGGCGGAGCGGTGGTTATACCATACACACGACACTGCTACCGCAACAACTGCTGATGCTAGGAGCGAGCATCATTAAAGAGAGCACAGAATGATGGGAAAGCATTACAGTGTGCTATATAATAGAATCTGTACTTCGCTGGGCCGAAAACAACCCTTTACCGTTAACTGTGCTGTTGTTAACCACTCGATGGCCTTCATTGCACTTAGATTTCTATTTAATACTTAATCTGCTAAATAGTTAATGCCAAATTGACAACAATTATGAGCAGCTTAACTGGCACCGGCTCCCAGGGAAAACCCGACACTATTGTTGTGAAATAATTAAACACACAATTAGTTTGGCAGCTTAAGACCAGGATAATAATTATTCTAAATACCTTGATGCATTTCTGAAAAGTGCAAGGACAACAAGCGAGCATTAAACAATTCGGCTCTCTTCCTCCAGTTGCTTTCCTGTTTGTGATCACGTGTCGTGGTAAGTGTTTTTAAGGGAGCGTGTCATCAGAGAGAGTCCCCTAAAGGAGGTCGGATTAGGCCCTCTCTCTTGAGAAAGAAAGGCTGTCTTTAATTATGCCAGTATGCATCATCAGTCTCTGGCTGTTTTCTGAACAGAAGGACAGTGTGGAAGTAACAATGTGTCGGGGGGGCTTGAGTGCACTGATGGATTTATTAACTGCTAAACAGTTGCAAATCTCATCACATACTCTCCTGAGAGCAGTGTCCATTCGGGAGAACTCTCATCAGGGAGATTTCCCGAGAGAGAAGTGAGCAGCGGAACGCACATGCTCTCTCTCAAGCGCTTACAAACACACACTCGTAGCATCTAGAGACGCCGACCACAGTGAGTCAGTTTTAAAGCGCTGTTGATGTAATTAATTCTAATGACTCAGAATCTGCCGCTGCTAATTTGGTTCTGATTGTAGAATTACTCTAATCAAGAAGCAGAAACGACAGGTAAGAGCTCACTCTTCAAACTCATCTCAATACTGGCTACTTGGTGTTTTTAAAGGCGTAGTTCACCCAAAAATTACATTGAATTAAGATATGAATCAAATTAAGATATTTTTGATAAAATCCGATGGCTCAGTAAGGCCTCAACTGCCAGCAAGACAATTAACACTTTCAGATACCCAGAAAGCTACTAATGACATATTTGAAACAGTTCATGTGACTACAGTGGTTCAACATTAATGTTATGAAGCGACAAGAATACTTTTTGTGCAACAAAAAAACAAAATAACGACTTTATTCAACAATATCTAGTGATGGGCAATTTCAAAACACTGCTTCATGAAGCTTCAAAGCTTTAAAAATCTTTTGTTTCGAATCAGTGTTTCGGAGCCTGTATCAAACTGCCAAAGTCATGTGATTTCAGTAAACAAAGCTTTGTTACATCATAAGTGTTTCGAAATTTCAATGGTTCACCACTGGGGGGCGTGACTTTGGCAGTTTGATAGGCACTCCAAAGCACTGATTCAAAACAAAAGATTCGTAAAACTTTGAAGCTTCATGAAGCAGTGTTTTGAAATCAATTTTTTTTTTTTTTTTTTGGCGCACAAAAAGTATTCTTGTCGCTTCATAACATTAAGGTTGAACCACTGTAGTCACATGAACTGTTTTAAATATGTTTTTAGTAGCTTTTTGGGTGTTGAAAGTGTTAATTGTCTTGCTGGCAATGCAGGCCTCACCGAGCCATCAGATTTTATGAAAAATACCTTAATTTGTGTTCCGAAGATGAACAAAGGTCTTACGGGTGTGGAACGACATGAGGGTGAGTAATTAATGACAGAATTTTCATTTTTAGGTGAACTAACCCTTTAATAAAGCTCTAAACTAAACTAATGTCACAACTGATCACATGACACATGAGAACCAATAGGGTTTATGAGCTCTATAAATTCAAGTTTGCCCATCTGAAAGAATGTCTGCATTAAAGCACCAAAAAGCAGCATATAAAATCGATTAGATACCACTGGTACATTTGGTACATACAAATGTATTTATATATTAATAATATTGCTCTGGCTCATAAATGTTGCTCACAGGACATGTATGAAAAACATTTTTGAATGGGTAACCAATTAAGTATCAATGTATAACTGCATATTTTTGAACAACTGAGAAATTTTGACTTTTGTTTCCCACCAGTTACAATAAACCACATGCTTTTAAAAGCTTTGCAGCATAAATTACTATCCGCTTTCAATGCATGGAAAAGAGCAGCTTGGACATTCTGCTTAATATCTCCTGTTGTGTTCCACAAAGAAAATAATACAAGAACATAAGAGTATTCATGGTTGATACGACAAAGCTGCATGGATGTGGAACTCCTGTTCCACTCAATGTTTGTTGTAGAGGTAGCCATCTTACTCCCATAACAGAAACAATGGTAACCTCTGGCACCTTGCTTCCAGGGTGTAATTGAGTATTAATGGAAGCTTGACCCAGCCACTGTGAGAGTTGTTATCATCAGCCCATGGCTGGCAATGCTGGCTGTGTTTTAGAGGATTTGGTTATCTATTATTTATGAGGGATTACTCTCTCTTCTCTCCACTGTGTAATATCAAGGCCCCCACTGGGTCGATTCGCTGCCTACACAGATCCATTCATGCTGAAGCCCACTCATTTTTTAACCTTGACGGTGGATGTCCCATTAAGCACACCACATATATCCGAACACACGTTGGACATGTATTTGAGGGTTTAAGGATGTTGCACAGGGTGCTGATGTCTGAGCAAGCCAGCGACTTGTATTTCCATGTCTCGTCATGCGGGATGATGTAAACCAACCGGTTTCTGATGCTCGAACAGGCCTGTTTCATATGCATATAAATATTAATAAAAACCTAAAATAAAAACCTGTCCACTAGACCACATCCTTCTATGGTTCTTTAATCTCCCTCAATTGAAAGCAAAGGCCCCAGAGACGAGGGGTGGGCAGAGAAAAATTCACTTTGTCATTCCTCATTCTGTGAATGTCTCCTATGTGGGTAGGACCCCTAATCCATCAAGATCTCTTTTCTTATTAAATTCTTAAGGAGACACTTTCAATGCCCTCCATGTGCTCCTCTGTCTACTCCCATCTTAAAAATAAATAGCCAAAGAAAAGCAGAAGGGAGTTAAAATCCCTCGTCTCAGAATAACCGCAAACAGTATGGGAGGAATTCACTAAGGATGAATTTCGCCCACTGCAAGTGTAGTTTATTTGTACTTGCTGCTCTGTCACTAACAGACTCATGTAAATCAGTTAAGACTGCAAACATGCCCAAAAAATGCATCAGTTTGATCATAAAAATTCCATGCGTTGATTACAGAATACCATGGCAGTCAATGGGGGGCGAGTTCTGCTTGGTTACAAACATTCAAAGTCCCTGGTAATATGAGAGCGCAGTTGGTTAGTGCATAAGATGCAGGTTTTTGCACTGACATGCCAGACTAAGAAGCGACACTATTTAATGAGTTTGCCCATATGTTACATGGTTTTTGTCCTAGTTGACTTAGTTAAGAGTAAGATAGGTGTTTCACTGCAGTTTCATCATTTCCAGACTGACTACAGTTTGTCTCTCCTCTGTTTAGTTTTCTATCTTTGATTATTCCGAAAGCCCCACATTGATCTTCTGTTAAGAATCTCTCTGCACACTCAGTTTTTTTTTTTCTCTAACTGGAAGTCAATTAAATTATGACTTGTAAAATGCAAACACTGATTATTAAAAGAGGTACAGTAAGTGATTACATTAGCTGCAGGATTATTTCACAATAAACATGCCGAAAATGAAATAGTTGAAATAACTGCTGCTAATTCATCTAAACAATTAACTCTCGTGAGTTCAGCTTTTTTTTTATATGCTTGAAGGTTTCAGAATCTTAAATATCAAAGGCTGCCCAGTGAGAGAAGTTAAGAGTGGGCATCACTAAAATGGCAAGAGACCAAGAGGGAGTGATACTCAAGAGAAAACAGAGCATTCTCATTAAGAGAAGAGAGGAAATGGAGACAGTGGGTTCAACAAAAACAAAATAATGAGTGGTGGGATGGTGTGACCTCTTGGGATGATCTGATGACAATAGACTTTCCAAGCGTTCTCTGTTTTATCACAGGTGGCCACATAAGTCTGCTTTAGACAAGCAAACTAACTAAAGTTTGCATATTAAAGCTCCACAGTGGCCATTAAGCCTGTTATGACTGGAACAGAGAGAGCCCTGAGAGAGCTAACGGTCCATTGTCCACACGCTCCCAGTTAAAAGTTATTTATACAGCATTTCGTTCGCTTTCTGAACACAGAATGAAATTGACCTGAAAGCTAATTTGATTTTTAGAAGCGTAATGTCTAAGACATTGGTATAAGAAGAGCCTGTTCAAAATGTGACAGACTTGGCAGTGAGGCTAAAGAGAGAACCACATGCAGAGATAAAAGGACATCAAACTGAAATTATGACTTTGCTTGGTATAATGACATCATTTAAACTTATAATGGTCTGTAACATAAATAGTGATGGACTGGGCTGCAGCGGGTCAAATAAAGAGACTTCAGCCTCATGGCGTTTCATTATCGTTAGTCAGTCATCCATGATGAAGTCTGGCAATCCAAATCTGCTAAATCAGGGGTTCTCAACCTGCAGTCACAGAATTAAGCTACTTTAAGATCTCACAGGTGGCAAATTACATCCTTATGAATAATGACACATTTTACTACTTAGTCAATTCAATTATTATTGACTAAATACTAAAACAGTGAACAGCCCATGACAAGCATCTGATCTTTGCTGCTGTAACTTGGATCTGTGGAAGCCGGCTTGTTATATTCAAATTTTGGTCCCAGCCACGACATAAATTATATTTCACATAACATGTTAAGCACAAGAAAAGCTGTATTTTATGTCTATAAAATGTCAGTTATGTCTGAACTATGACTACAAACATGATGGTCAATTTAAAAAAAAGGGTAACAATTTAGTATGGGGAACAATTCTTACTTTTAACTAGTTGCTTATTAGCTTGCATATTGGCTGTTCATAAGTACTTATAAAGCACATATTAATGCCTTATTCAGTGTTGGGGGTAACTCATTTCAAGTAACATGAATTATGTAATCAGATTACATAGTAACAAATTACTTTTTAAATTTACAAAAAATATCTAAGTTCACATTTATTGACTGACAGCTCTCCTGTCCCCATGTTGAGAGAAATAAAGGTCAGAGGTGTTGTGTGCGCTGTGTGAACATGATACTAATTGTAGATCTAGACTAATATGAACATGCATTTACTCATCTCACTTCCATGAAAATATTCAGTATTCCTCAAAATGAATAAAAAACTCAGAATTTTACACAAACCTGTAATAATTAACTATATTAAATTACACAAATATACTTTATGTATTTAATCTCACTTTATTAACCATTGTCTTTGCTGCTGACCTTCAATGATCTAATTCAACCATACTAATAAGCAAAAATTACTTTAGATTAGATTTAGAAATAAGAGTACTAAACTTCCTTCTCCTGTATCCTGTTCTTCTTTAATCCAGAATGGCAGCACAGCTGAAAGGTTTGTTTGAGCTGCACCCTCTACTGTACAGGTGTAAATATGCATTTCCTTCTGCTTTAGGCTTATTCATTTCACTTTTGGTGTGAAAGGGCCTTAACATTTTGCCAAAAAATATAACTTTTTTCATTGTTATTAAAAAACAAAAAAACAAGCCCAGCCCAAGTGAGAAAAAGTACAATAAAAGTAGTGTAACGTATTACTTTTCATAAAAAGTAACTAAGTAGGGCGATTAGTTATTTTTTTAGGAAATAATGCAATATTGAAATGCATTACTTTTAAAAGTAACTTTCCCCAGCATTGGCCTTATTCTGCATGACCATATTCCACATCCTATACCCTGTTCCTAAACTTAACCACTACTACAATACCTTACTAACTATTAATAAGCAGTAAATAAGGAGTTAATTGAGGCAAAAGTCATAGTTAATAGTGAATATGTGTTCCCCATACTAAAGTGTTACCAAAAAATTAAATGTTCTGTAAATCGTTTTATCCTGTTGGATGAGTTTCACCAGCCATGTCAGCTAACCTGAATATTTACAGGCAGAGGACATTTCGGTTTGGCAAAAAAGCATGGATATCCATTTTGTGATAAATAACAGTAACAGTACTTTTATTTTCACACCTCATTGTAACTCATTAGGCTTCATCATCACTGACCTGAGGACTCAACTCTTACGTCTCCCCCAAAATTGGCAGCCACCAGCTATAGTTCATTACGGTTTATTAGATCTAGGTGACTTACCACAGCTGCCCCAACAGTTTCCATCGAGTCTCGTCTCTGTCTGTCCCGATCTCTCCGCTTCTCCAGACGCTTCTTTCTGCCCATGGCCTTATCGCTATGGGTTATAGAAGAAGAACGTTGTGCCGAATTACCATCAACTTTTATCTCAGGCTACAGAGCCGCAGGGTCTGGGAGCCTAGATCTGATAGCTTGCACTCATCTAATGACCTCTGGGCCTGCACTCAACCTTTTAACGTCTAGCTCTTCTGCTGGATTTATTGTGCTCATAAAGCAGGAATCATTATTATCAGGCACTGTCCCGAGGACAGCATGACTCCGTCTAGTTTACTTGTCCGAGAAACTTTTACAAGATGTAATTAAAAGTTACTATCATACAGGTAACGCCGATGTCACATTGAAGAAATGCTTGTCAATCATTGTTTGGAAAAAGAAAGTAGATTTGCCTTTGTTGGTGGTCTTCAAACACAAATCCACCCTGTCCTGGTCTACAAGAAGAGCAGCCCATCCACAGGAGGTTTGCTCTACCCATTCTAATGTAGCACTATCAAATAGGAAATGGCTTCCTAATGGTTCCCGCTAGCTGCTAATTCAATAAATGCACTGGCTGCTGCTCAGTTAGCCTTTTGGGAGGAAAATACAAAAAATGCCTGAAGAAACAATGAAAAAATAACATGAATGGATCATCTAGATATAGAGATGTACACTGTCCCTCCAGCATATCTTCAGTGGGGTTTGAGAACATTGGTTCTGTGAACAGATAAGTAATGTTTATCTCTGCCACGTCTCTTGAGCTTATAAGACAAGAAATCTCTCTTCCCGTCTATCTCTTTGTCATGTAACCACGGAAACAAAAGCAACTCAATTTGTAGACCGTGCACATGTTATTATCTGTATACTGTATTTTCCTGATAAATGCAGAAAAGCATGCGACTGTGAAAGATGCTCCTCGGCAATATAGAGGGCTTCTAGCTTTTTTGCGTGTATGGGTGTTTGTGTGTGCATATGTTTGTAAGTGTGCATGACTAAGTGCAGCTGTCAGTTTCTCAATATTTCATAAGCTCTTCTGTTATGTGACAGGCTATGTGCTGCTCTTGTGCAGAAAAAAGTTAAATAGATATATCACAGTGTCATCCAGAAGAGTTCATGGGTTCAAGTAATCATACTGGCTAAAGTTCTGCATTGATATGCTTCAAATAAATAACTGCTGGTTATATAAACACATACTAGCCAGTATCAGGGACATCCTGGCTCATTTGGAGCCAGAGGTGAGATAAGACATGACCAAATTACCCCCCCACACTGAAAAAAAGAAAAGAAAAAAAAGAAGAAAAAAAAATCAATAGAAAAATCAAACTGATCTCAAAGGGATGCTTTACCCAAAAATTCAAATTATCCCATGATTTTTGAGAGAAAAATATCCATATTTAAAACTTCATAAACTATAATAACTAGCTTCCGACAGATGGCCTTACGCATCGATTTTTTGCCAAAAGAGTGACTTCTGACACGACATAAGATGTAGGAGTAGCGTAAGCTTAGACGCCTCTCGCGGTTTAAACAAATAGGGCTGTGCAACAAACTCAAGCTCCTCTTCTTTTACATCAAAATCCTCTGACATTTCTCTTTAAAAATTCCCATTTTAGACTTCTAACTCTTGACTGGTGTTTTGTTTAGCTCTATCCTCTGCGCTTCCTCGTTCGTCAACGTGTCAGCCATCTGCTGGAAGCTAGTTATTATAGTTTATAAAGTTTTAAATATGAATATTTTTCTTTAAAAAACCCATTGCTTAGCTTCAGAAGGCCTTTATTAACCCCCTGAAGCCGCATGGATTACTTTTATGATTGATGGATACACTTTTTTGGGCTTCAAAATCTCTCATTCACTACCACTATAAAGCTTGGAGGAGCCAGGATATTTTTTATATATATAACTCTGATTGTGTTCATCTGAAAGAATGGCTTAAGGGTGAGTGAATCATGGGATAATTTTCATTTTTGGGTGAACTATACCTTTAACCTAAAATATATCTTTTTTTTAATTTTTTTTTTTAAAACAGTTATTAGTTTTTATGCTTTCACAATGCTTTAAGAGGAAAACTTGTGTCCTCTTCTCAATATAGATCTGTACGCTTTGTCAGGATACAGGCAGACTCAAATCAATGACGATCATCAATCTCAAAAAGACATTCAATCTATTGGGAAACGTTTAATGTGAGGAGGAAGGATACTGGTAGGGAAATAACAGCAGAGCTCAGAGAGATATTAATTATATAAAATGGAGAATAACCTATGGCATACAGGCACATTTTGAAATGGACATTAACCCCTCAGGGCCCACTTATCTCTACAAGATCTGAATGCAACATGGACCTTTTGAAAATGCTAGAGGACAGGGGAATCATGCAGCTGGGGATGAAACCATGAAGAGCAGTGGGCTAACCTAATTGCTCTCAATATAAAAGGTATATTGATGGCACTTAAATGAGACTATGGCCTCCACACCATATAAATCAGCACCACCACTAAGATTCAATCTATTCCTGTGCACATTCATCATTTCAAATGACTCCAAACATGTGGCATATGCAGCACTCTGTAAAGCCTATATTGCATGTCACGTCAGGTGTGTAAGTGTGTAGCTTTAGAAATATAAATTTCTTCATGCCCCAAGAGGCAGTTTTTCCTCAGTTTCCAATGAATTTTATATCTAATCTGATGAATGGTCCACATTCTAGGAATTGAAATATCATTGCTGGATCTAGCAGAGCTCAGATCACATTATAAGACTGCAGGTAATCTCTGCTATCATTGCAGAAAGCAGTGAGGCAGACACTGTAAGAGTGTGAACATTTGTAATGCTCAAATCTTCATACAGTGAGAGCATCAGGTCTTACTAACATCATGTGAACATATACCATTATCCTACATGTGGTTACGGGAACTGCATTAGCACGATCATCTCAACCTATGTGCTCTAGCACATATACAGTAACACTGCTAAATCATTTGCAAACAGTGTTTTACACAAACATACACTTTCTGCTCATGGGGCTAAGCTTTCCATGTGCTGCAGTTTATGGTTAAATTCTGGATAACTATACACAATTGGCCTTCTTTACAAATGTCAGATAATGTCATCATGATCACTGTATGTTTTACAGAGTGTATTAATGGTGCAGTAAGAGATTTCGGAGAAACACTGTTGATATTTTAAATCAACCCAAACAAACACACACCTACTTAAAAGAAGCACACCCCTCCCTTCATTGCTCCACCCCCAAAATGCACGAACACGCAATGCAAGAGTGGGTGTCTCTTTATTATAGCTGAAGTGATGTAAAATAATGTTTTGCAAAAAATAAAGTGAAGATGATGAACGAAAAATGAACATACAGTATAAGCGTATATGCATACAAGCAAGAGTTCATTGTCAGTCAACAGCAGCACACCAGCTCCAGACAAACAATGACACTCAAAACTGTCCTGTTACTATAGCTAACATCACAACAACAGCATAGCTGTTTCTCAATTCCAAGAACGCAGAGAATGGACGTTCTTGTGGAGTCCGGTCTTGCCAGGCGAAGTATATGTCAATAAAAATACTGCAGGCTTTCTTCAGGTTATCGCTTTATTAAAATTAAGCAAAACAAACGGACAAATGTTACCTTCACCAGCCGTCACGTATTTGTGAGTTTGTAGCGGGAATCTCGTGAGAACTTTAAAGCTTGCAGGCTTCCGTATGTTGACCGCCTACAGCGTCTTCTGAGATTTTTAACAGTTCAATTCTCTCAAGTCTGCATTCGATGCATCCTTGATATCAAGAACACATCCAGGTACTTTCATGCGTCCTCTGTTCTTGCGTTCTTGAGAATTGGAACTGAACCTTGACGGTTGATGATGACGTAGAGCAAGAACACAAGGACGCAAGATCGCTTAAGAATGCATATTGAGAAACAGCCCATATCTTGGTTCTGTGAAACAAAACCAGCGTTACTCACGTGTGGAGCAGAAACAATGCAACCTCTGCATCCGATTTCAGGCCTTCCCTCTTAGCTCTCTCCAGCACTGGAAAGCTTTTCTAAAACTAATGCGGGTCCTAAAGTTCTTTATATATGTCGAATTTGAAGCAGATGGGCTACAGCAGCAGAAGACCACACAGGGTGCCACTCCTGTCAGCTAAGAACAGGAAACACCAAAATTGGACAACAGAAGATTGGAAAAACGTTGCCTGGTCTGATGAGTCTTGATTTCTGCTGCGATACTCAGATGATAGGGTCAGGATTTGGCGTAAACAACACGAAAGCCTTGTATCAGGAGTTCAGGCATGTGGGGGATATTTTCTTGGCACACTTCGAGCCCCTATTGTGCATCGTTTAAGCACCACAGCCTGCCCAAGTATGTTGCTGACCATGTCCATCCCTTTATGACCACAGTGTACCATCTTCGTATGGCTACTTCCAGCAGGATATTGCACCATGTCACAAATCTCAAACTGGTTTCTTGAACATGACAATGAGTAACTATACTAAAATGGCCTCCACAGCCACCAGATCTCAATCCAATAGGGCACCTTTGGGATGTGGTGGAACGGGAGAGTCATTATGGACGTGCAGCAGACAAATCTGTAGCAATTGCGTGATGCTATCATGTCAATGTGGACCAAAATGAGGAATGTTTCCAGCTTGTTGAATCTATGCCACGAAGAATTAAAGGCCTGTAATATATGCACTATTGGTTGTTTCAAAAGCAAACTGTGTACCTTTGTAGTTTCTTTAACTCAGCTGTATTAGCAGACATTCAGGCAGAGACATACTGTCCCTTACTGAAGCCACCTGGCTGAATGGCAGTTCTGGAACAGGAAGGAGCAGGTGAGAGAGAGAGAGAGAGAGAGAGAGAGACAGACCGGGGGACACAGCAGGTAGACCGTCCTGCCAAAGCATTGTCTCTGGAGCCGTGTGCTGGGTGCACCTGCTGTCTCACAGAGAGCTGCTGCTAATCCTCAGGGGCCTGATTTGGCAACCTTGTACTCTGGCTGTTTTGCAGATATTTACGGAGAGATAGAGCAGCCTGTGATAAAAACGGCTCTGACTCTAAATAATGAGATAATACAATCCAAGGCCCAGACTGAGCATTTCAAAATTGAACTTTTATCATTAAACATTAGGTAGAGGGAGAGGGAGGAAGAGGGAGACGGAGGGACAGAAGAGAGAGAGAGGTATGGATGGAAAATAGGCTAGTGAGCTCACTAATGACACTGAGTTCAAACTGCAGGTCGCATGTGCTGGCAGCAGAGCTGTGATTTTTTTTTTTTTTTGGGTAAGTCAGAGGGCTTTTTTGTCCTGGTCTGGTTGGTCCTGGCAAGATTAGGAACAGAACATGCTGTTCAGGGAAGGGGGGGGAAAAAAACTGCAAAATGCCCTATTTAGCAGAGCACAAATAGTCTTTAGTATTAACCTATGAACCACAATCTCCTTATGAATAGATAATGTTCTGTTCTTTTCTTAGTTATTTTTTTGTATTATTATTATTTTTACAATTTTTTTAAAGGAATAATTCACTTAGAGATGTTTCTCTTTCTCTCTCTGTGGGAGACAAAAGGAAATATTAAGACTCCGCTGGCTGCCCATGTAGTAACAGTGAATGGGGACTGAAGCTTTCAAGTGTCAAAAGTGATGGAAAAGCACCATGAAATGTACTATAAAAGTAGTGGATACAACTTGTGTGCTATATTCCAAGTCTTCTAAAGCCATATCACAGATTTGTGTGAGGAAAAGACAGATGTTATTCACTAAAAATCTTTTTATATTATTGAGTCATTCAGCTGAACTTAAGAACCAGATGAATAAACCATTCAGACCAGTTTTGTGAACTCATTCATTGAAAAAAGTGATTCATTACTTGTCTCAAAAACATACCAAAGTGAACTAGTCACTCGCATAAATAACATATTTTAAAACACTTATATATATATATATATATATATATATATATATATATATAACAACATATATGACAACAAGGTTTTTTATATTAAATTAAAGTGTGGATAGCTGAGATCTAATCTGATATATCTCTTATTTTTCCATATATAATTAAACTAATAGTGAAAAGGTCTTTGTAAATCACTCACATAGAAATAAAGAAGAAATAAGTACTGTAAGAGAGAAATATGTCAACATTATAAGGTGGCAGCCGATGGAACTGGGAAGCACATTTAGAAACAGAGCAGTAAATTCAAGGGTTGGTATATGAATGTAATAATCCATACAGAGAAGTATATGAGGTAGACCAAAAGTAAGACACACAAATGATTTGTGCATCTGCAAGGTACAGCCACAAACTCCATGTCTTCATAAACAGAGGGCTATTAAATGTGTAACTGAAGCTAGAGGGAGATTGGGTAATCAATCATATGAACCACTGGTGGGTAGACCACTATGTATTTTTGTGGGTGAGGGGGCTTCACACACACACACACACACACACACACACACACACACACACACACACACACACACACACACACACACACACAGGTTTCCATGTTTAATGGGGACTTTCCATAGGCAATGATTGTATACTGTACAAACTGTACAGTATATTCTATCCCCTTACACTAACCCTACCCCTAAATCTACCCATCACTAAACTTTCTGCATTTTTATATTTTCAAAACACTTCATTTAGTATGATTTATAAGCTGTTTTCCTCATGGGGGTCAAAAAAAAAATGTCCCCATAAGTACTGGTATTGCTGTCCTTGCAAGGATATTTGGTCCTCATAACGTAGGGAATACAATACACACCTATATTGGGCTGACATATCTCACATTGACCACCATCCCCATCACCAAACAACCTATCAGTGATTCTTTCACATACGTTTTGTCACAATTGACTCAAATTCCACGATTCAATTTTGATTTGATGCAATTGAATATGCATATTGTGCATACATTTAGCAAAATCCTCTTTCAGAGTTCTTTCTCTTTTTTTCTTTCTTTTTTTTTTTTTTTTGGTAGCTGAGTTGTTGGACATTAAATGGCTTTTCTGAGGTTAATGTAACATTATGTGACAAGCTTTTTTGGTAACACTTTACAATAAGGTTTCAATAGTTAACATTAGGCCTACTTAACTCCTTTAGTTAACATGAACTAGGAATTAACAATACTTCTACAGCATTTATTAATCTTAGTTAATTTTAATTTACTCATGCATTATTAAAATCAAAAGTTGTATTTGTCAGCATTAGTTAATGCACTGTGAATGAACATGAACAATCAATGAACAGCTGGATTTTTATTAACTAAAATGAACAAAGATTAATACTGTAACAAATGTATTGTTCATTGTTAGTTCATGTTAGTTAATACACTAATTAATGTTAACAAATGAGACCAAATCGTAAAGCGTTACTGCTGTTTTATTGGTGTCTTTCCACTGATTGAGTGATTAAATGAGACAATCGGCAAGTTGTACTGTATCTTTGAACATACTTTCTGATGTTCATTCATGTTTATTTCATGGTGTAACTACAGTAGTAGTAAAGCGGAAGAGAGGATAAAATCATGTGTGTTCCACACTGCTGTTTCACTTGAACTGAGGCGATACAACAATCTGTCATGCACATTAAAAAGCACCAAACGGTATTTATTGTTTTAATTTCATAATAAAACTGACAGAATTTGAAAGACGAGACTTTCTTTCATATCAGTAGTAACAAAGCACAAAGCTTATAGCAATTTATTGGATGGGAGGTATGCTACAAACTTTCATTCATCAGCTACAAACAGCATAGACTGAAAGATCAATTGTTGGGATTTAATTGATATCGGTTCTTATTTTTAACCCAGCCCTAGAAAATATAAACTCACACTTGTCCTGTAGTGCAAGGCTACAAAAGAGCAAGTACTTATAACAATATGTAATTAAAAAATAAATAATAATAATTACAAAAACAGCAAAATGGAAGCATTTTCATTGTGAATGAATGGATAAGCATGTCAGTGGCTGTTTCGAGTAGTGGGATGCTATATTCGATTTCACTGTTGTCATTTATCAATCTACCTTATGAAAAATAAGCGCACAAAATATTGCAAGGGTAGCAAAAAAAAAAAAAAAAAAAAAAGAAACTATTAAGAGTGAAGAGCACAGCGGACATGTATAAAGCATACATATATTATACATCATGTTTTGCACCTAATCCCAAACTTGAACATCATCTCTACGCCTGTCAACTGTAATGTCTTTTACACCGACATCAGATAAATGAGCATCAAATAATGTCTGACTAAACCATGTATAAGCCTATAATAGCTTTAGTTAGTTATCACTTGTTGCTATCTAATGTAATACACATTAAAAGGTAACAGTAAATAAAATCAAGATAAAAGAAGTGGAATTTTTTTTTATTAAAAAAAAGAGAAAAATACTCACATGATAAACAGCGATTCATATTCCTGGATTTGACATGGTTTATGAGAACATATTGCTGAGTCAGACCTTAGGACAAATTACCATATGGAAATGTTCAGAATATGAGATTAGGGGTGGAGAGTGATCCCGAGGGAAATGAAATGAGTGTATCACTCTATCTGCCAGAGAAAACGTGCATCCACACATTCCTAAATCTGTCACTTGTAAAGACTTATGATCACTGAGAACTAAAGCAAATCGACACATGATGGCTCATGAACAAGTCGGCTTTACTGGGGACAGACTGGGAAGGGTAATTTACATGCACTGAGAGAAAAAAAAAAAGTAGTTCTCCATTTTCTCCCAAGGTATCCAAATGTGAAAATCAACCCTGCGTTAATCATTCATTTCTCTAGTCTAATTCACTGCCTCATCTAGCAAAGCCCAAGGCTGTGAATATTAATTTGTGGTAATTTAGCAGGTCAAGACTTACATTTCTCATGTACCCCCAACATGGTAACCAAATGCATTAGCATGAAAAGCGAAGAGAATAACAGTGCCCTGTCTGCTTGTGTTTCTGAGGGAGACTAGACAATGCAAACCATCTTGTCTAAAGATGCAGTAACAGCTCTGTGTTCTTTTGTATATTTCATGTGTAAATGAAGCTCAAAGCTTATGAGCGCTTATATTCTTGGTGGGTTTGTCCGCACCATGTTATATTTTTCTAATGACACCACAGTTTTAAGAAAGGATATAAATCGAAACGCATCAACAAATTTAAGTGCTTGAGTTAGACCTTTATCCAACACTGTACTGGAGATATTCTTACATTTGTACTGGTTATTTTTTTTATTACTTGGGCATTTTATTGAATTATGGCTTTTTTAATTAGCAAAACAGGCCTGTTTTTGGTTTGAAAATAAATTGTACTCGATTGCCGACAGCTCTTTAAATGACAAAATGTATTTAAAGTTTAAAATTAAAAAATTATTAATGATCAAAAAAACAAACAAACAAACAAACAAACAAAAAACTAAGACTTTCATCCAAAACCCAAGGACATTTCATTGTATGGTACATTTATTTAAATTTTTGGTAACACTTAATTTAAGGGTCTTTTAACTAGTTGCTTATTAGCATGCATATTACTAGAATATTGGCTATTTATTAATACTTATAAAGCACATATTAATGCCTTATTCTGCATGACCTTATTCTACATTCTTAATTCTACCCAATACCTTATTAACTATTAATAAGCAGTAAATTAGGAGTTTATTGTGAGAAAAGTCATAGTTAATAGTTTGTGTTCCCTATGATAAAGTGTTACCAAATTTTAATTTAAATAAATGTACAATACAATATACAATATATATGAAATTTCACATAACTAAAACCATCCAGCAACATTTGAGAATTCAGTGAGTCATCTTATGATACATTATACATAGCAATAAGATCTCACAATGAATTTGGTGGCTTTAAAGATGGTTTCTATTTCAACTTGATGTCACTCTCATCTTCAATTCTCTCTCGCTTTAATTCTTTCCTTCTCATTGCTCTCCATCTATCTAATGGGCCAGAGACATCGGGCAGGCACTAATTATGCCACGAAGGGCAGAGGAGTGATGACAGAATGGCTCATCAAAACCAGAGCAAGTAACAGGCTGCTGATGGGGAGCAAAAACAGATCATAAATTAGCAAACAAGAAAACCACACACACATATTTGCTTAAAAGGTTTTGCCAAACAACACACAAGTTGCTCAATGTTTTCTGTCAAATAATTTCAATATCTGAATAAGGGAATCTGGAGGACAAACGTATGGGGAGAAATATATAAAAACATAAAATATTTAATAAGTCCAATTATAAACAATTTTTTATAAGCCTGGGAAATCCCTGAAGCAGAGACCTCAATGTTCAGCCAGAGGCAAACATGCACTTAATAAGAACAGTAGTTCTGTTGACCAAGATGCTTTGCTCTCAATTACTTATTTCTCAGAGCTGCAGCACAAGCCAGTGAGGCTCAGGGAATCTATTTGTCTGGACATGTACAGTATGAGCAGCATGACAATATTTCCTGAGAAATTTCTGCAGTCCTTTATTCTAATTGTGTGTGCATGCTAATCAAATGTGTGCATTTGTTTTGCTTAATACCAAAGACTATAGAATAACACAAGACGCGTCACTCATATTGTTTTGAATGGGAAAATGTGCAACGCGCAATATGGCAGAATAAGTCCAGCATTCTAAATAAGAGCCAATCACCGTTTGGTAAAGTCGTTGTGTCACTGCAGCGGCTGATAGAAGCTCCGGTTCATATAGAAACAGTGAAATGCGCACTTCATATAGAGACGCGCAGTTAGGACTGCGCGTGCAAATTAGCTTGATCTAGACAAAAAACAGTGCCTTTTTTGTCATGATTTGAGCATTCAGAAACAAAATTTACAGTTGTTGACAGATGTTGTCAGATTTCATTGATGATTTCAAATATGAAATTTAATCGAAAGCTTGGCAAAAGTGGGGGGAATTTTTTTTTTTCAAATCTTTTGCGTTCCCTCGCAAAGATATTTCCGTTCCCTTGCAAAACTTTGCGTTCCCCCGAGAAACTTTGCGCTCCCTCACAAAGATATTTCCGTTCCCTCGCAAAGATATTATTGTTCCCTTTCTGTGAGCTCGGACAAACACTTCCTCTTTAATGTCCCGCTGACTGGCAGTAGTGTTTCAGTTAGTTCCATACGTTAATAATGCACACAAACAATGCACAGCTCATAGAGTTTGAACTTGTTGGACTATATAAAGAAATGCGGTCAGTGCTTAAGTCAAGGAGTTCAGTAAAGTTGGCAATATATTCATATTATATAGCTAAACGTTGTTAAAACACGAATGCAGCTACTTCCAATCATAGTAACCTAGACAACGAGCTACAACGACCCAATTTTCCTCAAATGTGCTTTATAATATATAAATTGGTCTCTATGAGCAGGCGGCGGAAGGGACCGTCTGAAAAGTGCAAAACCCAAAACCCTTTTGCTCATTTTATATTATGAAAAATACTCAATAACTTCACTGTAACACACTGTACTGTCACCATATTCAGTTCATACATCACTGCTCTCTTGCTGGTTAGGTACTACAACACTTATTTTGTCAAGTAGCACATAAAGGCCTTACACAAATGATGTTGATACACAACTTACATACTTACAACAGCTTTTGCATGATAATTGCTTACTGAATTTGATGGCATTACAATTTATTTAATATTTTTTACTAATAACAGTGAAGTTATTGATTTTGTTTCATAATAAATAATAAAAAAAGTTATGCTGTAAAGTGTACCTAACCAGCAGGAGAGCAGTGATGTATGAACTGAATTTGGTGATAGTACAGTGTGTTACAGTGAAGTTATTGAGTATTTTTCATAATATAAAATGAGCAATAGGGTTTTGCACTTTTCAGACGGTCCCTTCAGACTTGTCTCTCCGCCGCCTGCTCATAGAGACCAATTTATTATAAAGCACATTTGAGGAAAATTGGGTTGTTGTAGCTCGTTGTCTAGGTTACTATGATTGGAAGTAGCTGCATTTGTGTTTTAACAATGTTTAGCTCATGAATTATAGATCCGGGAAGTTCCAATCTGCCAACTTTACTGAACTCCTTGAGTTAAGCACTGACCGCATTTCTTTATATTTGAGTCCAACAAGTTCAAACTCTATGAGCTGTGCATTGTTTGTGTGCATTATTAACGTATGGAACTAACTGAAACACTACTGCCAGCCAGCGGGACATTAAAGAGGAAGTGTTTGCCCGAGCTCACAGCAACGGAACGATATCTTTGCAAGGGAAAGCAAATATCTTTGCATGGGAACGCAAAAGATTTGAAAAAAAAAATTTCCTCCCATCCCAAATTTTTTCCACCACCACGTCCCCTTAGGGGCCCTGTAAGTTTTACAGTGTCTTGTTCTGTCATCATTGCTTTGTACGAATGTTAGTTTTTGCTTAGTCTTATGTAACTTTATTACTTTGAGTTTGATGAACTTAAACCAATTAAGGCAATCAGTTTACTCAAACCGTTTAAGTAGCTATATAGTTGTTAAGACGTAGTTAGATTTGTTACCTGAATTTAAACTGAATGAGTGGAATAACAAAAATTTTAAGTTGAGTTTACTCTAACGATTGACTAAACCAACACTAAAATATACGTGAATATAACTTAAAGTGTATGAGTTTACAGTACTCATGCTTATTGGTTTTAAAACTTAAATGGTTTAAGGCAATCAGTTTCCTCAAATGGTTTGACTTATCGTAACTTATCGGGTTTTACAGTGTAGATATTTTACTGCTCTGTTTCGCCCCAAACCTACTTACAATTTCCATTTTTTGCTATTAGTGTTTATTTATTTTATACAGTAAGGTGTAGTTGTCGCCAAGAGAGGTTATAAGGCTCACCATGGGAAAAAGTGCTTTCTTGTTGCAGACAGAAAATTATTTCAAGGAATGGACTCTTGACTAATTGAGCACAGGGATGCTTCCTCAGATGTGGTCTTTGAAGAGAGATAAAATGGAATGAAGTATAAGTCCTCTCTCTGAATGAAATACCAGATGAAAAACTTGAAATATAATGAATGCAGGTCTAATGAGGATGATTTCTGAGAAACAGGCTTTCAAATAGACTTAAAACTATCACTATACTTGTACTGTAAACGTTTACAACCGTTTTAATGGCTTGTGACTAATCATGTTATATGTAACATTGCTTGCCCGTGTACATTAGAACATGTATAATATGACCTGTTTACAAGATTAACAACTGGTGACCTCATAAGTTAAAACTGCACAATAAAAAAAAAAAAAAATGTTTTTTGTGATCTGATCGCTCAGATCAAATGCGGACATAGTCAGAAACTCTTGTGATCAAAATGCATTAGCAGTGTACACACAAATGAATTGTAATGTGTTCAGGACAACAAAGAATAGCCACCTGATCACATGTACTGTAAATCAATCATTGAGCTGAAACACTGGTTTTAAACTTGACCGGTAACATGGAGCAGATGCTTGACTAAAATGCACTCCAAAATCCATGGTGTGTTATGTTTGTGTATATTACAGAGCATAAACTATTTTTTTTTCTACACAAAATAGCTGCCATTTTACAATTACTAATTAACATTGTCATACAAACAACATTAGAATACATGCTACAAATTCGCACCTGATATGTGGACATTAAGGCCAGATATATAACATGAGGATATGATACGTGATTATTTTGATAAGAGTGATGAAGGACGAAAAGAATCATGTGCGCCACCTCACATGTTCCCAGCAGGGGTCTGTTTGTCACAAGCTGTCATGAGTCTGGACTCGGGCCAGCAAGAGAAGGGCAAGACATTGATGATTTGAGTAGAGTTTCCTCATCACACAACTCAAAAGTGTCTCTAGTTAGAAAGCTGCATTATGCAGTTTTAATTAGACCCTTTCTGCGAGCACCTTTCTGCCTGCGGGCTGTGTGAAAAGTTTGGCTTTTGAAAAATCCACGCAGACGGAGTTCGACGCATCTCGCCGAGTTTCTGAGAGTAAAATGAGACCTTTCTATATATGGGTTGTCAGAAAAGAGAGGAAAAAAAACCTCAGTGACATGCCAAGTTGGCATTGTTCCTGGCATTTCTCTTGCCATTAGTCTGGCCAAGAGATGGCATTAGTTATGGTAAACCCCTAAGGTCTCAGAGCGATAGTTTTCATTAGAAAGAACGTGGCTTATCATCAGGAGTCTGACATTACACTGCTACCAGAGTCATCAGGGGTATGACACATGGCAGAACGAATCCCATCTCACTCGGACTCTGAGGGGAACAGTTGGGGTAACGTCAGACAGCAGCCGCCATTATGTTTGTTCCTGAATATTCTGAAGGTCCTCATTTTCAAACAGAGTGAAAGTCCCTATGAGAGACTTGAGGCGCACTGATAATGAGTTCAGGGACCTGTCCTCCACCATCCTGGACACCTGTAAAGTTTGACTTCTCACCTTCCTCTGTCAGTATGACAGTGTGATATATCACTGCATAGATGGTGATGGGTACAAGAAACCAATTTGTCACTTTAGATGGAAATGTCACAACAAAAAGTCAAGATTAAAAGTTACCTCCCTCTCCCTACCTCTCTCTCGCTCTTTCTCTCTCTCTCACACACACACACACACACACACACATTCTTGTACATCTATCTTTGTGAGGACATTCATTGACACAATGCAATCTCTAGCGTCTTACACTAACCCTACCAATCACAGCTAAGTGCCACCTGAACCCTTACCCTAAACCTAATTATGACCTTATCACTAAACCCAAGTCTTGACCCTCAAACAGGCCTTTAAAAGTGTCTCAGAAAGTGAGGACCGGACAAAATGTCCTCACTTTACTCTCTTTGTCCACATTTTCGATGGTGTAAATCTCAAACCGGTCCTCACAGAGATAGTTGTATAAGTATATACACACAAACACGCTGAGTTTTCATGTTTTATGGGGACATTCCCTAGACCTAATGATATTTATACTGTACAAACTGTATATTCTATTCCCTAACCCTAAATACAATCCTTACAGAAAACCTATCAATCACAGATTTTCCAAAAAACAACACTTAGTATGATTTATAAGCTCTTTCCCTCATGAAGAACAAAACCGTCCCCACGAAGACAAGGATTTCAGATATTGCTATCTTTTTTTGCTGCTTTTTTCCAATTTAGTTTGTTTAATTCTTGTCAAAATGCAGAACATCTGTCAATGGAAAACTGTGCGCAATACAATATTTAAAGAGAGCAAATAGTTATAATCAACTTAAATTGTATTACCAAATACAGTAAAAACAGCAAAATTGTGAAATATCACTATTTAACATAACCATTTCATGAAAGTAATTTATTCCTGTGATGCAAAGCTGAATTTTCAGCATCATTACTCCAGTCTTCAGTGTCACATGATCCTTCAGAAATCACTCTAATATGCTGATCTGCTGCTCAAGAAACATTCCTTATTATTATCAATGTTGAAAAGGGTTGTGCTGCTTAATATTTTTTTGGAAATACATTCATAAACAGTCACAGAGATGAGTCAAATAAAGACAGTATTACAGTGTTCTGTTGTCGGAGAAAGATCATAAGGTAAACAAAAAGCAGTCGACACAGATTTCTTCACATTTCACTGTGCATCGGTGTTGTTACCAACGTATGTATGTCTGTTTCAAAACAGAAGAAAAACAGTTGTCTGGTTTTTACAATGAACTATTTTTAAGTTCTAGCATATTGTCGAGCATTTAAATGCATTCATTATCTATTGTACAAGTGTATTTATTGTCTTAAAATATTATTTTAACAAAACAATTTCAAATGTCATGACCCAGTAGATCGCCGCTAAATGCTGTGCATGAAACACTGGGTCAGAGTTTAGCCTTCCAGAACCTTTCTAATTTTCTGCATCAATTATCTAACCCCCTCCCAAACCCACTGAAAATGTGTAAAATAATAATCCTATGAAACAATCCACCTGCTGTGTAAACTACAACACACTAATGCTTCATTCCACAAACGTTTAACAGAAGCACGTCGGATATCTCCGACCGGCATTGACCCGGCCATCCTCCCACCATTTATTCTCAGAAACGCTCCCCACCCTGAATTGAATACCAATGCTATGGTCACCTTGAAAGTCCAATAAAGAAAGCACCATTGAAAACATTAAGTGCAGAGACCACACACCCTTGAGGTGTCTCTACTACCTCTGTCACTCTAATCCTTTATCATTTGTAATTGAGGTAACAATTACATTGTGACCCTCTGTAGAAAATAAATCTTTCGCTCTGGCTGTGCTCTATCTGTCTTCATTAGCATGGCACTGATGTGGTGTTTATTATCTGCTGAGTAGGATCCTGGTCTCCTGAGGCATGGCACCAATTCACACAACTACAGTGCTCTGCTGAAGATACCCAAGTAGTGTAGAAGTCATTCGGGGACACGTGAGCATCAAAACTCAAAGGAATCATATACCGGTCATTAAAGGTAATGCAAGATATTGATTCACCAACCTAAGGACAAAACGTTTACGCATTGCATAATCTACAGGGGATCAAGACGACTTGAAGGACTTACAAAAAAGTCATTATGAGAACAGTATTTTGCAGTTATAAAATAGATCAGTGGTAGTTGGATGGTACGTTCAGAAAAGAGCAGTTTTACACCTACAGTAAAGTTATTACACCATTTTCCCACCAGATGTTTCATTTATCACACCGAGGCTCGTTCAGCGAGCTCCAATCCGAAGCTCTGTGGAATACACACACAAACAGATACACACTGACTGGTGTTTAAGCCTGACCAGGAGGGGGAAGGCCATCGTAGCCCTTCAGAAGGTCTGTCTGGCTCAGCGAGGCAGTCAGTCAGGCTGAGCCCCTGCTGGCGACTGGCCCCTTCATTATCTGCTTTTAATTGCTTATTTAATGGGCTCTCCTCAAGCACCGTAGCCCTGCTGTGAGAGTTAGACTGCAGCCGGGTTTCAGTCTTCCTACCTGACACTGCACATCAGCGCGATCGCAGCAGGGCATCCACACCCACAACCAGCATCCTCCTCTTCGTCGTCATTACTGGTACTCGCCTTAATCGGTACATACAGTTCTGACTGAAGGGTGAATTCTGCATTTCTACGATCCCATCACACTGGAAGACGCTCGTTTGACCCTTGTTTACTGTAATTATAGCGTCTGTGTGTGTCTCAAACTCGTCTTTTCCCCCTATCGTTGTACTGCAAGCTGCAATTTACCCATTCCATAATGAGCACCTATATAAGTGCCCTCCAATCACATCAAACAATGAGTGTTGACGTTAAATTCCTGCAGTATTATACATTATCATCCCAGAAAAATGTCATACATTCATACATTCAATGTTCAATACACATCAATAAATGTTATACAGCACTTAAAATGGAAATAAATTGGGGCCATTAATAGTATTTAAAGGCTGAAATGTAAGGTTTTTAAAAGTCACAATTTAAAGTAATATTCTTAGTTTAAATGCATTTGTGCTATTGTATTGATTATTTTGACACGTCCCTCATATAAAAAAAATTAAAAAGGTCAGGGTGAGGCACTTACAATGGAAGTAAATGGGGCCAGTGGACCCTTTTCACAGACTGTGATGACAAGTTTCGGCCGTTATCAACATCACAAATTTAGTAAAGTTTTTAATGTTTTCATTTTTTAAATTTTTAATACACATTTGTAAATCTATACTTTGTATTTTATTACCTTGGCAGTAAACAAAAATGAATTAACAATGCTGCGAGGCTGTTTCCAATACGGCTGAGGGAGTGACAGAAAATTTGACATCATTCTCTCTTCTAACTGTTGTAATAAATCTCTCTATATTTTTTCCTTATTTTGCAAAGTCGTGGAAACACTATTGCGGATCTTTTCTTTTGCTATTACAGCAAATGCAAATTAAAAATTATATTTGCCATCATCTCCCATTCACTGCTACATAAGTTTACCCAACTATGACGAATTCCGCTTCTGAGAACCCCGGAAATTTGAAAATGGTCCATTGTTATGAGGTTATTGTGTCTATTTACACTAAGTGCAAATAGCGTCCCTTGTTTGCAAATGCTTCTATTTACACTAGCTCTGCCCACCAATGCCTGGTTGGGCCACTCAAGTTTTAAAAAAGACACATGAAACTCAATGACTTCAGTGGTGCAGCAGTTGCGAGTAAGGCCTGCAGACCTGGCTTTTAACGCGATTGACACAGGTTCGAATCCGCCTTTTGCCAAGCTTGAATTTATTTTCAATAAAAATGAAAATAATGTTCTAAAAGTGGAAATAAACTGCAAACAAGTGTTTAATAATATTAGAAGTATTTATTGAGTGTCAGGGCAGGGGTAGGCAAGTTCGGTCCTAGAGAGCCACTGTCCTGCAAAGTTTAGCTCCAACCTTAATCAAACACACCTGAACAAGCTAATCAAGCTCTTCAGGATTAAGGCTATAGGCAGGTAAGGGATTTTTTTTAGGGTTGGAGCTAAACTCTGCAGGACAGCAGCTCTCTAGGACTGAACTTACCCCTGGGTTAGGGGAAGGTGTAGGGAGGGTTTTTATTCTCCCAGTAAGGCAGCATCCATTTAATAGTTTTAATAAATATAATCATTTATACTCTATGATATTATTGCATCCTGTTAATGTACAAAAATTCTGAGATGCAAATAGTATCTGCCAATACAAAGTGTAGATAGCATTACTATTTACTCTTATTGCAAAGAACTGATACTTTTGCATGGTGTAAATAGCATCTACAGCTATTTGCACTTACTGTAAATAGCATTTATCGTTAAGAAAATATGCTATTTTCACTTAGTCCAAATAGCCGCTGCCTTTTGGTAATCGTGTTTACATGCATATTGTTTACATATTGTGGTTAAACTATTGAAACCGAGAATTTTAACGTTAACAGATTGGCTACATTGACTTCTATTTGTGCCTCACTGTGACCCAGACATTTATTTATTTATTTATGTATGTTTAAGAAAATCATGTTCAACTCTTTGTCAAGTGACAAGTCGTTTTTTTTTTGATAACATTGTTTTTTTGATAACAACAGCACAAATACTATCAATTGAGCTCGACTCAATATATTCTATTAAACGTGTAATAAAAATGCAGTCGTGCAAGACTGAACGCTGTTTGTACTTGATTGCCTGCTCTGCTCTGATTGGAACACAATGAGCCAGTGGACGTCACAAATGCCAAGCTGCTAATCACATGGTTCAAACGGCAGCACGCCAGAAGTGACCTTTTCATCCTATCCCTGTCATGCTCCATCATGTCATGCTCCTAACCCAAGGCAATGCCACATGGACAGCACTTCTTCAATGCTACTGAGTGAAGTACACAGCTCTGAGACCGAAACCACAGAGCAATACGAACACCTGCAAGCACCGAGCACGTATAAAAAAACATGGCACACGGCTCAGTTGCATATGTAGAGCTTTTATGAGAGAATATGTAATGAGTGGCTGCAGGCTGGTGTCGCAAAATGTGTGAGGAACATATTGAACGGTGACGCCACCAAGTGGAACGCATCACCACTCTCTGCTCATTACTGCCTTCCACAAGACATTAGCTCAGCAGTCAGGCGCGCTTTAATTATAGAGGCCGGCTCAAATACCACATCCTGAGTTTGAACGTCAAAACACAGGTGTAAACATTCCCTGAGAGGTGCTTAGCGATGCAGATAAGAATAAAGCCTCGGCGTAAGACATTAAACAATTCCAGTTCTGTGTCGTGCTGTTTGTGAAATCAGAGCGAAATTAACTTATCTTTCAGTCCATGAACAACAACACAATCAATAATGCCCAATTCTTAAACTCAGACTAACCGAAATAGTTTTCCTCCCCTCTAGTGGCATGTAATCTAATCGAGCAGATCAATATACATCCTCCCTCTAATCATTAAAAGACAGGCAGTCCAGTCAGCTCAGATTTTCAATATGATTGCAGAAATTCTACAATTGCACTTCCTCCACTGACAAGTCATTTGTAAGAAGAAAGCGAACATTACAAATTAAGTAATTAAGTCTGACGAGAGCAAAAACAAATAGCAAAGCTTTTATCTTGCTTCCAGTAAATGCAAAGTCATTAGTGATTTGGGCTAACAAGGAATTGACAGTGGATTAAATAATTTTAATGAGGTGCAAGACTTTCCTCTAGCCAAATACGAGAATAATTAAATAAGAGCAAAATAAACCCAAGCTTATGTATCTGAGGCTTAACATTCCCATGCAATAAATAAATAAATATATACATTTAAAAATAAATAAATAAATGACAGGAATAATTTAATTAATAATTTAATATATCTCGGTAGGTGTAATTCAGAGAAGGAAAAGTTGCACCATATATTTTAATAAATAATTCTAACGAACATTTTAACTCATCACTCTGTAGACCTTAAAGTCTCATTTACTAATTAATACAAATGAAGCAACACTAAGTCTTTGAGCTTGAAGGAGGATAATTCTGTACTGTCTGCTCACTGAAGGATAATGCACTCAGTGCTGCATTAGCATCTACTTCAAAATGCTTTGTGCAGACTGCAAAAAAAAAAAGACCACTTATGTTTAAACCAATAAAAGAGCACCTGGCAAATATGATAAGTTACTGTGATCAGGCTCTGTGCCAATTTAGTGCATCATATACCTGATTTTTTATGGCTTAGGAGTAAAGATAATCAACTCTGAAAATGTTTGCTGACTCAGAACAATAAGCTGTCAAGGACAAAACATGTGCTGATAAAAGAGATAATAAACCCAGATGAAAAACATGGCAAAAGAAACGAAAAACAACAATATAAACCGTAAGCAAGTAATAAGGAAGTAATTTCATTTTAAAGAAATTAGTGTTGTCAAAACTACAGACTTTGTACCGAACTTTTGACTTTTTGTACCGAACTTTGCACTTTTGACTGAAATTTTAAAAATGTGACACAAAATGGAACTTTTCCACTGCATGGTATGGTTCGGTACGGCTCGGTACAGCTCAGTACGGCTCACTTTTTGGCACTTTTCCACTGCATGGGACGGCTCGGTACGGCTCGCTTAAATAGTACCACCTCTGTGGAGGTTCCAAGCGAGCCGTACCAATACTAAATGTGACGTGTAAACACTGCAAATCACTGATTGGTCAGAGAGAATCGTCACAACCAGCGTCATTGGATTTGAAACACGAGACACCAAACCCGCTAGATTTAAATAGTCAGTAACAGCCACTGCAGTATCATTTGTTCGTGCAACTTTTTTTAAACGACTTGCTTTAAACGACTGTCGCACGCAACTTGAAAAAAGAAATGGCTGTATTGTGGTCAGTAGATGAGGTGCAGACTCATTGGTAGCCGAGGAGCGGATCCACAGCAGTAGAGGCGGCGCAGCTATAACGATCAGTCCATAATCCCACCCACTTTGAAGCGGTACTAAACTGCAGTGGAAAAGTAAACCGAAAGTAAGAGAGCCGTGCCGAACCGAATCGAGCCGAGTCATTCCACGCAGTGGAAAAGAGCCATGAGTGCTGTTGAGCGGATTTGTAAACACCTGATTGGCCATTGTGTTCACACACTCAACAGATATGTCTGTGGTTGGCTTCAATGATTACGAATCCACTCAACAGTGCTCAAAGTGCCACATTTTTAAAATTTCAGTACCAACTTACTACCAAAGTCGGCACTTTTGACAACTCTAAAAGAAATATTACAAAACATTTAAAAAAATAATAAATATAAAAGTAGTGTTGGTCATGTTATTCCTGAAGAAGACTGCACCAACAGTATGCTTCATAAAATTCACAATATCGATTAAGTCCTCATCAAAAGAACACAAATCAGTCTATTAAACAAAGTGCCAAAAACAATGTGTTTTGCCTGCAGGTCACAAACTACAAAAAAAAAAAAAAAATGCATTCAATGGAATAAATTAAACATGCACTTATTTATATAACCACCCATATAAATGTGAAATAGTCCCCAACAGACACCAGAAATACGGCACTGTAATGAACCCATGGATTTGATATATTACAGATGAGACACATACTTAAAGATCTTTAAAGTAGAGTCACACCTGAAATATGAGTCAGTAGTTATTGTATTTCACAGTTTTAGCTATGTGCACAGATTTGAACCAAAAGTGCAATAGATTTCTGGACTGTCACGGAGAACCAACAGCTGGCATGCTGTGTCAAATAAAACACAATCTGTGTGCTGGAAGTGCTTCTTCCTATAGTGTCGATAGGATTACACATTTCCTGACCTCTGCTCCTGCAGTCTGTTGCAAGCGGTCTAGTTCTTATGTGATGTTGAGCTGTGATTAAATAAGGACATCTAAAACCTCCTGTCATACTGATTTCTTCCAGTATATCGGTATAAAATATTGGCCCCACAGGTACAATCTTCGGGTTTTTTGATTGTGCGCGTGTGTGTGGATTGTGAATGTAGATAGATGTAAAAGATGCAGCAGGTGTTCTCTGCTGGGTGTGCATGAAGACAGATGAGCTACTCACATCTTCTGTATTGATGATGATGATCCCCCATAATTCCACACACCTGCACCTTTGGAGACATGGTGAGAGGAAGGCGTTGCAGTGAAACTGAATAACTTTTTTTTGTTTGTGCAGAAATGAAAGATTTGTATGGCTATGCTTACACTGCAACAGAATACTGTTGCAAGTCCTGTTTAAAGATCCTAATGATGTTCTGTACATGTAACAGTTCAGTTATTAAAGATATTGACTCTGTATGTTATAAACAAAGTGATTCTCTTAAATGGACTGAATGAGAGCGAGTTCTGTTGATGTGCTAAACAGTAACAGACAATGACTAGTTTGTCACATTACTGCAAAATAATCTACACTACCATTCAAATGTTTGGGGCTGCATTATATTGATTGGTCTTCAGTGTCACATGATCCTTCAGAAATCATTCTAATAATTTTGGTGCTCCAAAAAAAAAAAAAAAAAAAAAAAAAAAACAACAGTTGTGCTGCTTTATATTTTTGTTGAAACTGGATTTTTTTTTTTGGTTAAAGCACAAGAGATCAGCATTTATTTATATAAGTGATGGTAGTTTAGTCTCTAATTTCTGGTATGAATAAATAATTGGATAGAAGCAGAAAGTTTTTGGCTGCATATATATATATGTCACAGACACGCCAGGTTCCAACATCACCCAATCACAGCGCACTCAATCCCCGGAGTATTAATCATCTGCACCTGCACCTCATCTACTCACTCATCACCACCAGTATTTAACACTCTCACACACATTCACTCACTGTCCGGTCTCGTACGCACATAGAATGCTATCTGCTTACCTCTTGGACTCCATTGAAGAAACCTACCTGTCTCCTTCGTCTCCAAATCTCCTCGTGTTGTTCCAGTGTGTGTGTGAGTGTCTCCAGCCATCCTCGTCAACCATCTTCTCATCGCGCCATCATTCATCACTCCTGCAAATCCACGAAAGGACAGTATCACTATCATTCACCTTCTTCACAACTTTAAACATTCATCGTCACTTACCTGCATCACCATCTGCTCTGCTGTGTGTGAAAATAAAGTCTGTTAACCCATACTTCTGTCTCTGCTCAGTCAGTATTGTAACAGAAGACCGGACCGAAAACTTCGTCTTTCACACACAGCATGAGCCAACCGGATCCCATCCAGGAGCTCGTCGATATCCTTCGGCGAGCTCTTACCACCACTCCAGCATCACCTATTCCAGCGATCACATCCGCAAACACCGCTACTTCTCCTTCACCTCCTGTGCACGCCAGTCCCATGGCTACACCGGCGCCCTACTCTGGTTCGGCGGAGGACTGCAGCGGATTTCTTCTGCAGTGCTCGCTGGTCCTGGAGATGCAACCGCACAACTTCCCTACTGAAACTTCAAAGGTGGCGTTCATCATTTCACAACTGCAAGGCAAAGCGCTTCGTTGGGCAGATTCAATCTGGTCTCAGAACCATCCCATCACTCACTCATACTCCGGTTTTGTGGCTCACTTCCGCGAAGTGTTCGGGAAGCCCATCACAGATTCCTCCATTGGTGAGAAACTCTACAATTTGAAACAAGGATCTCTTACTGTTAATGACTATGCCTTGCAGTTTCGAACCCTCGCGGCATCCAGCGGCTGGAATGAGCAGGCCTTGATTACTACATACCGACAGGGACTGGATCCTCGCGTGCGGTTGCATCTCGCTGCATACGAGGATTCCATCGGCCTGGAACGTTTCATTCAACTCTCCATACGTTTCGCCACTCGTATGCAGTCGTGTCTAGAAGAACACCAGGACCAGCCGCTGTTTACCATCTCAGCTCGCCGACCAGAATCCGTCAGCTCTCCAGAACCAGCCAACGAGCCTATGACGCTAGAGGGCACTCGGCTTTCCTCTGCTGAGCGACAGAGGCGGCTGACCCAGAATCTTTGTCTTTACTGCGGTTCTCCTGGGCATATCCTCTCCACATGCCCAATTCGTCCTCCAAGACCCATGGTGAGTGCAATAATTCCTTCTATTAGAAAAATGAAACCACTCACCACAACTGTAACACTTACTGCTTCTAAAACTACTCTTCCAGTTATTGCCCTCCTCGATTCTGGGTCAGCCGGCAACTTCATCTCCGGGACCCTCTGTCGCCAGCTCGGCATCAAGACCACGGCCACGCCGACCACCTACAAGATTCGATCAGTGACTGGTGATTCATTAAGTCGTAAACATATTCGTCGCTGCACCGATGCCATCCAGATTCAAGTTGGTCTGCTTCACGTCGAACACCTCCATCTGCTGGTTCTGGAGGGATCCACCGCTGACGTGATACTAGGGCGCCCCTGGTTGGAGCAGCATAATCCTACACTCTCCTGGAGAACAGGCGAGGTCCTGAAGTGGGGCGAAACCTGTTTCCACGGCTGCTTCCCTGGGCTCCCAATCCCACATACGCCACGCTCCGAGACTATTCCCGTCTGTGCCACTACCATCGAGAGCCCAGTGGACCAACGTTCCGTCGACATCCCTAAGTGTTACGCCCCCTTCAGCGACGTATTCTGCCCTCAACGAGCCTCCAAGCTGCCTCCACACCGGCCATGGGACTGTGCCATCGATCTGCTTCCGGGTGAACCAGTGCCTAGGGGAAGGATATACCCTCTATCCATCCCGGAGGAGAAGGCCATGGAGGAATACATCAAGGAGGCTCTATCTCAAGGTTACATCCGACCATCCACTTCCCCTGCTGCTTCAAGCTTCTTCTTCGTGGCCAAAAAGGACGGAGGCTTGAGGCCCTGCATTGATTACCGTGCCCTAAACAAGATTACAGTAAAGTTCCGTTATCCCCTTCCTCTCGTCCCATCAGCCCTAGAACATCTCCGTGGTGCCACTGTCTTCACTAAACTGGACCTCCGCAGCGCGTACAACCTCATCCGGATACGCGAGGGGGACGAGTGGAAGACCGCCTTTGTGACACCTACCGGCCACTACGAGTACTTGGTTATGCCGTATGGCCTGGTCAACGCCCCCTCCGTATTCCAGGATTTCATACATGAGGTGCTCCGGGAGTATCTCCATCGGTTTGTCCTGGTCTACATCGACGACATCTTAATCTACTCCCGGAGCCTGGCCGAACATCGCCACCACGTTGCGGAGGTCCTCCAACAACTCCGCAAGTTCCATCTATTCCTCAAGGCAGAAAAGTGTTCCTTCCATCAGTCATCAGTACATTTCCTGGGTTACATCATAGACAGCAGTGGTATCCGGATGGACGAGGGGAAGGTGGAAGCCATCAAGGACTGGCCCACTCCCACAACCATCAAAGAACTGCAAAGATTTCTCGGATTCTCTAACTTCTACCGTCGCTTCATCCACAATTACAGCTCCCTTGCCAGTCCACTCACCAACCTACTCAAACACAAGCCCAAGTCTCTGTCCTGGACTCCTGAGGCCACGAAGGCTTTCGACCATCTCAAGAACGCCTTCACCACCGCTCCTCTCCTCATCCACCCCAACCCAGAGCTGCCCTTCGTTGTCGAGGTGGATGCCTCCACCACAGGAGTAGGAGCGGTGTTGTCACAGCAGCAGGGGAATCCCAGTCGACTCCATCCATGTGCCTTCTTCTCCCGCAAGCTCAACCCGGCGGAGAGAAACTACGACATCGGCAACCGTGAGCTCCTCGCTGTCAAGCTAGCCCTGGAGGAGTGGAGGCATTGGCTGGAGGGAGCCAAACATCCTTTCCAAGTTCTCACCGACCATAAAAACCTTGAATATTTACGATCTGCAAAAAGACTCAACCCCAGACAAGCCCGCTGGGCTTTGTTTTTCACCAGATTCAATTTTACCATCTCCTACCGTCCCGGTCCAAAGAATGTTAAAGCTGATGCTCTCTCCCGTCTCCATACTCCAGAAGAAACTCCTGACACTCCTGAACCCATCATTCCAGAAAACCTTATCGTCAGTCCCATCTCCTGGTCAGAGGAATCCATGCCCTCCTCCAATGCCTCCACCAACGCTCCGCCGGGTTGTCCACCAGGCTTGTGCTACCTCCCAAGATCACGACGCACTCCACTCATCCACTCAGCCCACACGTCACTTGGCACTGGTCACCCGGGGGCCAATGAAACCCTCTCGTTGCTGAGGGAACGCTTCTGGTGGCCCAACATGGCAGCCGATGTCAGAAGGTACGTGCAGGGCTGTAAGGAATGCGCCATCTCCAAGAGCCCACGCCATTTACCATCCGGCAAGCTCTTACCTCTGCCCGTTCCCAACCGACCCTGGTCACACCTGGGAGTCGATTTTATCACCGACCTGCCAGCCTCAGACAACAACACCTGCGTCCTAGTTGTAGTCGACCGGTTCTCGAAGTCCTGCCGCCTAATACCCCTAAGAGGCCTACCCACTGCTCTAGAGACAGCTGAGGCTCTATTCAACCATGTTTTCCGATACTTCGGTATCCCTGAAGATATCGTCTCCGACAGGGGGCCACAATTCATCTCTAAGGTTTGGAGGGCCTTCTTCTCGCTCCTGGGTGTGACCGTCAGCTTGACGTCTGGATACCATCCACAGACGAACGGGCAGACGGAACGGAAGATCCAGGAGATCGGTCGCTTCCTCCGTACCTTCTGTCATGACCACCAGGACTCTTGGAACCAGTACCTGGGTTGGGCCGAGTACGCCCAGAACTCTCTCCGTCAGTCTACCACCGGTCTCACTCCATTCCAATGCGTACTCGGTTACCAACCCCCACTGTTCCCCTGGTCTGGGGAACCCTCCGATGTACCATCTGTGGATTACTGGTTCCGAGAGAGCGAGAGGGTCTGGGACTCGGCACATCACCAACTGCAACGAGCCCTGCGCAGACGCAGGATGACAGCAGACCTTCGCCGGTCCGAAGCTCCTACCTACCAACCCGGTCAGAAGGTCTGGCTGTCAACCAGGGACATCCGCCTGCGTCTGCCCTGCCGGAAGCTGAGTCCCAGGTTCATTGGCCCTTTCACCATCACCAAGCAGATCAATCCTGTCACGTACCAACTCCAACTACCTCCTCACTATAGAATTCATCCCACATTCCATGTCTCACTTCTCAAGCCTCACCACCCTTCTGTTCCTCTCTCCACAGGGCCTGGCGTGGCAGCCTCCGAACCCCCCCTTCCACTCATCCTGGACGACGGCGCCGCATACGAGGTTCATGAGATCTTGGACTCCCGACGCCGTGGTGGTATACTTGAATACCTGGTTGACTGGGAGGGCTACGGCCCAGAAGAACGCTCATGGGTCCCCAGGGACGACATCTTGGACCCCAACCTCCTTCAAACCTTCCATTCGAACCACCCTGACAGACCAGCCCCCCGTGGAAGAGGCCGTCCACCACGACGTCGGGGTCCTCGGCCCTCAGGAGCGGGCCGTGGAGGGGGGGGTACTGTCACAGACACGCCAGGTTCCAACATCACCCAATCACAGCGCACTCAATCCCCGGAGTATTAATCATCTGCACCTGCACCTCATCTACTCACTCATCACCACCAGTATTTAACACTCTCACACACATTCACTCACTGTCCGGTCTCGTACGCACATAGAATGCTATCTGCTTACCTCTTGGACTCCATTGAAGAAACCTACCTGTCTCCTTCGTCTCCAAATCTCCTCGTGTTGTTCCAGTGTGTGTGTGAGTGTCTCCAGCCATCCTCGTCAACCATCTTCTCATCGCGCCATCATTCATCACTCCTGCAAATCCACGAAAGGACAGTATCACTATCATTCACCTTCTTCACAACTTTAAACATTCATCGTCACTTACCTGCATCACCATCTGCTCTGCTGTGTGTGAAAATAAAGTCTGTTAACCCATACTTCTGTCTCTGCTCAGTCAGTATTGTAACAATATATATATATAAGAGGATAAGAGGTAAAATTATTTGGAGTTGTCTAAAATAGTTACTGACTGTGTAAACATAAAGCTTACCATTGTGTGTGTGTGTGTGTGTGTGTGTGTGTGTGTGTGTGTGTGAGTGTGCAATATAAATCAGGTGGTCGGTGAACGGGCAGGGGGTTTGAAAATGAGACTAGTACTCATGAGACCTGTCTCACACATCTGAAACACTTTCTCTGATCTAATGAAGCTGTATTTCACCGCAGTCAATCAGTCTGTGTGTAATGTAATGTTCCTGCTTCATGTTTCAAAAATACACTGCTACCATGACAGATAACTATATGCATGTGTGAGACAACTGGGTTATTATATGCTCAAATCCCAGCGACTTCTTTCGGGACACTACTGGTAGTCCTGCTGAACATATCTGAATGTTGCGGCAGGTACACGAGAACATAACTGCGTGAGCATACTTAATTGAACGAGATCAGAGTCATGCGCCCTGAGAAATGGAGGGTGACATGGAGTGAATTCAAAAAATGGCTGCTGGCAGTCTGTCTCAATATGGACACAGAATGACAATGTCATAGTCACTCATTAAGATGGGTTTCCAAGGTCAAAATCGTGTTTCCTGCAGCAACATGGCTAACCGAGGGGCCGTTTACACAACACCATTTTCAACTAAAAATGGAACTTTTTATGCGTTTTGGCTGTTCATTTACACAACAACAGCGTTTTGGGGGCCTGTAATTGGAGTGAAAGACTGGAGTAATGATGCTGAAAATTCAGCTTTGATCACAGGAATAAATTACTTTATAAAATATATTCAAACAGAAAACAGTTATTTTAAATTGTAATAATATTTCAAAATATAACTGTTTTTACGGTATTTTTAATTAAATAAATGCAGCCTTGGTGACCAGACGAAACTTCTTTTAAAAACATTACAAATCTTACCGATTCCAAACTTTTGACCGGTAGTGTATATATATTGCTCATTTTTAGTTAATTAACTAATGGGACCTTCCTGTAAAGTGTTACCTATTTTCACATTCCCTCAAAGAAAAGTTTTACCCACTGAAAAAGAAGCTGGCTATAGCATATAACTGTTTAAATCTGTGAATTGAGGGCTTCTGTCATCCGAATCCCATTAGATTAATGCCACCTCATAATCAGATGCTAATTTAATCCCATCATCCATGTAAAGTGATTCATGTTAAAGGTGCCCTATTAATGTGTCTACTGTAATATTCAGCTTCAGATGGTTGGAAAGAAGTTAATTATAAGGAAAAATGAGTTTCACTATCAGTGATACGGAGGAGATAGAGGTTGAGAAATGTGATCAATTTAAGACTAAAAAGAAAGTAAATACATAGCATTAATACTATATAATAGTACATTTTAAATTTAGAAAATTAAACCTGAAAAAAAAAAAAAAAAGTAATTACCTAGTATATAACAACAACATTATCATTATGGGGTTGAAAAATGTTAAAAATGTTCATAATTAAATAATGTATTAACTACAAAAGCAGGTGTACAAATGATCTGTGAGAGAGTATTTCCTGACACAGCCTCATGGGTAGTTCTCAAATGCCTTGAGTTTTGTTACACCTTTAAAAATGTGCAAACACATGCAAACACGACGTCTTGGGACCAAGAAACTGGAAACTGTTAGCTGCTTTACATTCCTCTGTCAACAATTCTCAAACTAAAATAGCAAAATTTAACGTACAGTCAGGCACTTGTTACCTTCCTCCACTGTTTTTTGCTAAACGTGTTTTTTCTCAGTCTAGTTGAGCAACAAAAGGTTGCTTGTCACTTATTGTGTCACTGTAGATTTGTGCTGTATTGTGCCATCTTATTTACTGAGTCAGCCAACCATGTAAACATTTATCTACTGGCAATGAAAATCTCAGAAGAGATGGCTGGGATGGAGTCTTAAGGGTAATGGCTCTGACTTTTATCGGGATGTTTCAGGACACCACAGAATCCTCACCTAACAAATTTGGGCTCCCATCCAGCTGCCCTGACAAACCATCTTCCTCACAAACCAAGCCGAATCAGTTTATGTGCCTCACACTACAAAAAAAACACTAGCCAAGGTCAGTTGTTCCTTTACAGGAGAGAGAATTTCTCTCAGATTGCACATATTTCAACATTTCATTATGACTACTGTCAACCGAATCAAACAACATTACTTGGGTCATTGACGAATGAGGTTTTTAAAAGTAAAAGACTAAAAAAGTCGGTTTAACCACAATTTCGGTTTTACTGAATGATACTTCTGGTTATACAGAATGACGATATTTTCAAACAATGCAAACAGGATGATATCTAGCTAGCTAGCTAGCAAAAGGACAATTAAACATTTTATATTTAGTACAAGTTTTTAAAATATTACAACATTTTCCATGTTTTATAGTGGTTGAACCGAATGACCTGATGTTTCAGGACATGCGTATGAGCAAGTGAAAACATAAATTTTTCAAATGGTTAAAAGAGACTTAGTTACTTTGCTTTACAACCATGTGGTCCTTTGCAGGTGTCTGAATGATGTCACATCCTGTCACATGATACTGACCACATGACTTGTTCCAAAATGGTCCCTTTATATTGGTTACTCTGAATGACATCAATGAAATTAATTTTTCCAGACATTCTTTCTCATAACAAAGCAACGACTTCTACACATAATTTTAATACCATTTTGATATATGATGTTATAAAATCATGCCAGAATAAAACATATATATTTATTACATTTTACAATATTTTAATCACAAATAAAATGGCTGAATTTGCCTTTGGACGGTTAAACCGAATGACCTTTTGACACTTCAAAATCTTTAAAATACCTTTATATGTAGCAAAATATAATTAAAACCTTTTGGATTCAATACAAGAGACTCTCAAGGTTTAGCCATGCAGAGCAATATTTTGCTTTTCATTACTTCCCCAGAAGAGATAAACTATTCAAAAAACACATCTGAGGTGAGAATCCAAGGCGATAACAATCCACCTCTGTATCCCACACAGATTCAGTTCAATTTATGAACACTTCTTTTAACAGATGTGTCAATCTATGGAGTACAAAAGCAGGATAAGATCCTAACACAGAACCATGGCACAACAGAATCTAAAAGTTCCCTAGAGATAGGGATAGCATGATCCATTTGATCTGATGCAGGAGAGAAGCTTTTTCCAGCTTCATGCACAATGCTGTTAGATTACTATTACTTTCACAGCGCTAACAGTGCCTTAGGGCTGCTTTACTCAAATCCGGCGGTTGGAGATGCTATTAATGTCTCACACGAGACATATACCTCCAGAAACACATATATCCATAGAAAGCTGTGTCATTACTGAAGGGACAACGTTGAGACATCCCACCGGATAATCTGCAGGCAAAGACGTACAAAGGACAGAGCTGCGGTTTCTTGGCCCGTCACACAGGCAGGAAGACAGGTGCTCAAATCAGACTGCTGACCTTTACGTATCCCACCTATCTCTCCATCCCGCAGGAGACAGTGGCATGCTGCAAAGCATCAACAATCTTCACACGCTCGGCTCTTAATAACCAGCCCCCACTTCTATACGGGCCAGCGGAGATCCAGACAGAGTCACCAGTCCTTTGTCCTCCAGTTGAGGTGTGGGAGTAGAAGGGATGTATAAAGGAAGAGAGGTGAAGAAGTGAAGGCACGGGTGGATGAGTAGGATGAGTGGAGGTGAGTGAGTCGAGCAAAGGAATAAAGATCAAAGATGGACACTTCACAGAAGAGCAGCGGCATCAGGGTGAACCGAGATCAGATAGACGGTCGCCTGTTGGGACCATGCCGTTTCCATATCTATGTGTCATGTTAGGGATGTCAGCCTTTCAAAGATCTGTGTCTTTAAGAACACTTGGGCAGTTGGAGGTTGTTGGGAGGTTACAGTATCCCTTTGGGGTCTCCTTGCAGGTGGCTTTTAATTTTGGTAGCGATTTGCATATATTCAATCAGTATGAGTAATTGAAGAAGGAGCAGAGATGCGACCGATTTCAACGCCGTTTAAAAAAGACGAGCCTACAGCTGTTGAGATCAGCTGATGACACAGATAATCTTGACACTGACTGATGTGTCTAATCACTAAAAGTATCAGCACAATCAATTGTCCTTCCCCACAGCATTTCAAAAAAGTGCTTTTCTCGCAACCCGGGAGAGATGAGTGTATTCTGGCGGCACACAAACAGAGTGAGATAATAAACGACCTTGACGATGTCAGGTGTGCCAGAGATAAAGGCCACCTACAGTACAGACCTTCCTGTTCTTCATTTTTGCCAAAGACTGCTCAGTCACTCGACTGCCAGCCAGGTTCACCGTCTTCGCTGGTGGCCTTCAGCTTGGCTCGGTCATACCGAGGGCTGCGTAATGAAAGCATGAATTAAGTTAGGGTTATGAGTCAGGGTTAAAAGTTATTTGAAGACTGTATAGCACTCGCTGCACTGGCTGAACTCATTTTAACAACCCCATCTCGAGCTGCACCCTTTAGGTGGTATACTAATGAAACATGAATCACACCAGACCGGAATGACAGATAATGGAAGGTGGCGAAGGACTGACGTGTTCCGCGGACTGCCTGGATTTGAAGGGCACAACGTAAAAGGCGAAGGAAGAAAAGAGCTTAGCGGAACCGTAATTATCAACATCCTGGCAAATGGAGTGCTGAGCGTTGCCATGGCATAATTGGCAGTTAGATTTTGCAGTGGCAAAGCACAAAAACATCAGCAATAATTTCTTAATGGAGGCTTATTAACATGGAGATATCTGGCAGGCACTTTGGTTGGCCTGGGTCCCTGAAAGATCCTTAAACCTCTTCAAAGACTTCAGTGATGTAAAAAAACACTCCTGATACATTCCTGCTGCAGCTTCACTGATATGACCGATGGAAAAACATCAGGATGGCTGCCTGCTTGCCAAGTCACCACCCGGTTCTTGAGTTCTGATCTGACAGATCCGTGTATGGGTCTTTGCTTGAGAGGTCTGATAATAATCGCTCAAACATGTACCATTGTACCGCTTGGCTCGTTTGAGGGCTTCAGTGGGACCGCATTGCAAACAAATGATCTTTGCTCAGAAACGAAAGCAAACGACTGAATCATTCTCTTGTGTTTTTTTGTGGAAAATAATAAGGGTCTCTGTACACTAGCTGTGGTCTTATTCTGTGACGGCACGAGGCAGAATAGAGACTGAAAGACCCTCAAAGCTGACAATAAAAAGAGCCGCAGCAGAAGTGGACAGATGTGCTCGGCTAGCTTCTGTAAAATTGCACTTGAGTACATCATCTTGACATTTCATCTATTTTATCTATGCCTTATCTGACTGTTGACATTCAGAGCAAAAAGTGAACTGCACGTGAGCATAAACTCACCTCTAAGTGAACTTACCTCTAAGTTTGCACCAAACCTTTAAAGGGTCAGGTTAACCGGAAATGAAAAATGTGTCTTTACACTCATGTCAATCTCACTTTCTTCAGTAGAAGAAGTTTTGAAGAATAAATAGGAAAAAGTGACTATATCATTGCAATGAATGGTGACGATGACTTTTCAAGCTCCAAAAGAGAAAAACCACAAAAGCAAGATAACTAAAATTAATACAACTTTTCAACTAATTACATTTTTAATTAAATGGAAAATAAGAAAATTATTCTCTTCAGATTTACACAACATTTGTAGTGGGTGCTGTCAAATTAACACAAAGTAAATATTGGCTTTGGCTTTAGTACAGTGATAATTTAAAATCAAATTAATTAAATTGGAAAACATCATATTTACTATTACACTATCAATATTTTTATGCAGAGGAAAATATATGGGGGGTCCCTTACAATAGGATTGTGTGATATTTGGGGGTCTAGTTTGAAAACCCTTGGTTTGGAGCACTTTTATGTTTTCATGGCATTTGTGTTGTAATTTAGTCCTCATTCATTTAATTATATTGGAAAGAAGGACCAAGATATTCTTCAAAAACTCACCTTGTGTGTTCCATGAAGAAATATAAGTCGCTTTTCCACTATCGGGGCAAACGGTTCATAGAATGGTAAGGAATGGTTCCAGTTGTGTTTCCACTTGAGACTGGTTCGGCACGGAACGCTTACAAACCGTTCTCGGCCCAGAATTCTTGGCACGGTTGTCTAACCGTGCTGAATCGTGCAGGTAAAATCCATGAAGTGACGTCGCCACTCAGGATTGGTCACTTGTCAGTTGCCTGGCTACCAGTTTCTCTGTAGCTGCCTAAGCGCTCTATTTGAGCGACATAAACACAAGTTAATGATAAAATTAAAAGAAATATCTGATCATCCTCCATAACGCGGTCATTATTCTCATATCATCAGTAAACCATTGCATTACCAAGACCAAGATGCTTTTGTATCACATTCCAAAGAGCGGCCGTTATCAGCCCTGCAGCGGAAAATGAAACCGTAACCGTACCAGTTGGCCCCGATCGGCATGGAATGGAACGGTTACGCAATGAGAACTGTTCAGCCCAGCGGTGGAAAAGCTCGTAAAGCTTGTAAAGAGAAAGAAAAAAACATCACTAAAGATGGATACATAAAACAGGCTTTATGCTACCTGGCCAAATGAAACATATATATAAAATGTACATTTTCTAACTAGTGTTGATGGCATGAGCTGTTATCGACCAAATAATCTAACAGGATGCTGCTGTCACATCTATATGAACAACTATTCAGTCTTGCAGTGGTTAGCAGCTCTGGCTGAACCTCTAGTCTCTGAGGTTGGAAGATTTGGCCAACTGCTGTGCTACAACTCCAAGACCTACACAACCTTTTACTCATTTTATCAGAGCAGCCGCAGAACACCTGGAAAGGGGTCATGGGTCACTTCCTAGCAATCCTTACTGTTGCCTCTTGTCCTTAGAGTTTTCTGATTGGAGGCTGACAGTTGGCTGAACCAGATGCACTGAAACATGGCCAAAGACATAAGGAATTTGAAAAATCATCATCATTCATCTAAAGGTGCCACTGCCGGCCACATACACAACCTTGCGGTTTAGATTTCCCTTTCAAGTATCTTCTTCCATCAGCCAGGAGTGAGAATGCAGCTATCATTTTAGACAGTACTTACTGGAAAAGGTGAATATGAGACTGCGGCGCTGTCAGCCCTCACTGAATTTTGACAGCAGACAGCCTGTTCATATTTGGGGATTGGCAAGATATTTTATTAATGTTTTTTTTTTTTTTTTTTAATCAGAATATACAATGAGCCTTTCTAGGAAGTCTGTATATTGTATATCATGCAAGAAACCAGCAATCAATAGTCCATAATTGATAATTCATAATCCAGCATATGAAGAGTTTGGTTCCAAAACGCGATAAACGGCATTTTCAAAAGAATTGAGTTTCCGCCAAAATCACTATTGTATCTGGTCGGTATTGAAAAGTCATTTATTAATTTTGCGCAAAATGTGATTTCCGTCGTATTATTCTGTCATGTTTTCTCCCTTTCTTTCCAAAACACGACAAACACCAGTGTCCTTTCTCTGCAGAATGCTATATATCCGCTCAACCAATCACAGCGCACCATTCCACGCACTGTAAACAGTAATGGCGGCACTCGGCATCCTAGTTTTCCTTATCTGCTTTGTACTTTGTGATTAACAAAAACAGAAAAATGAATAATTTTGACGGCATTGATGAACCTGTGGTGGTTTCTGTGGTGGGGAAGAAACGTAAGTCTTCGAAATGTAATCATTTATTTGAGGAGATTAAGAGGATGAGGCACTCGAGTCGGGAGGAGGAAAAATGCTGTTGCTTGTTCCACGACAGTATCAAACTTCTGTCACGGTCCCCAAAACTGAATTATGGACAGTTTTTAAAAGCCGTTTTTAATACCAATGTACTCTGTAAACGTGTTTATTTTAAACGTGCGGTGGTGCCAGATACTGTTCATTTATAACATTAACAAGATGACTCGTTGAATTCATTTTGGGAGCAACGGCTGAATGTATTTTTAGTAAAATGCCTGTATATAAGATTAGTATTAGTAAGTTCAGAGGCTGTCATATATGTGAATCAACTTTGTTGTGTATTTTCAATATGAAAAATAACTTATATTGATGGATTAATTGCATTTTGAAAAACAAAAACGTGTCATGGATTTATTGCATTTTGGGAAAAAAATAATCTGTTTTTATAATAAACCTTTTAAAATCAAAATGTAGATTTGAATTTTTAATGTTTTTATAACTAAAAGATGCTATGTGAAAGTTTGAAACACAAAAAAGTGGTTTTCATCTTGCCACTTTCTTGGTAAAGAAAACACCTTTTTACTCAAATTAATCAAAATGGAGTTATAACGTTTTGGAACCAAACTCTTCATATATTCTCACAAATAATTAACATGCATTATAATAGAAAGTTTTGTGAATCAAATGACTCTTTGAAAAGATCCATTAACATCAGTCATTACTACTTTTCTCACCCACAGCTCTTGTGAAGATGCCAAATAAACTGCAGATGGGAAGATATTTAGTGAATAATGACTAAAATTTGTATCCTTTGACTAAAATTTGTTCCTCATGCAAAATAATTATACAACATCAGTAGACATGGAATATTGTGCATGGACAACTTCTGATTCTTTATGTCGCATTTATGTCGTTTCAAAGCTTTGAGGCATTCAAGTTGATTTGACAAAAGAAAAAATGTTGTGATAAATCATGAAAATATTATTTATTAAAGGCATGCAACATGCAAAATATCAGCTCCAAATAAAAGGATCTTTAAAAAAAAAAGGAAAAGTGTTTGATGAGGTAAGATATCTTGTTTTTATCTGTTTGGTATGGACCCCATATGTTTATTTCTTCCTAGCTGCGGCTTTGTATGAAGGCTTTATATAAGTAGATATGTAAATCCCTGATTTTGTGTACCTTGCTGAAGTTCTCAGAAGTGCTAACATGGCTCCTGTTTGGCAGGACAGGCATTAGCAGGCTGCTGGGTGGGCAGACGGCAGGTGGAGGGTCTTCTGACAGAAGCCTTTGACATTGAGTGTTCCTGACAGCTCTGAAACAGGTCAGATGAGACAAGCCCCAGTGCTTTGATTGCTAACTGACACATTAATATGTATTGTGTCTGCAGAGGCAATTATATTCAGGGCAGTGTGTATTATTATAAATATCAACACCTGGCCCAGACAATTTGAGGGTCCCTGGCCAGCACTCAACCTTGGATTTCAATCTAACTTTCCTGAGAACAGATTTCTGTAATTACCATTTCCATCTGAGAATTAGACAGGGAAGACGGGAAAACGATCAAACTACAAATGTGAATGTTGACATTAACATCCAGACTTTTCTTCAAAATGTTCATGTTAATCTCACGTTAGTCTGTAATAAAAGCATTACACCTGTGGTGTGAATCTGCCCTTAGCTGTTAAAAGATTCATCCTCCATGTGTGAATTGAACTGTGATGGTCGTCTGGGAGGCATTCAGACCCGACAGAGAGAGATGACCAGTGTTGAGGATCTGCTTTGAAACAGTAGCTGTTACAAGTTAAAAGCATTTAAACGACAGTCAACCTATTCGTTAAAAAAGGGATAATAATGGCACAAATTAACTAGAGCAAACCTTAGTAAATCACCTTGCATGATTAATTTAAATTAAATTAACTCCTACAAATTCATATGCAATAAGGTCAACCGCAAAAATAACTGTGTCCTCGCCTTTTCCCTCAAAGTAGTTTTTTAACACCAGAAGTGTGCAGTCTGACGTGTCAAAACAAACTCCACCAGGATTTAGACTCTAGAGGCCAGCAATCGATGCAACCCAGTAAAACTATCAGTATGGACTTCTGCCGATAACCGATTGTTCTAATTATTCGGCATAACAATTCAATCAATCGATCTCTAAATAGTACAGATAAGATGTGTCTCTCAGTCAAGCTCAGCAAGCTTTGATCAATGCAAACAATTAAAGTCAACATCACAATGAATGTTATTTACATTACTTATTAACTATCACCCCCCTATTGAACACAGACATAAAAATGCACTCTGTACTTAAATGGTTGTAATTAATGAACTTGATACTGAACTTAACATACTATTCTGTGTCCACAACCTCTTCACTGAAAAACAAAAACTCTGTAAATAAACCGCACAAAAACAAGGCTGAGACACAAAACTTTAAGCTTCCTCTTATGTGTCATTCTCTGAGTACAAGTTTCACTTTGTTAATACAGCCTAAAAGCACCTAAAAGCACATGCAATGTTCACCCTCTTCATGTTTTTTTTCTTTTCTTTTCTTTTACAAACATGATTCATATCCTGTTTGATTTGCATGGATTTGAGTTTGAATTTGAAGAGTCTTTGGGGGTCACAGTTGAGTGGACATGAGCAGAAGGGCGTTGCTGGATCCAGGCATCACACATGGTCTGCATACATACACAGCAGAAGCTGAGCTGCATTAATGTTGCTGGATTAGGGGTTAGTGCAGCTGCATTGAAAGTTTACAAGCTGCTCCTTCTGTTCTTTGATTAAACAGTTCAGCTTGGATAAACACGACCATTTAAAGAATATTTCCCAACACACACAAACACATGCAAGCGCTCTAATCATCCAATGGCCAGCACAAACTCACAACGAGGCTCTAGTGGTAAGCCGATCTTTTGATTTGTGGAGTAATCCACCCATGAGCCGGTTACAATAACCAAGAGCAGCGGCACACAGAATCAGTTATGTATGTCCAACTCCCTTTCACACTTCTGCTGCTGAAAAATAAAAGAGCCACTGATGCGGTTCTACACACATAATTGGTCCGACTTAAGAGAGGTGGGATTTACTTTATATCAGTGCTTCGGGATTGGATTTGTGGATGTGGACTGCACCACAGTCAAGCCTTATGTATAGAATAAAACTACATGCAGAATAGAAGTATCTAAATCTCTTTGACCTTCAATATTTTATTATTCTGTAATTGCTTTATTTGGTAATTATTCCATGAAGTTTAACACTTCAGTGTTAAGTTCACTGACACACTACAGTTCAAAAGTTTTGAGATATTTATTTTGAAAGAAATTAATCATTTAATTCAGCAAGAATGTATTAAATTTATCAAAAGTGGCAGTAAACACATTTATAATGTTACAAAAGATTTCTATTTCAAATATTGTCCTTCATCAAAGATCAATTCATTGAAGAATCTATGAAAAACGTATCACCACTCCCATAAAAACATTAGGCTGCACAATTGTTTTCAACATTAGCAATAATAAGAAATGTCTGACACTCTGAAGAAGGCTGAAGGTCGAAATGCATCACTGTGCAGGTTTTGAACTATTTGTAATGTTCTGCTATAATGACAATAAACGCTTTTTAACTTTTTTGTACCAGAAGTAGTTCCTTTGGACTCATCTAAAGAATAATAAATGTTTCTTTAGCACCAAATCAGAATGTCAATGTCAAATTTATTTCTAGAGCACAGTTTAAAACAACTAAAAGTTGACCTTAAAACAACTAAAAGTGCTTTACAATGATAAAAATCAAAGTTTTTAGCTTAGATATAAAATCAGGAAGTGTTAGAGCAGTTTTAGCACTACAGAAAAAGCCTGATCCCCTCTCAATTTTAGTCTTCCTCTAGGAATAGAGTTGCACGATTCTAGATAAATTGAGAATTTTTTTTTTTTTTTTTTTGAAATAGAGATCACAATTCTCCCATGATTCTGAATAGACAACTACAAAACAGTCTAAAATCAGTGTAAATCTTAGTTAATTTGAATTAATTTTATTTAATTTGGATGGATTGAATGAATTATTTAATGACTCGCTCATAAAGACTTCACTTGTTTCTAGATGAACGCAGATTTGAATGTTCAGCTGTGATCATACTTTTCAAAGATTTAATGCTCTGGGGTCTGAGAGGGTTTTGGGGCCCTGGGGAAGTTTTGACATGTCCTGACATTTGTGCTTTTTTCAGTAGTTTATAAACACACTAATGGCAAAAGTGTCATTACACTGTATTCAGCACGAACTAGGCTACCATAATATGTGAGAATAGCTGAATCTTTGACATTTAGGAATAAGATTGCGTGGGTGTTTGTTTTCTCCCATCAACTCACACTTCTCTCCCTTTTCCATTTTTTTTCTGGGTTTAATGTCTCATTTTAAAGCCTGTCCACCTCTTTTGTAACTGACCAGCTTTAGTCAGGGCTTTTCATGCCTGACTGATGCAGGCCAGGCTGGACCACCAGAGGAGCAGAGCAGCATGCAGATGCCTGTACAGATGCCCATACAGCCAGGCTTGTAGCCTCTAATGTTTGTCTTCATTAGTCAATAAGCATGTGTGGGCAGAAGAACCACCAAATCTCAGTCCACAACTATATTCTGATCTCATTGTAGGAGACGACGCTTAGCCACTGTCATAAGCAAAAGAAAAGTAGCTATCCCAGTGGAGCTCTCTGCGCTGGATCCAGGGCTGATCTGAGAGCTCTGTTTTCCCCCCAGGCTGATTGCATCTATGCTTGCTATTCCACAGGGAGATGGCATCCACTGTCCCGATACTGAAGGCTGCCCACACGAGCCGGCAGCCAGGGGAAAACACGCTGCTAATAGGATGAATGAAACAGCTTTGTAAACACAGCAATCCCGTGAAGCAGTGATGTGACATTAACAAAGTGTGTTTGTAGTGTGTGTTATCGTCTACAGTAATTCAAACATCAACACAACTCTAATGTCTACTGCCATTGCTCATTCATAACTTATAAACCAGGAAAGTCCCATGGGATCGACGAAAGGGAGACCAGGATGAAAATCTGTTTTCCCCTCCAGACATTGTCAAAGGCTAAACAGAGGGCTTGAGTGTCTGCTTCCACATGTTACATTCCATCTGGTGCTTCTGCTGATGAAACACCACAAAAGATGTACTTCTACTTAATGAGTTTTTGTGTTTGTTTTTTTAAGGCCTTTTCAAACTGTTTTCCTAGGTGCAGTTGTATGGTTCATAGGATTATATCCTAACACAATATGTCTTTATAACCAATTTGTGTTTATTTTAACATGTCTATGTTTGATTCCATTAGATTATATTTAAATACAAAATAACACTTCTGCAACTTTAATAATGTAGCATTTGCAGGCATACTCACCTAGAAAAGTCAATTTCAGAGTCTTTGTTTGAACAAGAATATTGTGTTACTTTTTCCCTCCACATCCTTTGGTTTCTGCTAGAATAGAGAAGAAACTTTCCTTCCCTTTGCTTTTCCATTTATTTTCAGACAGCAGCCTTGAGCGAGAGGCTGAAGAAGTCTGACTTCTGATGGATGTTCACTCCCCCATTCGCTTAAAGTACATCGTGTTTCCTCTGAGAGTTTTGCAGTGCCTGGTTTCTTTTGCAACCAGACCAATCACCTGCCTCTGCCCACCTCTGAGGCTATTAAGACAAGATTACAGAAGAAAAATTAAAGACAGTGTGCTTTACTTGTCAGAGAGAACAAGGTTCACCTGTTTAATCTCATGTACATAATCGATAGCAGCCAGTGTGCTCACTTTGTGCAGCAATTGGCTGTGTCCGAAAGAGTAAAAATACTGCCTTCCAAGGATGCATTCCAAGGTAGGAAGGAATGCTGATACTTTTATCTGATTGATTTTTGAAGGCAGCATAGATGTATCCTTCGCTGCCTTTGATATCCCACAATCCTGTTTCCATTCTATGACTAGGTGAGCTAAAAAATAGAGATGGTGTCTAAAAGTTGCAGTTGGTGGACAGTTTATGTGTAAATGTAAGTTTTTGACCAATGTTTTCCACTTTTGATGTCATTTCTAGCAAGAAATTACTATTAATTATTCGCTTAGTTCTCACCAAAGCTCGCTCTATTTTGCTGTAGATCATTAAACCTTTACACTGCCTCAGAAGTCTGTCTGAAATCAGTTTCGTGAGGTACCTTCATGCACAAATGCTGCCTGTAGAGTCTGATAGGATAGGAAAGCAACAAGTCAGCTGCCTAAGTTTTCAGACGTAACAATTATGTCAAGAACAACTCTACTCATTGGTTACAATTTTTTAGCTCCCAGGTGTAACTCATAGTATATCTTGCTGTAGTCCACGTTCTAAATGACAGAAATCTAGAAAAGTCAAAATATATTTCAAAATAAACCAATAATATTTCAGAGGTGCACAGCAAAGAAATAAATAATTCGTACATATATAATACATATAATAATATATACATTTAAAAGACTGCAAAACTAGCCAAAATACCATCTCCATCAGCTACACCATCTCAGTTAAAGAAAGAAAGAAAAAAAAAAAAAAAAAAGGCAAAATAGATTTATTTGGAAAAACTCTGACTGGAAAAGCTCAATAAAAATTCCCACAAACGTATCAGAGGGGAAATGTGAGAAAGAAGGCTGCTATTCTAAGGTCATTACAAACACCTGTGCATCATCGCTTTTTTTTAAGTAAATGCTTCAACGTGATATAAAACACCTCAAAATTCACTTCCTCATAGTCAATACAGTACAAAATAAATAAATAAATAAGCAATGGATGCATGAGTTCCTTTGATTTTATTAATCTTTTGCGGTATCTATATGATGACAAATACTGTATAAAATATTTGCAGTTGTTGTGAGAATTTCTAGTGTATAGTAAAACACACTTAAAAGAAACAGTTATTCTGCTTTCACTGTTTCTTAGATCTCTTCCTGTTCTTGCTTCTTCTAGAAAAACTTTTCATCTTCCTTAAGATGAATCGCTTGCTGTATTCCTCATTAGTAAGTCAATATGAATAAAAGTGTCTGCAAAATAAAATGTCAGTCATCTTTACTCATCCTTACATCATTCAAGATGACCACCATTCAAGTCTTCTGACATCACTCAATTCCTTTGTGTGAGAAAATGTAATTGTATAAATGTAATTAAATAATTGTTTAAAAGGGTCATGTCATGAAAAATCAAATTTGCCTTGATCTTTTGACACATATTTGTACCATTAAAAAATCCTGCAAGTTTCATTCCTACTCATTATAAAGCATTTATTTAATCAAGCTCCAAAAAATGGCTCGTTTTGATATTGTGGGATCTGTGACGTCACACAGGCAAATATATTTGCATATGACTGCTTCCAGAGCAAGACACCGACAAATAGTTATCCAACATCACATCATAGGCATTGGCACTGGCATTCAGTCGCTTAATGGTTGAAATTTGCCTGCGCTGGATGTGAGCATTGCATCAAAAGCAAACAGAACCCATTATAATCACCGATGCTGTCTACACTGAATACAGTATACAGATGCGGGTTCAGTTTCTGACATACTCCACGCACTTGAGTCTGTCGACAACAGGACAAATGGAAGAGTTAAAGAACGTTTGCTTTGACGCATCCAGTTTAAACATCAGGTTCGTGTCTCTGTACAGACTTCAGAATGATCCCAATGTCGGAAACAAGTGGATGGTTTATTTTAACGGCATCCTGGATCGCGTCAGAGGATGTGAGCATTTTCTTTTGTAAACGAGGCACAGTGTAATTGAGAGTTTGCAAAGAAACTTTTGTTGAAAGATGAAGCTGTATTGGATCTGACAGCAGCTGCATCACAAACTGTTGTTAAATGATTTTGCAGTGCTTTGCTGTAATATTTTCAAAACGCTTAATCGTGTGCAATAGCAAGGGGATATTGATATCTTGCCTATGCAATCAGAACAGTGGCCTGTTTACTGACAAGCCTTAAAGTGCCTTGGAACATGCAGCACTATTCAATGTGTTGACGTAATTTCAACTGAAGCAGGAAGACAGGGTGGGATAAACAGCTCCTCCCCATTTTTTAAAATAGCCAATAGCATTTTGTTTAAATCACAGCTCGGCCAGAGCTGTTGAGCTCTGTAAAGACTCAGTTTCCTTCTAATCTTTAACCGTTTCTCCTCCTAATCTCCTGCATATCGCTTTAAAATATAGCATTCTGTGCAGAATTCAAATGTGTCCGGAAGTTTTGTGGTCTGCGCTGATTCGCGCATATGATCCGCTCTGTGCTCTCATGTCTCTGGACCAGAGCAGACTGTGTGCGCTGCGACGGTTCCCGTGACATTAACGTGAAACCAGACTTCATTCACCTCAATGGGAAGCATATTTACACTTAATCGTCCTCCATCCCCTATATAGTGCACTATGTGCCATTCACCATTTAGAAAATAGTAAATGTGTGAACAAGTGACCGATTTCAGCCTCAGCTTCAGCGTCTATTTATAATCTAGGGGGCGGGACGCTTTAGTTTCTAGAGAGCATTTGATTTGACAGAAGATCTGATGAAAAGCTGAAGACCGTGGTGATGTCATGAAAATCCGTGATCTATTTTAGCGGAAGTAAGAGACTAAGTTTTGAATGCTTTTAAATTTAAATTTACTAGAAATTTCTTAGTGAAAATGCTTCAAAGTAAATCATACAAAGTTTTTTTTTTCAGTGTATACAGATGTGACATGAGTAAAAGTATTATAGAATTTAATTTTTTGGGAGTGAACTGTGCTTTTTTATTCCAAACAATGCCATAAAAACTCCTTACTCAGACCACTTAGGGACAGGTGAACTTGGCTCCATAAATAGGAAAAATCTGCAAGTGAACTTTGGAAACTCTGGTAAGGACATGCTGTGCTTTAGAGAATACCGGAGGCATGTTGTGCGGAAGTGCAGACTGATTACAGGCCCGTGCTAATGCACGGTACATTACAGCATGCACGCACAGTAGGAGGAACAGGCAAATTATCAACCTCAAAATGAACTCTCTGTGACGACCAGGGTAGATTTGAGTAGTATGAATGCTAATGGAAAAAATAATAGGAGAGAAAAATAGGAAAAGAAAGGGGGGAAAACACTTAATGATACACATGAAAGTCTGGGTCATGAATCAGAGGAACAGTAATTTCTGAAGTACAGAACTCAAGATTGTGAAATTGATTTGGTATGAATCAGCCAAACTACTACCCTTGCTGTTAACTAGTGATCAAGTCTTAGAGCGCAAATGTGATGGGATCAGGGAGATTAAGGGGTGACCACCAATTTGACACCTTTTTTTGAATGTCAGCATGTGAATGATGCATTTAGATGGCAGGGCATATGAAAATGAGAAGGACCGCTACTCTTCCTAGACTTTACCATGCTATTGTAATTAGGAGGATGTCACATTTTGCCATGTGCCCCCGGGGGCATTGTCACGGACGCAGCTGTGCCTGCTGAGAAGCCCAAGGCGAAAGAATGCCCCTCTCCAACCTGGCACCAACACAGAGACAGGATGCTGGGAAAAGATCCACACAGCTAAAACTACAAAGCCAGATCAGCTGAGCATATATGAGGTTGACTCAGGGGTCAGACAGCAGACAGTGAGGTAAAGGCTCACGATAGAAATGCTCTGTCTTATAATCGGGTTGGGGATTATCTGCAAAATGCAAGATCTCTCAATCCAAACCCAAATCATGTTGTGGACAGGCTATAGGCTTTAAATCTGCGTTTATGAAGCGCTTAGAGCGCACAAAACACACACACACTCTTGCACACAATTCTCATTCCCACTGCAGTGAGTGTGCTTGTGTTTACTGTCTTATCTGACAGGGATATAATGATTTCATTGGCCCCAGCAGGCAGTGTTACTGCTTGTCAACACAGATTAGGTCATTAAAAATAAAGCTCACCCAAACAGCGAGGCCTACAGGTGCATAACCCACACACACATACACAGCAGTACACAGCCTTCCTTCGTCTTAATTTGAAGGGGAATAAACTGAGACCTGAGAGCAATGGGGTTCAGTCTCTAAACCAGCACATATGCTAGGACTAATCAAATGATAATTAAACATCTGTAAAGTCAAATTCCCTACTTGAAATCTTTTAAATGATTCAATTCAATTTGCTTGCACAATTTTGTTTTGGATTCTGGTTGCAATTTTGTAAGCCAGGTAAACAGATTTAATTTATAGGTTTTTTTCTTTGCAAAACAAGCTGGAATGATGCTGGGTTGTCTGCATTGTACAATATTCAATGCACTTTTTTTCTATTGTCCGTTAGGTAAAAATATAGGGAAAAAGATAAAAAGGAACATTTATCATAATTTACTCACGCTCATTTTGTTTTTTAGCATGTATGACTTTAAAGTTCCCCTATTATTGTCACGTTTTGTTCTGTTTTCATTCTGTTGCTGCCTGTCTTAGTTCTAATTTGTCTCCTGGGTTACTCATTGATTAAGTCATTTGGTTCAGCTGGTCATTATTAGTTCCCTTTGTTTGCATCTTGTATTTATACTCTGCGTTTCATTCCGTTCCTTTGTCTGTTCTTGTCTAAGTTTAAGTGGTCGTGTTTATATTGCTCTCTAGTGATCTCCTGTGTTTCTTATAGTGCAGGGGTGGCGAACCACAGTCCTGCAGAGTTCAGCTCCAACCCTGATAAAACTCACCTGCCTGTAGCTTCCTAGTAAACCTTCAAACATTCGGTGCGTTCCAAACGGGATATATCACCCTCCGAAAGGCACTTTGGAGTGAAAACAATCATTGCCACCATATTGAAGGGTTGTTCCAAACCGAAGTGCTCAAAACTGGCCATTTCAAAGGGCCCTTCGGAATGAAGGATTTCGAAGGGTACAACTGATGGACACTTCGGGCCCCCATGATCCTTTGGAAAGTGAAGTTGTTTGGCGTCACAGAATGGGTACAGATGGCTCAGAGTTCAATTTGACCTATAAATGTATGTATAGTATTTTTCTATACTACTGTAACATTTTGTAACACAGTTCGTATATACGGGAAGAAGGAGGCGGGAACCGGCGAACGTTCAACACAAATTTAATATATAAAATAAACAAATACAAAACGAAAGTAATGCCGGCAGACCCTCACGGCCGTCTGCCGGCCACACAAACATAAAAAAACCATAAAATAAAGTCCAGGCCTGGTCCTCTCTCGTCTTTCACTGTCGTCGCTCCCCTTTTATGCTTCCGGAGCTCCTCCGTGAGAGATTCGAGGCCGATGCAACCTCGCGCCGTTCCCTCACGGCTCTCGCCCGCCCTGCTCGTCACACATTTATACTAGTTAGCTTTGGTACATTATTATGGTCAAAATGACATTGTACTTCAACAAAAATACTTTACAGCTACCTTTATCAGTCCATTCAAATTCATAGACACAATATAAATTATATTTACCGTAAAAGGTCTTTATGCGATAAACCGAAAATAAATAAATAAACAAATAAACTAAGATTAAACAAAAGGCGCAGTTTGCATAATCTACTCATCGTTGTGTGATGAAGGCGCCGCCTTGATTGTCTCATTAAGATGGCGCAGAAGTGCGTTCCAAAAAAATTGTTTTTTTTTTGACACCTACACCCTTCATCCCTTCGAAGCTCTCATTCCGGAGGGTAAACCCTGTGAAGGGATTAGGGCATAAGGATGAGCCCTTATGGAATGGAATGCAGGGACTAATTAGCTTGTTCAGGTGTGTTTGATTAGGGTTGGAGCAAAACTCTGCAGTACTGTGACTCTCCAGGGCCGACGTTCGCCACCCCATGCCCGTCTTGGCAAGTATCCTAACAAACATAGTCGGTTATGTCTTGAGTGAATGTATAACAGTCAAAAAAAGAGTGAAGACAATGCATGTGCAACAGTATATGTACTGGATCGTGCATTATGTCTTAAAGGGAAAGAAGCCTATTCCTGCTGCCTGTGTTTTTAATGTTAATTAAACAACAAATGACAAAGAAATCACTTACTGCTCTTGACTGAATAGCTTTTGTAACTAAATATTGAATAATCTTTATTTAATTTATACAGTGAAGATAACTTTATTTGTCGTGCACTGATTTTTAAAATTTTGCAGACATTTTACCTTCGCAAACAGCTATATAACAAACTTTTGTGTTAGTGCCCCAATTATACTTTTTCGAATATTACCTTTCATGCAGTATGTTATATAGCTGTTTGCGAAGGTAAAATGTCTGCAAAATTTTAAAAATCAGTGCACGACAAATAAAGTTATTTTCACTGTATAAATTCACTTAGATATTCTGAATACAGTTTCAACTGTTTTTGTCCACACGAAAGGTAGTGTGGTCCAAAACAACATTGGATCCCAGTGACTTTCACTGGACAAACCAACAGACATTTTTCACAATATCTTATTTTGTGTTAAGGAGAGAAAAGAAAGTCATACAGTACAGCTTAAGCAACAGTGCAATAGTAATAGTGAACCTTTATGAAACACTACTAAGGAACACAACTTAATCTGGTTGAGAAATGAGATGTCTGCCTGGAAAGAAAGTTTATGTGTGTCTTTTTGTTTCTGCAAACATTCAAAGTGGAACAGGCCGAAATCAGGGGAAGGCAACAAGTCTGCATTCAGCTGAAATCCTATTTGTAAAAGCAATGCATTTTTGAATAGTAACATGAGCAACGATTTAATACGAAGCGTGCAGAGTTGCTGTGAAAGCAAGGGTCCTTTGATGTTGTTGTCACAGCAATGCATCAGCCATAGGCTGTATGAAATGCACACCTTAAAAGACACTTATGAACTAAAAGGAAGATCGAGCAATTTCATACTTTCTCTTCAAAGAGTCAGTTCATGTAAAGGGTATTGGAAATTATGAACACTGAGCCCTTTAATCACCTTAATCTATAATGGAGGGGGTGAGAGACTCTGACCCTGGATATGACATTGGCACAGGGCAAATGTCACTTATCAACTCAAACATCTGGTCACAAATGCGCTGTCATCAAAAACAAGTGTATCATAGCAAATGTCATGGCAAATCCAAGCCCTACTCAAACTCTTAACCCTTTTAAAACCCTAAACAACTCCAATGAAAACCTTATGTGAACTTATTACTATGAAGATGATCAGCTACAACAGCATGAACTGACAACCATTTTGATCAGGCATTATAATCAGCAAACCCCTGATATCCAGCTTTAAAGGGGAAAATAAAACTACTGTGTTCTGAGCATCTCACTGTATATAGCTTAAATTAGACTGACGAGAAGTGATTGGAATCAACCCAAAATGTAAGTGACACCTGCAGTACAGTTCTGCATCTCTGCTTGGTGCAGAGAGACAGATAATTACTACATAATTATATGCAACATGAGCCATTAAAATATCAGATAAAAACACAATTATGCGAGTGTATCATAATGAGAATTCAATCAAATGGTGCAAGACGAGAGATGATTGGAGCACAGGCATGTCTTTCCCTCCATTTTGTGTCACATATGTTGTCCCACATTGTACCATCTGGCAGTCAGTATCATCACCACCACCCAGACAATTTTGTGAAGAGACACTTGCAGCTCTTATTTCTAGCATATAATTGCTTCACTAACTGAATGTAAACTAGTCAATCATTTCACACATCTGATACACAACATGGAGTGCAGATATTCACTTCATTTTTAAAAACACAAACTTAAACTGCATGGAAAACGTGCTGTTGGAGGTGAGTTAAGCTCGTCTTGGGTACAAAAAATAAAAAATACCCTAAAGTCAAGAATACTGCAGTGTCCGGAGAAGGAATTGGCTGTTAATACAGCACTGTGTCTACTGAAGAGGTTGTAAATAGTCAATTTAAGCTCATAAGCAAGCTGGTAAACCCACAGCTCAATTCTGGGTGAAATTTTGCAAGCCAAGTCACATGGGACATTAGCTACTATAGCAAGACACAGAAATTCAGCTTTTCTTTCAATTTCAGCAAATGTAATCCATGGAATCTGGAATAATTTGCAGTCTGAGTCAATGAATGCAGTCGTCAGCTGCTTCCTGAGCATGAATAAATTGTGCAGGATGGCAGAAAGGACAACACCAAATAATTTTTATTCCTTTCCCAAACGTTAGAAAAAGAGGAATCAGATTATATATTTCACTTTTCGTTCATCACCTATACTGAGAAATTATATGTTAATTTCTTAAATGATAAAATTATCACAATTTTCCCATGTGACAAATAGTCCCAGTATTCTATAATAATTTATTATCATTTTATGTTATAATATATTATAATATTTCATTGAAAAATAAATAATAATTTAAAGGTTAAAGGATTAGTTCATTTTCAAATGAAAATTACCCCAAGCTTTAATCACCCTCAAGCCATCCTAGGTGTATATGACTTTCTTCTTTTTGATGAACACAATCGGAGTTATATTAAAAAATATCCTGACGCATCCAAGCTTTATAATGGCAGTAAGAGATACCAAAGAGTATGAGCTGAAGAAAGTGCATCCATCCACATCCATCCTCCACACGGCCCCGGGAGGTTAATAAAGGCCTTCTGAAGCGAAGCGATGTATTTGTGTAAAAAAAAAAAAAACATCCATATTCAACAAGTTATGAAGTAAATATCTAGCTTCCGCCAGACCGCTTTCGTATTCAACTTACGAAGAAAGTGTAAAACGCTGGCAGTTCAAAAAGCTTACGCTACGTCCTACGCCTTCCCTATTCAACTTACAAAGAAAGTGTAAACTGCTGTCGCGTCAGTTAAGCTTTTTCCGTAAGTTGAATAGGGAAGGCTTAGTACGTTGACACCGTGTGAAGTACGTTTGTGATGGATGAATGTGGATGGAAGCACTTTCTTCAGCTTCATACTCATTGATCCCGCTCACTGCCATTATAAAGCTCGGATGCGTCAGAATATTTATTAATATATCTCTGATTATGTTCATCAGAAAGAAGAAAGTCATATACACCTAGGATGGCTTGAGGGTGAGTAAAGCTTGGGGTAATTTTCATTTGAAAGTGAACTAATCCTTTAAGTCAATAAATACAAATGTAAGCTCATCACTTTCCCAAACATTGGAAAGGAATCAGATTAGTTTAGATTCACTTTTTTTCTCATAACCTTATGCAATAGTTACTGAGATATTAGTCCTTGTGACAACTTCCCCATGTAACAAAGTTCTTCTTCTTATGATTGTTATTATACAACAATAACATTAAAGTAAACAGTTCTATATAGTAGCTGTTTTTTTTTATATAATACATCATTATAATAATTATGTGTAATAATCCATAAATGTAAAATTTAAAGGCTGAGTAAATTAATGCAAGTGTAAGATCACGACTGCTTGCTGAGGATGAACACACACACACACAAAATCAATCAAATCAATCAATATTCATCCTTTTCAAGTTAGAAGGGAAAAAAATTGATTTGTAACATTCTGGCATGACAAGAAAAAAAGGTGTTCAATTATTTCCAAAGAACATCTTTCTTTTTACTAATAGGAAATTCTCCATTCTACAACATGGGTGTAATCCATGTGCAACTTAAGATGCCTTGGGGTCTTTCAGGGTTGTGGAGGCTGGGCCTGAGGCACACAGCTGGGGTGGGAGTCTCACGACCAGGGGCCTGGTGAGGGGGCTGGACGACCTGCTATCACTCAGCAGGACGGCAGTCTGTTCAGCAAGCAGCGATATGAATTATTGAGTGTTATCTGGGTCCAGGTGGAGGGGGGAGCCGGGTGGGAAATGATAACTCGGAGCATGATCTGCCTCGATGGGGAGCCGGTGATCATGTGATGCCAATCCGGCAAAGACTGCAGTCTGAGAGATTAGATAAAGATCTCCAACATCATCTTCAGCATCAAATGTGGGGATTTTTCCTTACTCCACAATTATTATTCTAAAATTAACCTACAAGGGAAAAACAGCCTTCTGTCCTTCTCATCTCTACATAAATTACAGTTCAACTCAGACCTTCTGAACCTGTTGGGCTTAATAGACTCAATAAACACGTTTACATGCACACCAGTACGCCAAAAACTCACAAAAATCAGCTTATTGAAATAACCCGTTGTCTGAGTTTACATGCAAACCAATAACCCAACAACGCACCTAAACTGCGTTTACATAACTTGGTCTCTTCTGTACACTGACAGAAAACAGGTTAATGCATTTACATGCTGGGAGAAATCGGTGTAAGGGGCAAAAATCTATCTGTGATGATCGGTTTATGCTTTAGCCATTTATGATCTTGCTCCAATAAAGTAAAACGGACCACGTGCATTGTCGGCTTATTAAGCATAATCGGGTTAAGAACGTATGTAAACGAATGTAAACGCACTCATTGTCAACTTGAAAGAAACACCATACTGTGATAGCATAGTGCTGTTAGGTAGTCTAATTAACACTGTCAGTCATCTAGTTTGACATCCTGACATTGACGTTGATGTGCATGGCATATTGCATAACACCAGATGAATGTTGTTCAAAAATAAAACTGCCTGAAGAGCGGAGAGTGTCTAATGCGAGGACTCATTAATAAATAAAAACAGCCTGCCGTTTCCATCTTCCTCTGTGAAATGATCTAGAGAAGCTTTGGTACATCAGCACTGCAGGTCCCTGGAGGACAAGAGTGCATTATCTGTGCTGGGCTCAAGCGCTGCTGAGTAAAAGTGGGGCTACATGCTTGTAGACAAGCTCAGGATTCTCTGAAATATTTAAATCTCTAAATGCACAGGAATCCAAGAACCATGTCCACAAAACTGTCTAGGAGTCTGAAAGGAGATGAATGCAATATTGTGATACTTGTGGTGTCCAAACACACAACCAACAGGTTTAAAAAAAAAAAAAAGTCATTAAGTGAAAAAGTCTAAGTCATTTCATTACTTTACATTTAATCTCCTATGATTCCAGGTAGGTCAGGTAGGTCAAAAGCACCAATTAGGAGAACACAAGAAACGTTCAGTTGAGAAATGATAGCCATGTGCTGACAAGACAAATACTCCAGTGTATAGCCAGAAAAGAGGTAAACACCACAGTCTGGGACAAACTATTCAGATTTGTGACGAGATAAAAAAGAGAGATAGAGAGAGACACTGAGAAGTAAAAACCCCTCTAAAGACAGATGTGAAAACACTAGTCCAGCACAGGAGCGGTCAAGTGTCTGTGAGCAATTTGTTAGAAATGTAGGGATATGAGAAACTGTCCTCTAAAAAACTTAAGACTTTTGACTTAATCAGTATGAAGAACTATCTGATTAGACACAACTGATCAATGGAGGGAAAAAAGCTTTTATTTTACATGGAATTTAGGTGCATTTATTGTTGAAAAGTTTAGGTCCAACCCTGCTCCTGGAGAGCTACAATCCTGCAGATTTTTAGCTCCATCCCAATCAAACCTGAATCACCTGAACCTGCTAATCAAGGTGTTCAGGGTTGCTTGATAATTACAGACAGGTGTGTTTGAGCAAGGTTGGAACAAATGCTGCCTTCACGTGTTATTGGAAATTTGATAATTCCCACTTCTTAAGTCATGATTACGAACTCATCACATTCAAGTCAAAATGAGAGGGCATTCATGTGCATTTTTTATCTAGGAAAATCGTATTTACTATCATTCCAAGAGCACATGAAGGCAGCGTAAAGTCTGCAGGGCGGTAGCTCTTCAGGAGCAGGGTTGGAGATAAGACCAGGTTTAGCAAGACTTTTTATTGTTTTTGATAGTTTTGTTTTTGAAGTCTCAACTTCAAAAAGTAAATAACTTATTCCTCTGATGGCAAAGATGAATTACTCCAGTCTTCAGTGCCACATGGTCCTGATATGATGTTTTGGTGCTCAAGTAATATTTTATTATCTTGTTTTGTTTTGTTTTGTATTTTTTTTAAGAAATCTTTTTGTAACATAAACATCTCACTTTTGATGAAAAAAAAAAAGAGAGGGAGAAAATATTTTGCTTCTAGGGTATAAATAGATTTGTGTTAATGTTAATGGATATTAAATGACTGATCTGAAATTGATATATAACATCCCAATTTACTTCTATCAGACAAATTTTGGACAAAACTGAAATGTGTAAGCTGACATTTGACAACAGCACACTTATTTATTTAGATTTAGTATTGTTATTATTATTTAACTTTCAACAAATGTCTTTTGTATGTCAACAATTTGTCCAACCATTTTGCTGTTTTAGAATAAAATTATGTTTTTTTAATGAGATGTTTTTTTTTGTTGTTGTTGTTGCTTTTTTTCCATCCTCTGTCTCCTAGAGCACAGTAACAGATGGACACACCATAGACCTGGAGTGACAAATCCTGCTCTTGGAGGGTCACCTACTGTACCTGTAGAGTTTAGCTCCAACACCTACCTGGAAGCTTCCAGTAGTCATGAAGACCCTAATTAGCTGGTTTGGGTGAGTTTAATCAGGACAAGCTCTAAACTCTGCAGGAACGTGGCCCTCCAGGAGCAGGACTGGACACACCTGCTATAGATGGTACACCTTCCAAATAACAGGGCTGCAGCCTTCAGAAAAGGTTGTTCAGACAACACACACACAAAAAAGGGTTTACTTGCTACAAGTGCCTCGAACAAAACTCTGAATATCTTTCAAGATTTGACGCTACGAACCTCACAAACTTGTAAAACTGTCAAATGTCAAACTCTCTAAAAGGCTTGTTCTTCCTCAGAAGCGCTCATTGTGGATGCCTGGCATGTACAGTAGCACTGACTTGTCAGACCTGTTCAAAAACTTTGCATCGGCTCCCAAAAATTGCATAGAGACCAGCTAATCAGATTAAAACTGGTGATTTTTGTGGGCTCTTGCCTTTTTATGTGAGGTCTATGAACAGAGGTCTGTCTGAAGCTAGAAGAAATTACTTTGCTTTCCTTTTCATCAAAATATATTCAACAACTTTTCAGCATCACATTGATGAATAATGTATTCAAGAAAATGATCTTGGCCTCTGTAGATTTTTAAGAAGAACCTCAGAGGGCGTCTCTGATCATATTTAAGAAGCATATTTCTTAACCGATCAAACTAAGCAGGTGTTTATTCCCGTAGAACAAGCCTAAACCGGTGTCTCCGTCCAAACAGATCTGCCCTGAGAGGTACTGAAGATGCGAGGGTGTCATTATGCTGCTGAGCACGTGCTATCTTTTGCATTTCCATCTCCCCATGTCACAGCCGAGTGGTCCTGTCGGACAGGCAGCCGAACTCAGTTGCCTGCAGCCCTGTGTATGCTGACCTCCCTCTAACCTGCTGCCATTTCTGTTTCACTGCCTCCATTAGGATAACTTTAAGTACATCAGCCAGAGTCAATTACTGCTCCCCACATGCTTTCTTTCACACACTCTTTCCAGTTTCTCCTCTATGTTTCTCTTTGATATTGTTTTGTTGTAGATAAGACTGATGAAAAACATGAAAAACAAAGTACATCAAAATGAGTGTAGCTTGATTCATGGACAAATGAATCCTATGAGCAAGTTCTTTTTAGTAAAACATACAGTGTGGACAGTGTAGTCTGATTCTCAAGCAAACTATGGGGCCATTCACAAAGAAAGCATCTTTACGTCTAAAAATGCGAGACACAGCGCTCAGGAATGGTTTTTAAAAAAGCGCAGCGTAGAACATTACGACAATAGCAGAATTGATAAGAATTATCATTTATTAATTATGTATTAACGTAATTATCAATTAAAAAGAAAATAAGATAATAATGAGCACCTCCTCCATGTTGCTGTCAAATAAAGCAGCTGTCATGCTACTGTAAACAGAAGCTTGCAACGCTTGCCCCACCTCCGAGTTCTTCTGATTGGTCCACTATTTATATGTGAATATAAGCCTAAATTCAAACTGTTCAAGCAATCATGTCTCTTCAGAAAATTTGGACTAAACCGCTCAATTCATATGGATTCATTTTACGATCTCTTTATGAACTTTTTGAAGCATCAAAGTGGTAGTTGCGTGGACTGTCAATGGAGGGACAGAAACCACTCATTTGTATTCCGAAGATGAACGAAAGTCTTACAGGTTTGGAACGACATGAGAGTGAGTAATTAATGACGCAATTTTCATTTTTGGGTGAACTAACCCTTTGAGGAGGGTTCAGGAACTCTGCTAGAGAAGGTCAGGATCTACAAGTCCACATTTTAAGAGTCCAAATCTCTTGCAGGCTCTTCAACTAGAAGTTACTTCACTTGTTCACACACACAAGACACACATAGTGTAGTTCAAATACAGTGAAACGTCATCAATATGTTTCCATTATTGATCAAACAAGCTTTTCATGTCTTGAATTTAACCACAAATGAAACATTTGTTGTATCACGTGAAGGACGCTGCAGGAGCGTTTGAAGTATGAAGTGCCTCCTGATCCAAAGGTGACTCACTGATGAACATTGGTCATGTCAGTCCCGCTCCCCTAAAGTGGGAAAGGAGTTATGGGTTTAAGAAAAGCAAGTGCTGCCTCTCGTCTCCTCAATGAAAGCAAACATCATCGCCATGAAAGGCAGGCCGCTTTGATCAAGCCTTCAAAAAGACTGTCATCAAAGTCTATCAAGATGGCAACTGATGAAGGAAATTTACGCCTCTAGAAATACACATGCAAAAAAAACTGTAACACTATTTGCTCGTTTCTGATATGACAGCAGTAGAACAGGCATGTGGACAATACAGGAAGTGCTGGGATAAGTAGCCACAGGCTAATTTATCAGTTGGGCACTGAATAATAATTGCATCTGATGATTGTACACTAAAATATGTCATCATCTCTTAGGTTCGGTGATGAGTTGCTGCTGTATTCCCAAAGCAAGAGCTCCATCCAAATTGCTATCAGAGAATGAGAGTACAATAAATGATAGAGGCAGGGGACAAATTCAGCCCTTTCTGTCTGAGTGGAGGCAAAAGCCTAGTCTAAATAGTGCAGGTTTAAGTGAAATCTAATGGAAAGTGCAGGGTGAGAGATGGTCTCTTTAAATAAGCACTGGCATCAATAAGTGACACCCTCCTAGAGCCAGTGTGTGTTCTAAGGGAGACAAATTTGCATATGTGTCTGTGGCCCTTGATGAAATATGAAAACTGTGTCACCCAAGGCACCATCATCAGCATGCTTCAGAATGAACGAGCGAGAGGAAAAAGAGAGTCTAGATGTGTGTGAGTGTGTTAGTGTGTATGTGTGAGCTCGTTTTCCTCTGGAGGGCTGGAGAATGTATCTGATCGGAGAGATCACTTTAATAACAGAATAATGGAAATTCTAAATATATAACGAAAAAGGTATCTTTTAATCATTCCATCCACACCTTTTTCTTCCTTTTTTAAATCTTTCCTATGTACGTAGTGGGATATTAAATGTTCCTTAGTTCCCTTAAGCATCTTAACGCCTATCCATTTATTGTACGGCCGGACTCAGGGCATTTAGTGAATGGGATATGATCAGAGAACAATTGAGGATTAAAAAAAAAAAAGATAGCTGGACCGTGTGAATCACCCAATCAAGCCCAAATGTGAATCCTGGCAAGATCCTCATATTAATTGGCCCATTTGAATTAAAACAGAAAATAACTATGACTAAGCGATTAAGAACATGTAAAGGTTGAGTCATGGCGCTTTATCTAGACCAAGGGTAGGAAACGTTGGACCTGGAGATCCGCTATCCTGCAGAGTTTAACTTGAACCCTGAAAAAAACCCTTTTAGTAATCCTGAAGACATTGATTGGCTTGTTTATGTGTGTTTGATTAGGGCTGGAGCTAAACTCTGCAGGACAGCAGCTCTCCAGGACCGACACTGCCTATCCCTGATCTAGACAATATGAGTTTGAATACGACTCGCAACACTTCCTGAGCCTGTTACCCCTTCCCACCACTTCCAGCTCTCTCTACTCATGAATTTATTCAAGAGGCAAAAAGGCCAAAAATAATATGTTCTCAATATTATATATTTCTACTTATATTATTAGATAACCTAGCCAGAAAGTTTTAAGTAGTTTGAAAAACTTGTAATTTGAAGAATTTAAGTATGAAGCATTTTTAAAAGCTTGAAGTTTGGAGGCTTTAATGTCATGCAATTTCTTAGACAGATATATTGCTATGTGTTTGCTAGGGTATTCTGGATGGTTTCTAGTGTGCTGCTATATGGCTGGTAGGGTGTTCTGGGTGGTTACTGGCAAGATGCTAGGGTGCTGCTAAGTGGTTGCTAGGCAGATGCTAGGGTGCCGTGGATGGTTATGATATTGCAAGCCATTTACTAGGATGTTTCATTATGTTGCTAGCATGTCCTATGCTATTTGCTAAGCTTTGTTCGTGATATGGTAAGTTGTTTGTTAGTGATTGGACAGTTGGTAAGTTGTCCTCTAGAGCCAATGCTACTTTTGTATTTTTTTGTCTTTGTGTGACCAGAAATGTGCAAACGTAGTAACAACAAATGAAAATACTTCAGTTCTCACTATCTTTTTTCTGTAAATAACTTCTCTTCATAATCTGTACTTGACACTGTATTTATTATTACCTTATCTACATACTTTATTACTCGGGAAAATGTGCTTAATCTGTAATAAACTCCCCAGTGGTTGCCCATTTAGAAGTGGCTGACATGACACACTTTGTAAGTAAAGAAAGCAGATACCTCACAAAAACACCACTGTACTGTATATTTACATATACCCTGATGGTGCAATCAAACAAGACAGCTCAAGGCTAAATATACAGTGAAAAAACATTACAAATCACAGTGGGAGATATGAACACTTTATCCACAGATCCGTGAATAGGAAAGCGACCTTGCTAAATGAAATTACTCCTCACTGTGTGAACCATAACAAGTAATGTGCAGCGAGCAGGTGAGGAGGAGGTACTCAGACACACAATTTTTGAACTGTAAATATCATGTGACTAGTCACTCTAGAGCTGCAGAAAAATGACATCATGACAACGCTGATTGGCTGATGACATCAAAATGCACACAGTGCCAAACCCTTTACTGCAGACTGTCCTGAGATCAAATATAGCAGAGAGGAAAAGATTCCAGTCACTACATACCTAGAACATCTCTAGCAGATGAATTTATTCTTTCTTTTTTCTTTAAAGGAGTCATGACACAAGAAATCAAATTTACTTTTGACATATAAGGGGTCATTGTAAGTTTCAGTGGTTTATTTTTAACTGCTGACACCTGTCTACAAATAGAACTTATTATAAATCACAGACACTGTCTACTGGATAAAGTATACAGATGCCCGATCAGATTCAACACGATCAACACGATTGAGTCTGCTGACAACAGAACAAACAGAAGAGTAAATGAAAGTTTGATTTGACGCGTCCTGTTTAGACAGCTCGTTTGCGTCTCTGTACAGACTTCAGACCCAGCGTCAGAAAACAAGTGTATGGTTTATTTTTAACAGTGTCACAGATCGTGTCTGAGAATTATATGTTATATGTGTAGACGGTGTTACCGGTGTTCATATATATTATATTAGGCTTACTGTGATAGTCGGTGTTGATGGTGTTACCAGTGTTCAGCCACAACACCGGTTGCATCACTTGCCCACCACGGCACCGCCCCCCACCTACGTTTTTATTTTTTTATAGTAATAAAAACCATTTAGTTCAGTTAAAAAACAGACACTGCATTAAAAAAATGTGAATGCATCTGCTCAATGCAGCGTGAGCCAAATGAGAGTCGCACAGATCAGCAGCAGGAGTCAGATTTCATTTATCACGAGAGTGAGGAGCTGACTGACAACATGATGGTGGAAGATTTTTGGATTTTTGCAATGTTTTGCATTTAAACCCAGTCCTAATAAGGAACCTGCAAAGGATGAGTGGTTTTTCTAGTTTATGTGTTTTTAATTAAGAATAATAACCCACCATTCCAGCAATTGCCGCCCCCGAATTGGTGCTAATTTGTGAAATACAGCAGAAAGTAATAAGTAAAAAGTGAAAGTAAAATGCGCACTGCCACATGGGCATTCATTTGGCGCATGCCTACTGCTGTGGACCATTTTCAGTTCATTCCATTGGAAGCTCAACTTCCATAAGAATTAACTGAAAACACTCGCTCTGATCCGCATTGTTATGAATGCCCGTGTGGCCGTGCGCATTTTACTTTCGCTGTTAGTGATTTCGCTTTCAAATTACCCCCATCCCCCCATTACCCCCCGGTGTTGTCACGCCTCGATTAACCGGTGGGAAACTTTCCTCACCATCACAACCCTAATATATATATATATATATATATATATATATATATATATATATATATACACACACATGCATAATAATTATAAAATTACTTTAAATAAATAACTGACAGTGGCAAATGACAAACACACCAAATTTTGGGAAGTTGCACGCTAAAAAAATTGATTAAATGTTATCTAAACCACTCACCTACACTCATCCAGTACATCTGCTGTGAAGTGTCCTGTTACGTTATTTACAACATGTCCTCCAACCAATACACCCATATAGGTCGTTTGTCACTTCCCTGAAATACAACCCCTAGGAGCGTTTACTAAAGTTGTGCCCCTATCGACAACAGGACACTTTCATTTGAATGCATTGTACCCTTTTATCTGCATCATACTTCGGGTTTTGCGTAGCTTAATTGGTAGAGCATTGCAATATGCAACAATATGCAATCATGTGATTGTGCGATCATGGGTTCTATCCCAGGGAATGTATGTGCTCATAAAGTGTAAATGCACTATAAATCACTAAGGGTAGGTTTAGGTTTAATAAAAAAATGAGTTTTGCTAAATGGAAATAGGACAAATGGTGGGTAAGGGACCGTGTAAAAAGTCCACACCTTGCATTTAAATGAACACGCATTTTGGTAACGACAGTCATATGTCGTTTCATGACGACAGACGTAACACGACACTGTCATTATTTTTACGCCAGCTAGAGGGTGCATGACTTTAAAACGTAAAGATAGGTCGTAATAAGGTGCTTGAAAAAACGACCTATAGGGAGTACAGTCTCGTTATTTAATACAACACAGCACACACATTAAAAACTCACACCAGCACAATCAGTCAAATGTGTTAAAAGGTTGAAGTCCTGTCAAAATATGTAAAGTGATACATATAACTGGATCAAATAATAGCATCACTGAAGCATTCACAAACTTTTGCCATAACTGAATACATAAGAAAGTCAAGGGAAGTGTGACTGAAAGTCTCTGTCAGCCATCTGTCCACCCTAAATGCCTATAGGGCTATTCTTGATTCGTTTTCCTATAAAATATTTTGAACTGCTCCCATCGCTGACTTTCAACATATGGTGTGTTGCAGACATTGTGTCACTCAGGCAGCCTTGTTTATAAAGTTTTTCACCTGGCTCCCTGTTGGCCCTCCGCTAGCACGCTTGCAAGAAGATTCAATTTAAGCTCCATTGTGCCGCTCCGCTCCCACTCATCAGATTCAACAATATGTATGACAACCTCGATCTGGTCATGTGTTGATAAGTGTTCTGCATGGTGTGCTTAGGTCAACAAAATTCAATCAAATGACAAGTCCTCTGAGCTTCCATCTAACAATGAACTCAGCGACACAAAAAAGATAGGAAAGCAATGAAAACATCTGAAAACGCTCACTTTTACACTGAAGCGTGCGAGCATAAGATAAGTAGGCATAGAATAGGTTGTACTTATTTCTATCAGATATGAATTGGTAAACAGTAAACTCATTTAAAACTGTGACTAAAACTTATGTCACATTGGGGAAGACCGCTGTGAGCGGGATATTTCAGATAATCATTCATGATATAAATATGTGTGTGTATATTTAAAGCATTGTTAATAATGCTTAGCTGTTGTGGTTTCTTTGAAAGGGAGTCAAATCATTCACTTTATCTTTTTTACACACATTGTTAACTCCTCCTCTAAGGGTCCTCTAGAGGAATCATTAGCACTAGCTGTCATGCTAACTTTGGCCACTGTTCTTCAGTGCAATGCCACATTGGCTTGGTCTATCTCGGAAAGGCGATCTGCATTTTAATGATGGAAATCAGTAGAGCACAAAGCCAACTCCAATTAGCTTGCTCTATTAGAGTTTTGGGCTGCATAATGTACATTTGGCCATGTGTTTCCCTGGCATTAAAAGTGCACCCTAGGTACTGGTGCAGTGTGTTGGTGTGAATGTGTGATTTCTCCAAAAGTCACAGCACATGTGAGTTGAGTACGAAGTTCAGGAGATGTGCCAGGATCACGAGCTCCCATATCAGAGTTTGATAATATCGCTTTGCAAGAAATAAAAACTTGTAAAAAGCTATATAATTATCAAATCTATTTGATGGGACAGCATCTGGCAGACATGTCGCTGAAGAGAACACACTTTAATGGGCAGATGCTATTTACAGCCACCCTGTTTGGCCAAATTAAAAGAAAGAGATACAACCACAGTCCCACATAGGTCACTGTGTTTGTCACGCAACAACATGTCCAAAAGTTAGCCCACTAAAAACTTTCTTTCTGTAGCCGCCCATCTTTCTTTTCAGAGAAATTGTGTAAATTGGCTGTCTTTATAGATGCTATTTTCTGTGAGTGTTATTTTTCCTTCTGTAGTCTTGATCCCCAGTCTTCTCATTACAGTGAGGTGGAAAACAGGACCTGAGACCGAGCTAAATCAATAGCAGAACCCACAGAACCTCCTCATGTTCCCCTTTGGGAGGCGACACACTAAAACGCTCACTTTCTCTTCGGCCATTCCTTGTTATGTCTTATTCTCTTCTCACCAAAATGAATGAGCTGCTTTTTATCTTTCAAAATAATGGGCAAACTTGGTAAGAAATATGACAAAACTTGCTCAGTATGGCGTTCTAGTGCCGTGGAGTCCACAGGCTTCATTTCCCAGTTGGCATGAAAGGTGTCTGAGTTTCGCAGCAGGTCTGTGCATTTGAGCTCAGCAGCTGCTGTCCTGGCATTAACATTGGCCTTGATAATCAGCGAGATGCTGGGCGTTACATCGCTGATCTGGGCTATTAGCAGAACAGCGCTTGGGTATGTTGCTTACGCACTGTAAAATGATTCATATACAAATTAAATAATGCAGAAAAACTCCATATACTTACATGATTATTGCAGTTTGTTTACCTACAACTCTTGAGTTTTGATAAAATCATATATTTTCATCGTGACACAGCTTTTCTATTACACTGAATAACCTTAAAAATTTTGCTATTTGTAGCATAGAAAAGTAAAAAATGGCATTAAACATTACAAAATCAACCTCAATACATTAGGTTGCACCATCAAAACTAAATTTTTAGAGGTTAGATCAGGTAGAAATAGTTCCTTAAGTAACAATTGCAGGTTTTTCATAATCTGATTTATAGAACTTGAACCAAAAACAATATCAAGTGATAGGTGGATCCTGTCACAAAACAAGAAATTCCACGTCCAGGCACTAACATAGCTAGAACAGTAAAAAGCCTTTATAAGAAAGGGCTACATATTAAAAAGACCAGATGAGTACCAGATGCGCTCCAGGTCAAGAGGTTTTTTTTTTATTATTATGATACAAAATCAATTGAGTTGGATTTGTTGGGTTCAAATAAGCCTACACAAAGAAATGGTTTTGTTGTCCCTTTAGCCAGTCATAAGTTTAAGACAGCAAGCACTTGGGAAAATGCCCTTCATGACATACATCTGTCATGAACATTTCACAATTTAACAATCGATATGAAACTATTTAGAAATATTCTTACTGTTACTTATTCTTACAATGTAAATAGTTAATATTATAATAATGACAGATTTCATGTATATGATTTTATTTTTAGTTCAGTGAGAAATTTGTTGAAAATAAATTAACTGAATTAAACTCACAAAAAAGCCAAGAAAACATTTGGCTTTTTTAAAAGGCACTGAACACCATTTATTACAGTCTGGTGAACACCAAATCCAATATCCTTTGCTTTCTTTCATCTACATTTTTAGGGTCATATCAATGGCTAGCAAATGGGGTAAAAATGACTTTAGAAAGATGGCAGCATCATTATTTTATTTTTACATAGGTCTTTTAGTTAAATCTGTTTACTTTAGCAATCTTTGTTGCATTATATGCCAACGGTGACAGTTCAAAACTAGGAAAAAAGCCCTTCTTGTGTTTTGCCCCGAGTTTGCATGCCTAAGATATCCTATTATCCTTTTAGATTCTGGTTCTTAACAAACATTTCTTTTGGTATCTTCATTTTAAAGGTCCTATACGGTTCAATCCCAAAGATATGGAGATCTTAATGTGGCTTTATGAGTAAATTGGTCGGTTGTACACATTTTTAGTGGTCGAAAACCAAATGTGGGTCACTTTGCATACAGCTTATAAGTTTTTCTTTTAAAGAAGAATAGTGGATTACTCAGTCAATATACATCCATTACATTTAATATTTTGGCTTTCATTTTTTTGGCTTTTATTTATGTTTATCTTTCTTCAGAAAAAAATATTAACAAAATCAAAAATTTGGGCTGCGAAAGTTTCCGAAATTTGGTTGATTTGACATGGAATGACCCATAGACAACTTGAACTTGTGCTTTGGGAGCTTGATGTTGTCAATTCTAATATATTGACATCAGTTTTTAGTTTCATAAACATCAAGGCTCTGTTGTAGAAAGAGTCTCTTAACCCTATTCTTACATAACTTCAGCAAAATACACTCCATACAAAAACTTTCCTGAAGTCCCTGAGCGTCAAGTACTCTCAGCTCTCACACAAGAATACACACAATGATAGCTGCTAAGAAGCGCTTAGCTCTCAGTATAGAAACATCGAGTTTCCAAAAACCCTACCCTACTTCACACTCACTCCAAACAACTAATCAAACCACCAACATGGAGTGCCCACTAGTTCAAATGCACTTCACATCGATTGCCTTTTAATTATTTAGCCAATGTACAACTGATATTTTCAACTTGTATGAGACGAATCCATGAACGTAAGTTTATAAAAGCATTGTTGAAAAACAGTCCTATAACCACCAGTATAATAATGTGCTTCCTAAAGAATTTAAAGGAAAAAAAATACAAAATAAATATGATTCAGTTATGGGCTCAAAACTCATAACTGCACAAAATAAGAACATACAAAACACGCAGTGTTTTCTCCAAGCATGAAAAACTAAGCATGATTGCAATTTACTTTGCTAAATCTATAAATCATTTACCAGATCATAGCTTATCTTGTAAGCGAAATGTAATTAGAATCAGTAAAAATGATAAAGCAACAATAAGCCTTGCACTTCCATAGGCATTAGCATGAGAAGCTGTGTAGACTGTTAATGTGAGATCACGTGTACATGAGATGCAGAGTCGGTGCACTTAAACATCAGATAACACAAACAGACTCAGTGTTCTTCTGTGTTCGCTTAAATTTTTGATGAAACGTCTGCGGCTGAGGTGAAACCAGATATTTTGTAGGGATTTTTTTGCGTGTCTACTGGAAGATCTCTAAAAACAGCACGCCACTGGGAGCGGCTGCTTTTGGACATGAAGGGAGCGATCGGTGTCACATTTGCTGAGAAGCAGCGTTTGACTAATGAGCGCCGATGACAGGGTTGTGGAGAGGTGCTTGCTGAGCGGAACACATTTGTTTCTCCCTGGTCTAGCGAGAGTCCTGTCAGACACAGAGAAATGACCAGCAGTCAGCCCCAAGGTGCCCTCCCTGTACTGGCATACTGACAAATTGACCAAAGGGGACAAGTTTGGCTCTGAATGGCCTACGAGATTAAGAGGTTTTTAGCATTTGTAATCAGCAGCGTAATGAAATTTGTGATTAAAGCTGGATATATTGCACTTGTGTGGATTCATGGTAAAAATTGAGTAGGAGAATACTGGTAAAATGGAAGTAAAGGTCAATGTTATGTTGATGAATTGGAACATTGTTGTCAACGAGCATTTTCCAGGAATAATATACAACATCAATAAATACATTAACAGTGATAACGCCTGTAGTATACGCAGAGTAATTCAATCAGTTCTGGCCATGCGATGTACAGTTTACAGAGCAATGCGAAAATCGCTCTATAGATCTCATCCCTTTGTCCCCACATGTCAAAAATCAATAGTAATAAAGTTACGAAAGACGTAAACAGTTGTGTGGGTTGTTACTGTCAATGCTACTCCGGGGAACGACATACCGGCGCATTCTTCACCCTAGGCAGAGGAAGAATGAAAACCCTTTCTGATGGGGCGTAATGAAAAATGCTCCATTACTTGGATTTCTCTATTACTTGTATCCCTGCAGACAACTATCAACAGCTGCTAATTCATTACAAGCTGATATCATGGGAATGCATGTAACATGCTAACTAAATGTATTACTTTGGAAGTAATCAACAGAAGGTGATCCAAATGTATACATAGAGATTTCTGTACATTTATGGGAGTTTATTTTTAACTTCAGGCACTTTTACATCCCAGGGGTGTTTTTTTTTTTTAAATTTTATTTTATTTTTAATTTTTTTTTATGCAAACTAACTGGTTTAAACTTCTTTTCAGAAATGAAAATCACATCAAAATGGTCTCTAAATGTTTTGGCATGCTTTCAAAATGTAATATATATATATATATATATATATATATATATATATATATATATTAAACGGTTCTTTCTGGTTCTCAAATCTGATTGGTTGAGAGCCGTACGATATTCTAGTGATAACAGCACTCCTACCTTTTCACCATTTGTTGGATCATAAACTGTAGTTTTAAGAGTTTTTTTTTTAGGTGAGAATGTAGTTGTTTAGACCTGAAATATGTCACTCTTATTTAATCATTACACCTATTTTACAATTTGTTTAGACGTTTTCAGAGATGTGAGCTCCAGGCCATCAGCGGCCGTGCTTCATCTCACCCAGTGCTTTGGGGATGTGCCGCTGTCTCTTAGTGGTTAAACATGAGATAAAATAATAATTTTGTGTACATAAAAGGGCAATCTTTGGTCTTATTAATTTATTAATTGTTCCTGAGCAAATCAAATTGGGCGATGTTTAATGTAATAATTTAATATAAAGGCTTTATTTTACTTACTGTAGAGCACTACTTTTGTAGGTTTGACTGAATTGTACAATTGTGTTTATTTCCTATTGTCATTTATAATGGCTATTGTTGTTAATTTAAATATTGTTCAATAAATATTATTTTATATGAATAATATGTTGCATTTGGTATTGAAAAAGGGTCTATTAGTGTGTAATATAAGTGAAAGTTACATTAATACGGCATTAGATAGTGGCAAACTTTACGAGTGAATGAGTCAGTCGCAATAGACTTTTGAATTGAAAGGGAGATTTGTAAACAAAAGACGTTGTTTTAGCGCTGTTATGAAAAAATCCCTTAACTGTAAAAAGGACAAATAACAACATTCAAACGGACATTTTTTTTGGGGGGGGGGGGGGGGGGGGATATAATATTATGGACATCTACCTGAAGAATGAATGTTATATCAGACACAGGTAACACTCACTCAGGTGATCTCTCTCTCTCTCTCACTCAGTAATACTGTCCAAAATACAATGAGCTTCAATGAAGGGACTCATCATTCCTTCGTTACTAGTTCTAAAGTGATGTTTTAGAATTAGTAACAGAGCCTTAGTCAAACTGTCAACTTGAGATTTGAATCTGTGGCATAAGGAAGTAGTTCTTTACAAATGAGGGTTTTAAAGACACTCCGTTGTTATTTCTTATTTATTTACACACTCGTGCCATCAAACTGTTGTATAAACGCAATATCACACTCGTAGCCATGTAATATGGCTGTATATCAGCACACTGTGAGAGATAGCCTCAACTATCCAATTGCTCATTCTCTGCTTAGATGCAGGGCACCCTTTTCTAGGTGACCCAAAAAAGACAAACAGTTAATCTGACTTCCTCCACAGGGCAGCTCTGTGGACATAAGCATCTAGAGCCCTAACAGGGCAAAGCAGATTAAGTTTTTCCTGGTCCGGAGTACTGAAAGGGGGAGGACAGAAGGCCTGCAGTGTAATAGTTCTAGGAAGAGAACTTTTAGTGTTAGATACAACCTCAGTTGAGAGACCTGCCTCTATGAGCTGGGCCCTCTCAGGGGCCAAGCCCACAGTTTCCATAGTTCTGGGCGTGGATGGAAGATTGACCCCATCGCCTAGATAAAAGGTCCCTCCTGATCGGAATTTCCAGGGGAGGGCCATTGAGGAGAGACACCAGGTCCGAGAACCAAACTCGGTCTGGCCAGTACGGGGCTATGAGTAACAAACTGACCACGTCCCTGCAAACTCTTTCCAGAACTCCTGGGAGCAGAGCGATCGGGGGAAAGGCATACAGACGCAGCCTCGGCCACGTCTGAACCATAGCATCCAAACCCAGAGCGGCTGGCTGTGTCAGTGAGAACCAGAACGGACAGTGAGTCATCTCTCGAGACGCAAAGAGATCCACTTTCGCCTGACCAAACTTCTCCTATAGAGACTTCACCACCTCTGGATGAAGCCTCCACTCCCCGGGCCTCAGCCTCAGCCTCGACAGGATGTCTTCCCCCTGATTCATTGACCCTGGGATGTACATAGCCCTCAATGAAAGAAGCTTTCCCTGGGCCCACAAGAGGATCTGATCTATCTTGCAAAGTGAGTGCGATCTTAGACCCCCTTGATGGTTTATGTAAGCCACCACTGAAGTATTGTCTGAACGAACTAGAATATGGTGACCTGTGAGGTCTGGGAGGAAGTGTTTCAATGCTAGAAACGCTGCCATCATCTCTAAACAATTTATATGCCAGGTGAAATGATGGTCCCTCCACAGACCTCGAACTGAGCGTCTGTCTAGGATCGCTCCCCAACCCGTGAGGGAGGCATCCATCGTTAGCACTAGGCGATGACAAGGAACCCCCAACACTGGGCCTTGGGACAGGAACCAATGATTCTTCCACAAGTCCAAGGCATGAAGGCATCGCCGCGTGACCTTGATCATGCGAAATGGGTTGCCCCTCAGGGAAAACCCTTTGGTCCTGAGCCACCACTGCAAAGGTCTCATGTACAGCAGGCCAAAAGGTATCACGTTGGACACTGCTGCCATGAGGCCTAACAGTCTCTGAAACTGTTTGACAGTGATGAATTGGCCTAGCTTTAACATGTTTACGGCTACTAGCATCGACTCGATACGAGCATGGGACCCCGTTGAAACTGGGTGGACGAGAACCAAACTGGATTCTGTAACCTTTTTCTATCGTCTACAGGACCCATTGAGAGATATGTGGCAGAAGTTTCCACACTGCCAGAAAATCTACTAGGGGAACCAGCCGCTCGAGGCTGGTCTCTGGTTTTATTTGTGCAACCAACTCAGTGCCCTGAGGTGGCAAACCAGCAGGGAACAACCGAGCTGACTGCTGAAAAATCCTCCCGAGAGGAAGTGAGCATCCTGATGCTGCAGCGTCGGGGGACTGATCCCATAGCGTCAGTGACGCAGCGTTGTGTGACAAAATCATGCGCTCGCTGAAAGCGTCTGCGCCCCGAAGCACATGAACTGGTGGGGTTGGCAGAACGACCTCCTGAGGGCACCGAAGGGAGACGGACACCGTATAATGAGGTGTAATCCGTTTCCCCCCGAAGGGGACTGGCCCCAGAAGCCTGACACTCGTGGCATCAGGACTTCATCGCCAAAGCCTTCTTCAAGATGATACCGGTCCTCAGATCCATTCTCCCCGGTGTCGCCGAAGAGGCCTGCGGGGGAGACAGGGGCATCAAGGAGAAAACTTTTATCACGCTCCTTGATGCCAGATAGATTGAGCCACAAATGCCTCTCGGTAGCCACCAGGGCTGCCATAGACTGGCCAATGGATTTGGCCAAAGGATTACGCTCTGCGTAGTTCTTTGATGGAATCTATCAGTGTCTCTGAGCAGATCAGCCTGGTATGCTTGCAGTATTGACATAGTGTGCAAGCATGACGCAGCCTGACCTGCTGCCGAATAAGCTTTGCCCACCAGCGCTGATGTGGTACGAACTGGCTTGGTGGGCAGCGTCGGGGCTTTAATGGATGATGCTGTATCAGGGGAGAGATAGCTAGCTAGCATCTCTTTAACTTTGGGCATCGTCCCATAACCATAACTCTTGCCTCCTAAAATACCTAGCTGGAGAATAAACTCTATAGGAAACAGGTTTATTCCATGACCTCGACACCTCAGTGTGGAGGTCAGGAAAAAATGGTAAGCCCCGGCGCAGAGGTTGTGCGTGAGAAGGGAGAAATCTTTCATCAAACAGGCTTCTCTGCCGCACCTCATGACTCTCGGCTGGCCACTCAATGCTTAAGTTGGCGACAGCGCGAGTTATAACCTCCATCAGCTGCTCATATGCTGGGGTATGAGATGGTGAATCCTCAAAATCCCAAGGATCCATGCTCACCACATCTAATTCCTAAAGTTTACAAGACTAATATTATCCATAGTTGATGAAAACCCATATACATCAGTGTACACTTGGATCTGCATGTGTGTGTCGGTGAGAATGATGGAAATGGAGCAATAGTTGTTTGATTGCATCACTGCATCACTATCTGGGGGGATGAACCAACCTGTCACTCTGGTGTGATAGATAATTCTGCAGCGGAGACTGTCAACATCCTCCCAGCATCGTTCAAACAATCACTGATATGCCCAGATGCTCATTTGGCCAATAATATCCAACACAGCAAGCTTTAAATCTGTGCAGAGCGCTGCAATCTTTTTTACAGCAACATGGCCAAAATTACATTTCATGTTACACAGACTTCCACTGGTAAGAGGTACACATGATCCAATATCAAAGGCAGGTAATAGAGGGAGATATGATCTCCAACAATACCACCTGTCTATCTGCCAGTTTCCTCAAAGTGCTTTCGATCAAATCCCCAGAGAGAAAGTGAGCCACCGGTACTGTTAATTGGCTCATTTGTTCAATGATGTGCTACAGAGTGATAGAGAAAGGCAAAACATGTGATTTAAGAGCAGAGAGGCAGTGCTGTACTGAAACCGCTGATTTAGACTTGCCATCATGTAACTTTATCAGTAAGCTACTCGAAAAACAAAGTTTAACAATAGGTTGATGTACAGAAACTTGTCTACAAGACTGCATGAGATGACAGTCCAGATCTGAAGGCATGAGTGAGTGTGATTCACACGAACACACACACATACACACAGGTCAGCTGGCTAATAAAAGATCCCATAGTGTCCTGCCCTTTTCTCACAGGTTACTGATGATATGATTTCTGCTGCTGGTTTGAACAGGGCAGGGGGCAGGGGGAGAATGGCTAAGACCCTGGTTTTCCAGCTTATCGTCTACATCAGTCAGGCTGTCAAGATTGGATTGTGGGAAAGCACATGGAGGGTACAAAGAGGGGGCGCCTGGGCTTAATTCACACCAAGCAGACAGCCGAGATTATCTGTGGAGATGCACACCACTCCATCGAGAGATAAATAACAAGTGACATAGTAAAAATAGCATTGCCTAATTTATATTCATAATAAGGCCATAATGAAACTCTGGAAGAGCAAGATTTTATTATTTATGACTTTTTGCTTGCAAACAATACCTGGGAAATATGTGGTGGAATCCAGTGCCACACAATAGACTACTTTTATCAAAAACGCATTCTTCATGAGCTCCAGTGCAACATAACTAACATTTACTGTGCATTCTTCTACAACTGGTAAATGAACATATTTTATTTACATTATATTTATTAATTTGGATTTATCAAAAGCAAGTTCCACTGAATTAAAGGTCAGACCTTAGTCTTAGCCTCAGACGTCACACCCGCGGACCAATGGCTGAATGTCTGATGGATATGGCACACTTATCTGGAAACACTTCAGGAGTTTCAAAGTCATCATCTGGTTGGTTGAATTGTATGGGATGTCCGGGAGACGTGTATGTCACGTTCTTTAACGGTCCACCTGGACACAAATGCTGTGACGCCAAACTCCCTGGTAGAAGAAGAACACAGTCGTGTTTACAACTGTGACAATGAGCGTTTACCAGGATCAACTAAACGCTGAATTTTCAAAAGTATGCAAAGTTCATGGCTCCACTGTTGCAGTAAACTTGCACAACATTCTTAAATGAATAATTTATTATATGCATGCAGACCAGAGTATAGAGAAAGAAAGGTCTAAATGAAGTAATATATGAAACAGGAAGGGACTAGAGAAAGTAGCTATTGAAGTTCTTTGTACTTCTCTTGCAACCATTTAATGATGCACTTAAGAAACAATGTACCCTAGCAGGTCTGATTAGGTCACCATGGTCCTTGTAAGGCACATGGAATAACTTGTGGTTTAAAGAATTTGATCTTGCCTTATCTCATGTCTGCAGAGATGGAAACAGACATATTTACCAAGGAACATCAGGTAATCAATTCTGATGGAAAATACACAAACTTGATCTTACAGCAAAAAACAGACACAACAGGTCTTACATTTGGAAATAATCAAACATAGAGCATTTAGTAGAATATAATGATTAAAGAAATCAATAACATGTAAAAGAATAATCATGTAGCATAAGTAATAAAAAGATTAATAAGATTAATAAATAATTAATAAACAAGAGTTCACATACGACACAGACAGACAGATAGATAGATAGATAGATAGATAGATAGATAGATAGATATAGATAGATAGATAGATAGATCTTTCTCTATTGTGTTTCAGTACCCCCTAAATAACTCCAATACAAACTGAGAGCTGTTAGTTTTCCAAATGGTGAGCCTGGTGAATTTGGATGGTTTTCTCTCCCTCATTCACTCTCTCTATGCCCCCCTGTGGGGCCTGTCTATGGCTAACAGGTGCTCTGCTCTCATTAGCGTCTCAGAGAGTCACATTCTCTTGTGGGCTAGATTATTCTGCCAGTCACAGTGTCCCTGGCATCAGCATGCCAGCCTCAGCAGCACTGCACCAATCTGCTGCAATCTGCCCCTTCAACAAGCTGAGACCCCCTCAGCCAATCACAGCCCTGTGGAGGGGTGAGGGCAGGACACTCCTGCTAGGTATGGCGGTATGTCCATGGGTCTTGCTCTTCGCCATCAATTAAGTGAAAATCTTAAAAAGGGACCCACAGTGACCAACTCAACAATTCAGTTCAATATATATGTTTCCAAGTCTCCAAGAGCTGAAGTGCATACAACAGTGATCTTCGAATAAACAAGGTTCGGAACACAGCCAAAGACCACTTACAGCTTTAATATGGGTATTTTTATTGATTAATAAAGATGAACAGAAGCTCACAGTCCTTGAAAATAATTATGTCCGGAGATTTATGATGAAAACGTAGGTGGATTAGATTCCTTCAGAAATGAGGCCCATTACCTCTAACATTTACCTTTTTCAGTCCTTCTCTCTTAGACAGCATCGTTTGATCATCGCAGACTTCTTTTTAAGGCCCACAGGGTGGAAAAGTACCCCAAACATGTTGCTGAAATGTCAGCATGCAATGAATAATTGGCCCAAGAACAAAAACAAAATTATGTTTGGGGTAGGACAACTTCTGCAGGTAACCACCACGGACTTGGGCACGGTGACGGAGAGAGACGTGCCCAACCTTAATGAGTGTCTAAAGTGGAGTGACACTGCAAGCAGGCACACTGGCGGTAGAGTTTACAGGAACGAGCGTGAGCTAAAGAAACAGCATGGCACTGTGCCCTGTCATTAGACACCCAGCGTCTCCCTGTCTGTCTCTCTATCTCTCTTTTAAACTTGTTCTCTGGCTCTGAGGGCAGATGAATGTGAGGAGTGAGCTTGATGTCTGGAGGCTGGTCTGGAGGAATGAGTTATCCCCGTGTGCAGGCCGGACTAATGGAGGCCGGTGACTCGGACATCTGTTTCCAGGGCTGGCCACGGGAAGGGCCATCCAACAGCAGCCGGTTTATGAAGAACCACAAATTCTCGACAAGGCAATTACAGAGGAGTCAGAAAGAGCGAGAGGGAGACGGGACAGAAAGGGAGGGAGAAAGATCACAGTGCAAAAGTAATATGACGGCAGATTCTGACAGCTGGGGGACATCAACATCTGTCTGCAGCCAATCCCGTGACCCTCTAACCCAATGCGTATACATATATGGCAGCCTTGCCATGCAGTAATGTCAGCCCTGCTTATTACCCCATGTCATTGAGCCTTGAAGAATAGCACATACTGATATGTAACATGAGGTTGTACGTGGCACATTCGCAGATGGTTTTTTTTCTTCCAGGAGGCTTGCAGCCGCCTGGCCTCTTATCTCTAGCGCGCTGATAACGAGGTCTTTCATATCCTATTTGTGCAAACACCCCCAAGGACCCTCTCGCTGTCTAAACTCCTCTATATTCATAGGTGGAAGCCCATTGTGAATTGTTGCTCGGCTTTAATTTGATAGCAGATAAGAATAATCACAATGGAACTTAAAAACTAATCCGAACTTTGCGGTCCCTGCACGTCTGAGTGTGCGCCAGAGCCGGCTGTGTCGGGTGTTGGGGTTGGCGTGGGGAGGTGGGAGGTTGTCGGCTTTGATTAGTCCCCAGACATCCTGATGGAGAATGTAAGACGCGTGGGGAAAAGAAACATAAAAGTGCAGAATCAGTGATCCAAGGTAACCTAGTTAGTGCTCAAGTCCGCAGGGGAATGATGGCAGTGACATTGACAGGGCTGCACTGTGTGTGATTCATACAGATCTATTCCTATCTGTCTCTCCCCTGGTGCGTCTGCCACACACAGGGAGGAGAACGACTCTGGGGGATAGCTATGGATATAGGAGTCCAAATCCCACTGAAAATCTCATTCTGTCTATTCATTTCTTTCATTCACTCTCTACTTCAATTAGACAAGAAAATTTCGCAGGGAAAGGGCAAGTGATGTTTGTCACTACAATTGACTGCATTATGGTATTACGGGTACACTTATGCAAATGCCATGTGTATGTAGACAAACTATAACACTGATAAAATCTTTAGCAAATTTCAAAATTAATGTCAATTTCTCATACTGTACATTATATTGTTGTGATGCTCAAATTCACTACTAGCATTTATGGGTGCTTTCACACTAGCAGTTCAGTTCAAATCGGGCACATGAAAAACTGGTAATGTGAAAGCTGTCGTGCTGTCAGGAGCTCACTGGTACCTGTAGGAGGTGGTCAAAGTTTGGTTGCAACTTGCAATTGTTTAGGACCTGTGCATGCATTTTAGCTGATGATGACATCATTAGTTCAACAAAACACATATAGGTGGTGACAGTTACCTTGGATACAAGCGAGAGTGAGTGTGCAGTGTAATGAAGCAGAATGAGTGCAACCAGAGTGGCAAATGAATGAATCACAATCAGCTTTTACCGCAAGAGTCCATTTGAAAGCCTTCATGCAACGCAAATACAGTAAACGCAAGTGTTGTTAACTTTGCTGCGTGTAATAGCACCAAATTAATAAAAAATAAAAAAACACAAGACAGACCAAATTTTTCTCAAATCAGATACTCTCAACAGTAAGAATTCCCCTCCCCCAAATAACGCCAGTAACTGACTGCCATGTAGCAAATGTCTATGGCTCTGACTTGTCCAAAAGTCATTTCATGGAGCCTGTGAGAGCAAACAGTTGTGATCCCAGTTAATTCAAATACAATTAAAGAAATATTAAAGTTGTAAACCAGGCATGTAGGAATATCAACACAGTTTAATGTGCTTCTAGTCAGAGTAAATGTAAATCAGCCAAACAGGTCAATTGCTATTCCCAAAACTGTGAAATCAACAATTACCTTCCTCTGTTAAAGCTTTGTAAGAAAAGCCCAAGGGCACAATGTAACAAAATAGAATCTAATAAAAGGCATATCTGAAACTAGAGCTATCAAAACACAAGGTATTTTAATAAGAAACAGTCAAAGCATTATCTTATTAAAGCACTAGCAAGGCCTGCCACTGCACACTAATACAATTCATCACACAGGGCAACAAACAACATGAGCCCACTGGGCTGGATTTGGGGATTTAAATGGAGCCTCATATTTCATCATTATGTCATTGAGTGAATACAAACATCTTGGAGAGGCATTTAAGCTTGGAGGAGTTCACAGAGGGGAGGGCTAAACTCAAGTCGCTCAATTGATAAGAAGAGGAAGCGAAAGTACTGAAGAGCAAAGGTATGGAAAATTGCCTTTCAAGTTGTTTCAGACAGGGTGATCTTGTCCCTGAGCTTTGAGCGCTAAAGGCCTTATCTTCAGGATGAGCTTGAGAAAGAGCCTCCCCCGCTAAAGCTCACTATCTGGGGCTAAACGCACACAGATTTGGCCTTTTTGTTGGAGACCATGTGGAGAGGACCCCATGATAGAGGTTTGCCTTTAAAAGGCTGCACTGAACAGGTAGAGCTGTGCATTCATCTGTAAATATAGATCAAATATGGGAGTTAGTGGAAGGGAAAAAAGGTTTGTGTAGTGGTTAGCGCACACATTGCTATTGTGTGTGTTGGTGCTTATGTGGGCAATGTGATGATGAGGCTGGCTTGGGTCATTTCCTGTCCTCTCGATATGCAAAATGGCGAATATCAGACACTTGTTAAAGCATGGTTTCAAAAGTTTCAAACCACACAGACATTGTTTAAAATGACTGCAGCAAATGCTAGAAGAGTTCTAGCAGGTACATAATGCATCAGAGTACCATCATATGGGCTGGAGAATGCAATGTGTGCATCACAGTGGGAAAAGATGTGCAATAACACCCTGAGAGGACAACAGAAGCCCACATGGGGTGAGTGGAATCTGTGTGGCCTCCCCCCACTGGAAGCCCATTTCCAGAAAGGCAGGTCCCTAGCGGGGTTAAGTGGAGGTGTGTTGTCTAACCATCAGGATAAGATTGTCCTCAGGCTAAGCACCAAATAGTAATAGTGTCGCTGTTGTTTTCTCACCTTTGAATGAAGAAGAGCACACACCTGCTCAGGTGTAACCTTGATTGCCACAAGCATGAGGATTAATGTAAGATTCATTATGATCAGAGCAAATAAATTGAACATACTGAGAAAGTATGTGACATGTTTCATTAGGATTCATAAAGGATTAGTTCACTTTAAAATGAAAATTACCCCATGATTTACTCACCCTCAAGCCATCCTTAGGTGTACATGACTTTCTCTTTCTGAACACAATCAGAGTTATACTAATAAATATCCTGATGCATCCAAGCTTTATAATGGCAATGAACTGGATCAACAAGTATGAAGCTGAAGAAAGTGCATCCATCCATCATAAACGTACTCCACACGGCACCGGGGGTTAATAAAGGCCTTCTGAAGCGAAGGAATGCATTTGTGTAAGATAAACTTTGGTAACACTTTATAATAATTTCAGTTATAAGTCATTTATAAATTATTAGTTAATGATGAACTAATAATTTACAAAACATGACTATACATTCATAAATGATTAATAAGTGATATGTTAACATTTTATGAATGTTCTATTAATTTAGTTATAAGTTATTTATAAATTATTAGTTAATGATGAACAAATCATTTACAAAACATGACTATATGTTCATAAATGATTAATAAGTGGTATGCTAACGATTTACAAATGTGTTGTAAATTATTTTTTTTAAAAAGTATGTAAATCATGAAATAAATCAAACAGATCATTAGTAGATGGTTTATAAGGATGAGGATAAGAAAAGCTTGGGGTAATTTACATTTTAAAGTGAACTAACCCTTTAAGAGAGGTACCACACTCTTTACGTTTTGATATTTTTAGGCTATATTGTAAGTGAAATTATAAAGTACCTCACCCTGTTACCAAAACATTCATAAGAAAAAAATACCAAAACAAATGTTTTACTTAATTTATGGGATTTTTTACCATTAACTATAAGCCAGAATTTGGTCCTACAGTCTTACTGACTGACAGCTCAATCTGCAACCTTGTTGGTAAAAACCTGGCACTTTTAATGTACTATTTCTTTCTAGAAAATACAAAATTACAAAAATATTTTTTTTTAATATCAGTCAGACACCAAAAACACTAAAAACCAAATTAACTAAATTCCTTCAGCATATTCACACATCTTAAGTCTGCAGAAAATCTGATCTTGATCTTTATCATTTGTGTAATCACATAGCACAGAAAAGACTCATTCAGTCCAATAAGCAAAAATCTAAGAGCAATAATAGTGCATGGTGTGCCAATGAACAAGGTCATCAGAGTGACCTATTCAGTGAGCAGAGATGCAAGGTTTATACAAATAACTAACATGAACATGACTGTTTGAATCAAAAGGGACTGTGACCTGTGACCTTACAGCAAAGACTTGCAAAATGAATAGGATAATGGATAGGTTTTAACCACAGGAAACTTTTCAATACTGTCTATCTCTGCCATTCCAACAAAGTGTGTCCCTTTGAAAGAAGCATTGCTGCTTGTTTCCAAGGTGACAGCGATCGTCCGCACTTCCTTATTGTGTCCCATGGGTGACACAATGGCTCTTTGGGACAGATCCTCTCATCTTTTTTATGGACCTCTTTTCTCTACCCTTGACTCTTTCTGTCTCTCTCTACTTTCATGTCTCTATTTTTTTCACAGCAAGGTCAAGCCAATAGGCAACGGTGCATGTCTCGCACCTCCTGTGCCAGAGTTTTAGCACACTAAGCCCTCAGAGAATCAGTCTGAAAAAAGATGAGATGCTGTGCCTGGCAAGCTACAGGTGTTAGCCACAATGAACATCAATTTAGCCATCAAGATGAGTTCATCAACTTTCTTTCTGGTGCTAAATTCACTTCCCAGCAGATCAATGATGCCCAAAGAATCACAACTTAGATGATTATTAATTAGCGGTGTGGCATTCTTCCAATAAAATGCTCAAAATAGGCACATAGGAGAGGCGGGTAACATTATATTGTTTCTGCGGTTTTCCTTTTAGTCTGGAAGATCAGAGCATGGAGTCAGACACGAAGCTCAGCTTGTGAGAAAAGGGAGGTCAAAGAGCCAATGACACATGGCGACCCGCTAAACAGCTTAATTTACCCTCAACGGGAAACGGGCTCTTTCCTGGAGAGAAAAGCGATTAGGGGAGGAAACAGCACCTCTGACTTTCCTTAATTCAAATCTTTCATTCATTCCAATTAGCCCATTCCCCAGGCCCTTCACACTACATTCAGCCTGTCAATCTGTCTGCATTATACTCGCACAAAGGGTTTTTATACTAATAGCACAGGCCACAGTTTAAAAGCTCTGGCCATAAACCAATTCTAAGAAACATTCTTTTGCTCATGTTCTCCGTAAAAGATGTATAAATAATTGTAATTGCTACAATTCTCTTTATTTAAAAAAAAAGCACCCAATAAATAAATAAATAAATAAATTTTATATATATATACATATATACTGTAAATGTATATGTATGTATATATAACTGATAATTATCCATAAATGAATATTAATATATAATTATATTATATTATTTTTCTGTTTAACATATTAAAAATATTTAACACACTTAACACGGCATCCATTTCTTTTCCTGGCATCCTTTTGGCTAACGTTACAATATATAACCACTGTCTCATTCATTCATTCATTCATTCATTCAAGTGCTTTTAAACCATTCAAGCCACTCTCTGTGAAAACACACGAAATTAGGGATGTGCAACAGCGACCGAGTACTCGAGTACTCGACCGTGACAGTGACGATCAATCATGTGAACGATGATTGAAATGTATTTTTTATTACTGATTGGTTATAGCAGCACTTTGGGCGGCGCCCTGAGCTCCGATTGTTTAGCTTTTCACAGTGTGCGTCAAAAGACGTGAAAAGAGAGAGAATGGCCTCAAAGTCACGTAGTGATGTCTAGTTTCACTTTGACAAGATGCAAGCTGTGCAGCGCAAAGTTTTTATTTTGTGCTGAAAATGTCCTTTAAATTATATTCATAATTAATTTAGCAATAATCATCAGTGATTTTCATACTGTAAAATAATATTTTGGTTGATCAGAAAGTGCAAATCGAATCCAAAATATTGCTGAAATATTAGTGACACTTTTTAAAGCACAATCGGAGTTACACTTTCGGTCAAGCTCACGTGTGCATTCACAAACCTTTTGCAGATGAAAGTTGTAATAGCTACATCTGATTAATCTACTATAGGATGTGTTGGGTCGGGATATCAACATTTATTAAGATGCTGAATGCGCTGCATATCAGTGTTTAGTTTCATGCTCAAATGCAATGCCCGATATTGACTGAGTTATTTGAGACAGTCATATTTCTTTTAGATGTTTCTTTTAAAAAAGATAAAAATAAAAATACTGATGTTATAATAATGCAGCAGTGCTTTTTTCATCATATTTGTTCAATCTTCTTCTTCGAAAACGCACAGGCAATTTATGGAATCACTTAATAATGTAAAATAAAGCACAGATCTAAATGTAAAATAAAGCACAGATCTGCCATAAACATAGCATTATAATGAGAACTTTATAAAAATCTACAGTAAATTTTGTCCTTACCTGTTATTCAGCGCGCTGTCCTGAAAGCACATCACGGCGCGAGCGCTCTCTCTCTCTCTTGCTATAGCGCGTAACTTAAAGTTCACTGGCATTTGCATCTTTTTGTGCCGATACAAGTTGTAATGTTACGTCTATATTATGTATCTAAGTTATCTGATTAATATCATAGGATGTGTCATAGAACGGGCTTCAGTTTATTGGCGTCACTCACCTCAGGCGGTGAGGTGAGATGCTTCCTTATTAATAACATTGTTGCATCATAATCATAATCTAACACTGTTCTAATCACGTTTTCATGATTTCATAGACAGGTTTTCATGTCATATTTTTATTTTTAACATGAACTTTTCTAACAGTCTTCAGATATTTTCATTATCTCCATGACGGCCCCTTAAAATAGGGTTATAATGGATTTACATGAATATTGTTTTAAAAATAAGTTCACTTAAAGGGGTCATATAATGCCACTTTTACAAGATGTAAAATAAGTCTCTGATGTCCCCAGAGTGTGTATGTGAAGTTTTAGCTCAAAATACCCCACAGATAATTTTGAATAGCATGTCAAATTTGTCACTTTTTGAGGGTGAGCAAAAACGCTCCTTTTTTGTGTCTCTTTAAATGCAAATGAGCTGCTGCTCTCAAGAAGAGGGTGGAGTTTCAAGAGCTTGTGTTAGCAGCACCGATTACCTCAGACTCACTTAAAATGTTAGAAACTGTTCAGCCTTTTTTGTTCAAACCGGAGTCGGACAATAATGGAGAGACTCAAGAAGAAGTGACAACATGTAGACTGCAACAGGACGTTTCTATGGTTAGTTGATGAATTTATGTAGCTGATGTGGAGTTAACTATCTTAAAGTCATTGATTAGCATATTCTGTAATGATAATCTATAAATCGCTCGTGTGCGAACTGTAAGATGCTTACAGAGCCAGAGAATATATGCTGCATGAAGATAGAACAGGTATAGTTTAGTTAAATTATGGTTATAATTTATGTTGGCATCTTGCTTTTGTAACATGCTATTGCATTTATGTTATGTACTGTATTGCAATAACATGGCCTCACTCCTTGCGTGTTCTTGGGAGCAGGGTTTATGTACATTTTAGGGTTAGTGATGTCACCAACCCGGGAAGAAACTCGTTGTAGTCCCTACCAGCCGTTTGTTGTAGTCCTTAAACAGAGAATTCTTTAAAAGACAATATCTCTGTTTGCATTGAAATTTCAGCGCTGTAACATTACACACTAACTAAAGTAAAAAAAAAGTGAAATCATAATCAACCACCAGTTTAAATTAAAACTTATATTTCTTTAAAGCCTATTGAACATTAAAAATGCTGGCTTTCAATTATATTGTCATGTTGAATGGCAATAATTAATGGCTAAAATTGAGGGGGAAAAAATCATTTAATAGTAGCAGCACCAGCAGCATAAGTACCAGTAGCCTACTGTTATCAGTGATACTGGCCTTCATTCATATTACTTAATAAAAAAGATGCCATTAAAACAATATTTAAAATATACCGCCTTTGTTGTTGCATTCCATGGATAAAATTTTTTTACTTACCCTTGGAATTATACAAGGGTAGGTAAATCTACAAATCATCTATGTCTACAAATCACTTGATTTTAACAGGATATGAAGTGAATTTCATCTGTTATCATACGTTTGAGATCTTCACATTAATTGAGAGACCTGAAATACTGCCCAAGACTCCGGAGACGTCTTTATGAATGCTGTGTGTGTCATCTTCTCGTCTCCCTTGTTGCACCTCTAAACGCAAAAGCAATTTCCTTCCAGGATCCTGAAGAAAAAGCGAGAGAACTTGACCTTTACTCTGACAGAAATTTCCTTTCAAGTAAACAGGCTTCTCACCACCAACCTGTGACAGAGGCTCACATTTATCACCAGCACTGATAAAATCTGCTCAGACCTGAGGGAGAACACCTTCCCAGCTGCTCACCAAAATACTCCACTCGGAGACCTTTGAGACATTGAGACCAAAAAAGTAAATAAAAAAATTCTACAGATATGGACATTTGCACTTTAACTGCCACAACAATTTAAAAAAAAAATAATAATAATTATTCGTTTTATTTTTCACATTTAGTTATTCAGTTAAAAGAGGTTTCTTTAAAATACACTGAAAGAGACAATGCCCTACTTTGGTCAGCAGCAACAGCCATTTGGATTTTAGGACAGATCCAGTGGACTGTTTAAAAGCAAAATGGGACAGGCCTCTACGGTCCACTCTCTCAGCAGTGGACGTAATAACCGCTGTGTTCGCGGTAGCAGCATACTCCAGGCTATGGACATTATTCCACCTTTGTAATGTAAAGCACATCTTAAAATGCAATTGCTTTTGCCGGCGACAACAGCAGGGGGCAAAATAAAGGCCTTAACAGGTCAAAGAACTCCAGAGGGACTTCATTCACCTTGCAAGGGCACTGAATTTATGGGATCTCTAGACCATAAACGCAAACTCTTTGGTCTGGAATAAACAAGCTTGTGCTGCTTTGAATAAATAAATGGTGGAAACCGTTTTTAGTTCAAAAGAGCATTGAAAAATATCGCTAAAAACTAGGTAACAAGGTTGCTAACTAGATTCAATGCATCAACATAACCCAAGGACCTTATTTCCAAGTGCAAATTAGGAACAATTTAAATGGTAATATATTACAAGTCTGAAGTCAAATGTACGCAATAAAACATTCACTTTCACACACAGTTACTCTGGAATCCATATCATTCCATTCATTGAAACAATCGTGAGGGACATTCACATCTCTGAATATAACTGTTGTAAAACTTTAACTCTGCCAATTAAATCTGGTAGTTTTAGCGTTATTCTGAGTTCCTGAGAAGAAGAGATGTCAGGTGAAATGTCAAAAGTATTCGTATTCGATTATCCATTTTTTACAAGGTTGAGGGAGGTGGTTGTGCATGCATCCATCTGTGTCTATCACAACGCAGCGGGTGTAAAATGAATAGCACATTCAAAACGCAAGGTCTTTTTATACAGGGGCGAATTCAATTTGATCACAGGGATCAAAGGAAGGGCATGACCTGCCAGTATTTACAAGATTTCAAATAATTCACCTTTCCACCACAGTATTATAAATTAATCTGTCATACAGACTGGTAAAAACACAAGCCCTTGGCTCAGTGATATTCATTAAACTTTTTTTTTTTCCATAAAATACGATGACTTGTGCCCTCCAGACATATTTCAAACCAGTTTGACTGGCTAATCATTCTAACCTTCTATGAAATGAATGCATTTAACTGTGCAGAGAACTGTTCATATGTACGTAAATCTTTAATTATGCTCCTCAGAAAAAAAGATTAAACAGGCAGTCATAAACTAATATACTGTAACCGTCGCAGTGATATTCACTTCATGATCACAGATTCTATTAATAGGCATTTCACAACGCAGAGATGACTTCTTTGAAAGTGTAATCCAGTAAAGTCACTCTCTATGCTCCCCTGCTGTAACCACAGCTCTACTAATATTCCCCCCACCTTTTTTTAATATCTTGTAATATTTGTCTTTCTCTTAGAACATCATATCGAGTTCATCAAGCTATCAGATTGGAAGCTACATTCATACTTTACCATAAGGCCGCCTACGGGTTCAGGATAACTACTTTCATTTCTGAGCGCTGACACTGGATGGACACAAATGTCTTTACTTTGGGAGAAATGTCTTATTAGAGAACATGTACACTGGGGACATTAAGCTCTAGGATTCCCTGCTCCAAAACCTGTGCTAAAGCAGAGAGAAAGCCATTGGACCTCTCTATCAAAAATGCTCTTTGACAATGGTTCTTAAAGACATTAATACAATTAACTGGTTTTAGTTCATAGTAGAAAACTGCTTTAAATTCAACATTTCCACTTGTTAGGATTGTGTTGGTTTGGGTGTTTTTGGTTTTTCCTTTGTTGCAGGTCATGTGATTGGGGCATGACTTCAGTACACCTGTTCCTCGTCATGGGCCTTATTTAAACATGATGCGGGAGTTCACCGGGGCAGCTGCTCAGCTCCTGTTTGGGAGCAGTTCGCCAGCACCGCGCTCTAATATTGATATTTTGTATTTTGTTGACTTTTTGATTATGTTATTTTGGTTAATAAATATTACGTTTGAAGTTATTCCGCCGTGTCGTCTCCCTTAATGTTATACCTTTGAGCCAGGTGTAACACACTTTTGAACCTTCTGTTCGGTCACATTATCAAAATTGGCAAAATTCCATGGACAAAAAAAAAGTATTTTGTCAATAGTGTAGCGATGAATGAAGTCACTTAAAACCAAGCGATCATGTGAACTTTGAATCCATGTGACCAACTTGAACCTTTTGTGAAATTTACGAGGAAAAATCTTTCATTTCACATGAAATTCTCAATTGTGTGAATTCCTATTGAGAAGACTTTATTTCATCCACGAAAATTTACCTAACAATGGTAAATGTGACTGCACTTTAGGATAAACTATTAAACTAATAATTTAACTCAGAACAGTACTTTAACTTAAGTATGCTGTTTTCAACATGACATTTTATACAAAAAAAAAAAAAAAAAAGACTGAATCAATAAAAACGTAATTTTTTTAATAGGTGGCTCACTTCTGGGATGATGGACTATACTTATTACAGATTATGGTTTCAGATATTGTCCAAAATTATGAAAAGTTACACAAAGATATGTAACAGATAAGTTCATTTTTTTTTTTTTGAGAAGCATATACTTTATGAAACGAATCAGAGCAGATAAACCTAGCCAGCTCATGAGTTTAAAAGAGGTGTGCACTGATGCGATGGAAAAAGATAGCAAAGACTGACCCAAACAGGATTTTTTTAATATATATATATATATATATATATATATAAAGAGACAGATTTAGCCTCAAAAAGATGTTTATTTGGATGGAAGCATTAGAAATGTCCAGCAAAGTGGTCATCCTTGGCTGAACTAGCTGAGAAGTCATATGCAGAATAAAACAGATCGTCACATGGATTAGCAATGGGCTTCAGTTCAAATGTATTTCTGAATTTATTTGTTCATCATCAAACTTTAATTATATATATATATATATATATATATATATATGCCTGTAGTCTTCACTTCCAAATGGGATTTTGAATCACAGAGAACATTTAATATAAAAGGTCAATTTTCTTATTTTGCAAAATTACACTCCATTACAAGCTTAAACAAGGAACTGCTAACAATACTCAGCATATCTTCGAGGCCTGACGAAACAATTCACAAAACTGATTCACAAAAATAAAACAAAATTTGAGAAAAAAAAAACTATTTTATAGGGCCTTAAAAATGTATTTGTTAAAGTCATTGTCAAATTGTTGTTAAAAGTAACAAGTAGTTGTTAAATTGTATGAGTTTCATGATGTCAATTAATTAGACATGCTTTTTGATTACTAATAGAAAAAAAAACAGAATTTGGAAAAAAATAAAACTGAATTTGAGAGAAAAAAAATGAATTTCACAGGGCCTTACCACTGTCTTCTGTTGAGCTGCTTTATAGCAGAATCAACTGTTTCAAAATTGACAAATTTTGCAACATTGACACTGTTATTGAACTGAAATGAATCAACACTGAACGGACTCAAGCTGAATAATGACACTATTGTCTTCTGTAGCGCTTCTTATAGCTGAATTGAACTTACTGCATATTTGATAAACTTATTCAACTGAACCAACACTGAACTGAATTGAGACGAATACTGTTTTCTGTAGTGCTGCTTTAAAGCAGAATTTGAATGACTTTGCCTCTGTCATGTTATTTGCCTGCTTTGAAACATTCTGTATTGTATAAAGTGTTATGTAAATAAAAAGTGTCTTGACTTGACAACAGTTGTGCTCAAACTCTTTAGGACCTACATCAATTATTCGATTATCAAAGTGACCCACCAAAGACATCTGAAACCAAACTCATCTAAATGTAAAAAGCAGATGTCTCTCTCTCTCTCTCTCTCTGGAAAACAGAAAACAGTGATACAACTGCTAGTATAATGGATGTAGCAGAGGTAGGAGGGAATAATGATGAAATTGAGCATCCTACCTTCTCAGTTAACAACCCAAAGGGGATACTAAGATTTTTGCGTAGCGGGAAAGAGCCCCTTCCTTCCCTCTCAATCACACTGACTAATTACCAAGCAAACGCAGTTAGTCACGTATAATGGCAGAGCTGAGTGAATGGAGCCTCATAAGACAGCTGGACTATTGCCCTCAAGGACATGAACCGGAGTTCTCTTCTCCAGACGCCATGAATACAAACCTACACAGAGACATGCAGAGCCTATAAAGTTTGTTTGTGGGTATTTAGTATCCCATCTTGGCTAGACCGAACTCATGAGCTCTTTTCGGGTGAAGGTCAGGGAAGGGGTAAGCGGTTATTTGAAATGAAAAGTAAGCCATTCACTCTTTCCTTTATTTTGCACTGAGGACTTGCAGCTTTTGATGTTTGCTTCTAAAAACCTCAATTACAAACATCACAAAGAAAGAATCAGATCATAAAATTTCTCTAGCCATCTGCAGTAACACATAATAGGATGTGTAAAATGGGTTTACTTGTTAGATTATTTAAAATATAGCTATCCTTTGGGTTTATGGCAGATGATGCAAGGTGACCCATGTTAGGGAACTTCCTTTTCAAAGGGAACAAGATCAAAGGCAGGATCTGATCTTGTCAGCTTACATACAGTAACAAAACACAAGGATTTTCACTGTCACTGAATTTTTATATAACTACAGTTACATAAGCCATGTCAGGGGTGTTATGTCCAAGTGTGGAAGGCAGTACTACCTCACAAAAAAAAAAAAAAGAACTGAAACACCACAAACAAAATAAACATTATGAAACAAAATATGATAACTACTCCATATACAGATGCCATAGTTTTTTAACCACTTAATTTACAAAATGGACACTATCCAAACTGTGTTGTCAAAAGTACTGATTTTGGTACCAAGTCGCTCAACAGATATGTCTGTGATTGGCTACAATGATCACTGTAGCCAATCACAGACATATCTGTTGAGCGCATGAACACAATGGCCAATCAGAGGTGTTTATTTTAGTCAGAATCTGCTCTACAGCACTCAAAATGCTAAAGAGAAATGCTGGTATCGTGACTTTTAAACATCCCAAATTTAGTAGCCTACTGCATACCACAGTGTATACGAACGAAACCAAACAACTAAACCAAACATGTTTGCTATGCAGAAAACCATTTTCCCTCTCTGAATAAATCCCTTGTATTCATGTTTCCTGTCAAAAATAAAGAATAAATCCAAGGCATAGGAGCAGCAATCATGTGACCCAAATGTAATCCCCAGGTGAAGCTGATGTAAGGACACTCTCGGCGGCGAGCGAAAGCCTCTTTCTCTTGATTTAAAGGGCTCTCCATTAGCTGTCACACCACTAGGGCGTCCGTCAGCTTGATTGCACATCAGATTCATAAAAAACCACAAAGAGGTGTGAAGTGGGCATTCCGGTATCCCTGTGCAATAGAATCACAGGTTTCTAGAGGCATATTAGGATAGCAGCACTATTTTAGTGCGACACTCAAGCAATCTCCAAGCTCAGCTTCATAGACCTGAGAGGATTACCTGGGGAAAAGAAGGATTTCTATTTGCACAATAACCGCAGAATATGGTCTGCTTTATTCTTTATTAGTTACAGTAAGTCCTTCTTTCATTAAGTGACACAGTCAGAAAGGGCTGTGCAGAGACGTGTGATGTGCCCGATGGAAGCGTAAGCCTGATGCTCTCTCTCTCTCTTTTACACACACACACACACACACACACACACACACATACGTACAAGCACACACACAGACGAGCAGTCAATGTCAGCTTTAATGAACTTCAGGTCATATCAAATCAACTGAGTCTCAAGTCATAAACTTTTATGATTAGTAGAAATAGATCATCCAGAGCAGATGAGCTGCAGTGTTTTCTCTGCACTCTAATTTCCATGCACAGCACAGTATCTCAGCACAGATCTGAGTGTGCAGCTTTAGTTGAACAGAGTAAGGGACTTAAATGTGAAAAAGAGTAAGGAACAGGAACACTAAAATAGAGAGGGTCTAAAAAATTGACTCACTTAGGTCATTCCAACCTGTATGATTTTTTTTTTTTCTTTTATAGCAGAAATTTCAAAGAATGTGCTGGTTGCTCTCTTCCATGTACTTACAATGAATCAAGACTAAAGTTTTCAGGCTTTGAAAAGGCAAAAGCACTATAAATGTTCTATACATTGTCATAAGTGTTCTATGAAACCACTGTATTCCAAGTCTTTTGAAGTCATACAATATAGTTTTGTGTGAGGAACAGAGGGGGGAAAGTCATTCACTGAAAAAAATGTATATCCACCCTAGCTCTCCTGGATTGTTCATGAGACTTTACAATAGAAGTGACATATCAGATTCATGAATAAATTCTTTTGAGTCAGATCTTTTCAATGAACCAGTTTATTCAGCTCTTAAAATTGGTTTAAATGATTGGCTCCACATGAACAGGACTGATCCAGTTCCCAATTTCAACTCAGTGACTCAGTAATCCTTTTGCTGTGATTCACAGCCCACTGGAGCTAAAATTATGAGTGAAAAACAACTTAAATTATGGCCTGTTCTTAACAGTTTCTTATAATGTATATTTCTTATAAATTATATTTCACAATTCACATGGACCACTTTTATGATGCTGTTGCATTCTTAGTGAACCTTAAAAAAAGCTTCAGTCCCCATTCACTATCATTTTAAATTTTGAGTGGACCATAACTTGAAATTAGGGATGCATCGAAATTTCAGAAGCCCAAAATTATCAGCCTAAAATGGGATTTTTGGCCGAAAGAGAAAAACGATATTCCGTTCTATACATGTGCAGAGCTTAGTTGCTCACGGCTCATGCTGAAAATAAAAAAACTAATTTAAAATAAGAAATAAATAATTTTTAAAAAGCATTTTCGTTTCGGTTTTCAGGCAAGTGCATCCAGAATTTTCGGTTTATGCCCAGAATTTTAATTTCAGTGTATCCCTAGTTAAAATGCTATTATGTTGATTTATAAAATCCTAATGTTGAAACATTGACCTCTTTGAGATATAGGAGACTAACCGATTAACCTGGGTTAAGGGAAAGGACTCGTAGATTATGCCATGTCGTTCTCATCTCCTCTCCTAATCTCATTTCAATGTGGACCTCAGCTGGAGATGTTTTTCACTTCAGAGAAGCTCCACACGGCCCCCGTCTACACATAGAAAAAAATGAAGCAAATAAATAAGAAGAAAATCGAATCCTTCCAGCCCTCACAGAAGTGCAAAGCAATGAATCAGCAAAATAAATTCTCTCCAGAGATAAACAAACATGATATTTCAGGGGCCAGAGAAGACTAGCTGGTCTCATAAAGTTCATTGGGTCCACTGACCATAAACGCAGCCAACTATTCAGTCTGGCAGTATCCACAGTAACAAGTATACCATCTCCAATAACAAATATACCTTGATGCACAGAGGCCTATTAAATCTGAACCTAAAATGGCCTGACTTAAATAGATGACTGACTCCAGGGTTATTCATCCTCTGGTGTCCTGATACAAGAATATCACTGATCCATATGAACAATATGTATGGAGAAGTGTAGGTGAATGAATAAGGTTAAGGTGTACTTTATAGTCCCAAAGGAAAATTTGTCTTGGGCTCAAAATACAGCCACTGCATCACAATCATAAACAATATATAGCACAGTAAAAAACAAAAATAAATATATCTCCATCTCATACACATACCATAACTAACAACTATAAACACAAATACATGGGGGGAATAGACCACTTACTTAATGTTGTTTAACAGCTTAAATGCAGATGGAATGGTAACATTTCAAATTCAGGATTTAAAATGTGTGTTGTATAATTTAAAATCTTATATGCCTCCCTTAGCATTGATTTTTTTCATACAAGGTCTGGAGTCTAGAGTGTTCCTTTCTACCCATGATCTTCATGGCCGTTGAATGAGATGCACACAGACTTTATCTGTACTGTCAGGTTACCATACCATAAATGTATTCTGTATCTAAACACATTCTCCAGTACAGCTTGAAAGAACAATACCATAATCTTGGTGCGTTTTCTCCCTTGGCTCGGTTCGTTTAGGCATATGTGAACACGGCAGTCTCACTTGGACCCGCACCAAAACAAACGCTCTGAGATCGCCTGAGCGAGGTGGTCTTGCCCCGATTGCAAACGAACTCTGGAGCAATAAGCGCTTGTGGTGTGAAAGCAATCCAACCCAACGGACCAACGAACCAAACGATTTCATATTTCATAACGGGAAATGTGATATATAAAATGCAGCAGTGTTTGATTCTGTGAGTGAGCAGAATCAAGAGCAGAATTTAGGCTCCTGTTAAAAACAGTAGTTAGTTTAGTTAAAAACCAAAGAGCGCCTCTTCAAAACGTTGTGTAATCGCGCTTCTCCGTGCAAGAACACTGTCCTGACGAAGCCACTATCTGCATTATAACATTCGTATAATAGTGTTTGCATGTGTCTCGACAGCGCTGGGAGATACAGAGAGATCGCGCTTGAATTAGTACGAATGTAGTACATAATTTAACAGTGGGAATGACAGCTACATTCATATAGTGTTTGTCTCGACAGTAGGTACTAAACAAGCCACAATATGCTCATGAAGCGAACTTGTCAATCATTTTAATGGATGATGCAGAGCAAACTCTGACCAATAAGGGGACAGTTGTACACGCATGTGACTTGCATAAACACATTTTGGTATGCTTTGAAATATTGCCTTGTGAAAGCAAACCAAACCAAGAAGAAAATGCAACATTGTAACAAATTAAGTCCCTGTTTCGGAACAATGCAATCTATCTACTGGTGTGAAAACACTGTGAGTTCTTTTTGTATGATTTTCAGCCCAGCAGGTCTGATTTAACCCACCATTAAATAAATGAAATGAATGGTGGGTTATGCAGTAGAGACTGTCAGTTCTGTTTCAACAAAACTGGTGACCAAAAACACAGATCTTTGCAGAAAACAATAAAAAAAAAAAAAAAAAATCATTTTGGCATTTTAATTTCTATCATCTCAAAATAATTAAATATCACTTTTTTCCTAAATAATCGGTAACCTCAATAAAATTGTTGTAATTGGAATTTAAAACAGCAGTAACAGATTGTCTCCAAGCACAGAATTAGGCCCAGAACTTCTTTTTTGGCTGATGGTTTTGTCTTTATTAGTCTAATTCATTTGGATTGTTTTCAAACATGGCTGACTCATTTTTTGACAAGGTGTAATTAATTACTATGCAAATGGTTTCAAGCAACACCCTCTCATTTTGGCACGAATAAGCGGCGTCTCCGTCTACGTTTTGGAATGTCATCAGAAAAACTAAAAAAACAAATAAGAAAAAAGCTCTGCGCGAGTGTAGGCAATCATGTGGGGAACTTGACTTCACAATAACATTTCTCCAAGAGATAAAAGAGCAATAATAGGACACAAGGCTGCAACACCTGCTAGTCCAGGTGCAGAGCCATGTGTTTTGAAGACTTTATATCAAAAAGTCTCCATCTCTATGTTCTCTCAGGAAAACTGAATTTAAATGTAATTCAGTATTAAAAAAAAAACATCTGTCCCAAATGCACAAACACACAATGGTCACAAAAAATATAGTTGGACACTGAAAATGCACTTAAAACGTAAGTGAGTGAGTGAGTGAGTGAGTGAATGTAGAATGAATGAATATTTAAATATGATGTAAATAAATGAATAAACACTGACAGGTGACAGTGACATTTATTTTAAATAGTGATAGCACAAATAAGCAATGAGAAGTGTTAAAGGTGACCGATTTTGCTAAATTCACTTTTACATGCAGTTTGAAAATAAATGTGTGTCGGCAGTGTGTGTACACAACCATCTTATAATGGTAAAAATCCACCCACCGCTTTTTCATATTCCCCCAAAAATCATAAACAGTCTCTCAAAATGAGTAATTTGCATTTTCCATACATTGTGATGTCAAAGACTATAGAATAACACAAGACGCGTCACTCGTATTGTTTAGAATGGGATAAAGTGCAACGCAAAATATGGCAGAATAAGTCCCGCCTTCTAAAAAAGAGCCAATCGCTGAGTCATCGCGTCACTGCAGCGGCCGTTAGAACCTACACTTCCTATAGAAACAGTCAGACAGTTGTTGTCAGATTTCATCTGTGATTTCAAATATGAAATTTAATCGAAAGCTTGGCCAACAGCTTTGGAGAATTTGATGTTTCCCCACTTGCATGTCCGAGAGACGTTTCTAAGATGGCCGGCGAGTGAAATTACTTGTCTTAAAGGGACTTTGGCTGTACAAAGTCTGCCATGTTTATCTCCTCACTGGAGCAGCTAGAGGACACCTAAAGCCCTATTTGGATGGTAATTGTTTCTCACGTGGATGTCTGTAATAAAATTAATTGATAAAACTCATGCATTTGGCGATTTATTCACGGTGGAGGAGCAAGTTTAGTGATCCTACGAACCCGGGAATGCGCTGCTCAAGTGGTCGCATGATTATCTGCTGTAAATAAAATATCATATGCTTGTAATAATACAAATAAATTCATACTTAATTTAATAATAGTAAAATAATATCCTATTTATTATGTGATTATTTAAATCTCCTGTTTAAAAATAGGAAGATAGACATGCTATAGTTTAAATGGTTTTAAACAAAAAACACATATTATTATATACACATATTAATAGGAGTAAATTTGGTTCTGAAAAAACTAGCATAATGTGTTTGCCACTTAGATGTGTTAACAGTAAATGCCTTTCATATTTTTTCTTGAGGCCACTACATATGAGCAAACACCTACAAACCCCAGACTGATACTCTTGGGCAATCCTTAGAGGACTGTTTATTTTGAGATCTTTGCAAAAAAAAAAAATAAATCAATAGCAGCCACTAAGATTGTGAGGGATTTCACAACCATCCTCACCTATTTATAGTGCCTGATGCTCTGTGAACCATGAAATTAATAAATAGCACGCTTGGTAATTGCCTGGAAACCATGTGAAGAGGAAAAGACTGCTATGAAATCAATGGCATCAGATGCGGTTTCTAATAAGTTGTCACATCATTGTCAATGACCTTCATGCAATTAAACAGAAAGAAGGTTCTTGATTTGTGGACGGCCTGAAATAATGACAGAGGAAGAAGAATGCAGTGACATTAATGTGGCTTCAGCAGAGAGGATCTCATTGTCACTCTCAAAGATCACACGGTACATTTGAACGGGGCCTAGAGAGAGAGCATCAAAATCAAATAGCTGCTCTCAAAGAAGCTGAGGGCAGAGCGGTTAGCCCGAGAAAAATATCAGCCTCAAATAAGTCGACATCATCAGTCCTCCCGAGGCAGCAGTGAAAGAAGGACGTGGCCCTATTGAAGCCAACGACGTGGCGATACTCTTTGCCTCTGGGTAAAAATAGCACTGTGTTAAGATGAATTCAATCACCAAAAGCTTATTGTTCACATTTATAAAATGGAGAATTCAAAAGTATGTCAGTGAATGACAGTGACTGTGTTGTTATCCTAATGATTGCTTGGAGAAAGGGCAGTCAGGGACTGCAAGTAGACTTAAACACAGCAAAGGAAAAAGGAACAGACTTGGCTTTTCCATGTGAACGATCCAAAAGAATGTGCGAAGAGCGGGCGAGTGTAATAACCAGAGTGCCAGAGGTCCTGCCTTGAGTGATGAGCAGCTCAATGGACGCCTATGGAGGTCAATGGGGTCACTGTGTTCGAATCGGGAGGACACTGATGTGTTCCTTGACTGTACCTGCAACCATAACAAAAAGGTCTAAAAAAAAAAAAAAAAAAAAATATATATAATTTTCACAGATAAAGGAATGAACACTACTGCCGCACAGTAAACATACACAAGAGAATCATGTTGCTTCATTGCAGTTTTTCACTGAACGGTGTCGTTTTAGTCTGAAGTGTTTGCAGCTACAATGCCCTTTTTAGCTCTGAGCTCTTCACACACTTGACTCTGTTAAGTAAGAATCCCTATGGAAATCTGCCGACATGCTCCGTGTAATAATTGCATGCTAGATACCGTGCTCCAAAATCCTTTTTAACTTGTCAGTGCAAATGGAAAAACAGTCAATTCATTTTGCTAGTATTTAAAGGGCTGTTATTCACTCATTTCTGTCTCACACCCCTTTGCCAGATATTGCATTGTGTGGCAAAGCTGGATGGGATCAAACAGCATTTTGAAATGCCATGTTGTTTCAACATTACAGAGGACATTCGCACAAGCTCTTCAAAGCATGGAAACTTATTAAAAATCACTCTTTCCATCGTAACTCTGTGGGAGTTCAAATACAAAATAAAAAAGCTAGCGCTTTTTATACGACCCACTGCTGAAATGCAAAAACCTGCCCTGGATTTCCAGGTCTACCTCCTAGAATGCTGTATGGATAGATGAACAATAACACCTGGAAACCTGAAGAAAACTTTCCCAAAAGAGAAAAGAAAAAAAAAAAGGATCTGAGGAAAAAGAGTAGAAGTAGACAAAAAAACTGAGTCCAGATACATAGACTTAACATCTGACAAGTGGCAAAAGCAAACTTTTCTCTATGAGAAAGGCCCTGTACTGTAAATCCTCAACAAATATATCCAATCCATTCTGATTCAGATGCTTGTTTGCATACTGAGCAGCTGTTGTTAAGTACTGAGAGAGCTGGTGAGAATTTAGTATTATTGATTCAATACTGCCTCACCTGTTCAAATGGGGAAGTGCAGACTGTCTTCTACACCTGAAGCAGTTGAGACTGAAATCACAGCTCTATCAGTTGATAATTAAAAGAATCCACCCAACAAAATGCATTAAAAGGGTGCCTATTGTTTATACATTATATTTGTTTATACATTCACACACATACATAAATGTCAGGATCTTCATGACCTTTACTGACAACACAGAATAAATAAACTGAGAAAAATCAAGTCAAGTCACCTTTATTTGTATACTGCAGCTAATAAATAAAGCAGCTTTACAGTGATAACAGGAATATGATTCGATGCAAACAGAGTTCATTTCGGCTGTAAAGCAGCTCTAAAAGAAAACAGTGTCATTGTTCAGCTGAAATCAGATTAGTGTTGATTCACCTCCATTGTTAAGATTATTAAATTATTTCTATAAAGCAGTTCTGCAGAAAACACTTATGTCATCACCCAGGCATGTGTTTAGTACGAGGCAGAGCTGGAGAAAATAACCAACTAGTCACGACTGTTTCCTGAAACCATAACATGGAAACATGGTCGTACCTTTGTCGTATTAACCACAATGGTTCAACAATATAGGACTGTGGTTAATGACGTCACGCACAGGTGGAAGAGTAATAACTTCTGCTAATTAATCTATTCAAGATCTCAGAAATGCTGCTGTAACGAACATGGCATGACTACTGTTTTTGTTTCATGTCATTTCGCTTTATTTAACGCTTGATTCATTGCAGGTTCCTTGACATGTCATATGAAAGTTTTCTGTGATGGTAGGTTTAGGGGTAGGGTTTGGGATATAATATACAGTTTCTACAATATAAAAGTCATTATGTCTATGGAAAGTCCCATAAAACTTGTGTATCAGCACGTGTGTGTCAACAATAATGGAATTTAATTTCAAGGTCATATTTCATATTTTCAATCAAACTATAAAATCAAAATATGAATAAAATAAATATCATGAATGTTCATGAAGCTCCCCAATCAGACAAACTCTGCTAGTTTTCATCAATATTCCAGTCCAAACAAACACGTCTATGCCAAACCAGACAGGTCAATAATAATAATAATAATAATAATAATAATGTACCTATAGTGAACAATAGCCCCTCCACTCTCGGCCCAAAGAGCCTCCCAGTATAAGGAATGACTTTTTCTCTTGGTGATATAGCATTATGGGAGTATTTGACAGGGCCTCTCTGCCAATGGCGGTGCTGGGCCAGTGTGCATCTCACGTGAAAATGAAAAATATGGCTCCATTACTACAGAGAACCTGAAATTTATGAAAAATTACAAGTCCATAACATATGAAGTGAGACATGCTATGTTGTTGAACTATACATTTAACATGGGTAATAAATACTAATATGCAAATCTATTACCATAAAGCAAAAATACATATGTCTATATGTCAATATGTCTATTTATTTAAAGCTCAGTAAAATTAATTTTATAAATATATATATATATATATATATATATATATAGTTTGGGGTCAGGATTTTTTTTAAAGAAATTAATACTTTTTTCCCATCAAGGATGCATTAAAGACATTTTCTTTGTTAAATAAAAAATTTCAAAAAATATAGAAATATATAGCAGCACTAAAGTTTTAAAAATTGATCCTAAAAAATGTTTCTTGAGCATAAAATCAGCATATTAAAATGATTTCTGAAGAATCATGTGACATAAGAAATCATGACATCTTCATGCAAAGAATCCTGTACATGAGTAACTTCCCTTATCCAGGCAAAGTCTGAAACAAAACTGTGACACTGTGAACACTTGAAATGTCGCTGTGTCCATTTGTCCGAGTAATCTTGAAATAATGCTTGGTTATTATTTGGAACAAATGCATTCCCCATGGCGGATAAACCACAGCAACCTTGGAGTCAACAGAGTATAAAAGATTTCCGAAAAGCAACAAGAAACATGTCGCAACAATTTCTGCCATCCTTCTTGGAAAACAGCTCTACACATTTTTAGATGGGAAATAATGTGAGGGTGGGGAAAAGCAGATGGCAGTCACATCAAAAAGAATAAAAGTACCGGTGTTGAAATCCTGCCATGCCGTGTTTGGCTCTTGCTCGTTCTGGCAGGCCACTCTTCATCTTCCTGGGTGTAAAGTCCTGGATTAGACTGGCGTGGTGGACAGTTCCATGTTAATTCTCCTGGCTTTGGAATTAGACGCCCCCTCCTCTACCATCCAAACAATAAACAAGTCATTGCCTGCTGTTTGCAATAATCTCTTCTGGGCAAATATCAGGAGTCCTAGCAAACACGACTACCCAATGTAAATGCTGTTCATCCAGAATTTGCTTCACGGGGTGATTTTCAGGACTTCAAACAGTGGGAGACATCCCTCAGGAGCAGCAAGGGCTATAGAGGAGATTAGATTGCTATCGGTCTGGATGAGAGCCGCACATGGAGGTTTTCAGAGTTGCAGATGGAAGGTGAAAACAGAAACAAATCTTTGTTACTGCAAGAGATCAGATTATCCTTTGCTGATCTTGTTTTCTGGATGAAATCACAAGATTCCCACATGTCAGGCCTAAAGAGGTAAATACTGAGTTAAGGCCAAAAAAAAAAAGGTTTAAGACTAATTGCTAAAATGACAACTGGACGACTTGCAATTTGATTTGAATGCTCCAGGACCAAATCCATTTCCATCAAAATAAGACCCAGCATCTGGGTTAATGACGTTATCTATCTATCTATCTATCTATCTATCTATATATATATATATATATATATATATATATATATATATATATATATATATGATTACTTCTACTGGATTGTTACATTGAGTTACATATAAACTTGAAGAGTTTTCAAACTCATATGAAACTAACATGCATACAAAGATTACATTTCTAAGGCACATAATTTAAACTAGGTTTGTAAAATATTTTTCCTTTGCTTTATTGTAGATACTTTTGTATGCCATTGAACCATCTGTCCTTTCTTTTACTTCTTTGATTCCTGTCTATCAGAGCAAGGCCAGACTTGCGAATCACTCGGCTTCACACGTTAATGAATGTTTTTAACATAAAAATGTGCTGCTGGACACAGTGTTGAGAAGTAAAATGTAATTAAAATAAAGTATATTGATTACCCCACAGCACGGACTATAAATAACCGAAGCCATAAATAAGCGACGAGGACAGGTGAGTTGGCTGATTTATGTCTGTACTCCCATGAACAGCAGAATAAATCATTCACAGCTATGTTCTTATTGAGTTATGAACCCTCTCTGCACGCAAAATAATTGCTGCCTCTATGTCATCTTCTTGTCTTGTGTATTTCCAAAGAATAGCTAAGTCGGTCAGCATGCACAGAGATGCATTTTGAATACATCTAGTTTATTGCTGTTATTTTCCAGCCTTGTATTTCATACATCTGAAATCATTAAATGGCATAAAATATTTGTCAAAAACCATGATCTCCATGCTGTTATTCATCACAACGTTTTAGTTTCCACAAGCCTTCACTGTAACAGCTGCGTAGAGCTGAAGCATCTGGGTAACAAGTGTAGTTTCTATATAGTATTCAGTGGTATGCACATTAGAAAACACTTGTTTGGTATAATTAGATGAAATTGAGAGGCAGTTGAGTAAGTAGGAAGATGAGTGTGTGATGTTTAGAAAAAAATATTTCAAAGCAAACACTTCAAAGCTGAAAAGTAGATCTAGTGCAAAAGTATATATGAGAGCTGCATCAAAGAGGATTCCAGTGTGTGAAGGGTAACTATGCATGAGTATAATCAATAGTTTCATGCTAGATGCACAGACACGTCAACTATTTTCAGACTAGAATCTCAGCATGCAACAAGACATTTAAGTCAGAAATAGTAATTTTCTCACCTTTTAATTTTAGTTTACAGACTTATTTTTACAGCATTTTTCGGACATACTGAAGTTAATGTCTCTCATACTGTAAGTTAAAGTTAAGGCCCCGATATCTTTAAGTGAAATCAAAGAACGAACTGGTGTGACGTCATTTCAAAACAAAGTTTGTTTCGAGAGTTTGATACAGCTTTCCAAAGCAGACTTCCTGGAAAAGTTCGGCTGGTACACAACCATAGGTCCATGTCGATTACGTAATAGGTAGGTGTGTTCTGTGGCTCCGTCTTCTTTGACATTGAAATCTTCTCCGGGTCATTTCTTCTGTTTAGTCTGTCGAGGTCAGACGTCTGTGAGTAAAGCATGAACACATTGGAGAGCCGCTTTAATGTAGACACTATAGTTGTAATTCTAACTGAAAGACAATGACACTGTTTTTTCAAGTTTAATACTGTAAAGCTGCTTGACTTTAAACAATCTATTGTATAAAATGCTATATAAATAAATGTGATGTGACTTTACTAGAGTGCCGAATTGCAGAGCTAGTGCAAACATATCCATGTCTCTATGATCAGATGCTTTCTTAACTACTGTGATGACGTAATATCGACCCAGCAAGGGGGAAACAACCATGGCACTATGGATATTATTAGCTTTTGTTAAATAATTCACAAAATATTTGTCAAGCTATCACACTAGTATGGCAGATCTTTGTGAATAATTTAATAAAAGCTTTGATAGTTTCACAGTGCACAGTTCATTTCACAAAAATAATGTTGACCATTTTTATCGCAGAAACATTTGTAAAACCATTACAATAACTGTCCCGATGATAAAAACTCATTTACATTTAAACTTGTTTTTTTTTTCCATTTCAGTTTTGAGAGGATGCAAACTTTTGCGGTTGACTATGAATTTGACATCTGAAGCTTTTAATAGAGTAGAACATGCTTTGTTTTTAACACGTTGGTACCTTGTTTTAACTGCTACATTCCTTATCACAGTATCCATTATTTTCAATTCACTAACAAACACTATTGTACTGTGAAAGGCATTTAACTTCCACTGATCTAATGTTTGCATACAGATTATAAATTTCAATCTTTTTTTTTTAATCTGTTTCGGGACAGAAATGGCTTTATTTCATTACAAGTTTTTAAAACCTTTTGACTAATGCATTTACTTGAATTTTACAGTCATTTGGGATATACTGGATAACAGATCTATGACAGATAGGCTCATTCTGGGATGAGTCGTTCAATGGGACTGGTATTAATAAAAGCTTTTATTGGATTAACAAGAAAGTTTTCATTTCTGAAATTTACAGGATATTCTTATAGTACTGACCTCTTATACTGTATATTGCTCAAGGAAAAGTTTATTTCTCAATTCATGACCCCTTTAAATGAAAACTTGTCAGCACACTGTAGATTCAAACTTCTACCAAAACTGTATTAATCCAATCAACAGTTAGCATGTGAGGTTGCTGTTGCCAAGTTACCGTACAACTTTGTCATGTCAATAATTAACCATGCATGGAGGTGACTGTTGTTACAGTGATAAATATAGGACTCCAAACGAGCAACTCTGCCAATTAAAAACTGACATTCACTCTCACCATGTCCTAATTAGGAGGCACAAACCCGAGTTCAACAAATAGATGGGGTGTTAAAGCAGACGTGAATGATTTATTATATCAGACAATTGGCATTTTGATCTATATAACAAGATGAACTATATGCTCTTGAATAAAATATGATTTGTAATATTCCATCACCATTTTGGGATATAAAACACCTTCCGAGCTCTGGCATTGGTTTTTAATTGTCCATTCTGATTGATTGATTGATTGATTGGCTTTCAAGTTTTAGAAATGAAGGGGATTTAAAACTTTCACACCATGTTAAAAACAAAATCATGTTGTACTCTATTAAACTGATGTCAAATTCATAGTCAACTACAAAAGTTTGCATCCTCTCCAACTGAAAAAAAATAAAATTTGCTTTGATCATCACAACAGTTAATGTAATGGATTTACAAATGTTTCTGTGATAAAAAATAGTTAAAGGGTTAGTTCACCCAAAAATGAAAATAATGTCATTTATTACTGCCGTTCCACACCCGTAAGACCTTCGTTAATCTTCGGAACGCAAATTAAGATATTTTTGTTCAAATCCGATGGCTCAATGAGGCCTGCATAGCCAGCAATGATATTTCCTCTCTCAAGATCCATTAATGTACTAAAAACATATTTAAATCAGTTCATGTGAGTACAGTGGTTCAATATTAATATTATAAAGCGACGAGAATATTTTTGGTGCGGCAAAAAAACGAAATAACGGAAGCTTCAGGAAGCTTCGGAGTGTTATGAATCAGCGTGTCAAATCAGCTGTTCAGAGCGCCAAAGTCACGTGATTCAGTTTCCAAATCATGATTCGACACGCTGATTCATAACAAGAAGCTTTCTGAAGCAGTGTTTTGAAATCGGTCATCACTATATAAGTCGTTATTTTGGTTTTTTTTGGCGCACCAAAATTATTCTCGTCACTTTATAATATTAATTTTAAACCACTGTACTCACATGAACTGATTTAAATATGTTTTTAGTACATTAATGGATCTTGAGAGAGGAAATGTCATTGCTGGCTATGCAGGCCTCACTGAGCCATCGGATTTCAACAAAAATATCTTAATTTGCATTCCGAAAATTAACGAAGGTCTTACGGGTGTGGAACAGCATGAGGGTGAGTAATAAATGACATTATTTTCATTTTTGGGTGAACTAACCTTTTAACATTTTGTTTTTGTGTGTGTAAAATGAACTGTGTATCAAAGCATTAGTTAAATTATTCACAAAAATCTGTTATAGTGATAGCTTGACAGATATTTTGTGAATAATTTAACAAAAGCCAATAATGTCCAGAGTGTCATGGTTGTTGCCCACTTGCGGGTCGATATTACATCATCACAGAGAACATCTGAAGCAGACATCAGCATACTGTACATCTTTGGCTGTTAGCGGAAACCACACATGTAACAGTGTACAGAATCTTTCATGTCAGTTTTCATCACTGAATAGACTTAACTTGGAGACTTCAGTATTAACTTGGAGAATTTCAATATGTCAGAAAATCGCTACGAAAATAAATCTATGGGTGCTAAAGCAGACATGACATTTTGTACATCAGAGAAAAGGTATGTTGATCTATATAACAGGAATATGAACTACATGCTCTTGAATAAAATATGCTTTGTAACATCCCATCACCATCTTGGGATATACAACACCTTCCAAGCTCTGGCATTGACTTTAAAGCATCCTTTTTTTCTTTTCTTTTTTATATTATTATTTTGAGAAGCTGTCAAGTTTCAGAGAAGAAGGGGTTTTAAAGCTTTCACGGATCGTCCAAACCTTGTCATTATGTGAAACAATGTATTTTGAAAAGGTCCACGAGCCTATTATTTTACCGGATGAAAGCAACTGCGGTGGCCGACTTTGTCGACCTGACCACTTTGTAAGCAGCTTTTTCATGGTTGTTTTTTTTATGATTTTCTCTCCCCACTCAAATTCCCGTGATCATCATAATATCCTGCCCTCGGATATCCAGAAGGTCTCTACATCCGCGTTTAACCGCATATGCCTATGAAAGAGATAGCACGACAGTCAAAGCGCGTCTGGAACATCACTCGGGGGAAACAGATCTCCAAGGCCGCTTCATCACGTCAATTAGGAACTCTATCCTAAAAGACGCATTACTGGATGTGAGGTTTGACGGATACGGGGCAGCGGCAGTTCATCTGTGACATATTGATGCCATGGTGTTTGGTAGGCAACAACCGTCAAAGAGATCGTTTTCAAACATCTTGGGTTACTGTGCTTGACTTAGTAATGTCATTGATTGTCGTCCAGTTTAAAAACAGCACATAACAGGGGTACATAACAATGAATGACACAACGTGATGTGACGAGTAGTATGGTTGCATAGGAAGATCTGTATGCTTAGCTCAAAGGTCACAAATCATTGGTTTAATGAGTGCCTTAATTCTGGGTTGCTTTGATTGGACTGCCAGATTGATCATGGTTATTCTGCTTCACTTGGCCCATAGTGGTATCAGTTCCAAACACATTTAGCTCAATAACAGATGATGAGAGGAGCCCAGCCATGCTAATGGGCCGCCATGCCCTGTGTCTGGGATAAAAGGCTGAAGTCTTGCCATCATCACTCAGACTGCTAGTCTATTCCCAGTCTTTTCCTGCTGAAATAGAGCCAGTGGTTCTCATTAACACATGATTTTACATAGTTTTGTTAATTTCTAACAGGCGTGCAACTAATTTTCTTGTTAAAACAGAATCTTTTAAAGTCTTTTAGACTTTTAAAGTGCTTGGAAGGAATAATGTAGTCTGTAAAAAAAAAAAGAAAATCATGGACTGTGATGAACCTTTTTACAAAGAAAAAACTTGCTCTCACACCCACCTGCTGCCAATACTGAGCAGCTCTGCACTGGTGGTGCAATCTGCTCTTATAATCCAATCAGAAAGAAAGAGTAATTTCTCCTGACTAGAACTTGTTCACACTTTCCCATGTGCTGATTATAGGATTTGTGAAAGGATGTTAGCTGGTCATTTTGTACCATTTTGTGATAAAGTTAATTTTTTTTTGGCCAATGAAGATTTTTGCAAATATGTAAAATGCATCAGATCACTCTGCACACTAGAAACAATGTGAATCCACACCACAACAATTAAAGCAGCAAACTTTTGGCCACGGCCTGTTAAGTGGGGAGCAGGACCTGCGGGACTAAGATCGTTTAAACCTATATATTGTCACACCTATATATTGTTTGCTTTATTCCCAAACTGGTTCAGTTCGCTTTCACAAGGCAACATTTCTAAATGGACCAAAATTAGTTAATAAGAGTCAAGATTGAGTAAACTCTCCTCTCATTGGTCAGCGTGTAACTGTTTAAGTTCCAGTATTTGGCTCATAACGGTCATAAGTCAGGATGGATAGACAACAGATCCACGGGATGATTGTGGCTTTCTTTGTAGCTGTCATTATATTACTTTATCATTTTTTGCAAGAATCAAGGTTTTGTCTATATTTTTGTGTGTTTAGGACAGTTGTTCTGAAATTTCGTTTGTTCGTCTGACCAAATTTCATTATGGCATTTCACTTTGTCTTTGATCCAGATTAACACACAAATTTAATTTGAGAGGCATTAGCAAAGGAAACACTGCTGCGTCTGTCATTACCCATCATATATTGTGATACAGCCTGGCTTTTTGGCTTGATGGGTCAGATTGCTTTCTCACCACAAGCGAACCGCTCCAGAGTTTGTTTGCAAACCACCTTGTTCAGGCAATCTCAGACTGATTGTTTTGGCGTTGATCGGAGCGATTGCCGTGTTCACATATGCCTAAATGAACCGGACCCAGGGAGAAAACGCACCAGGTTCCGAAACAAATGCTCCAAATAAGCCAGATGTGAAAATGTCCTAAGAAGTCTCATTCTCATCTGAGGATGCCTCCATATAATCAGGGTCGATTATTTTTTCCCCTCCTCCACAGCACTGGAAATATCAAATGTCGTGTGAACTATCAGTGGTTCTCGAAATACGACGGGTATGGTTATGTTAGGTTAGGGCTTTAATGCACAGGGAAGTTTTTGAAGATGTTATAATGACCTCAATATCATCCAAAACAAATGTGTGTAAAATTTGGATATTTCTTATATGTTTTATACAGCTGAATGAGCCTGACCCCAGTGGGAGGTGGGAAGTAGTTTGCGACGTCAGGTGTGTTCAAGTCACTTTCGATGGAGCAGCTGGCGGTGTACCTTCTCTTAAATAACTACACAAAAATACAGCACGGTTTGAACTCTATACTTCTAGAAAATGAAGAACAAAGAATGTGCATCAGGTCTGTTTTGCTTTTTTATGTTTTTAATTAATTTATGAAGCCACTGTAAACTTTGTCATTACATGTTATATTGTTATGTTACAATGCCATAGTCTAAATACCTAAATATTGTGGTATTCCGCCATGTTTCTCACTGACACGACCCCAACTCGTATAAAGAAAATCCCGATCTTTCCGACATGACTCAAACACATCAATAGTATATATCTATTCCTCATGTATCAGTGATAAACAAGAAAATAAATGCCACTTTAGCCGTCCAATATCACAAATTTCGAAATCTCAATCTCAACTCCCCTGAAAGACACAGAATGAGAGCAAGTGAGCTGCTCTTGCAAAAAGAGGAAATCACACATGCAGACAGCAAAGATATTGTAGGAAACTATGTGTCTCTCCCTCACACAGACACACACACACACTTTTCTAGTAGCACTATGCAGGCGTGAAGCAACAGCCTCAGAGTAATCCTGCCATCTTCTCACTGTGCTTCTAATTGTTCCCCTAGCTGGCAGGTGTGTCTCTTGCTGCGGTCTCAGCAGGCTCACATACATGTGCGCGCACACACACACACACACACGCATGAGTACTCCCTCGCACAAATACACCACAGATAAACAAATACATGTGTAAACATACTCTGATATGCACACACATTTGCTTCCGTGTTCCGAAACACATGAAATCCTATGTTCAGTCACCTCATACATTACAACTAAATTACAGGGCTGACACTTTTGGACAGGATGATGGGATTTCTGTCAGCTTTGTTTTAGCTCTCCTTCAGTATACATCACGTGAAGCTCATTACATACACAGAGAGAGGTGATATTTCTCTCGTTCTCGCACATAAAGACACAAACTCTGTAAGAATGTGAGCTTCTCCTCCCACAGTCTTCCTGTAATCTATAAAAGAAGTCAATATTTGCATTTATATTTATTTTCTGATGTCAACAGACTATTAATGAGGTGCTCTGGATGAGGAATGTGCTCTTATTAGTGGGCTATTAGATCAGTGCTCAAAACCGCACTCAGAATATGTTCTATACTGCTGAGAAACCACAGTCGATGGCGTTTGCACTGGAAAGATGCAGCTCCTACTTGGGTGTCTGGGATTGGAGTTTTATTATTAGCTATTTTTATTGGAAGTGACTTGTATTACACTGATTGTAGGGAGAGTCCCTCTGGAGCAGCCTGGGGTTAAGTGCTTCGCTCAAGGGCACAATGCTGATAGGGCTCTTTCAGCAACCGCTAACACCTCCATGTGGTTGAGTATGGAGCTTTTTTCCACGAAAACTTGTGCCACATTCACATCTTGACCAAATTCTGCATTAGATTCAACACTGAGTTCGACAATTATTCGTTTAAATGGCAGCACTCATAAGACCAAAATGGATCCATGTAGCATTGATGGTAATGACGGCAATATATGTCATCAACTACATAAATTCTTTGTTTGCAAAACACTACAGAACTAAGAAAGTGCACAAGTAACAGACAATAATAAAATGTAATTTTCTTTTTCTGCAAAACATAACAAAAGACATTAAAAAAGTCTGTTTTGATTTTTGTTTGTTTCATCCAATGTTGTTGTTGTTTGGAACAAATGAGAGTAAATTAACATTTTTAGACAAATTCTTTTAATTTGTCCTCTTGCCAAGGTGAAAGTAGACTTAATATTACAAATTCAATCAACAAAAATCAAAGGAAAGAATCTGTAGGGCCATAGAAATAAGACATCAAAAAAGTCTGTGTTAGGGCAAGGGGTAAGTTTTCATTTTTTTGGCGAATACATTAACAAATTTGTTTTTTTTTTTCAAATAAAAATATGAACAAATTAATTTCAGAGACTTATTTTGCTGCATTGTATTTACATCTTAAATATTTATAAACTAGACTAAAAACTTCAAAATTCAGCAAAGTTTTTTACAAGTTAGGGTTAGAATTACATATTTGACTAAAAAAAAAAAAAAACAAGGCCCTGTCATTCCACAAACCAACAAACCGCAGGAAAGTATGAAATGTTGCTCTCTCCTTACAGCTTCCCCAGCTCTGTGAGGCTGAAAGAGCTTCAGTACGTAACTCTGAAAAATGCTGAAACAGAGAAACCCACATTTCAAAGAAAATGATCAAGGATTTTTCCTACAAAGATATTTGGCCCACACTTCAGATTCCTCAACGAGACCAATGGTGAAGTATTCCCTGCATTTGGATGCACAGCTTACGATCACTGTTAACTGAGTCATAGACACAGTTTAACCCAAAGCAACTTGTACACTTTACCCCAAAACTTCAACAACAGTTCACATTTCAGGTATGACTTATTTGATTTACCACGCATATAGTTTTGAGACAAAAATTGTGCAGTTTCCTATACATTAAGATGAGCGTTAAAATACTGAAACACTGGGATTATGAGTCCAAAAAAAAAAAGATTTTTTCACATCTTGTAAACTTGTAAATATAGTAATTATTATTATTATTATTTAAAAAAAAGGCTAATTCTAGCATGATGGAAGCATAGCATTATTCCAAAAAAAGAGATATGAGTAAGAATTTATTACCCTACACAAATCCTCAAGAATCAGAGAAGCTGCACATTAATAAACTTCACATACAGTATATTTTATTTACCCAATCACAGAGGCACTCTCCAGCTCAGTGTCACTGTGAGGGCAAACACATTCCATCAATCCTCCTACACACTCTATAAAGCACTGCACATATTTATTCTCACATGCAGGGATAGTGTCACTATTGACAAAGTTTGCCATATGTTGGGTATCCATCAGAACACAAGCTTCTGCATATAATGGACCTGTCATGATTCATGGCTGGTCTGAGTGAACTGCACTGACCTAGGAGCTTTGATGATAGCTCTGCTGATGTCTCATAATATATGTATCATTAGTCCTTAAAACTTTAAACTGTAATTTATGCACCCTTATGCTGGGTACACACTGTACCAATTGTAGCCCGGATTTTCACTCGCCGACAGTTTTGTGGAAATCACAGACAAACACCCGTAATTGGAGGCAAATCGGTGCTCATTCATGTGAGTAACAATTGCGTAGTGTGTATGATCAAAGAAGTGATCTGAGAGAAGTGCAGATGAGTCACCGATGCCCATGAAATATTTAGCACGATAAATATCTGGACCTGTCTGCTACTCACGCAGCGTGAAATGTATTTTGACTGGAAATTACATCGGCGACAACCTACAACCAATGAGAGCGCAAGATACAGTGCAAGGGAAAGTTCAGGGGGAGGAGTCACAGACCTGCATCAGAACATCAGCAAGCATGGCTTCTGCAAGCAACCATTTTCTTCTTCATATTCTTCTTTCTTTTTTTCTCTTTTTTTTTTTGCTGCAAATCAGCACACTTAGATCATAAGCTTCCTGCATGCATCATTTTAACAAGAAGAAATCCAGTCTCGCAGGAGAATTCCTGTCTCATGCATGCCTTACGTTATTTCCTGTATCACTTCTTGCATGTGTTTGGTTGTGAAATGTAGACCAGACAGAGTTGACTGTGATTCTTCCTATTAAAATGCTGTGTAATGTGTGACCCCCTGATGCCGATCCATCGTGTTATGTGCACACAACTGCAACTAAATTGTACCCCAGACAGTTCTGTAATATGAGAAGAACAGCAATCCGACGACTTTGAAAACTGTGCAGTGTGTACCCGGCATTAGTGGCACCAAACTTTACAAACCAATTTCCCAAACACACCCCCCTCATTTATTTGTGTAGTCTAACAGATGGTCCTGTCCCAAACTCATTCCATTGGATCAGTCAATGTTTTTGTGTTGGGCAGGTTGTGGTGCTCAAACAAAATGAGAAATGTTTATATAGCACTAGAGTGTCATAGTGTTTACACTTTTCAAGGCAATGACCCTACAAATGTTTTAATTTTAACACTGAAAAATGACACTTCACTTTTAACTACAGCAGAATATACCCCCATATAACACACATACATATTTTAATATACTTTCTGGCCCACTCTCTAGGGTGGCAGGTGAAAATGTACTCATCTCTGATTCAGCACATAGCGAAGGGCTGTCTGCACGAGCTAATGTCATTTTCAACCGTTTGCACGAATACGCTCACACATTCAATTAGATTCCCTCCATATGATTCAGTGTCTCTGCAAAGTTATTCAGACTTGAGGGAGCCCAAAGGAGCAGCCCCGTGGGTCTCACGGCCTGATCAATAACCCACTTAATGGATCAATTTAAGCACTGCTTCAAAGTAATCCCCACTGCTAAAAGACTGAGACGCAGGAAAATGAGACCCTCAGAATTTGCAGAGTATGTGCCTTCGCTGAAGCCGCAGTCGGTGAGAACTTGATGCATCTAAGTGAAAGCTCCCATTCACCATTGATTCAGAGGAGATGGCTCCTTCCGCCTGTTTAGCCAATAAGGCTCACACTAATGAATATGCTATTCCTACACTTGAATGAACGGACTAAAGCTTCAGGGAAATTCTACTGAGTTCAATACAGCATGGTTATTTCTTGATTTAAATATACTGTACATTAAAGCTGAGGACTGTAATTTACGCACAACTAGGCACAATAAAATAAATAAAATAAAATAAAGTAAAATACACTTAATGGAAATTAACTAACAAAGGTGTAGAGTTTCTACATATTATATTAGAACAGAAGAAAATCTCAAAATCAAAAAAAAAAAAAAACTTTCGCTTTACAGCAAAAAAAACTTGAAGCAAAGACATTTTAGAGGGATATAAATCAGGGCCTATGAATACGGTTTGATAATTACTCAATTATGCCAGGTATTGGTTAGTTAATGACATGAATTTAATTATTAATCACTGTATGCAAATTCAAGGCATATTGTGGTGTAATTGGAGATCACTAATAGAACGTGGTTATTTTTAATGTCACCAAACATATATTATTCATTACATTATGATTATGGAAATACAGAGGTCTGGGACTGAGATTTCAGAGGAATTTTGTTAGACATGCCATCTATAAATCACATGGGCCATAAAAGGACATATTATGACTGTGTAAATCATGCAGCTCTACACGAGGCCAGGTCTCAAAGGTCAGCCTACTCATGTGGGTGAGGGAGAGGGTAGTTTGCTGACTGCGGTCCCAGTTGCACCTAAAGCTTATCATGAAGACAAAATGAGAACAATGATACAAGCATCACAGATGTGCTGAATTATACTATAAAACAATGATGGCCAAACACTGTGGCCTGTTTTGAATCACTCCCTGAGTCCCTGAGGACCATTTCTAATTAACAAAAAGAGATGGCTCTTAATTACAAATCTCTGACATTAGAGCAAACAATATCTAATATTATCTATCTATGATTCCCTATAATGACTGCATCCCACAACTGACCCTTCACTAAGCCTTGCCCTCAACACTACTGTCAATTATAACAGTCTCAGCCTCAAACGTCACATCCACAGACTGTTGGCTGAACGTCTGATGCATAAGGCACACAAAATGGGAAACAATTCGGGAGTTTCGAAGTCATCTGATTGGTTGAATTCTCCAGGATTTCTTCAACAGCATGGAAACAAATGCGTTGTGATGCCAGACCCCCTTTGTGGAAGAAGAAAGCTGTCGTGTTCACAACTGTGACAATGAACGCTTATCAGGATCAGCTAAATGCTGGATTTTCAAAAGTATGTGAAGTTTGTAGTGCCATTGTTGCAGTAAACTCCCACAACCTACTTGAATGAATAATTAATTAGATGCACTGTTATCCTCGGTCTGTTATCATAGGCATTTTCATTTTTACATTTTCATGCACGAAACAAGCATAGATAAAATATAACAAAGTTACAAATAAAGTATGGTCTAAGAGTAAAAAATGCAATAAGTGTAAAATAACACTATACAAATTAAATCTAGATTAATATTTGTTAAAGCTTTTGTTGTTTGATTAACATCGAGACAGACAGCAGCAGGTATTTATAGGCTGCTGTCACTTTAAGAGCTAAATCAAGGATCCAGTACTGATGCACATTCAATTTTTTTTCTCAAATGTTTACATTCTCTTAAGAAATAACAGACTGTGTTTACTAGAATACTTGCCGAGATGGGTATTTTGACCATTTTGTGTGTCCGTTCAAGGAATCAATTCGGTGTTCACACGCTGAAATGTGCCTCTCCGTGTGTGGCTGTGCATTCAGATAACAACTTGTGTCCTCTTTCGCCTTTTTGCTTGAATGTGTAAACTGGCCAGACAAAACACATGCAAATGATAAACTTTCACTCTGTGATGGTTAAACTTACAGGCATGCCGAACCGTGGGGTCTGGTCCGTACGGATCACGGATCAACTACGATTCGTTGCACCCCTTGTGTTGAAGAACTTATAATAAACAAGTGATAATTTTCCATTTCCAATATTAAAATAAATATTGAGAATTATGCTGAAGATCAAACGATGTGCTCTTTGCTGCAGTGAATGTGTGTACAGCAAGGTGTTTATATTAAATATATTAAATACACTGTGCCTTGGACAGCAATACATTATAAATGTAACAGAAAAAGGAAGGTTATAAAAAGTGAAAGAACAACAGATGAAAAGAGAGAAATGGAGAGAGAAGGAGGGCAGGGTAAACCAATAGGAAATAGAATATCTATTTGATGCTTAATTGGAATCGATTCTCTGAAGCTGATGAAAATTTCATGCCTTTCATACATTCATTGTATGTGTGAGGTTGTAAAAGCTGCCTGAACGAGTAGAAGAGACCGGGAAATGAAGGAAGCGAGAAACATGTTGACTTACACATCAGAGGCGAGAGAAGGGGATGCCATGGGGAGAAAAAAAAAGCTCAGAGTTTTGAAATTCCTCAACAATGATTTATTTACTCACCTTATGGCAACAATTGAAGGATGAAACATATTTACTCTGCCCAGAATAAATTATGGCTTTCCATCCTCCTCATGACAAAGTTCACAACAGGGCAAAGCAGAGTGGTCTTTTCGCAATGGCAGCCAAATATAACAGCATTAACAAAGCTGCAGATGCTGCATACTTAATTCATTTATTTGAATGTCCATTTATTAAAAAATGCAGATGACATTTTAAAAGAATTGCTGGGCTGATTCCCTGCGCTCTAGCACAACAAATTTTGCGGCTGAGAATCCCTGAATGAGGACTGCAGATGAATATGAAGCACTTTTAACCCATCGTTTGTATCAAAAAAAAGAAAAGAAAAGAAAAGAAAAGAAAAAGAAAAAAAGTATGAGATTCACCAATCACAATCTGCAACCCAAATTAACCATAAGCAGTTTTACACATAAGCTTCTTTTTTCTTTAAGGATGAAAACATAAAAAACACTGAGATAAAAAAGCAGGAAAATGAGATGTGAAACATCAGACAAGCTCCTGGTATGGAAGACCTCTGAATTATTTAAAAATAATGCATACTCAGGTATTACTACCTCCACTGTGCATTAAATTTCAATATTTCAATGGTCTACAATTATTCCTTATATACACACACTCTTAAAAGCAGAAATTGTGTAAAAAACAATGCACCAATTACCAGTTTTACCAGTGTGATTTCAACATCAGCATGCTAGTCCACTTACCTCCTTCAATCTCTTATTCACAAAAACAAAAACAAAATCAAGCAGCATAGATAAACCAGCATGAAGAACAAAGGGCCTCCCAAATTCATCAAGACATCCTTGACAAACACTATATTCATAAATGGACACAAATTGTCAGGTGGAAGGAAAAGGAGAAGTAAAAAGAACTGAGACAAAGCAAATAAAGCTCTCAGAGTGTAGATGAAGGACGGCTATGCCTTAGAGATAATAGAAGAAAATATTAAAGAGAAGACTTGAGAGTCTTGGATGGGTACGCTTCACTCTAGTTACTAAAGAAAGAAGCTAAGGGCAATGTGTCCTATGAATGTTAATGGTGGAATAATTACAAACATTGTATCTTAACCACTTAAACAATGGAGCTACTAAACATTCAACCCTTATTAAGATGCAAATACACTCAACTGAAAATCCCACCAGAGAGAGAGAAATGGTAAAAATGAGAATAGAGACAAAGTCAGAGGGAAATAGAGCAATATTGGTGTGGAGAAACAGTGAAACATAAAACAAGTGGGGCGCAGAGGTCTGATAAATCAGAGCGATAAACAGAGAAACCAATGAATGGAATGAACGCAGAAGGCTATCCTAATGGACACAAATTGCCGAGCACCTCAGTAAGAGCTGCTATTCGTTAAATGCGGGAACTTAATTGAAATTCAGCAATAATTAATATCCAGGGAGGGATTCAGGGAAGAAAGCTGCCCTTTTTATTCAACCCATTTCACCAGTAGCTATTAAAACAATGCTTTCCCATTGACATGATAATTACTGAGTGTATCTGTAAGTGTGTGTGTGTTTGTGTATGTGTGTATGTGTGTGTCCACGCTGCCTAACTTGGCTTTATGGAAATATTATCCTGCCTTGATTATCATATCTTCCTCTGAAAAGGCGTATGTGTATAGAGAATTATAAAAGGTTATGTATTTAAAAGATTTAAACAGGTAAAGAATATGATGAAACTGAAATCCTCATTGTAATTGAGTATGAAGGAATCCATTCAGCCTGTCTTCATAGGATAAGATGTGTAAAGCACTGATTCTCCTCACGTATGTAGCAAACAAGCCAAAAGGTTCATACAAATACTGTAGATGCATCTAAATTTGTCCTTAACCTTTTAAAACTGTATTCATATTTATAATTCACCCCGACTCGCATTCATTTTTATGTGTGTAATATACATATAAATATGGTATAATTGTAATCAAAATTATAGTTCTTTCAGCTAATCTTGTGTGTAGGTGTCTTTATAAGTGACAAATCTAACATCTACTGTAAATTGTACATCTAATTTGTTTGATAGAATATGGGTGAGTTATGTCCACTCGTTTTGAATCAGAATAGTCTCATTTCAAATCAATTTTAAATAACGAAAAACCCTGTACAGCAGGTATATCTAAAGTCTGTAATTTCTTCACTATTAAAGAATGTCTCGTTACGACTGTAACCCTGGTTCCCTGAGAAGGGAATGAGATGCAGCGTTAGAATTTTGACGCTATGGGAACGATAATGAAGCACATGTAGAATAACTCCAATCTCATTGGTGCAATGCATGACGGCGTAATGCAGAAGCTATAGAGAAACCCGGACTAAAAATTATCAGCTTCTGATTAGCGCAAGTAAGTTGCTCACAGGCATGATGGAAGTATGGCAAGGAGACGCAGCACCTCGTTCTCTTCTCAAGGAAACAGCGAGACGTTCGAGAGAACTCAACGCTGCTTCAGAATGTTGACACTAACGTTAATACCCACTATGTCATACTGAACAAATGCCTGTCCTAGTGTGACTCAAGATCCTGGTGTGGAATCCAAATCCAGGCTGTAGAATCTGATAAATGTGTGCTGAGAGGTTCAGCCTGCTACATCACACACTTCTTGGAGGGAAACTCCTGACAACAAAGCCTTCCAGACAGCCATACTTGTTGAATGGGCTGTTAGGCGAAATAAGGCCACACACCTGACAAGTCAAAGAAATAGCCTCTAATATCCACTTGTTTATTCTTAGCTTGTCCATTTATTAAAAAATGCAGATGACATTTTAAAAGAATTGCTGTGCTGATTCCCTGCGCTCTAGCACAACAAATTTTGCTGCTGAGAATCCCTGAATGAGGACTGCAGATGAATATAAAGCACTTTTAACCCATCATTTGTATCAAAAAAAAAAAGAAAAGAAAAAAAAAGAAAAAAGTATGAGATTCACCAATCATATTCTGCAACCCAAATTAACCATAAGCAGTTTTACAAATAAGTTTTTTTTTTTAAGGACGAAAACATAAAAAACATTGAGATAAAAAAGCAGGAAAATGAGATGTGTTAAACATCAGACATGCTCCTGGTACGGAAGACCTTCTAAAAAAAATTAATAAATGGACAAGTGCATTCTGGCATGGCCGTCATGGAGATAATGAAAATATCTGAAGACTGTTAGGAAAATGAATGTTAAAAATAAAAATATGACATGAAAACATGATTAGAATACTTTTAGATTGATTATGATGCAGCGATGTTATTAATAAGGAAGCATCTAAAAGGCATAGCTGTCTGATGTGACTTTATGCTAATAAAACTGATGCCCGTTCTATGACACATCCTATGATATTAATCAGATAACTTAGATACATAATATAGAGGTAACATTACAACTTGTATCGGCACAAAAGGATGCAAATGGCAGTGAACTTACGCGTTACGTGCTATAGCGAGAGTGAGAGAGAGAAAGAGTGATGCACAGTGATGCGCTTTCATGACAGCGTGCTGAAACACGGGCAAGGACAGAATTTACTGTAGATTTCTATAAAGTTCTCATTATAATGCTATGTTCATGGCAGATCTGTGCTTTATTTTCATCTACATGATTAAGTGATTCCATAAATCGCCTGCAAGTTTTCGAAGCCCTGCAAATTATACGAATTATGCCATTGAACAAATATAACAAAAAAAGCACTGCTGCATTATTATAACATCATTATTTTTATTTTTTTAAAAGAAATATCTAAAAGCAGTATGACCGTCTCAAATAACTCAGATAGTCAATATCGGGCATTGCATTTGAGCATGAAACTAAACACTGATATGCAGAGCAAGCATCTTAATAAATGTTCATTTCTCGACCCAACGCATCCTGTATTAGATTAATCAGATGTAGCTATTACAACTTTCATCTGCAAAAGGTTTGCGAATGCAAACGTGAGCTTATTTTCATCTATCTTGTCAAAGTGAAGCCAGACATCACTACGTGACTTTGAGGCCATTCTCTCTCTTCTCGCGTCTTTTGACGCACACTGTGGAAAGCTAAACAATCAGAGATCAGGGCGCCGCCCAAAGTGCTGCTACAACCAATCAGGAGAAAAACAAACAAAACAAAAAAAACATTTCGATCATCGTTTACATGATCGATCATTGCTGTCACGGTCGAGTACTCGAGTACTTGATTGCTGTTGCACATCCCTAGTTGGAACCCCGTCTGGATGAACCAAAGCATTTGATCAGTTTTATGCCACTCGGCAGAACGCTGGACATAACAGTTATGCCCCCTAACTGGGCAATGCAAGTTAAGCCAAGGTCCGTCGTCTGAAGACGGACAAAAGGCAAGCAGAAGAACAGAATGTGCTATGTTGGTAGGAACCTTAGGCACATAACCCAGTAGGGTGAAGAAATGTGTTAACCCTCCAGGAAGCAAACTCTAGGCAAGAGGAAGCAACAGACAGGGCCTGCGGTAAACACAAGCAAGAAAGCTATCTTAAGCGTCAGGAACTGAGACTGATTCAATTGGCTCAAAAGGGTGCCATGGACAACCCTTTCAGAACAGCCAAATCCTAGGTCTGGAACTTTTGCTTAACTTGCAGGCCTTAGCGTCATAGCATTATGTAGGAATACATAAACCTACAACTCATTGCCTGTTTGCCTGAACTGCCAAAACATTTGGTGGTCTCCTTCTTGGCAGCAACCCATATGCCAGATATCACCTTGATCACCACTTCAGTAAGGACAAAAGAAGGGACGGTGCGGATTTATAGATGTTGCAGTAAAAAGATGAAAGATGCTCTTTTGATGTGACTTACAAAGGTTAGTACGTTACGTTTACTTACGTTTTATTAGACATGGCAATTAGCTTGGCAAGCAACTTGAAGTATTGTTTTCCCTCCACGTCAGCATCTTATGTGTTTGCCAATATAAACTATTATCAATGATAGATTGCTGTGAAGCTGCAGGTCACGGGCATAAACAAGGTGTAACTGTTTTCTACAATCAGAGAGTGCAAATCCGTGTTGCTCTTGTCACCGTTTAACCTTTCAATGCAACTCAATATCGCAATGTCTCATTTTAGCTGCATTCACATTTTTTACCACACATCTTTTTAACTAAAAACAGACTTTAGACAGAGGTTAAATTACATTCTATGCAGGATGCAGCTTTTGGTGGTGCATGAAAGTAACAAGATATTCCTAATATCACTTCTTGTCTAAAAACTCCATCGCAGAACTGATTTCCATTCCAAAAGCCTGTGATATCACCATATTTGCTTTTCTTCTTTGTGTAATAAGCAGCAGCAAGTAATGCATGATTTACCATATTCCTATCCCACAAGGGACTTGTAAACAAACAAAAGCTGTAGGGGTGGAAAGTCAACAGAAAATGTATGATCTAAAACAATTGCGTAGACGGACGCTATGATGGAATGATGTGTGTCTGTTCAACTCCCCTCTGTGGCCTGTGTTATTCCTAACTGGCATTATTACCAGTCTTATCTGCTCTCAGGACCCAACCAGAAGCAGAAAGACGGACCATCTGCGCAGAGCCGATAAAATAAACATCACATGGGTCTGCAGTGATTGTCTTCTCCCCTTCTGATCCGGGGCTCACAACATTCTTCCTACATGCTTCTTTTAATCTTGACAGCTGCGTAATAATGAGATAATAAATTACAGTCACACTTGCCTTTGCCCATGCTACCTAGGTCACAGGTGAAGACCAAAGGCAATGGCAAAAGACCCCATTTGAATCATCAATCAGCCTGGCTGTCACTTTGATGGACACAAAATGCTTTCCAATGCAGCTGTTCAAATAGCTCAATCTGACACTGAATACATTCTCTCATAATATAAAATTAAAAATTAAAAAATGTTCAGAATGTGCGCTAGATTTATAATGTCCTCATATCCAAGTTACTCCCAGCTCTTTGCTTCGAAAATCACACATAAAGCTTTTGCTCTGATAGTAATTTCATTTATTTTCTAGTTATATTAATGGGACATGCCCAAAAGGGGTGGAATCTCCTTTCCAGCACAATGTATCATAAACAAGCCCTCCAAATATGAATCATTACAATGCAGCCAAACCAAGCGATTCGTGGAGACGGGGCTTTAAAACTGTCTGAAGAGCCAGACTCTGGGGAAGGAAGATGGAGAGGCCTTTGAAGGTGGCTAAAATTACAGGTTGAAAGATACCTTCTAAAATTATACTGCTCTTTCATTTCATGCTCATGTTTAATTCTAGTGTTCTAGATAACAAATGTCTTTTCTTCCAGTCACACCTGAAGATAAATGGAGACTTTACAAGGTGGTCCACAGCTTCATAATGTTGGGCTGCTCTTTTTCTAACACCTATTTCTGTCCGTCCCTCCCTGCTTCTATGTTTGTGACTCATTCTACAAAACTTTTGTGGCACTGCATATCTGAACAAACAATGGAGCCTGGCATTGGTGAATAGTGTCTGGCAAAAGCAATTTGTGATCCACTGGACTGAATTGTGCCTGTTTTGCTTGATTTTTCTACTCTCTGTTGAAAATTTGATTTTATTATCATCACAATCTAATGGATTCCCTCAGGTCATAACCTTGCTGTCAGTTACAGAAGAAATGTGGCTTATGAAGAAAGTTTTGATTTTACAGCTTGAGTGGAAATGTGCGATTCACGTGATTCTAAAATCTGTCTGAATCACACCGCAGCACAGTGTTGTATTGTATGAAAGGAGACGGAGGCAGATGCACCTCTCCTCCAGCCCAGACCGCTTTGCCACAAATGGACACATCAATCCTCATTTTACAAGTCACTTCACCTCTCAAAGATTACGGAAATCTTAGGCAATTTCACACAAAGAAAAATACCTTGCTCGGGAGCACTCAGCGTGGGACACGGTAATGGCCTCTGTGTCCTTGTAGCTTTCATTAAATGAGCGCAAATGCGAAGCATATGGAAAGCGGAATGTCACCTGAAAGTGAAGCTTTTCACTTTTTTTTCTTAAAAGTCCAGCCAAAAAAACTGAATTGAGGTAATTAAAAGTTTGATTAAAAGAAGCTTATCCTTGAGGAAACGTTTAGAAATGATCGTCTAAATTCAAAGCTCACAATATAAGTATTGAATAGGAAATTAATGTTAATTTACACATGCAGTAAAAATAAACAGTATTCAGACATAAAATTTAGACTAAAAATCACTTAAATGTGTGAATTTCATTGCAATACTATGCAATGTTATGGAAGCTTGTTTCCGCCACTGAATAAAAAAGGTAATTGCGACTTTTTACCTCACAATTCTGACTTTTTTTCTCAGAATTGCATGATATAGCCTAAACTCACAATTCGCAATTGCGAGTTATGAAGTCAGAATTGTGAGATACTGTATAAACTTGCAATTCTAAAAAAATAAAGTCAGTCTTTTTACCTCTGAATTGGCCTTTATAACTCGCAATTGCGGGTTTATATCTTGCAATTCTGGCTTCTTTTCTCAGAATTGTGAGATATATACTCACAATTGCAAGAAAAAAGTCAGAATTGTGAGTTTATATCTCTGAATTGCCAGTTTATTATCTCGCAATTCTGACTTCTTTTCTCACGATTGTGAAATATAAACTCGCAATTGTGAGAAAAAAGTCAGAACAGTTATAATGTCAGAATTGCGAGATATAAAGTCAGAACTCTAATATAAAGACATAGTTTATATCTCGCAATTCTGACTTTAAGAAAAAAAAGTCAGAATTGTAAGATAAAAAGTCGCAATTATCTTTTAAATTGTTTTATTACATGGCGGAAACAAGCAATATCAATACCAAGATTTGTCATTTCTCAGAGCTTTTCTGACTCACTTTTACAATTACTTTTCACCAGGCTGTATTAGGTCTATATAAACCTTTTTTTGTGAAATGTTTTACTTGAAATGTGTGTTTGTGCATTACTTATTTGGGTTAATATTTTGTTATATTGTATATAAAAAGTGTTCAAATACTTTTTGGGGCCATTAAAGCTAAAACAAGGTGATAAAGGACCCCAATCACACATCTGTGCAATGAAGCATCCCAACACACCATCTCATGCAGTGAAAAAAGAGGCCCAGTGAATGAACAGGCCTGCATTGGGGAGCACTTCAGTGATGCATGAGTGCGTCCCGCACTTAGTAGACACTTTAAGACCCCCTCCAGCTCCCCAGCAGCCACAACACTTTAGCTAATAGACAAAAGAGGCATGGTCAGCATTATCCAGGGCCATAATAGCACAGCTATGGCACTGATAAATGTGAGGTCACTGCACAAAACAGCAAAAGATGCTCACTTGAGCATCTGATACACTTAGTGAGATCATATTTCAGTGCTATGAGGTACTGCTTGTGCTTCAGGAGTGATGGAGTAAGTCACTGCCATGCTTCTCTTTATGGGACGTGACAGACAGCTAGTGCACACAGGTCGAGCCATTTGGGACTAAATTTAAAACAACAGAAGGATTATCGGCTATTAATTGCAATTAGGGGTAGTCGTTAAATAAATCTTTGTTCTTTACTGTTTGGCAGAGCACAAGACATTGTGGCATAATTTATTGTCTCAAAGAATTAATCTGATGATTAAAAACAGAATATAAAGACCTAGGAGTAAATAAATTACCAATAATAGCTTTGTCAGATAAAGTGTTTACTACCTGTGTGTGAAAAACACACACACAAAATAAATTCAAAAAGAAAAATTCTGCCAGAGTGAAAACCAAAAAGTTTCTTCTTCATCATCTTTTTTTAATAATAATAATAATTATTATTATTATTTTTTATTTTATTTGTATTATTATTACTATTATTAAAAATATTATAAAATATTATAAAATCATTAAAAAATATTTAAAAGGGTTTTTCACAGGTTTTCTGCACAAATGTGTGCGCATGCTTGGTTTGTGAATGAAATCTATTGTTATTTATGTGCTTTTCAGTGCATTCCCAGCCTCATCCATTAATATGAACATTTCATTAGGCAAACATTAGTTATAAAATGAGAGCTTGAGAAATACTGAAGTGGCAATGAATTGCTGGGAAATAAAAATTAACTGCAACACTGGAATCATACATAATACATATGAACATTTCACATGTACAAGTATGGTTCAGTCCCACATTAATTCATTCCTCTGTGGAGAGGGAAAGAGGAAGGCATTCTGGGAGATACATACATGGAAAATGAACAGGAACATTTATCAAAGCGCAGAGGGTTACTTGAAGAATTCTTAGAGAACATTTAATTGTGGTAAAGCTTCAAATGCATTTTCACATATTAATTCATCATTTCACACGGTCTGAAAAAATGAAATGGATTTTTGCAATATTAAACAATAAATGTGTGTGTGTGAAAGAAGTGTAGCCCAGTACATCTATTCTGCATAAAAAGCTACGTTAAAAGTGTTTGCCATAACTTGCTAATTTGAAAAATACAGCTATAATCAAATACCTTAATTACAAATGCTGCAAAACAAATAAAGGGAAAACATTTTTTCAGAGGGTGAAATGAGACTAGAGACGGTAAATATTTCAAGACGTGAAAAGTGATTGATTTGTTACCTCAAACAGGAGGTTGTACATTCATTTTACTCTTTCAATAAATATGGCAATATCTCTGCATAAATAAATAAGCAAGAACATCTATTCATTTCAGGAAGGCAGGCCGGGTGGTCGTAAATGGCTGAGCTGTTGGGCTACGTTTATCACACCGGGACAGATTTGATGGGATGACAGGGCGCTCCCTAGCTGTGACAGACACAGGTCTGCAGGGAGATCGGCATTACCCGCTCCACTTGGACGGCCTCACATTAGCACTGACACCACTAAGCATCTCACTGACAGCCCAGACGACGGCCGACACCAAGCCCCCAAAATCAGCCACTCTGAGCAAATCACCTTACAACCAGTTAACCACCATTACCCACAAACCCTTCAGACAAAGCTGCCATTCCGGCTACTCCTGAGCCTCTCACTGCTCAAATTGCACCCTGATTACTCTCCATCTACCCTCAGCGACAAAACAGCCATTCCGTTAGTTGGAAAAGCAGAGGAAATGAAATGAATGTGGAGACAAAACAATAGTAATCGCTTTGAATGAAGACTTTGCTTCAGACTATTTGTTCTGACACTTCCATTGGTGCATCTCAGGGCCTTATGTCCAAATTGAGAGCATTTTGCTGAGTTACTCAGAGAGAGAGAGATGGTGAAGGTGACCCTGGATGGAATGTGTTATTAGTGCCACATATCAGGCAGAGAAGAGGATGTCACAGGACAGACAGACAGGGAACAGCTGTCATATGAACAACACATTTCTATCAATCACAAAACCTCTAAAACTCCTTTCAAATGATCTGTCCTCAATGCTCCAAAGGGTACAAGGTCACCTGTCCACAACTCCTGTCCCTAGTCTTAGCTTCAAAAGGGCATACTGCAAAGAATCAACCACTTTCTTGATCTGTAATCTGATTGCCTCACTTTACACACCATTTAGGAGTCAGGGATTTGTGTGCGAGCCAGTGTGTATGTGTGTGTGTACATATTCTCTACGTTATGGGGACAAAATATCCCCGCAAGGATAGTAATATCATACATTTTTGACCTTGTGAGGCCACTTTTTTGGCCACCTCTATAATTACACTAGCTGTGGGTTCAAATATATATATAATATTATATATGTATTTCAAATATATATATTTTATTATATACTTAATAAAACAGTTGTTGGACAACCAATTGACCATTGTAACTTATTCCTAGATTTCTTGACAAGGATTTGATACATACAAAAAGAACTAAATCAAAAAAGTTTAAATTAAAAACATTCACTTGTTAACTAAAACTGTTAAAAATTGTTAATTGAAAAAGCTGAAATTTGAGAAAAATATATATGAAGAAATGTTGCATTGGCAATTAACTGAGACAAGTTTAAGTTGAAATAATAAAATTACTAAAACTAAAAAATGACAAAAGCACATAAAACAAACTATTTTTAATAGTATATAAATAATACTAAAATAACACTGGAGCACAATTGTATATTTAGTTTGTTGCATTATACTTGTGAAAGTCTATACCTAATACTTCTGGACGAAAATTCTGTAGACATTTTCAGCTACCTTTACAGTGTTTTCGGAGTATTGAGCACCTAAAGGTCTACATGAGACTAGAAAGAACCAGACTGAACCTTCAAAACATAAAAAGACAAGCTACAACAAAGTGAACTACACTCCACACTGAACCGCAAACTGACTGTTGTTAAAAACTGCCTTTCATCTGAAGGGATGACAAAGAATAATTGATGTCTTTGATAAAAATCAATCTCATATGGTTATGTTATTAAGATAAAGAAGAGAAAACGCAGCTTGAAACGATAACTCTCGAGATGTAGCGCCAGTCTGTGTGTGCAAACCACAAACGCAGTACTCTTAAAGGCACAACAATTTCGTAATTGAAAGTCATGGTGGATGCAGACAGGGAAATGAGTGCATTAGAGTTAGCAATTTACTGTCTGTCATCTGTCATCTCACCTACAAACTCTCCGCTGGCTAAACTAGTCATTTACTCTGCTTGTTATGCAAAAATAATTGCACTCAAACAAGGCTGTTAAGCAAATAACTACAAATAGAAACAGCCCTCCTTACATAGGACAGGCATGACTGAATTATGCAAACAAGACTTGAAAATTGCAGAATTATTTACAATGGGGTAAATGATGACTTGCAACTTTTCCAATTAGAATGGTCATTATCTAATCTCTGAAATGAATAGTAATAATGCACAAATTAGATGCACTGAGCACATTTTTCAAATTCCTACAAAAAATCAATCCAAAATCAATACAGCTTTTGTGAGAGATAAAAATGTTGTGCACTCATATAAGATAAAGACTTCAGCCACATCAGTATATAATAATAATAATAATAATAGCTCAAGCATCAATTGCCCGTGTGGATAATTAGCGTTCCAACTGAAATGTATATCTGAATATATTTGAATATATTCAACATTAAATTTTAGATGAACTGCATGTCATACACTAGGATGTCACAAGACAATTTCCAATGAATGTGAAGATATCAAATCCATCCCTTGAGGGTCACAGGCCTGCAGAGTTTAGCTCCAACCCTATCCTTAAGCTAATCAAGGTCTTCAGAGTTACTAGAAAATTACAGGTAGGTGAGTTTCATCAGGGTTTAAACTAAATTCTGCAGGGAAGTGGCCCTCAACTGGATTTGAGTAAACCTAGAATTGTTCTCCATGTTATACAAAGTTTTGAGAAGTTTAGATGTGTGCACACAAGATATAGGTATAATAGTCATAATGAGCAACATCTAACAAATGTCAGATCATATCTGCTAAATGGGTCAAAATTCCTTTGATAACTTTTTACCAGCATGGTAAAATGTGTGCAAAATTTGGTGACGGCCTTGGAGGAGTTTGAAAATGTATGTTTTTCAGATAATTAGAATGGCAGATAAACTTTTATAGAAAAACATAAGTGGTATACACTTGTTAGGGATTAAACAGTGGTTCAGAATAAATAAGATACTATCATGCACAGTTATTAGCGATAATGTAAAGATGCTTATAAGGTCACCTCGTTATTAGCCGCAGACATTTGACAGGCTGCCTTTTTTGAAGTATCCAAGTAATATTAGAGGATATGTTTGGATGTCCACCAAAAAACATGGACTTTGAAGTTTTTCAGCTTCATCGATTGAATGGTTATAGCATTAAGCATTTCAAGTTGTAAATAAAGAAAATCAGTACAATCACAACAGGGTTCCTGCATCTTCTGTGCTTGGACCCCTAATAGTAATAATAATAATAATAAAAGGACATTCAAAAGATTTTTTTTTTTTTCTTTTGGCAGTTTAGCAGAATGATATTAATAGAGAACCATTACATGACCTTTACCAAGAAAATGGGCATTCAGCTGTACTTTATAAGAACCCATAAAGACATGTTTATATATTGGCCAGATGTAATAACTTATTTCAAAGTTGTGCTTAATAGCTTCCATTTTTCCTAGAAGCCATTATAATCGGCATAGTCCCTGCAGACGTTATCCTCAAGGCACATCCTTCTCCCTGACGTACCACAGAATCTCTGAAGAGAAACTAACAGATGGAAAATGTTTGTTCCCTCATAATCAAATTAAACACTTTAATTTTCTTAATCATGGATTAAACGTCTGAAAGGCCTCTGTGTAATATCTTTATTATAAAATTTTGGTTTAATTTTTTAATTAGAGAATGCACTGAAGTGTTGAATTATGGTAAATTGGGGTCTGGGAAATCGCAGTATCCCTTGTCTCCCTGATTATCCCTCCTCTTTTAGTGCATGGGGTCAAGCTTTACTAGCACACTGCACTGTAGTGTCCCTCCTTCCTCGTGTTTGCAGTCAATCCCTTGTGTTGTTTTGACATCTCTTCTATCTGCCTTCTCATGGGGACTCTTGACCCTGCTTTTGTGCTGGCTCCAGAGCTCTTAATTACTGCAAAACCTCTAATTACTGATCTTATACAAATCAATTGTTTATCCCACAGTGTAGTGCCCACAACACAGTTTCTTGAGAATGCAGTGGAGATCTCACGTTGAAAAAAAATGTGCTGAATGCAGCAGATAAGAGCGAGTTTGTTCTACATAAGTTAGTTCAAGCGTGAACTTGAAAATAAAGCCAATTCTACATTGGTACTCAATTCAAGTGTGTGGAAATGAATACTCTGTCATACAGGTAAAAATTACTTACGTTTGTTATATTTACAATAAATCCTTAAGTACAGATCCCACCGTAGAAGAATACTTAGAATTAGAGGTCGACCGTTTTGCCGATTCATCAGCACTGCAAGAATCCATACCAGTAGTTTTTCCGGGTTGCGTCTGTTGCTGGAGTGGCTGAGAAGGCAAAACACACTCAAGTCCGACCCAAATGTTGGATTGAAACTCCAAAGTCAACTGGTTTTAAACAACTTGGCACACTGAAGCCAGCCAATTGATTTATCCCACAGATCCAGGCAATCCACTTTTCTGCACACTTTTCTGGAATGTCATCTTCCCAAGCAAGTTTTTTTTATTTATTTATTTTATTTATTTATTTGCACAACTGCTGCTTTAGAATCTTTAATGGCCCAAGTGGTCGTAGATGGAGCTTGTGGCTGACAGGATTCCTCTTCTGGTTACAGGTCCTTCTTTCAAACTAATCTTGAACTTGAACATCTGAATTGACACGCCAAAATACCCCTAATTCTCTCTCCGTAGGAAGTGCATCTTGGCTCACATCCAAGTTTCTACCATCTTCAACTCTCTCACTTTCCTGAACAGAGGCTAACAATGAATGACTGTTGCCTGCCCATTTTGTAAGATGAAATCCTCCACTCACAAGTTTTGTGAGATCACTATACAAGGCAATTGCTTGAGCATAATTTGAAACAGACTTTAAACGGTCATCTACATAAAAGTTCTTGAGAACTGTGTTGACTGCTTCAACAGATGATTTGCTATGATTTTCTTCTGCTGTCTTCCTAAGGGCGAAATTAGCTACACTTGGAGATGACTTTGCTCCAAAGAGATGGACAACCATCTTGTACTTATCCAAGTTCTGATTTACATCTCCATCTGGCCACCATAGAAAGCGGAGTATGTCACAGGAACTCTCACCTGGTAGTACATAGCTTTAATATCTGCCATCATGGCAACTGACTCTTGTCTAAAGCGAGTGAGCACTACAATGAATGAATTTGTCATGTCTCAGAAGATTTCTTCTTCTGAGGATAGTATACCCATAGTGAGATATATACCAAACTTCACCATCTTGACAACTTAAGTGCGATGTAGGCACCTTGACTGCGTAACCTTTTTTATTCATGAAGTGTAAGTATTCTTCATGAAAGGAGCTGTTTTTCTGGAATTTCCTTTTGAGATTTAGTGCTCGCTGGGCAGCTGCACTTAAGCATTTGGACAACCGTTTTATTGATATGAAGGTGAAAGTAATAGTGGCCATCGGAAAACTGCACTAAATTAGATACAGACTCCAAAAACTGGTGATCCATTTGCAACAATTCAGCTTTGTCATCACAATTTTTTTCAAGAAAAATGAGGTTGTACTGTATCAGCATCTGTTCCACACTTTCAATGGAGATTCTGTTGCATATGTTTGATTGTCATGCATACTGTCTTCAAGAGGTTCTTTAAGAGGTTCAATCAAAATCCTTAGTGATTCAGGAAGATTTCATTTATTTATTTTTTGGTTAGAGCTATCTGGTTGGAAGAGTTGAGGGAATTGGTAAGTGAGACAGTGGGTTTACACACTCAGATGTGAGTGTAAGACACCAGGTCCAAGGTCACAGGCTGGTGTAGCACCGGAAGCCATAAGAGGCAGACAATGTGATGGATATTCCACTCCATTAAGGGGTTGGAAAGACACTGGAAGCCAACAAAGGCAGAAGATGTGGGGATACTCTAGCCCATGAAGGTGTCGGAAAGACACTGGTAAGCCGGGTTGCTACTATTATAGTCTCAGCTTCAGATGTCACGCCCACGGACCATTGACTGAACGTCTGATGCATATGGCACACTTATCTGGAAACACTTCAGGAGTTTCGAAGTCATCTGGTTGGTTGAATTCTACAGGGTGTCCGGGACACGTGTGTGTCATGTTCTTTAACGGTCCACCTGAAAACAAATGCAGTGACGCTAAACCCCCTCATGGAAGAAGAACTCCGTTGTGTTTACAAGCGCTTACCAGGATCAACTAAATGCAACGTTATTGAATTAATAATTTATTAGAAGCACGCCGGTCTGTTATTGCAAGTACATCGGTACTTTACATTTTCACACTCCTAAACATTACGTGAAACAAAACGAACTGTGATTGATTGCATTACATGTCAGTCAAATGTCCTCTTGGGCGGTCCTTGGCCAATGAAAGCTGCGATAGAGTCCAGACCTTCTGCCGTCAGTCTGAAGGTCTGGCTATGCAAAACTACTACCAGTGTGTCTGACGAACTGATGCTCTCTTACATTCAGACAGGGGTGCCCTGAACTTAGTGATTCGGGGCACCGATTTATTTAGGCAGCGCTTAGTTAAATATGATTGCTATTTTTATTTCCCATGCATGATATTTTTATTTTTTATGTATAACTTATGATTATTTTATGATTATTTTAACTCCTTTTCTATGTAAAGCACTTTGAATTACCATTGTGTATGAAATGTGCTATATAAATAAACTTGCCTTGCCAAATTTACATAATAAAAATATGAAAATATAAATTCTGAAGTATGAATTATGGCACTTACAGAAAACATGCAAGCTTATAAATTATTAATACCCTGAACTCCCACATCCTGATAAACTTGTATACCGTGCAACACCAGCACCACAGACATCACAATAAGCCAACACAAATCCACTGCTCACTTGCAGTGCAGACAGCTTCATTAATTATAATGAGGATAAAAGGAGTCACTTCTTAGCAGTACAGTCTTAATAATAACCCTTTATTCCTTTTTTCTACATTGGAATCCTTAGAAATATTTACTAGCTTTAATTTCTAATACATCAAATATGTCTGTAGCTAAAATTCACTTAATTTCATGTTTCAACTATCTTATTCAGTCTGAAGATTCAAATACAAACCTATTTGATTTAGAAACATGATCTAAAGTTTTTTTTGTTTTTTTTTTCCCTTCCTCGTTTTTCCCAAGCTTCAACCTGCCTTTGGGTATTTCTAAGCAGCAGACAGCTGCACCTGCTTTCTCCAACACACTTTTCACAACTTCTACAAAAACAGATACATGCAAATAAAAAGATCCTAAATAAAGAAAGATAGAGAAAACAAGTTCTTTCAAAGTCTGCCCTAGTCTCCCGAGAGACTGGTTGAGAGAAGATGCCCGTACGCCTCCCAACATCTGCAGTGTAATTAAAACAGTACTGTCTGGCCATCTTAAATATGAAATGAAACAACTAATCAAGCTTTGCAGGGTCCTGAATAAGCCAGCTGCTTAATAAGAATTTCATTATGAAATATATAACAGAAAGTGCCCCACAGTGTTCACACTGTTTTTCTCTAATTTGAATAAGAGATGTCCTGAGACAACCTCTTTCCAAACAGTTACGGGCCATCGTCTGTTGAGTGAGAAGCTAAATCCTCCGTAATCACTGCTGCAATATCAGCATTATACTGTAATCTCATTATGCTGCAAAGTTATCACTGACCTTCTCACACTCTAATCAAGAGATATACAGTCATTATACTAATTAAAACTCTAGCCGAGAATTCTTTGTGCAATTAGCAAAACTTCCACCTGAGAGAACTGGTTTCAGACACTCGAAAAGCACTTATTTGTATTAAAAGTCAAAAACAGTGAGGCGGTTCAGTCAAAAGCCCAAAGTTGCACTCCTCTAATAGGACTGACAAATGAATTGTCAGAGAAAAAAAAAAGGCTGCTTGGGGAGTAGGGTGAAAAAAATAAAATAAAATAAAAAATTTTGCATATCGGACAACTGTCATGGAGCACTTGCAACTCATTTCCTAAGCCTCTGATGGAAAGGCACTTTTCCTGAGCAATCTCACATGGATCATGTAGAGTCAACGTATTGGCACTTGTCATTTAATGATAATGCACTTATGTCAGGCCAAAGGGGATAGATCAAAGTCAAGGGCAAGCATGGAGCATTATGGAGTCTCTGCATTAGGTAATGGCCAGCTACTCTTTAATGTGCTCACAGACGCCATCAAGCTTCTTAATATGAAAAAGAATCCCCTCAAAAGTCCTTAATAATATAAAGTGATGGGATAAAAGTGACTGACCATTTACAAGTTGAGATCTTGCATTTGTTCATTGCTACACTGGACAACAGATGTAAATGCTCTGCACTCAACAACAGGAACAAATGCAGTGTGCACTAAATGTTCTAAGCAAAAGTTTGGAGAAGCTTGTTCATCTAATCACAACACAAGGATATGAGTCTCCTTACCTTACTTCTATAACATTTCTTCCACCACTCCAAATAATTTATAAATTATTTTTTAATTTGAGTTCATAGGGAGATCTTGGTCTCCTTTTAAGCATGTTTCATTTCCTGATCATTTCTGGATATTCTTTCTGTATTACATATAAAAATTCGATTGCACTTGCGCACACAAAACGAAAATGGCACTAACATATTACTTTAAAGGGTTGTATCAGATTTTCCATTTACAGAAATATAAAAGCATTGATGGATGAATCAAAATACTTTCCATCATTTTGACAAATAAAAAAATGGAAAATATAAAAGGGACGTTAAAAAAAATGAATTGTTATATTTTATTGACAGTTAAAAAGCGCATGGGGAACAAATGCATTAAACTAAAAATGTTTCAATGTTTACAAAACGTTATATGTTTAATGTTCACAACCGTTCAAAATTTGTTGTGTTAAAGGAAATACTTTTATTCAGTAAGGATGCATTCAATTGATCTAAAGTGTCAGTAATGACTTATATTGTTACATAATATTTATAATTTATAAGACACCGAAGACTAGAGTAATGGCTGCTGAAAATTCAGCTTTGACATTAAATAATCAAATGTTAAAATATATTAAAATAAAAACATTTACACCAGTAATAAGATTTCATAGTATTACTGTTTTTACTATATTTTTGATCAAATAATGCAGCATTGGTGAGAATTCAAAAAATGTTTTTGACCCCAGACTATTTTTCGTTATCAGATAACAGTGCATCTCCAGTACATTTACACCTGGCTTTTAATGTGAAGATCTGTTTGTGATCCAGTCAAAATGTACGATAATGGTGGTTTTAGAGCTTGAACAGCAAGTCAAATCCATTCAACTGTACTAGAATTTCATAATTCTTGCCATGTGAAGAGCCATAAATCATAAACAAGCTTAGAGAGTAATTCTAACACCTATGGCGTGTAAAAACATATTACTCAGACTTACAAAGCAGCTTTTTAGCTGCAAGACCAAACTCGTTGAATAAAAGAAGCAAACATTACAGATGACCAGACTAAGTTCCCTAAGTGCACCTTTTAACATGCAAAACTCGTTTTAAGAGCTGTTGAAAAAGCCGTCCCGCAGAGCAAGCCGCTGTTTCTCGTTAGGCTTGCAAGCGAGTCGTCGTGTCGACCAAATCCTGACACGCATCACATCCAATCACATTACTGGCCCGTGACAGACTGAATAATGAATGAAAAGACATTCCATGGTCTGACCCAGATGGATGTGTTTTCCTTACCCAAAAAAAAAAAAAAGACTTAACGAGTCTAGAAGCGGGTTAGCGCAATCGCCAATTTAATAGGTAAAACACAATCAACATGCATGCCAAAAACAGAGAGGAATCGAAATGACTTTTAAACCATGAGGACATTACGATGAGGTGGAATGATCTAGATTTTGGAAAAGCATTTGTAAGGCCATGATTAATGAATAATCAGCAGTGTACACAGGGCGCCTGAGCCGCCACATGTAGTCACCGCCCGGTAATAACAGTCTAATGATGCATTTTTGCAATCTGCTGCCCACTCAGGTTAGTAAACATTACTCACAGTGCAAAAGCTCATCACACACAAAACGCAAGCACACAGATGGAGTTGGCTTCAGAAATGCGCAGAGGACTGTGATTTGCCTCTCATAAACACAGGTTCATAAACAAAAACAGATTTAAAGGGCACCTCGGAGACAAACACACAAACGTATGCACACGAGTACCTGAGGAGCGATCAAGACCCAGGTATATTTCAGGTTGATGTAGTGTGACAAGAGAATTGGTTGTGCTGTGAACGGGGCTAAGGTTAACATTCCTCCTCTGCATTTAAATAGCCAATGTAAAACGCAACTAAAATGGAGGCCTGGGACAGACGAGGTGAACATTCATCATGGCATACAGCCACACTCACCCATTCACATATACATGCACTCAAACGTACCTCTCCCTCGCTCGTGTTCCAATTCCTTCTGCCAGGCCAATACATCATTGCACTCCCAAACCAAATGAGGCAATCGCTCAAAATTATTTGCATATAAACTAATGAAACATTGCAAAGTTAAACTCTCTTGAATGTTAATTACAAACATAATGCACAATTTGCTGATTAATGTTTCATTGCATCTTGTAAGGAGGGACGGTGAGACTTGGGGAACAGCACTGCAGCTGTATGCTAAACAGAGGAAGGTGCTTACGCTCCAGCTCAACATGTACTGCTTAAATATGGAAAGAACGATTTCTTTTTTCCTTTTGTGTGAATGTACAAGAATGATTAAATGTGCTAAAGACATCTGACATCTAAGTTTGTTTTCATGATTACTGATAACTTGATAATATGATAACCCTAGCATGTATAAACATTTCTATATTTCATATTTCTCATTTAGGTTCATGAATGTTCATGCAAAGTTTGGACACACAGATGTGTTTTGGAACATCTGTTGTTGGATGTGTTTAGCTGTACAAATTTTGTTACGACTTTTGTGTTGGGGTCAAATTTCCATGCAATTTGTCAAAAAATAACAGTCAAGAGAGAAAACTGTTATTGTACCTTATTAAACACTCAAATGTGAAATACGTGAGAACTTTTCACAGGCAATAAAATCTGAGCTAATGACCTCTGACATCTAAATTTGTCATCATGATTCCTGATAACTAGTAATATGATAACCCTCACATGTATAAACTTTCTATATTTCATTCATGCAGGATGACAATTAAAATGTTTTCTTAAACATTTCTGGGCATGAACAAGGAGCTCATTGGCTGTTGGCACATAATGAGAATTTACATACAGAGAAAGAGGATAATCTGGCACTGCTGTATGTAGAGCAGAAAGGGGCATTGACATCAATAATGCATGATCAATCTATTCATTCTTATTAAGTATTCATGCTCTCAAAACTAGACAGGAAGGCAAGGTGTGAAATGTATAAATGTATGTCATGTTTTTTTGTGGGGTTTTTTTGCCGAACACACACTATTTTTATTCTATTTCAATACTTGACCCAGGATTCTGAAGCCCGTCGTAATCATTTTAGCTGGCGTCTGGAATATTCAACGTATTAACATGATTTTCTCTAACCTTTTTTTCTTGGGCTGAGAGAATTTGCATAGATAGGTGTCTTAAGGCAGATCATCTCCCAAGTTACCTTGTACAAATTAAATTACGATTTGTTGTATTACGGATTTTGGCTAGTCAGTGTTCTGAGTACAACATTTCTTCCATAAAATCATCACTGAACATCTGGTGTGACACAAAATGATGCTCAATAACCAGTAGACTATATTTTACGTATAATTAATTTGGTCTGTACCAGTGTCAACGGACACACAGCACCAGAATAATTTAAGAAGCAGTTCAGAAGATATGTTGCTGAACAAAAACTATAAAACCTGTGAGCAGGAAAAAAAACAGGTAGCATTTTTATTCTGTCGTACGTCATCTGAGCATCAAACAACGGAATGTTGGGCTGTATAGGGGGAAATGATCATTCACAAAGACCCGCCCCCTTTATTTACTGTTGCTACATCCGACAAGCCATCTCTCGCCACAGATCATGTTCTCACGCAGTGAAAAATACATCACGGAGCAAAGAGGACACTGACAACGCGTCGACAGACAAGACAGAGCAGGTTACTTTTGATATGAAACAAAGACTCAAATTTCAAATTTTGTCATTTTTAAAGAAATTGAAACAGTAAATACTGTTTTGTGGCTCTTTAATGTGTCATGACAGATTGCTGTAGCGCCTCAGTTCAAGCGGCTCATGAACCGATCATCTCTTCCTACTAGTTCATTTATAGCATCAAATAAACATGAATGAACATAATAAGGAATGTTGTTTCAACCGCGGAAAGACGTCAGTACACACCATTTTTCAAATTCAAGTCCACCTACGTTAATCTGCTAACACCCCTGACTACTTTGTCGGACAAAATGGTGCATTCTGCGTTATGTTTGGTTAGATCGCCTGTCAATCAAACTCCCGGCGAAGGGTCAGTTCAGAAATATTAACCCTCCTGTTGTTTTAGGGTCAGTTTGAATTCATTCGATTTTTTACCTACTTGAAACAATGGATACATTTTCTTGAAATTTTGTGAATAGAATGTTGATGCTTGTTTAGTTTCATGAATGTTGATGCTTGTTTGGACACATATCTGTTGTTGGATGTGTTTAGCTACACAAATTTTGTTATGACTTTTGTATTGGGTGAAATTTTCATGCAATTTGTCAAAAATTAACAGTCAAGAATAAAGTTGTCATGGTAGTAACAGGCATGACAATTAAAATGTTTTCTTAAACATTTCTGGGCATTAACAAGGAGCTCATTGGCTGTTGGCACATAATGAGAATTTACATACAGAGGAAGAGGATCATCTGGCACCTTATTAAACACTAAAATATGAAATACATGAGAACTTTTCATAGGCAGAAAAAAAAAACAAATGTCAAATTATCTTTTGGTTGTTAGTTTTTTTTTTTGTTTTTTTTTCCATTGTTGTTGTTATTGTTTTATCCCATTTACTAAACTGTTGCAGCACTAAGAGGAAGTATGAGAAACCCATTTTACCCTCACAAAGGTTTGAGAATCTGGTATAAAGGCCAGTACAAACAGCAATAAAATACTACTTACACTATGTAATATTAGATACTATTTAACTTACTCGTAGTGACTATTTGCACACTGAGGTGCAAATAACTACAAATGGGCATAACTAAAAAACAATAGCAAATTACACAGAAAACCAATGCGGGTCTACTTTACCAGCAACACAAAAGTTGTACCCAGTTTTAACAGGAATATCCAACATTCGACTTGGAGTGGAAGACACTGTTGGGCTCAAACACTGAAAAAATACAAACACTATAGAGATGATGAGACTTCCTGTCTCCATGCACCTAAGTGTTCCACCTACAATTAAAAAGTACAGCAAAGAATTAGAGATGGTGTTACAGTACATTTTGATTTTTGTTGTCATTGTGTCGACAACATTTTCCAGGTGAGCATGTTTGGAAATCATTGGCATTATCCTCAAGTAGAAATAAAGGCATGAGTGGATTTTATACGGCACATATAGTATGTTTAGAATAAGAATGGGCCGTGTTCCTATTCTGTGTACTAGAGGTGAGTGTAATGCATTCATGTGTTCCTCTGCTTGACTGACTAACTGACTGATGGATTGATTGGCAGTGGCAGGCCTGACTTATTCATGTGGGGCTAGAGGCAGGTTGTCAGGCTGGTTCATTGGGGTTCTGGGAGTGTGCCGGTCCTGCATCTGGCCCTGGAGAGAAGGGAGCCTTGCGAGCAATGGTCTGGCCCAGTCAGGCATAGCCGAGCAGTGGGAGACTGCAGCTGTTCTCCCTGGTGTTGACCACTTTTTATCCCACTGCCTGCTCTGGACCCTGACAGACCGGACACAGTTGGCTACGCCTGGCTACACGAAACCCTTTCCCAGCACAATACAAAACTGCTCACACAAACACACATTATCACACACATGCTAAGCCACAGAAGAAAGGACAGTTAGTATCTCTGAGTGGTGTATAAGAGACACTCTACTTGGTTTGAACCAGAGTTCCTCTTCTCATCATACTCCCACAGTTGTATTTTCACATTGTAGCATTTGGTTTCAAACCACGCTACAGGCATTAAAACTACGGCAGCTGATTACCAATGCAACAGAGTAATGAGAAGCACCGTTTAATTCTTGATTTTGTCACTCTATTGCAAAATCATCATCATCATCTTCTTAATATGTAAAGAGAGATGAAGAATGAGAGCTGCTTCTGTGGAGATAATTAGAGGCGAAATTACCTATATTATAAGCTAATCATATGTCATCAAAAGCAGTTAACGTATGCACTGTAAACCCTAATGTTGCCATTACTAAAACAATCAAGTGACTAACCAAGCATTACTCAAAATTATGTGTTTTAGATTCTTAATTTAAATATTCAAGTTTCTTAACACAGTATTATGGATTTTTCAGTTAAATAAGTTTAAGAACTCAAACTTATGATTTATGACACAACTCTGTTTTTCTTTGATCTGATTGGTCATGCTAGGACTTTTCTAGACATATTGACTGGTAAATAACTGCACTGTGTGTCACTGTAGTTTCTCTAAAATGTGTACAACCCTGCTCCTGGAGACCCACTGTCCTGCAAAGTTTAGCTATAACCCTAATCAAACACATCTAAACAAGCTAATCTCTAGGGCTTTGTCTGAAATCACCGCTATACCCTTAAACAGAGCACTATTTGAGGGAACGGCCATTTGTAGTGGTGTCCAAAACCATAGTGGACATTTTATGAGTGCACTCATTTAATCCAATAATACACCGCAATAACGAGTGTCCAACTGATGTACACTCTACGGCTAGAGAATTCCCTTAATGCACTGTGAGGGTCATGCCGAATGAATTCGCCTTTCTAGCCAGAAGATGGTGCTCGCAGATGAATCATCCATCCATTTTCCAAACCACTGGTCCAATGTGGCTACAGCGTAATATCATGCAGGTATAAATTCCTTTTTAATTGATTATTAAATTGTTTAATCAAGGTTTATACATGCTAGTTACCATGACAGTTCAAGATAAATCTTTCCATTACTACTGGAGCTGCTAGTTTGCTAAGTTAAAGGGTTAGTTCACCCAAAAATGAAAATAATGTCTTTTATTACTCACCCTCATGTCGTTCTACACCCGTAAGACCTCCATTCATCTTCGGAACACAAATTAAGATATTTTGATTAAATCCAATGGCTCAGTGAGGCCTGCATAGCCAGTAATGACTTTCCTCTCTCAAGATCCAGAAAGCTAGTAAAATCATATTTAAAACAGTTCATGTGAGTACAGCAGTTCTACGTAAATATTATAAAGCGACGAGAATACTTTTTGCACCAAAAAAAACAAAATAATGACTTTTCAACAATATAGTGATGAGCGATTTCAAAACACTGCTTCTGAGCTTTATGAATCGAATCAGTGACTCTGAGCGCCAAAGTCACATGATTTCAGCAGTTTAGTCGTTTGATAGGAGATCCGAATCACTGATTCAATTCGTAAAGCTCCGAAGCAGTGTTTTAAAATCGCCTATTACTATATTGTTGAAAAGTCGTTATTTTGTTTTATTTGGCGCACAAAAAGTATTCTCGTCGCTTTATATTAACATTAACATCTAATGCACCTAATTTTATAGGGAAAAAAATAAATGTTCTGACAGTGCAACTGATTTGCAACATTTAAAACATTATACATGACTATATTAATATGATAACATTCACTATGAATATCCCACATTTCTGCCACAATAACAATGGTTACAGTCAGTGTTACAAATGTTAAAAAGATGTGCTCTACAAACAAAAGAGGAGGTACAACCAAAAAATCTAAAATGCATGTGAATTGGAAAAACGTGCAACACTTCTGTTGGTTAATAAAGTTGGAGTTCTTTAAGAGTGAGTGTTGCACCTTTTTCCAATTCATATACAGTCAGTGTTACTACAGTAAATCCATGGTAAATGTTGGTGATTTGTGGATTAAAAAAACCTTTTAACAGGTACTGCAGAAACATCACAGTATTTCAACAGTATAAAATAAAATACAATGTGACAGGTCTTTGGAAATTGTCAAGGACCTTTTTTTATTTATTTTTCATTTTTGTCACAAACCAACATATTGTATGCACAACAAAAAAAAAAGCACATGACAGAATTGGTGAGGAAAAATGCTGTAATGGCACAGGATGAAAGTTGAAGGATAGGGAAGCACTGTCATCAGATACAAACTGAGATGTAATTAATAAAATACTGTTAGCGCCACCCTCCATTTCCCGTTTCATGGCAGCAACAAGAGGGAGCAACACTTAGCTCCACACTGCTGCCTTCATAATCTATTCCCTCTGATTGTCCCTGATTCCCTCTCTCTCTTTCCCCTCCGATGCTCAGTACGCCATTGCTAACAAGCTCAACCAGCCACCAATACATCAACTGCTTCTCCTTGTCAGGCCAGCCACTTGGCCACATCACACGCAATTACGCCACTTTGCACAAGGCCCATTTTGCATAAAAGAAATACATCACGAGCCATGGTCTCCACAATCCTTGATTCTCTTTGAGAAATATTAGCCGAGATCTGATGCAAAGAGCTTTGGTCAGCAGGGCATAAAGGTATCTTCTTTTGTACGATCGCATATTTTTGATGCGTGTGAATTTCCATTTGTTTGGTACGCGTTTAAGTTTGTGTTCAAAGACAAAGGTGAAGAATGTGTCTGAGATAACAAGAGCCAGGAAAAAACAGAGCCTGACGCTTATGCATACATTGCGAATATCCAATAGCGGCAAGGCATCGCATTTCCGTCTGCTTTTCAAAGGATGCAATGAATATTTAAATATGCATAGAACTGACAGGCTAACTTATAAAGAATCTGAATGAATAAGAGCTGGCTCCTTTGTTGCAAACTTTTCTTGATGCCGCCATGCAACTCTGAAGAAATAAGGGGAAGGAAGGGAGAGGAAGAGAGGAATGTGAAGAAATGGAGCAGGAAGCTGATGGTTTGGAATTAAAGAATTAGTCAGACAAAGAAACTGACAGGAAATCGAATTCATGGGTTAAAAGAAAAGATAGGACACAGTGGCAGAGACACTTCTGAAGCATGATTTCAAGCGGATCCAACATGCCTCGGTCCACTCCATTTAACGGGTGAGATGCTGAATGGGCTACAACAGTCTATGTGTTTGTTTGCTGCTTGTTTTTCCGCTGAATGGTCTCTTTGAAGTGTGTAGCTCCAAGATGAAGCAGCACAGCTCATATTCACTTATTTTCAAATGGCAAATATTTACCGCAGTGATTTAAGGGCTGTGAGCAGACCATTTATTTGTAGGATTTATGCGTGGTTGGTTTGTGTGTGGATGGATACCACAGCCCATATTTTGCCTCATTCAGGTTTATGCCTTTTTCCAAGCTTTCTCCATGGGACTTTTTTTTTTTTTTTTTTTTGGCAACAATAGGAGTTGTAGTCTGTATTGAATGTGATTATACAAATAGACAGTGTACCAAAAAAACAAACAAATAGATAACAGATTAAACATTTTTCCCGAGAAGCATGTGCTCCAAGGTTGAAAAATTTAAGAGCACATTCAAAAAAAAAAATAAGTGGACTAACCGTTAGTCAACGAGAAGAGGCTTTTATTAGTTGCTTAGTCGCAGGGAAAAAAATCCACAGGAAGTGGTGAAGTCACGCAGTCTGTGACGGACAGATCGTTAACAGCTGGTCTATGTGATAATTACAGTACATCGTGCAGGACATCCAAATGCTCGCTTATCATTTATCGACCTCAAATATGGCTTATCATCTGAAACATGTAAGTAGTAGCAACTTTACTTGTTCGTTCGCTCTAACATTAACCTAGAAAAATGTGGGCTATTCAAGTGTTTGTACAGAGTGTGAAAGTTGAATAGTAAAACGCTTACTGCATTACAGCTAACATAGAGGCGCCGGCGAGATCACTTGCACTTAAAATACTCTGTTGATTTTTGGTCATACAGATAAGAGTAATACATCTTTTGAATCTGTAAAGAGTCTACTTGTATTTGTGTGCACTCATAATAACAATAAAACATTGTGTTTTTGTAAAATGAAAAGCTGACAGGGTAAATGAAAGCAAACAGGGTGCGCTTTCTGCCATCTCTTCTCTGTGAACTTTAGCACGGCTAAAAAATAACCGAAACTCCTTGTAAACTTGCCTCAGAGACATGAAAAATATATATGTAGAAAGTGAAATGTCTACTTTTAAATGAACCAATTCAACTGGAAAACAAATATAAAATGAACGACTACTAGTTGACCAGAAAAATCTTTAGTCGAGGGCAGCCCTAGTATGCATAATGCAGGACTTATAATTATAAACAAGCCCAAAATACATGGGACTTGTCTATTGCTGGCTACTTACTTAAAAAGATAAGGTAGATAAAACATGCAACCTTACAACCATTATGGCATTATGGCATAAATGCACTGTATTCATTGATTGTGAACTACTCTGAAAATCCAGGATACGTTGGAATATTCCACATCTCAAAGCACATATATGGTTGATAATCACTTACCTTTGATCCACACAAATAAAAGACAAAAACAAGGTCACAAAAACACATTCTGGCACATGGGATGCTATTGTCTCTTTCAGGAACGTATGAGATCCCCTTAAAGCTCTGAGAGCCAGAGGTTCTGCTGGATCCGATAAAGAACAGAGTTCACCAAACCTCGCTGTGACTAATGACCCAGGCAAGCCCATCTCCTCTTCCCAGCCCTCATATCAGCTCCTATGACATTTAAAGCAGTAAATGCCAGTGGCTGCTGGTGAGGAGGGAAGGATATATAATGGAAGGCAAGGAGGCAGTGCAGCTGATTCAATAACGGGTAATAAAGCCCCTCATCATGCGCTTCTAACATCATAGATGCTTAATCCATGCCAAATGAGACCCGGAGTGATCACAATAACAAACATACGCAGAGAGCTGTTTTTGGATCAGCTAGTCAGCATGCTAGTACAGTCCAATGAATCTGCACCAGGCCAAGCAAAGGTAGTGGTCCAGAGTCACACACACAAGACCATAGCTTTCCAAAAACTCCAAATTAGGAAGCTCGGATAGGGCTTCTCCATCTTGGAAACAGCTTGCCCTCCCATTTCTCCTCCCATGTTCCATGTCGCTCTACCTCCCAGCCTACTGATGGAATAAATCATGGCGGCACAATAGTTTTAATGGCTTTTTAATGAGTCTAATGTTTTCTGTTTTAATGAACTTCTTACATCAGCTTTAATCATTTTGAAGGAATGAGAAATGATTGAGGAATGGCCAACATTAATTTAATTTACTGTTCAATCTGCCCAGCAGACTCCTCCATCCAGAAACAAGAGTAAAGGGGGAGGGGGGACGACAAAGGAACTTGTCTAGTCTGATCTGCAGAGGCAAACAAGTGTAATTTACGACGCAGCATTAAATGCTTGTTGTTTCTTCCTTATCACCAATTAAATAGCTTTGTCGTGACCCATTGATTTGGGTTAAAATCCCACAAAATAAAGTGTGGCTTAGAGCATCAACACGTTAATCAATCTAGACAACTGCTTGTTCCTCTGGTATGAGCATGTCAATCACATTGAAAAACACCGGAGAATGAGCTGACGGGGATGGAGGGCCCTGGATATGAATGGATAAGATGCTGTCAACTAGAATGGGAAAAAATTAAGATTGATTTAGATTCAGCATTAATTCTTTAGTCAACGAACACCTGCCTGTCCACCATGCATTTCATTGGAGGCAAAACTAATAAATGCCTGCCATCTTACGTGTTATTATTAGTATAACCCACTTTACATTCATTTTTACAATTGTATTCAGTTTAATTTGCACCAAACATGTTGGTAAAGAAGACTTTTAGCCTTAAGTGCATGTGAAACCACAAAGATTTGAGCCGCTGATCATTTTATTACAGTCTCAGAACTTCAAATCCATGGGATGGTGATGTGTTTCACCATCATTATGGCCCCAAGCAAAAATAAAGGTGCTAAACAGCAAATAAGTCACTTTGGATCGGTGTCCATGAAAAGAAAGATCCAGGCACATTCTCTGCTCTATTCAAACTCTGTCCATTCATGACTGACCCCTCTGAACTGAGCATCACCTGAATGCCGACACAACGTAAAGGTTATAAAAAAAGGCAAACTCAATCTTCAGAAAGCATGTTTATTTACATAGTGAGAGGCTTTGATTTGATTGCTCGATCAGCCTGTAGTTGTTTTAATAAGGCAGCAAACTTCAAAGCTATCCTCATTAGCCTCCAACACTCCTCATCACAGCACTGTTGAATATTTAAGACATAAGATCAATGATTTCTTTTCTCACTTGCATGATATACACGTTACAATTAGCCTTTCCCTCACAGCCAGTGCCACCACCAATGGTTTTAATTTCAACTTTTAAGATTTCCCCCTTTACATGCAAAATTGGTACTTAAATCCATTCGAAAGGTGAATGGTTATAATAAGAGCCCTTAATTACCATTATGTTTGAAAGTGTAAAAAAATAATAATCCCTCACTGATCCACAAGGAGTTTGCCATTTAGCCACCCAACAGGAAATTGCATTATCTCCACACACAGGATGTAGAAAATCCAATATCCCGACAGCAGCAGCACACCGACTATCAAGGATTAGGGTTCCATAATGAATCACTCACTTGCACCCTATCTGTTTTGCCAAACTTTTTTAGTAGAGAGTGCATCAAATGAAACAAATAGTTCACATTTGTGTTTTAGATACTCCACCAAACTTCAGTCAGTAGAGGTTTGTGTGTGTGTGTGTGTGTGTGTGTGTGTGTGTGTGTGTATACACATAATAAACAAAACAAAATAGCTGATAAATAAAACACTATGGCACAAATTACAGAGGTTATCAGGCATTGATGTATTCAAGCTTCTCCTGTGTAATAATGGTTAAAATTGTGGATTTAGCTGGTAAATGACATTTGTAGGTTTAACAAAGCATTTTTAGAGAGGGTCCACCTGCATTCATCCCATTTCCATCTTTATCCATCATTATAACTTTGCTGAAGGCCAAACCAAGGACAACACAGCAATCGGGAACAAGTGCAAATCCCAATTTCAGATGGAGGTTTTTATAGGGCTGTTCTCATCCCCTGTGGTTGGAATTGCTTTGTGTTACTTTAAATGTTTGTCCTTTATGGATGTGGCTGCAAGGTTCAGCTCCACTGGCCATATAAAACATCACTGCACTCCTTATAGGAAAAGCTGAGGGATGTTTAATGACCCAGCGCTGTATCTCTCAGTAGCTAGTGACCAGATGAAGGTGCTTAACACTGACATGCATACACAAATACACAGTAAAACACATTTAGTGACACAAGCACCACACTGTTTGTGTGTGCGTATAAGCATGAGCTGTATCTCACTTTTAGCCACCATGATTACAATGTGTGCAGGTCAGTGCTCCCACTCAAAGCACACGATTTACATTTCCATTTGTTTTCCCAGAACTACAGCCCAGAGATGAGGCCTCTCCTAAGATGCTCAAAGAGTCTGATTACCATGCTGCATAAACATTGCAGTAACTTTAAGCATTGAAAGAAAAATAAATGAAAAACAAAATCAAGTTAAGAAGTTGTTTCAGCTAAGCTGCAGTGTGACGGTCATGTGGTACATTTATCAGGTTTTCCTTGCACTGATAGAACCACACAATTTCCATCTCAGCACTGATGGAACTATAAGAAACACCTTAACTTAAAATGAAAAATGTGTGTATTTTGCATCATCGAGTCCAGTAATCAATATACCAGAACTACAATACATTACATTCTACAATACATTACATTACAATTAAAAAAAAAGCCAGATAAACACCTCACGTCACCTCATGTCTAATTAGTGGCTGATATGCCCAGGACTGTTGATATTCAGCCAGTATCAGCACGGGGACTGTTCACATTACATAATTAATTTGGGTATATCTATTGGGCTATCTTTGGTCTCATGAATGTGTTATTTGTTTTCGTGCAAATCCTTTTGACTGAAGTCAAATTTAAATTTCAAACTTTTGTTTTTATTTAACCTTAATCCTGTACTAGAGTGGTGCTTTTGTACCTTTGTACCTTGAATTGTTTGCTTGTGTATTTCACTTGTCTATTTCCTATTGTACAAACTTCTTAAGCTTGAATAATGGATATTATTGTTCAATAAATAATATTTTATATAAAAAATATTAGCGATATAAAATATTGTGTGTTAGTGGTGGAGATATGCTTGTTACATTGTTACGCCATTGTGTGGGACTTTATGAGTGAGAAGTAGACCATTTATTCAGTCAATTCATTTAAAAATGCTGATTCGTTCAGGAATGAGACAATGTTTTGTTTTTTGTTTTTTTAAAAAAAAGCAAATTATTTTAACTTTGCACATCACCTTACAAGGCAAGCAATGCAGCATCGGGGGTAACATTGAATCTGACGCATCAGTGGACACTGATATGGCAAACTGATTGATTTTCATAAATGTATGACTTGATCTAGAGAATGAAAGCTAGAAACAGAAACCGAAGCAGGTAGTCACACGCTTTCTCTATCTGTATTTCTTAAGCCGCCATTGCTAGTTCTAAAGGATATACTTCAAGCGAAATTGAAGAAAGAATCATTTTGAACAAAATCAGGCCCAAACAGTGTTCGTTTCAGGAGTTAAAAACAGTTTGCCAAATATATTTTCCGGAAAAGTTAAGTTTGCTCTAGCTGGTAAACACCTTCCAACTGGTGTGTGGCGATTACGTAATAGATAGGTGTGGCTCTGAGGCTCAACTGCCTTTGACGTGGAAATCTCCGGTTAATTTCTTCTGATCAGTCCGTAGAGGTCAGATGTCCGTGAGTAAAAACATGAACACACTAGAGAGTCGCTTTATCGCAGAAATTGAAGCTGTAGTTCTAATTGAAAGAGACGCTGACACTGTTTAATATGATTAATACTGAAAAGGTGCTTGCTTTTAAACAATCTACTGTATGAAATGCTTTACTGGAGTGACGAATTGCAAACATATCCACATCGCTACGATGAGATGTTTTTTAACTACTGTTTTCTCACCGCTATCATTTTTGTTGTGTGTTAATTTTGTTATTGAAAGAAATGCGCACAGCACATATTTACATATTCATCTAAACACCACTCTCAGCAGTGCGGACAGCATCAGAATGTTCGCTAACAGTATACCACAGGTCACATACTGTATTTCAAAATTCTTTTTACCACTAAGAAAAGAATGAAAAATAATTTTGCCATGAGTATATCAGGATCTTAAAGTAATTCCACACACAAAAGGTTTTTTTTAAGACACTCTGTGGTCATTTCTTTTTTAATCTTAAAATATGTGGTCACACATCATTCCACTAGCATGAGTATTATAATAAGCCAACAAGATGTCTGAGATCTACAAAAAATTGCTCTTTGTCTCAGCCTAGATCACGGTTAAAGGCAAGAGGTGATCGTGCAGTTGCGATAGTTGGGCCTAGGCTATGGAATAGCCTCCCTTTATCTGTGAAAACGTCAGATTCTGTCTATGAGTTTAAATCTAAATTGAAATCTTATTTATTTTACTTTGGCTTTCTAAACTTTGTATGTTAAATTTGTTGATTTTATTAGTATTGTTTTTTTTCTCACTCTCATTGTTTTATTTTATTTGTACAGCACTACGGTTCAACTGCTGTTGTGTTTATCGGTGCTTAATAAATACATGAATGGATGAATTTCAATGAGGTTACTTTTTCCAAATGGTCTAATATATTGTTGGACATTATAATTTCTTTTAATTTAGACAGAAAAAGGAACCAGAGCTTTACCTAAGAATTAGTTCACTAAAAGAAAAAGAAAGAAAGAAAAAAAATAGCAGCCATGTCACAATGTCATAGCAAGTGTAGTATCACAGTATGAGATGGTTGGTTTGAGTGTCAGTGAATGAGTGTGTGTGTGTGAGAGAGAGAGAGAGAGAGAGAGAGAGAGAGAGAGAACGAGAGAACGAGAGATTGGAGGAATGAGTGAAGGAATGCAATTGTTACTGTAAATACTATGGTGGGTATTGGAGGTCTGATTGGAGAGATAAGACTGTGGAGGGTTATTTAGAGAGCTGCCAAAGCCTGTCACTCTTCATCGTTGTTCAATTACACTCCTCATCCACAGCACCCACCGAAACAGCTCATCTTTCTAAATCATGAATGTCACAGAAATACAATTTTACTTTGACTACAGGCCACTCCACCTGTCCTTATGCTGACAGTAGTCGCTTTGTAGAGCAGAAGTGATTTTAAGAGAGAGAGAGAGAGAGAGAGAGAGAGAAAGAAATGAGAATACATTCTCTATAGTCCAATTCAATCTCAACAATAGACTCGCTCTGACTGTGCATGAGCGATCAGATTGTATACAGAAAATACAATGTTTGAGAAAGAGAAAACCAAGAATGAAAACCCTAACAACTAGCTCACCCTAATAAAATGTCTTGAACACATGGAAACAAGATAAGCACATACAGAAAAGTAAGTGTACTGCAGTCATGCCTGATTCATGTTTTAAATCGATTCTCAATGTTGAATGATTCAGATGAAATAATTTGCAAAGCAAAACCATTTGTAAATTTGGGTATCTAAGTTTGTTGGAGAATAAAACAATTTGTTCACTGATATATGGCAACCCCCCTAAATAGGCCAAAATTGTATCTAGAACAAACACAATAAGAATCTCAGTTAAGATGGAGGATCCACTGGAACATAAACTGGAACACCAGCAAACCATTTTTTTAATAGGCTATCTGAATTAAATGAACCACTAAAACTAACTGCAACTCTTGCCAGCAGAGATGAGGGTCCAAAAAGATACATTTGGAGAATGTAGAAGACAGGATGTCAACAGCTAATAGACCCAATCATAGAGGAGATGGAAACATCCAGACAGCCACAGAGACAGATTAGTGATTGTAAGGTGACCTAAAGGCAGTGACATCACTTGCTTACTCCCCCAACCGGTTAACATCTGGGCCAGGCACTGCTGTGAGCCTCGCACCAAAGGCCAGAGACATCTGTCAGCCCTGACAGGGCCCACATCGACGGATGCTGGGACGAGCATGTCATATATTACTGCTGTGTGACACTAAAGGCAATGAGGCAGACAACCGGTCAACTAAGTTAAAGGGTATGTCCGTGACTTGCCCTTCAACCGTGAAGACAAATGGGTCAAAAAAAACCCTGCATCACCAAGATATTTAGAAAAAAAAATGCTTCAATTGTTTTTATCCATACAATAAAAGAAAAGTCACTGGGGTCCGAAAAAACATTGACTGAGTGTACAGACAAAAAAAAAAAAAATCTTTTTTGTTCCACAGAAAAAAAAAGTCATACATACTTTGGAATGAGGGCGACTAAATGACAGAATTTTCATTTTCATGTGAACAAACAACAAAGACGATTTGTTAACAGTCAGTAGGTAGCTCTACTAAAGTTTAGGAATGAAAAGCTCTTAAAAAAAAAAAAAAAAAATCCAATGACACAGTCCATTGATATGTTTTGTGATATTATTGATTTGGCAGCTGCTTATGTTCTTAAAAATTTGCCAAAGAATTGTATGCATATGCCTTTACAAGATCAGACAAAATCAGTGCCATCAAGCAGAGAATAAAATCTGTCTTTCTCCATCTCGCTCTTCCTCCGCTTCCCTCCATCGCACTCGCACAAACACTTATTTGCTGTGCCAAATTTGGCAAAGGGGTAGAAGGGTTACCATCTGTTACAAAGAGCCGTACAATGCGAGATTTAGTTTTTAATAGCTGACTATAGAGGAGAGACAGGCCCCTTCACACCAGTTGGCAACATCTGATGAGAAGAAGAGGGGGGAAAAAACAAGAATGTTAGGCAATCAGCCATCTGGAATACTATGCCGAATATTCGAACAATTTTCAGACAAAGAAGAGAATTGGCAGACTGCTTCCAAAAGGGCTCAATTTAGTTTGAAAAATGGTGCTCATATATATAATGGGGGATGCAGGCAGGGGGAGGGAGAGTCTGTTTCGTCCAATCAGGGCCCTTGGCGTACAGTCATTTACATCTAAACAGTCGCAATGAGATAAAATATAAAAAGACTAATTGTGAACAGGTCTTTTTGTTCTGCTTTTCTGCGTCCCAGTCAAAGCGGATGTGATTTTTTTTCGAGATTAAGACACCAACTGCTCTAATTCATTAGGAGAGAAAAGAGAAGAAAAACAGGCTTTACACATCACATCTGTTCCCCCCAATGACTGACTAATAGAAGGCAGAGTATGTCTCCCCACAGTGCTTTTGGAGATGGGGAACGGAGGAACCAGATGAATCCATTGTGAGCGAGTAGAGGTGATTCATCTTAGTGGAGCTGGCAACCTACCGAACCGCCCCCCTCGAGCACACACGCAGGCGCACAAGCCCAGGAGACGGATGGAGCCAACAGTCAGCTTCACACCATTTACCTCCTCAAGGCTGCTGATGCAGGGCGCAGAGGTGTGTGCGTTGGGAAAGGGGGTTATATATGAGCTGGAGAGTGAACGAGAGGGGGAAACGAAAGACAGGGTAGACAGTAAATGAAGGACAATCTGCTTGTCACGCATGACTGGTTAAATCCGAGATGCTACTTTCTGCCAGGAGAGTCTCTGGAGTTCTCTGTAATAGTGACTGAATATGGCATTCTTCACCGGTACAAGCACAGTCCATCTCTGCTTACCTCCGCTCGCCCTTGTGAGACCTCTTTGCTTCATTTTTCTGCGGTCATAATCTTTGCATTAAGGTATGACACATTTATAGCGACTGCAAGTCCCTCTTAATGCAAGGTTCGGGAGGAACTTGATAATCTAATACCTATCAATTACACAAGAACGTTTAGTTTACCTCTCTCCTGGCACTCATGGCTACAAATGCCCCTCCACCATCCCAATGCAATCTTTCTGTAATCTACTGGTAAATAATCAAAAGAAAAAAAATCAGGCCTTCTTGCATAGCAAGCCACATTGTATGTCGACTTTGATCTGTCTCACCTTCTAGAATAAGACAAGGTGACAAGGTGAAATGCTTATTTTATAGACTCTATTCAAACTTTGGGCTTTTATAAACTTTACACTTAAGAAATTGAAGATTAATGTATGTTTGAAAATCTCCCTTTGGGTTAAGATGGAAGCAAAGTGCAATTCTTTCTGTCCTTTATGACTGGTGCTTGTCAGATTGCATGATATGACCCTGGTGAAAGGCAGATGATGGCATATAATGTTGGGTGAAAGAGGAAATCCATGAATAGAATCTGTAATTGGATTAGATAATCATGTAACAAATTCAATAGAATCTACTTCATAAGCAACATATAACACAAACATGATTGCTTTTGCTTCTGTAGATTGCTGATGCACTACCAACAGAAAATCTGAGAAAGTTTTATGTTCTTCCCCTGACAGCAGATGCCTACTTTCATCTACTTTCAAAAGTCCTACACATCTCAAAAGAGCCTAACGTTCCCTTTTCAAAATCTAACAGACTGGGATTGGTCTTTTCTTTCTTGTATCCATTTAACCATCTATGGGCATCTTTACACTACAGTCAATTGTTTGAAAAAGATGTGAAGTTCTAAATGTCTTTACTGTCAAATTTGATCAATTTAATGTGCTCATGCTGAATAAAAAAATTTGACTGGGGATGAAAGTAACACTTTTTGTTTGAGCATCAGTAACTCAGTGGTTGTTTGTGTAAGATGTCTCCAACATTGATACACACTAGCCACATTCACGAGTTTACACGTACATGAAATCAAAATAAAGTAATCTGTATAGTAATTTATGCGTATTTGGCGTGCTGTCCGGGGGAGGGCTCCGAGCTCGGAATTTGGCCCGAACCCAGAGTACTCCCCCTCCTTAACTGGGATAGAAACCAGCCAAGAGTGAGGTGATGGGGTGGTGGAGGGATGCTGTGAAACTTGTCGCGGGATAGAGGTGAGAGACGGCTTTATATACCGGCTTCCTCTCGCACTGATTGGTTGATTTACCTGAACGTGCGCCTCCCGAATTTTGTTAAATAAACTTCATTTTGTGAACATGTAATTCACAATTACAGATTATATGAGTTAATGTCAAATACGAAGAGTTCCGTTTTTACAACTTACCCCACTACTAGGGTGAGTTGTAACACAGGCTAGGGATAGATGTAACAATGAGAGGTAATTTGTGGAAAGAAGATCAACTCTACCTAATTTATGCAAGAACTTTATCGAATAACAAAGAACAATCAGTTTTGAATGAAGTGAACAATTTAAAGTGACAAAAAAACATTGCATTTCATTTAGGACTTTAGCACACTTTAAGCCTGGGATACACTGCACGATTTTTGGCTGTCCCAGACGAAAGACTGCCATTGTGAAGCAATTGTAGCGATTTCTGTGGTTGTGGCTCTTAATCGGTGGTCTTATGTTGTACAGTGAGAGAGGTTAAAAGACGGTCTTGTGACCAAAGATAGCCTTCGATCATTTTCTGACAGTGTCAGAAATTCAGCATGATCAACACACAGTGTGTTTGCTGCTACGACCTACGTCTACAGACCAGCCAATGAAAATGCGACATGAAATCAACACGACATGGCGGTAAAACTTAAAACTGCTTACCTCAAGCTCTTTTCCCTTGTTCTTTCACCGCTTCCTTTTTTTCCCAGCGCACATAAAAACTACAACCGCCAAAGTGTGATTCAACATGGTTTTTTGTTTACCATTAGCACATGCTGATGACATTTTATTCTTCTATAGGAACTTGCATCGTAGCCTGCGAGTCAATATGTGTCATCATCGTACAATCTACATGCATGTCGTACCCAAGTTTAGTAGATCCATGTCGCAGAGTGTGATAAAGCAATGATCTTATAGGATTGCTAAAATAATGCAGTGTATCCTGGGCTTTAGATCTTTAAAGTCATCTTAGAACTTTAGAACACCTTAGATCACAATTTATTAGTATGGTGTAGGGCCTCCTTTTGGGGCTAATAAAGCATCAGTTCATCTTAGGAATGACAGATACACGTTCTTCACAGTGGCCAGAGGGATTCAGAGCCATTCCTCTTCCAGAACAGTGTTCAGGGGCCGTATTCATAAAACATCTCAAGGCTAAAAGTAACTCCTAACTCGCCGATTTAGGAGAAACTCTTAAAAATAATGGGGGTGTCAGTCCTAATTTTAGGACTCCTAAATTTTTGCTCTAAGAGTATTTCACAAAGCATTTTAGCGCTAAAACTAGCTCCTAAATCTGTGAAACACTAGGTGTCGTCAAGAGGACTCCTAAGTCACTAAGACAAAATCAAAAACAGTCCTAAAATGATTGTTGGTGCCAATCCGCCTTAGCAATCCACCCAAAGACACTGTACAACATTGAGGCAATAGCATTAGAACTTTGGGTGCTGAGCCTTTTCTTCACAAATGCAATACATATTTTAATTTATAGATTTGAATCTATGATAAAACACCAAAAATAAATCTTTAATAAATAAATAAATAATAATGCCTGATTACCTGTGGCAGTTGTTTTCACTAGTTCACACTTACAAATGATCAAATAGTGTAAAAATATATATATAATAAGCTTATCTGGCATGCTGTCCAAGGGGATTGAGGGCTCCAAGCTTGGAATTTTGCCCAAATCCAGAGTTCTCCCTGTATTCCCAGCCAGCCGAGAGTGAGAAACGGGTTGGCGGAGGGATGCAGAAAACTGTTGAGGTAACTATGTGAGTCGGCTCTCGTCTGTGTATATATACCTCCACTCAAGCTGATTAGATAGACACTCTGCTCTTACTGATAGAAGGTAAAATCAGTGAAGATTGGCCACCAGGCCGCAAATATATAGGCGTGAAACCTCCGACACTATATTGGCCAGTAATTCAGTTTCATTTACAACCCATGTATAGCTGGATAAAAAACATGATTTTGGATGAATTGAGAATCATTCTTTTGTTTCAAAGATCACGATTCTCCCACAATTCTGAACAGACAACTAAACAAAGTAACTTATAATTTACTAGAGGTTCTGACAAATGTTAATTGCTGCAGTCTGTTTAAAATGTTAAATGAATCTGAATGAATTTTTGTTTTTCGGTTTGAATGAATGATTCAATGACTCACTCATAAATACTTCACTTGTTTCGTTACTGGATGAATCAGCTTTTTTTTTTTTTTATGAATAATTCAATGACAAATACATTTTTTTAATCGTCCCTTATAATGATATAATTGATACAACTGTTATTTAAAGTGACATTTTACTTCCAAAAGGTGATTTACTCTTTTGATCGCTACCATAGACATATGTGTTTATATCCAAACTATAAACTTTTATCTCAGTTCTTCTGTGATAATATGAATATTTGTAACAGAAATAATGATTCTGTGTTTGGTTGAAAAGACTGTTTGTGAAGCTGTTTCATATCTCTACATGATAACTGCTCTGTCTGGATCAGTGGCAGCGCCAACGCAGATCTGAATGTTCTGGTGTGATATCCAAGGTTTAATAGACACAGGCGAATCATTGTCATTTAGGAAAGAGATCTTTTACAATTACTGTATATATATGAATGCACAGCCAAATAAAAATGATACACAGAGAGAGTACCATGAAAATGTCATTTTACTTGTTGTTCTTGCACAGGCAGAGGGTGGAGCTATATATATATATATATATATATATATATAGGGACAGGGATGTGTGTGAGAGTGTGTTTTTGAAAAGGGTTATGGTATGTACCTCCCTCTACATGCTACTCTCAATGAATGTCCTTCCCTGGACACATTCTCACACACAAACACACACGCACACTTTCACATCCACTCATTTACCCAACAAGAATCCAATTACTTAACTCTGCTTCAGGTTCTATTGCTTCTTGGCTTCACCACCTTGCCAATCCCCCGTAATCTCCTCTAACAGTCTGCACCCCCTCGGCTCCAACACACATAGGGTCCGCTCCTGACCCCCCTATAAGAACCTGATTAAACGAAAACCGTGATGCCCATCTTGCATTCCCTGGGCCAATGAATACCAATGAGAGACATGTTTTACTGACATTTTTCTGTACGGTCTTATTTCTCTATTGTAACTGCCCTTGTGATTTTGTGTTAGAGAGAAAACACGTAAACAGTTGGGTAAAAGAGAAACAACATCGCTAAAGAAATTCACTTGTCTGTCAGACAGGAAGGGCTAAGCTCAAATTTTTCACAAATATATACAATATATATGGGATATGTGTCACTTTTGGTGGCTTTTTTCCCTCTGAACCCTGGTTAATTTATGATCTTGGTGTGTGGTAATGTTGGCATGTAGCTTTCATATCTGCTGTCCTTTTCTTCAAAAGTGTGTTGGACTGCAAGATCACTTATTAAACTCAATAATGAAGAGGTCATGCATAATTTCATTTGCTGTAGGAGGACCTGGGGACATTTTCTTATTTCAATAAAATACTTGATATTTTCATTTGAAAGGCCATAATTCTACTGCTGTTACAGATATTGGGGTCACTAATGGTAAATGGGCGATTTATGGATTCAGCACGGCTGGAGAATTTGCTGTTGGGCCCTCGCCAGTTCCTCCGGAGCAAACCGATTCAACGTCCTTTAATAATCCCCACCAATGAGATGGCGGAAGAATCACTCCTGAATCGCCTATGAATCATGTAAATCACCTCAACACTAAAATCTTCCCTCACCCTCCAGTGTGCTTTAAATGTTGTCCTTATATCAAACACAGGCCTTATCAGTTTGTTTACATGCTAAGTTCAGTCTCTTGACTTTAAATGTTTTAAGTAGTTCAAATTTATAGTTTCTCTTTCTGTGTGGTTATATACTGTAGGTCTGTAAACCACTGGTGCAATTCCGGAGATATTAAAACTGGATCACTGAAAATCATACATAAAATATTAATGACCTTGAAGGCACTCTAGGCTTGACAAGTACACGCCTAAAGCGTGGCATCGTGTGAAACGACAGTGAAAATAAAGTAGCTGTGCTGTGAGTGAATGTATGCATATCTGAAGACCCTAGGCTCCCCAATGCTGTTTTACTGTGAGGAAATTACAACAGGACCCCATCCAATCCTGTCAGCCCATGGGATGACAAGCAGATGCAATTATTAAAAAAAAAAAAGAAAAGGAAAAAGAAAAACATCATTAAGCAAAATGCAATATTCAAATCGGAGTGCATGGCATGGAATGTAAGGAAATATTTTTGCTCTGTTCCATTCTGGAAAGTGAGAATGTGGTAATTCCAACTGGAAATTAAATTAATTGAAAACATTTGGGACTCTTGGCGGGATGTTCAATTTGTCCCACTGTTTCATATAATGTGAGTTTTGGTAAAATATTTATGAAAATATCTATTTACAATACAAGTTCATTTCTATTAACAGCCTCTTTGATTTATCAATAACCACAGGAATAGTTTCACCCCCAAGTTTGCAAAAACAAAAATCCAGTTTACATTAAGACATAATGTATGGAAAGAGGAACTGTGCTGCACCTGGATAAACGCCACTAAGCACACTGCTCCAAAAGTACCAGGTTAGTTCACCCAAATTTAATTTAATTGATGTCATTAATTACTCACCGTAATGTCGTTCCAAACCCGTAAGACCGTAAGATCACAAATTAAGATATTTTTGATGAAATCCGAGATTCTGATTATGATCGAGATTTCTGATCCCCAAGAGAAAGCAACGTAATTACAACATTAAAGGTCCAGAAAAATAGTAAAGACATCATTAAAATAGTCCACTTGACTACAATGGTGCAATGTCCTTATTGTTATGAAGGGATGAGAACACTTTTTGTGTACAAAAACAAAACAAAAATAACGACTTTCTCTCTGATGTAGAAGTCTAAAACGTAAACAGTGTAGGAGACTGACAGAGAAGAGAAGAAATAGTTGAACAAAGTTGTTATTTTTGTTTTGTTTTTGCATTAAAGTGTGACAGAAGAGCACTCACTTCATCTATGCAAAGTTATAGCCAAACTATAGACAACTACACCTCTAACACACATTTTTGTGGAAAAGAAACATATTAGCTGAATTGCAAGTGCATTATTGTGAACGTTTTTGTTTCCCCTCACGTTCACAGAGAGATGTGTTGAAATTATGTATGTTAATCGACTGCAATCTATAATATCATTCAAAAGTTTTGTTTGTTTTTTTCATGTTTTATTTTTATTATTTTTTAATGTTTTTGTATGGTCATGTAGAAAAAACACTTATATTGTGAAATACTTTTATACAACATCATATGTCTTGGTTCCAACAGTATAGTCTTGACCTTTGCCTGTAGAGTATGAGCCTACACAGAACCGTATTTTTCTTTAATATGAGTAGTGTCAGCTGTCTGGTCCCATGGGAGCCATAGTGAGAAGAACATGCTGGTCCAAATGACTTTCTATCAGATGTGTCCATCTTTATTCGGTTTCTTCCTCCTCTCCCTAAAGGACTGTAGGAGTCAAAACTACATAAAGTAGTCTCCTCTTGGTCACTAAAGAGTGAAAGAGCAAGAGAGAGAAACAAAGAAAGAAAAACAGGTAGAAAGAACTAGTGATGTGCATATGTTTGTTTGAGGTATTAAAGCAGATACTGTCAATGGGGCTGGTACTGCACTAAATTGTTTTTGCCAAATTGCATCATATATTGCATTCATGTCTTTATCTTAAAGCTTAGGCTTACAAAAAAATTTAACCACTAAGGCAAACTAGAAGGAGAGACTTCCTTTACTTCAAACACCATTTTCAGCATTGTGATTTCTCCTATTCATTCTTCTTTGAGCAACCATCACCTACTTATGCTGCCTTGTGTGTTGCCCATGAGAAATGATCTCTTCTGTGGGCAAGACCAAGCAGAGCATCTCCTTGAGAGAAACTCAGTTCTGGAACCACTGCAAACCAACTGATTTTCTACAAATAGCTTAAACCCCATAAGACACACATTATCTCTTTTGTTCTGTTTATACCGTATGGCATGACAAAAACAGTGAATATTACAATAGAGAAAAGGTCCTAAAAGCTTTTCAGAAAAGCGTTAACTGGAACTAAATGGCAGTCTGAAAGAACCAAATAGTAAGTGTGTGTGTGTGTGTGTGTGTGTGTGTGTGTGTGTGTGTGTGTGTGTGTTTTGGGGATAGTTGCAATGTGAAATCATCATTTCCATATTGCTAATGGAACTCCCTGCCATCACTAAATTACATGAACACCATGCAGCCTGCTAAGTAAATTGGTTAATGTCAAATTCAGAGGTGCCCTGTATCACCATGGCAGTTAAAATTCTTACTGAGAGAGTTGGGCGAAGAGGATGATGAGATGAGAAAGCTGTCTTTAGAGACACTATAACAACAAGCAGAATATTTACCGTTCTTCTTGGCTTTCATAAACTTAAAGAAGTTGGGTGTGAAAATAGTCACAAATGACTCACCTGATTATAAAAGGTTCTAGTTAGGTGAGATGCCCAGTGAACAACACTGTAATTTCTGAAAAAGCAGGTGAGAAAACATGCCAGAGATAATTAACATGAGTAAGTAACACTACCCACCAAAAGACGGGTGGCCTTCCGTACTGGCGAGAGTTAAGTTGATTCACCAGTTTGTGCCAATTATATCGTCACAGTGAACCTTCAAAAATTTCTTCTCCTCAGTGACCGAAAAAGGACTTTTAACAAGTTCCTCTTTTTATAGGAAGGTGAGGTTTTCCTATGATGGCAATGTGTCCAATTACTGTTGATATCAGAGGAAGAGTGTAAAGCTATACTTTTATCCAGTTTTATTCAGGTATATTCAGATTGCGGTTTCTGATTAATAAACCAAACAGCAGCTAAACATCTCAAAAAATCTATTCAGACAGGTGTTCTTAACCCCCATAAACTCAATAATAAACATAATATCCATAAACTTGAGATTTCTCAGCCAATTAATTGACCAGCTGTTCCCGAAAAACAAGGGGTCCATGGGGAAACGCTGACTGGTCACCAGCGTGACCTCATTCTCAAAGAGCAGCCAGGGGAAGAGATCCGTTAATGAGTTTGTTTACCTGTTAGTTCCACCTTGAACCTCATATTTTGCATTTTCAGCATACTCAACAGTGAGCCACATCGGCTGAGAACAGATATGACCATAATTTGCAATAATCATAAAATGCAGGTTAAAAGCTACAAAGTGAACATAAATCTACTTACAAGTATTTCAACAAGTAATATGTGCTTCAATTGGTGTAATATTATACTTCTATTAAAAGTACAGTAATACTAACAATTAAGACATGATTAGACATAGTGACAGTAAATCTAAAGAACAAATTTAAACAAATGGTAAATTAGTAACTGAGCTGAGAAACTTTTTCGGTTGCTTAAAGCCACAGTCCATAAGTTTTGCCTCTTGGTCGCCATCTCTGTTTGAATCCTGCAATTGCAGTTATTTGCAGAATTATCATCTTTACGTGGGTTGTGTATCGGCACGGCTCCTCAGCGCAGATGAATCTAATGTTTGCTGTCAATCACCACATCGGTCTGGATACTGTACTTCGGAATCACAGATTCTATGTTTTGGAAATATGACCAAAATAAGGATTTTCACTGGAAAATTTAATCTGAACAAGTAAGTAACATGTCTGCCACTTTGTTCTGACCACCTGAGAAAAAAAGCAATAAATCGCGCTGCCAATGGTGATTGCTCAGAACCAGTCAAACCATGCAAATTATTATTATTGTTATACTTTGTTCTCAAATTGTTAATGTATTGTGTATTTAGTGTGTATTAGCATTACCTGTAGATTTCAATTTCTGTAGCCACTCCACAGTCCTAAGTCTTTTCCTTTTGACTACGGGTGAATCTCCAGCTGTCACTGATGATTGTCAAAAATTCTATACTATTGTCTAAATTAAATAAAAATAAAACACTAAACTAAAATCAACAGTTTTAATTGCTACTGTAAGTGAATTTAGGCATTACTGGCATCACAAAAATGTATTTTTGTCACAATTAAACCAATACAGATAAATTAAAAATAAAAGCAAATATATATATATTTACCAAAAACCAATATGGTACTGAGATCCTATATTGTGCACTTCCAGTTTTGCTTATTTTTTGTACTGATTTGAATTCTTTGGAACAGATTCCAACATAGTAAAATGCTCAGGGGCTATAAATAAATCTAATTCATTATGAATATTTCATAAACACTCAGAGTAGGAATTCACCAGCAACTACAGATATATCATATATCAGCAGGAATTACAGATTCATCAATTTAAGATAAACCTAATACATTTAAAAGTATTCTGATTGTGTTTGATTGCTGCAGGTATGTGTCAGCTCTTCAGAGCCTGTGGGAGCTGCTGTTCTCCTGTCTGGGTTAGTGCTGTTGAATGAGAGGTGAGGCTGCTGCCGTCACACCGGGCCCTCAGGCACCTCACCCAATCCGGCTAACAGGCTCACTGTGGATATTGCTTACACTCATTTCCCAAAACCGATTTGTTTTCCTCCGCTCAACCTGAGTGGCTCTGAAGATGTAATACCATAAAAGCATGAAATCAATAGCCCCGAAAAGCTACTCTCATTTATTATTTTGATGGAGAAAAACCCAAATAACCAAAGCATTCTGGGTAAGTGTGAAGACTGGGGAACTCAACGACATACGGCCACAAAAGAGGACACATTCTAATGCACTTTGAAAGCTAAAGTTCCTCTCTCTCTCTCTCACACACACACACACCTAGATAAACTTGCACTTAGAAACTTAGAAAAAAATGCACCTTATAGTGAACGCAGAACAAATCCCACCCCCTGAACTGCACTCCATCAGCTCTAAAGCTGCAATGTGCAGTGCTGTCCAGCAGATGGCAATGTTTAGGAGATATTCCTAAATGAATTCATTAAAACAATACTGTAAAGAACATGCATGAATATATAGAGGAAAAGAACATAAGCAACTAATAATAATAAGAGAATAAATAGGAGAAAATTGCAAAACAGAACAAGGTTGCCTAAGGAAAGACATTAGCAAACAAATCTACAACCAAATCTAAAGTTAAGAATCTAAAAAGCTAACTTATGAAACAAAATGAAAATCTAAAGTATATATACACATTCATATATATCATACTGCCTTCAGACCTCTTTCTATGTGTTTAATATAGCTTTTGGTCAGTACAGCCGCATTCAAGTATAAAGTTCATCACATTCTGCTTTCAAAGAGCTTAAACTATGTTTTATGCACCTGCTGACATCACTTTTGTAAGGCAACACTCAATACATATGTCCATATCTCCTCCTCTCCATCTCATACTCTAATTCACCTCTTTTCTGTTCCTTTTCATTTTCTTTCTTTACCTAAAACCCCTGTCTCTAATATGTGATGGAATAAATTGGATAGACTGCCTCTCTCCAGCTCAGCAGTGATAATAGCTTACCGGCTGTAGTTGAAAATCAGTCACTTTACTGTAAATGAGCACTGCAAACCGGCTCCTAACACATGTGGAAGGAAATCAATGAGATGTGCTAAAAGTCCCAGGTGCCTTATTTCATCTCCCATTGGAGAAGAATTTGGAATTAGGAGACTTAGGTGGAGAAAAATGCTCAAATCGATTAGAGGATGTAAAGGTGGTGTGATAACACCTATGTGTACGTAACATTTAGCAACTGTAAAAAGAGGTTTCATCACAGATATTTTCACAGAAGCAACTGGTACCTGTAACTAACACTGAAACTGTGGAGATATATTAGAAACAGCATGAATTAGATATTCATTCTGAGCTGAAGTGAAGAAAACAGGAAATTAATTACTTATATAGGATGTTTAGAAATATTCTCAAAAAGAACACAGGAGGGAAAAAATAAGCAGGGGAAAACTCATTTCATCTTGTTTCATTTGTGCTTTGTTGTTTTTCTATCCCATTCTAAACCAAGAGCATTCAGAATCATCTGTAATCTTTATGCTTTTTAACCAATTAAGAAGCATTTCCAGGTAGCCCAGCAACAAGTCAAAAAGGCTATGCAATAACTAATCTTTCAGGATGAAAAGGGCCGTTATAAGCCGGTTCCATTTGTGTGTTGCTGAATAAGAGCACAAATTGTTTCATTGTTCTGAGGAAATATTTGACGTGGCTGCAGTGCTGCACTGGCCCTAATCACAGGCCTTTCTGTTTGCTGATTTATGAGAAAAAGAAAAGGAAAGCGGGCATTTTTTTTCAGTATCAAAGGGGGGGGGATCTAAAGAGTACAAATTGAGAGCGGATTTCACAGAGAGAGCGATAAACTTGTGTCTCTCAACTTTGAGGAGGACAGAATTCAAAAAGCACCTCATCAAGGTGACTGATGGCCAGTCAAGGATAAAATCTGTCTTTTTTGACAATGAAACAGCTTTCATAAGTGTGCCTCTTTGATGCAGCTGTCACTCAATGTAAGCTGCTGTTTTAGTGACGTTCCACAAATACGGCACAAAGCCTGCAGGCTATTTAGTACGAACACAGATTCAAAGACACACAGAGATGGTGCATCAAGCAACAACTAGCCTCTCTTTCTCTCCCTGAAAACACACACACCAAACTAATTAAAGGCATTTTTCCCAGAAAAGAAGCAGGGGAGGCAGTGTGGGATAGATGAGAATGAATAGGACGTACTGTCCCTGACGTGCTCAAAAAACGAGGATCATTGACAAAAGAATGCTCTTCCTTTCATCTATTAAAAAAAAAGCTTCTGTAATGCTTCTGTTTTGCTTTATAAATCCATACTTTAATAGGTAACAACTATAACTTTCATTACAGGAAAACATGAATTTCACATGCACACTTACGTGCACGCATTTATATCATGCATCATTCCATTTAATGTGGTCATGTGAAAACAGCACTTGAGGCTTGAAATTTGCATGTGAAACTATCATCGCATAAGTCACACTGAGTGCATGTGTGAAATGTAAGAAGAAAAAAAAACTGATGCAATTCTAAGAACACTATACATGTGAAATTCATTCACAACAGGTCTGTTCCAAAACCTAATGACTTGCCTTGCTGTCTTCTGCCAACATTTCATTATATAAAAATTTGACACTAGAATGTTCTGATCAACCAATCAGAATGAAGTACTCCAGAGAAACATAAGAATTATACTAAATGTTAATATATAAATGTTGTAAATTTTGGTATTGTTAATAAAAGAATTTATATAATGTAGTACAGGTGAGCAATATGTATAATAATAAGCAAAATTTCACAATAACGATATCACAATAGCTATTTTTACTACAAATGTTGCTACGATGCCAACATTCTAGAAGACAATAAAATTTTCACAATTCTTGATTATTTCAATACCACAGCAAAAACGAACTCCTTATCTACACCAGGCGTGAACAGCGTGGCGCAACACGACAAAAGCAAATAGAACCCATTAAAATCAATAATGCTGTCTACACTGGATGTGGCAAAACCATAGACTGTATAAAAAGGATGCAACACAATAAATTCCCGATGGTAAACTGATATCCTGTTCTATTTCTGACGTACTTCAAGTGCACATGCTACTTCTGATATAAAGGATCGCAACGGTCACTTTGTTGCGTCCAGTGTGGGCATGGTGTAATGTTAGTCCAAGTAAAAAGTTCTCAAGTTTACTGAAGACAAGTAAACAATCTTATTTAATAAAATAAGAACAAAGAAACTAATTACAAGAAAAAGGACAAATACATACAATAGAACAAATACACAAATAAAATAAAGAGTGCTTTTAGCTTTTCAGGCAGGTCTAACAGATGTAAGAAATACTACAAAAATGTAATCAAAATGTAAATGTAAAAATAAAACACTGCACAGTCTTCACTGTATCAATTCAATATTCACTGGTTCTTATTAAAGCTACAAATGTTATTCAGTCAAGAACAGTGTTTTTTACAAAGTGACAGAAGCCTAAAAGACCTGCTGCTGACAATATATTAATAAACATCTGATTTTCATATCGCTGTAGCTGAATAAACAGAAGATTGAAACGCTTTGATTAAACATGACAAATAAACACATGACTGCCTTATTCTGTGTAAGAAACCACATCATCTCACAGAGGGATGCTCAACTGTCATTATGAAGTGAGTTTGGAGTAAAAACATGTTATTAAATGTTGTCTTTTGTTGGATAAGATGCTAATAAATGCTTCTCATGTCTGGAAGGATGTTTGACGTGTGTTGCTTTTTCAAATGTACATTTATCCTCCTCAAACTTGCAGTGCTTTCAGATGGATTAGCATTTGGAGCCACACTTCATTGACAACCTGCGCATAAAAAAAATAATCGCAGCCTTTGTGATTTCATAATCGCACTAAGAATTGTGTTTAAGCAATAATCGCATTTAAGTTCAATGGGTTTTTTTTCGTATTGTGTGATAAATCGTGCAGCCCTAGTATGTACTAGGGTTTGCATAGACTGGTCAGGTAGTCGACTACTTGAACCACTAGTTGCCGCTGCCAAAAGCCAGAGTGCTTGAGCCATCAATCACACAATAACCATACGACACGCTTGTTTAACACAAACCAGCGAGCCATGACAAAAAAGAGTATGTAGCAGGAGGATGATGACAGCGACTAGACTACATGAATTGTCTTTTTCTATTATAAACCATTTTGAACCATTTGAGAGAAGATCTAAGTGATGTGAGAACAGATCTGTTATTGTTTTTACTGTTGAAGACCTGTAAAATATGAAGAGGCTAATGTTGTTTAATACCGCTAGGTTAACTGTTAAAATTAATTTTACTAATATATGTATGCACAAGTTAAGTTTATGATGTCGCATGTCAATTTATATGTTATTTTGACTGTTAAAAACAAAATGAAATCCATTACTTTAATGTTTTCTACAATATATGCAAGAAACGTAATCGTTGCAAAAATTAGGCTGTCACTTAACAAAAACTTGACACAAACTGTTATTTTGTTGGGCTGGGACAATACATAGATTCTTGATTCTGATATTTTGAGCGATTCTGAGCTTAGTTTTAACAGCAGATGGTGCTCTAGACTAGTTTTAAACCACACACTCAAATGCTCATGACGAAGAGTGCTGAAGAGCCATTAAGTGGTTAAATATACTTGCACTTCGGCTCAGAATGCTTTTATGATGCGAGATTAATGTAAACATAGCCCACTGCGAGCTCCCTTGTCATTCGCTTCAACCTTTTTGAACTTTATGAATGATTATTTTAGGTTTAAGTGGTGTGTGTAAAGGATCTGGAAGCAAGCAGTGTACGGGTGTTTATAAAGCATGTAGTGTCATCTGCTGTTAAAAACTAAGCTCAGAATTGATTCAAAAGAGAATCGCAGGAAAATATCAGATTCGCTCCAGATTCTTTTTATCATGAATCGAGAATCAATGTGTACCTAAGTACACATGAGTACCTAAGTAACTTGGATATTGTTTTGATAAGTAACCAACACCGTGTCCTAACCAGACGCGATGCGATAAGATTCCAGCAACGAGCAATTTGACTGTCCACACTAGACACGACACAAAAATGAGAAGCAATAAAATCAATCAAAAACCACAGCCAATCAGAAGAGAGTGTGGGCGGGCTCTCTCGGCAAGAGCACAGCGGACACAATGAAATGGGCAAGTACCTAGTAAAATTCATAAATATTACACAATTTAAACATTATTTAAAGTACATACGGAGTGACTTAACCAATCTTTGTCATAGGATACATTTGTTTTTTTCACATTGAGTTAACAGTTTGAACGTTCTTGTGCCCATTTATTTATTTTCAAGATCTGAGGTGAATTAGCCAGTGTTATTTTCATTACAGCTAAAAAGCTGGGAACACAGAATGATATTCACAATCAGATTAGACACTTTTAACATTAAATAAAGCACATAAACAGTACCTGATATTATCATTGCCATACTTTGTGTTGCTGTTCCAGCCGCGACGTCGCAGAGAAATAGAAATCGTTTCTAAAATAGAATTTTCGCATGTCGCCGTCGCGGCTGGTTAGGACAAAAACTCTGATCAACATGGAAAAGATACCTTTTATCGCTTATCGCAGCGTCGCGTCGCGTCTGGTTAGGACACGGTGCAACTAGGAGAAATCAGTAGTCAAGCAAGTACCCTAGTACTTTATGTACGACTATGTTTTCTGGTGTTCCCTTATCCTCAGTCTTGACAGTACTTTGTATGCTAAATCCAACTGAAGGGCCATTCATTCAGACTTCCCCAGCTTAATCAGTTGTTTGAAAAGGGTTTTCAATTACACAAACCGCATCAGCAGTCAAAAATCAGCCTCTACACTGAGTCACTGACCACATACACATGCACACCAATCAATACAGCCGCCATACATGAGGTTTAGAGAACGAGCTAAACACAGCAGACTTCACATTAGAGGGTGAATTGACGGCCACAACTGCATCCCACCATTCCGAGCCTGATAGGAAGGTCACAAAGACCTGTTTTCCCCCTCACAGGGGCCATTGCTTAAAGCAGCATCCCCTCGAGCGCCATCACTGTAAATATGAAGAGGTGCGGATAACGGCACTGGAGAGCAGATCATCCATCATCCCATGACAGCAGGGAGTGCAGATGTCACATCCCACAGCACTCCTGGCCTATCCTGTCTCTGTTTTTCACTCTATGTAACTCTCATGTTTTCCTCCACGGATGTCCTTTCTTTTTTACAATATTATTGCTATCACTATCTGACATGCAGCCGGCTGCTGAGAGAAGGTGATAAGGAGGAGCACGGACAGCATCTGAAATTGAATTCTGCCCAAATGTGGCATTGATGAAGTGGTTTTCATACCTCGCCCAATTGTCTCTATCGCACGTCCTGTCCAGGCTTATTAAAGATGCCCTGTTTACGACGCCAAAGCCCAGTCATCTCACATTTAAATAACACAATTGGAAAAGCAAATTCTCTATTGGGGCTCTTTATCTCGGTGATGAGGGAGGCACTGAAGCCTGTCATAATGAGACTATGTCTCTTTGCTTAATGCCTTTTAAAGAGCATCTCCCCCTCCTTCTCATTCACTCTCTCTCTCTCTCTCATTCTCTCTGCTTCAGTCTCTCACCCTTAGGCCAGCTTTAATAATAGGATAAAGTTCAGCAAATTGATCCAGTCTCACTGGCTTTGGGGATGAGTCAGTAACACAAGTGTCCCACTCAGCAAAGAGAGGGAGAGAGAGACAGAGGGGTGGTGGTTGATACGGGAGAGAAAGACCAGGTGTTGAACCCCTCAAGGATGAGTTTGTCAGAAAGAAAGAAAGACAGATGAGGGAGAATCAATTGTGAGTCACACTCTTTCTCACTTGAAGATGTTAAACATTTCTCATTCTAAAAGTGGAGCTCCCTTAAGGTATATTAGATAAGGAAGCTCGAATCTCAGGGTTGTTATAGTTTGGAAAATTTCACTAGTTTTTATTTTGTTCTGTAGTTTTGTTTTCCATATCAGTATAATAATAATAATACATTTCATTTTGTATTTGTTTTAATAATAATAATACAATTATTATTAATATTACCATTATAATTCTTTTCATTACTAATTATAAAACTGATATGGAAATTAAAAATTAAAAATCATCAACTTTCTACTTTACAAATGCTTTGCTTTACAAATCAATAGCAACAACACAAGCATAATGAAAATAGAAGGTACAAAAGAAAAGTTTTAATTTGCATTAACATCTAGATTTAGTTTCTTTTGCCAAATGCATAATACAACTGCAGTGCATGCTAACAATGGCTAAGTTTACATGCACTCATAATGATATTAAGGCAGAACTCATAACAGAACACTATGATTGTTAATGTGATTATGCTCAGTAGAAGAGTACTGAGGTTTACTATACAGGTATGTAAGCACTTTATAATCGCATTCCTTACACTCTTCTACTACGCAACATGGACACCATGTGTTTTATATCAAAAAGGTTTGCCCATGTCATATAAACATCTTAATACAAGTAATTCCCTTGGTCATTTTTTAAAAATCAAACTATCATTGCATTAAGAGCCGGGGGGTGAAAACTTTTTGAATTTGAAGATCAAGGTAAATTGTACTTAATTTGTCTTCCGGGAAACATGCAAGTATTTTCTGTTGCTTTCGAAGGGCAGTACTAAATGGAACAAAAATTATATTTGAACAAAATAAGAAAAATGTGGACATCTTCATCCTGTTCAAAATTTTTTTTTTAATGCATCGTGTTTCCTTCTGGAGCATCAGTGAGTGTTTGAACCTTTTATAATAGTTGTGTTTGAGTCCCTCAGTTGTCCTCAGCGTGAAAAGATGGATCTGAGAATCATACATTCACTGCTGGAAAGGGTTCAAATATGCAAAAAATCCTTGAAACCTGAAGAATCCGCATGACCTGGAGGATTCTTCTGAAGAACATTGGGCAGTTTAACTGATCAGGACAAACAAGGGACTCATGAACAACCATCACAAAACAAAAAACAGTCGTAGACCATCCAGGTAACCACACACAGTATTAAGAATCAGTGGTTCACAAACCTTTGAACGGGGTTATTTTAATAAATTCATATATATATATTTTTTTTTTTTTTGTCTTGTGGACTATATGTAAACATCTTTGTAAAATATCTTACTCAAGACAGTACTAAATAAAAAATAACATGCATTTTGAATGATTTTGATTCTGCAAGTGGTTCCCATACTTTTTCTTGTAACTGTACATGTAAATGCAGCCAATAATTCAGCGGATTTGACTGAATCCACTGAGATGTATCAGATGGCTCACACCACAGAACAGTCACTGATTTGCCAAAGTTTGCACAGTTCAGGGAACAGAAATATTCAAGAGACTGTTTGGATCAACTAAAGACTGTTTCACTGACATTGTCTTTAACAACATTTCAGAGACAGCTGCACTATTGTTTACTGAAACCACTTTACTGCATGCTGGTTTATTACAATTTTAGGTTTATCTGCATCTAAATGTAACATACACAAAGCCACCTTTGATTGGCATGTTCACAGGTTAATCAAAATGTCTGACAGTCTGGGGATTGGATTAAAATATGAACTGAATATGTGAGGGATAGTTCACACATAAATGAAAATTGTCATCATATCTTTCCAAGCCTGCATGACTTTCTTTATTCAGTGGAACACAAAAGATGTTAAGAATGTTGGAGTTCAAACAATATTAGACCCCAATGACTTCCATTGTATGGAAAACAAAAGACATGGGTTTGAGTAAATGACAAGTTTCAGTATTGGGTCTAACTATCATTTATCAAAAAAAAAAAAAAAAAAGTTTTGTTAAAGAGATTTTTCTAGGAAAAACTACTTTGAAGTATTAAGGTATAACAAATACACACAATGCCTATGATAGAACATCAGTTCAATAAAGATAAAACACAGCTTTGAAGATATCATCAGAAGAGAATGACCTATTGGCTGCACTGTGTACAGAAATGTCAAAAGACTCAAGAGGCCAGCTCAGGAGAAACAGCAAACGTCTCTTCTTCTGTGCCATTTTCACCTCAGCCTCTGCTCTATCCCTCTACTTTTTGTCTCTCTCTCAAGTTTTCTTGTTCTTTCAGTCACCCTTTCAGTATGCAGGTGAGGTTGAAACCCAGCCGGACCCTGTGTCTAACTTCAGTCAAATCTGACTGCCTCCTCTGTGCTGTTTAACAGAAACAATGCCCAAATATATCCATATCCCCAAGCCTCTGCCCTTCCGTGCCAGTCATGCTCCCCTGCAAGGTTTTTGGTTTGTTTTTGCTCTCTCTACACTTTTAAAAGAGATGACAAACTAACACTTTAGCACTGTGGTAGGATCAAATAAAATACTTGCCCTAATACTTGACTAAACTTTACTCTCTTTCTCTCTCTCTCTCTCTCTCTCTCTCTATATATATATATATATCCCAAAGCCAATTTTGCAAAAAACGTCAGAAGTGTTTGAAATAACATGAGGGTGAATTAATCATTTTCTTTTTTCTTTTTTTTTTGTGAACCATTGCTAACTATGCAAATACCAAACAAATCAGTCTCTCATGACTCAGTGAATAGCAAATGCACAAAGCTCATTATAAGAATGCACATGAAGATATGAGTAAATTGTAAACAATTTTAGAGAACATTGCTTGAATGAACCAAAAGTACTTCAAGAGTTTGTGGGTTATATTATATGAATGAAAGAGGTTATGCTTGTATGCAATCTATCATGTTAAAACAGGGGTCCTAATGGATGGTCCTAATAGCCCATCTCCAGCTCTGCCAGGCCTCTAAACACTTAAATATACCTCTGCTACCACTTCACAGTCATGTGACCCTGCATTTGGGCTGCTTCTCTCTGCTTGTTTTCCAACTCAAGAGCTTTATGCCCCAACAAATAATGGAAGACAAGAGCAAATGCAGAAAAAGCACTTTAGCTAAACAAAAGGCTGATGGCTGAACTTTTTTTTTTTTTTTTTTTCTCCATTTCATTAATATTTTCTTTTAGCTGTTTTGAAACACTTTGATCACTTAGTACCATGTTTGGCACTCAGCTGGCTAAATATGAGAAACCATTTGACTTCCAGACAATTACTACATTAAGTGTTTCAACAATGGGTTGACTCTTAAGAAAAAGTACACTTGTTAAATGAAGCCTGGCAATTTTAATAAAAGAAAAAATGTTGACTGACCATACAGGCTTCTTTCACTTTTTAATCCAAATATGTACAAATTTGATAAGACTATAAAAAATTTATATCCCTTAACTTCTTTTAAGCTCAATAGAGGACACATTATTAAACAACATGGAAAAATAAGGCTTTTATGCTAATATAACTCAGTTAGGATATGTGTTCCTTACATAAAGCTATCTTACAGCTTCAGAAGACATATACAATATAGCACAGAAGGCATTTTAAGGCATTTTAGTCCTGTCTGACAGATGTTTTAATTGTATGGAAAACAGCAATTTCTTACTAACCTCTCCTTACAAAGCCTTTCAATAATTTTGTCCTAGATAAATTAACAAGTATTGAACTTTGTATCACAGTCCAAAAAGGCAAACTGTCATGCACAGTAGATAAACAAGCAGAATATTGGAAAATTAAATGTTCCACTATCCTTTTTTCTTTCTTTATCACATTGTGCACATTGACCCAGCAGACTTTGTCAACATTGTTTACTTTCCTTGAAAGGAAGCTGCTGTCAAAGCACCAGAAACTTATTGAGGTGGCAAAACAGCAAGAACAACATCAGAGAGCGTCTTAATATAACTCATCCCTCTGTTTGAGAACACCAGAAAACACAACTGTATATAAGTGTCAGTTTTGCAGCAGTATTTTGTGCAGTTATCAACAACACTGGAGTACTAGATCCACATCATAACTGGAACACTACAAAGACTTACTCTTGGATTTTAAAATTAAATGCAGGTTTCATAGATACCACAGTATAACAGTTTTTTTTTTTTTTTAAAGACATAATGTATTAATGTAAAGATGTAGAAAGCATCCTGTAACTCTTGTCTTTAAACTTATGTTTGTATTAGACATGATTATACTTCATACAAATGACACTTTCTATATGTGACCCTTGACCACAAAACCAGTCATAAGTCGCACGGGTATATTTGTACCAATAGCCAACAATACATCTATTTTTCTTTTATGCCAAAAATCATTAGGATATTAAGTAAAGATCATGTTCCATGAAGATATTTTGTAAATTTCCTACCGTAAATATATTTAAAAAATATTTTTTTTGAGTGGATATCCATTGCTATGGACTTCATTTGGACAGCTTTAAAGGAGATAATTTTAATTTTAATTTTTTTGCACCCTCAGATTCTAGTTTTTCAAATAGTCAAATCTCAGCCAAATATTGTGCTATCCTAACAAACCATGCATCAATGAAAAGCTTATTTATTCAGCTTTATTCATATATATACTAATTTTTTTCACATTTGTTTTAGATTAAAGATGGCAATTTAAACCAGAGCAGAGTTAATGAGAGCTAATGTGATTCATTTTTTTCAGTGTACCACCCTATTATGGAATTTCTTTAAAGCCAGAAGTCAACCTACTTTTATTTGGCCTACTTTTATGATTGCTGAAGAACAGAAGATGCGGTTTTTGGATTGTGAAAGTCAACAGAATGACTTGAATGGTGAGGAGGACTAGAAAAGGGAGTTTGATGTTGGTCCACTTGGCCCAAGCTTCCACGATCCGAAATACCCAGAGGAGTGGGTTGGCTAGTGGGAGGTACTTAATGATGAATATGTGGAAGACTGGACTCCTCAGAGGTCTTCCCTGCACCTATTTAAAGTTAATCGTAGGGTAGATGTAGAGCTATCCACATATTGTCTTCAACATAATAGGCCTATTCATTATGTTACTTCTGATAAGAAACAGTCTTGTCTTTCACATTCTGTCCATTTTATCATGAAAATAAAACAATAAATGCTGTTTTGCCACTCTTAAATGTGTTGTGACAAATCACTGTAGCACCTCAGTTTAAGGGGCAGTGTGGAGCGTGAGTCTTTTCTTCCACTTTAAAGGCACAATATGTAAGATTTTTATATGAAAATATCCAAAATATTTTGGAATATATAACAAAAAATATAACAATGTTATATATTTTGTTGACTTGTGTACCTACATCATCTCAAGCATTTCCAACACTGTTTAAATCCAGAGAAATCAGCAACTATAACCAGTGTAACAGGCCTTGTCACTGCGTCGCTGTCAATGACGTCATATCCATGTTACCCTTGATTTCCAGTTTTACTTTCATAGAAACCATGGAAACACCAAAGACGCTTTAATATATTATGTGTTTTATTAGACATGTGAGCAACCATTTGGAAACATTTATCAACAGAAAACTAATCATTGTTATATAGCCCAAAAATACCATGTTTTTACCAAGCCTCAGAGACAACATTATTTTGTCAAGTGGCTAACATAGCATAAACAGAAAGAGCTTTCTTCATCATACAATATATTTTAAAATGAACTGCATGTCATTTAGCAATACAGGTCATCCAGCTTTTATTAACATGATATTCTAATATCGATCTAGATTACTGCAAAGTGCAATAAGTTTCTCATACCATCCACCGAATGAACACACAGAGTAACATTATAACATAACCTTCAACACACTCAAATGCATTTACTTTGGTTGTTTAAAGATGTAGCACTGCATTACCCCACATACGCAACGAAAAGAGCACTTGACTGCAGCATAAGCATAATAAAAGCTCCGCTGGACTCGAGACCGGTAGGTATCTCTCATTAGCATTCACTCCAGCGACCTCGTTCCGCTCCCACGGCTCTCGGCCCCGCCCTGCTTCATACCACAGTAACATTAATAAAACTTTAATACATTAGCTCATCCATGAACATGATTTCTACACGATTTTATCAGATTCCTTTCCATCGGCTGTCGAGGTGAAGACGACAACTCCCATTAATCCACGCTCATTCACGGCATCATCAAGTTACACCTTTGTTTTGAATAAGCGACCTGCAGTGGCAAAAATTACATATTGTGCCTTTAATACAAGTTATATCTTGAAAAACATGCATGAATATCAGAAGGTATGTTGAAAGATACAGTACGACTTTAAATAAAAAAAATCCGTATCATGTCTCATGTAATCATCTGTTTCAACCACATCAATGTCAATGAAACAGCTTGTGAACAATGTCATTTAACACTGCATTTACCTCAATAAAGTTATTTAATGTTCACTGTTCAATAGATAGCTATAAAAAAACACTAAAGAGGAGCTTATTTACTGTTATATACAGTATGTACAGTATGTTTGAACAAATTTGCCATGAAGACAAGTGCTTATGAAAACAAGCAGACCTTATGTGAATACAAACATTTCAGTTTTTGTGTAATCATTATAGCTGAAAATAAATAGCAGTTGAATATAATACCTCTGTTGTTAATGGTAACCTCTAATATTATAGTGTACCAAATGAGAGGGTTCCCTGTATAGTTTGTATAGAATTTTTTTTCCTTAAGAAAAATCAAACTATCGGGACGTCCACCCAGCCTTTCATCCATTCATCCAACTGTCAAGCCACCCATCCATCTAATGATCTGCACGCCTATGCCTACCCATCCATCCATTTACCCACCCCTGTCCAACCATCTATCTACCATCCACCTACCTGTCTACTTATCTGTCCATCCATCCACCTGTCTACCCATCTATCTATCCACTCATCTAACCATAAATACACTTGTACATTAACTATATATGCACACACACATCCAAAAACATGTGTGAAAATATCCATCCATCCACTTTCACTTCACCCATCTATCACCCACCCATAAATACACTTTATAAATCAATTTATCTATACACACATCCATTCATCCATCAAAAAACTTTTGAGAAAATATCAATCCAACCAGAAAATGAATAACTGCTGATGCTAAGAACAACTTCATACAACTGAAATGAATGGCCTTTGAACAGGTTACATAAAGTTGTTGTCTCTCTAACTGACCTACCACTGTGTTCAAAATGTTTTGACAAACTTGTCAAATTTCCATCATCGTAACAAGAGGCACTTAGGAGGCCTTTTCAGAGCTAAAACAAAACTTCTGTCTGATGCTGTCAGTGCACTGAGCCCAACAATCTCCAAAAACCCATGGGGCGGTCAGTCTTGGAGAGATGCGAAGCTAATTTGACCTTTATGGTGCACTAACTACCTGAAGCCCAGCCAGCAAGCGGTCAGATTCGATACATTTCAGCACCCTGCACCCACATCCTGTTGCCATGAGTGACCTTTTTAAACCAGTGCTGTCACCACGCGACAGATTAATCTGAGTAAAACCCAGCGGCTCGGGCATCCTCCACCCTGCATGACACAACGCATGCTGACCTTTTCTCTAGGCCCCTCTCTCTTTCTCTCTCCGATCACTCTTCTCCTCTCACAGTCCCTTATCTCACTCGCCTCCATTTTTGTTGCTCAGCCTCCTGTCCTTGTGTTTGTTTACTATGAGAGACACATTGAGAGTGTTACTGTGACTCACTCTTTTGACATCATGGGTGCAGAATGGAGGCAGATAACACTGATGAGCACCACACTGTTTTACTTTCTGATCAAATGTCAGTGCCAAATCAATGAGGATTATTAGGGTTTTTTTCAGGCTATACAAATCTGGATTTGATTTATAACTTAAATCCATTTACTGTAGTTGTTTGTGGTCAGCAGAAAAAAAAGAAGAAAGAAACAAAAAAGAAACAGCCATTTATAAACATCATATCTAGACTATGGTTTGAAATCCTTTTACAATCGCTTATTGAGGGAGGCGGGGGGATACATCTTGATGTCAATAGCTCAGAGTAGAATCTGAGTCACACAATTACGGTAATTATGATATGGCATGAACACAGCATAGTGAATAACTGTCGTTAGGGCTGGGCGATAAATTATATCATATTGAGATTGCGATAAAAATTTACGTCAATAACGACAATAAGTTCTGGAAATTTTTTCTCGATATAGATTAAAGTCAATGTTCCAATAAATTTGGACATTAAAAAGACCTTTCTGCTGACTCTGAAAAACACCAGGAGAAAGATTCCCAGGGTCTCAGATCACCTGTGTGAACATGCCATTGTCTTGCTACAGGAGGCATGAGCACAGCAGATGTGGCCAGAGCAATAAACTACAATGTCCGTAATGTAAGATGCCTAAGACAGTGCTAGAGGGAGACAGTAAGGACAGCTGCTCATCCTTGCAGTGCCAAACCACATGTAAACCTCTGTCCCCCTCAGACGTGTTCGAGAACTTGCAAGTGCCTTGGTGGAACAGTGGAGTAACATCTCACAGCAAGAAATGGCAAATCTGGTGCAATCGAAGTAGTAGAACTGGTAGCTGGTGAACACACCACATACTGACTGCTACTTTTGATACTGAAAAATATCAAATGTCTGTGAAATTTGTTCAGTTTGTCTCAGATGTTGAATCTTTTTATGTTCATACAAATATTTACACATGTTAAGAAATCTGCTGGGAAAAAAAGTTGTTAAAAGTGAGAGGATGTTTCTGTTTTTGCTGAGTATAAGCAGCACGACACCAAGCTTCATGTGCTCATCGTCTCCTAATCCTAATTAACAAAGAAAGGAAGTGATGGCAGGATAAAGGTTAGTATACAGCGGGAAACTCTAAATTTGTGCAGTGTGCGCATGTCAAAAGATCAAGATCCGATTTGGGAAATCACCCTTAAAAATATGCCCTGCATGAATTTCCAAGCTGGTTACTGCTGGTTTGATGCTGGTCTAGCTGGTAGATTAACATAACCATGAATGCTAGTCAACAGGAACGGTGTTTCTAAAAAGCCTGACTGACCAGCAGAGGCTCGCTGGTTAATCTACTTAAGGAAACCATTATTTTAACATGTCTGCAACTATTGTAGCGATTTTAATTGATTTGAATTGAAAATTCACCCTATTCCATACCTCTGGGATATTTTCTAAATGCATGTTAGAAATCTTACTGTGAATTCATGTACGTTTCATTTTTTTTCCACTTTTTTTTTTTTTTTTTCACCTTGTAATGCTAAAATCAAAATCTCAACCTCTGATGAAAACGACGGTCTCTCTGGTGACGTATACCTGATGTCTTCAATCATTTAGTTCTCTTAAACCTCTCCCCTACACAATCAACTGCAAGATCGCATTAATTTGAGCACCACATCTCAAAATCAAAACCACCACCAATGTTTTTTTTTTCTTTTTAGATAATCCGTTACACTTGGATGTACATCTTATTATGGAAGAAAAGGTCTGTCTATACTTCCATTTTATTGTGGCTTTTTTAAATCAATGTCCCTAAAGGAAAATCTTTTTCAGCCGGTAAAACTGATGTCATTTATATATATATATATATATATATAAAGAAAATGTTAAAACCTTTTGATGGGCAGAAATAGACTGTTCCTTCTGGGCTTGAATGCTCAAAGCATCCACAAATAAATAAGGTAACTTAGGCAATAAACTTGCTTTGAAGATCTGACACCGACTTCTGATATCTTCTAAGCTAAGAAAAAGAATCGAGAGCAAGTTTACCTCTCTGGCCGCTGAATATCAAGAGAACAGGGGTCGAGCCAGCAAAGGAAAAAAGATCGAAAAACTCCACCCTGTAACACAATGCTCATAAAAAGCAATGGTCTTTGAAGAGGGGGAGGATGGATCCCAAGCGAGGAGAGGGAGAGGAGTTTGGGAAAACTAAGGTTGGTTTGAAAGTTTCAAAGCACTAAAAGAACAGCCTCCACTCTTTCTCTGCTGCCCTAACAGCATTCCAGAATTCACAACCAGAACCAAACAAACAAATCATCCACTCCACAACACCATAGTTCACATAAATCCATATAGCTGGAACACTGGCACCACTAAGGAAAGCCAACATCATAACATCACTCTTTGGCTTTGAAAGTCCCAACACTCTTTGTTTAATTTCTCATGCAATAAATCAATCAATAAATGAATGGCACCTGTACTCAAACACTGCTAAACCCGATGACAGTATGGAAATAGGAGACAAAGATCCAAGAAAGTAATTTCAGTGAAAGCATAGGTCTCATGGGCGAAGTTAATTTGATTGAAGGCTACTCTGTGCTTGACCCACAGGTTAAACACCAATCAAGCAGAGATGGCAGTAATCAGACACACAGCACCTGTCAGTGCCTACTGCTCTCATCAGAACCACGGGGCAACATATGCACACATCCTGCTAACATGAACCCAAAATATAAAGGCTACTTCACATGATATCAGTTGCTAAAGTACGGCTTCTTTCCTATATCTTTGCTGCTGCTAAAGAATATTTTATATACAACAATGAGCCAAAACATTACAACTACATGCCAAATATGCTGTTGGACCTTCATGTGTTGCCAAAACAGAGGAGACTTGCCAAGGCATAAACTCTACAAGACCCTTGAAGGTGTCCTGTGCTATCAGGCACCAAGACATTAGCAGCAGATCCTTCAAGTTCTGTAGGTGAAGCCACCGTGGATTGAAATTGTTGGTCCAGCACATCCCACAGATGCTCAGTTGCACTGAGATTTGGGGAATTTAGAGGCCAAGTCAACACCTTGAACTCTTCATCATGTTCCTCAAACCATTCCTGAACAATGTGTGCAGGGTGTGCATTATCCTGCTGAAAGAGGCCATCTCCACCAGGTATCACTATTGTCATGAAGGGGTGTACCTGGTCTGCAACAATGTTTGGGTAGGTGGCACGTGTAAAATTTACGTCCAAATGAACGGCCGGACTCAGGGTTTCCCAGCAGACCATTGCCAAGAGTATCACACTCCCTCCAGAGGCTTGTGGTCGTCTCAGTGCTCACACAAACAGTACATGGCAGTCCATGTGATGTAAAAGAAAACGGAAGTCATCAGACTAGACAAACTTCTTCCACTGCTCCAAGGTCGACTTCCAACGCTCGTGCCCATTGTAGGTGCTTTCGACGGTGGACAGGGGTCATCAAAGGCACTCCATTTGGTCTATGCCTACACAACCCCATATACAGCATAGTGCGATGCACTGTATGTTGTGACAAATTCCTCCCATAACCATCATTAAAATTTTGTGTGATTTGTGACACAGTAGACCTTCTGTTGGCTCGGACCAGATGGGATAGCCAGAGCCAGAGCCTGAATTAACATCTGAAATACTGAATCAAGTAATTACTAAATCAAGTCAGTCATTACTCTGAGCCATTTCACATCCAAAAGGAACCAAAAACTATACTTTTGTACATACCATTAATAAGTTTTGGGGTTGGTAAGATTTTCCTTAATGATTCAGAAAGATGTCTGCTATGCTCACCAAGGTTGCATTTATTTGCTCAAACATATGGTAAACTGTGAAATATTACATTTTAAATAACCTCTTTATTTTAATATATTTTAAAATGTAATTTGTTCATGTTAAGGCAAGGCTAAATGTTCAGCAACCAATACTCCAGTCTTTAATGTCATATGATCCTTCAGAAATATTCTAATATGCATATTTGCTGCTCAAAAAACATTTCTTACTCAACACTGAAAACAGTTGTGCTTCCCTTATACTTGTGGAAACCACAATAATTTTTTTTATGGATCCTTTCAATAAAAATAAATAAATAAAAAAAAACAATACAACTTGGAAATATGTTTTTATGCTTCAGGAACACACATTCTTTGTCTTCCTGCTCTTCCCATATCTCTCTCTTAGTGTCATTCTCATGTTAGTGCAAGCTAGCGCTTATCACAGCTCATGTCAGAGAAAAGTCAGAAAAATTGATTGCTATTTAAGGCTCAGTGGTATTTTCCTGTGGGTAATCTCTGGCACTCTCCAGCAGTTGATTTTGATGAAGTGGCTGCTGCGGTCCAGCCAGGAGACAGTAGCGGGAATGCAGAGAGGAGCGTTCAGGAGAATATGACAGTAGGTAGGGAACAAGCAATATCTAGAATTAATGTTCAGCTATTAGTGCTGCTCGGTTTGTGAATGAATAGGTCACAGAACTATTACTATTAAAAACGAATGTGTCACACTGGTCATCTTGGTCAGTGAGCTCATTCCAGATCTTAATATTTACAAATGAGCTCGTGTAAGACCCATTTATTGACTTGTACTGAGGCTTTAATGCACCTTCAATGCAGGGTAATTTTGCTGCTAGTTAGCACAAAAGTGGTATCTAAATGTATGTGTATGTAAAATGTGGCATTCCTATGCAACTTTTTCTGTCAACAATGCAATTCTGACTTAATGCCACTTATAAACAAGTCTGACTTATTTTCCAGAAAATACATTACATTCAAGAAAACAATTAACAAATAATAATTTAATCAAAATTAATTATTCATTAATAATTAATATATATATATATATATATATATGCAAAATTAACAAGAAAAATATATTTTTTTTAAGGTCACTATTCAAACAATGTGTTATCAGTTATTACTGAGCAGGAAAGGAAGGCCTGTAAGACCAAAAGGCCTTTTATCTAGCCTTCATAGTCCCTGTTTACACCTGGTATTAAGATGCGTTTTGATCGACTGGATCACAAGTAGACGAGGGTTTACACATAACGGTTTACACCAGGTATTTTAATCTGTCTCTTTTGTCCACTTTCAACCACTTCTGTCCTACATTTTTTGAGGGCAGGGTCTATGGGCGGGTAAATCTTTCAATCTAATGGACAAATTAAGCTCACGCAATTTACATATGAACGTGCCTGGAGACGACGGAAAAACATACAGAGAGTATCAGCTTTCGTTTCTGCTCTGACAGCCGCAAGACAGCGTGTTAGAAATCAGGAATGGTGATAACATTGTACTTGGTACGTTTTTTGTCTTCAAACCAAACTTGGGTCTTCAACCAACAAAGTTCAAATCCCATCTGGCTAGAGTGCTTCCCATAAAGTTTACATCTTTTGTGGCTGTTCGAACGCATTTGACCACATGAGTCTACACTACGAAAGCAATCCGGTCGAATGCGTTTTTGACTACCTAAATGGTCAAAAGTGGACAAGCTCAAAACGTTTTAGTATACACTCAGTTTGTGCTCTTGTCCTTGGAGTAATGGGAGTCAAATCATTAGCTGCGTCACATGCACAACTAAAAATATTTCTTGTAACCAGGAAACACACTATGCCTAAAACTTCCCAAGTTATGAATATGATATTTTGTCTAATGAACAAATTTGGCCATTAACAAAAGTACGCTCATAATCGGTCCATAGCCAATGTTTATACAGTAATTACAATAATGAATCACCAAATATAATGGCTCATTCAATATCGCTGGGCATTACTCCATTGGGTTGTTTAAAATATCACAATAGAGTTTTTTGCAACGAGTCCAACACTTTAAGACATGATGGGAAAGGATGCATTAATGAGTCTGCCCTACTGCCTCACACACACAGTTTTGCAATTAAATGTGAAATATAACTCAATACATCAGATGTTATTTCTTGATTATTACCCATTATTCCCCTCCCAGAAAGAGTGAAACTCTAAATGGCAATTTGCAGTAATGTTACATCCAATAATTCTTGTTTTCTCCGTTAGTTGTATCAATGGACATTGTAATTGGCATTTTACTCATAGCTGATTGATTAGAACATAAAGTAACAAGAAAGGAACAATTATGTCAAGGAGACAGATGAGCATGCTTGATAGGCCAAGTCAGATTCTGCTGATTTCTGGGAATCGATCCCGCCCTCTTCCCTCGCTGGGTGACGGTCTTGCCTATAACTCACTTCCAGCCTCTTGGATTCCTTCAAATACCCCAGCATGGCGATGTGTGCGTGCCTGGGTTTTAGGTGGGCCATGACTCCGGTGTATGATGATGACTGGTGTGCTGTATATGACTGTAGGGTTAATGGTGTGGCCACGGAGCTGTCCAATGTGCTGAATGAGCTCTATTTGTGAGAATCCCTGCAGTGAAAAAAGATTTATTCACGCTCTGTGCAATATATATGCTAGAGCTAGAAAGGGGGGGGGGGGGGTGCTAAACCTTAAATATTTATATACTTTTTAACCACAAAAAATAATGAGATGGACTTTTTCGCCCTACCGCGGTATTTCCGCCTACATCACATGAGACCCTTATTCCTCGGTTGGGATCAAGTAGAGCACTTTGAAACTGCATTGAAACTGCATTTTGGACCTTCAACCCGTTGTACCCCAGTGAAGAGATAAATCCTGGAATGTTTTCCTCAAAAACATAAAAAAAATTAGACTGAAGAAAGAAAGATCTTGGATGACAAGGGGGTGAGTAAATTATCAGGAAATTTTAATTGTGAAGTGTTTGAACTAATCCTTTAAGAAGAAAGAGTGCAGCCAAATTAAGTACAGAGTTAGTTACAATATTTTAGGTTTATAATATTTAAGAAATTAAACACTGCTAACAAAAGAAAGGGAGAAATAGTCACGCTTGCCTTGGTATTAATCATTATTTCTTAAATCCACACAGACACAAACAGTACACACTCTGTGTGTTATGCGCCACAAACCAGAAAAAATATACTTCAAAGAGACTGCACAATTTTTCATATTAAATCGACCTGCTTTCAACTAAAAAGCAGCAGGTTGGATCAAACAAATGTCATTTCCAGTTGTTTTTAAGAATAAGTAAGGCAATAATTTCTGCTCCTCCCTTTTGCCTTGATCTAAAGGCTACCATAAAGCAAAGCTGTTCAGAACTGCACCAATCAAAAACATTTGATTAGAAGATGCTCTGTGTCCAGCATAAGTTAAAAGTAATGGAAAATAAAGTCAATATCATGGGGGTGCAGGGTTTAAAAAAAACAGAAAAAAACAGAGAGACTTCAGGACCAAAGTCCTCACCGTAGGGAGGAAACATAAGCGGGTTGCCATTAATGACAGAGTCAATAGAGCAATAATACCCGTAACAAGGTCAGAGCCACACTAGAGTGTACAATGCTGGCAAATGTCCGTGCCGCCTCACAGACCCTGATGAGTAAACAGTAGCCTGGTCTGGTTTCGCATGTTGTGCCTGGCCGTCAATAAGGGTGTGATGGATTCTGTGTGGCTCTGAACACAGGGCGTGAGTTAATAAATAAGTGGCACGTCAAAATGAAAGCTCTGGACGCTGATGCAATTACAAAGCAATGTCAAGTTAAACCTCGAGCAATTAACAAGCCACCAGGGTGCATGATGCAGGGTTTGTCCACCGGTCCATATAATACACGTCTGTCGATGCAAACTCAATAGGCTTAATTAAACAGCTCAAAAACGTTGTCAGCACAGGAGGAGAGAGCGGTGGGGCTACGTCTAATGTCCGTCCAGCAATTGAGTTGAGAAAATAAGGAAGTACAGCACAGCTCCCTTTTCTAATTAACTCCTAGCAAACCTAATCAAACATTCTATATGTGTAATTTATTTTTTCTCTTTTTTTATCCTTTCAGCACAGTTAAGTTGTTAATGGAAAACACACCCTGAAACAGAACGGCTCTGTGAAGATGCAGCAAGGCGTCAAGTTACAGCATTATCCAGGTATCTAGCGTTAACTACTTTCAACATGCCGTCTTGTTTTCGGGGCGGGGGGTCTACCTCACATTTACACAAATGGATTTCTGTGGATTGTAGGCCGGTGATGTCTCGGTGATAAAAGATATGGAAATATGATAAACAATATATTGACTTACACCACTGTTCAAAAGATTAGGGAGAGAAAGATTTTTGAAAGTCTCAACAAGGCTGTATTTTTTGAAAAAATACAGTAAAACCATACCACTGTAAAATATTTAATATATTTTAAAATCTAATTTATTCCTGTGATGGCAAAACTGAAACTGTGTCACACGACCCTTCAGAAATCATTCTTTGAACAGAAAGTTTAAAAGAACAGCATTAATAGAACAGTTTTAATAGAAACAAATACACTTTAACTTTTGATTAATTTAATGCAAATTTATTTGCAAAATAAAAGTATTAATTTCTTTAAAACAAAAGTTACTGACCCCAAACTTTTAAAGTGTGGTGTAAGTTGACTTTCATTATTGTCTATTTAATTATTTACTGAAACAACATCTTTTTTTTTTTTTCAGCAAATACTAATTAATTGCAAACAATTCAATCAGTGCCTCATAAAATTAATTTAATATTTTTAATGGTTTTACTTATCTTATTTTTAGAAAAAACAGCCTTGCTTTAACAAAACTGTCAAAGTTCAACAATTTCATCATGAAAATCCAAACATAATTCATGTGAAGGTCAAAGCAGCACATGACACTCATGTCTAGAGGTGCACTGAAGCTCTGACGCGAGTCATGTGAAAGGGCTCGGAGTATCTTATAAAAATAAGCTAGTTTTAGCTTTCAAGTATGCAGATTTAAATACCTGGTTAACTACAGCCAATAAAATTCCTAAAAGCATACAGAGAAAAAAAAAAAGAGAGAGAGAGAGAAATTATACTTCTGTTCCTGGCATTAATAGGGAAACCACAAAAGCTAACATATGGATCTCAATTCTGTCAATGAAAACATTTCACAAAACTTTTATGAATGTAACTTTTGAAGGCTGCAATATACCAGGTTTATGACATATGGCAAATAAGTTATAAAAGCTCCCAGCACTGCAGCAGGGTAAATCAAGATTTATGAGTATTGTCTTATTTACAGTATGATGTGAATTCATCACTATCGCTTGAGCCTCATTCTAACGGCTGACTATTTTGCCAAAGCAAAATGAAGTTATTTTTCAGAAATGCTTATAAAACTTAACCATCATTGTAAACTCGGCAGCTGTTTTACTGAGAAACAATAAATCAGCAAAGTACACAATAAAACACAGGCTGTATATACTGTATTTATAATTCTGCTGTGCTGCGTTTTTTATTGATATTAGTTTAATGGACTTGTGCAGTTAGTTTTCATCAGAGATGGAAACAGGTGTTTGGATTTGCACAGATATTGTAAATCTTTAGGATGCCACAGTTAAACAGCTCTGATCTACAATCTGCATACAATCTGATCAACATCATTCATACAGTTTATCTCCCAGTTCTCTTCTCCATAACTAGAACATTTTATACATCAACTACAACCATTTCTCTTTTAGATTCAAATCAGTGTTAGGCTCAGGAGTATGAATTGAAGAAACCTTGCGCATTCAGTTCAGCTCATCTTTCATGACTTTGTCCTTTACAAAGTCAAAAACTCTATAACTCTTTTGAGAGATGAGTGAGCACAATGGGTTTTGTGTTTTCATGATTAGTGAGAATGAAAGAGTAAAAGAACACAAAAATGTGCCTACGGCAGAAAAGACCTTCATTCATGAGACTTCTACACCATACGGCAATAAAACCCACACATTTTAGAGGTGTTAGGCAATATGACCAAATCATTATATTTTATATCCCAGAAGTGGTAAATATTTTTTGTGTGTGTGTGCGCAAATTAAAGCCAAAAAAAATTATATATTAATATTGCAGCCTATATTTTGAAGAACAATAAGACAGCAAAGATGAAGACAAATGTGACAGAGTTTTTGATCAAATAAATGCAGCCTTGGTGAACATAAGGCTCTTCTTTCAAACACACACAAAAAAAAAAAAACTAAAACTTTTGAAGTGTTTTGAACTTCTGAGATCCTTGTCAGGACATTTGTGTTCCTCATGAGGAAAACAACTTCTAAATCATACTAAGTGATGTTTTTTGAATATGTAAAAATGCTTCAAGTTTTCTGTGATGGGTAGGTTTAGGGTACAAATATGCAGTATGTACAGTATAAAAATCATTTATGTCTATGGAAAATCCCCATAAAAAAATGGAAACCCAACGTGTGTGTGTGTCTTCTTGTATACATGGTTTATGAGGACACAAATTAATATAATGACATGGGTATTACAACGTAAACATGGTTTATGAGGACACTTCCTTATTAAAAAGTAAGATGTTTGATAGTATATATGATAGTATATATTTAATGTATATATTGCAATGTACAGCGACCAACACAACAGATCTTCAATCATAAAACGCAAGTCTTAAAGTACCCCTATTATCATCATATAGTATCAGATAATACCTTTTTTGTATTGTGCAAGATAGCTGTTTGTGAATGTAAAAGGTCTGCAAAGTTTCAAAGAACAAAGTGCACAATAAACAGAGTTACTGTCTCCCAAAAGAAAGAACTGATTCTGAACTGCCTGAAATGAGTAGTTGGTAATTCCAGCCTTACTTTCTGCACGAACCTACGTAGGTGAAATTCAGAAATGGTAATGGGTGTTTCGTTTCCAACACATGCTTTAAGAGGAAGACCAATCACAACAGGCCATCTGACCAATCAGAGCAGAGTAGGATCTCAGAAAGGAGGGGTTTAGAGAGACAGAATCCTTTATCGATCCGTTTCAAAAGCTGTGAGAAAAGCAAAGAGGCTGCAATGTATATTATAAGAAAATTAAAGTGTTTTTTGACTTTGAATGCCTGTAAACCTATTGTAGGAGACCTCAGAAACAAAATTAGTAACCATTAAAATAGCATAATGACAGCACTTTAAGTTCATTAAGAAAATGCCATAATGGTGCTATTTTGTCAGTATGTCCAGTTTCCAATGGAGAGGAACATTACCTCACACTAAAAAGAAAAAAATACAAACCAGAAAGGGGTCATCTGTTAAATATAAGTTAAACTACAGATTAAAGCTGAGGTCAAGAGGTGATAGACTAGGAGTAATGTAAACCCACTGTGTGCCATCCTAAGTACATTTAAAATGAGACAGTTTAACATTGATGTATTGAGGTCAAGGTCGAAAGTGGCGTCAAAATTTCTCCTCTGGTAGATACCTTATCTTGAGTCTTTAATGTGCAGCCATGTGAGGCAGCAGGATGAAGTCTTTAAAGCAGAAGACTGTCTGCAGGTGGACTGACCCGTATATGAACTGAGACTGCCAGCACGACCACAGCGCAGTCTTCAGAGGTAACCACACCTCTCAATCACAATAACTCCCTGAAATTGCCAAAGGATCTCTCAAAGAAATATGTCCAATTCCTACTACTATGTGTGAAAGAGACACTTACAAAATATATATTCCTGTCATCTTTCTTCATGCATTTTACTGGATTCCTCTGACAATATAGTTTCAAAAATGGACACTCAGCCCCATCACTTGAAAAACCTCAATGTTATCCAAGGGATTAAATGTTTGTATTAAGCAATATTTAAATATTTCATAAGGAATGAAAGTCATGATGATTCAATCTGCTAAACCTGGAGAAATTTTAGAAACTAATTTTATTTGACTTAAGATGCTCAGCAGCCCTGTTGCCTATGGTAATTACATGTCCCCATATCCCTACCCACATATAAAAATTAATTCACAAGGAAATGTTTGCAGAGAATGAGAAAAATAGAACTAATACACGATTTGCCCTTTCATCTAAACTTTAAATTCAAGGTACGTTCAGATATGTAGACTGTCAACACAGCAGGTGTGGGAATGATAGAATTACATCTCAAAGAATTTGCAGATTAGTAGACAGAATAAATATTTGAATATAACAAAGCATGTAAATACTGAGGAAAAACAAGTTTGGGATCACAATAAATGATAATGCCCAACACAGCAACATGCACTGAATGAATAAACAAAAGCTAAATATCTATGTAAGATCTGTTGTTACCTAGAATCCTGCCAATGACTGACCTTCCTCTTCTAGCAGAGAGAAAGCAAATGGGCAGTACTAACTCTGAGAAGTACAGCCACAAAAGGGATCAGAACTGCCAATCACAGCATGTGAAGGAGCCCACCAACTCCCCCTTGAAATATGCTGCTCAATAGTTCCAATCAAACTCTAAACTTATTCTGCCCTCCCAAAAGTTCAGTTAACATGATCTAAACACTTATTTCCACATTCCCAGTGAAAACAAACACCTCTTTTTCTTTCATAAACAACACGTATACCCACATGCAGCTACATGGTCAAAGAAACTCACACAAACAGCACAAGACACTAGCCGAGGGTGGGATGTACTTTTGAGCGATTAGTATCTCGCCACAGGGGGACGCAAGTTCAAACAGAAATCTGTCACAGAGCAAATGAAGGAGAATTATGGATCCACAGGCGGTGGACGTGGACTCCCAACTGAGTGATATAAGAGTGTAGCCACAGGCGACACATCACAGTCTAGCGGAGACATCCATCACATTTATCACGCTTGCATCTCATTACACTTCTGTGTTAAGATGGGAAGACAAATAACCTAAAGCCAGATGATAATAAACACCCTCTCAAACACTACAACAGCAAACAAACTTAAAGCAGAAGTTGCAAAGCATCACATGAGCCAGCACAGAGCATGGTTAATGTGTGCTCTCTGCGCTCACAAATGCACACTAGTGGTATAACTCAGGAATTGCAAACTCTCAGCATCCTACCGGTTCAGAAGTAGTCTCGGCTTCAGTGCTGTCAGCTCAGCGATATTCGGCAGAGTGAAACATGCCTCGTCTGTTCTGTCTGTGCATCTCTCTCAGTCTCTGAGTGTGCCGTACCAGGCGGTGTAGCCCAGCCCAGAGCAAGAGTCTTCAGATCTGTTCAGTTCAGCCTGGGACAGCTCGGCTCAAAACAGTGGGGGAGTCCAACCACTGATTTCAGAACAGAGCCTCCCACACCTCACAATAACCAATACTGCATTCAGTTTCACCTTACCTCACTGTTTTGCTGCTACAGTCAGTCAATTTTGTCAATATGAATGTTTATGTGGTTGGCTGGGTTTTTTTAAAAAAAATTTTATAGAGTATAAAATAATGGAACCATCAGTGATTTTTAAGATTAACTTTAAAAGGAGCATTAGATAATAACGAAGGTAATCTAAATGTAAAAAAGAGCATGCTAAACTAAATACTGTTATAGATCATTTAAAGAAATTCTAATATCTGAAAACCGATACTGTTACTAATATATATTGAACCTTTTATGGATGTTAAAGGGGACCTATTATGTAAAATTCACTTTTGCATGGTGTTTGGATATAAATATGTGTTGGCAGTGTGTGTACACAACAACCCTATAATGATAAAAATCCAACCACTCCTTTTTTTAATCCCCATGAATCATAAGCAGTGTCTCTCAACAAACCGTTTGCAAGTTCCTGGCAATGTAACATCACATTAGCCACAGGCCCCGCCCACGAATGTGGACAGACACTGCCGTTTTAACATAGAACCGCCCTGAGCGAGTTCACAGCGAGTTGTACGCAGTCCACCATTGCTGCACTGACAAGAATGTCTCCCAAGCGTTTTAGGTTTTCTGTAGCTGGATGGTTTAATCCACATAGCTCTCTTCATTTACTCCTTAAAATCTGAGCCGCTGAAGATGAGGTGGATTAATTTTGTTTTCGAAGAAAATGCTCCCTCAACTCTACCGAAATTCGTTTATGTCTGCACAAATCATTTCACACCGGACTTCTTTGTGAACGAATGTCAATACAAAGGGACAATACAAAACAGAGGTTGAGCTAAAAATTTGTTATTCAAGGATAGATCTGTACAAACTGTTCGTGATCCAGCTTACAGCCTCCAGAGTGATACTGGATATGGCAGTAATAAAGGTGAGAGCACTTTATTACAGTTCATCGGTGTTGATTTACGGATATAAAGTTTACCAGTTTGTTAATCACCACCGGAAAAGGCATAAGGTCTTTATATATTTGTTTACTGTTAGTTGTAACAAGTGTTTCTGTGTACTTCGCTGTGTATGTTGATGATAATGCAAAGGAGAGAGAGAGTTTATGGATAATATTTTAATGCACACTTGCACTGTTTTATTAAGCTCTTACAGTGATTTTCTAGAGTGAAAACAGATGCTTCATATATTGTGTGAAGTACAATAAACATTATAAAACTCATCGGTAAACAGGCTTGTACTTTGAATTAAGGCATAAACAGCCAGTAGGTGGCGGTAAATCTTAATGTGCGAGTCATTCATTCAGTCGTTCGTTCAAAACGCAGATTTATTCAGGAATCACCGTTGCTTGGAGATGCGCAACAGTTCTGCTGTGGCTTTGTTTGAAACTATTTTCACGAAATCGAGCAAAAATAGACAGTACTGTGTATGGCTAAAACTTTGTCACTTAATATCAGCTTGTTTATTGGACTTCAATCAGATCAGTAGGTATCACATTTGCAATCATGCCAGTACTTGGAGAAACAGGAGTATTAGGCTTGCTGAGATCGACTGTCACCGGTGTTCAGCCGCAACACTGGTTATATCACTTGCACACCATGACCGTGGCACCACCTCCACTGTCGTTTTGATTTTTTTTTTTATGGTTATAATAATCACATAGTTTAGTTAGAAAATAGACACTACAGTTAAAAACTGAACGCATCTGCTCAATTCAGGGAGCCGAATGATCAGCAGCTCAGATCAGCAGCAGGAGTCAGATTTCACCTCACTTCGCCCATTTCGCTTCTATTTTCGAGAATGACAAGACAAGGGATGAAGATTTGGTTGAAAAGCAAAATGTAAAAGCGCATATTTAAGCGAGTTTGTCATAGTAGTGTTTTGTTGTTGTGCTTTTTATTAATGATAATAATGAACCCACCCACCATTCAAGCAATTGCCGCATCTGAATTACGTGCATGTGTTTTTATTAATCAATCTTTGGAGGCGTTTTTGCCCCAAGTCGCCATTAATTTCCAACATTGATTATGATAATCCAAATGTAGTATTTACAATTAATTTGGCTGCAAAGAAACAGCAGCATGAGACGGTCTGGTAAGTGCCCGTGGCTGCGTCACACCGGTTGCAACTTGTAAACAATCTTTGAAGTGTAGTCTTTGAATTAAGGCATGAAAAGCAGCCGATTGCAGTATGAAACATAACATGTTGTTAAGTTTAGATGCATTTTGGGAGTTGTACTTTTTATTCCGATTGTAGATCTATTCATGAGAATCAATCGGGTCACTCGCCCTGTAATGACATAGGTATTACAACGTAAACATGGTTTACGAATACCAAATGGCTTAAAAAACATACTAAATGATGTGGGGTTTTTTTTGGAAATTCAAAAAATGAAGACAGTTTTCTGTGATGGGTAGGTTTAGGGGTAGGGGTAGTGTAGGGGGATAGAATATACAGTTTGTACAGTAAAAAACCATTACGTCTATGGAGAGTCCCCGTAAACCACATATACAAGTGTGTGTGTTCCCTAAAAGAAAGAAAGCCATGCATGTAAGAAACGTTATTTGCCTGTTTTAAAGAAAAATATTTTGCTTGCTTTTAAGGAAACGTAAATTAAGGAAAAACAAATTATAGGAAATACCATATAAAGAAATTTTATTTGCCTGCTTTAATATTAAGATAATGTCAATGTACTGTAAGAACTGCCATATGAAAATGCTTCATTTTTGCTTGGAAAAGTACCTGCAATACTTAAAATGATCTTGGTGTACAATATAAACAAATTCCTTTATGATGCAGAATAGAATAAAATGAGCGAAAGGTGAGAAAAAACGGTGAACTCATGAACATAACATATGCAACCTTCTGTACCTACCAAAAAGGTTAATGGCAGGGCACACAAAGGTGAAAAGAAAGTGATAAGATAAGACTGACAAAGACTACAGTGAAAAAGGGGAGAAGTGTGTGAAGATAACAAAAGCGAAAGGCGACAGCGGAAGGACATCCGGCATATCAGACATGAGTTACAGGCATTAAAATTCTTACAATATTAAGACTGGCTTATACAGGACATAGAAGAGTTGATGAACATCATTTGAAATTCTCTAAGTATAAAAGGCCTGAGGGGTGAATGCTGCCCGCAATAAGTGTGAAGGAGAGCTAATAGCCTATTGAGGGACGCATAACAGCAACTGCGATATTGCTGGCAAGAGCTTATTTAGCTATTAGATTAGCTTATTTTAAGATTTTTATTTTTACATTAACTGCTTTGTTTTGTAACCAATAAAATAAGCATTTGTATTGTTACAATTGGCTCCTGTGGGACTTTACTTATAACTACAAAACAAGCCTTAAGAACAACTACAAGGGAGTTCAACCTGTGAGACACCACTAGACGCCACATAATCATAGCAAGAGTGAGTAAATGAATAGTTTTTCTTTTTGAGTTAATCCTTTTGACACAAGCAGCATCTGCTTTTAGAGATGTGTGAAACAGAAGACAAAATTGGAAGAGTAGAACTCACTAGTTAAGACACAGACGGGTGAGAAAGAGAGCTCTCCCCCACTGAGACTCATTGGCAGCCACATCCTGTCTCTTCTCCCAGCCTCTCTCAATACCTTTCTCTCCTCATTCCCTGTGATTCCATCACTCTGTCTTCCTCTCCCAAGGAGGGAAAGTGGTTCAGATTAAGTTCCTCTCATCCTCACGAGAGCCCTCTATCCTATCACATCTTCACTTATATATGTACACCTACTGTGAGAACAGCCTTCCATCTCATCTCTGAGGAATTTCAGATGTACCCAGGTGTTACTGTTCATGCAGGTATGCTAATGTGCAGCAATTTTCCTCTATTTCATTGCATTCCCTATTACTCCAGAGACTTCAACGGCCATAAGAGGACACTTTTCTTGAAGCAATGCAGTTGAAACTGAAAGAAAAAAAAACAGCCATTTGGAATAGAGTCAATCAGGCCGTATCCATTCTGCCGTGGAGGTCTGGGTCAGGCCGGGGCTGTACTCTTTCACAGAGAGCTGAATTTCAAGGGCTTGCTGAAATGTCAGCTGGGCCCTGGACCTTTAGTGGCTATGATATCTTGAGGGATGAGTCTGGTCTAAAGGTAACAGGGGTTGGCATTTGTGCAAAAAACTGCACCAGGCATTTTTTTTTCTTTTTTGTGAACAATCTTTTATGCCGATCTTTATACAGATCCACCTTGAACCACATTGTTCACACAGAGTCAGCCGTTAAAAAGAGAGTGGAAGAAGGCAAGCAACACAAGGGTTTTCTATCAAGAGACAAAACCTGGAGACTTTAAAACCTTCTCATAATAGAGCTTGTCTCACTGACAACGACTTCATTTTGAGTGTTGTGTAAGACTGAGCAGACTAATGAGAGCTTTCAGGTGATTCAGTTGTATTTAGTGCAGCCAAAGAGAAAATAACATAAAGGACTGAACTTTAGAAATCTAATTCTGTATAATGTTAACTGCAAACAAAAAACAAACTAAAACAAACAACAACAAAAATTTAAGATTAAATATAATACATAAAATAAAGAAATTGATGTGTATTTTTTAGAGATGTATTGGTCAACAATCAGTATTGGTCGATAAAAGTTATAATTATCACTATCAGCCATCGGTCGATTGTTTAAAAACAGCTGATGATCAGGGCCGATTATATCCTGTCAATCAAAAGGGTGCGGAAAAATGTGTTCAGACTGCAGCTTATACTGTGTGTGAAGAAAATCTCCTTTGTGTTGAAATAGTGACGTTAAGGCAGGCTCTATTTGACCCTATGAATCATCGAGCCTCAGTTCAAGCAGCAGCACGGAGCACAAGTCTTTTCTTCCACATTAATACAAGTTATATCTTGAACATGCATGAACATCAAAAGGTATGTTGAAAGATACAGTAGTAGTAACTTATCAGAATGTATGATGTTTCATGTAATCACTTTATCAGCGTTTCAACCGCAGAAAGACTTCAGTAAAACAGCTTTTGAAAAATGTCACAGAACGTCACATTTACCTCAGGAATGTTTTCCAATGTTCACAGTTCCTTAGGTAGCTATGAAAAACACTAGAGAGGAGCTTATTTACTGTTAATTATATGTTTGAATAAATTTGCCATGAAAACTACCTTATGTGCAAACGAGTTGTATACAAACATTTCAGTTTTATTTAATAGCAGCTGAATATAATAGCTCTGTTGTTAATTGTAACTTCTAATATTATATACTAAAATGAGAGGGTTCCCTGTATAGTATAGCAGCATTATTTGGGAGAGATTTTTTTTCTTAAGAAAAATCAAACTATCGGTATCGGCCGATATCATTCTGAATAATCGGCAGAGAAATTTAGTATCGGTGCATCTCTAGTATTTTTAATAAAATAATGAAATAAAAATACATATAGAGCAGCTAGATGATGGAGTTTCTGCTGTTTATTTCAAGTAATACTGACAAATGTAGCTATTTCACAGTATCTGTGAAAAAATAATTAAGATTCCAGTCTGGATTGTGTTGGCAGCATGTAGGTCCAGCATAATACAATATAGAGTGTAAGAGTAATGGCTCCTGTGATACACATGCCCATGTGAGAAAAATGGCCAGTGTCCGAAGTCAAAGACAATCTGTCAGGCTGCGACCCTTGTACCTCAAGCTACAGGAAGTGCCTCCCTCAGCAGAAAGCCTGTGTTATCGCCGCCGCAGTCCGCAGAGTCTGCACAACTTTCAGATGGACACACTTTAAACTTCCTGATCCATTTTAAAGGCTTTAAATCAGCCCACCGGCTGGATTGTAATTCTCCTCCTAAGTCTCGTCCCATCTCTGTTTGCCACAATATAACACAGCTCCCATGGCGCAAGCCCACTTTTTTTATGCCAACGTAAATATGAAAATAAAGTAAAGTCACCCTGCAATTTTGAGTGTGCCCAGTAGAGCTGAACTACTCTGCTATGCAGCTCTGAGATGCTGTATTACTTTTACAAGTTATATTTTGCTTAGCAATGGACTCAGGGCATATGCATTCACATTAATTGAAATGTACCTAGGTGCACAGAATATGCCAAGCTAGCAACTGTTCCTGTCCTAAATTAAAGTCTTGAAGTATACCAGTGGATTATGGGAATGGATAGGTAATTTAAGTCTTTCTCAAGAGGAGTGTTATCTGCCGTTATAACATCTTTCAAAATGAAGAGGACTAACATTCATACCCTGAGATCTCATTCAAAGTTCCATGAATATGTTGTGAGGTTTCTTTAAAAGTCATGTGGGATTGTTCAGCACCAAAATTAACTTTAGTTTATTTGGCCTGTTTGCCATCTAAAACTTCTCAGCCTAATAATTCAGAACACATTTCTCTGAAGGCCTCTTTCCACCGCAATAACCATCCAGAACACCTCATGCTGGAGACCAGGAGACCGCTTTTGTTTACTTGAACGTATGTCACAATGTCACAAAGTGGAAAATGTAAAATTGCACACCGAACCTGCTCATTAAAGTAATACAAGCAGGTACGCAGTAAAACCAGCGTTGTGAAGCGCAAATGGTTTAGGTATAATAATAGTTTACAACAAAGACACGAGTCTCTTGCTGAGTCACTGGTTTGAGGGACAGGACATGCTAAGTGTGCAGATTTGTTCTCCTGAGTGCATTTCTGCTAGTCGTGATATATTTGCGAGAAGGTCACTATTATAATCTTAAGCAATGCAAATTCAGACTGAGAGACAGGACGTTTAAATTAAAGGACCTGTGGTAAATGGGAATACGAGATTTATTAGGACTAAAGGGAATTCATTTCTTTTTAATATCTTTGAATGGCCCAGGTCAGGCCCTTGAACATTTTAAAGCAGAAATTGAGCCCCTCTTATAGTTAACACTATCTCTTGACAAGATTCAATCATTAAAACATGTATTTGAATGATAGCTTCCAGTGGCAAGGGACTCTATTTATGAGTAAAGCAATTAGAGCAATTATAGCTTGGAGATCATTAGCACTGCGTTGGCAAATGTCCATTCATTCATTATTGCAAACAGTATAACAAAAGATATAAAAGGAAAATTAATCTGAGCAGTGCAAAGGAGGACATTTTCAGACTGCTGTCTGCTTTTACTTACACCATGAAGAAATGCCATGAGAAGAAGAAAATGTAAAAAGACTGCCATTTATCAAAGATATCAATTGTGAGTAATTATATTATTAGTGTTTAATTTCTGCCCCCCCCCAAAAAAAATTTAGGGGAATTTTTTCTCCATGGTTATGTGTGACTAATTGCAGAAAAATAAGACAGCTTTACGCATGAGCCCGCTTGCCCTTGTTTATGGTGAAAGGATGACATCATTAGCTTTATTTAGATCAATTTCACACCGTCTGTCTGATTAATAGGGATGCAATTAAACCCAGCACAGCTCTAAATCCAATGATAAATTACCAAAGTATATGTGGAGGATAGGGTTGCACATCATACTTTCTTTTTCCATGGTGACCTCAGTTTCTGAAGTCCACAGGCGCCAAAAGATTAAAGTGATGAAGATTACAATTAAAGCTCAACGTTTTTATAGGAACATCTTTCAATGCCCTTTTTCCCCTTGAACATCTGGGGAGACTGAGAACAATTAAACACAATAAATTACTCCAATGACAAATAAGCCAGAGTGATAAAATCCACTCAGTATATGTTCAGTAAAGTTCTTCCCCTTCACTTTGCAAGTGCTTTTCAAACCAAAAATTCTTTCAGTTGTAGTTTTTACAGATGCCCAATATTTTTCCTCTGCCTGCTAAAAATGACTGATCATTGAAATCAAACGATCTCTTTCATCAGTAGGCTGTTGGATAAGTTAACATGGCTGTATTGGACCCTTCAATATATTTTCTTAGTTATTTTATTTAGATTTAGATAGATACTTTATTAATCCTTTGCAGGAAATTATATTTGTTACAATAATCCTTGCATGCAGACAAACAACGACCTATCTACCAGACTACATAACTAAAAACAAAAACTTTCACATTAAAAAATACAATACCCTCTAATATATCAGCTAAAAACATACAATAATATATAAAAACTATATATAGTTTATATTTATAAAGTAATAAAATATATTCAGTTTCAGATAATCACCACTTGGTTTGAACATTATTTAGCTACACTTATAGCAACAGCTAAACTAATCAATAAATGAAAACTTAATGAGTAATTTGATTATGATGTAGTGTAGTCTTTTCACAATGGTACATATAATGGTATACATGGTGCATACACCAAAAGATGGGATGAAGAGTTGAAGTAGACTGTGAATAAAAGAAAAAGTACCGGAGGAACCTTTTAATAGATCCTAGAATTATTGGCTGAAGTAACCGGAATTGTATTCCGCTTTCCGTATTCTTCAAAAAGCTTACGCTGTATGTCCTATGCCTTCCCTATTCTACTTACGGAAAAAACGGAACTGGCGCCGCATTCGTTCCGTAAGTTGAATAAGGAAGGCGTAGGACATACAGCGTAAGCTTTTTGAAGAATACGGAAAGCAGAAGCACATGCAAGGCGATCATTTGTGTTTATAAAGCATATACATTTGTATTTGTTAAGAAAATGACTGATCATTTCGCTAGATAAGACCCTTATTCCTCGTCTGGTATTGTTTAAAGCCCTTTGAAGCTGCACTGAAACTGTAATTTTGACCTTCAACCGTTTGGAGAGACCATTGAAGTCCACTATAAGGAGAATAATCCTGGAATGTTTTCATCAAAAACCTTAATTTCTTTTCGACCGAAGAAAGAAAGACATGAACATCTTGACATGGGGGTGAGTAAATTATCAGGAAAATTTTATTTGAAAGTGGACTAATCCTTTAAACTACACCAGAGCGCGTACACACCTCACGCACTGGATGTCGTGCATGCGCTCAAGGCAGTTGGACATAGTGGTGTATTAGAGGTAAAAAATGATATAAATATTGTTCCTTGTTGTTTCTTGCACAAACCGAACGTTTCGTGTCTTAGGACATCAATGTGTCGTCACGAGCCGCAGGGTTTAATTTGGATTTGTCTGTTCATGTGTTTTTTACTCTCATTGTGTTCCCATTGACATGCATTATAAGACTGACAGACTGCAACGGTTGGAGTTAAAAGTCATCATTTGTGTTCTACTGAAGAAACAAAGTCACCTACATCTTGGATGCCCTGGGGGTAAGCAGATAAACATCACATTTTCATTTTTGGATGAACTATCCCTTTAATATGGCTTTACAGGGACTTTAACTGTCTAGCTAATTACATGACAATGGCTGCCAAGTGAATAATGCAGTAGAAATTATATTGCTCTCTAAAAAGCCAATTTAGCAGAGCTGAAACTACAAACTTTGATTCAGAATAAGGAATCACCAAGGAATAACCACCAAGAACACTGACAGAGATGCAGCATAATCTTTTAATTCACCCTGAGTTCTGTCATTTTTTTTACCAAGTGTCTTTATAAAAACTGTTTATATAAAAATAAGCAATATAATCATATATACAATGTTTACACACATAGTGTGTTTGCATGACTTATACGCATTATATGTAGTTATAATGCTGACGCTTTCAATTCTTATGTAATTAATTCAAATATAATGTATGCCAGTTATATTGTATATCGTTTCCTAGCAAATGTTTGTAATTGAGGGTACAACGTACTCATTTTACAGCAAATTACTGCACATTAACGAGCTAGTATTTATGAAAACATTCAGCATTTTATGTATCTTATTTATTTATTTTTCTGGCACATTAAATAATATACTGCAAAAATAAAATGAAAATTAATATTTTGAAATATTAGCAGGGCAAGTAAACATCTTATTACTGACCCAAACAGCAGGGCCAAAAAATTGGGTCCAGAAAATGACTGACCATTTTTATATATCGGAAAGTATTAAAGAAATTTGTATTCAAATATTGTCAAAAAAGTAAGCCGGTTGACACTGAAAGTTATGTTTCTATGCTGATAATCTTACTATTTATAATATTTTTTAAAATCATTTGGCTCTGTTTCATATCACTGTGGCTGCCATATGTCAGTGGACTTAATAGGGGGTTTAAGAACAACAAACAGAACAACAAATGTACCCAAGATAGACACACCAATCATTGCATCCATTCCCTTTTAACCACAGTCTCAGGAGAGAGTTTTAGCTGTACATGAGTCCCACTGTTCTGTTATACAATCACATATCACAGACAGCTTTTGTTCCACTCAGGTATCCAGTAATCTCTTCATTGTTCTACCCACCTTCCCGCATCTTGCCTTATTTGATCAGCTCCTCATGGAGTGCTTTACCTCACAAATGAAGCTATCTGCCATGCTACCACAGTGGTCTCCCCTAAAAATGACCTACATCTACCCATCCTTCCACAAATCACACCCCATGCACCAGTTTCTTTCTTCCTCTTTTTTTTTTCTTTTTTTTGGACACCCCTTCATTTCTGAGCACTTTTGGCAATTTTCTTCGCTAAATTGGCAGGTCTGAATGGCTCAAGGAGCAGCGTGAGGTGGACAGGTCTACAGGAGGGGGTTGTCTTCCAAACAAACATTATTGTCATCCTTTTCATTTTTCTTTCAGTACACCAATGTCAGGAAGCAAATAAGATATCATTCTCCACCCACCTCCTGACGCGTGACCGCAGAAATAAAGCAAGAAACAAAGATTTGACAGACATGTGAGGACCTAATCTTAACGTATGGCATTGTTCCTCGTTTCTTTGAGTCATATAACTCCCGGCCCACCTGCTCCATGCATTCGGACCACCTCTGTTGCTCATAGCAGTGAATGCTGACTGACAAAGCATGTTGTCAGAAGATAACTACATTACCCAAACTTTCATTTCCCTCACGCCAGGAGTTCCATCATACACAGATGTCTTTCCACCTTACACACTGCGCAGCGGTCATTTGGTATTCTATATCCATCCCACCTCCGACACTGCCAACAGAAATAAGCAGAAAAAAACAACAACAAAACCTGACATCTTTAGCAGGGGATCTAGATTGCCACCCTCTGAAGATCTCATTCAACTTTAGCGTAGCTCTCACAAGGTAACTTCGGTCCACATGAGGCTATCTGTGCTCCATTATGGGCATATTTTTACACTGGGCATAAACTTCCAGCATCAGTGGGTCAATGCGAGATGAGACTGTCACCCTGTCACAACGTAAAAGCAATTCAAAAGTGTCTGAAACAACAGGAGTCACAAACTTGTGGCAAGTTTAAGTAAGCCTATTGATTGTAAATTGAACAACAGCTCGAGTATGGTGCTTAATTCTTTGTGTTTTCCTCAGTTGCGGCAATTATAAACAAAGCGATCCAATTTGGTGTCGTGGCGGCAATAAATAGATCGTAAAGAATTTGATTTAGGCTGACTGGGTGCTGTGGTACGGTGCAGTTTAACGGCTTCAATAGCCAGGTCGCTTCTAGATTTAATGCAGGGGCTGACACAGATGCTCTCCTTCATTCTCCTTCTCTTTTGGCCTGACATGAATACACCCACTACATAATAGGTTCACAATGCCTGAAGCTTCATGTTGATGACCTGTCAGAATCAGTAAGAATGCATCATCTAGACGGACAAGGCTGGCATGTCAAGTCGTTCAGCTGAACAATTAGAGATTCATTAAATTTACAGCAATACAGCGCCTTCGATGAAACTCTACAAGGGCGGAGAGAACAATCACTTTCAATTCCAATAACTGCAAGGAAGTGTGATTGAAATCAGATTGAACCTTTATGCTCATCTTTTCACCAAATAAATCTGTACAGCGAAGCTGAATGGCGAGCGGGAGGCACGTCATAATAAATCTCAGCTGTTGAACGTCAACTCCTGCGTGGCTTTTTCTCGGATTCGTCCGCGTTCTGCGAATTAGGAGCATCAAGCATCATTCAGTCTGAGGCTGTGTCATATTACAGGCTTCTTTTCATGGACTTCTGCCATTCTGATATAATTTAGGCACTGGCCCAGTGAATTCAGGCCAGCTTGTGGGAAAACAAAGCCTAGTACACCAATGGAGTGCAGCTCCAGAGCCCCCATTTAACCAGGGCTCTGTTGGACGGGTGAATAGGTCATTCTCAAATGCCCGATATGAGAGTTGCTGAGGAGCCATGCTGAAGGGCCCATCTGTTCTGTGCATGTTCAACCACCATCAGCCCAACTAAGCTGGGTGGCAATTACTATCAAGGAAGTATGTGTGAAATATCCAATTGGGCTTTTTGGAGGATGGCACTGAGGAATCGTTGGAAGTTTAGCAGGAAGCACTAAAATGGGGCAACGATACTCTCTACCATCCTATTAATAGCTAAAAAACTAGAGTGGTTTAACAGCCCTAAACATATTGAAAAAATACACACAAATACATACAGTACACCCGCCGTTAAAAGCCATCAAGACACAGGCTGGTTTTAACAAATCCAAAATAATACACACTTTTTGTAAAGAGGCTAAACAGACACCGTTTTATTTTCTTACAGGCTCTTAAAAGGGAGATCTAATTCCAGATGGAACAAATGATGTGCCTGTGTGCAGCAAATTCACTTCAGATAGATAATACTGATTCCCGGCACCATGTCCAAAGGAGCACCACTTATCTGTCAGATGATCCATTCTCTTGATCTGTCAGTGTGTGTCCTGCAAGGCAGACACATACACACTTGCAGACGGACACGAACGCGCCATACACACACCCATCCGGCTATCATCTCTCTAACTTACCCACAGGGGTTACGTCAGAACTAACCCTGCTCATTACTTCAGAACAAGCGTCGTTAGTGAAAGCGCTTGCACGCATTCATCAGAGAGCCTCACCTCAGCTTGTTAAGCATATTAAATGTCCAGCAGCAAGGGCTCAATTAGTCCTCTCTGGGGTACGGCGGCAATCAGAGAGATTCCTCCGTAACCCCGCACACAGATCTATGGTCCGTTTAACCAGGCCGGGCACAGGCTCGGTGAGAGCAATGGATTGCGGAGGTCACTGACGGGAAGTTCTCTGCACTGTGCTCCTTCATGTTGATGAGCTGCCCTGCAGAAAGCACATCTGTCTCTCCAGCAGTAATGCACTGACTCTGGGCCAAAGAGGAAAGCGACATCATCCTTCTGTCCAGCCAAGGAGCTCATTTGCTACGACCTCTCTATTTCACGTTCACTCTGTCAGCTTAGAGTTTATAGTAGGAGTGGGCGATATGGCAAAATATCATATCACGACTTTTCAGGCAAGATCACGATTGTATCACAATTCTTTTTCATGTTGGTTTTTACCAGGGCATGCACGATATTAAACTGACATTGTGATATTTAGTTTTTTGTGTGTCATCAGTTGACAAATCGCTCTATTTGGAAAGAATTAATCATTCTAGAAATATTGTAGTGGAATGCATCTACATAAAAATTTAATGTAAAATAAAACTGCATAGTTTTCACTGTAAAAATTAAATATAATTAATCTTTGTTAAAGCTACAAGTGTGTTTTTCTCTTTGTATTTTGATTAACATTAATGACAGATGGCAGCAAGAATATTAGGCTGTTGTCACTTTAGGACCTAATGCACGAATCTAATATAATGATACGCATCTATTTTCTTTCTCAATTGTTTACATTCACTTAAGACAAATTAATGTGAGTATACTCGCTGAGATGTAATTTTGTATGTACGACAAGAAAGAGAACTGAATTCAGTGTTTGCATGCTGTCTTCGCAGCTCTGTGCACACAGAAAATAGCATGCGAGTTCCTAATTGAGTTCTCTTTCGTTTAATCTTCACTGAATTCAAGCACTTCTCACTGGATCTCACAACGCTGTTTAGTGGTCGTGTGACCGAGACCGATCAGCAGTAAATGCATCTGCCGTTTAAACTTTGGGCCGAGCGGATAAATGGTCCACAGTTCAAATAAGTAGCGCTGATTCATTACGCTTTTGGCACACAAATATTAAATCTAATATTTATCGAACGTTTTATCAAGGAAAATTATATTGCGATAATTATCGTTATCATTTTATCGCCCAGCCTAGGTTAGGGTAAGCGTTAGGGTTATACAAATTAAACATAAGTTGGTGAAAATATGCACTGTAAGATGCCTTGGATAAAGCATATTTGCATGGCAAATGTGGAAGTAAGGTTAGGAAATCAAGTTAGTTTGACAGGAATGTTGTTCCAGGACTAACAAAAGAAAATCCAGTAACTTGTCAAACTGGTCACCCAGTTTGAAAACCCACAGAACACACAAGATACGGGGCTCAGTATTTCTATCTGAAAATGCAAAGACATCAAGGAACCTTAAAATGCGACTACAGCAGACTTGCTGTAAACTTTTAGATGTTTACTTAAAACATCACCGATTAATCAAATAGGACCGGAGGTGGAAAGGAGGTGGAAAGTTAATTTAATTATATTTTCTTATCCAGTATTTTCAAAAGCTTGCTTGGAGCCTGAGGTGTAACGGTGGCCTTGCCAAGCATATGCTGGCTGGAGGGAAGAGTCTGGGCTGAAATAAACTTGTGGCAGAGAGATGGACATCAGCGCTGCTGCTGATTACTGAGCATGGAATTCTGGCAAAGGTAAACGGACCCCAGGCACTGTTTGGTTTAAATCCAAGCAATTGAACCCACAATCCAATTATTTAAGTGACAGTTCTCTCAAGGATAAATAATACTGTTTTTTTTTTTGTTTGTTTGTTTTTTAATTTTAAAAAACTGCAAAACATTTTAGGCTTAGCAAGATGCTTTTTTAAAAGATTATAAAATCAACATAACTATTTATCTACACAGGCAAAGTGGTTCAAATTAGAACTCTACAAGTCATCACAGGCCTTTCTATCCCACTTCTGTCAGTGATGTATGATGAACTAATTTAAGAGCAGCATGGCTCAGTGACAGAACATACTGCAAATGAAAGCTAATCTCATCAATGTTTAACCACAAATCAGCATCATAACTTGAGAAGCAGAAATCCTCTGAACAGATCAGAGGGCTCATATAAGCAAAGATGGCCACTGCAGACACAGACTCATCCAGCACATTAAGAATGAGATCATAAATCACTAAATAATTGTTACATTTATATCTAATTGATACACAAACAGCCCCAAAAGCATTTGCAGCATTTTTAAAGGATGGTTCATGCAAAAAAAATGTCATTTATTCGCTCTCATGTGTCATGAAAAGGAAAAGATAATAATGCCTTACATCTCAGTCTATTCCTCACATTCATCACCATACGATTTCAGAAGTAGGGATGCTCATAATTAACTGGTTAGCAGTAAGAATTTTGACCGATTAATACTATCAGTTAAACGAAATGTTTACAAACATTATAAACACTATAAACACAGCTATAGGTTACTTTAGTTCCCCTCACTTTACAACAAATCCTTTCAATTTAACGGTATTCAGAACAGAACAAAAATGAAAAAATAAAAGTAGCTACATAAATGTCAAGCCAAAACAATTTCATTTAAAGCAAAACTGAAATGGAAACCATTTCCGTTCAAATGTTTCTATATTTGCCATGTATTCGGATTCATAGTGTTATTTTGGTCATTACTGGACCTTAACAGACTATGGTCACTATAAAGTGTCATTGTATTGAAAAGATCTATGTGAAGATTCTTCAAAAATTATAATTTTTGTTCACAGAAAAAATGGGTTTGGAATGACTTACCAATAAGGAAATGACTATAATCTTTAGGGAGAATTTTCCCTTTAATTTTATAGTACAGCAAGGTTGAACAACACTTGAAGTGCAGTAGCTATATCTGTGGAATGAAGGGAGATCACCTCTTAAGCCTGATTATAAATGATGAGTCAGATCTGGTATGTTAATATCCTGTGCTGCATGACAGAGTTTCATGCCTTCACTGTGAGATTAAACTGAGCTGAGCAGTTTCTCTGCTCCCTTCTCACTCATCAGTGTGCTGTTATTTCAGGGAACATGATCAATTTAGTCATAAGATTTAAAGGGATAGTTCACCCAAAAATGAAAATTCTGTCATCATTTACTCACCCTCAAGTAATTTCAAACCTGTATGAATTTCTTTGTTCTGCTAAACACAGAGGAAGATATTTGCAAGAATGTCAGAAACCAAACAGATCACGCCCCCCCATTGACTACCATAGTATTTATTTTTCCTACTATGGTAGTAAACCGGGAGCGAGATCTGTTTGGTTACTAACATTCTTCCAAATATCTTCCTTTGTGTTCACCAGAACAAAGAAATTCAATAGATTATTCAATAGAAATTTAATAGTTTATGGATTAGTCCTATGAAATGTGTTTTATTCAGAAAATTATGATTTAATACAAATATATTATCAAAAATGGTGGTAATCAAATGAATGCATAAAACTAACAATTTAATTAATGTTTTAAAATGTAATCAAATGACAATGACAGTCTAATGACAGTATTTGCTGTATTCTCCTTGAGAATACAGCAAATACTCACAATATGATAATCGTATCTGTTCATACTGTTACAACCCTACCCAAGAATCGATCTTTAAGTCTATACTGTTTACAGTTAATGAACAGAACTTGTATGCCTCCCATCAAATGAACCTTAATAAGGTTTGTGCTTTTTTACTTTTGATATGAGAAACAGTCTCAGATTTCAAATTCTGCTAATTTTATTATGAAGTTAAAACAATAAATACCGTTTTGGTGCTCTTTAATGTGGCATGACAGATCACTATTGCCATCTCAGATCAAGCAAAGTGACAGTGCGAATCGGACGTGAACTGAATGAACGTAATTTTACCAAGTACAACATCCTGGATCAACATCTTTGTTGATGCTGGAACAACATTCAAATCAGGTTTGAGGGAACGGTTTACAGTTTATGTCAAATTTAGGTTTAAAACCAGGGATAGGTGCTTCTACATCAGTGTGATTCACCTATAATTTCCCTCTGATTTTAGGGATAAGTTATGGGTAGGGTTATGTTTGAGGATAGGGATAGGACTAAATTGTTGTTTGAGTATTAACAAAATATGTTGATCCAGGAACACATCTTTCTTGGTAAAATCACGGTGACCTGAATGGATCATCTCTTCTGCTTTACTACTAGTTATAGCACAAAATAAACTAAGATATTACACAAAATATGGATGAACATCTGAAGGCATGTTAAAAGATACAGTAAAACCTACCAAAATCCATGTCTCATTGAATCGCTCAGTGTTTCAACTATGGAAAGGCATCAATAAAACAGCTTGTAAACAATGTCACATAATGTTAGATTTACCTCAGAAAAGCCATTCAAAGAATGAACCAACTCATTAGTCAGCTAGTAAAATTAACTGTAGAGAGGAGCATTTTGCACTGTATTATATAGGCAATTTTTTTTTTTTTTTTTTACTGTTCTTCAATATTTAATGTATGTTTGAAAACATTTGAATTGGAAATTGAAAAAAATGAATTGGAGTAGAAACATAATCATGTAATTACTAATAACTTAATTATTATAAAAACTTCCTTGTGTGTAATTTAAGTGTTTGTATACAAATCAGTTAATTTTAACCTTCAATATTATAGTAATGTACCAACATACTCCCTGTATAGTTTACAGCATTAATTTAGATTTTCTCCTTGAGAAAATTTGCCATGTATTGTACCTGATATATTTCCAAATTAATCAATTTCGAATCAGAATCAAATTGTAATCTTGCAAAATTTAAAATTTAAAACGTGTAATTTCTGTCAATGCCCAGCCCTACAATTTACAGTAAAACAAATTTTATTTATCAGGACAATATTGTACTTATGGTAAAGACTAAAATATAGTAAACTGTATTTTTAAAAATATGAAATTCTGCAAAAATGGGTATTCCCTTATGACCCATCACATTTCTTAGCATTCCATGCCATGTCAATGTAACCATTATATCATTTAATGATTTATCCAGATCAAATGGTCACAAATGGAAAAAAAAAGGGCCTGATTCAACACTGAGAACTGAATCTGTAGGAGTTTGGGTTCCTTGCCGCTGTCGCCTTTGGCTTGCTTAGTTGGGGACACTTGACATTTGATATTGAACAGTGCTTTGATCTGCCTGCATTGACACTATTCTTCTGCTGTGCAGCCAAAATTATATACCAGTTATCAATGTAAAGCTGCTTTGACACAATCTGCATTGTAAAAAGCACTATAAAAATAAAGGTGACTTGAATTGACTTGACTAATAATCCAAAAACAACCTATTTGAAACTGTTACGCACCATCTCAATCAAGGCCTGAGGCATGTTGAGGTCATGGGGCAATTTGTGTGTAGGGTGTTGTTGTCATCTGCTGATATCTGTGAGCAATGAGTGAGCAACAATGAGCCACGGTGGCCCTCCACTTCTCTATATCAACTGTAATTATGTCGAATGCCCTGCATAGCTTCGTCATTACCTGACAGGCGGCTCATAATTTACAGCCCATTTAGTTTTGCGCAACCCGCCACTGTGTTTGCCGCAGTGAGAGAACAGATCTGTGTAGGACGAGGATGCTGACGGTCCAAGACAGCAAGAGGCACAGTTTACAGATGTCATTAACGCAAATAACCCTGCATGGTGCGAATGCCTGATTCCTGATTATCCAGTCTTTATGCGCATTAACAAACATAGCACAAGACACAGTGCTGTCAGTGGTCCCGCTCTAGATCAATAAAACATATTTATTCAGACCAAGGGCCTTGTTTGGGTCAGTGCAGATGACAAGTGGGTTTTGTGAGTTTGTGAAATGATCACAAGGTCAAATATTACTTTTTACTGAAGAGGCATCGAGAGAACTGAATCTGAGTATATGGTGTGTTCCAATATATACAGAAATAGACACGCAGTACCACTGAATGTTGTTCTTTCCTTTTATAAAGAAAAAATAGGCCTTGGGGGGGGGGGGGTAATACAGCACAAACAGTGAACAAATTATTCATATCGGCTGGTCCTTTTAATGATTCGTTCCAAAAGAATTACAAACTCATGAGTTAACATTTAATGGATCCTTTAATGATTGAAAATGGTTACTGAATCAACATCAAGTTTTTATTAGTTTCAGTGATGGATTTAATCAATTACAATATTTTAATAAACTAACATGACAGTATTGGCTGAGAGTGAATTTTATATGTAAGAAAGATAGACATAACTGAAATAGGACAAAATTAATCTAACTGAAAGCTTGTGAATAGAAATCGAATTTAGAAATCTGTATTAATCCTCAACCCTTCTTTAAACAGTATCATTATTTTGCCTGACAGGGAATGTGCTGCTATTCAGCAGCACAGAAGGCAGCATTAAGTCTATAAGTTATGCAAGTTATAAACAGTGACATTAGGCCTATTCTGTAATTTATCTATAATTTAAAACCAGATGGACTCTTCAACAAAGGGCAAGTCACCTGCATACTTTTAAGTAAAAATGAATTATCCAAAGCCCAAACAAGTATGAAATATGATCTCAAATTACAAATTTCTATTAGGTTTACATAAGCAAAGGGAAAGTTATATTATTCAGTCAGTGTGCAGATTAACAGTCATCCTCATTTGTTTTCCATAAGAACAAAAGGCTCTTTTTTTTTTTCAGCCAGAGAGGCTTTTTATTTGCTGCCCAGACATCAATTCTGTAAACTAAAGCTGATGTACCAGAGGGCTTGTATCATAACGAAAACAAAATTTTGATTTTGATCCAACCCCATCATCATGTCATCTTTAGGGTGCGGTATGTAAGAATGACAGCTAGTGGTTGAAATGGGTACTGCAGTCCAAATTCAAAATATTGTTTGCCCCACCCCCTCCTCCTCAGACTCGATGCTTACGCAGGTTGCCAGTTTGAGGACACGACACTGTTTTTCATGTTTAATACTGTAAAGCTGCTTGCTTTTAAGCTGTCTATTGAATAAAATACCATATAAATAAACGTGACATGACTTTACAGGAGTGCTAATTTGCAGAGCTCGTGCTAACACACCCATGTTATTACAATCAGATGCTTTTCTTATGCTTTCTATAAAAAAATGCAGGTTTTTTTGTGTTTATTTTGTTACTAAGAGGAAAGCGTGCAGCATATATTTACATATTTATCTAACCGTCGCTCTCAGCAGTGTGGGCGAAGTCAGATGTTCAATAACAGTATATCGCTGCTCGCATATTTCGAACTTCGTTTTACCCCTAAACAAAGAACGAAAAAGAACTTTATTTGAAGTATATCAGGACCTTCACACTCTGTAAGTTGATTAGTTGATTTATGATTTGTTGATATCACGTTTTATTATGCTTCCGTTCATAGAGATTTTTAGATGGATGCCGAGGCTTTTTAGGTCGGGTAGAATCTGCAACTCTGACCCAGTTTGTTCCATAGCTGCAATTTGCTACATGTGTTTTCCGCCAACTGGCAACCCGGGGTGGCGAAATACTATTGGGGAAATTGGCAAGTGTGGTCTTGCACAGACCAAAACAAAAACAGACATTCCGACACAGAACAAACATTTCAAAGTAAAATAACTGGCTGTAGCATTGGTTTTCAGACAAATGAGTATTATATATATATAGAAACATGGTATTTTTATGCTTTAGTACAGTCAAAAACTTCCATACAGCACCTTTAAAGGACAGCAGAGAGCAGAGAGTATGTTAGCCAGACAAGCAATGAAGTTTCTTCTTACTTCTAACAAAGAACGGTCTCTGCTTCTAATAAACCAGACGGCATGCCGGCGCATAATGGAGACTTGACATGTAAGGGGGGTCTGTGGTGTATTGGATAGAAATGGCTCATTGTAAGGTACTAAAAACATAACAGTTCATTATGTAAGGTCTTTATACACCACTGAAAACATAGTTATGTATATTATATTGCATGTCTATCAATAGATCCTACCAAATTTTACACATTGCACCTTTAACAAGGAATCGAAAACATTTGCTTTGACTCAATCACCAGCATCACAGACTTTCTCATTTGACTCGTCTTGGGGAAGTTATTGCAAAACAAATCCTTTGTAATGGTGGGAGTTTGTTCAATAAAGCTGATTTACGTCTGGCCTGTTAATTTATCTCCTCTCATTAACCCGGGCCGCTGCTGGCTGCACTTTCTGCACTAATCAGCTGCTACTCCCACAGGCGGTGTCCACACAATCCCCAACATCCAGCACTGCAAAGCCCAGCTCAGATGTGCCCTTACAATGCACCATCCACAGACTGCTTGTGTTCCTCACACTCCAATTAACCAGATGAAATATTCCACAATTACAGCTGCATAGCTAACAAAACAATGACGATTATATCATAAAACCTCAGTAAATTGCTCCATTGTTCTATTACAGAGTAGCAGAAGTCTATATTTTACAGTGCAGGTACAATTCAACACATTGAATTAAATGTAATTGTATGAACATAAGCAGATGAGTGTGTGTTTATGTAGGTGTGAAGGTCAGCGTACACTTCTCTGGTCTCTCATCTTGTAGACTATGAGGGTAATTAGGCAGGTAATGTGCTTGATTACAGGTCTGTTTCATCATGACCCCTCTCACATGACCCCTTCATTTTATCCAAACAGATTAATACCTTCAGCTACATTAGTCTCACATAGCCATGGTCCACATTTCAGCTCATGATCCTCCCATTTAAACAGCTTCCAACCAAAGATCACTGTAGTTGTATGTGCTAAGGGCAGGTTTATCAAATTATACGAGAATAGACCAGAAGGGAAATTAGTGGCATTTTCTGCAAAACGGTTATTTTCTGCAATCAATGGGAAAAAACAGTGCAGAGAGTCAACTGAACAATTTCAAGAAAATTAAAAATGGGATTGGATGGATGGATGGAGTTCCGCTAAATAACTTTCTGCTATGTGTCTCAAACAAGTACCTCTGATTATCTGAGAACACTAACCTGCAAAATGTGCACATCCAGTAATCAGTTCATTCTCAAAAGCACTGGTACCTTGTAAACAGGGAGACTCATAAAAATCGGTGTGCTTTTACTCCCAATAGTTGTGTAAAGTCAGCCAAACTGATTAGTTTGCCGACTTCAGAAAGTATTTTCAAGCGTGAAAAAATTAATCATGTGTCAGATGGTCAATGAACAGATAGTGGGATTTGAGATTTTAACCTAAAATTATAGTCACACAAGATCAACTGTAGCAACTATGCATGAAAGACTGTCTGAGAAAGAGTGCGAGAAACAAAAGAAGTAACGAATGAAAGAAAGAGTTGTGAAGAGGACAGTCACGTCTCGACTGAGCTCAAAGTAAGGGCAAGTCCCTGGTGCCACAGTGCCAGGCGATGGATTACTTCTGCTGGCGGGCCATAGAAATTGAGTCTTTTGATCTTACGTTTTAAATTAAAATTCTAATTTGGACAATAAAAATTTAATCACCATTTTCAGACTCTCAAAGTGAATAGCAATAAGCATTTCCATGCAGGAAGCGCATTAATGTTAAGCGGATATAGCTGGTCTTCCATGACACTTTTTTCTGCTGCTTGAGTGAGTGGCTGCCGTTGATTCAGCTCTGACCTTCTCCTCAAAGTCAAACTCTTTTGTGCCACATGCATGCTCTCCATTCCCTATGCGAATCAGCAAACAAGCTCCGCTTTACCACGACTCTGAGGACGTAACATTTACTGCTCCAAAATAACGATGCAACTAAGAAAATGCCTCACGAACCATAGTCCTGTTACAAATTTAGCACTGGCATGTTATAAGTGTTGACATTTCGTAAGATCTTCGAGAAGGTTAAGTAACACTTAACTTTTAATGATAACTTTAGCACACATTCGAGATGCATGATTAATCATCAAAAGATCTCAATCTCGATACAAACACTCATGTAATCTTATTCCTAAATGACAATTCGCCTGTCTATTAAACTTTTGACAAAATCACACCTGAACATTCAAATCTGCATTGGCACTGCTGCTGAGCCAGAGAAAGCAGTTGTCGGACAAGTTTACCATTTATGTCAAGTTTAGGCTTGCAACCAGGGTTAGGTGCTTCTACATCAATGTTATTCACCTATCTTTTCCCTCTGATATTAGGGATAAGTTATAGGTAGGATTAGGTTTAAGGGTAGGAATTGGGTTAAGACTAAATTTTCAGACTGGAATGTTGTTCCAGGATCAAAAAAATATGTTGATCCAGGAACATGTCTTACTTGGCAAAATCACGGTGACCGATGTCTACGGCAGTGATCAAATTAGAGCAAATCACCCTTTGAATAACAATTATATCAATTACATCGTTATGCCACTTGAAACAAAAAAAATGTGATTCTCATTTTATCCAGAATCGTGCAGCACTAGTACAGATCATTAAAGCCGACATGAAATAGCATTTGCAGCCCATGTCATAATGTGACATATTTGACAAGAAGAAGAAAAAATTTAAGGAAAATTTTATTTTTTCCATTTTATGGAATGTGAAGAGAGCTTTTAATATCTGAATGTAAGTTTGCAGTCAATTATGGATGAAAAATTTGTACCAGTAATAAGGACACATTTTGAGCCTCTACCTGCTGGGAAATCAAGATGGTCCCGAGTAGGCCTGTCGCAACCTATATATTGACTTACCGCACATATATGTGGACATGACCTCGATTATTTTCGGTGACGCGATATATTGGCCATTATGTTTCCATAAAAATTAATGTCACCAACATTTTGCCAATCGTGCTGCCTCTATCATATTATCTGCTCTCCATGTCTGAGGCAGAAGTGTTATAGTGTTTTTCATTTTTTGACACAATTCCAGTATCTAAAATTTCTTAAAAATTAAAAGTTCATTGTCATTTGAAAGTTTGTAGGCCTCTTTGCATTATTATGCTGTTATATTACGATTATATTTTCAGTGGCATTAAATGGTCTTAAAATGACAATAATATTGTTTATCGCAATTATTTATGGAACAATATATCATCCAACAAAAAAAAAAAAAGGGAATAGTGACAGGTCTAGTCCTGAGATATAAAGGCTAAAGACCAAGTTCACCCACAAGAGCATCTCAATGTTTTTTACAATAAAATGTTATAAAGCATTATTTTGCATTATTTATGTAACCTTTATTACATTAAAAGATTGTATTAACTACTGGTAACTTAAAGATTTTACAAAGGCTGCATTAACTACAACAGTTAAATAAGAGTACAGGTGACTTAAAACTTTTGTTTAACACGATATTCCCATCCATGCAGTCAGTGTGATGCCTTTTGATGGTAGGAAGCCAAACATTATTTTTTTTTTTTTCTTTGCAACAATAAGACCAGGAAAGTTTGTTTAAAAAGTAAATATGATTCACTAATGATTAATTGTTGACTTTACATATTCATACACTAGCAATCAAAAGTTCAGGGTCTCTTTATACAAGTATCTTACGCTAACCAAGGCTGATCCAAAATACAGTAAAAACTGTATTTTTGTGAAATATTAAAATTAATATATAATATTAATTAGCTATATTATTTTTTTAGCAGCCATTATTCCAGTCTTCAGTGTCACGTGATCCTTCAGAAATCATTCAAATATGCAGATTTGGTGCTCACATTTCTTACAATCAATGTTAAAACAGTTGTGCTGCTTAATATTTTTGTGGAATAATAATTATTTATTCATAACACAATGATAGTTGCTAAAAGTTGACTACAAAACTATGCTACATTAACAAACATTCCGTCTTTATCTTTTAGGGATGTTTCAGTGAACAGGAGGTCATAGCATACAGCACCGCACATTTGACTTCCTCAGAGACCTTCAGGATTGGCTGAGAGCTGCCTAATGATTTAGAATGATTTGGAATGACAACCGGAGTGTAAACAGCTGGCGGGGGTCCTGGGGTGATGACATCGAGAAACTGAGTGCCCTTGGACACCAGGAACAGCTGTAAGACAGTACACGCCCTCCACACAAAATTATGCCATCCACTCTCCCCTTCTCTCTCTCTACTGCACCTAAAAGGCACATTGGCATAGAGGAAGAGACTAACTTACAATAGCTGACAAAAGTCTTATCATGCAGCCATTCAAATCATTGCTGCTGACAAACTTTTACTACAGCTTTGTGTGTTATGCATCCAAATCCTTCACAGCTGACATTAATGAACTGCTCCAGACACAAGCCAACCGTTCATGAGGACAGCTTCTGAGGACGAGACCGCTCTTCATTCTGGAGCTCAGACTGTCCTCTCCTCCCAGTAATGAGTTTGGTCCCGTTCCAGGGCCCAGCACGAGCTTTACTGTATAATGTGTCTTCGATGGTCCGCTGGTGACAAGCTCACTAATTCACTCCACATGATTGCAGAACTATTCCCATTAAATGTTCAGGAAGAACTGCTGATGAGACAGTTGGATGGAATGACAGATGAAAAACAGTGAAGAATCCCCCAATGTCTGCTCCGCATAGCTCAGCATGCCTTCACTCTTCTTTATTCACCTCCTCTCTTTTGTCATGAGTGCAATAATAAAATAAGGGATTACCTTCTTCAGAAACCCAGTTTTGTCAGTTCTCTTAAAATAATCTGAAATTATTATAATGCAATTAGTAAATGAACAATCTTGCAAAAAAATATCACTCTACAGACATTTATCTTTGTACCTCCACAACATTATTCTGATTTTCTGTTGATTTTGTGTAGCCTTGGTTATCCACAGTCATTGTTTCTGGGAACGTCACTGTTATCTTTTGATGTCTTCATGTTGTTTGGCTGGATTTTTCATGAGAGTGTAAATTTACACATTTGTCTCTTTTTATATGATTTCTGCCGCATGGATTTGAAACATTATCTTTGTGCTTGTTGTGTCATGTCTGTTTGCATTCTGTATTCAATTGTGTGGTATAAAAATCAATCATACAACTTATGTAATTCACAAAGTACTGTAATATAAAAATATTGTGGCATATTGCTTTTGTCCCTACTTGCATATTCATACAACGTCCAAAGATAACAGACTTGACGAAATATCCTCAGAAACGATATTTAAAACATTGCCATATTTTTATGGTGTACTGATAAACAGAGCAATGTTTCCTTTTTGGAGATTCTATTAATGGATTAGAGTGGTAAAAAAATTGCTGTATATTGCTGTTTAAAAGTTCAGGTCAGCACGATTTTTTTTAAAGAAATTAACAGTCTGCTATTAAGGACGCTTTAAATTGATCAAAAGAAATAAAGACATTTATAATGTTACAAAAGATTTCTATTTCAAATAAATGCTGTTATTTTAAACTTTGTTCAAAGAATTATATATATATAAAATGGTTAGTTCCTGTCCTTGATTCTGATTGGTCAATAGCCGTGTTTTATTCACGATAAAACACGGCTATGACCGCTTCACCCAACAGTTCTGTGTATCACTACACAACACCCTTAGCAACCATTCTTAGCAACTGTTTGTTCTTAGTTGATATTGTTTGTTCTTAGTTGATATTGTTCATTGAAGCTTACTGTATTATGTCGAACTAGAAGAATACTGTGAGAAAGAGATCGATTGAGTGAGTTTATTACCTGCATTCAGATTTAGCAGTTTCCTTCAGGTCAGTCCTATGTTCATTAAAAAAAATCTGTTTAAATGTCTGATGTATTATCTTGTCCTTTTAACAGTTAAGGGGTTTTCCCGTGACTGACAGCGCTTGTCAAAGCATGTGTCAGTTGCGTCTTGTTCCATGTTCACAACAATGCAGTCTTTTCAATGTAAAAGTCTTCGCTGACTGACACACTCATAAAGACAGTCTTCGCCGCCTTCTAATGGCATAATAATGAAACTTCTGTTGCTGTTCACGGTCAGGGACTATTATGTTTTTTTGAAAGTTTACTTCATGAAAGTTACATTGATACATATTTTTTGCTTTAATATTTGTATTGTGTGGTAACCGTTTTATAAAAGCAGTAAGGTGCTCGAGGCTTGTGCTGTATCTGGAATAAGTCGAGGCTGAAGGGGTTGCAGGCACTCCGCTTTGCATCGTACCTAACAAGCCGTGACCTTATTGCTTACATAAATATATGTATATATATATATATATATATATTATTTTTATTTCTGCCATCACAGAAATAAAATACATTTTAAAATATTAAAATAAAAAACAGTAATTTTAAATTGGAATATTTCACAATGTTTCTATTTTTACTGTTGATCAAATAAATCAAGCCTTGGTGAAAATAAAAGACAAAAAATTCTTACCAACCCAATACTTTTACAACAACTACAGTCTTAACAACCATAATAAAATAATCAACTTTCTTGATGGGCTTAAAAGTCATAAAGGCAACACTAATGTAAGTTCTAATGATCTGAGGATGCTCAACAAAGGAGGTAGACTGCTTTACTGATTCATTCAGGGCTGTCAGACATCAAATGTCTTTCATTAACTTGATTTTGTTACTTGACATCACTAATTTAAATTTAGCCAATTAACTTGTGTTTTGTCACAGTGCATGAATAATGCAGCTTTCCTTTGAAAATCTGTAAAATGTCCATTTAAAAAACTTATTGTCTCCTTATGACTAGGCCACTTAATAATTCTGGCACTTGCAATATGCAATATTTAGGAGAATAATTAATTCCTTTTCTCCAACACAATTGGTTCATTAAAAAGGGGACATTCCCTCTTATCTTTTCCCCAAAGGTGTTAAATAATTTCCTATTCTACTGCTGGCCTATAAACAGGGTCCTTCTGAAAGAGACAATCAAGAGCTATTCAATTATCAAGCTGGACTAGCTCCCTAACGCTGAGAGTTCACTAACCTTACAACATTTAATTGAGTGAAGAATAATTTCTCTTTCAAAAACTAATCTATTAACAGCTCACAATTATTATAGCTTCAGTGGTTGAAAAGGCTGAGAATGGCAAGAGACTCTTAATATTTGAAAGATCTGTCAATCCATCTGTTTGTTTATCTGTCCAATCTAATTCAGCATCCATATCATCATGTACACAAGCAGCAGCACAGCAAAATGTAATCAGCCAGTTGGTACTTTCCCCAAAAAAGATAGCATTGAGATGGCTCTCTAAAGCCATCCTACATGGGCGCCATACCGCATATTGCAAGAGAAACCCCAATCTCAATTCAGAGACCAATGCAGCAGTATAAATATTGATCTTCTTGCTATATCTCATTGGAGTAGTCATCACAGGTCCATATATCTATTTGTGTGGGACTGTTTGCAAGGCTGAGCAGACTGCAGAGTAAAAAGTCCATTCAACATATAAACAAATACATCAGGGTACAGATTAAGCAAGCCGGATGGTCACCAAGTGCTGCTGCAGTGTCATACTGCCACCTACTGCTGAAAACACTGACCGTGCATCATTACCACTCGAGATCAAAGCTTAGTTGCTTTGCCTCCCAAGTGATGATAGAGTGTTTAGATATTAAATGAAAAGGAGGATGTGCCAATGAGGTTAAACTATTCAATTAGATATAATTGTTTAATGATACTTTGGGGTGATCATCTTTCGGCTTCCTTCAATAGGCTTTTAAAAGATCATTAAGGATATTATTGTGTTTCTTTATCACATATAAACAGTTTATATAATGTGTGCTTTGACATTTTAAGGGATAATAAAGCTAATTTTAAATGTATTTCCTTTCTAAAACTCCTCATTAGGTCCAATACCAGGCCTTAAGTAATGAGAATCATGAAAACAGAACCATTAACAAACGTGATACAAGAATTTTACTGATTTTTTTTTCTAAATATTCTCTCTTGGTGATATTCTGGTCATATTCATTCAGATATTTTACTTAACACTTACATGAAATAATAAGCTGGACTATTACCAATTTAAAACTGCACATTTATTTACCATTCTCAGATTCTCTCCTGCTGGGGAACGCGTTCTGTGTTTAAATGGTGATTGAGCCTTTTCCCGGCGGGTCAGGTGGAAGCAGTGGTTTGGAGTGGAGATTGACTCTGGGAGCAGCCAGACAGTCGGTCCTGCTCTTTTCTCAGAGATAATGAATCAGACAGTGGGCTGCTAGACGGTGTTTATGGGTGTTTGGAGGCGCAAAGCGGGACGTGGGGAATTCATATACACGTATAACAGCCTGTGACACACAGAAATGCCAGGGAGCAGCCTGAGAGCAGTGCGTCTGGTGACTCGCACCTAAACTCGGGGGTAGAGGAGGATCAGGGATAGCAAATCGATTCAGCGCTCGCCATTCCCCGACCATCAAAGTCATTTTGGCTGCAGTAAAGGGAAATTCTATTACCAGTGACAAGTTTGTTTCATTTGCTCTATTGCTTTCATAGCCCAGAAATTGACAATGTTGATGGTTTTTCATATAAAATCATTTTATGTCAAGGCCATGGTGCTATATTATCTCCAGACCTGTCTAAATTGCTGTCTTCTTCTTATAGAGGTTTTGACACTAAAAATGCCACGGTCTGATTGATATCTCCCAGGATCTCCCCCGGTGGAGTTATAACCTCCAGACTAATAAACATCTGACCCCACGTGACCAGAAGCATAGAACAGACTAGAAGGTCGATGTACAAAAATTTGGACATAACCAACTCATTCGTCGTTACATCTCTGAATGACAGTAAAATCATTAAACAATTACATTTTCTCAACTTCATGAAATAGGAACTACTCGTATAATAATAACTTCAGTCAAGCACGTCCAGACTTTTAAGTGAAATGGGGGAAAACAGCGAGTCATAAAATTCAACCCATAAGTATATTAAGTTTACATTATATAAACATATATTCTGTTTTAAGGGTTTGAAGCCAAATGGAAAGTGCAATTCACTTCTCTTTGCATTTAGGGCTGGGTTAAAAATGTCTATTTCTCGATTTTAATCAATTCTCATTTTGAAGAATCGATATTGATTCTTAAATCCTACGAATCGATTTTTCAATCTATGCTGTTTTCAGTTGATGAATGAATAAAGCTTTGTCTTGTGCCTCCCATCCAATAAATCACAGTAAACTTTGTGCTTTGTTACTACTGATATGAAAAAGTCCCAGCTTTCAAATTGTCAATTTTATTACAAAATTCAAACAATAAATACCGTATTGGTGCTCTTTAATGTGGCAGGACAGATCGCCGTATCGCCTCAGTTCAAGCGAAGCGGCAGCAATCATCTCTTCCGCTTTACTACTAGTTACAGCATGAACTAAACTAGAATGAACATCAGAAGGTATGTTCAAAGACACAGTATAACTTATCTAAATCTGTATCATGTAATCACACAATCAGTGTTTTAACCATAGAAAGACATCAACAAAACAGCTTGTAAACAATGTCAAGTAATGTTAGTTACCTCAGAAAAGCCATTCAGTGTCCATAAACTCGTTAGCCTGCTAGAAAAAAAAAATTTAGAGAGGAGCATTTTGCTATATGCACTATATTGCATATTCATTGTATTTTTACTTTACCTGTTTTTTAATATTTGATGTTTGAATAAATTCATCATGTTTTTATTACAGCCACCATTTAAATACTATTATTATAAAAACTTCCTTGTGTAAATGTAAGAAGCCTACAAATCAGTTAATTTTAACATCACTATAATTTAATAATACATTTTAATAACATCACTATTTATTTTAATATTAGAGTGATGTACCAAAAGTATAGTTTACAGCATTAGTTGAGACATATTTTTTCCTTGAGGAAATTTGCCATGTACCGCAATTAATCGATATTGAACCAAATTGAAATCGAATCAAAATGCAAGCTTGTGAATTGAAATCGAATTGTGAAATTTGTGTCAATGCTCAGCACTAAAATTTTGTCTCTTTAACTCCAAACCCTTGAAAAAACACCCATTATTGTAGACCAAGAAGGCTTCAGTATACAGTGTAAACCTTATTTGAGTTATCTGCTGTTAAAACCCATCTAGCACTTTAGAGAAGCACACACAAAGAGAGGACAAAGACAAAATAAGTCTGTGCAAACAGACATCCAGAATTGTGAATGCTGGGTACAGAGGCATGATCTGGCTCTGATCCATCACCTCAGACTTGACATGATCCCCAGTGATGACAAATCACTCATTGAGAGGCTGCAGCTTTCACACAAGCACACGTCTTTAAATAAAACCATGTTTCAATGCCTCAAGCTGCATGGACAAATAAACACTGCATGGCAGTCAACCTTACAGGAGCATGCCGAGATCTCTTACACCTCAATGTCCAACACAGCATAATACACCCTTGCAAGAGATGTAGGGCAATAATAGTTAGTAATAAAACTGCTACAGATCTTTATGTTTGATGTTTAGTGTTTTCATATTGAAGTTATAATACATCATTGCAGCATATTTTAAAACTAAGTGTGGAACTATCCACAGGATTGGTGATTAAACAATATATAGGAAGGTCATTTTAATAGTTTGCATAGACCAGGCATTATCATTAAAAGAAATACAACAGGTCGCGTAGCTATTGAAAATAAGACCTTTCAACATGTCTCACTCATAAGCAGTGCGTAAAGTACTTTAGACAATCTCATAAAAAGGCTGTATTTTGTCTCCAGTGACCATTTTCCACAAAGAAACACATCTACGATTAAAACAAGTTTTCGCATGATATTTACGCTGTGGGGTAAAAAGCAAACTCCTGGGACAATTTGGCCATTTGGTGAGACACATTAATTGCACCAATGACTATCAGGCAAGATCTACTTCTGTTTCATATTTATAGTTGTGTCCACTTTTCATTATGGTGTTCATTACCGTGTATAAATAATGTGCATAAATGTGCCTGCACCTTTCGACACACTCCATAATATTGCCAAGCAATATCCATCTTGTCTGTGGTTATCAGACATTACCTTACTGAATTATGTCTATTAGTTGCTTCCCAGCTTGCTTTGCCATCAGCCTCTTTCTGCAGCCATGACAGCATTAACTTTTAGCTTTATTGCATCTTCTTTACCCAACATACACCATTAATCTGCTTAATGACTACCATGACCCCTTTCATCCAATTTCATAAAATAAAACATATTAATAAAACGCATTAAAGCTCCTATTGTACAGGATCTTCTAATAAATCAGAGAGCACTTTTCAAGGAAACGGCTGCACATAACTGGATGGCCACTGGTTACCTTATTTATTTAATGTGAAGAGGTTTTTTGTGCATTTGCACACAAAGATTAAATTAGAGGATATTAAATGTTTTTTTTTTTAAATAAAAGGAATTGTTTCAAAGATTGACAGACGCCTTCTTACTTGTGACTGAAAAATAGGCAAAAAAAAAAAAAAACATGTTTCCATCATGTTTTTATTAAGACAAACCAGTCTTGTTGGAGAAATACACATTTGCTACCAGTCAAAAGTTTGGAGACACTTAAGTGACATGTTTCTCATTATCAGAAATCTTTTAATCTAATTGATTAAGCTTAAATGTTTAAAATATACAGTATGTGTACCTAACCTGGTGAATTAGGTTGATATATCTTTAAGTCTCCATTCCAATCATTGTAGTTCCTTGTGGCCTTGCTGTGTGCATAATAATGTGATCCGATTTATAATAATGCGAGAGAACTGAAACCTGACATATGCATGTTTTAAAATACACTTTATGATCTGCAAAACCTGGCAAGTGCTGAGATCAGGAGTTATGGTGTTCACTGCCCTGGGTCTAAGGCCTTTGAAATCAGCAGCAGACTGGAAAGACTAATCCCTTTGATCAGAGTCTGCCTGACACATCGTCATAATTTGTCCTTAGGTCCAAATCACTGGCCAAAGATATAATCAAACTATCATCACACTGTGCATTCATAAAGCTGATGTTTTTAGTGACAGTACAGAGATTGTTTTTTAAGACAAATCCTAAGTATTTACAGAATATTTAACAACCATAAAAATCATGCACCCACACTTAATCAGTGAAATACTCTTCAGAGCTTGAGTGAAAAAAAAATGCTTATCAAACAGATCTGAGCAGGGTCAAAGGGAGGGGATTTTAACAGGTGTCAGGACAAGGGGTGTCCGGCTATGGGACTGGAGCAATACAATGTCAGCAATATTTCTATCACAGGAAACCCACATTCATTAGAAAACCTTATATAATATAGGGCTTCATGATATTGGAGTATTAAATAAATACAATAAAACAAAGATACAAATGAAAAACAGTGCTTTGTTTTTCAGGTAACTCTAAGTATTCAGGTACAGAACTGAATAAAATGTAAAATAACACTGCATAGTCTTCACTGTAAAAATTATATATAATTAATCCTTTTTAAAGCTATAGCTTTTGTTAAAGCTTTTGTTGGCTGATTAAAGAATTAGTTCACTATCAAATGAAAATTACCCCAAGGTTTACTCACCCTCAAGCCATCCTAGGTGTATATGACTTCCTTGTTTCTGACGAAGACAATCGGAGAAATATTAATAAATATCCTGACGCATCCAAGCTTTATAATGGCAGTAATATGCTACCAAACAAGTATGAGCTGAAGAAAGTGTCTCCATCCACATCCATCCATCATAAACATATTCCACACGGCTCCGGAGGGTTAATAAAGGCCTTCTGAAGTGAAGCAATGCATTTGTGTAAAAAAATATCCATATTTTGAAGTAAATATGGTTATGAAGTAAAATATGTAGCTTCCACAAAGTGAACTAATCTTTTAATATTAATAACTCAGACAGCAGGTATAATAGGCTGCTGTCACTTTACGAGTTAATGCATGGATCCAATATAATGATATCCATTTTCTTTCCCAATTGTTTACATTCACGTAAGCCATTTATGACTGTGTTTATGAGGATCCTCGCCGAGAAGGGGATTTTAACATTATTTTGCATGTATGTGTCCATTCAAGCACAAATAGGTGGAAGAGAATGGAATTTGGAGTCTGCAGGACTCTGTGTGCGCTCACACAAACAGCACACGAGTTTCGAAATGACTTCTCTTTCGCGTCTTCTTGCACTGGAGCGGCTTAAAATAGTTTGAATAATTGAACTGACAGGACCTAAAACACATGCAAATAATAAACTTTCACTCTATGATGGTTAAACTTTGAATTAATCCGAGAACCACATGCATTTCAACCCGTGGTGCTTGGACTGTCCGGATCACAGATCAACTACAGTCCCTATACTTGATTATCACGGACGCGCACATTATGAAATCAATGCTGAAAGAATTTATCATGCAGCCCTAATATATAAATGAAAACCTCTTGAGGAACTAAAACCATACTTAACATTTTGCTTTTATACTCCATACAAACCGCAAAAACACATATTTACCAATTCAAGAGAAGCAAAATTTACCCAAAGTACGCCCCATAAATGTGAGCCAACTCAACCGGCCATCAACAGACATCAGTTACAGCAATCAATTACAATATCATGCATATTCAGACTGTACTACCACCCACTCTAATAGCTATATTCAAAAAGCAGAGAGTACTTTTTAAAATTTCACAGGGGATCATCAGAGGAATTAAATCGCTATGCATTGCATCCAGTTCCAGGCACATTAGCTGGTGTTGATTTTAATTTTAATATCAAAGCCTCTTTGCCATCAAGAGCAGTGCTCAAGATCTCATTACCCAGCCATGATAGACTAGAGGCAGAGCACACCTGCCACACGACTCACCCACCCACCTGCTAACAGAACCCTCTGGGACAGCGGATCAGAGCAGAGCTTCTCGACCGGTGACTTGTCACCTGTTCTAAAAGGTGCATGGACAAAAACAATGCAAAATACAAAAAATAAACTGCTACTAAGTATATAATCGTGCATAGTTGAAGTGAAGGACTTTATCTATTTAAAAGATGAAAACATTTCACATATCAATTGTTCTGGATGTCAAAGGCTGAGTATCCAATCAAACTGTACTATAATATTTTAGCACAAATTTAGTTAACACTTTATTTTACAGTGTCCTTGTTACATGTTACATGTAGTTAAAATAATAATAACTATAAATTATGAATAATTACATGCAACTAACCCTAAACCAAACTCTAATCATAACTCTATAGTAAGTACTAGGGGTTGCAAAGACTAGTTGACTTTAATGCTCTGCCTTTGACGCTTTAAACTTGACGTTGACTAGTCGCTGATCATGGCCTAGATGGGGCAATAGGATAAGAAATCTTTAAAGTCCACATTTATGCTTCATACCCAATAGTTAATGACAAATAAATGCATACTCCAAGAGCGCTCCACAAGAAATGTTTGATTACACTATAAATAAAACCCACAGCTTCGCTATTAGTAGAGAGACACTGCCATGCAGAATTAATTCACACACAATCGCTTTCTCACTAATGCATTCATATAAATGTAATCTTTATTATGCTACTTTATCTGTATCTGATTTAGAACGAGTGGAAATCTTTGAGAAATATAATGACTCAAAGACAAAAGTTATGTAAGAGCAATAGCCTTGTGGGCAGCGCTGTGTCATATGCTATGTGCACAAGGTGTCCAGCGTTCGACTCTCAGCTCGAGGTTCAAGCTTATTTGTTCATTATTGACGTCATCATCGACTGATGATGACATCATCATCGACTAATCACATAAATGTCGACTTTAAAAATCTGAAGTCGTTCAACCCCTAGTAAGTAACTGTTAATTAGTTTTACTCAGTACTGTCTAATAAAACACATAATACATTAAAGCATCTTTTGTGTTTCCATGGTTTCTACGTAAGTAAAACTGGAAAACGAGGGTAATGCGGATATGACGTCATTGACAGGCAGTGCAATGACACGGGACGTTACACTGGGTAAAATAGCTGATTTCTCTGGATTTAAACAATGTTGGAAACATTTACGATAATGTAATTACACGAGTCAACAAAATACATAACACTGTTCTAGTGGTTTTTGGATATTTGAATCCAAATATCTTACATATTTTGACTGTTTCCAGCATACATATTTTCCTATAATAAAAAAAAAAAATAAACTCTGTTGAGTTATCCAAAGAAAGAAGTTGAGTTATCCAAAGAAAAGACATCCTGACTTTGATCATCCTCTCAGGTCAGGATAAACGGTCCCTCTTAATGAGTGCAACTGTTCTCTTGATGTTACATATATGATTAACACCAGGGGCTCAATTTTGCCCTGCGTCACAATTTGCCATGGACTAGTAACGTCTTTGAGGCATGTGGTCACTGCTGATGAGAGGGAGACAGATTAAGCCTGTTAAAATAATTAACATAAAAAAGCAAAGGACATTAAAAGCGAAAGACATTCCGGCCCTCCTTTACCCTTGACATTCCCTCAGTCAGGCGCAAGATGAGTTGCAAAAGGATTTAATTTGAGAAATTACAAAACAGCAGGACTCAGGAGCCCCACAGGTATCGCAGACTGAATCTCTCCCTAGCCAATTTAAAACATAGACGTTAGACAAAGAGGGTGTGAGGCTTGGAGGGATAATTCAGTCTTGCACTACGCCTACAATGGGATTTGGTTCACCGTTCCATTTGGCCTCCTGTAGAGGGGTTTCGAATGGAAGGACACCACGATGTGCCTTTGCAAAAAATCTGAGTCTTATTCCACACAAGGATCGGCCCTCATCAGCACATCAAAGACTCCTTAATGCATTAGCATTCGACTGAAGTGAGCTCTAGCTTCTGCTACACTACACGAACACAAACAAATGATTGCCAGTTAATGGCCCCAGCTAGACAGCCAAACACATGAAACCGTGCCGAAAAGCCTCCAGCCAATAGTTCATAAAACTCTGGATGTTCTGATATAAATCTGGCAATTAGGCCGAATCTCAGGCTTACTGATGACGAATCCAAAGGATCTATTTCGCTCTATAACACCTCAAAGAATAATCTTTCCATCATGTATTGGTGGCTGACATTTAATTTAAAAGTAATTCAAGAGGAAGTGTCATTTTTGCTAGAGATGCTCCGGTCAACCTTCCAATCAATCAATCGGCCGTTTTTTGCTCCAAAAACATGATCGGCAACTGGCCATTTTTTATTGGTTTATGACGGTTTATCTCGGTTCCGGACTTACACACAAACTGCATTGCAAACGTACTTTGTACGTGCAGGTCACACATGCACATTGAATTTGTTTTGCACTAATCAGGGGTCTATACCATGAAGCCGGTTTAGATGGCTAGAGAGGTATGTTTCAGTTTAGTTTGCGCCAACCCTGGGTTGTAGGCACTGTGAAAGTGGTTTGGCTTTTAGCAGTGTTAGCAGGGCTAACCTGCTCCTGACAAGTTATGTTTTAGGTACGACATCTCCCCCTGTTTCTGTTCCAAATTAAAGGTCACTACATAGCAGACAAAATATTCCGGCTTTTAGCAATGCTTATTTATTATAATTCTGTATGATTTAGATATTATTTATGTCATTATTATACCCTTAATCCATTACACATGTACAATTTTAGTTGATCAATTATTATTCAGCACTTAGTTTAAATGTATATAAATATACAAAGGTAATATAAATAAGCTTTAGAATCAAGCTATAAAGACTACATGTGAGCTTATATGTTCACCTATATCATCTATAACGTCACAACTTTTACTTGCACTGATATAGCAAGATTTTTTCTTTTAGTTGTCCTCTTTCATAGATAGCTCTTTCCTTCTTGCTGTTTGAATTTGTTTTTGTTCACACCTAAACTCAGGATCAAAGCCTGAAAGAAAGACAAAGAAAGTTGATTATCAGCGTCAGGGTACCAACAAAGCCTGATTGGTTTGGTTTTGTCAACTCAAAACTAATCCTGTAACCCTGAGTTTGTTCAACTACCATCATGGTACAGGCCCCAGTTGTTCCACAAGGTGGCAACACTGGCCCGGGCTAGTGTTTCACAGTAAAAAAAAAACTAAAATAAAGAGACAGAACAACAACAAAATAATAGAGGCTGCAACAACAACAGAAGCCCGCACTGACAAGAACTTGTGTGAGGGGGTTATGAAATAGTTTATACAACTTTAGTTTATACAAAGACATTTTTATCGGTCATAAATTCTGGAGAAAAATAACACAGACTCAGGACAAAGATAAAACTTTTTAGAGCGCACAAATTGACCGCCTGTTTAGAAGCAATTCTCAGAATTTACTTTACAGGGACTTTAACATTGAGAAAACATATTCATACTGACTTCAAAAATGTTTGTTGTTTTTTTTGTTTGCTTTTTTTGTAATTGTTGCTACACAACAAGCAGTGTCATAATTTTTATGTAACACATTCCAATTGTGTTGAAATGTACAAAAAAAACCTACCTGACCGCACCTAACACAACGTCTCAGACTGATCCATGCAGAACAATCTGGTGTGATGTTTCAGGCATGTGCTGTCTTGGCTCTGTGCACCCATCTCAATATTCTCACTGTAGCCTGTGCATGTAAAATAAGGATGGCAGGTTAGCATTATTGAGTCTCAGTTCCTACACTGGTCAAATCGATTACGCCATGTATCTATTTTAATGACTTAGAAATAAATCGAGCCACAGCTTCTGCCTCCTAATGAGACTGGAAACAGATGCCAGTATAGGATTCCACAGCCTTATGTTTTATTTGTACAACAGTACTACTGCACACCCGACCCTCAGCTATAGCTATAGTAAACAGTGAGATACACTAGAGCAGAAACAGGGAAAGAAGGTTCTTGGAGGAACACAGCAGATTTTTTTCTTTTTTTTTTTATCTGTTTGGCGCATGTCATCCTGATTTGCACAACTGTGGGCGTGTAAAAAAAAAAACAATAATAATCTAACAGAAACCAAATACAAACCATAGACTTGTACTCTTAAAGTTACCATGATATTCAAAATTTCTATTTAATTTTATTATTATTGTAACTATTAATTTGTAATTGTATTGTTATTAGTGTTAGTGTCATTAAAATGTTTTGTTAGTGTGCTATGGAAACAAAACACTGACGAAAAGCACTCTGGACAATTTGTGAATAGATTATTATTATAATAATAGTAATTTAATACATTAATGGCAAATCGAGCCAATTATCTTCTTGATATCGTCAAAGGCATCAGCTAACAGCGATATACACGATGCTATCGTCTATCGGCACAACCTTACAATATTCCAAAAAAAAAAAAAAAAAGAATTATCAATTTTAATTTTTTATGAGTTTAAAGCAGGGGTGTCCAAACCTGCTCGTGGAGAACCACTGTCCAGCAAAATGCGCCTGAACAAGCTAATCAAGGGATGCATCTCAATCATCTCCCTAGGTCGTGAATCAGTGTATAGTGTAGGCTACATGAATTTGACACTGGTAAGGCCAGTAAGGACCCTGGTTCACATTGGGATTAGTGTTGTAAAAAGTACCGACTTCTGAGCGGATTCGTAAACACCGCTGATTGGCCATTGTGTTCACGCGCTCATCAGATACGTCTGTGATTGGCTATATTTTTACAGACTGACGAAAAAAGCTAATGACAAGAGAATCGCTGCAAATGGATCGCTGAAATTCACAGCTAAACGTGGATTTGCAGTTATCATTTTGTCAATATGTTTAATTTTGGGGTAAAATCATACCCTATATATTGCATTGTTATATATTGTATTGACAACTCATCAATTAAATATTTACCATCTTATATTCTGCATAATTGGGTGTTTAACACTGACATAAACTATACAAATTTTAGAATTGGATGATATATATAACATTGATATAAAAGATCACCAGGATTTAGACCTACCTATATTGTATTTATATAAAGCGTTCACGGGTAAATTTGCTTTGTGTATTTCCCGGCGTCCAAATCAGGCACATATAAAGGTCTGGAAACACGATTCCTGGCTGCATGTCAATATCCATGGATCACTGGATCTTTGGTAAATTGTAACAGGAACACTATCGAGTCCACCTTTTAGTTTAATCGTTTCTTTTTCTCGTGTTTTACTCGCGTTTTCGCTATTAAATCCAGTCATGCAGCAGGCTCTTTTGCGGAATTGCGACTCAGACTGGCTGAGGGAGCGTGTTTCGGCGGGAAAGTGACGTCAGTGCATGATTATTATTTACATTTTCCTATCCCCATTTTGAAACTGAATTAATCTCACTTCTTAAATCTCTTCGTTATATAAATAATAAAAAAATCCCTAAGATTTATTAAATATTATGAAGAAATGTTTAAAGAAAATACATGTATTTAAAAGCTTATTGTATCAATACAGTTGTAGTGTATGCATTCTTGTTATGTCTTTGTCATGTCATCTTTTGTTTTAGTATAATCCTTGATTTTGTTTTTTTGTTTTTTCTCTTTGTTTGTTTTAGTAGGCCTATATGTATTTCTTTGTATGTAATTCCTTGACAATGTTCTTATGTTATTGAGCATTAATATATATATATATATATAAAATTTACATTTTTTTCTTCCCTTATGTTTTATATGTTTTATGTGCCGTTCTATAGAGTGCAGCGGTCGAGTTCCGGGAGTAAAAAGTCCATCAATTATCTCCATAGGGAATTTTTTTTTTACAATAACTTTTTAAAGATTAAACAATTAAAGACAGACCTACTGTGAGCCACGAGGTTGTTAATCGATAGTAGCTATGCTTCTGTTGAAGCCATCAGCATGCATTATTTCAACTTACTTTTATAATTAATTATAAATTTGTGGTGGAAAACTACATTACTACATTAGAAAACTGCATTATGTTGTAGGCCTACAGAAAATTCCACCAATCAGAGAGTTTATTTGCATTGATTTGCATTGTACCATATCTGTACATAAACTTTAAATGAATAGTTTTATATTTCTCCATTATTTTAATTGTTGTTTGAAATGCTTCATGGGATTATAGCTCTCTAGGCCTACATATGTACACATTTACAAACAGATATGCAGTTCTTAGATTGTTTGAAAGTTTGTAATAAAGAAGTGTGGGGTGGATGGATGGCCGCCATCTCCACACAAAACAATCCTTCTGGCTCATCCGGGACTCTTCCTGCTGCGAGGAAACAGTGCTACCCACTGAGCCACTGTGCTGTACCTTGACAAAGTGGAGCTCACTTCAAAATGGTGGCAGGGATTCCCCTGAGGGGAAGTGCTTAGGGAAGTTTGTGAGTGTATGTCTAAAAGCGAAGTGGAACGCACCCATAGTGAGCATCGATGCTCCCTGGTTTTCCCGGTGCATTGTGAAACTTTAGGGAGCAAACATTTCAGTGCACTGGTAAGATTTTGCGATTGAGACAGCCCTTAAAATGGCCGATTCCCTGATCAGTGCCCTGACTACCGAACAAGCGAGCTGATTGAGAAAACCTATTTTATTAGTACTTAATGTTCTCCGAGGCATGTTAAATTTAATAATCATTTAAAAAAATAATCTTATCTTACAGTGTTACATTTTGATAATTCAAATGAAGTCAAACTGCATGAAGGAAAAAGGACAAGTCAGGTTTCTGCCATGCACGAATCATTACCTAAAATAACAAAACATATATTTTATTTATTTAGTCAAAGTGAACAAGTCAAAGTTGTTTTTTTTTATTATTATTACATGTACAGATATAGCGTAAAGTACTTGGGAACAACATACAATGTGCAAACATGAACATTGCGAACATAAATTACATAGACAACAGACTTACAAAACCACAAAAAGGCTGCATGCAACATACATATATGTATAAAGTTTATGTCAATAAATACACTTTATGTAATTTACTGACAGCCCAGTGTGCACTCTTTTTAGCATGTGTGTATGAGCCTGCTGGCCTGTTAAACTGTTAATGTGCAGTTCTGAGCGGGTTTAATCTCTGAGAGCACGATAGCGTACAACAGACCCCCGGAGGCCGACGCACGTGTATCGATTAACCCGCGTGGTGGATGCGGAGGAGACGATTAACCTTTGTGGTCATTTTACTGCTTCCCTGCATTGCCAAATGCAACACACCCCTCTCATTCTACTCTCCATTTACACTGCGATAATACCAAAATCCTGCTCTCTGCCCCATTCCACAGCACTGAGCCCAGAAAATTACCCCATCTTTCCAGCACAGGTTGATCGATACACTGCATATCTCACCGTGCAGACTCCAGCACATCTTCATTCTGCAGAGGCCTGACAAAACTTTTCAATTCTGACCCGCATAGACTTTCACACTGCAAAACACATCTCCTGGTAAGGGTTCATAGAGGGTCAGCGGTGAAAAGACTGCAAATAGGTTATCATGCTCAGAATAAAGCTCACTGCTGGGTATGTTTGGCAGAGAATGCTCCTGAAAATATTCCTTAATGGCAGAAAAGAATCGTAGTTGAATAGCTCATAGGAGGAATGTTGAAAGCAATCTCCAGGGAGAAAATATGCCCACTAACACCAGCATCGATCACATTGAAGATGACACAGCAGTAAGAAAATGAGACAAAACTCAATTCCAACAGTTCATATTCCATTTTTCTCCCTTGCAGCTGAGGACTAAAAGGGCAATTACCTAGCACTTCAGAAATGCCTCTTTCTTTACAAAGAGATAAAGAGAGACGTACCCTGGGCTTGTTGTTTTATTCTTTGGGGATTTGTCATATCTGAGACATTTAGCCATTTTCTCAACTGTCAACTCATCTTCTCACTCAGCTCCATCATTCTGTGGCAACATTCATCATCTCCCGATATCAGCAGGACAGTATGTGTGTGCGGCCTGGGGAAAAAACACTAAATTTGATGGGCTATTTTGGTGCGGATTTCAGCTTCACAGTAGATCTCTCACCTCCTTGAATTTAGTATTCCACCCAAAATCTGCAAAAAAAGGACAGAGAAAGTGCAAACGCCAGTCTTGCATGTTTTAGAGTGGGAGTGGAATGGCAGGGCGAGGGGTAGGTCACGGCAGAGGTTAGTGCTGAATTACGGACTGTCACTGCTTGGACAGGGAGCGCAGACGCCAGGGGACCCTGTCATTGCTTCAGGCTGACAGACTCGGTATCCAGACATAGAACAAGCCGCAGTCAGACTGGACAGCCAAACGTTCTTTCTATAAAACAGTATCGGACTTTGGCTTTCCTCCTGTCAGTGCGTAAGACACAAGACAGCTTTAAATAAAATGCACTTGTTATAGATACCAGGTTTGGTGAGAGCATATTTAGACTGCTTCATCTACTGTGAGACAAGGACAGGATTCAGGCCATCATAACAGTGCTTTCTGTTTCTACCAATTTAAACTTAAATTTAAATTCTACCAATTTGAACAGTATTTTCTATGCTTGAGTTGAAATAGATCGAAATAATTCAATAAAATGGTCTGATGAGGTAAATGGAAAAAGAATGTTAAATGTAATGTATATGTGTGTGTGTGTATATATGTATATATATATATATATATATATATATATATATATATATATATATATATATATATTTAGAGAGAGAGAGAGAGAGAGAGAATATTGTCCTTCATGCAGGTTATCAGCAATAGCATAAAATTATTTGATTTTAATAATGATAATAAAAATAAATTTAGAACATTCATTTGCAGTATATTTTTTATAATATTGGTCATTACATAAAATTATTTATTTATTTCTTTATTATTAGTATTAAACATTATATGAATTTATATATTATATAATATATATTTTTTATTTATTACTTATAACATTATTTAATAATAAATTACTAGACAATAAAATGAGTGTTTATTTTGAACAGCTGTTGTCTTTCATTTGCAGCATATATTTTATAATGTTAAACAAAATAATATATTTATGTATTATTATTTTATATTATATTTATTTATATTATAAATTATTGTTATTTATGTTTATATATTATTTTTATATTATGATTATTATTAAATATATTTGTTATTGATAATAATAATAATAATAATATTAAATATAAATATTAATATATTCATATTTATTTAGAACAATAGATGCCTTTCATTTGGGGTTTCAGAATATTTCTTTTGTATTATTCACCATAGTATAAAAATAATTATTAGAAGAGTATAATATAATATAATATAATCAGAGCAGTTGTCTTTCATTTGCAGAAATTTGAAGAAAAGTGATTTCTAGAATATTCCTTTTCAAGGTGACTTGCTTTCCTGGTGTTAATATGGCAATTCATTAAAAGTCTGATTAAAGCTCTATTCAGCACCCTGATAACGGCCTCATAACACAGTTAAAGGGAGAAGTGAAAGACATCATTGTATTACCTCAGGGGGTCCCATTAGATCTGTGTCCCTTGGTGTTAACATTTGAAGAAACAAAAGGTGAAGATGCTGATGCTCTTCAACTGAAACTTCACACTTTTCCTCAGGAGTTTTTTTTCAGTGGGCCTTGTGCCGCTTCAGACGCCTCAGGACTCTGACTCCACATGCTTTTAAAATTCACACTTTTATATTTAACACTTCTGAAAACGACTTCCTGCTCTCATTTGTCCACAAGGACCTGCATCCTGTTAGTTAAATTTAGTTAAACAATGCAGCAAGGGAAACTAAGAAGTGATAGCATACCTAACTGAAATACACTCCTGACCTGTACATTTTAATCTGAACGTAATAAAGCCCATTACAGTTATCTGATATGTTCCTAATACTTCTTAGCAAGGTGACATGCATAAGGAGTCATGTCATTACACGGGAACTTTTGTTTTTCCGCTGATGCCATCAAGAGCAAGGGCCTGGCAATGGGAAGCTATATAAGCAGCACATTTCCATCCCAATCCTGGCCACTCTTGATTGACTGTGCTCACTCAGGAAAGGTAAGTAGGGAACCAAACATAGCCTACTTTTGTTCAATTTCTGGATTTTGAAGTCTTTATGTGTTAACTATTAAAATAAAAATACATAACACAGGCTTTTTTTAAAAAATGCACTCTTCATTCATACAGTCATTTCATGCAGTACATGTCTACAGCTTCTGCCTATCATGGTGCTGCTACAGACAGCAGCAATAATCTTGCTGTTGGCCTCCCTGCCTGGATCACTCTCTACTCCATCACAGCATCTGTGTGGCTCCAACCTGGTGGATGCGCTTTACCTTGTGTGTGGGCCTAAAGGATTCTTTTACTCTAACAGAAGCAGGAGGGATCTGGATACCTTGCTGGGTGAGGAGGACTCTCTGTAATGGACAAATGCTACAGTATTAAACTAGTTTTAAAGAGGACCTATTAGGCTATATTTTTTAGGCTATCCCTATAGTCAATAATGTTATCCCTTAAAACTTATCTTTGATCACCAAAATGACATATTTAAAAAAAAAATAGCCTAAAAAAATCTTCAGCCTTGCTTCATTTATTATGCGCGGATCTATGAATATGCTAATTAGCCCCGCCTCCACTCACTCGCACGAGATCAACTTAGGTCAACTTACTGAGGTAAACGCTGCAGAATGGTATCGCTTTTTACAAGGTTGGACACATAATGGTGATTAATATGATTAGCCTTTTGTTTGACTACATGATCAAACAGCTGCTAAGTCTGCCTTCTAAAAATCAGTATCCTTTTAATACGCTTTGAACAACTCAGAACGTCGGTGGAGTTCATCATAACATCGTACTTTACATAATTATTGTTAAATCTTCCTTATATATTGTTAAATCTACCCGATTTTTTTATATCAACAGTAAAGTTTGCTTGGATAACCTGGCTTCTTGAGATTCTCCTGCTTCAGAGCGATCATGGTTAATGATATGCTAAAGCCCGCCAGGACGTTGACATGATTGGTTACAAGGCAGTTTGTGATGTCACAAACACCAGCGATTTTTTTTTAAACTGTCTTTAGATCACTGCAGTTTTAAACTAAAAATACTCAGCAATGGTGTTGACTTATGTTGCACTTATGTTAAAAACTTGATTTTCACCACAGGAGGACTTTAAATGAGGGATATTGTGACATGCATGCTTCCGGAAGAAAACTCAATCAAGGAAGTTCAGAAACAGTGCTTACTATTACAGAGAATAACTCCCTTTTTGAGTGGATTTTGTGCTTTGTAACTTTGCAGACATTTTTAATGCTGAAACAGCAACATTACACTTAAAAAAAAGCATAATAGGTCCTCTTTAATGAAAGATTTAGTTCAAGAATTAATAGCATTTACTTCCTCCCCCAGTCTTGCTCTCAAATTTAGCAGATTATGAGGTAGCAGAAGACGATCCATTAAAAGAGAAGGTGATGAAGATGAAGAGAGGAATTGTGGAACGGTGCTGCCACAGGCCCTGCACCATCTACCACCTGGAAGACTACTGCAGCTGAACAAGCATAAATGCTATGTGAAGGTTAAATATGTTAATAAATGATCATTATATGCAAGTACAACATGCTTGATTGCTTGTCCTTTTATATGGAAGCTTGTGGGAGAAATGAAGAAGGTTCCTTCAAAAGCAGCATTAAATGACAGAAACATGTTCTGTTTTCCTTGTGTTCTAGCGCCCTCTGCTGGAACATCCATGATTTTAAGCTCTCAAACTGATGAGAAATGCATGATAAAGTAATAAAATGTCCTTGGCTTCTAGTATTAAAACGATAAAAATCACAATGTCAAAGCAAAGAGATTGAAAAGAAAGTATTTTATTTCAAAAAGACACTTTCTACTCTTAAAATAAAAATTTAAAGACATCTGTAGTTTTGACATTAAGCTTAGTGGCAGCAAACGGTTAAAATTGTAAAATATTGCAGTAACTAAACATTCAAAAAAATGAACAAATTAAACTGAACATAAGGGGCTTGTTGGATACTTAAAACAAAGAGTGGGCTAACTTTGAACTTTTTAAAGAGAGTTTAAGATAATAGCACACCCAGTGCTCAACAAAATCAGATAACAGAAAATCCTAAGTGATTCCAAGCCCATATAAGCATATTTTCACCACTGTAAACAAATTCATCAAGACCAACATCTAAAAATAAAGGGGGTTGTCAATTATATATAGATATTGAGTGACAATAACAACATTAATGCCACTGTATTAAAATTCACACACACAAAAATAAAACATACATAAATAAGATCGACATTGTCACAGGTTCTGAAGAGGCACAGTCAGGATGTTCTAGTGCTGAACCATCTTCTGTCAGTGTTCATGTTCACCAGGGATATTCAACAAAAGTCCGTAAGTGATAGTTTAATGCAATTTGTTGTTGCCTACAAAAAGAAGAATTAGATTTTAAATGTATAATAAAAAAAACATACAGTACATAAAAACAAATAAAATAAATTGCTTAGTATTGGGTGCGTGAGTTACAACTTAGCCTCATTCTGATGTAAATGGACACCAAGTTACAAACTTAATATTTTTTGCATTGCACCATTAACCTTAGTTGAAGCATAACTCTACGTATAGACTAAATATTTACGGAAGTCTCCGATCAGGAGTAACGGTTGGAATAAAATAGACTGATCAATAAGCTCTTGTTTTACCCAACAGACTACAATTCTTTAGACATGTGATAATGCTGACATTTACACTCGCTTACATTTTAAGTGAGAGAACATTATGTGAATAGATTAACATTTTGTTAGCGGCTCATCAACACAAACCTGTCCTAAACAGCGTGCCGCTGTGCGCATTGCTCTGTGCTGTACATGTCAAATAAAATCATTCATAATAAAATCACTTATGTTTTTTTTTTTTTTTGTATCTGTATTTATTTATTTGTCTTTAGTAATTTCAGATACAGTTTCTAAATGTTATTTATGCTACCCATTATGTTTACGATTAAGTAGTATCGCATTTAAAGGGTTAGTTCACCCAAAAATGAAAATTGTCATAATTTACACACCCCTATGTTGTTCCAAACCTGTAGGAGTTTCTTTCCGTTTAACTAAAAAGAAGATATTTTGAAAAAAGTAATCAAACAGTTGACGGTAGCCATTGACTTCCATAATAGAGGGGGAAAAAAGAAGAAGAAGAAGAAGAAGAAGAAGAAAAAAAAAAAAAAACTATGGAAGGTGAATGGCTACCGTCAGCTGTCCGGTTACCAACAATCTTCTTGTGTGTTCAACAGAAGAAACAAACTCATACAGGTCTGGAACATCATAAGGGTGAGTAAATGATGACAGTTTCTCATTTTTGGGTGAACTATCCCTTTAACTTATTTTTACCGCAAAACAAAAAGAAAGAAGTTAGAATGAAGGATAAACTGAAATTCAGAGCATTTAAATATTCATATTCTGTTAATGTATTTGAAGGCTGCTACTGGATCATTGAGGGTAAACATCATATTTTACGACTACGTATTACTTTACGGAGAGCTTACGGCCTACTAGCTACGTTCTGCCTTAAGAAGAAATGGTGAAATCAAGTTAAGTGCTGAGTTAGTCACAAAGTAACTAATAGATACTAAGCATCTAGTGTGGACTTTAAGTTCCAATTTAAGTATTTATAAAAAAAAAAAAAAAAAAAAGAATATTATGAATAGCTGGTGCAACCTTACCCAGATTTCTTTCATAACTCACCTTGTGTAAGAGCTGAGGTGGGCTGCTGGTTTTCTTTGAGCTCGTGTTTGAAAGCCTTGCTGGGGTCGAACCTCTGTGGCATCTGGCTGGTCTTGAGTCGATCCAGCTCTTGCTTCTGTTTCCCCACTTGTGCCCTTAACTTAGACACTTCCTACAGAACACAAACACCTTCAGCTACCCACCAAAACCTTCAAATCAAACAATGACAACTGCCTTATGACTAATGCCTTACTTGTTTGAGCTCCAAGTTCTCCTCTTTGAGTTTGACCATGTGTTTGATCTTCTGCCGCTGGTTTTGATGGCCCATCAGATTAGCATAGGCATCAGCTAACTTGTTCAACTCGGCCTGCGTGGCTCCTTTCTCATTCAATAAAGCGTTCCTCTCCGCCGCAAAGCGGTCCAGCTGTTCCTGATGACCAGAATAAGAGGACAAATGATAGAACTCATCTAGCACATATTTACTATCTATCCAACATTCATTTATCTCAGTTATTAAGAGTTGTCTCTACTTGTTGCACTATAAATTCAAAATGTGTAGCACTCTGCACATCCTTCACAATGTCTGGAAAAAGTGGGTGAAGTTTGTCACTAATCATTTCAGTGACCTTAACAGCACATTTGTGAATACACAAAAAAAAAAAAAAAAAAAAAAAAAAAAAAAAAAAAACACGGCCCGTTTAGTTGTGAAAGTCAAAGTAAGGATGGTCATGATAAAATGATCATAAAAACTAAATTACTGGATTTGGCAAAGGAAATCAAATGGAATAAAAACTAATAATAAAAAGAAAATTCAAAGGAATTTTCTTAAAAACAAAAAAACATTCCTTCAAGAAAATATAAGTTTCCTTATATATAATAAGAGGGGGAAAAAAAAAAAAAGATCACTTGAAGTTCTTTGCTTACCTGAAATGGTTTAACTTTAGTGTATAGCTCTTCATACAAGTTTCTCCAGTGTTGGGTCTCAGCGTCACATGTGCTAGAGTGAACAAATGAAAATATGGGGATTGCAAATGAAAACATGAGTGCATGTACTAGAGACCTGTTGAGTGCTTCCTAAGTTTCTCACCTCTGCAGCTGAGCCTCTGCAAGTTGTTTGTGAAAGTCTTGTCTTTCCTCCTCCATCTGTCTGCATAGCTGTCGTCTCTCCTGCTGCCACTCCACAGCATGACGTTGAGAAGAATCTCTTTCCTCCTGCACCTGCCCGCGCAGCTCAGAAATCTCACATTCCAGCTCCTCCATGAGGCCCCGCAGCCTGCTGGCTTCTGCCGAACGGCCCTCCACTGACTGCCTCCTCTTCTGCTCCCTCTCCAGTTGGGTCTGAGCCCGCTCTCTCTCCCTTCTCTCCTGCTCCACCTCAGCCTGCAGGCGTCTCAGCTCCTCACTCTGAGTCTCTGCTGCTCGCTTCAACTCTTCCTCACTCTGTGCCAGCTTTGTCTGAACTTCTAAAAGTATCCTGTAACACAGCAATACCACCAACGTTTGTTACACAGTTTTCATTAACTTTTAAATTCAAAATGGTGTGTATTCTGACGTATGAATGCTAAAGTATGACCTGATATTTACAGACCTCCGATGGTGTGACGAGTGTTTTCAGCCTAAACCGAGTGCCATTATTAGTGATGGGAAAAATAACGTGTTAGGTTATAGAAGATATCTTCTGTTTTAATAAATAATGCAGATATTTAAAACTCAATTTTTGTAATGAGCGAGTACATCATGAATCCTTCTTACAAATCAAGTTGTCATCTTGTCCTGAATCACTACAGTATAAACAGAGAGAAGCAGCACCGGCTACAATGTTCTTCTGCAAGATGCATGCAGTTTTGTTTATTAACTAATAGAGCATCAAGTTACATAGTGTAACTTTAATACAAATATTTAAAATATTAAAAATACTGTCTTTATGCCGTTTCCACATTAATGTGAAAATATATTTATGATAACAAATTTTAATGTCAGGCATGATTAATCGCAATTAATTACAGAAACTTGTGCGCCCTAATCAATATACTTACCAAAACTGAAATTGTGTTTATTTGTTTTGTAATAATGACGTTATTTCTTGTCAACAATGTGGGAGCTGCACATTTATGGGAAGCGTAGCAGATAATTACTGCAGATCTGTGAGGCGTGACACTGACCTAGCATACTCCTCTCGCTGTTTATCCTGCATTTCCTGGAAGCTTATGAGTTTCTGCTGGTCCTGCTGCAACTGTTGCTTCAGTTGGTTTATCTCTTCCTGCATCTGATGGGCTTGAGCCTCAGCCTGGTCCTTCTGCTCACCCAGAGACCGTCTTGTGCTTATGGAATTTAAAAAGAAAGCATTTCATGGAGACACTTGATGACGGTTCAACGGGTATTAGAGATGAATCATTTCTGGGTCATTTTAAACTTCTGTATAAACTGCTTCTCGCAAAAGAAAAATAGTAGTGCGGGACTACTAATTTTGTCGTTAGGAATTGACTGGATGGTAGCTATTGATCGATCTCACATGAGTGACAGGTTGTCCTGCCCTCACACCAGTAAACACATCAGAAAAGATAAGAGATGCTATTGCAAGAGGGAGGGGGAAATTAGATTAAAGATTACAAGGGCACAAGAATTAAAAAAAAAAAAAAATATATATATATATATATATATATATATATATATATATATATATATATATATATATATATATATATATATATATATATATATATATATATATATATATATATATATTCTGCAAAAAAAAAAAAAAAAAAGAAGAGAATAGCAAATATAAATAAATGAAAAGGTGTTTAAAGTAATACCTCTCAAAATCAGTAGTAACATCCCCCAGCTTGGCAAGACAGCTGTTGTGATCCTCTTCTAGTTTTTTGATTGCAGTCACATGAGCCTCTTCTAAAGCCTGCATCTCAGCACACTTCCTGCCAAAGGAGACAACAACACTGGTCATTTTTTACCAAAGAGATGTGATTCATCGTAACTCTATTAGAAGTAGTTCTCACTTTTCTAACTCAGCAGAAGTGTTCTTCAGCTCCTGCTCCAGTGTCTGGTTCTTCTGTGTGAGGTGCTGGATGGCCTCCACACTGGATTGCTCCTGCTTCTCCAGCTCTGACAGCTCCTCGAGCGCGTCCTCCAGCTCCTCACCGAGCTGTCTCCTCTCCGCCTCGGTCTCATCTCTCAGGCGCTCGAGCATGCTAGCCAGGGAGCCGCTGTGAGTCTGCAGGAACACACATTAGAGGAGCTTAAGAGACATTAGCCTAATCCACAAAGTCGATCAGGGAGACTTTGACTTCCTGATTGAGAGACGACACAGTACGGCCTAGTTAAAATCTATTAAGTTGCACTCTTCACTTAATTGTCCCACTCATGCTGGTATAAATCACATCACAATTATATTCACTATTGATTTTTTTCTCTTCAAGTACTACAACAAATCACAAAATGGCATGTTAGTAAACCGTTTTCCTAGTCACAGCCCAAGATACATGTACTCAAGCTAATGAAATACTGGAATGGGGGTGGGGGGGGGGGTCCAGTTTCTAAATCCTTCACAGCAAAGGCCCAAACAGTACATGTACAGCAATGAATTGGGAGGGGGAAGGGAAAGAAATCCCAAATAGACTTCCTAAGAATTATTATAATTAGTGTTCTTTCATGCATTAAGTGAAAGCTTTCACAAAAATGTTAAACTCCAGTAGTTAAATAGCATAAAGTGAACCTGGTTAAATGGACAAAAGAAATTGGTGACTGGAATTCATCACAACTCTACTGGAAGGTAGCTACTGAAAGGTTTAGTACTGCATGTTTTTAATGGTACCATCAGCCAATCTTGGTTGACATGACATTAAAAGGAAAAAAAAAGTTTAAATAATATAGAAAAAAATAAAATAAAAAATAGTTTACTCAAATCTCGTCATTCCAAACTGATAACACTTCTGTTCATGTAAAGATAATTTAAATATTCACATATGATTTTTGTCCATTTAAGTCTATGCAACCAAAGCTTTCACAAAAGTACAAAAAGCCATCTTAAAAAAAAAAAAAACAAGCAGTTTAATTCAGTTTCTTCAGTCTTCTGAAGAAACAATCACTGATGAACAGATTTGATTTAAGCTTTTATTTACATATATAAACACTTATCATACACAAAGCAGAAATGGTAAACAGAAGCTCAACTGTACCATGCTTGATGCGTGAGCACGAACCTCATTGGTTCTCACACTCTTTTTTTGTTAAAGGGATAGTTCACCCAAAAATTATCCCATGGTTTACTCACCCTCGAGCCATTCTAGGTGTATATGACCATCTTCCTTTCAGATGAACACAATCAGAGATATATTTAAAAATATCCTGGATCTTCCAAGCTTTATAATGGGAGTGAAGGGGGGCCAGACTTTGAAGCACAAAAAAAAAAAAAAAAAAAATGCATCCATCCATCATAAAAATTATCCATACGGCTCCAGGGGTTAATAAAGGCCTTCTGAAGTGAAGCAATGGGTTTTTGTAAGAAAAATATCCATATTTAAAACTTCATTAACTTTAATAACTAGCTTCCGGCAGACGACCGTACACATGCTGCACAAGTCACCACAAGAGTAACTTCTGACACGATGTAGGAGTAGTGTAAACTTAGATGCCTCTCACTCAATGCATGTGCACTGACCAAAGTCTTATGGGTTTGGAATGACATGAGGATGAGTAAATGACGATTTTCAGTTTTGGAAGCTTTCATTTTTAGAATGATTAGTCACATGACATTTATAGCTCAAAAATGGGGATTGGCTCATAAACTAGTCTAGTACCCATGAGATTTCAATTCACACACTTGCTGTGCCAATCAAGCAACTGCAATTGAAATGAATGGGAATTGTACCCAAAATGAAAGCTAATACCGGTGTAAACACCACCTACACATTCTCTTGATTACCTTCTCCTCCTCCAGTTGTTTGGTAAGTGCAGAGTGCTCCTCCTTCAGCTTTTCATATGCCTCTGCCTCAGTCTGCCTGCTCTCTTCCAATGAGTTGATCTCTGCCTTGAGCTCTTGAACCCGTCGCAGACCCTCCTCCTGTGTCCTGGCTGCACACGATCACAAACAAACAATCCTAAGAGACTGATGATCAAATAAAACCCACAATGCACTTATTTATGTGCATCTCATAATCACTCAAGCTTAGTTTCATGCTGCGCTTTAAAGTCAAATCTCACTCACCTCTTTCATCCTCCAGCACCAAGCATCTCTCACCCATAAGTGCCACACGCTGATCCAGCTCTTCCTCGGTCCTCCTCAAGATCTCCTTCACACGGGCCAGCTCCTGCTCCTGCTGCCGAACCATGCTCCGGGACTCCTCGAGATCCTGAGCTCCCCGCTGCATCTGCTCCTCCAGCTCTTTCAACGACGTCTGCGAGGCCTGCAGATCCTGCAAGTGCCGCTCCAGCTCCCTCTCCTTCTCTTCTAGAGCCTTCTGGGAGTCCTGCAGCTCCTGCTGAGACCTCCGCAGCTCCTCTTCCTTTACTTTCAGGCCCTCCTGACAGTCCTGCAGCTCACCAGTACATTTCTCCAGCTTCTGTTCCACTTCACTGCACAGGCCGGGTAGAGACGGATGTAAACACTGATACCATAACAACAGCAACAATATGAAAATGCACAGAGTTCTAACCTGAGGTTCTCTTGAGCATCAGAGACACGGCGCTCCATGGTGGATTTGTCCTGGAGCTTAATCCGCAAATCCTTTGACATTGGAGAGTGAGACAGACAGCTTATCTCAAACCAAGCAGCACTTCAAAGACTGATGATTCAACCTAAGCGGTGAGTAAATGTCAACTGGCTTAAGAGAGTCAAATTCTGTTGACCAAAACCAATACCTGAATCTCTTCATTTGCTGAGTCCAAGTAACTCTGCAGGGCTTTTATCTCCTCCCTCAGCTCCTGGATTATGTCTTCATTTGAAGAAGATAGAATAAGTCAGAAGTAGCCAACCCAATGACATTATAAAACAAACAGTTCTTAGCATGCAAACTTACTGTGCAATTTATCCATTTCATTCTCAAGCTGCTCATTCTGGGCTCTTGTCTCCTGATGAAGATCCTCTAAAACACAATGTTTAATAATAAAATAAAATGTAATCACTAATGATATCTGAGTTACCACTAAATTTGAACAGTCATTTGAACCAATAAATAGTTTCTAAACCACTTTACTCAAAGTCAGAAACCTCTTAAATGTCACTTTATGTTTCCAACATGGCAGCCTGTACAATTTTACTTCTAAACAAAATAATCTAATGTTAAAAAGTTTGGGGTCATTAAGATTTTAATGTTTTTGAAAAGTCTGCACTGCAGTTCTGCTGCTTAATATTTTTGTGGAAACCATGATCCCCCCCCATGTGATTTTGATGAACAATATGTTCAAAAGTACAGAATACATTTCAAACAAGATGTTTTGTAACAAATGCCCTTACTGTCGCTTTTTATTAACTGAATACATCCTTGCTGATAAGCATTATATTCAGCAAAGATATAAGTATTTATTTCCCAACTTCCTCTGCCAACCACTTGACTGATCAAATTTGCAGGCAAGACTTGCTGCTTTTGGGTAACAGACAAAACTGATATTTTCTGATGAGAACTGGTAAACAGACGGCAATCAATATTTCTGGCTTGTCTGAACAATCTAACGTCTACAAAAAAAAAAAAGAATACTGGAATGCCACAGGGTCTTCTGGGAACACTTCTGAATGACTCAATCACTGAATCATTTCTTGAGCCACGCAAATTAAACTGATGTTCAGAAAAGCATACTACTCTTATTGCTGCAGTGTACATGTACACAGTGCACAGTATGCAAATTCTCTATATTAAGACACCTAGATATACATTTGGCAAATTGAGTAGCATACAACAGAGATTACTGCATGAAATAATGTGTCCCACAGCAATGCACTCCTCCTTCTATCTGCAGTGACTGATGAAATAACTAACTATTTAATGTTACATAAAATTAAATCATACAAAATAACTCCAAAATAACTAAACACCACTCACAAAATTAAAAAAATGCAATGTGATGAGGTCATGTGACTATGCATAATACTGTTGGAAACACTGAAATAATGTTGTTTCACTTTATTTATTAGAATAGTACATGCTGTAAATAGAAAATGCGGTATATTCTGTGCAGTTTTCAGAAAATATGTTAGTATTGTTTAGAACATGGTCTGACTTATGCTTAGACACACTAAACGTTTGTCAGATAAATTTTATAAAATGGGACTGATCTAAAAATAAACATTATCAAATATATATTATTACTCCTCACCAAGATCCTTGTTTCTTTCCTGAAGAACTCTAAAAGTTGTTCTGGCAGTCTCCAGATCTGTTTCCAAGACCTTTACTTTCCCCTCTGAGCTGATCTGTAGGAAGCTCAGCTCCTGTTGAAAAAGCACAAGCCCAAAATTACACTGAGCGAAACTGGTGAAGTTACACAAACTCCTCTCCTTAAAGTGACTGACATAACCTACTTTGTCTTTGACATCCAGTTTATTTTTGGCCTCAATGAGCTCCATGGAAAGAGAATTGATCCTCTTCTTGGTGATATCTGCAGAGACCTGCGAAAATGAAAGTGCAAAGACATTCCTCAGTAAACTTGAAGCAGTCTACGTACAAAACACTTAAGAAACCGATTGCAAAACACCCTGGTACAAAAACACTAGTCACCTTGGTCTTCAGGAACTCATTAGCTTTCTTTAACTCTGCGAGCTGCCTCTCGAGAGAAGCCACATTGGCAGCAAGACCAGTCTTCTCTCTGACAGCCACGAGCAATTTAGACTCCAACTTCTTCAGCTCTTCCTCCAGGGTCAAAAGCCTGCGGTCCTGCTCTCCTCTCTGCTGCACCAAAGAACGGATCTATACTCCAGCATTAGCAGTGACAGTCAAGGTTAGGAGAAAAGACCAAAGAAACTGATCAGACCTCAAAGCAACAAATGGCCATCCAGGAAATGTTCAAAACATTTTGAAGTCTACCTCTTTCTCCAGTAATCTTTGATGTTTCATCTCAAGTGTAAAACTATTTTTGTCCTTTTTGGAACTTAATGAATCAGCCTATGTGAGGAAAATACAAGAAAAGCAAATAGTTTAACAGCATAGCAAATACTGTTGACCGATAAATAGGTAGATATTCAATCTACTGACAAATTGTCTGTTTTTAGACACTTCGGTGAACTCTAAAAAGGGCATTGATATTAGCTCACCCAAATATATTATCAACTATGATTTTGAAGAACATGGGTAACCAAACAGTTTATGGGCCCCATTGACTTCCAGAGTATCGAAAAATATACTATGGAAGTCAATGGGGTCCAACAACTGTTTGGTTACCCATATTCAAAATATCTTCTTTTGTGTTCAGCTGAAGAAAGAAATTCATACAACTTTGGAACAACTTGAGGATGATTAAATGACTGAATTTTCATTTTTTTTTTTTTTTATCCCTTTAAATCAATTATCTAATCTAAACACTTATGTTTTGTTGTTTAAAATAAGTATGGGTTCGCTTTGCAATAACGACCAACTGACTGTACATTATCCTGCAATACTGCTCATGTAATAATATAATTATATAATAAATATACATAATTTTTACCTCTATATTATCTTAAAGGGATAGTTCACCCAAAAATGAAAATTCTGTCATCATTTACTCACCCTCAAGTTGTTCTAAATCTGTATACATTTCTTTGTTCTGCTGAACACAAAGGAAGATATTTTGAAGAATGTTTGTAACCAGGCCGCTCTGGGGCACCATTGACTTCCATAGTAGGGAGGAAAAAAAAAAAAAAAAAAAAAAAAAAAAAAAAAAAAAATACTATGGAAGTCAATGGTGCCCCAAAACTGTTCAGTTTCCCACATTCTTCAAAATATCTTCCTGTGTGTTAAACAGAACAAAGAAATTTATACAGGTTTGGAACAACTTGAGGGTGAGTAAATGATAGAATTTTCATTTTTGGGTGAACTATCCCTTTAAAGTTTCCACTATAAAAAAAGCAATTTCCAATGTACAAAACAATCAGTATAATAAGAAAAACACTGGAACAATACAGTTACATTGAAATACAGTCATTTTAAAAAAGGATAGTTCAGGCAAAAATTAGAGAAAAATTATGTCTTTTTATTTGTGTACAACCTGTAAGACTTTCTTCCTTCTGTGGAACATAAAAGATGATATTTTGAGAAATGTCTCAGTATATTTTGTCCATGCAATGAATGTCAAGGGCATGCATGTTGTTTCAGACTAGAGACTTTTCTTATATGGATAAAGCTCTCATTTTTTGTTCTGTATATGTAAAATTATGGAACAACATTAAGGTGTGTACATCTTTTATTAAAGTAATACTTCAGGCCTTACCAAACCATCAACAGACATGGTCCTCCGAACTGGAGACATGGGTACTTCTTTTGAAGGGGATGGCAGGGGTACCTCTGCTGATCCGCATTTTCAAAAGAAAAAGTTAAATATACAAATCAAATCCAATGTTTCTCATTCTTAAGGTACAAAAAAAAAAAAAAAAAAAGAAGAAGTTAATGCGTGTTTAAGAAAATCTGCCTCACTTTTGGTAGCTGTCCTGAAACGCTCTGCTTTATGAAATGAAGCAGCTCCCTTCAGCTCACCAGACTTCACATCATATGTACCAGGAGGAGGAGCACAACCTGATAATCATAATATCAAAGATAATCAAGACTATGAATATGAACTTCTCACAATCACGGATGCAGCTGAGGCGACAAATTCAGCATTAATTTCTATATATTTAAATGTCAATTGTTTTGTTCCTATTTTTTGAGCTCAGATATGACGTTACTGGTGTGTATTTGATAAATGATCTTTGTTTTAATAGTCTGGCAGAATAATTAAACTGTGTTTAAAGCCTTCAATTTCAACATAACAGCTGCATTCATCTTCATTCACATCGCAGAATAATGAACAGACGCGTGAAACTTACCGATATGCTCGTTAAATCTCTTTAATGGTGCTCTTGAGAAAGACATGACCGATAAGAGTGGTCGAAAGCCCAAAGACTGTTGAAAAACTTATTTAAATTGATCAATTGTTTAAACTTCAGTGATAAAACTTTAATACGACCGAGCGTCAACAATTCGTTTACACCCGCTGAAATTTTGAAATGGTAACCCCGCCCAATTGATCCAACGAAACGACATTAGCCAATGAAATTGAAGGATATGTGACGAACAGAAATGTTAGCCAATCAATAACGACATCAAGCTTTACGTCACATCTGGTAACGCAGCGTTCTCCCGAAATTCAAACTGCATGATACACAGACTATTGAGTCAGAGATGCTTGAATACAGCTGAAATATCTGTGACCTAGAATGAGTTTACTGGGCTCATCATATATATTTTTATTGCATTAACAGCTGTAGTAACTGTGGTAAGTATTCATAAATGCAATGATCAACTTTTGTTTAGTGTCTCATGTGAACACTGGGCTTTTTCTTAACATAAAAGTACCGAGTACATGTACTTTTTAATAAAAGTACACAGAATGAATTATGAAACATATTGTTACAAACAGCATATTTGCATGTGACTTTCCTCATTTGTAAGTGACCGAGTAAAAGCATGTGAATAATGTAAAATCACACAAACACACGAGAAAGATTTGTTTACTTTTATTCAAAAACTTACTGTCTCCAGACAGATACAAATCAGAAACATTACAGTGGATAACAGAGGACAGGGAAACGGTTATGTATGAGTTTATATCTCTGAACAGGGAAAAGTGATAATAATATGCCTTAAATGTTAACAGAAAAAAGCACTAGAAAATTAAGCTTTACGTTTAAATGCATGTATATTTACACAATCTATTCAGCAGTTCAATGAATGTAGTGGTGAGGAACAGAAGACAGTTTAAGCCGAAGGGCATTTACTTTCATAAATTCAAAATCTGTCTGCACACCTTCTTTTAAATAATTACACTCATGCCATTTCAGAAATGCACTGATCCTTTTCTGATACGAAAGGAATCCAATGTACCTCACATAAAAGTTTCAACATGGAAGATTTATGTTTGACAACCACCTTCTTTTCCTTTTTAAAACAAGGACGTTTTAAGGCCAAGGCATGGAATGATTAAAAAGTATACCCCAGACAAAATGCACATGTCTGCATTATAAGTTCATGTATTAATGTATTAGTTAAGCTTTGTAGAGCTGCCGAATGCAATGCTGTAACATTTAGGATCTCATAGGATGTTATTATGTTACACTTTGAATATCTCATATTGGGAAAAACAAACTTGGAGCTGAATAAAATAGTTCTGTCCATGAATTGCAACCAAACTAATTTACAATTAGGAAAAAGGTGAAACCTAAAAAAAAAACCCTCTTAAGACTGGAAAAAAAAATAATAATAATTTCAAAAAAACAAAACAAACAAACACACACAAAAAGAAGGAAAAAAATAAAACATCTCAAAACTTTACTTGCTGCATGGCTACACACTTTCATGTTTAGACATGTTCTTATACATTTCAAAACCTTTTAACTCTAAGTTGGAGTTTTAAAAATAAGAAAAAAAGCACAATTATAAAATCAGCACCAATTTATATATTTATATATAATTTTATTTAAATGTAGATGTCTACATAGCTCTAATCAGGGAGAAGAAAATCTCCACCAGACATACTACACTAAGTTCTGTTTTATTAGAGACAACACAATGGCACTACTGGAGAGATTTCCTCTTCTTAGCTTGATCTTAGATTTTAGAGGGATGCACGAGCGGATCTGATCTTTGGATAAGCCTTGTGACTCTGCGGAAGAATTACAGTTCTTTCTGCGCAGTCTGACTGGGATTCTAAGTGCCTGATTTACTAGAGCAGTTGGCACATAAAAACAGTTTTGTTGGTGCAAAGAGAGCAACAGGGCCACTGAATGGTTGAGGTATTTAACATACACCAATCACTGATCATGTCACTGAAATCGCCCCAAACTTCACACATGCACCAAAGTAAATCAGCTCAGAGCGTTTTGTGTTATGTCATGATTTCTGAGGGTGGAATAAAAGGAAACTATATTCTAGATAAAAAGACCTGGAGGTTTTTCTCCATTTCACATATTAGATAAGAAGAATAAAATATATCAATACTCACTATGATGAGCAAAAACCTGCTTATAAATTACTACTTTACACCAGATTACTCACTATTACAAAAGGGCTATACATAACAAAGTTGTCTTTAAGTTAAAAAAATGCATTCACCCCTGGCTTCAAGAAATACCACAACTCTAAGAGATCTCACATATGTTTCTTTAAACATGATGACGTTCAACTGTGAAATATTTTATATATATATTTATATATATATATATCTCTCATATACTCATGTATGGCTAAGGACAGTCCGAGATTCCATGGCGTTCAGTATCTACTGTCACGGTTTCGCATGATCAGGGAAAGCCCACACAATGATTGCAAAGACTTTGAATTGCTCCTTAATCCTTTCTGTGTTTTAGTAAGTGTCAATGGTACAAGCTGATTTGGATGCCAATCACTCCATTGAATTTAATTCTCTTTAGAGAATTAATGTGAATTCACACAAAATGTCTCTTCTCTTCACACTCCTCCAATTATAATCTTAAAACATGGGCACTCCCAGGACCTACAAGAGAAAATGTTCAAATTCAGTTCAGTGTTTAGAGTTACCAAACAAATGTTTCATTCAATCACCAGTCCAGATGGGTCTGATTAGTATTTATAATAGTGAGATGCTCTCCCCCTCTCTGTCTTTTTGCACAAGGGCAATTCAAACTATCTGAAATCACTCCTGCTAGTGCCATCTAGTGGTGATCTCTCTTTCACGTCCTTAGTGTCGGAGTGAACGAGTCCCCCATTACCGCTGAAAAGCATCATAACCCAGGAAATGAGTGCTTCTTACAGACTCATCCATGATGGAGGCAGGGTCGAAAAAGTCGGGCTTCAGTTCCGATCGCTCTCGTCGATTCTTTGATGGGGGCTGCAAGATACGAAAGAGCAGACAATGAGGATAAGATTATATAACAAGTTATTTAGTTAGAAATTGTGACATTAATAGTGATTTAATGTGTATTAAATTTTATATATATATATATATATATATATATATATATATATATATATATATATACATAGCACATATATATACACCTTAAGCAGCACAACTGTTTTCAACAGTTTTTGATAATAATTGTTTCTTGAGCACCAAATCATCATATTAGAATGATTCAGAGTTTCTTTTTGAAGACCTTTTTAAGACCAAGTATAGAAAATTTAAGGAATAAACTGAATGGAACACAATACTCCAAAAATGCCCAAAGATTATTAAATCAAGACACATTTCCTGGAGAAACAAAATGACATAATTTGTCTTGTTTTCAGGGAAAAAAAAGGGCATATGGGCTGAGTTATAAAATCCACTTAATTCAAAAGAAAAACTAGTTTTTACACCTCATTGACACTCACATTGATATTTATGCTTGTTTTAAGCAAAAACTTAAGTTCAAAAACAAGACATATTTTGCATCTAAAGTAAATGTATTTTGATTTTAGAATGTTCAGATATTTGTATGGGAAAATAAAATACCGAGGAAGAAATTCATTTTATGCGGCACATGCAACATTTAATGTCACTTTATGGATTTAAGACTTTTATAAAATCCACAGAAACCCTGTGATTTCTGAAGGATCATGTGACACTGAAGACTGCAATAATGGTTGCTGAAAATTCAGCTTTGATATCACAGGAATAAATGACATCTTTAAATATATTACAATATGACAGTTATATAAAATTAAACTAACAGTTATTTTTAAATTAGGGCTGCACAATGCATGAAAAAAACTGATATTTCTTTATTTTGTTTTTTTGCAATACATATTCCAATATGAAAACCAATATAATGATACGCATCCGTTTTATTCTCACATAACCGACTGTGTTTACAAAGATACTGCTGTTGTTACAGGGAAAATAATACATTTAAGACATATTATCACTTCTGCATTGTTACGTGCTGTCTCTGTGTGCACACGCACTTAACTTAAAAACACATGCAAATGATAAACTTTTACTCTATGATGGTTAAACTTTGCAATTAATCCGCAAATCACATGCGTTCCGAACCGGGCCGCAGCTGACCCGTACAGATCACAAATCGACTACGATCACTACTTGACATCGCACATCCTGCAATGTGACTATTGTGGATGCACACATTGCGATATCGATCCTGAAACGATATACAGTGCAGCCCAATTTTAAAGAGTAATAATATTTAATAATATTGCTGCTTTGACTTCTTATCGACCCCAAACATTATGTAATAATTTAGACAAAAATTAGAATTAGCGTAAGATTATTACCAGATCAATATCCATGGTGTCAAAGTCCATGCCTTCATTGAGATCCTCAATCCGGCCTTCTGATGACATCATCACATCTTCCACAATAGGTTCTTCATCATCCTCCATCAGGCCCGTTCCTCGACGACTGCAAGCATTTGCAAACCAATGACACAATGTTTTTTTGTGTGCATTTAAATGGCATCCGACAGCTGAACTTGTATTTTTAAAAAATGCAGTGTAAAGTTACATCGAGAGTGATTTCTCTTACATGGCATGCTGAAGGTTGCTCCTTAATTTGGCGTAGTTCATAGCTCTCTCCTGCTGCTGTCTTGCCACCTCCTCTTGCTGCTGTCTCTGTGCTAGCATCCAGGTGACTTGTGTGCTGTAAAACAGTATCATCACTACATCCCTTCAATCTCAAACTAAGATGCTAAGCAGCACACATGCATGAACATTTCATGGCTGAAATGACATCCACAGACATGAAAAACTCCTTATGCTTTAGTATCAAAGCTCTTACTTGTAGTCCATGGGTGTTTGGTGGTGCTGTGGCTGAGGGGTCTGAGGGTGTGTGTGCTGCTGCTGCTGATCAGGGGTCATGGTGTACACCCCCATGTAACTGTCCTCAGGACGCAGGCGTTTGGGTTCTCTCATGACGGTGGAGGTGAGGTGAGGTGACGGCATCATAACGGGCGTCTGCATGCTCTGCTCACGGCTCATCCACACCTCGCTGCTGCTGCTGCTGCTTTCCTCTGCACACAGACAGCAGGACAATCATTAAAGTTGTGATGAAACTAAAGTAGCGAAAGATCTTTTCTTCTGCATTGTTACATAAATCAGTGCGTAATGGATTATAGAAAAAGAAAAAAAATGTAGAGCTTATTTCTGTTCAGTGGTTGTTGATTGGAAGTTGAGATGTGTACTCTAAAAAATGGAGGGAGATGAACATGAGCTTGCAGGGATGGGTTAAAGTGGACTCAATTGTTGGAGAAGTCCTGCATACATCACCAGAAGTCTGACATTTTCATAGAGTTAGTTTTCAATCCATGCAGACCATAAATTGGACAGTCACCATAAATTAAAACTGACATTTACTTCCTTAAAAATGTCAATGGTGTTATAGTGCATGATCCATCAGTGCATGTTATTAAGTCTCTGTGGAATACTTCTGATTGGTCAATCGCGCCATCCAGCGGTATGTTATCCCCCGATAACAACCGGTACAAACCGATAACACAAGCACATCCGGGTAAATGTCACTGAAGTCGGCGCTTTACGCTTGCTAGGAACTGTTCTTCCTTATGGAAGTTTTGCGTTTAGTGAGCTAATAATATTTAGTTTACAATTATTTAATTATGTCATCCGGTATTGCGGACTCGTTCTCTTTTCATACAAACGCAGCTGCTGCCATTTTGCGATGATTGTTTTGTACACTGTAATGGATTTTAAGATAAACAGGTATGATTTTAACACACTTTCATCTCATATCTCCCATCCCCATAATTATTTATGTGGTGAAATATCATGTAAATAAATGGTATGACCGTTTCCTATCCCTTACTTGCCACTAGCTAGCAATTGGTTTCTCTGCGGAAGCTTTGGGTTTAAAGAGCTAATAAAATATTTTGACTCAAGATCAAAATTTCATGTCTAATTATTTACTTATGTGGCAAGTGGCTGTGTAATAAGCGGGGTAATGTACATCCAGCGGGTTGTTATCGTGGAATAAACCCCTTCAGGCTGATGCAAGACCTGTTGGGGTTTATTCTGCGATAACAACCGGATGGATGTACATTATCCCTTACACATTAAATACATTATTTGTCTGAATTCTTGAATTCAAACTGTTGTACCTTCTGGTAATTTCCTCTTGCCGGTGGCAGGCTTAGCTTTTTTACTCCTGACAGAGGAGCCTCGGCTACTGATGCCACTGACCACAGACATTGTGTCATCATCACCCCCCGCCTGCAGTGAGTTTCTGTAAGAGATGAGCGGCAGCCAGCAGTCTTCTCTCTGCAGGGCCATCTGAAATGTCATGAAGCGCTCCAAATACATGTGCCTTTGGGAAAAAGAAAGAGAGGACCGACATTAGATCCAACAGCTAATGAATGCTCCACAAAGTCCCATTATGCAACTACGCATATGCTGAGGTCAATAAACGGTTGCTTACACAGTCCGCTTGTCCTGACGCATGAGTTTGGATGAGAACTCGCTGAGAATGTCCAGAAAAGCCAGGTTTAAGGGAGGATGTCCCTCACCCTGAGGATTGGGCTCTTTGAAGGCAAACTCAATACCGTCCCTTTAGACAAAGAGCAACATGGGGTGTAAACATGTGACGTAACTCCACTCACAAAGTTTTTTCACCCAAGAGGAACAGAATGGAATCTTACTTGTGTAACATGGCGATTGCCTCTCTAGTCTTGAGCTGATCTAGACCAAAAGTCAAAGAGAAGCGCCGAGCGAGCTCTTTAATGCCGCAGAAAGATGAGGATGAACGGTCAAAGCTGGGTCCCAGATCTGACAGCATCTCATTGAAGAGCTGCACAAAGCAGAAGGAAAAAAAAAACATGAACAACTGGCAAAACAAAACCCGGTTTGATGGAAGATACAAAACATTGCCACTGACCTGCTGTAAGCTCAGAATGAGTGTCTTTGCACACTGGATTTTGTCAATCTGTCTTGTCTTGCTCATAGTTTCCTTGATGATATCACCATAGTCATTGTAATACTAGACAGGAAATAGACAAAACTGTGTTTTAGTGAACATTAAAAGGAAATTAATAAACTGAAAATGCATATTTAACAACGAAAAGACTCACCCTCATGTATTGCTTAAAAATATCTGCACCAGTGTTCATCTCAACTACATTGTAGATAATGAGTTTGCAGTATGCGGCCAACAGATTCCGCCTCTTGTGCAAAGCTTCGATTTTTCCTGCTTCATCATCCTGCTGTCCATCTGATCGAAAATAAAGACAGACTTTCAAATAATGCTCATGAATGTGACTATGAGCAGCTTGAACAACAAGGAAAACTGCTGCCCTCTATTGGTCACTCTGAATCCAGTTGATTTGTCCAAACAACTCTCCTTTTAAACTAGTCAGTCTACTTCAACTAAAGCTCAGTGCACAGCAGGATTAAGTGTTGCTAGAGTCTCTAATCACTAAATCAATTAAACACTTCTAAAGCCAATTTCCTTTGTGTTGTCTTAGTGTTAGCATTCAACATTAAACAGCCAGGGGCGCTAAATCCATTCAGCAAAGCCTGTTAAAGTCGTTACGCTATTAGCAGTGATGGACCTGTGCTGTTGCTGTCTTCATCCTGGTCAATGAAGACGTGGTCCAGGATGAAATTGAGAAGCTCGGACTGCAGGGACGCCTCAGATGTGTATACTAGGGGCTCGAGAGCTTCCCTCCCCCCTGAGATGATCTGATGGCTGAAGATCAGCAGCAGGTCACAGAGGATGGTGAAGGCCTGAGGGAGAACATACAGTCAAGGTACAGCCTGGTTGTGGCATGAGGGATAATGACTTGTTGTGACCTTTGATACGGACCTGCTCTTTGACGGCGGTGTTGACGCTGGTTAGGTAGCGCTGGCACATTAGACAAAACGCCCTCATCTGCTTCCTCAGAGTCAACATGTCCTCCTACAGAGACCAAATGTATTGTTGACATCCAACAAACAACAGTAAACAAGCGAGAAGAATGAATGCATACGAATCATATGAATGGGAGCTACCTTTTTAGAAGTACCCTCAGAGACCTTGGCTAAGCTCCAGAGAATGACGTAATGTGTGCACTGCAGTGCATGAATGACAATCTGAGAAGTCCAAAGAGACCGTAATGTTACCCAACAATCATGAAGCAAAAGCAAAGTTTCAACTGAATTCAAGGTGTTATTTCTATGGGAACACATTTATTTATTTAAAAAACAAATAAATAAGCAAAAAGAGATAAAGATTTAAATAAGAAATAACATCACACTGAATTATTCAGAATTCACTGATTCTACGTCTTTGTTTCAGGGGAACCCCTGACGTAATTAAATATTTAATGCACTTCATGTTAATAACAAAGAATGGAATATATTTTCTTTCTCTTTGTATTTTTATATCAATATGGTACAAGATTATCCTTATTCAAATCAAATGTTAGGTTAAAAGTAATCTAAAAAGTAATCAAAATGAGTAATCTAGATTACTAACTACAATTTTTGTCATGTAATTTGGAATCAGTAACTGACTACAATTTTTTAGTAATATACCCATCACTATATATATATATATATATATATATATATATATATATATATATATAAAAATTATAAAAGTTCTAGTCGCAACTACAAAAAAGTGTTAAATCTAGCCCAGTCAGGCACTACTTTAACATATACCCGACATGCTGTCTTAAAATGTACCTGCTCAGGCATGTCTCCATTTTCAATACCAGTGTTCAATAACTTGTAGTTGCTGGTGAAGAGGTCCCATTTTGAGAGATCATGAGCACTAAAACATACATAGGGACGAAAGTGGTTTAGAAAAGTAAATAAATGACAGCTTTTGCCCATAAAGTGATCATCTGTTAAAGACAAACACTATATGATGATACAGGAAAGCCTTACTTGTGGAAAGCTGTGATCCTCTTCAGTGTGGACAGAACTTGGTAAGCATCATCTTCATCTGGGTCTTCACCCTGTGAAGGAAACAAGCTGCTAATGAGACGGCAACAACTTTCTGAGCTTCTGCATTCAGAGGAAAACTGTTTGGACTGAGTACTAGGGATGTGTAAAATTACTTATTTCCATAACTGACTAGTCAGACTAGTTCAATGCTCTGTCTTAAGGAAGCCCAGAAGGCTATTTTATATCACGTGCACCAAACCCTGATCAGATGCATTTCTTAGGGCTGCTCACAAAAGATACAGTCTTGTGTTAAAAAAAAAAAAAAAAACATCTGGTTGTGAATGTTGTTATAAATTGAATTTGAAATATTTTAACATATTATACACATGCATATACACGCAGTGAAAATATATCTGTGCTAAAAGTATTCTTAGCCTCTAACTCTACCACTGGTGAGTAAAATCGACAAATTGTATAGATTTTACTAACTATAACATTTTGAGATGCAACACATGCTACAGCCCAGAGCACGACTGCTAAAAATATTAACAATTAGGGGGGGAAAAATCTTAACAACTAGTGCACCTCACAAATTAACTTGTCACATTGGAAATGGAGGCCAGACCATCCCCAAAGAGGCCTCCAGAAAAAGAGACAACACAAGCAGAGCACAAATACAATACTCTTTTCAAACTTTTGTTTCTAGGCAAACACAGAACAACATCAAAGTGCTCCTGAATCTCCACCCTGGGCCACCCGCTGTCCTCACCTCCTGCAGGAAGTCCTCCAGAAGCTTGTTGAACTTGTCCACTTGCTCATCTAAGAGCTGGCTACGGGCAATATCCACCCGGTTAAAGATGGTGAACTCCTCGTTGCACAGGGAGTGGTAGGTTTTGGAGCAAGCCTCAAGCACATCTGTGTCTGTGTGCTTCTCCACAATCTCTCTGATTTGTCTTAACAATGAATCCAGGTGCTGCGAGGGGAAATAATGTCTTTCATTCACATGCTACACAATCAGTCTATTGTCAACAATCATTGTGCATTTATTCTGTTTAAACAACATGTGGTTCAGACCTTTTCCAAACGCCCTGTGGTGTAGATCTCCAGATCAAAAAACTGGGGCAGCTGCAGCAGATTTGTCACTTTCTCCGCATCTACAGAGTACTGTATAAAAAAAAAAGTATATATATATCAGTTTCAGTGCTCCTTAAATACCATTTCATGTTGCCTTTGACTTTTAATGGACTTTAACCTTTGCAAGTAAAGCTGGCAGTGCTATAGCGAAGAGCTCCGTCATTCTCGTCCGGTCATCAAGCTGAGTCTTCTTCTCCTTCGCTGTCAGAACCTGAAAGCAGATCAAGTGAGAATTGAGAACAGCGTGTAACAGGTAACGTGTGAAAGCATGGATCTGTCTATAAAGGGCTGGTCGATGCGTGTGGCATCGGGTCTTACCCTCTTGCCCGTGCCTCTGCCCACAGGAGGATGGCACTCTGCAGCCTGACGGATGGTGCACAGCATGATCTCTATAAGAGCTGTCTCCTGTCTGTCCGTCAGAGCTGGAAAACACACAAAAGGTAATTAATCTCTTACTCCCTTTGGAGCAAGTAAACTTTCAGGTGGTGTGTCACTGAGTCAGACCTTCCTCTCCAGGAAGTGGCTCATCCAGCAGCAGGCTGATCATGCAATCCCAGTCCTTCAGGAGCTCTGCTGCACAGTCCCACATGCTGTCCACTAGGTAGGCTGCATGCTCGTGAAGCTGAGGATCAAAAACATATTAGACATATTAGACTCATAATAGAGACTATCATGCTTCATTACTGAATTGTATTTCACTTAAACTGTCTAGAATGGAAGAAAACAAATTCAACATGTACAGAGGGGACAAGTTTGAGAAACTTATTTTTGCAATTCTGTTTGGTGACATTATTCACACAGAAATTGCACTCTTTAACATGCATACTGAACTGACTTGATTTAATGTCACATCATTTGCAGTGTTGTTGTTGATGTAACCTCACCTCACTCTCCAGGAAGAAAAAGACAGTGGTTTTGATGAGGTTGGCGTTCACACTCTGTCTGCCTCGTCTCTTGGGCATGCTGTCATCTTCAGGGTCTCGATGACTGAACAGTCTGCAAACAAAGATGAAAATGTTTATCTCAATCTTATACTGCCTACTAATACTTTTGTTTCAGCAGGTCAAAGACTGGGTTTATAGAAGCTTCATGTAGAGAAGAAGAACCACGAGTAAAACTCACTTTTTAAAGAGGAACTCTCCTGCTGCCACAGCAACGGGGCGGTGGGCTGAATACACTAGGTGGTACACACTCTCACAGTCTTCTGCAGTCAGAACCTCATCACTGCTACTGCAATATCAAACAACAACAGCACATGAACATCCTGTCATACTAATTCTCACAGCTAGTTCTGCCTATAGTATTTCAGGAGATCAGTCAAGTGTTGATTCAATAACTCAGATTCAGTGAGTTTATTCAGTGAATAATTTGACTGAATCGAGCTGTTAACTCACGGGTTCATGAGTCTTTTTGAGCAATTCATTAAAAGAATTCATTAGGTCATAAGTGTCATTTGTTTGTTAATTACACTACAGCACCAATCAAAGATTTGGGGTTGCAAAGATTTAAAAAAAAAAAAAAAAAAAAAAAAATTTTTGAAAGAAGTCTCATACGCTAACCAAGGCTGCATTTATTTGATCAAAAAAAGTAATACTGTGAATTATTATTACAATTTAAAATAACTTTTCTATTTTAATATATTTTAATAAATGAATCAGTATATTTTAAAATGGAATTTATTCCTGTGATGGCAAAGCTGAATTTTCAGCATTATTACTCCAGTCTTTAGTGCCACATGATCCTTCAGAAATCATACTAATATGCTAATTTACTGCTCAAGAAACATTTCCTTTTTAATTATTAGTGTTGAAAACGGTTGGGCTCACATTTTTTTCAGGACTCATTGATGAACAAAAAGTTCAAGAGAACAGCATTATAAATGTCTTTACTGTAACTTTTGAGTATTCAAAGATGTATTGACAATATTTTGTAACCCTAAACCACAAACCCTAATTGAAATCAACTCATATCAAAAGAAACTGTGCTATAGTAGAAAGTATAATCAGGGTTTTACACGTACTGTAACACCAGCGTGAGCAGTTTTATTGCTTGCACTGCAACGTCATACTCCTTGTCCAGCGTCATAGATACAATGCGGTCCTGATGGAGACAGACAGATAACCCCGTCATACTGACTTCAATCACTCGACAGTGAAAAAGCACATTTTAATTTAAAATACTGAAGAGATACATAAAAATCATTTAATTAAACTCTTAATTTCACAGGGGAGTATTTTTGATGACTCATTTCTGTGCTTGCTCTATTTTGGATGGGCTTGGATGAAGCTTCCCCAGATGGTTCTCTCACCTTGAAGCGGCTGGTGAAGAGCTCCAGTTTGGCGTTGAGCTCGCGGTTATAGTACAGCCCCTGCAGAGCTGTGAGACACTTCAGACGCACCTCACCTTGCTGAGAGAGAGAGAGAGAGAGAGAGCGAGAGAGGGGAAGAGAGTTACAATTTTGTTCAAATTCCAGGAATATGTCGTGACTAACTCCATCTGACACTATATTTAGGGATTAAAGAAAAAAGCAAGAAAAATGGTTGAATTCACACCTTGTCGTGCATAGTCCAGCCCACATACTTAAGATAGCTGTCATTAAGAAATGCATCACTGTACATTTTCATCCACACGCCGATCTCCTCGATGCAGATTGCCCGGATCTCTGCTATTGCATCACTGAGGAGGAATAACAGAAGCACTTAAGCCCACAGACACCCACGGGAACACATCAAGAATTACTGAGTAATCACTTGAGTGGTAATTGATGATGACAGTATGTGCTGGTAGAAAATTGACGCTTATGAGTGTGCATACCGATATCGGTGAACAAAGACACCCTTGAAAATGGCATTCATCATGTTTTCAATTTCGTCTTGATTTTCTTGTAACTGTAAAGAAAAAAAAGTGAATTATTCAATCATTGCTGCAGTCAGGGCATGACAGTAACATGCATTACTAGTCAAAGGTTTGTGTGTGTGTGTCTGTGTATATATATTATATATATATATATATATATATATATATATATATATATATAAAAAGGCATACAGTTGCTTCAAACAATCATTCAATGTAAATTGTGATCATCATAAATATATATATATATTTGAGCTTTTTTTAAATCACTGTGCTTTCTCTTGACTCCTTCTTGCTTTTCTTTCTTTTTCTTTTTATTAGAGACTCTGTGATTTGGATTTACTTTCACATCTCTCTCTCTTTTCAGGGTTATGGGCTCCACAATATGTGATTCATTTAGTATTTTCCATGCTTATTATATATGGCCATGGCCTCAATATGGAATTAAATTATTTATAAATAAGACAAAACAACTAAAAGTAAATTTCTTATTTTAATTCACATTTTAAGAACCAGCAGTCTTGAAAAACCTGGATATATGAGGTAGACCAATTTTAAAAGTGTTATTTCTAGACATTTTTATAAAGAATTTTTTTTTCTAGTTATGCCAATCTCTGAAAGATATTGGGCAGAAAAATTAAAATAAATAAATAAATAAAAGCCCTTATCCAGTCATTAGTTAAAAAAGTGGGATGGATCCTAGAAAAAAAGAAAATCAGCTCTTAAAACTAAAAATTCATACAAAAAATGACAACCTTTGAGGTGATTGATGAATGCTTGCTCTTAATGACTTCACCTTTAAGTGTTTTTCTGAACATACATAAATCAAGAGCATGCCACAGAGGCTGTCAGCAGAGCTTAACTCAGAATATTCTTCTAAACTACAGCTCATGTTATGCATGTCCACGTGGTTTAACTCAATACTATCAAGACATCAATAAAACCTCAAACTCACAAACACAGATGGCATAACAGCAGGGTCTTATTACATAACCCAGTTCATTTACAGCACCAGTTAAATACAGCTTTCATACTCATGGCCATTCAGGCGAGTTCTAACCCCACGGGTGCTGACAGAGCGTGAGCGCTGTGGTTAACCTGACAACCCACAATAACACAGAGTTCTCATTAGAATAGGATCCTTTTTTAATTACTTAATCCATGTTAACTCAGCTTTAATGTAGAGGGAAAGAGTACAGATGAAATGTGCTGAATGTTTGGTTGGTCGTGTGTTTTTGTGGCTGTTGGCCAACAGAGGCGTAGGTGTTGGGAAGGAAAGCAGCAAACACTGCAGTGACCTGGCAGCCTCACGCAAAGGGAAGTGAGTCTCCACAGGGAAGAGTGAAGAAATCTCCTGTGCCTCTGAAAGCTTCATTTATTCACTCTGCCCCTTTCACTTTCAGCTTTTATATGGTTGCTCTAAAACAATGACAACACGCTGAATTTATTTAGATGCGTGCAACATCTCCATCCCGGGTCCAGAGGACACTCACCTCCTTGCGTTTCTGAAGCAGAAGCTCTAGTCTGTCATTGGCCCTCTTGCCAATCATCTTGTTCCTCTCTGCTTCATATTGCCGCTGAGTGTTGTCCATGTTGATGCTGAGGTTCAGTGCTACATTCACGAGGGCTGTCATCAGCTTCATAGCTTTGGAGAAAAAAAAAACAACATAGCATCTTGATACTTATTTGGCCCAATCAAAACAAAAAGTTCAGATTTATAGAGTAGCAGAGGTACTGACCTGCCAGTGTGCTGGTGTGTCTGAAGGCGCGGACTTGAGAGTCTGAGAGGCCGGTGAGCAGTGAGATGACTGTGTCCATCATGTATTCATCATAGATGATGCTGTACTGACATTGCCGCACCAACACGCCGATAAACTCACAGAAACTAGACTTGAACTTCTTCCACTGCGGCCCGGCCATTGTGAGCGGGTAATCGCCGCTGTCCTGCAATAACATCAACTCTCGCTGGTTAGTGTGGGCACAAAATAACTCATAAAACACAGTATGTAGAGGGTGAGGATTGGGTTGGAGAGTAAAGATTGGGTTGGAGAGTAAAGATTACCTCATCAAACTCTTCTGTCATCTTCCTGATGATCTCAGAGTTTTGCATGTTGCGGAACATCTCACCAGTGACAACACCTGCAAAAAAGTTTGGTATTTTTGAAAAAGTAATAACATTATGAAACAAATTTGATATGAGCTTAAGTTTATACTTAGCTCAGGTCAGGACTTAAAGGCCTGGTTTCATAGACTGGGCTTATATTAAGCCAGGATTAAGCTTTAGTTCAATTATGACATTTAAGTAGCTTTTTTAAATGTGCCTTAGAAAAAAATCATTACTGGTGTGCATCTTGAGACCAAACAAGGGCACTGACATGTTTTAAGATATGTCAGTGCAAGTTGCTTTCAGTTAAAACAGCTCAAACATGCATTTTAGCCTTGTCTGTGAAACCAGGGGAAAGTTGTACTAAGTTTGATGCATCAGGCAATTCATTTATGTGAATTTTTTTTAACAAAGACAAATGTATTAAAACTTTTCGCTTAAAGTAAAATTCTTTATTTACTTTCTTATATTTAGCAGAATGTCCATTCTTCTATTTTCCATATAATGAAACTTAAGGCTGTTCACACTAAGAATGATAACTATAAAAATAAATAACTATAATCACATCCACTCCAAGCGCATGCTGCAGTTTTGTCATCTGCTGCTTTAAATGATTCCAACAGGGTGTCACTTAATTACTCACCCTCATGTCGTTCGACATCTTTAAGACCTTCGTCATCTTCAGAACACAAATTAAGATATTTTTGATGAAATCTGAGAGGTATATGTCACCATAGACAGCAATTTAATCTGCACTTTCAAGGTCCAAATAGGTACTAAAGACAATGTTAAAACAGTCGAGGTGACTGCAGTGGTTCAACCTTAATTTTATGAAGTGACGAGAATACTTTTCATGCGCAAAAACAAAAATAAAAACTTTATTCAGCAATCTCTTCTCTTCCCTGTCATTATCCTTATGCAGGTGGCACAGTAAGCACAGTGAAGGCTTCCATGTTTACGTGAGAATGCCTGCTCAGTATTGGCCAAAGCTGTCGGCGTTCTGACGTAGAACCTGGGAGTGCTGGACGTAAACAATATATGACCATGACACATAAGAGAAGATACTATTGAATAAAGTCGTTATTTTTGTTTTGTTTTTGCGCACAAAAAGTATTCTTGTCGCTTCATAAAATTAAGGTTGAACCACTGTAGTCAAGTCGACTGTTTTAACGATGTCTTTAGCACCTTTCTGGACCTTGAAAAATATATAATATATAATATCTTAATTTGTGTTCTGAAGATGAACAAAGGTCTTACAGGTGTGGAATAACATGAGTGTGAGTAAATAATGACAGAATTTTCATTTTTGGGTGAACTAAGCCTTTAATAACTCCTGTGCCCATTCACTTTCATTATATGGAAGAGAGCAGTGTGAACATTCTTCTTTTTTCTGTTCCACAAAAAAAGTAATAAAGGTCGGAATAAAATGAGGTTGAGTAAATGAAAACAGAATCTTCATTTTGGGTGAACTATAAACTGTAACTATCATGATTCTGTCTGTCACACAACATCTCTGAGCTCAAACCAGATCACATGAGGAATGACATTCAAACCTTTGCAGCCAGAGCACTGGATGAAGAAATTGATCAAGTCTAGAAGTGCGACGTCTCTGTCATGTTTATAGGACTCGATCCAGTCATCAACGACCGACTGCAAAACAGGAGAGCAGAAATCTCGCAAAGGTCAAAATCTGCTCGACTACACAGTGGTACATCTGTCTGCATATTCTCCTGCCAACACTCCAGAAGCCACAAACCCACATGAGGGAATTTAAGATGTGAATGCCAGAGCGTGACAGAGGGCAGTGTAAAATCCGGTAATATGCTCACTGACCTGCATGGCACTCTTCCCCAGCCTGACCACTTCAAAAAGCATGACATTTTCCATGCCGTTTTCCTGGTGGTGACCGTTCATGCGTCCAGCTCCTTTCCCCGCTCCTTTCCCCTTCTCTCCAGGGCCCTTCTTTCCTTTCTTCGCCTGAAGCAGAGTGACATTACAGGTCAACAGTAAAGAACTGGATCAAACTCTTCACAGCGGCTGGAGGTCTGGATGACATCCACAGCAAATACACTTTCTAAGTTGCAAATATCATGCGCAAATTGTTTGCTATGAATTTTACACTTTTAAATAATCTGACTGATATATTACAAACAGCTGGTGCTTGTATAAAAGATGCTTAATTCAATTATTTAAGTTAAGGTAAAAAATAAAGCCATTTGTTTACTGGCCGGTTACATAGAAACATGGTTAAATCATCATTCAGTTTAAGTCAGAATCTTAAGTTAAGAAAAGTTCACGATCCCTGGCCAATTATTAGCTCCAGAACTATTTCAGTGGAAAAGGGGTAAAAGGCCATTTAAAGGAACCTTGTGAAATCTTGTAAAGAGTCTTGATAATCAAAAATGTGTCCAAATATACCTTGCCCTTCCCAGTGAAGACATTCCTCCCATCAGGATCATCGAAATCAGTGTCTGATGAGAATCGGGTGTCAGTGTCCCTGTTCACACAAACAGATCAATGTCATCAGAGTGAGGGAGAATGTGTGAGCACATGCATACATTACTCGTGTGTTTCTGTACTCACTGAGGGTAATGAAACTCTGTTTGTAATTCCGGTGCGGCTATCATTTCTTTAACATCTTCTGGTCCACTTCAACTTGTCAAGGGCTTTGTCTTTATGCACACAGGGCAACAGTGGGTACTTTTGTCTCATAAACCTAAAACACACAAAATGGGAGAAAAACAATAGTAAGGTCTTGTGTCCTTATGTGTTTAGAGGTTAAAAACAAGCATACCTACATCTGTAATCTATGAATCCTTGCTCAATATTATAAAAATCAACAAATCAACTGTTCTTGAATTATTTTTTTAATTGTTGGTCTATATTCATGTGCGATGCAGTGGCCAATGCATCGCACCTCAGTTTTTTTTTCTTCATGTTTTCAACTATAGGAGTCACATTGCTACATTAATGCAAACTGAATGTCATAGTGTGTACATTCCCAAAAACTCTCTTCCGGATTCACAAACGTCAGATTTGATAGTTAAATGCATGTATGTTAATGAATTCCAATCATTTGTAAAAAGGCCGCACTTGCACGCCCATTTATAATTGGCATAAACCCCGGCCATGTGTTACAGTTACATAAATTATGTGTCCAGGAACACTGTGGAATTTGGAAGAGACTAATTGGCCATATGCCAAACAAAATATATTCAATTAGGGGTCCACCAAAGCGTTTTTAGCCAGGTGAAAATGCCAGGTGCTCTTCTGAAAATGCCCAGCTGGGGGCGCTTGGGAGCGCTTTGGAGAAGCAGTGTTTTTTTCCAGCTGAAATGCTTTGGTTGCTATGAAACAGTATATATGTGGAAGTAACATGTTACTAGTACCTGATTTAGCAGATAGTTTGTTTTATCAGCGATTACTGAATATTGAAATGCAACAATACCAACAAGATTAACTTCTCCACTGTTATACAGTCGTGTGCATATAAGTAGGATGTTACGTTTGGTTGATCAGCTATTTGTCCCACCCCTCCTCCACTGTGATCAGACGACTGGGTAAAAACTAAAGTAAAGAGCGCTGAGTTTTACCCACAGTTGAACATTTTTCAACTCTTCAAAGCTTGAGTTGAAACCGCTTCTACGAGCCCCTCTAATACCAACAGCATGTAAAGTACATTTAACCTAAATAGTTAAAGATTACCTATATGGGCAAACAAACTCATAGCATTATCTAAAAGCAGTCATCAGTTTGCCTAAAAGAACACAAAACGTTTAGATATTATATGCACCATTTACACATGGTAGGGAGCAGGTGTAAAAAATTCATACCAACTAACACATTACAATCACTTTCATGAATCTGACAATTTAACATCAGAGCGGCTTTACAAACAAAAAGAGTTCTGATTGTGTTTCCTGAATGAGGCCCATTGTGTTTTCATAATCGTGAATAATAGTGAATAATAATAGTGAATCCTTGCTGTCACTTCTGAGTATTCATGCTCATTCTTATCCAGAAACTATGTAACTAACATAATCATAAATGGTCCAGTGCAGCAGTACATGTGGACTACTAAAATTAAAATGGCTCCAAAAACAGTTTTACAATGTCTACAACTTCAAACAGTCTGTCACTACAGCTAGGCAGAATAAATGCAGTTATATTTTAGCCAGAAGGGGGCAATATGGCACCATATGTGATTCCTGAGCTGATCACTCAGAAAGACTCTTTCAGTCAGTGTGAAGGAACCTTGAGTGAAAGCGGCAGGGCAGGCCACTGCACCTCTTTAAATAGAAATAGTAACATTTGAATATTAACAACAACAATAGTAATAGTGAAGTTCCCTTTCATGATATGTTTTTTCAGCTTCACAACTTGAGTATAAAATCTTCATATTTTCATATCTTATAAGCACACTTTCACTAAAACAAAGCTATAGACCATATTTTCTACACAAGAGGGATTCAGACCAGCACATGATACACAAAACCTTTTCTGACAATGATGTTACAGTGAAAAATGAAATGTCTGTCATCATATACTCTCCCATGTTGTTTCAAGGGACCTGTATGACTCTTTATTCTGTGGAAAATAAAAGAAGATATTCTTCAAAATGTCAGTGTTTTTGTCCATACAGTAGAAGTCAATGGACTCCAAAACTGGTTGGTTACCAACACTCTTCAAAATGTCTTTTATGTTCCCAATATAGTAACAACGGTTTTTAACAACATTTGACATTGCTTAAACCAGTCAGTTATTCTTTGCATAAAATGACAAGCCCTTTAACTTCTACAGCAGAGGAGAGAGATATCTGAGCAATGTGACATAATCGGCCCAGGAATGGATCACAGCTCTGTAATGAAACATGCTTGAATTCAAAAACCACCTGTTCATGTACACAACACCACACTGTAATAAGCCATACGGAATGTAATGCTCACTAAATTAATGACTACCATAATTATCCTTAAAAGTCTTCATGAAATGTCTGTTTCCTCCTGAAACAGGATGTTGGGCCAGGACATACTGAATGGCACACTTGTAAATAACCAAACCAACAGCCTTTAGTTCACATCACAGTCAAGAACAAGACTTGCTATTGCTAGTCAAACCCAGACGGTATTAGAGAAAGAGTCATGAGATCATTTCAACAAACAAAAATCATCAGCGCAGAAAGAGCATTTCCTGTACACTCCTATTCATCCGTCACTGCTCAAACAAACGCCCTAAACTCACACCTTGGGTTGAGATGTTTCAAAGCCACTGCACCTTATTAACTTCCATGGCAATCAAACCTACATACAACTTATAATTTGCTTGTTAAGCTGGGCCAGGAGATGCCCACACATTCCAACTTTACATTGAACCTTAAAGAAAGCATAAAATGAACAGTCATTTTCCTTCATGGACAGAGCATGTAAAAAAAAAAAAAAAAAAGTGTACAAATTCTCTCACTACAGACTAGGCATGAATTAATAAATTGAGCATTTTTCCCAAAATTGGAGACGCGGGTTGTGTGCTTCAGGGTATGCCGAGGGTCAGCTAATAGTGACAACAAGTTTTACCTCTAACTGAAGGAAATACTAATATGAATTCTATTAAATAGAGCGCAACAGTTCCCATCCACTTTTTCAGCGGCATTGGTTCCAGAATTGGGATGTCAATTTACATTAATTCCCATAATCGATTGAACAATCATTTAATCGTTAACCTTAACCTCTTAAATCCGAAGCAGGGGTGCTACCAAGTTATCATGTTACATAACAACCACTTGCTTAAACACAAAATAGGTCTTTTAAAGCATAGCAGTGAATATAGGGAATATGACCATCACTTAACAAGTGCTTTTAAAATTTCTGACATATTAGAAGTGCTCTATTTTCATAGCGTGAAAAAAATAACTGCTTTACATGAAAATGTGATCTGTAAAATATAGTACTTATCAGATAGACTTGTGTCAAGTATCATTGAAAGGTCTCAACTAGCAGAATACAAAAAGCATAATTGTTTCAGTTAAAGACCAAACTATACCAAGTATTTGTATGAAAAAGCGCCGACAATGCATGTGTAAACAGTATACACAATGCTTTTGCACCACGTTTTGGCTTGTAACTTCACTAAACATTAGTAAACCACAGTAGATTGCATATCTTTATTTAGGACAGGTGGTCTCTCGAATGAGCCCAAACAACGTAACACAACACTGCATAGTATTGTTGTCAAAAGTACTGACTTCGTTACCAAGTCGGTACTGAAATTTAAAAAATGTGACGCTTTGAGCACGGTTGAGTGAATTCGTAAACACCTCTGATTGGCCTTTGTGTTCACACGCTCATCATATATGTCTGTGATTGGCAAAAATGATCAGCACATGGAAGTGTTCAAATTTGAAAGTGTTTTGAAAGTGGGAGCATTTGAAAACAGGCCTGCGCTCACAGCGTCACATTTTAAAATTTCAGTACCGAATTGGTACTTTTGACAACCCTACTGTATAAATTACATAGTGACACGACATGCTGCTTGGCTAAAGCCAACTTCTGGGATCTGATCGTGGTGTCGCAATCATTTTCCAACATCATTTGAAAGTTCAACCAATGGAAACTGTATCTCGGGTATGGTGGGTAGGGATGATGTGGAGAGACCAATCAGACACTGTTTTACAGCTAGAGCACACTTGGTTTTGTTTGATTGCTTAGATCGGCAGGTATTGCTTTACCATGCCCCATAGAATAGGAGTGCACAGCTGAAACAGCGCTAGAAGATCATCACTAATCATCCAGTATCTTATTACTTGTTTATTCCATGTACTTTTATTGTAATGTTTACACAAGTAGTTCTTATGTTCAGTAAAATCAATTCTTTGGAGGGTTTTTTAGACACCTTGGTTATGTTTTGAAATAAACAGCTAGCCTACCTAATCCATTGCATGGCATGAAGACAGTAAAACATTATGTATTTAAAAAAAAAAAAAAAAAATTTGCGGTGCTTCATGAGAATGGGCGGAGCTAACTAGATCTTTAGGAGGGTTTCGCTTGTTTTGATTTTCTGATCAGTGGAATTTTCTGTACAGAATCATGGGTAATGTAGTTTTTCACTACGAATTCCAAGGTTAAACATGATTATTTTAAAACTAAGTTGAAATAATGCCATTGAAATAATGGTCTGATGTCTTCAACTGAAGTAAATACCATAACTTAACCTCGTAGATGACAGCAAGGTTGTCTTTAAAAGGATTTTAAGTTATTGTTATTTTTATTTATTTTAATGGAGAAAATGAATTGACTTTTTACTTCCAGTTAAAGTTTACCACTTACTGAATTTCACAGTTAAAAAAATAAATAAAAAAATAAATAAAGTATTTCTTTAGAGACATACTTTCCTGCACCTCTTGTGTGAAGAGCAGATGGCATCTGTATTGTCACAAAAGTATTTTCATAAAATATTTAGCAGGTCTGGCCTTTGCAATAGAAGCATTCATTTCTTCAGGCAGCAATGTTGAAATAATACATAGAATAACACTAATTGAAAAATAACTTGAGGAAAAATAGGTACTAGAAAACCAAAACAATAGAAAAACTGTCAAGAATTACAGATCCATGAAAGTAGTACAGGCTGTTCTGAGCTGTGCGCTGAAGATGCCCGCGGTTCAGTATGAAAACAAGGGGGCGTGTCTCGCCGAGTCTGTCATATCGCGCTGCTTGCTGATTGGCTCTACAGATTCCACCGTTTCCAGGAAACATCTCAGAGAGCCGGAGCTTCACGTCTACCTCTGTATCCATATAAGGAAATAACACGTCCGCCCTCCTTTTCACCGCATCCAATCAGAGCTCGGCAGTAACATTTGTGGACGTAAACATGAACAGAGAGAGAAGGAACCCGGCTCACCGCTGTAAAAATGACGCATTCAGACACTGCCCATTATTTCAAACGGATCATTTTTATTTGTTTAATATATGTTCTACTAATATCGTGAATAAATGCTCTGTTTTGTAACATTCAAAAGCAAGTTTTATAAGCTCATTATATGGCCGCAACACTTTGATTTCGGCCATATATGTGCATTATAGAGAGGTGTGGCTTTCAGTATTCCAATGTGTGCGAATTAAATAAGCTTAAAATAACCGAGCACATTATCACAAAAAGATATTCCTCTCTGTACCAAATGCAGGGCAAAGCGTGTGCCGAGAACGTGAGATAAGTTATGTAATACCCAGCAAGTAACAATAAGCAGCATATATGCGCGGTGCACCGACGCAATGAACCTTAATGTTCTTTTACAGAATGATCGGGGAGAAGGCGGGAATTTGAAAGCGATAGCATCATCATCGACAATGCGTTCGAAGGAAAAGTGGCGCCAAATCACGTTTCCATCCACAGCCATTGTGACTTTTACACACACGGATGACAGTGACAGCATAGCCCAAAACTAATACTGCACCATTATTTCATCCTATGCTTCCCGGTTCCTGTGCGCTACCAATATGTGGACGTATCAGCTGTGTAAATATTCTTTAAGGAAGTCTAGAGTTCCTTTTTATCATATACCGAGCATATAGATCATCTAAAACAACTTGATTTCACACTGGACACCAAGCCAATCTAACAAAACATCCTTAAAATCAAACACTGGAATGTATATTGCAATAAAGTACACAGATCCTGCAATATGCAAATAATGCATATGATTATGTCAGTTTTCTTATTCATCTTAACGCATGCAGCATATAGTGTATTAGTATTAGCCATTTTACCAAGTGACAGATGAATTTGCGCCAAAATACCGTAAAGTTTGATTGGACACACGGCCTCTGACGTCAACAACAAAAGATATGGGAAGTGTCTTTTCCCCCCTTTTAAAAGTTGATCAGCAAATTTATTTTGCTGTCGCACATAAGCACTATTACAGTTTTTATCTAGCATTGTTTTAACACCCTATCAAAACATAAGTGAGACCCGTTTTGGGTCACGACCTGTTGGTTTACAGAAGTGAGAAATACTGTGATCTACTAATGTATGGAGCTAGTATGTGAAGTTGAGTGCTGACTGCTGAGATCAGGCGGACGCTCTAAACTCCTCCTCAACACGATATTACTTCATTACTCGCTGTGTTTTACGCACAACGCACAATTATCAACGTTAAACGACGAACTTGTTAGTGCAAATGCAGACTACAGTCGCGAAATCGCACAATAATTTGACAGAACGACTGAAAATACGATCAGAAGGGGGAAAAATCTCCATCTTGAAGTCGATCCAACACAGCTGTTTTCGGGATTCTCCATTTTGGCTCCGCTCGTTTCCAGTCATTATGCACGCGCATCTACCACACGCGTACATAAAACGCGTAAAAATGGGCAGCGAGTGTGTTTAATATTGACAGTGTGATAAAATTAGCATAATAGGTGCGACATCAGCTTTTCCATCTCGGAAAGAGGGGGAAAACATCGCGTCCTCGTCCTCCATCTTGCCTCTCAATTTGTGTTCCTGACTGTGCAGGGTAAGGTTAGCCCGCTAGCTAACTGTTTACCAATGAAAGGCCACAGAATACATACAATATATTCATTCGCGAAGCATAGTACGCTTGTTTAAATTCCCAAGGAGCCATGCGAGGTGGTTTTTATTAATTAAATACGACAACGGAAGCACGGCGGCTGGTTTCGGATCCTGTCCCTCGCTTATCAAGCTAGCGCGGCTAACACATCATCCAAATAACCCTAAAGCCACTAATTTCTATAAATCTCTCCGCCATTTTACCACTTACCCGATCGTCAGGGTCGATTCCGGGTTGTTTATAAGGACTTCTTGAAGGGCTAGATGGACTCCAGAGGCTTTAAAGTGCGTATTCGCGGCTATTTCATGGATGTAGTTTGAAAGTGGCGGTCAGAGGCGGTTTTGGACACGCTCTTACCCCGCTTGCTCCGTTCGGTTTGTTGTTCCGATCACTCAGAGAGAAACTGCTGGTGTAGAGCTGCCACCTGGTGCTCAGTGGAGAGATTGCAGTGAGCTCGAGGCCCTTGGGTGCAAATGCTCAGTACAGTAGTAGACATTACACGCTAGTGTCAGAAATTAACATGTATATTATTGTTATGGGACAGTATTTACCCACTACTGACTTTCATAGGCATTTTATAAGGGCACTTTTTGTATTCATATATATCTGTAGATTTATTTTATATTTTATTTTTTAGTCAACACATAGGGCTGTCAATGAGATTATATATATATATATAAAATGAAATTAGCATAAAATAAAAAGTATTGTAATGCATAACAAATACATTTCCATAAATGTTTTTAATAATTAAAAGAAAATAATTTGACAGCTACAAGCCACTACAGTTTGCAGAAACAGTTACTAAACCCATATAATATATAATTAAATGTATAAAATGAATTCTATTCATTGTCAAGCAGGCAGAAATGATGATCCCTATGGAAATTACATTTTGATATCTAATCAAGTAAATTGTGAGCATAACAGCTTTTAACCTCACATTTCCAGTTTATCAATTTTAAAAGTGACAGATGAAACAGAGGAAAACAGATCCATTGTGAATTCCACTTTATTAGCATTGCCATTTATAATACAATCATTATTAAAATAATTATGAGAACAGAAATGTATAAAGGAAAACACGTTCGGACTGGTAAAGTTTAATCAACCTTGAACATAATTAAAAATCTCAAGCAATCATTATTTTATAAGAAATAAAAGAGCAAATATAAGATACATTGCAATACATGATTGTCAAATTAATAAACAGAATGAAAATGCTAATAAGTTTTCTACATAAAGGCACTATGGTAGTTAATTTCAATCTGAGTTTGTGTATTTGATGGAAGCAGCCATATTGGGGGGAATAAGAGGTATATATAATAATAAAGTCTTTCCCTGCAATATATTACAAGTTAAATTATGTAGTGTGTCCCTGTCTTCATTAAAAGCAAACACAGAATGTACAGCATGTTCTTTTCAGGTCTTGATGAAAAAATAAAACAATATTTTATCAGAGTTTAGTACATCTACAGATATATACACACACAGCTTAATTAAAATTTTACACATCTATGTGGAATTATAGGAATGGTTATATTCTGCCACTTTCAACGCACATCCCCGTTTCATTTGGAGTGCTGGTTTCTTTGTCTTTTAGGCATTGTAGGTCTTTATCTTCTGAGTGATGGTGACACAGCAGATGGGACACTTGTTCAGGGGTTCTGAACATTTTTGACAAGTGACGAGGTGTCCACAGGGAATAAAGACCATGCTAATGTCACTGTCCATGCAGACTTTACAGAGTTTCTCCCTCTGGAGGCTCTCAAGTTTCTTTATGGGGTCATCTGTAGAAATGATGTAAGAAACCAACACAATGTTAAAACAACAGAAATAGTAGAGTGGAGGAATGAAAAATAAGTATTAATAGCAACAACAACAATTGCTTTTTTTTAAATATGATTTTCAAAAGTTGTCAAGTTGTGAATCTACAGTTTAGCATGTTATTTTTAAGAGTAGGATTAAAAAAAGTTTCAATAGTTGCATTGTGTATATATATATGCTTCAAGTACTTACATAAGTAATTTATATTGGTAATTAAAGTGTAAATACAGTTTTTTTTTTTAACAAAACCCAAAACAAAGCATTTGTTTTTTGGAAGCATAATTTTTTGGAAACTATGGTGGAATTCACTTCATTTAAGAGTATAAATTTTTTTTTAAAAAAAATTAAATTTTCAAAGAAAAAACAGAAAACAAGCACTTGCCAGCTTTCTTGGGCACGTCACTAGTGCTTTCCTGTGCACTGATGTCTTGAATAAGGGCCTCCACTGAAGTATAGCCCTCATTGTTCTGACGTAACTTCAGCAGAATGGTGCTCTCCACTTTGATGGGGTCAAAACCCATATCTACAGCCTTTTGTGCAATCTCTGACTGTAGGACTTTCTGTGCTGCTGCAGACAAAGTACAAATCACATAAATGTCTGGTGAAAACAGCATGTTTCCACACAGTTATAAAAAAATAGTGGTTATTCATTGGATTTGTAATCAAATTAAACTTAAAAACCCTTACCTTGCTCATGACTCGAAAAGCCATTCTGACTTGACCTCTGTAAGTCCAAATGATAAATATGTAAGACTACATATACAGTGCATACAATTTATTGCGGAATAATAGGGTATTTTCAAAGGACGTTCATTATAAATTCTATAATTTCAACACATTTACTAAAGTACAAATGGTTGTGTAAAAGATAATGACTCACTGAATGGCCTCCATTAGGATATCTCAGTTGTATACTGTTGACATATTCTCCTCCTTTTTCTGCCAGAAGGAAACTGCAGCTGGGGGTCGATTATAATGATTTTACAATTAGAAAACCCATTTTTCAATGCTTAACTCACATGATCTTTATCTAAAATATGCAGATAAATATTGTACATTTTAAATATGTTTTTAGATTTAAATATCAGAAAAGATGGTAACATTTAAACTAATGTCCTACTAGTTAATGTTAGATCATGCATTTAATCAATACATTTGTTAAATTATTTATTGATAAAAAAAATAAAAAATAAAAATACAACTGTTCATTGTTAATTCATGTTAACCAATGCAGTTAACTAATGTTAACAAATGGAACCGTATTGTAAAATGTTCAGATAATATTAGAGATGATAATTTAGCGGTTTTGTTGATATTGAATACAGTTATGCCTTAGCCATCATATTATGCACACTAAAAGTTCATTTAAACACTTAATTTAACAACAATGTTAGCAAATCTCAAAATTAATATCCAATTTTTATACAGGAAATTATAATGTTGTGAAACCTAAATTCACATTTAAATAATTGATTTAATCTTTTAATGGTTAACCTAAAATCAATTTACCATATTTATTTCCAATTTAAAAAAAAAAAAAAAATATATATATATATATATATATATATATATATATATATAACATATATATATAATTATTCTATTCTATTTAACAATTTTCAGCCGGAATTTTAATAGGCTCAAAATATGAAAAAGTAATTCACCCTGGATAGTGTTTGGCATGCTCCTCCCAAGGGTCTTCATCGGGCATCCAGTCCTTCATTCCTCCTCCACATCTAAAGCAGATCACATGGTCTTGTTTTCCTATATGACAAAAAAACAGGACAGTTTATTTACTGTGTTCCGATAGTGTGCTGCAAGGATAACATATTTTTTTTGTAGACATATTTTTCTAAAACCTGGTAATTAATTAGCATTTTAGCACTTCCGGTTCCATTGACCTGAAGTAATTGGGTTTAACTGAATGGGTTTTTGGTTAAACACCTGAAATAAGGTCAGTGGTTAACACAAGCTCAAGATATATTCACAATTTATTGATTCTTAAAAAAAATACAATACATCAGTAATAACCCCCTTGTGATTTTTTTTTTAATGCTTTTACTTGTCTTATTAAACACAGTTGCTAACATTTTTACATGGAGAAACATAACAGTAGTTACCTGTGCTGTAGAAACCAGCTCTGGCCAGTCTCTCAGGATCTATGGGATGTTGTCTGCCTGTGAAGCTATCAAGACGGCCCTCAAAAGTCTCCAGAGAGGCTGCACGACCATTCACCCTGGGTCTGGGTGTTGTCAGTGGTGTATTGCCCACATCATGGCCCAAGATGAAGAAGCAGTTTGGGTAGTGCCTTGCATGTTCATCCCAGGCATCGTCACCTTGCTCCCATCCTGCCAGAAGACCCCCACAACAGAAGCACTGCACCTGGTCATCTGTCCCAAAGTAAAACATCCCTGCTGCTGCCAGGTCATCGGGCTGAACTGGAGCACCTGCAGGCCAGTCACTAAAAGTATTCAGCCGAGCTTCTTCACTCTTCATGTGTGGCACAGTGGGATAAATGGTCTGATCCTCCACCCCTCCCGTGCGGAGGAGGAACTCCCTGGCTTCGGCCACTTCGTCGTAATCAGTGCTGTGGACGAGGCCAGAGGTTCTCAAGCCGTGAGCACAGCTAAGGAACGTGCAGTCGGGAGATGCTTGATGATGTCTCTTCAATGGGGTATCTTCTTTGTTCCAGTCCTTCACCGTCGCATGGCAGCTAAAACAGCGCACCTTGTCGGCCTCGCCTGTAAAATAAAAGCCTGCACGGGCCAGTCGCTCCGCTGAAACTTCTTTAGAAAGAGGGAAGTGCTGAAAAGAATTCAGACGATTGCTCATGGATGACCATGAATTACGAACAGCTGCATCATCAGTTTCAAGTTCGGCATCATAACTTGAGTGTGCCATAGTAGAAGTAACAAAATGTCTGTCAGAAAAAAAAAAAAAAAGATCTGTCAAAATAAAATATAAATATATACACTTAGCAGTCAACAGTTTGTAATAATAGTTTTTGAAAAAAGTCTCTTCTGCTCACCAAGGCTGCATTTATTTGATCAAAAATACAGTAAAACCAGATATATTGTGAAATATTATATTAAGTTAAATAGTTCAATGAACAGTATTTATTTGAATAATTTAATTCAATTTAATGCGTCTTTGTTGAATAAAGGTTTTTTTTTTGGCAACTTTTGAATTGTAGTCTAGCAAGGTTTGCACAAAATATTAAGCAGTACAACTGTTTTCAACACTGAAAATAATGCGTTTCTTGAGCAGCAAATCAGCATATTAGAATGATTTCTGTAGAATCATGTGACACTGAAGACTGGAGTAATGATGCTGAAAATTCAGATTTGTCCTCACAGGAAAGAATTACATTTTAAAATATATTCAAATAAAAATAAAAATCCACAATATTACAGCTTTTACTATATTTTTAATCGAGTAATTGCAGGCTTGGTAAGACTTCATCCAAAAACATTAAAAATAGTAATTATCCCAAACCGGTTGTGTGTATATCATGAGCACGAGCAGGTACAGAAGAAAACAGAATGGTAAAGTATTAGGCTGTTTGCTAGGATATCGATATGTGGTTGCTCAGGTCAGTAAGTTCAGGCAAGTTTGAGCAATATATGCATTTCAGAAACACATATCTGTTGCAAAGGAGGTCATGTGTCATTTCCATGACAACTGTGCAATATCAATTTGAGTCACTGTGACAGTGTGAACTTGATGGGCTAAGTAGAACATTCCATTCCATAGATTTTATGAAACCGCCTATGTATAGCATCTACATTGTTTGTGCATGATTCATATCCACTATTACTTCACTGCCACCGACTGATATTGAATGGATGTCTACAGCTGACCTATACGATTGGAGTAGTCTTTGAACTAGGAATGCAAAAATACATTTTTTAAAACATAGCTAACCACTGGGAGTTATGCAGAGCTGCTGTCACTTTAAGAGACAGAGGCGTTGTCAGTCACATGCACCACACCTCCTGCAATGCTTCAGATATAACATCCACCCTGCTTCTCACTCCTTCAACTGCTTCCTCAGGCCAGACTACACTAAATGACATGGACACAACGTGACCATCATTTATTTCATCATATAGTTGTACATTATGATTCAAATGTCTTATGTAACTTTTTTTAAACATGTGGAATGACTGTGCCATTTCTCATCACCTCTTGACATGTGCATGACAATTAGCAACATTATCACACATTTCTATGCATCATAACTTATCACTCCTACAGTCAAAAGATGTCCTGCCTAAAAATTCCAAGAAACTTGCTGAACTTATTTTCTGCTAATGTCATTTTAGAGCTCTGCTGTTTTACACTTAAATTACACTTAAAAAGCAGTGAAATAGCTTTCATCCTGGATTAAGACTGGAATAATATGTATCGAATGAAGAAGATAAGAAGTTATGCACTGTAATACAATATAGTATAACAATATATTATAAATGTAATCTCCATAATGTAATTATTAAGAGCTTTCACATAGCTCAACTTGTCCATTTAATATCTATATATAATGTTATGTTATACATGTATAAAGTGGTCACTAACAGGATGACCAGGTACAATATTCCAAAAATCAGCTAGACCACCATTAACTGGTATGATCATAAGGTAGCTGGTCTAGGATAGTCTACAAACTTACACCAGCAAATGACCAGCTACAAACTGGAGCAAAACACAACAACCGTCTTAAACCTTAAAACAATCATCCTATAAAACGAGACTTAATAACAGTAAAGATATGCATGTGTACATCATGGCACACCATGAGGCTTGTTTAAAAGGTTTCGGTTTGACAGATTGCGATTCCCAGTGAATTTCGTCTCAAAAACTTTCACTTTTCTCCATTAGCGATCAAAAGCAGCACGATCAAGGCAAACAAAACATTCAAAAGGAGGGCAGATCAGACAGCACAATCGGACTTTAACCTTAAACTGACAATGAGGTTGTTAAGATGAAGTGCAATGCACTAGCGTTAGCATTAGCTAACATTCTGTTGTGCCGTAAACATTGACGTCTGCTTACCTTCGGTCGGAAAACACGTTATTCAGGGAACATCAACTTCAGTTCTTCAAAGCTTGCACTCAGTTCTGCCCTTGGACGAAGCGAACAAGTAAAAATTTTGAGACGTAGAGGGTGGAAACCTTTTAAATGTCAATGGTGTCAACCCAGACTGGAATTCACTATGGTGAAGACCCTGCTCATGAATATTAATTCAGTAATGTGACGTACGTATAAACTGATTGGCTGAAAAGGGTAGCTTGTACGTCAATGACCAAATTTATAACTAAATGATTTGACAAGTAGAGTCCCTGACCGTGTGGTAGAGTCCCTGGTCGGAAATTTGACGTTTTCTGATTTCGCTCTCTATACCAACTTCTAGGGACTTTTGTTTCGTGTTACAAGAAAACCAACTATTTAAAAAAAAAAAAAAAAATCACTATGCCCTTGCACCTAAACTATAATATAGCCCATACATGGCAGATTGTTTCCGCCACGGAATAAAAAATAAAGAAAGAAATAAGTGCTGTAGGCTATATTACTATCACTCACTATAAATAAAGCGCAAAAGAAACTACGAGCATGCAACGTCGTAGTTCTGTTATGTCATGAAATAACCAAAAAGGCGATTAAAGCTGCGTTAAAACTGTGCATGCATGTATGTAGGCCTATTTGATATATACACATACATATATATGCTGTGCACATACATATATACATACATATTCTGCTATGTGAGATCACAATATAAGGCACAAACTGATAAGTAATTTTTTAATGCATAAATAAATGTGAGAACTGTGCATTTGTACTAGAAGATGCTAATTTTGCGTTCATTTATAAAGTACAAACAACAATGTATCACATTTAAATGCATAAAATGATTCATTTTACATTCTGGCATTTATGTGCTGTTGACTTCCACTTCTGCATCAGCAAATGGGAATTCAAAAGAGAACACTATTTTTTTAGGTATGATAGAACTGTTGCAATTATTTATTTTGACAATATATAAAGTTAAACATTTAGTGTTTACTTTTTTGGTTAGTTTTTGAAACAGACAAACTCAAAATTGTTGAAGCTCATTGATTATTCATAAAATTCAATAAAGGTTGAACAATCTTTGAACTACAGTATGTAGTTATCTGCTGCATGTCTCATCTATTGAAGATGCAACAATGGAGAACAAGCTATTGGGGGTTTTGAGAACCAGAACTGACTGGACAAGTTGAAATTTAGCTATAGTGTGAGCCCCTTTATTAATATGCCTGCAAGTGAGGGATGATAAAAAAAAAAAAAAGGTCAAATTCAATCAGCATTCCATGATCTAATTCATCTCAATTACAATTATTAAGTATTCTCAGTTACTTATTAAGTACAAATTGACTGTATTCAGTCGTGTTGTAGTCACAGTCCAGTACATTATAGTCAGACTCATTTTTATGTTGAAATAATGAAGATTTCTGTGCCACCCCAGACTGGTTGCTGGCCCCTGCCTGGCCACCCCTATGAAAAAATCCTGGCTCTGCCACTGATCAATCACCCTGAATTCATCCCTACTTGTTTTTCTCGCAATTCAGAGTTTAGATATAGCCTAAACTGATATAGATGGCGATATCTGATATAGATGGTGATATATAAACTTGGAACTCTGTTAAAAAATAGTCAGACTTGTGACTAGCAACAGTGAGAAAAATCGCAATTAGCTTTTTTCATTCCGTGGCGAAAACAAGCTTCCATATTTATTAGTAGGCTAATTGAGCTAATCGACAATTAGGGTGGTGTAGTGAATAATGACCATGCATTAGATAGACCAATGTATTATGTAGGTGTATGTACTTTTAGCATTATCTGCAAAAGGTCTTATTTTGCAGTTTTTGCATTCACTAAAATCAGGAATGAACTGGCTGCATGTTTGGTAACATGAGACCACAATTTTTGTCATGCCATTCACATTTCAGCTTTGTGGTATATCAGTTCTGTTTCAGTTATGTATGGAGATTTGCACTCAGCAACTTATACATTTCTACAAACAAAACTTATCTTGATTATTTGTGTATAATTATAGCCAAAGCATTAGTGCAACCTGACAGGTTATAGTAATTGTTAGAAAAACATTCTTAATAGTTTAGCATCTAGGTTACATCTGTGAAGGGTCTTCACACAGGTGAATGGACTCATACATTGTATGTGGTTAAAAGATGTTTCTGAGTGGTTCAGAACCAGAGGTGTAAAGTACTTGAGTAAATGTAATTAGGTACTGTACTTAAGTATCTTTTTGGCTACTTTGTATTTGTACTGAGTATCAAAGATATTGGCAACTTTTACTCTCTACTTGACTACATTTTTGAGCAAGTTAATGTACTTTTTACTCCAATACATTTGTGATGAGTAATGCAATTACAAATTACATTTTTCATGGCAGCTAACTTTTTCTGCAGCAGTTTATTTCTCTTATAAAGAAGCGATATCGGCATCTAAGGGCACTGAAGGTACTTTATCTTGTGCATTTTGCCTTTACTCACCCAAAACTGGTCAACAAGGATACTTTACGTGAATGTGAGTGCATTAGCAGGTAGTTGCTGATCGCAGATGTTTTATTTATTAGATGAGGAAATGACTGCAGCTAGTAATGAGGCTCAAACCAGCACATAGTAGACTCTGACTATTTAATTTTACTTAACATCGTTTTATTTATCCGTTACATTGACAAGACCATTTTGAAGGATATTGGTTTACTTATGGCCTTTCTGTGCACTTGAGCTCAACTGAGACTTGAGAGTTTGTAGACGTTTAAAAGGTTGTTGTGTCGACCTTGATTTATTGCAACATTGAGGTGTTCAGTTTTATTTTGATAATAGAAAATAGACTTTAGAAAATAAACTTGATTTCTCATCTTACAAATCAATTGTTTCTTATTTTCACTGGTATGTCTCTCAGGACTAGTGCATCTCTGAGCCTACATTCAGCATGAGTAAAATACTTAAGTACTGTTAAAATCAGATACTTTAAGACTTTTACTCAAGTCGTATTGGAATTGGTTACTTGTAACTTGTAGTGGAGTCATTTTCGATGTAAGGTATCAGTACTTTTACTCAAGTATTGTTTTCAGGTACTCTTTACACCTCTGTCCAGAACTGACTGAACCAGTTATGAGTAAGCAGCTATATGAAGAAATGTGATTGAATCGTCTATCAGCGAAACTAGGAAAGTCACATACGGGACCATAGACTGTAAATGGGACATACAGTAATTAATGCAAATGGAATCTAAAGATTGAACCATTTTTTATCAACCACTTCTTGTGTTTGTTGGTATGGGAGCATATGTTCCCAGGGTCAGCTGTGCATCAGCTGTGGTTGCCAGCACTTTACAGTAAAAAAAACAACAACAAAAAAAACAGTAGCAGCATTTTAGGTTTAATGGGACTGAACTTAAATTTACAGTACAAAATTGTATATTTCATTAACTGATATAATATTTAATCTAAATTAATAAAACCTATTTTTGTACCTGTATATGTATATGTATAAAAACTTACTGACCCTAAACTTATGAATGGTCAAGATGAACATGTCTATGCAATCATTTTTTGTGTGTGTGTGTGTCCTTTTGATACAACACTCAGATAAGACTGCAACATAATCACATGTATTCAATTACAATTTATTTCCCTTATAAAAAAAAAACAATCATCAAGATGGAAGAATACACTATGGTGTTGTGACCTTTGCACAAGGATACAAAACTAGAAAAAAATACATTTGAAGTGACTAACCAATGACAAAATCAGCTTTAGGTTTAACAGAAATAAATCATTCATGGCTGAACTAGACAAATAATCAGAATGTTATGTGTAAGCAGCCTAAAACTCATGTAACTGATAAAAAGCATGAAAAATGACCAACATATCAAGTCATGAGCTTTTTAACTGCCATAAAGAGAATGCAAACCACAACGCTGTTCTCTTCAGCAGAGATCCTTAAAAGCTTCCACCAAAAACCAGTTTCTCTACTGCGTTTCTTTCAAATACCCGTCCAAACAAGTATTCATCATACTTGAACAGCAGCTTAATTAAAAGCTGCATTACTCTGTTCCACTCGGGGTCTATCAGCCCTCTACAATCCATTTTCAATTAAGATAACTTACAGTTTACAAAATACATTTAAATGCATTTTAAATTATATATATATTTTTATTTATTTATTTAGTGCATTATGTGCTATATAAAGATAGGACCCTGGGACATATAGGAATGACTCCATATTAATGAATATAAGCTAAATGGTGGTGGAGCTATTCCCTAAAATGTCAGAAGAGCAGTGGATGGATAGGAATTTTTTTTTAAAGTTGGTTATGAGATATTGCCATGGGAAAGGTTCGTGTCAGTGGAAATTATGTTCACCACTACCCTATTTACCACGTCAAGCTTTCGCTAACAAACTTGCGGCTGGAACTAGCACTGAATGGCATGTGTTCATTAAAATGCATGTGTGGTTAGCAGTTCCTTTTAGTAATATTAAACAGCAGCTGATGTAAGAGGAAGTCTGTCTGAATACATCTCCAGCATAAATGAGTACACCCCCTCTAAAAGTTAACAAATTCAGCAATCACTCTTGTAAAGGACATATTAGGGTTCCTTGAAGATTCAATGCTCCAGCAAGTCTTCTTGATCAATTACTAAAGAAGCATGTCAATAATAATCAGGAAAATAAGATATTCTTATCAAAGTGATAAAATGTTATGCTGCAAAAAGTAGTACACCCACCTGAAAGTTACAAAATAAAACTAAAAAAAAAAAAAAAAAAAAAATTCTGGTGCAAGTTAAAGGCAATTTGTCATCAACAGGTGAGTATGTTGAACCAAAACATTTAAAAAAAAGTAATTTCTGGACAACATTTCTGGAGTTTTATATTGCATTTATTAATGCTGACAACAATGGAACCACATAGGAGAGAAAAGTCAGAACAGAAGATTAATTTCTTTGCATAAAAGAGGACAAATGGTACAAGAGGATTACCAAAGCAAAGTTTTAAAGGGTTAGTTCATTCTGCCATCATTTATTCACCCTCAAGTTGCTCCAAACTTGAAAGAATGTCTTCCTTCTGCTAAACACAAAAGAAGACATTTTAAAGGATATGTAACCAAATATTGGGTCTCATTCAGTAATAACTGGGTGGATTATTTCATATTTGTACACACAGGAGAACTTCTCACGAAAAATCTCCGCCAAATTCACAACAAGTTCGTACGCACATGAATTTGTTCTTAACCTCGTTCTTATTTTAGTGAATTTGGAGTATTCTAAATGAGCGGCCGAGTGCACGAGGTTAGACATTGGCATAAAACACGCCCAAACCATGTCCATATAAGGGCTTTCCGCGCACGCTTTCCTAAAAGGCTTACATCACTCTTGTCAGACATGTCGCTGTTTAAAGTCGCGCTCTCGCCTGATCCTCGAGCAATGCCAAGCGTGCCATTCTCTCTTGTTCTCACAATAAACACCTTTCATACAGACCCAGATTACAGACCTCTCACGAGCCAGCTGTACATACGCGTAAATCTGCGTTATTCAGAGAAACTTCGCAGGTGAACATAATCACTGTATATGATGAAATGTATTTAAGATTAAAGTGTATTATTTAATAATATTATTACATAATTTTATATATGGATTATATAATATAATTACATACTTTAATATATAGTCGTGTTAGGATGCAATTCCATATTTATATAACAATTTTTACTACGAAATTTTTGGTGAATCGTGATTTGTTCTTAAAATCGTTCCTACGCACATTTTACGCACAAATTTGTGCGTACGCATGCTTAGTAAATGAGACCCAATGTTTTAAAGGGTTAGTTCATCCAAGAATGAAGTTCTATTGAGTAAACTAAAAACTAAAATGTAACTAAAAAACAATGGACTTGTGACAAAGTCCCTGAAACAATCAGACCTTTACTTTAAACTTTTATTTCAAGATGAGTGATTTTTTTCAGCTAAAGAAAAGAACAGGAGAAATGTCAAGCAAGTGTCTCAGAGCTGGAAAAAACTGTCATCTCACACAGCAATGTGCAGAAGTGAAATGCAATGTTTTTGTCCACACAGGAACTACCTAGTGTAGACAAAGCACTAGAAACTAATTTAGACTTTACCAAGGCGAAGTTTGGTGGTTTGAAGTTCATATATAGGGATATATGAGTTCTGAAAGAATGGGGAAGTTGTGCTTTATCAATGTGTCTTAAATTCACATACCAGTGTCTGATGTAATACACATTTTTGACAAAAAAATCCTTCCGTTAAAGCATTTCACCCAACCTGAACACTACTGGGAACCTGTGTGGGATGTTTAGAATGGTTGAGCAACACTCCCCATCAAACACAAGGGCACTCAAGGATATCATCCTCCAGGAGTCATGAACCTGTGCACTCAATGCCAAGAAGGATCAGAGGAGTATACTTAAAGTTATGGAGCACATACTATATACTAGAATGTTACACATTTGTTTAATTTAATCAAGGGTGTACTCATTTTTGCAATCCTTCATTTAAATAAAATTGGCTAATTTACTTATTTGACAGATACCGATGAGAAATGAATACATATAGGTTGGTAACATGAGACCACATTTTTGTCATGCCATTCACCCTCAGTTTTGTAGTATCAATTCGAGTTTCAGTTACGCAATCCAGCAACCTACACGTTTCCATATTTTGTAAGATTTTTAAATAGTAATTATTTAATAGTAATTAACTGTTATTTTAATAAAAGCACTATTATCTTTTTGAAAAATCTTGCTGAGCCCAAACTTTTGAATGGTCAAGATGAATGTCTATGTAATCATTTTTTGTGTCCTTTTAATACAACACTCAGATAAGACTGCAACAATCACCTGTATTAAATTACAGTTTATTTCCTTTATATATATATATATATATATATATATATAAAAACAAGCATCAAGATGGAAGAATACACTATAGTGTTGTGACCTTTGCACAAGGATACAAAACTAGAAATTACATTTTAAATGACTAACTAATGACAAAAATCAGCTTTAGGTTTAACAGAAATAAATCATTCATGGCTGAACTAGACAAATAATCAGAATGTTATGTGTAAGCAGCCTAAAACTCATGTACCTGATAAAAAGCATGAAAAATGACCAACATATCAAGTCATGAGCTTTTCAACTGCCATAAAGAGAATGCAAACCACAACGCTGTTCTCTTCAGCAGAGATCCTTAAAAGCTTCCACCGAAAACCTCTATTGCGTTTATTTCAAATACCCTTCCAAACAAGTATTCATCATACTTGAACAGCAGTATACTATTTCCACTTGGGGTGCATCAGCCCTCTACGATCCGTCTCAACATAGATCCCAAGCCACCTTTAGCCACTTGTAGAGGCGTCATCTTTTCCTTGTTCTCAATGTAGATGCTGGCACCATGTTCCACAAGGAGTTTTGCAGCATCTGCTCGCTCCTCATCACATGCAAGATGACTGGCAAAAACAATAAAAATTGTTTATGCAGAACAGGTCTGAGGTGGTATTTATACATAATCACAAGCAATAAAGAAAAATAACACTACTTACAGAGGCGTGTTTCCTTCTGAGTCCTGAATGTTGGTAGAAGCGCTCTCTTTTAAAAGAAGCTGAATGAGTTTGTAGTTGCCCTTGGCAGATGCTCTGTGTAGAGGCGTGGATTGCAGTTTATCTGTTGCATTAGGATCAGCACCCTTTTCCAGAAGAATCTGGGCTATCTGTTAAAAAAATATAAGAAATTATTATTAAAAATATAAAACATTTCAAAATGTTCAGAATTTTTTTTTTATGTAATAATTTAATATAACTGATAAAAAAAAAGAGTAGGCAACATTAATATAAAATGAATATAAGAATGATAATATAAAATAGTCACAATTTTCAGAACAATTTTATGTAATAATTTATTATAACTTTAATAAAAAAGAGTTGACAATATAATATAAAATGAATTTAAGATAATATTAATATAACAGTCACAATTTTCAGAGAGATTTTATGTAATAATTTAATATAACTGATAAAAGCTGGAAATATATTCATATAAAAAATTACTATAAGATAATATTAATATAAAACTCTTAATTTTAAGAAACATTTATGCAGTAATTTAATATAACTAATAAAAAGAGTTGGCAATATATTAATATAAAAAGAATACAAGATAATATCGATTAATATAATATTAAAAAGTTTCACAATTTTCAGCAATATTTTATGTAATAATTTAATATAACTGATTAAAAAGGGCTGGAAATATATTCATATAAAAATTAATATAAGATAATATTAATATAAAACATTTAACAATTTTAAGAAAAAATTTATGTAATAATTTAACATAACTTTGATAAAAAAAAAAAAGAGTTGGCAATATATTAATTTAAGATAATATTGATATTAAAAAAGTTTCACAATTTTCAGAAAAATTGTATGTAATAATTTAATATAACTGAAGAAATAAATTCATATAAAGATTAATATAAGATAATATTAATATAAAATGTTTAGCAATTTTAAGAAAAATATATGTAATAATTTAATATAACTGATTAAAAGAGTTGGCAATATAAATATAAAACAAATATAAGATATTGATATAAAAAAGTTTCACAATTTTCAGCAAGATTTTATGTATTAATTTACTAACAAAACGAGCTAGAAATATATTCATATAAAATTATATACATTTATATTAAAAACTTCATATATTAGTATTATATTAATATAATCTTATATTTTAAAAAATATAAACAAATATGTTTAACAATTTAAAGAAGAAAAAAAAAATGTATGTAACAATTTATAATAACCTCATATCGATCTTTAGATGCTGCGTAGTGTAGTGGCGTACAACCATTCTGGTTCACAGAGTTCAGCTGAGCTCCTTTGGATATTAAGGATCTCACAATTTCTTCTCTCCCAGCAGATGCTGCTATATGGAGAGGAGTCCAACATGCCTGGAATGATATAAAATGGTAAAGAACTCCACCAAGAGGATATGCAGTGAATGACAAAGTATCTACTATCTATACATTTAACCGCATAATATAGATGTCATGCATTAACTGCACTTATAAATGCATTGGCGAGCAGTAATAATAACACTGAGGTAAAATATATATATTTTAAAACCAATAACATTCATTGATGCAGTATATAGCTTCTGGACTGCACCATGAAACAATGCTGACTCACATCATCTTGAAGATTCACTTCAACTCCGAGATTCAACAGAAACTGCACGATATTCACATGTCCAGCTGAACAAGCCCAGTGCAGAGCAGTCCTGCTGTCCTGTATGAAACAGAAGCGGCATTTAAAGCACTTCAAACAGGTGACAGGATTCTTTTGACTCAGTGAAAAGACTTCAATATAGCATCATGCTAACCACTGTGCATGTGTTCCAACACTTTCCCACATACCTGGTCTGTTTTCGTCACTAGCGAGCTGTCAGACAAGACGCACTTTTCAAGTTCTTCAAACTTTCCTGTGTAAGCTAAATTACAGATTTCTACATTTGATACGCTTCCCTCCATCTCAGACTTTGGGGCGCACCAGTATGACACATTCAGCCTAAATGGTCCCGCCCAAAAACATACAAGCTGCAATGTCATTGGATAAAACAGCTTACTTAGGTGCCGCAGAATGGCGCCCGATTAAAATAAATATACAATTAATATCTAACAAAAGCACATAAAATGAGTCATTTAGTTGGCTAGTTTTTAGGTTACATAATACCTGTATGATTTTCTTAAAGGGATAGTTCACCCAAAAATGAAAATTCTGTCATCATTTACTCAACCTCAAATAGTTCCAAACCTGTATGAATTTATTTGTTCTGCTGAACACAAAGGAAGATATTTGGAAGAATGTCAGTAACCAAACAGATCTCGCCCCTTATTTACTACCATAGTAGAAAAAATAAATAGTATGATAGTAAATGGGGGTGAAATCTGTTTGGTTACTGACATTCTTCCAAATATCTTCCCTTGTGTTTAGCAGAACAAATAAATTCATAAAGTACTTGAGTACCAGTACTTGAGGGTCAGAGATGGGCAGTATTTTAATTAAATGTATTTTAAATACGTATTTAATTATTTTTGAGTATTTTGTCATTTGTATTTTCCTTAACAAATAAAAAATCAAATGTAATTTGTAATTAAATACTTTGAGAGAAAGTATTTTGTATTTAAAATACTTAAAATACATTAAAATATATTATTTTATTATTGCATACAATAACTTTTATCACCAGAATTAAAGGTAGGGTAGGTAAATTTTAAAGGGGCTAGCGAGTGAAGTGACCCACAATTCAGTTCGGCAATGCATGACATCACCAATTCAAAGTAAATGAAAAGTGTTAACGCAGACGGCCTGTGTGAATGCACCATAAAAGGCGGCTGCTGTTTCGGTTGCGGAGCTCGTGACCGACGTCTGTCTTACTTTGCAAAGCAGGGTCAGAAGCAGATAAAGAAGCTGCTTTATTGCTCAGTCAAAGGATTACTTTACTTTTGTGGGGGAAATTTTGTATAAGTTTGTATAATTTCCATATGATTTTTCTTATATGCTTATGGTTAAATTATTTTGTTTTTCTCAGAAGGGTTTAAGTATACATTCTTTGGGTGACAGGGGGAAAAACACTGAAGTTGTAAACATGTTCCTAATATGGTAAAAAGGCAGAGGCTTCAGCCTTGGAGGTTAGAGATATAAAAGTGAGGGGAAGCTTTCATTCTTTGTCTTACACTCTGCAGCTACTTGTGTTTCTGTATGACTGTTTGACCTTACTTGCAAGAAATAAAACTTTGAAAGACAATTGGACGTGTTTGTCTCTTATGCAGTGAGAGTCCTGTTGATTTTTGCCACAACAATTTGGTGTTAGAAGAGTGGGATCATCCTGGACTTAGTAGTCTCAGCCCTACCCCGGATAGACTGAGGGATGAGGGGCCGACCGCCAGGGTCCGGAAGGGGACACCATTGCAATCAGTAAAAGAACCCAGGTGGCATCACGACTCTCTGGTAAGAGATAAATTATAAATTCTAACAGGAAAAATTGAAAATTTGTGATTTGGTGAATTGGGTAAAAGATTTGGAAAATACGGGACAAACCATATTAGTTGGTCTGTCTGACTCTGTGGTCATGGTTTCAGAGGAATTGAGATCACATGGGCAAAAGCAACATAGTTAATTTCTGGAAGGGAAATTCAGGCTGCATCACACAGCTAAAACAAATTTCTGGGGAATCCAGCTGTAGTCAGGGGACTACAGAAAATTTGTAGGTTCAGGGGAAGCCTGAAACTGAGGCTGTGTGACACAGTTTGAACAAAACTTTGTGGGCGAAGGTAGCGTGATCAAGACGTTCCCGGAAACTGAATCACGTTAGTACAGTTAAGATGTTTCCAAGGGGAGGTTTCTGGAAGGGAAATCTAAGCTGCATCACACACTCAAGCAAATTTCTGGGGAATCCAACTGTAGTCAGGGGACTACAGAAAATTTGTGGGTACTGGGGAAGCCTGAAACTGAGGATGTGAGACACAGCATAGACGTCTTAAGCTGGAGCGGAAGGCTCAACCTGTCTGATTTTAGGTGAAAAGTCGGGTCTGTAGGAGATATCCAACAGATTATTTAGGTGCGCACCGACAAAGTAAATCCATGAGAGTTCAGGAGAGCCAATATGGGGAAATCCCAGAGCAAGCTTGCAGAATATGATGCACCCGTGTTTTATCAAATGAGAAAGTTGTATGGCCAAAGATGTTAATTAAATATCATGATTTTCCAGAAGAGGGAACATTGAGTGTCGGAAGACTTAAGGTCGTAGGAGAATGAGTTGAAGAGAACTTCGATGTGGGGATGTTGTGTGAAAGCGTGTGTGTGAAATGTAAGCAGACAATAGATTGTAGGCTGGAGGAAGCAGACAGAAGGGAAGGAAGGTCGATGCAGAAAGAATTGGCATGTAGTGAAGGAGAAGTGAATGTAACTTACAAAAAGTTTTGTTTTTCATCCATTAAATGGATGCATAACTTTAGATGTCTAGAGAACTACAGTTTATATAATAAGGAGGAAGCAGCTATAAGGCTGTTGGTGCAACCTAGTAGTTGAGATATGGGTAAAATAACATTGTGGTTTTGTAAAACAGTAGAAACCACAATGATAATATGTTTTGCATCTGCAGACTAACTATTTGATAGAGGAATACGGGATAAGCTATAATGAAGAGAAATATAGTAGCAAAAATTACTGTTATGAAAATAGAAATTTTGAAAGAATGTTTTACTTTAGGGGAAAAAAAAAAATTTGAACAGTCTCAAGTATGTTTTTTATGTGATGAGTGCATCGCTATCATAGTGTAAAATAACTAAAATGATTTAGGACCTTTAATTTCTAAATGTTTGGTTTTTGATGGTCAAAATGAAGGGGGTTTAAATGGCAAAACAGACTCGACCTGATTGGAAATTTGTCATTTCTAAATTATCTGATGTGTGGGTAAAAGACAAATATAAACACAGTTGTTTATTTGAAAATGTGTGTAATTTCTGGCAAAGTCTTAAGCTGGGCCAGGGTCAAAAGACAGTAGTTAAAAGTTATAAAAAGGCAGTGTACTAGTCCTGAATGCCTCAAGAGTCTCTCTCATTCAAAGTCAGCTAAAAGCTGCAATCTGAGCCTGTGTCATAAGTCATAACGAGCTAATTGTTCACGAGGTGATTTCTTAATGACGAGTAAGATCCTCTTTGGCCAGACAGGGGACAACCTAAGGCAGGGGGTTACACCGCCACTGGGCATCTACCCTGAAGGGAGGTGTTTTATGTGAGATGGGTATGAGAGTGGAGTGGAGTGGAGAGTGTGAGAAGGTACAGCAGTCTGCCCCAAAAACGTTCCTCTATACCATTCAACAGAAACCGCATTCCTAGGATGGCTTGTTTTTCATTGTGACAAGTCCACAACTTGACGCAACTATGCCGGCGTTTAGTTTAGTGTTGATGGCAAATGTTGTTTAGAGAAACATTTCTTCAACCACTATGATAAATTGATGGGCAATGCATCAAAATGGGGGATGGTAACTCAATTAATGTATGGCTGAAAATATGGCTGAAATTTTTAAAATTAGGTTGGAAAACCCCATTTTTGAGAATGGAAGGGGCTAAACAACGAGTGGCATTAACCGAATTGTGTGGACATGACATGTTGAATTATTACAAAGAAATCTCCTCTATCCTGTCTAATGTTTGTGTACAGGTGAAATTAGCTCAAAGGAATTCCAAATCACCACCAAGGTTTGACAATGACACATCGTGGGCTACAAAATGGATCTGTTGTGAAAAGATGTTATACAACTAAGATGGTACATGCTATATGTCTGTAAAATGAAGGATGCTATCTTTAGTTCTATGATTGGGTGGTGTACCTCAATTAGTTGTTTGTATGAAAATCAGAGATGAGGAGTATAAATGTGATGTAATAACGTAAATTTGCTTGTTTTCATATTTTTTGACAAGATGTGCATTTTTACCTTAGTGAAGCATTGTAATAGAGTGATTAGTTATCAATGAATGATAAAAAGGGGGGAATTGTGGGGAAAATTTTGAGTTTTCCATATGATTTTACTTGTATGCTTATGGTTAAATGATTTTGTTTTTCTCAGAAGTGTTTAAGTATGCATTCTTTGGGTGACAGGGGGAAAAACACTGAAGTGGTAAACATGTTCCTAATATGGTAAAAAGACAGGATTCAGCCTTGGAGGTTAGAGATATAAAAGTGAGGGGAAGCTTTCATTCTTTGTCTTACAATCTGCAGCTACTTGTGTTTCTGTATGACTGTTTGACCTTTCTTGCAAGAAATAAAACTTTGAAAGACAATTGTCCATGTCCTTCTTTCTTCAGTCCTATTCAAATTACGGAATGTTACGTTTTTTCCGTAATTTGAATAGGGAAGGTGTAGTGTAGGACATACAGCGTAAGCTTTTTGAAGAATACGGAAGGCAGTCTGGCGGAAGCACTTGCCAGGCGATCATTTGTGTTTATAAAGCATAAACATTTTTATTTATTTTTTTAGAAAATGACCGATCATTTCTCTAGATAAGACCCTTATTCCTCGTCTGGTATCGTTTAAAGCCCTTTGAAGCTGCGCTGAAACTGTAATTTTGACCTTCAACTGTTTTGGGGTCAATTGAAGTCCACTATAAGGAGAATAATCCTGGAATGTTTTCATCAAAAACCTTAATTTCTTTTCGACTACAGAAAGAAGGACACGGACATCTTGGATGACATGTGGGTGAGTAAATTATCAAGAAATTTTAATATGAAAATGAACTAATCCTTTAAGGTAAAGTATCTAGTAAAATATGCAATCAGATATTATTCATTGAATGTCATTATAGGACAAAAGATTAGCGCAAATGGCTAGAACTTGTGAAATGACTTGCTAGCTAAAGCATGACATACGCTGTCTAGTGATGTGCGGATTGCAGATATTCCACGGATTGGTATAGGTCAAGTAATAAAAAATAACATGCTGATTAATTGCAGGTGAAAACACAGTCGGTCGTGTCTTAAATTAATGTAACCGTAAGTATATTCGGTATGTGCGTTCGTTCTTAAAGGCCTAATAAACCTATTGCTGTCTGTCATTAATCAAGCAACAAAAGAAAAAGACAAAATCACTGCTTTTGACTGAATAACTTTAGTATCTTTATAAGGATCATCAATCTATATTTAATTGTTACATTGAGGACTGTGCATTGTTTTTACATGATTATTAAATTTCTGTATAATTTTTTACTTTAATGCTGTAGTTGTTAGTGCTTTTTGAATGCTTTGGCTATACATAGCAACTGAGAGTAACTCTCTTACGTGTATCTAACTCCACTGTTACTCTCACACTTCAAATGATCGCGTGTAAATTTTGTTTGTATTTTCAAATTACAAATTACTTGTATTTTAATTAAATACATTTTTTTTCCATAGCAGTATTTTGTATTTTATTTAAATACATTTGATGAGTATTTGTAATTTGTAACTAAATACTTTTTTGATGTACTTGTGCCCATCTCTGTTGAGGGTGAGTAAATGATGACAGAATTTTCATTTTTGGGTGAACTATCCCTTTAAGCCAATATAGTTACATTCTTTATATTTAGGAACTTTGCAGATGTCTTTTTTTAAGGATATATGTTTTTGTAATAATTACTCTGAAACTACTGTAGATTTATTTTGGCTTTTTGTTACACATTTACACACGCATGAATATAAATGTACTACTAGGATCCAACCCAATGGTTATGCTGAGGAAAAATATAGTAGTCAAATGAATAAAAAAGAAAATAAAGATTTTCTTCCTTTATGCATTTTCATCCTATATGTATAAATATGTTGATATTTTCACCCTTTTGTTGTCTTGTGTATTTTCATTCCCCGCGGAGTTTTCTATTGGATCTATGGTAGGAACTTACAACGTCGGTGTGGTTTTCCAGCGGAACCCTAATTATGAACACACGGAGTTGAGCACATTTTTCTTGATGTTGGATTTGTTTTTCTAAAAGAGTAAGATAACATAATTCTGATATTTTGCAAGCGAATATCATTCCTTTCGAAGTAGGCATAAACTACGATTTCACTTTATGTTCTTACATAACGTAATTTTACACTGTGCAGTTTTGTTTACATCTGGTTGGTACCTACATTTTAAATCGCATTAGCCATTTTATGTTTTGTTAGTAGTTTGGATATCAAACACCTAAATCGACTGAACATCGCAAATAATCGTCAGGAAATCGGTGAAGTGTACGTTTAGTACAATGGCTGCTGTAACGATGGTAAGTATGTTCATTGATATCAAAATTCATCAGTTAATCGTATCACTTTTTATAACTTATTATGTTCGATATTGATCAGGACTTCAGGGTTGAAGTTGATCAGTCATGCAAATACTCGGAGGAATTCGTCAATATCTATTATGACTGTATGGATAAGAAAAGAAGGGTATGCTCATCTCACGTTTTGAAGTTTAACTTCACTTCTAATAGCATGTATGCTGATCTATTATGTTAATTAGGTGTGGATTTAAAGCCTTTATCATAATGAATGATTGCTTTCAGAATCTGACGAGGCTGTATCTGGACAAAGCAACTCTAGTGTGGAATGGCAATGCTGTCACGGGTCAAGATGCTCTCGGAGAGTTCTTTGAGTCTCTTCCCTCCAGCGAGTTTCAGGTTCACACTCTCGACTGCCAGCCTGTGCATGGTATGAAAACTAAGAGTACATTTGTACTCTGATTCATATTTCATATATACACACTACCAGTCAAAAGTTTGGACACGGTAAGATTTTTTATGTTTTTAAAAGAAGTTTCGTCTGCTCACCAAGGCTGCATTTATTTAATTAAAAATACAGTAAAAACAGTAATATTGTGAAATATTATTACAATTTAAAACAACTGTTTTCAGTTTGAATATATTTTATAAAGTAATTTATTCCTGTGATCAAAGCTGAATTTTCAGCATCATTACTCCAGTCTTCAGTGTCACAAGATCCTTCAGAAATCATTCTAATATGCTGATCTGCTGCTCAAGAAACATTTATTGTGTACAATTGTACAAAATATATATATTTTTTCAGGATTCTTTGATGAATAGAAAGTTCAAAAGAACAGCATTTATTTGAAATATAATCTTTTGTAACATTTATAAATGTCTTTACTGTCACTTTTGATCGATTTAATGCATCCTTGCTGAATAAAAGTATTAATTTCTTTTCTTTTCAAAAAAATAAAAATTCTTACTGACCCCAAACTTTTGAACGGTAGTGTATAATGTTACAAAAGCTTTGTATTTCAGATAAATGCTGTTCTTTCGAACTTTCTATTCATCAAGGAATCCTGAAAAAAAAACATTTCAACATTGATAATAATCATAAATGTTTCTTGAGCATCAAATCAGCATATTAGAATGATTTCTGAAGGATCATGTGACACTGAAGACTGGATAAATGATGCTGAAAATTCAGCTTTGATCACAGGAATAAATTACTTTATAAAATGTATTCAAACAGAAAACAGTTAAATTGTAATACTATTTCACAATATTACTGTTTTTACTGTATTTTTAATTAAATAAGTGCAGCCTTGGTGAGCAGACGAAACTTCTTTTAAAAACATTAAAAATCTTACCGTGTCCAAACTTTTGACTGGTAGTCTATGTACACATATGACTGAAATGTGTATAATTATAAAATCTGATACTATTTAATTGTCATCAACAGAACAAGCAACCCAGGGCCAAACAACTTTGTTGGTGGTTACAGCTGGCTCAGTGAAGTTTGAAGGGAACAAACAGAGATACTTCAACCAGAATTTCCTATTAACTGCCCAAGCTTCTCCTAACAGTGACCAGCCGGTATGGAAGATTGCAAGCGACTGTTTTCGCTTTCAAGACTGGGCAAACTGAATTGTAGCTTCAACTTTGTGTATAGCTTTTATTTTGTTTTTTCTTTTGTACACTCACTGCAATTGATGTATTGTAAATAAAAAGACGACTGTTGAACAGTTTCTAAAATGGAAGACCACACAATTTGAGTAAAAAATGATTTTACTTGTCCTCATCATATATTACATACAGTGACTCACAATAAAAAGAATAAATAAGCATCATAGAATATTCTACAAGCAAATTCACAATTTCAATGCAAACACTTGACTGCTGTATAGTCTTGCTTATGGTGATAAGAACCCTGAGGGTCGTGGGGAAAAGATCATTCCAAAATGGAATTAAATAACTGCTGAACTCGTTAGAATAATGGCTGTTAATTTAACAATGGCTAAAAATCCCTGACAAAAAGAATAGTGCAAATGACAATATTATAAATAAAACACACTTTCTAAAATGAAACAAGCCGATGTGACCGATTACAGTGTCTGTACAGATCTCAAAATAAAAACAAAAATAAATTAACAAGGGTAAAAATGAAATGCATAATTTTAACCAAATAAATTAAAATACAGAATACAATATTAACGGCAAAATTCATATTCTGGGTCTGAATTTACAAACAGCCGCTTCAACTTTACGCATTAACTATTGAGAACTGATTTAATAACCAAATATATTAAAAGCCAGCAGAAGTGGAATTTGAAAGAGACAATCAGACATTGTTAACACAAAAATTAATGGTTTAAAAAAGATCATAGAGGTGCAATATCACTTTACCGCTGTGGCGTAAAAGGGGAGTATTATTCTTAAAAAATGTTCCCTTCATTTAAGTTCAGTTTAACAGCACAAATAAGCAACAAACTATCTCAACCGATCCGGAGTCATTCCATGAGCAAATATTTACTAGTAATGTGTGAATCATAACTCCAACAAGAACAAAAATCTCATAAGTAAATAACAAAGAACATGGTTTGTAACCATTATGAAGACAATGCACTGCATGTATGAAGCACAAGGAATCTATTTATAATTTACAGCCAATAGAGAATCAACATTTAAAATAGTGACCAATCAGAAGGCACAAAAACATCACTATATATTACTTGCCTCTAAAAGGAGGCTGAGTTCCGCAGTGCAATGACTTCACCTCAGCTAGCAGTTTCACTTTTCACACTCATCAAACAAAGCAAATTATTTTTTTACAAAGAAAGAAATTCAGACATTGAAAAAAGCACAAGGTGATGGCAGTATATCGCTGTTGTATGGTTGAAATCCTCTTTACAAGAGACTGTTTTTGTATACTAAAAGGTGAAATTAGTGGTACTTTATGCTGGATAAGATGAATATTGTCCTATGTACAAAGGTCTCGATCTACTCAGCTACAACCGTAATTGTAAACTATTTCACAGCAGAGAGACTACAGAGTTCTGAACGAAAAGCCCACAAAGCTCAGGAATAAAAATACACTGACCAACTGCTTATCAATATTGTTCGTCTTCGAAAATTTGTGCACATCACTAAGCAATGGGCAGTGGTGAAAGTTGTGGCAAAAAGTGTTAACATTTATTGATATACAGCAATGTTGCAAGGCGAGGAACTGATGAACAGGTCTTTGGCTGTGATAGAGGTCCTACTTGTGGCCATACATTCTTTCGATGTCATTGATATAGTGGTTCTTTAGTTCCTTCCTCTTCAGTTTGAATGCGTCTGTCACCAGGCCCGTTTCAGGGGTCCAAGGCTCCGGACTCAGATGGACCATGACTGGTATCTCAAAGCGCTGGAGCTTAACTAGAAACATGTAAAGATTATTAGAAGACAAGTTCTGAGACCAAAACATTTCTTACAATTCCATTTTATGAATACTACCGTTCAAAAGTTTGGGGTCGGTAACATTTTTGTAATGATTTTGAAAGAAGTCTCCTTTGCTCATCAAAGCTGCGAGGCTGTAATATTATTACTATTTTACTATAAATAATTATTACTATTATTACTATAAATACTATTACATATTTAAAATAACTTTTCAATTTGTGTATTGTTTTTTAATGTAAATGTAATTTATTCCTGTGATCAAAGCTGAATTTTCAGCATCATTACTCCAGTTACATGATCCTTCAGAAATCATTCTAATATGCTGATTTGCTGCTCAAGAAACATTTCTGATTATTATCAATGTTGAAAACAGTTGTGCTGTTTAATTTTTTTGTGGAAACTGATATATTTTTCTCAGGATTCTTTGATGAGCAGAAAGTTAAAGAGCAGCGTTTATTTGAATTAGAAATATTTTCTAATATTATAAATGTCTGTTACTTTTGATCAATTTATAAAACGGTTAGTTTCTGTCCTTGATTCTGATTGGTCAATAGCTGTTTTATTCACGATAAAACTACCCTAACCGCTTCACCCAACAGTTCTGTGTATCACTACACAACACCCTTAGCAACCACTCTTAGCAACGTAAACTGTATGTTCTCAATTGATATTGTTCATTGAAGCTTACTGTATTATGTAGAAGAGTATTGTGAGAAAGAGATCGATTGAGCGAGTTTATTAACTGCATTCAGATTTCCTTCAGGTCAGTCCTATGTTCATAATAAAAAATCTGTTTAAATGTCCAATGTATTATCTTGTCCTTTTAACAGTTAAGGGGTTTTCCCGTGACTGACAGCGCTAGTCAAAGCATTTATCAGTTGCGTCTTGTTCCGTTTTCAAAACAATTCATTCTTTTCAATATAAAAGTCTTCGTCACTGACTGACACACTCATAAAGACAGTCTTTGCCGCCATCTAATGACGTAATAATGTAACTTCTGTTGCTGTACACAGTCAGGAACTATTTTTTCCAGCGGAAGGAAGGTTTTAGTGAAAGTTTACTTCATGAAAGTTGCATTGATTCATATTTTTAGCTTTAATATTTGTATTGTGTGGTAACCATTTTATAAAAGCAATAAGGTACTCGAGGCTAGTGCTGTATCATGAGTAAGTCAAGGCTGAAGGGATGCAGGTACTCCACTTCGTGCCTAACAACGCCCTTCAGCCGTGACTTATTCAAGATACAGCACAGCCTCTCATTCCTTATTGCTTACTTAATGCATTCTTGCTGAATAAAAGTATTAATTTTTTTTTGAGTCAAGTTAAGGTCAAGTGTGCACAAAGTCTGATGAACTAAACAACCATATAAGTGACAATATAAAATTTGTGAGCTATCTTTTGGTACTAAAATGTATTTACACCAAATGTAATACTGAATTCTTGTATTAACTTTTTTCAATATAATATAATATAATATCATTTAATATAATAAGAAGGCCTTCAAGGAGCTAATTTTATTTAGCTTCAGTAAATGGCTGATACAGTGTCCACATTTTGACCTTTTACTCCATGCACCTTGCTGTTAACAAAATCTGGAAGTTACACTCACTTGAAGTTGCAACTTCTTTAATTTCTCTCAGAACTTCCCTTTCCATAACTGGGTGGTTGCAAATCTCTTCCCATGTGCCTTCAATGCCCTTCTGATTAGCAAGAGATGTCAGCTTCTTCTGATTAGGAACAATAAAGCTGATAACGTAGTTCTGGTCACTGGTGGGCAGAGAGAGAGAGAGAGAAAAGATCTGTATACAGTACGTCTGCTGTTCTAAAGAGAGGACCCTTTGTTAGGGTCAGTAACATGCCATATGCATCAGACAAAGCCGAGTGTACAAACCTGTTTGCGTAAGCGCAGATGTTGTCAATAAGAGAGCAGTTCTTCAGAGCTGACTCAACTTTGCCTAAAGAGACATACTCCCCAGCTTGAAGTTTCACAAGGTCCTTCTTGCGATCTAGGAGTAACAAAATACATGTGAATAATACTGACAGATAAAATAAATGTGTGATTTTAACTCAAACAAGCACCAAGACTTCCTTGTGATGCTGAAACTAGACATACCAACAATCTGAAGACAGCCGTCAGGGTGCATCTCTCCTACATCACCAGTGCAGAACCACCGCTGTCCGTTCTGATCCACATAGAAGTCCTCATTATTACGGCTCTCACTCCTGTAGTAGCCCATGGTCACATTAGGACCTCCGATGAGGATCTCACCACGTGGATGAGGCTTGTCATGCTTTGTATAGCCACCTGAAAGAAAAGATATGATGAGAATCATGACAGCTGTAACAATAAGTAAAAGATAAAGGAATAGATCACCTGAAAATGACACTTCTTACTCACCCTCATGTCATTTCAAATCTGTATGCTATTTTGTTTTTTCCATAGAACACAAAAGCAGACAATTTTTGCGCAGCTCATCACGCAACAACACTTCATTGAGATACGGATTGTAATTTAAGCCATTACTCACTGATAATCTTACCAGCCGTGTTATTTTTGTTTTGCATTATCTATATAATATTATAGTATGTATTAATAGTTTTAATTACCTTTTATTTTTATATTTTCAGTTTTAATTTTAGTAATTTTGGTATGCGCTTTTGCCTTTCTCTTTCTATCCCTTTAGTTTTTTAGTTTATTTTTATTTCAGTTTTCTAATTTCTAAAATACTTTTTTTTTTTCATGCATTTGGCAGATGCTTTTATCCAAAGCAACTTAAAGGCGCAGTAAGCAATTTCTGGTAAACACTGCTGATATTTCAAATCACCAAAACAAACATGCCCCTACATAAAAGAACCACACCCCTATCTTGATGACTCCGCTCCCACATTCAAGTACATGCTTTTCAACACAGGCAACGCCTATGGTGGAATCTGCTGTGCTTGCCGCCCAAGAGTATGATGTCATCAATAAGTGGAAGGCTGGAAGCAATTTGTGTTACATAATTTAGGTTGAATATCTAATTGTTATTTTGCTCCTCTACACCTTCGATGGCAAAGTCATCCCTTCCATTCCAAAAAACAAACACAGTTTTCATGAACAGCTCCCTACATATCTCAATAGTCCATGTAACTAATAATATATTACAAATTTGACAAAATTAAGGGGTTATAGTGATCACTAAAAGGGGAACCAAAAGAAAAAACATATATTAGAAGTGTTATCTCACTTTTTGGATACACTTTGGAAGCCCATGCTTGAAATGGGCGGAGGAGGATATTTTGACGTTTCAGGCTTATAATAATAATAATGCAAATGAACAAACAAGCGAAGATGACACAAGTATATTCAAGCAAATTTTTATTTTCTCTGCCATCTCTCTCTTTCTACAGTCGTTCTGCTAATATCTGTCTTGTGCACTGAGTTCTCTTCTCCTCCTAATCATGAGTGAATACGCCCCTTACTGCTGATTGGCTACAAGTGTGTTTTGCGTCTTGGTCCGATTTATTTCTCAACAGCATTTTTCCAAAATTGCTTACTGCACCTTTAAGCCTGGTTTATACTTAACGCATCTGCATGAGCATAAAGGTGCGCGGCAAATATGACGTCATCATGATGTGTGCGGTCGTGTGATTGAGTGCGCAAGACCCTATTATGCGTGGCGGTGGTGGTGTGTGCAAAATTTTAACTATGCACGCAGCTCCACTTCCAAAGATGCACAACTTTGAGCCGATTCTGGCCAAGCAGGTATGTCTGTACCGGCAACCAGTTTGCGCTTGTCTAAATCATGCTTACATTTACAAAAAGAGTCTACAATAGCAGAAATAAGCTTTTTAAATGAAAATAAAGGTCCATGTTTAATAAAAATGTTTATTCATTTAAATGAAAATGTTTAAAGAAATTAGAAAATATTTCAAGAGATTGTTAAATTTACTCATATCCATATATTTTTTTCTGTCACAAATAATAATCTCAAGGTTTACTGTGTTTTACATGATTCTTTTCTTCTCACTGCTGCTTCTTGATGGTTTAGAGGACAATTACTCCGAGTTGCCCCCTGATAGAATAGTGCAACGTCAAGTATAAACACCTCATACATTTGGGGAGGTGCGTGCGTAGTTAGCGGAGGCTCGCAGTGCCTAGCCAGGCGAAAGTATAAACAAGGTTCATATCTGTTCATGCATTCAGAGGGAATTGAACCTATGACCTTGCCATTGTTTTGCCATGCTCTATTAAGCTACAGGAATGCTAAAATAGAAGCAAGCATTAGCACACAGCGAATGTGTTCCTCAAACAACGCTATTGCATGACTTCAGAAAACTTGGTAACTATGTCTTTAAAGAAATTAAAGGGTTAATTCATCCAAAAATTCTGTCATTAATTACTCACCCTCATGTCGTTCCAAACCCGTAAGACCTTTGTTCATCTTTGGAACACAAATTAAGATATTTTTGATGAAATCCGAGAGGTATCTGACTCCTCCATAGACAGCAATTTAACGACCACTTTCAAGGCCCAGAAAGGTACTCAAGACATTAAAATAGTTCATGCGACTGCAGTGGTTCAACCTAAATTTTACGAAGCGACGAGAATACTTTTTGTGTGCAAAAACAAAACAAAAATAATGACATTATTCAACAATTTATTATCTTCTCTTGTCATTTTAATATGCTGTTTACGTCCACCGTTTCCAGGTTCTACATCAGAAAGCCAGCTCAGAATTGGCCGACTCCTGCGTCGCCATCACACGCATGCATCATGCTGCTCACTTAAATAGCGTCGGCCAATAATGAGTCAGCATTCTAACGCAGAACCTGGAAGCGCTGAACGTAAACAGCGTGGAAGAATGACAAGAGAAGAAATTGTTGAATAAAGTCGTTATTTTTGTTCTGTTTTGTGCACAAAAAGTATTCTCGTCGATTCATAACATTAAGGTTGAAACACTGTAGTCACGTGGAGTATTTTAACAATGTCTTTAGTAACTTTCTGGACCTTGAAAGTGGTGGTTAAATTGCTGTCTATGGAGGAGTCAGATACCTCTCGAATTTCATCAAAAATATCTTAATTTGTGTTCCGAAGATGAACGAAGGTCTTACGGGTTTGGAACGACATGAGGGTGAGTAATTAATGACTGAGTTTTCATTTTTATGTGAACTAACCCTTTAACAAGTAGCTAAATGGAAAAGGCTACATTGACCAACCTTCAGCCCAGTCTTTGAGTTTGATCTCACAGCAGATCAGAGGAGCTCCTACTCGTCCTGTGCTATAGTCTGCAACTGCACAACAAAGGAAACAGATGTCATCATTACTACCACAGTCACAGCTTGAAGTATTAAGACAAAGCTCTGAAGATATCTCAAAAAAATGACTCTACAAGTAATGATAAAATGTTGGAAAACATGTTCAGATGCATAAGGACTACTTACCTTCGGTTATAGTGCCTGCTCCACAGGTCTCAGTAAGACCGTATCCTTGACCAACAGGACAGCAGAAACAGATATTCATGAAGCGCTGAGTGGCAGGAGAGAGAGGGGCTCCTCCGGACAACATCATACGCACGTTCCCACCCAGCAGAGATCTGACTTTCTTAAACATACTGAACACATCAAGGAACAAAGACGATTAAAACTCCAAACTCATTAATGTGATTAACTGAAGGCCTATTTTCATCTCATCTTACATATTGCACAAGGGCGCATCATAACCCTTCTTGATCTGCTCGAGCTTGTAGTCGTAAGCCAGTTTGAACAGGGTTCTCTGCATGTAGCTCATCTCCTGCACCTTACTCATGACGTTCTTATTAATCCGGTCCATTATTTCCTGACAGAAGAAACAAAAGTGTGAGATTTTACTATGATTGAAGTGAATAAAGCAAGATGATAATGTTTAGAGGAGTCCGACTTACAGGTACGGCTGCCATTAGAGTAGGTTTTAGCACACTGCAGTCACCTTTACTTCCCTTCTTAATTTTGGTTGACTACAGAGCAGAAACAAGCCATTCAATCATCTGAGATTAACGTCATTTCATTATTTTGTAAAAAAACCTCACAAATCTGTGTAATTGTATGACTATATTTATCTGATCTAGTAACAAATTAAAATGCGGTACCTGATCAGACAACGTTTGTGGTGTGGAATAGCCGATCCTGCAGCCGTACGTCACACACGAGATCTCAGCAGTCATTTCCAGGACATGAGCAAGAGGAAGATAGGCAATATATGTATCCTTCGGCCTGTGAAAGCATACAGGCATTTTAATGCAAAACCACCACTGCATTTCAGTCAGGCACTTTTGCATTGTAGTGTTTCACTGCAACAGTTGAGCTCCGGAGATAAAAATTCCATTTATTTTCTCCATTGAGGAACTGATTTTTAACTATAACTGTAAGCTATGAGGTTGTTAATCTATGCTTTTTTTTTTCTCGAAGTCATCATTAGGGATGCACGATATATCGGCCACCATATCGGTATCAGCCGATATATGTTCATTTTTAATGTTATCGTTATCAGCCTGATAAGAAAATTTGGCTGATATATTAAAGCCGATAAATAATGTATTATTTCCTTGAGCTGAGACACTTCAGATGTGCACTGTTCACCATGATGGTTTCGAACTGCTTGAAATATGATTGGAATCACTTAAAGAAAAATACAGTTAAGTGCAACATGGGCAGTGCAAGTCTGTCATATAGGCTACATAAAATTATAATGAGAACATTATAATTGTGTGCTTGGGACATGCACTTTTGTTTTTGTAATCAGGCTCTCAAAAATTATATAAAAATTTGGATTTAGATTTATCAGGCAATATATCGATTATTGGCTTTTAAATATAAATAATTATCGGTTATCGGTATCGGCCAACATTTTCATATCGGTGCATCTCTAATCATAATCTATTTTTTTTTAAATAATCATGTTTAACAGCAGAATTTCTGTTTAAAAACTACATTACCTATGAGTCTGCAAAGAAATTTCCACCTGAGAACTGAAACTAGCAAATCAAGAAGACTTTAGCATCCAACCACTACCTTGAAGCACTGCGCTTGAAGAACCGTTAAGTATTTGGCCTTGATTTTCATTTTTTTTTTGCATCAAATCAATTCACCTCATAGCAGGTTGGTTTGGTTCATGGCCTATAACTCTTTACCGAAGACTTTAAAAAAAAAAATCCCTATGGGGAAAATAAAGGGGACAAATTCCAAGCCCACTGGAAAAGTGGGTGGCCATTGTTATTTATCATTATACACACCCCAATCCAGGTATCCTCTCGCACTGGCCTGCCATTCCCCCAATCAGGTTACTGTGGATGATCATCACCCCTTTAGGTCTCCCGGTGGAGCCGCTGGTGTACATAATAACAGCAAGGTCTGATGGGACGGGCTTCACTATTGGTATGCTCACTGCAACACAAAGCACACACACATTATTTTCTTCTCTGCCGATAGAGATCACAAATTTCGATTCAGATCCATGTTGTGTGGGTGAACTACAGGCAATCACTGAAAAGGTTAATTAGCATATAAATAAAATGTCAACCATGAGGTGCGCTATTTCCAAGATGTCAAAGCGTGCTTACGGTTTTCTGGCTTGGCTCCCAGCTCTTGCACAGAGTGCATGCTGTGGATCTGGATGCCCTGTGGAAATCCTGCTGTGGTGATGCCCTTCCTGTCTACATAGATGATGTGCTTCAGTTTGGGGATTTGAGGAAGAATACTCTGTATGGATATACAAATGTGAAGAAAACAAATTAAGGAAACAGAACATTTAATGAAAAATATAAATATTTCAAGTGGTGAGGTAAGTAAAGCCAATGAATTTTGCTTACTTAAAGTCCCCCTGTGGTGAAAATAAAGTTTTTAATGTTGTTTATATGTCTATGTGGTGTTTTTAATATGCTTTAAGACAAACCACGTACAAATTCATAAGTCAACACAATTGCTGAGTATTTTCTCCTTAAAACTGCAGTAATCTAAAGACAATTTCGCTGGTGTTTCTGACGTCACAAACTACCTTGTAACCAATCACGTCAATGTGTGGGCTTTAGTATATCATTAACTGTGACGATCTAAAGCAGGGGAGTGTTGATGTGAAAAATCAGGTAGATTTAGGCATATAGTTCATCATAACATCGTTATATACATAATATACCTGCTATATTGCTTTCTCCACTGACGTTCTGAGTTGTTCAAAGCGTTTCTAAGGATACTGATTGTTAGAAGACAGCTGTCTGACTCGTGAACGGGAACATGGTTTGTGTTACATTAGCAACACATTATTAGTTGTTTGATAATGTAGTCAAGCAAAAGGCTACTCATATTAATTACCATTGTATGTCCGTTGTTGTAAAATGCGATACCATTGTGCAGCTGTTGTCAGTGTAATGTCAAATTGACATTGAATTTTGGTCACTTGACATCAGAACCTGTTTTTAACCAAATATCAATCTTACGATGTTGGTGGGCCGCTTGGAAAATTTTAACTACAATATATAGGGCCTGACAGGGCATTAAACCCTGTGATATTTCTTACAGAAGTTTTTTATTGGGTCAAACATGACTGAAATTAAAGACTTGTGATTCAGTAAGTCGGGTGTTAATTTGGTAACTGTTCTGACAGATTCGGTGTGTTCATTCAGTTAAGAGATTCAAGCTGACAACTCATGACTTCATGAGCACATTTTTGCAACTGTTTAAAAGCACAGGCTCACAAGAGTCATTTGTTTGTTTGTGGTTTGTACTGTTTTTGAGTGGAGCTAGCAAAGACAATGCAATTGAAAACATGCTTTGACTTTGTTTTGGCATCAATTCATTGTATCCAGTTATTTCAACCCATTCAATTCAGATAAATTCAGACTGTTATTATTCTGTAATGATGCTAGTACACTGGATTGTTAGCAACATGTCTTTTTTTGGATAACAAGCTCACCTTCAGTTTGGTTTCCAGCAGTTCTACGCTGGTGACCAGGTGTGTAACTCCACACTCATTCAATCCGAAAGCCACTGCCTCTTCTCCTAGAGTCGCATAAAAGGTGACCACTGCAAAAACCACATGAAATGCAGATTAACAAAAGAAGATAAAGATTAAAACAACACATTTATTCAATTTTGGGATGTCACATAACATCTATGAGTCGTCACAAGAAATTAAGGGATAAAACCTATTACTCATATGACATTTTTTTCCTTGGAAAAAAAGAGAAAGTGTGGTAAATGAAAGTAAAAATAATCTGTTTCCTTACATGGGAAATTGCGTCTGAAGCAGGCCTGAGCTGTGATCATCCACTCTGCCCGTGTCTCACAGAAAATTGCGATGGTGCATTTTGGCTGTTGGCCCAGTGCTGCCAGTCCGCTCCCAAACTGACTGGTCACAGTGTCCATCTCCTCATAGGACAGCCATTTATAATCACCCAGAATTAACTGCCAAGACAAAACCATCAAACACCTTTATATTAATAAATATTTCATTCAACCTGGAGTTTTTCTACAACAAATTATTATTGCATTTGAATGTGGACCAAATTATGTTTTTGTAGGATGACGCTGTGAACAGCAAAAAGCACACAGATTCTGTCATTTTCTATTTCTGTCTACATTAACATATATAAATGCATACATATCCATAAATACTATATTAATATGTAATTTAACATTCAAAGAAATATATACACTACCGTTTCATTTTATTCAAACTGTATTTTATTCATTTTATTTCAAATAAATGCTGTTTTTTTTTTTCTATTGATCAAATAATTCTGAAAAAAGTATCATGGTTTACACATATTTATTAAAATTGAGCTTTGCATCACATTTTAAAATGTATTCAAATAGAATAGATAATAATAGATAATTCAAAATACTATTTCACAATGTTACTGTTTTGACTGCATTTTTGATCAAATAAATCTAGCCCGGGTAAGCATAAGAGACTTTGTTCAAAAACATTAAAAAATCTTTTGAACGGTAGTGTACATTCAAAAGAAAATTTATTTATGATGTCATGATGAACATACTTTACGCCAACAGGCCTGTTTAGGAGAGTCACTTGTTAAGACCAGTGTCTAATATGAACCAAATTGAAAAGGTCATGTGCAAATTTAGGTTAGTAGAAAATTTTAAGTAGGCACTTTGGCTAACAGTGTAATCACAGAATATGTCAGAGGATGTACCTTTTTGAAGACTTTCCCACTCGGTTGAGTCTCATTTTCTTCACTCAGAACTTCTCGGGTTCCCAGACAGTCCCCTTTACCGAAACGTTCTACCGCATAGTCAAACAGCTTATCAAGGGTGTCTTTTCCAGGGAAGTCCACCGTGACCAGGGAGTCGAAGCGATCCACCGAACGATATGGTCCATCCGCCTGACCGGTGGTCGACTTGGATTTGAGCCTCTTTGCCAGGGCTTTCTTTTCCTGGGCTCCAGTCAGGAAGTACCATGGCAGAAAGCTCAAGAGGGAGTAGAGCCACACTATTGTGTGTACTGGGAACAAGAGAACGGTACTCAGGTCCATGCTGAGAAGCTCAAGGGGACTGAAAAATGAAGGGATCAGGCCAAGCCTGAGATATAGTCAGTTTGTTGCCCTGTGTCCAACTGAGGATCAAAGGATCGGGATCGAAGTTCAGAAAGATTGAGGAGATGTCCAATATGTGGTTCCAAAATGTGCAACCTGATGAGAATGACATTCACAAATAGAGGAAATGTATTATATTCAAGTGTACTTGAATATTGCTTAGTTGGGGTTTAAAAGACAATTAATATTCAGTGATATAATCAAATCGACTGCACTGACACTACTAGATGAAAATAAAACTTGAACTGAAGTGAGCTGAATGATGATACAGAGCTGCTTTATAGCTGATTTGACTGTTTGAATACTTGATAAATTTTGCAACATCTACACTGTTTTTGAACTGAACTGAATCAACATTGAAGCTGAATAATAACACTAATGTCTTCTGTGGAGCTGTTCATTATGGAATCTTGTTTCCGCAATGGAATGAAGAAATAAAAAAGGTAATTGACCCTTCGCAAAGACCCGCCCCCCTTAGTTACTGTTGCTTTGTCCGACAAGCAATGCGCTGTCAAGCCACACGCAGTGTAAAATACATTGCGGAGCAAAGAGGACACTGACAACACGTCGACAGACAAGACAGAGCAGGTTACTTATGATATTAAACAAAGTCCCAGCTTTCAAATTGTGTAATTTTTTTAAAGAAATTTAAAAAATAAAAACCTTTAATGTGTCGTGACAGATTGCTGTAGTGCCTCAGTTCCAGCGGCTCGTGAACCGATCATCTCTTCCTACTAGTTCATTTATAGCATCAAATAAACATGAATGAACATGAGAAGGAATGTTGTTTAAAACGCGGAAAGACGTAAATACACACCATTTTTCAAGTTCAAGTCCACCGAGGTTAATCTTCTAACTCCTGACTGCTTTGTCAGACAAAATGGCGGATTCGGCGTTATGATTGGTTAGATCACTTGTCAATCAAACTCCTGGCAAAGAGTCAATTGCGACTTTTTATCTTACAACTCAGATTTTTTCCCCTCGCAACTGCAAGATTATCTTGTGTGAAGTTTGGACTTCATAACTCGCAATTGCAACTTTATAATTGAGAAGTCAGAATTGCAAGTTTATATCCCGTAATTCTGACTTTATTTCTCGTGATTCCAAGTTTTTCTTTTTTTTTCTCAGAAGTGTGAGCAAGTGTGCTGCACAAGTCCTGAAAATATATGTATAGGTCATAAACCCCGCTCTCTCCATGTAATCTAATGGGATGTGAGACAAACTAAACAATCAAATTATGTATACTTCAAATAATTTTTTCCCAAAAATGGATTCTGTCATTTTAGGTAGTTTTTAAATCACGTTGATGTAAGTTCAAGTGTTTTTTTTTTTTTTTTTAATTAGTTAGTTATTGGGTTTTGTTAGTTATTTGATGCTATAAAAACGGGGTGTGACGTCATGATTGACAGCTGAGATTGACAGCTTCTCTGAGCGAAGTAGTCACTGAGGCACCAACGGACTTTTTTCAGGAGGAGACTGGAGTTTTCACTTTAATCTCTACATTTCCATAACTGTTTATTTCACACCAACATAATGAGTTGTTCTGCATTAAACTGTACTAACAAATTCTGCGGTGGTGTGGGCGGGGCCTTGATACTGCGGCACCATTTCACGCCCACTACTGCACAGACTCGGGCTCCGAGTCTGTGTAATCAGCGCAAGATGTCAGCACCATATTGGTACAGTGGCGGCTTCACTTATCTACAATGGAATAGAGTCTACGTTTGTGAGATATAAACTCAAAAAGTCGCAATTAAAAAAAAAAAGGTAATTGTAACTTTTTATCTCACAATTCTGACTTTGTGTCTCAGATTCAGGAATTATAAACTCACAATTGCAAATTATACCCCCAGTTTTACAGATAAGGCTTAAGCTAGTCCTAGACTAAAATGCATGTTTGAGATGTTTTAACTGAAAGCAACTTGAACTGACATATCTTAAAATATGTCCGTGCCATTGTTTTGTCTCAAGATGTACACCAGTAATTTTATTTTCTAGTGTATGATTATAAAAGTTACTTAAATATCCTAATTGAACTTAGGCCTAATCCTGGCTTAGGCTTGGTCCTGTCTGTGAAACCAGGCCATAAAGTCTAAATTGTGAGATAAAAAGTCACAATTACATTTTGTTGGCGGAAACAAGCTTCCATAGCTTATAGCTGAATTTAACTAATTTAATAATTTATTGACTTTACACAGTTTAACTCAACTGAATAAACACTGAACCGAACAATGACACTTGTGTCTTCTGTAGAGATGCTTAACAGCAGAATGAAGTTTTAACTGTCGTTATTTTCCTGTTTATCACTGTGAAGCTGCTTTTAAACATTCTGTATTATATAAAGCGCTACGGTGACTTGGCATTTCCTTGAGAAAGAACAAGTTTGAGCTGTTAAGCGGAACAGTTTGTATTCATTCAGATACTTATGAGATAATTGAGGCGTATTAGAGGACAGTCACATGTGCTGCGCTAAAGACACATTCCAATGAATGTGAATAGTGTCTTAATGTCTTTCTGGTTCTCCTATTGCACTAGTATGAAGTCACAAACATCCTGTAGGGGCTGCCCTATGGCCTAAAGACAGGGCGGACTCTGATGAACAAACCAACAAGTTAAGACACACGGTTACCACACATCTAGCTTTTGTAGATTAATGTTTGTAAAAACTTGATACACTTGTATCTGTTGCTGGTACAGCATGCCAGTAATGACAAGGTTATGAGTTAGAGTTCAAGGAAACACCCAAAATTACCTAATAGAACCATAAATGAAATCGGTTTCCTTGAGATATCTCCGTCATTAGCCACGTAGGTGAACTCTGTCTTAAGATCATTTCATCACCAGATAAAGTCATCTCTTGATCACATGACCAGTGTAAGATTAAGGAAGTAAAAATGAATTGCTAATAAAAGGATACAACAGAATTGACTTTAACCTGACACTACTGTTACAATTTATACAAAAAGACCTAGGTACATTTGCACAGTTTTGCATCTTCCTGTTGCTGTGCTACCAAGCTGTGCACTGTCTATGAAATTAGATCCTCTAAGTCCTTGATGACGGTGAAGACAAGTGTGATCAACTGCAGGGGCTGTCGCAAAAATATCAGCAAATGGCACAAGGTTAATGTAGGACATAGTCTACTGACTCAGATAACCAAACTCTCTTACTATGGCAGTTAGTATCTCTCTGTTTGTTTAGGCTGACAACATTTTGGCGTACAGAGAACAAGTCATGATCAATCCTGGTGAAACGGCATGTGATGTTGACACAACCCACAGCATGATTTGCAGTTCATGGCTAAGATTAAACAAATTTCTTCTATTCCAATGCAAGAAAAAGACAACCAACTAGTGGTCAGCTAGTGTTTTTTTTTCTAGAGATTATTTTTTAAATATTATAACCTTAAAGGATTAGTTCACTTCAGAATTAAAACTTCCTGATAATTTACTCAGCCCCATGTCATCCAAGATGTTTATGTCTTTCTTCAGTCGAAAAGAAATAAAGGTTTTTGAGGAAAACATTCCAGGATTTTTCTCCATATAGTGGACTTCACCAGTTACCAACAGGTTGAAGGTCCAAACTGCAGTTTAAATGCAGCTTTAAGGGGCTCTACACAATCCCAGATGAGGAAGGAGTCATTTTCTAAAAAAATAAAAATTATATACTTTTCTAGCTCTGTGATGTGCCACGCATTACGTAATTATGTTGGAAAGGTCACGCATGACACAGGGGCGCGGGAAGATGTTTTCGGTTGGGGGGTGGTATTTTATATACTTAATAAAAATAAGCATTTATTAAGTATATAAAACGCGTCAAAACTCCGGGAAACAACAAGCATATCGCTGAGAAAAAAATAAAAATAAAAAGCTGAGAACACTGCATAGCCCATACACCAGGACATTTGACTGCACATGGGAAATACATTAGCCTCAGCGTTTAACAAATAAAAAGTATAAAACTTTTTTTTTCAGTACATCCGAAATTTCCATGTTCCACTTTTAAGTTACATGTCACCTAGCCCTAGCCACAACCTACAGATCCCAGCATAAACGGTGATACATTATAAGATTTGTTATTAAAGTATCAACAACATTCAGAAAAATAAAAGCAAGCACAGGCAGTGGTGCGTGCATGATTTGGAATGGCAGAATACGCGCAACGAGCGCTTCCTTTATAATCACTAAAAAGATGAAAGTTCGTCGCGATCTCACAACGCTTCAATGACTGTACGATTCTTTAATAATAAAATCTACACTTTTTTTAATCAGGATTTGCCAGCATGCAAAGCATTCAGTGCTGAACAAAAACTCCGGCGTTTTGAGCGGTGAGTGGATCCTAACATCTCATTGTGTTCCAGAAATCAACAGATTTGTCTGTGATTGGCTACATTACTCAACGCTGCAAAACACGTTATTGGAAACTCTGCCTATGCTTGAGCCCGTAAAGCATTTTTATTAGATCTTAGTTGTTCTTTTAAAAAACCAACAACATTTTTATAGCCAATTTAAAGTGTTCATTACAAACAAATTAGTAAATCATAAAAATGAATAAATGTAACTGAACAAAAATTTGTGGTGCATTTACTGTCCTGTGAAAACAGGGGGTGCTGCAGCACCCCTACTTCCCACGCCTATGGCGTGACATCTCATTTCACTAGATAAGACCCTTATTCCTCATCTGGGATCTTGTAAAGCCCTTTGAAGCTGCAGTGAAACTGCAATTTGGACCTTCAACCTGTTGGTAACTGTCGAAGTCCACTATATGGAGAAAAATCCAGGAATGTTTTCCTCAAAAACCTTAATTTCTTTTTGACTGAAGATAGAAAGACATAAACATCTTGGGTGAGTAAATTATCAAGAAATCTTAATTCTGAAGTGAACTAATCCTTTAAAGTGATTAACGGTCAATATTTAAATTCTGAACTTCTTTAAATAAAGCTCTACCAGAGTGAATTTAGACATCACAATTACAGTATGTAAAATGGATATTCATTTGCTTAAGATGTATTAAATCTGTTTTGTTTTTTTAAAAGATTAACATTGTTTTTTTTAGTGAGCGTTCAATGACAGAAAATGTAATTTAAATGTAAAACTGGAAAGATTAGGAGGATCTACAATTAAATATACAATATTAAAACATTCACATACCTTCATACCTGGAAATATCAAGCCGAATTAATTACAGCTCTACCCTTGCTCATGCAAAGTTAATTTATATTAACCAGTAACAAATTAACTTATGAAGAAACAAACGTTGATGCTGACTGGTTAATTTTTTTAATCTGCCTTAATGAGTTGAATCCCGTACAAAGGTTATATTCAAATTTAAAGACCTAAATCCTGGTGAGAGTGGTCAGTGAGCTGAGACAGCCAATGATATCCATCCCTCCAGCTCACCCCACTCACTGACCAGATCTTCAGCAGGTGGACAGACACATAGCGGACTGGAATAGAATGATTGGATCCTGGATCTGATCCCATTATCTTTGTAGTATTTGTTATCAAACTGACCTCTGCTTACTAAAAGGACACCTTATGGCAAGTTGACCTGAAAGCACACTTTCAAAGTATACATCAATACTACTGAGTGGCTGTGATTCCTTTACAAATATTAGCATAATCCATTGATGAGTTTGTCATGTCAACTACACCTTTGAAAGTCCAACTTTTTGTAAACACAACGCGTTGACGTGTAGTTTTAAGTGATTTCAAGGTCAGATAAAGAACCATCATAAAACATTAATAAAAGACGTTATCTAATAGTTGAGACTGATTTCGATAATAAAACCTACCACTAATATATGCAATATATCTGCACTAATTTTAGGCGCGATCACATCATCCTCAAAATGCCGTCTAGGCACGACACAGCTCTAGGTTTTGACACACTACACGTGTTCCGTCCATCACCGCGGAAACAGCTCAGTTTAATCAATGAAACACGTTAAATTTCACCCAGATCGCTTTGATTAATGGAATCAGGTAAAGCTCTTTTATCCGCCTAGTCTGATCATTTGAATGTGATGATGACGACGATGGCGCTCTTTGTTGGATGTGAAACGTCAACCGCAGCATCATCATCATCATGACAGGGTGCCAAGACATGCTTTTCCCTCACCTAGCACAACATCAATAAATTCTGTACTAAAACTCAATTTACACACTTTAATCATCATTCAGACCCAGTAATGACGTGTAGGCTAATACTCAGATTTGATGAAACACCCTGACGTTAGCCGGCTAGCGCTCCCTTTATCTCATTTTCACCATCTATAAAGTTGTCGCAGTAAACAATAAAAAAATATATATATAAAAACAATTTATCTCCTCATTAAGCAGCTCTGAGGTATTAACAAGTATCGTAATGTAAAAGTAGCTGGCTAGAGAATGATGCTCGTTAAATCTTACCGGCGTTTAGTCTCTTACCTCCGGAGCCGGATCGACTGCTTGAATCTACCCCTGCCAAGCGCAATGACCGACAGTTACCTCCAGCGCGTGCTGCTACACCCGGAAATATTACGTCATCTGACTCCATATTTTTCAGCCAATAGTCGTCTAGACAGTAAAGCGAAAGAGCATCATTCACTTCCTGTTGCTGTTAGTGCACTTCAGGTCACGGCTACAATGATTCTAGTGATAATATTAATAATAATAAATTAAAAATTCTCTTTCTGTAGTTTCTCGGTGAAAAGTTAATTGTAACGTCCAAATCATATTCTAGACAGTAAAGTAAGAGAAAGTATTGTTGGTGTTTTAGGATAATATAACTCAGGATATTAATATTCTATTTATTATTTTTATTTGTTAATATATAAATTAATATTAATCTAATATTATTGTTCTGTAGTTATAAAACTATAGTAGCATATGGAAAGCATCAGAGGTGTAAGTGACAGAAGGCTCACCGGAAATGTTACAACACAACGGTTTGCTCATTAAGATCAGTTTTATTAGCTCATATTTACATGGTGATATAAAAAAATCCAGAGTTCCATGACTGCACAATGCACTGTTGCTATGTTCGTAAATGCAGTGGATTGTACCACAAGCTCCAAGTCCATTTAAGCAGGATCACTTTTTGCCTTCAACCATGATGATGTGGTAGCCAAACTTTGTTTTCACAGGAGGATCCGTGTATACAGGTTTGTCCATAGTGCTGATGGGTAGTGCAAACGCTGCATCCTGAAATGGTCCCACCATTGATCCTCTTGTCATCCAGCCAAGGTCACCCTGTCATATGCAAACCAAAACTTTAAGCTATACAAGCTGCCATTAAGATATTTAGGCTGTCTTGATACTTCAGCAGAATTTGAATAACAAATTACGGAGTAGCGGTTAAAAAAAACAAAACTGTAAAACAAACATTATATACATTTCTGAACGTACTAGGCAACAGGTTCTTCCGGGTGACTTCTTCCAGACACTTTTTATAATTTATTTAATATTATTATTATGAATCTTTTATATAACTTATTTTCATCAGATTTTGAATAGTGAGAATGTAGGATAGCAAATTTCATTGTCAACAAGTATCATTGTATGCTGTATTTGTGGACAAATAAAACTGTTCTAACAGTATATGACACAGAAATTGATTTATTATGAAAAATTCTAATGTTATATCTAATAATATGGGTTCAGTGTTCAGTGAAAATTATATTTTGAGGGATCTGCATGGATAGAGCATTGAATGGCATCTTCTGATAAAAAAAACAACAACAACAAACAGTACCCATAGGAACTATAGGAATTATTATTTCTCATATCATGCAAGTGTCACATTACTGCTACTAATACACTGTTATATACACATGAGAAATGTCTTACTCCTTGTCTGGCTTTGTCCTCACTGTATTGTGCTGCCACCTCACTGAAGCGCATACCAGATTTGAGTTTCTCCATGGCTTCCATACACTTGCCATGCTTTTCACACAGAATATGCCGAACCTATTAGAAAACAGACCAAAAAAAAAAAAAAAGATATAACCAACAAAAATATAATTTAAATAGCGGTTTGACGGTGACAATGAGACTTCACATCATTCATTATAAGGGCTTCTGGGACACCTTTGCATATTTGCAAACAAATTTGCATATTGTACTATAATAACACATTAAGATGGAAAAATGTAAAGCAACAGTAGACAATGCTAATACAAGCAGCTGAAATGTAAAATAAAAAGTGAAAAGGTTATTTTAATTTCATATAATGATAACATAACATTTATAAATGAACAATTAACATGTAATAAACATTTATAAACTACATTTTATAAATGTAATCATATCCATAATATTCATATTATCATATAAATGTACACTCAAACCAAAATTTATTAAGACACCTTGAACATTTCATTCATTAATTCAGTTTATTCACTATAGTTTAAAAAATGGTAATAAAATATGACAAGATCTCAGAGTTAAACTGTGTCAGATAACACTTAATTAAAACATGGTCAGGTCAAAGTGTCTGAATAATTTTTTGTTCCAAATTTTTATCAATTTTACTGGTAGTCCACTTTATGAAGAATTTTTGGGTATAATATGTCACAGTTTACTTTATTTCGCTATCCTCACTTACATAAATGAACTATAGTGTCCTGCACCCACTAGTAAAAAATATACCAAAAATATCTGAATAATTTTTGGTTTGACTGTATGTTCATTGGAACATACACAGAGTCAGTGTATTTTTATGTTTTCTAAATGTAATGTGTTGTATTATAAACACTTCAGAGTTTGTAAAAATACAACTTCCAACAGATATCCATTACTTTTTCATAAATTAAAAAAAAAAAAAAAGTAGCTTGAATGCCTCTGCTCTCAACCACTTCCTTCTGATCACACTGCAAAAAATAGTCTAAAGATTTTTATATAAAGATGTATTCACTAGAGATACAAAATAAAATAAAATATGAAGTCTTGTTTTCTGTTAAATGTATCAAAATAAAGTGAGTTTATGCTTAAAATAAGAACAATTATCTGTCAATGGGCTCAGAAAAACCAGTTTAATTCAAAGTGAAGTTTTCATAACTCACTGACAGACATTTGTTCTTGTTTTAAGCATAAACTCACTTCATTCTGTTCAATTTTTCAAGACTTCATTTTATATTTGAATCTCAAGAAAGTACCAAAGATGTTTATAAATTTATATTGGAAAACAGGACAAAAATCTGATGAAGATATACTTTTTTTTGCAATGCGTGCAACATTTAATGTCATAACTTTATGAATTTAAGACTTTCTGCTCTGATTAAAGACATTTTTAAGGCCATAATTTGTGTAAGGGCGAATTAAGCATTTTTTAAGACCCGCAGAAACCCTGATTTTTTTTTTTAGAATATTTTGAATTAATTTTTAACATTTAAATTTTCTGCGTTCATTTTAATTTTAAAGTTGTTATATTTAATAGTTTTTGTGTTATGTCTATACAGTTTGTATTCATTTGTATTTCAGTTTTAGTATATTATTCTATATATACTACCGGTCAAAAGTTTGGACACGGTAAGATTTTTAATGTTTTTAAAAGAAGTTTCGTCTGCTCACCAAGGCTGCATTTATTTAATTAAAAATACAGTAAAAACAGTAATATTGTGAAATATTATTACAATTTAAAATAACTGTTTTCTGTTTGAATATATTTTATAAAGTAATTTATTCCTGTGATCAAAGCTGAATTTTCAGCATCATTACTCCAGTCTTCAGTGTCACATGATCCTTCAGAAATCATTCTAATATGCTGATCTGCTGCTCAAGGAACATTTATTGTGTACAATTGTACAAAATATTTGTATAATATTTTTTTTTTTCAGGATTCTTTGATAAATAGGAAGTTCAAAAGAACAGCATTTATTTGAAATATAATCTTTTGTAACATTATAAATGTCTTTACTGTCACTTTTGATCGATTTAATGCATCCTTCCTGAATAAAAGTATTAATTTCTTTAATTTCTTTTAAAAATTCTTACTGACCCCAAACTTTTGAACGGTAGTGTATAATGTTACAAAAGCTTTGTATTTCAGATAAATGCTGTTCTTTTGAACTTTCTATTCATCAAGGAATCCTGAAAAAAAAAAAAATACACAACTGTTTTCAACATTGATAATAATCATAAATGTTTCTTGAGCAGCAAATCATCATATTAGAATGATTTCTGAAGGATCATGTGACACTGAAGACTGGAGTAATGATGCTGAAAATTCAGCTTTGATCACAGGAATAAATTACTTTATAAAATATATTCAAACAGAAAACAGTTATTTTAAATTGTAATAATATTTCACAATATTACTGTTTTTACTGTATTTTTAATTAAATAAATGCAGCCTTGGTGAGCAGACGAAACTTCTTTTAAAAACATTAAAAATCTTACAGTGTCCAAACTTTTGACTGGTAGTGTATATATTTTATTTCAGTTAACATTTATTTACGATTTATGATTTTAGTTAACTATAATAACCCTGCAGTATACAGATGTTTACCTTTACTGCTGTACCTCCTTTCTGAGCCTTCTCCTTCTTATCACTGTCCCCACTGCCTGAAGCAGCAGCCCCTGCAGAAATACAAATCTATGTTAGCATCTAAACAGTACAACTAGGCAACTATGATATTTATCCATTTATAATATGTAAATCTTGAAATTATCCACAATAAGCGAATCACACATTCTGGCCACATTCTTCACGTATTTCACACTTACTAGCAAACTTGAGAGCAGAGTATAACAATGTTTACAATCGGTTAGCCACAAACACTAGCTAGCTAGCACTTCAGCAAATATTAGTGCAACAGTCAAAACACATGCTTATACATTTGGATATGGTGTTTGTTAAATTTTATTGGTGTAGCATCATATATTTGTTGTTTACCTTTAGCACCTTTGCCACCCTTTCCTTTTGGTGGCATTTTCTATCTCCTTGTATCGGATGTGTTTCCACTCAACCTTAGCTAGCAGCACACGAGCTAGTAACTGACTGATTTTCACGCGGTTAGCCTGAAAATTGCATGTCAGCTTTTTTCAGTATACAGTTTTACAGTATACGTTATTTCAGTCTGTATTGAGCAATAAATAACACGTGCAAATGCAACAACTGCACCCGAATATAAGAAAATATAATACAGTGTAAATGTATAGCTTTGCGCAGACATGAGTGGAAAGGATGAGCTTTGAACACATTTTAACAGACATGAACAGTTTTGTGTTTTCACTTTAACGATGATCGTTTTTTTTTTTATTTTTTATTATTATTCATGGTGATGACCAGTATATGGGTTAATATTATTTGACTACAACTGAATTTTGACTTTTATTTTTAAAACGGATTATAATAGTAGGATTTTCGATTACATTTATGCGCAAATGTGTCCACGCGAGGATGCTCGTGAACAACCGAACGCCGCAGAGCCACATGATGACGTCCAACTAATATAGCCTACTTTTGTAAAATATATATAGATTTTTATTGCAGAAAAATCATTAAAATGCTCGATATGATTAGTTTTGCGCAGTTATATTTTACATTAGCCTAGGCATTTGTCATTTTAATCAAGTTATTCGGCTTTAGGCAGATATAGCTCGGAACGAATCAGATTCCCTTTTGTTGAGAATGAGCTGCCATGGTAACAGGAAGACAACACAGCCGCCTTCTGCTCCTGACACGAGAAACGACGCATTATCTTTAAAAAAAAATAAAAAAATACATAATTTAATTGAGTTTTTCTGTCAATATGGCATGATGACGCAAAGGTAATAAAGATTTTAAAGATGTTTGTTTTCAAAAACGTTTGTTTCAGCTGTCGCTTTGGCTAGTTGGCAGACTCAACCAGTTTATTAATTGGAGGATCATATAATAACTGTTTGCCAACATATCAGGTGTTTCTTTTAGACAGACATTTTCATATCCGGCAGATAAATGTTAATATAATCATATCCAGCTCTCACCGAGACAAAAGAAATGTTTCTGCTACCAGTAAGGGCATAAAGAAGATGTTTGGTGAATGAATAGGACCAAGACATGGAGAAATATGAGAAAGTCCTGACTCTTGGCAGAGGAGGAGCAGGTGTTGTGATGTTGATGAAACATGTTGATACAAAGAAATTATGTGCAGTCAAAAGAATACATGTGGACAGTTCCCGAAAAACAAAGACTAAAGATGTTGTGTTGCAAGAAGCAGATATTCTCAGGAGCTTGAAGCATCCTCATATTATAACATGGATTGAAACTTTTTTTGACACAGCTAATGAGAATATTTACATTGTTATGGATTATTGTGATGGTGGAACACTGGATGACCACATTAAAGAGCAGAAGAGTGGGGAATACTTTGCAGAATGCAAAATTATGGACTGGTTTGTGCAAGTTATCATGGCCGTCAGTTATATCCACTCTGAAAAGATCCTTCACAGAGATATCAAGCCTTCCAATGTGCTGTTAACCAAGAGAGGTGTGATTAAGCTTGGGGATTTTGGGATATCAAAGATTATGAACCACACTCTGGATATGGCCTCCACCTGTGTGGGAACCCCCAGTTATCTAAGTCCTGAACTCTGTAAGGATGTCCCATACAGCACCAAATCTGATATATGGGCTATTGGCTGCCTACTATATGAGCTTTGTGCTCTCAAACCAGCTTTTGAAGCTAAAAATCTCCTAAGTCTGTTTTACAAGATCATAAAAGGGGAGTACATCAAGGCCCCCGAGAGGTATTCGGAAGACATCCATGCATTAATCGGGAAAACGCTGTCCTTGGTTCCTGAGAACAGACCGAGTGCGAGCAGCATACTTAGTATGACCTTCGTGCAAGAACATCTGGGAAACTTCATTGAGCATCAGGAGAAAGAATTTATAAAAGTGAATGCTGAATCCAGACCTCAAACAAAAGAAGGCTTAATTGTAGAAAATGCATCAATGGAAAGCAAAACAGATAGTGCCTCAGCTGTCTCTGACAAGACACTGAAAACAGAGACATCACCCAGTTCTGAGGAGGAAATCATCCATGAAGGAACAGAATCTGATTATTCAGAGGACTTTGACGAACATGATAGCTATGCGTCCTCCGAGGATGTTTCGAGGGAAGATGTCTCCTCCAGCCTTGCCAATGTGGTTGAAGAGGCATTTGAGGAATCTAGCGGTAAGGGTGTAATGTAATCATTAATAATCTTTTCCATTGTTTTATTATTATTATGAGGCAACATCCAAGGAAACAGGCATGGGCTGTAATCTTTGCATGTATTTTTTATGACAGTTGTGTCTGATGATGAAGACATCTCTGAATATCCAGATGACTTTGAAGAAGCTGAGGATGATGACCTGGCTGAGGTGGTCAGCTATGCCAGAGATGCCATGAACTGTGTTTCAGAAAATGATGTATTTGATGTGGAACTGGAGCTCAAAGATGCAGGCGGTTTCTCTGTCACAATGAAACTGTTAAAAGAGAAATACATGGGTAAACTTGCACATATAAAATTGTTAACACTTTATTTTGATGGTCCACTTTAGACATTCTACTAACTATAAATAAATTTGCAACCAAATGTCAACTTATTATACTAACCCTAACACCTAACCTTAACCTAGCTGTCTACTTCAGTCGAGTTAGTTGACATGTAGTTGCAAAGTTACTTATAGACCTTATTCACAGCAGCGCCATCTTTGATTTTTAACGGGAATGAAAGCGAAGCTGTGAGGGATTGACATACATCTCTTCAGTAGGTTGTACTGTTATTTAATGTGTTTTTTGATTGTTGCTGACAAAACACTGCAAAAATATCCTAAGAAATTTCAACAGACAAAAAACTCCAGAAAATTATAAGTGTTCTAGGAGCTTTATTCAACTTTTTACCTCGCTTTCATATCTGTCATGGCGCTGCTCTAAATAAAGGCCTATAGTTAGTAGAATGTCTAAAGTGGACCATCGACATAAAGTGTAACCATAACATTTTATTATAGGTTGATTATTTTTCCTTTATTCACTTGATTTTTGTTGTTTCTTTCCTTGGTTTGTCTTAATTATATTTTGCTTCAGTGATTAATTTAAAGGGTTAGTTCACCCAAAAAATCATTAATTACTCCCCCTCTTGTCGTTCCACACCCACAAGACCTTCGTTCATCTTCGGAACACAAATTAAGATATTTTTGATGAAATCCGAGAGGTATCTGACTCCTTCATAGACAGCAATTTAACGACCACTTTCAAGGTCCAGAAAGGTACTAAAGACATTGTTAAAATAGTCGACGTGACTGCAGTGGTTCAACCTTAATGTTATGAAGTGACGAGAATACTTTTTGTGCGCAAAAACAAAACAAAAATAAAGACTTTATTCAACAAATTTGTCTCTCCCCTGTCATTCTCCTATGCTGGTTACCTTCAGCCTATCCATGACGTTCTACGTCAGAATGCCGACTCATTATTGGCCGGCTCCTGCGTCATCATCAGACACATGCGTCGTGCTGCTCACGTGAACAGCGTCGGCCAATACTGAGCCAGCATTCTGATGTAAAGCGCTGAATGTAAACAGCTTACAAGAATGACACAGAAGAGAAGATATTGTTGAATAAAGTCATTATTTTTGTTTTGTTTTTGCACACAAAAAGTATTCTCATCGCTTGATAACATTAAGGTTGAACCACTGCAGTCACGTAATGATGTCTTTCTGTACCTTGAAAGTGGTCGTTAAATGGCTGTCTATGGAGGAGTCAGATACCTCTCGGATTTCATCAAAAATATCTTAATTTGAGTTCCGAAAATGAAAGAAAGTCCTACAGGTGTGGAACGATATGAGGGTGAGTAATTAATGACTGAATTTTAATTTTTGGGTGAACAAACCCTTTAACAACCTACTTCAAATTTAATGTTAACAGTCAAATGAGATTTTGTTTAAATCAAGGTTGCAGTGGTCTAAATTAATGATTTGGAGAGCATTTATTGTTTCATAGCATTTGAATATATATACACAGAAATATCTGTATAGTTCTGAATACTGTTTGCCAACAAATCAGTGTCTCTGCATAGGTAAGTAAATGCTGTTCTGCTTTCTGGATTTATAGAGGATGTTGGAGCCTCAGTCTATGAGGAAATCAGTGAGCACTTTCTGAATGGCCTCACGCCAGAAGACCTGCAGCCACAGTTCCAGCACATGATCGGGACAGACCATCTGGAGACCTGCTACCTCATTTTCAACCTTGACCAAGAGACCACATGCTGAATCATGCCTGTCCAATTTAGAGAAAGTAATTTCCTTGTTTTAAAAGTCAGTGCTGATGTAATGATGAACTATTCTATAACTATATGAAGCATTCAGTGTATATTAAGCACAGCATTTTGTAATATGTAATGAATTATAACTGACATTATAAAATTGTTTGATCTTATAGATATTTAACATCAAGAAACTTTTAACTAAGCATTCAGTTTTGAAAGTGTTACCTAGTATAACCAGTAGGTGGCACTCTATAGTAAGAAAATGTGTAGTTTGGTGTTACACACCAATTCAGAAAAGTAGTTTTCTATCTTGGCATTATTAGTCATATCACAATGACTGAAGTCTAAAACTGCTGCCTTTCTAAATAACCTATATAGTGGATGCAAAAATGTCCGTGGCACCCATTTCTCTACATTTTTATTTACAAAAATCATTCAACGTATCCATTAAACAACGCTTGTAATGTGAAAGCAGTGGAGAATATCATTTGAACATGCTGTGCTTTCACTCCACTATTGAAATGTAAAAAAGAAGACATTTGTGGAATCTGTAAATTTATGGGTCACAGCTGCAGTTGTTTTCCGCTTAAGGCGTTTTCCCTTAAACTTGTCCAGATTATTCCAAGAGGGAATTAGTCAGTGTGATAGAGAAACTGCCATGTGTAACTGTGTGAATGACCCTTTCATTTAAGAATGTTCACATTCTGCCCCTAGAGGAAAGTGTGTTATCAAGCCAGCAGCAGTATAGGAAAGCTGCATCAATTATACATTTAGCCAGTATAAAATGAGATCGGTCTCCTCACAGAATGTAGTATTTTTTGTCTGTTTTAATATATCTAAAAAGGTATTAATTTTATTTTGATTTTTCTAAAAACTGGATCAGTCCCTGCCAGGTAGGGCTGTTTTTGTTGTGTATCATGGTATGAGAAATGCACTTTGGTAAACTTAAGTTATCCACTGTAAAGAAAAACAACTCTGAACATTAAAAATGTAAAGTCATTCCCATTAAACATTTATTTTTAATGCAATGTTCTGAAAGGAGTAAAACACAGACTTAGGAGTCATTCAGGATAGAGCTTTAAAAAAAATTTCCATAAGTCTGATGGATTATGTAGCATGTTTCGTTATTTATCTACCTATGCATTTGGATGAGAGACCAGAATAGATGCACACAGATCTGAGACCACTTTAAGTAGCAATCACCTCTATGCCTTGTCACTTTAAAACCTGTCAATATTTCATCCATAGTAAAACTAGCTACCAGGAGAGCTTGTCACTTGTGACTTCAGGGATTTGTACAAAGTTTGATGCATTATTGATTGATTTCTGCACGAGTGCTCCACCCTTTAGCTCAACTTTCTTCTTGATTTTTTTTTTGTTTTGTTTTTGTTTTTTTTGTTTGCATATTATTCAAAAATGAGGCTAGGATCCTAATTAAGAGTATTTGTTTTTGAGTTGGAGTGTTGACATGAAATTCTAAAAAAAAAAAAAATATCATTTGATTTTTTCTTTATTCTCTTGTATTGTTGTTTTCCATGTGTCCTAATTATATTTTACTTCATGAACAACCTGCTTTCAATCATCATGACAACTCTCTGAATAGTTTTAGCATGTTATTGAATATGGCACTGTTAAAGTATTTGGTTTTGGAGGTGTAAACTTAAAAACAAAGAGAGCTGGATCCAAATGCTGTGAGTTTTATTGACAAAAATAAACATAAACAAATCAAACATGAAGACCAGAGAGGCAGGAACTAAATGAGTGCACCAAACATAACCAAACCTACATCCATGTAGGAACATGACTCGACCAAGAACACAAGAAACTAGGCTACTGATGGGCGATTTCTTCATGAAGCTTCGAATCTTTTGTTTCGAATCAGTGGTTTGGAGCGTGTATCAAACCGCCAAAGTCACGTGATTTAAGTAAACGAGGCTTCGACACGTCATAGCGGTTTCGAAACGTTTTGAAATTTCAATGGTTCTCCGCTGGGGGCGATCTCTGTGAACCATGAATCAAGCGGATTCACTGAGATCGCCCCCCAGCGGTGAACCATTGAACAAGTATCTATAGATGGGTTTTTACCTGATCTCGGATCAGTTTTATACATTTGTAGACGTTTTAATTAGATATTAGTATAATTAAAAAGAATATTAGTAGTTAATAGCCTCTTATTGGCCTGTTTAGTTGAGCCATCCATGGAACAAACAAAAGAAGTCCTGATAAAAGAACTGATAAAAGAACACATATTATACAGACACTTGATATTTAATCTTACTAGATGATTAGTTAATTGCATTTGATAGATTTTACTTTCAATAAAATGTTTGAAATGGGTCTGTAAAAGTTTTTTTTATGCATGTTTGGCCTGAGTTTTTGCTGCATTTACACTGTTCTGACCAGCAGGGGTCACTAGCTTGTGTGGCGTTTCGAAAGCTTCGAAACAGTGAATCATTTTGCGAAGCAATTGGTTCAATTTAGTCGAAGCTTTGAAAAGCTTTGTTTCTCCCATCACTACAAAAACACTGCTATTTAGAGGTAACTGGCAAACAAGACACACCTGGGGACAACCAAAGAACAAACCAACAAGAACAACTACAAAGGACTACAAAATATGCTGCAGAACAGGAAATAACATAAAAGTCCACACAAAACTAGGGGAACACAGGCGGACTAGATCTGCTGTTAATTATTGCTGCTGCTGCAGAGCACGTATGGACTTGCTACTGCTAATAGTTACACAGACACACTGCTGTGAGCATATAAGATCTGCTGCTGCATAAACAGACATACATAAATCCTCTAGCATATCTAGGCAGGTGGAGCTGGGGAGGTGGAGGGTTTCAGAGGAACCAGATTATTTAAATGTTGAGCAAGCAATCTCACTGGCTGCAGGATCAGCAGAGGCCAATTAGCTTGTGCCATGCAGTAATGATGTGATTGCTTGCAGACTGCATTTTAAAGACCTATCAGCCTACGCCCCATTGAGTTTCATTCATGACTAAACTAATTATATATATATATATATATATTTTACTATATTTTGTATTCGAGAATATTTTAAGATGTTTTAACATGCAAACTGATTGAAAACTTTTGTTTTACATCAATGAGCTTTGTATGCTGATTACTGCAAATATTCAAATATCTGTCATTATTTTTTTTACAGGCCATATGTTATAATCAGTGTTGGGAGTAACTCATTACAAGTAATGTAATCAGATTACCTTTTCAAGTAACGCATTACTTTTTAAATTTACAACAAAATATCCAAGTTACTTTTTCAAATAAGTAATGCAAGTTACTTTTTCACATTTATTGACCGACAGCTGTCCTGTCCTCATTTTGAGAGAAATAAAGGTCAGAGTTGTTGTGCGCTGTGTAAACATGATGGTTATTGTAGTTCTAGACTAAATGTGAGCAGGCATTTACTCATCTCACTTGCACAAAAACATTCAGTATTCCTCATTATGAATAAAAACAGTGAAATGCAATCTCAGAATTTTTGCAAACCTGTAATAATTAACTACATTAAGTTATACAAATATACTTTATGTATTTAATCTCACTTTATTAACCAATGTCTTTGCTGCTGACCTTCAATGATCTAATTCAACCATACTAATAAGCAAAAATTACTTTAGATTAGATTTAGAAATAAGAGTGTTGAACTTCCTTCTTCTGTATCCTGTTCTTCTTTATTCCAGAATGGAAGCACAGCTGAAAGGTCTGTACAGCCCTCTACTGTACAGGCATTAATATTCATTTCAATTTTGGTGTGAAAGGGCCTTAACATTTGCCAAAAAAAATATAATTTTTTTTGTTATTAAAAGACAAACAAGCAAGTTGTTACGGAACACTGACTCACAACAATGTAGAAATAAATATGAGTATTTATTGATTGTGGCAGGTAAGCAAACAGGCAGGTGAGTATAGCAGATAATGCAGGAATGCAATAATGAATGGTAATACTGACAGTTCTTTGTAATGCAGGTGGTTTGAGGAGATTGTGGATGTGAACAGCTGGGCACACACTTCAGTGAAGAAGATGGAGTTGGGAAGCAGTCCTGGAGATGAAGACGCTGGAGCTACGGTGCATGAAGGTAAGTGAGTCCCACTCGAAAGCAAGACCAGACAAAGTGCCAGTGTGAAGTGTGTGCTTGTATGCTGCAGTGATGATGATGTGATGACGATCAGGTGCGGGTAATTAGTACTCTGGAGATTGTGATCTCTGTGACTGGGTGGTGATGGAGCCTGGCCGATCTCTGACACAAGCCCAGCCCAGGTGAGAAAAAGAAATGCAAAAGTAGTGTAACACATTACTTTTCATAAAAAGTAACTAGGTAATGCAACTAGTTACTTTTTTAGGGAGTAACACAATATTGTAATGCATTACTTTTAAAAATAACTTTCCCCAACACTGGTTATAATCTTTATCCGGCAAACAGCCTCATGTTTATTGGTTTGCCAGACTTATTCAGGAAAGTGCTATTTAACAGTCATGATATTCCAAAGAGAAAGGAAGTGCTGCAGAGAGAATGGAAGGAAACTCAGGCAAACATGTTTCCCTTGACCTTTAATAGACAGCACATGTCTGGCCGACATTGGTGTGAGATTTCTTTGATAGATAGCATAGATTACCATACTGCTTCTCACACATGTGTTCCATTGAAAGCTGGATGTTTAAATTCCTTATTTGCTTATCAGAAAATATTTGTATGGGAAATTCATTGGTTCCAGCAGTACTCTAAATCTCACTTGGCTAGATTCATTCAAGACCTCAGGAAGTAAGTTAAGAAAAACATTAACAAGCTCACAGCATAAAAATTTTGTCCTTCTTCCAAGAAGAGTATTCCTACAAACAATAATAACCTGCAGGCTGACTGTTTTATGTCACAGCTCTAAAATATTGATGTGCCATTGTTTCCGGTGAAACAGCCTCACTGGAGACCAGTGAGTATTAGAGAAGTGAGGTGGAAGATGGTGACAGTAGCCTGCACTCTAACCTGCTCCGGATGCGTCTCCAGGGATGGCACAGATCACAAACTACATCTCCTTGTGAAAATCCGCCCTATTTTAACCTAAGACCAGAGGGACTAAAAGCAGTGCTGAAAATTACATCTATCTCATCAGCTACGACTGTGTATGAAAGCAAATTGTTTCAGTGGAAGAGTAAAAGCCACTTATATGGGAAAGGTTGATGGCACTTTACCTGATCTCACCATCTTAAGCTGACGCTAGGTTAAAAATAACTATGACAACGGCTGTCTGAACGGCTTATATCAGGACTATACAACATGAATCTAACCATGAATCTGTACACCACAGATTTATATTACAGTTCAGCTGTTAAATATATGGGTGTTATTACTTTGAATAACCATATGTTCCAATTAAATGTTATTTAGAAAATATGGAAAGCCTGTTTACTCCTCATAGTACAAAAAATGAAAAAGTAATTTGCGATGATCACACAATGTGACTTTACATCTTGCAAGTTGCAATATTGTTTCTCATAATTGTTTTATAATGTGATTTTACATGCTGAAATATGACTATATTTTATTCTACACAATGTGACTTTAAAGCTTGCAAATGGGACTTTGTTTATCATAGAGAATTTATAACTCACAATATGACTTTATATCTCCCAGTAGTGATTTTACCTCACAATGTGACTTTAAACAACGCGCCCTGTTTCACATTAACAGAGAAAATGTAAAGTGGAAAGTTTACTAAGAGTGAGAACAGCGTTCACGTTTCCCCTTACCCTGCATGACACGTTAATCACAAATGATGAGAGCAGGTCGAAAGCAATTACATGTTAGAAAGCGATGTCATGGCACATAATTTCACTTTATTACCTGACATGAAGGAGACCTTGAGGTGTGAGTCTCGGTTCGATCTCTGCCTAGTCTTAGGGTTGCGGTGGGGCAGTTTAATAAGAGCTATTGTAGATGTCCTTGTAAATGATCAGTGTCAACAGAGTGCACTTTATGGAGTTTGTAGTGTGCTCCTGAGCGGATTATCCAGTGACGAGAGGTGAAAAGGGTCTTTATGCCTTTCAGACGTAAGCTGAAACTGGCAGAATGTAATTTCCAACTTTATATAATTGATTTCATACTCTGACACACCTGCCACAATGTGATAAAATCTACCACATGAGGGATTTCGTGGATATTGCCATTGAAATAGGTATTTTAAGTCATGTACTGTATGGACAGATTTTCTCAGGTTCAGTGTTTTGTCCTTCAGTGACAGTCTCATGGAGAAAATATTTAAAGACCCCTTAGGTTAGGATGCAACAGGGAGCAAGATCGATTTTCCCCCTCAGATCCTTTAATCCAGTTTATTGGAAGTCCAGTAACACTCAGCACAATATTGTGATATTAAAAGGTATTAGTCACATTCTGCTATTGTGGTTGCTGCTCCATAATCTACCTGTGAAGGTATCTCACAGCAGCTGGATCCATATCTCACAGTAAAGGGTGCAGGTCAATTTGGACCTCTCAAAAGTGGAGTGTTTGATCTATTGGAACAGTAATAAGCCTAATGCAGTTTTGTGATCCCTCAGGCATCTCTTCAGCATTAGGATTTCCTTGGTGTTTGTTTTTGATTCACTCATAATTCAAAGTGAAGCTCTCATTGGATGGCCTGACATTTGAAAGCTTAGATGCTTGTGCACATAGAGGAACATGGTAACACTTTTCAACTGCAGATGGCAGTTGTGTGTGTGGGATTAGACTTATCAATGACTAAAAAGAAAAAACTTTGTAACACAATTACAAATTACTTCAGAGTTTGCTGATGTGACAGATATATGCTATACTTACCTTCTATATGGCAGGCGAAATGTATTATGTGTATTATGACCAGATGACTTCCGCCTACTTTCCTACTACTTTTGAAGTGCACATATGATGACTGATGAACATGAGAGAGGAGTTGTGAATAGAGTGGTGCAGGAATGACGTCACTTTGTAGGCCAACCGGCAGTTAGCATCACAGGTTCCCTTGAAAAAAACCAACCCGATTTCACGGCAGTTCATACATATTTTACGAGGTGGCTAATTCATATCAAATCGAACGACCTCACATGTACGAATTTGTAAGTTTTTTTTGCTAATTCGTATGAATTCATACCCCTAATCCTGCCCCTAAACCTACCCGTCAATGGGGTTTAAACAAATTGTATGAATTCCAAGTACAAGTGAGGTCGTACGAATTCATACGAATTAGCCACCTGGTAAAATTGGTCGCGAGATAACGTTGACAAAAACCAATAGGATTTTCCATAGGCTTTTGGATTATCGCAAAAAAAACAACAACAAAAAAACAAGCTCTGTGATCAACAAAAGTTAATGACACTTTCATGTTTTGTCCATCAAGATAATTTTCACACATGAACACAACTTTTATGAATTTTGAAGCCTAATTGCAGTCACCAGAACAAACTACACCACGGTCCTACTACTTCAACGTCACCATCACTAAGCTTCCGGCAACTCGTTCAGTTTTTATCTAAAACATTTTCCCATAAAGCTTGAATTAGATTAGTTTGTAAGAGCACAATTATGAGCATAACAAGGCTGTAAAAGCGGACTTCGGCGTGATGAAGTTTAATGTCCCAACAGCCTCTGTAGTCCCATTTAGTCACTTGTTAGCAACCACCCTTTTCAAGACACGTAACAGCTCATGAGTGTGTAATACTGATTTATTTTATGTCGTAGAATAAAGCGTGAAAGTATCTTGAGCTTGTATTAACCACAAACCTTATTTCAGCCATTTAACCAAAAACCCATTCAAAAAACATTGGGACGATGGAGCCGAAAGTGCTAAAATGCTCTTTTCTGCATTTTGGCCTACAAGTTTACATCATACCTAGGGTGACCATACTTCTTCTTTTTCCCGGACATGTCCTGGCCATGATTTCTGAATTGCCTAAAATGGCTTGAGCCCCTGCCCCTTAATTCATGAAAGTGAAAGTGCCCTTTTCGGTCGTATAGAGGTGCCCCCGGAACGCGATTTCAGAATTCGATTTTTACGCGGAGGTCTGTGCACGCCACTATTCCTATTGACAGTCATCATGCATTATTGCTTTGACCGTTCTCTGTAGATCCCGCCTTCTCGCAAGCCACGATTGGTCGATTATGTACAATGCCTGTACGCTATTGGTCAAATTACTTTTCAGTTATTACCTTCAGCAAGTATGAAAACAAAGCCAAAACTGCAACATTTTAGGCACTTTATAAATCCTGGCCAGGACATGTCCAGGAAAAAGAGGACGTATGGTCACCCTATCATACCTGCACCACTCTATGGCAGTGAAGCGATGCAACTGATGCTGTAGGTCACATGACATGAGGATGTAGAACGTCTGGATTTAATTCATAGGCCCTGTGAGCCACAAGCACCCTTGTGAAATCTAAAATGACAAATGGTACACCCTACAATTTTGTGGACTTCACGATCACACGCACTCAGCAGCCATTGTGACGTGGATTATGTGTTGACTTTGGTTGCAACTTCACTGCCTTCAAAATTGCCAAAGGAACTGTCAATATTTGGTCTAAAATGTACTTTTTTCCAACACTAACTCCTTGATTATTGTATAAAAGCAACATCACACTTTCAATCGTAAACTGTTCCTAACTCCTCCTAACTGGATTTAGATCCAGCATACGTAAGGCCATACGTAGAGCTCACAATGATCAGATTAAGATTAAAAGTTATGAGAATAGAAGAGCTTTGTTTCAACTGAAGCTTAAACTGAAGTGCTTTTTATATTTAATATTGGACAAAGACAAGCAGAACTGACACCCTTCCAATGGTTATTCCTATAGTCTTAAACCATATTTCTCCACGGACCACTTCTCATCTCATTCTACAGCGGAATGAAAACCCATGTTTTTCTCAGTGGGTTGTAGAGGTTTTGTAAGGGCTTTGGAAGCATTCTCACTTGGGGAATCCCATGTTGTGTGGAAACGGCAGAGATTTTGAAGATAAATCTTGTCTAAATGGAAGATCTCTAGAAGGAATTTGATGGACAACTGTGCTTTTCTTTCCAAAATTGCTATCTAAGAATGTGCTGCGCTTACAACTACCACTGGAAGATGTAAAATAAATGTCTATAGGGCAAAAAAAGTTATTACATCAAGTTTAATTGGCCATTATCGAAAAACAGAGGGTGATGATGGCAAGCATCTTCCATGTGCCAGAGTGTGATTGTTCATAACCTTTTCAGAACTCTCTTGCATAATTATGATTAGAGGGGAAGGCAGACAGACACTTTTAACAAATAACCTTTTGCACGGTCACCCATGCAATCATCTTTATGCTTTTTAATCTCAACATCCTTAATCTATATCCTTTAAAAGCCATTTCAGCCGACCTCAGATGCTCTCTCAGTATGGCTGTCTGTGATTTACCCAGCCTGCAACAGTGTGATGCGATCTGTGGTGCAAATGATCTAATTAGTCAAATATCTTGATTACTTAGATCCGAGAAGTCTGCATGTCTTGCTCCTTATGGTGGAAGCTTGTCAATTAGAGAGTTGTTTGCTTTGGCTAATTGTAAATGCGTGAAGGGTTCTTGTCCTTTTACAGAGTGCAGAGGCTGACAGCAGGAGGCTGGGATATAAGCCGCCCTCGTTTGGTAGAAAGAACAAGTCATCTCCAGGGCATGAGGTCAGGTCATCCTCTTTTCACCACTCTTTCTCCTTCAAATGCTCTTTTATCTTTCCATTGATACTGGAAGGAGATGAATCACAATGGCCAGGATATTTCAAATGCAGTTAAGTAAGAATGATGGTTTGGTATAACCACCTGCCACTAATGGAGGTGCAATATTATACAAATTTTATTTTACTTTATTTTAAGGTGATGTAATTACATGTTAAAACATGTATTTACCATAGTAATAACAGTTAATTATGCATAATTACAAGTAACTAACCCTAAACCAAACCCTAACCATAACTCAATAGTAAGTACATGTAGTTAATTAATATTACTTAGTACTTCTTTGAGTAATTACAATGTAACTACGTCACCTTAAAATAAAGTGGAACCTTAGTGTGAATATAGTATGCATTATGCAAAAATGAATTTGGGTGATGGAGCATTTGTTCTGTAAAGATATTTAGTGTGGTCCTTTTAAGGGTATGGGTATACAATCGAGTTAGAGATTAGAGCAGACTTAAGATTTAAGAGCCGATAATTTAATGAACTACTGATATTCCACCATGAAAAACAGAGGCAACTGAGACCAGAAACAAACAGCATGATATAAGTGTTTTTAAAAAGGAACATGTGCATTTACATACATTTACATAGTGTTTTTTAATTAATTACATACATAAATACACTCAAACATTTACAAATGTAACGATGACTGACTCGGTTGAGTATTTGAATCCATGTGCGGAGTTTTATTCAGCACAACAGCACAAACAAAGTTAGATGTAGAGCGGGAAGCATGGTCAAAAAACAAGCAAAGTGTTGATAACAATAGCGGCAGTCCAGACAGCAAACAAATCCAAAACAATAATCCAAAAGTCGAGGTCAGAAACAGGCAGAGAGACACATGCAAACAAAAGGGTAATGAAAACGCTTGGTAGAGACAGGGTAAACTGGCAATACTTCGCAACATGATGTACAAACAACATGGCTTATAACAGGTGTAGACAGGAAGAGAAGAGAGAAGAACCGGCAGTGTTCAGTATTCGGGAGATGGCTCCCTCTGGTGGTTGGAGGAATGGATGGCGGATGTAGATGTTACAACAAACCCAACTGTTATCTAAAATAAATATTTTCTATTTATATATATTTTAAGATGTAATTTATTCCTGTGATGGCAAAGGTGAATTTTCAGCATCATTGCTCCAGTCTTCAGTGTCACATGATCCTTCAGAAATCATTCTAATATGATGATTTGCTGTTCGAGAAACAATTCTGATTCTGATTATTATCAGTGTTGAAAATAATTGTACTGCTTAATATTTTTGTGGAAACTGTGATACATTTTATTCAGGATTCTTTGATGAATAGAAAATTCAAAAGAACAGCATTTACTTGAAATAGATGTAAAGTCTTTATTGTCACTTTTGATGAATTTAATGCATCCTTATTTAAAAGTATAATTTTTTTGAATGTTAGTGTATGTAATATAAATAAATAAAACCATGTTCAATATACATAACATTTTCTAACCTCTGGTTTGCAACATAAGGTTCATCATACAATGCATGAACCTAAGATGCACTGAGAAGAATAAAATCTGTTTAGACATTTGTAACAGTCAGTGTATCATATGTGGATTATTCCCAGGTCACTAGGCATCTCTAATCTCAGCCCTATTTCTTTTTATTTCATGCAGACACAAATAATAATACATTCAACATGACACATTTCCTCAGGAGCAGTTGCAGGGAGCCTCTTCATGAGCTACTTGCCTCAAGAAGAAGAAGAAGAAGAAGAAGAAGAAAAACTATTCTCTCATATCTATGAAAAATAAAATAAATTGATTTATCACTGATGAAAAAAATGAGGACAATAGTTTCAAGAGAAATTCAAGACTGGAATCTATCTCTCAAAGTTATCTCCTTTGAGAGTAGTGGTATATCTTCACAACACAAATTTGACACATTTCAAACCACAGTCTATTGTGATAAAAGCTCAGCTTGATTCAAAGACAAAGTACATCAGAGAGTTCTGAACCACGCAAAAGCCTAAACCAATTTATATCTTTGTTTCTAAATTGCTTTCTTTGTATGTGGTTGCCAACATTGTTTTCAATATTTTTCCAAAATCTAACGCTCTAAAAACTGAAACTGTAGGGGTCTTCAACAGGAGGCCCACAGCTGTACTGCACAGGGGCCTGGCAATGCTACATTTTTGTAAAAAAAAATTGGTAACACTTTAGAATACTGTTTCTTACTTACTGCATAACTAATAGGTAATTCTTTATTAACACTTAAGTCACTACTGTTAAATACTAAGAGTATGTAATATAATTTTTTTAAGTAACAGTTAGCTAATCGATAACTAATGAATTCTGTCATACCTCCTGAAGAACTACTATTAATTATCTACTAATTAATGTTCAAGAAATATAACTATGAAGTAACTACTAATGAACAGAAAATTATTCATTTCATGATTCAATTCAAAATTACTTGAGTAAAATTACAACTACTTTGTACTACTTTGTTACAGTCCACCACTTATTATTATTATTATTATTATGGAAATTAATTATGCATTTACATGCTGCATAATGTACTGCACTCCCAAAAAGACTCATTACAACAAATTGTTCAGAAGTTTTTGCCTGTATGGTGATTAGCTACCTGTTCTGGTGAGAAATCAGCTTCGGAAAGGAACCCCACCCCCACTGCCTTGCCATAACTATCTAACTTACCACAGATATAAAATGTTTTATTTATTTACCCAAACGCTGGGATGAGGCTGTTGAGTCATTTTTGGGTTATTTTTTCAGTGTTGGGTAGTTTTTGTGTTGTTATTGATGAATATATATATCTGAGTCAAAATTATGTGGTAATTATTTATTAATTACTAATGCGTTCCTTAAATCTTCACTTTAGAATACTGTTTCAAGTTCTAAGTAATTACTGCAGAATTATCTAATAATTCTTTATGAATTGCTAATGAGTTCCCTATATTTTCACTTTGGAATACTATTTCAGGTTCTAAGTGGGCTAATTCCTGCAGAATTATCTAAAAATTCTTTCGTAATCACTAATGGGTTCCCTGTATTTTCACTTTAGAATACTGTTTCAGGTTCTAACTAATTCCTATAGAATTATTTAATAATTCTTTATTAATTACTAATGGATTCCCTGTATTTTCACTTTCCCTCAGTCATTGCCTTACTGGAATTTAGTCAATGGTAATGTGACATGCTGAGGAAAACAGACACACTTACAGTACTGTATATGAAATATAAAAACTAATCTGAGATAAGTTGGCTATGGCAAGGCATTTAGAGTGGGGGTGGGGTTCCTTTCCGAAGTTGATTTCTTATAGAACATAATCACAAAATAATTATTTACCACACAGGCAAACACCTCTATAAAATTGATTGTATTTATTAATAATGCATTTTCATAATACTACTACTGATAACATTAGTAAATAAGAAAGGGCCACAACTCATTGTAATTGTGTTTGACTGTTCATTAGTAGTTACTTCATAGTTATATTTCTTGAACATTAATAAGTAGATAATTAATAGTAGTTCTTCAGGAGGTATGACAGAATTCATTAGTTATTGATTAGCTAACTGTTACTTACAGCGTACATGAATTACCTGTAGCAGATGGAGCTAGGAAAGGTGGAGGGTTTCTGAAAGCGAGCTACAACTGCTACAGCAAATGCTGACCAAGTATTTGAATGTTGAGCATGTGAGCTCATTGGCTGCTGATACAGCAGGAACCAATCAGATGTGCCGTATAGAAAATTATGTGATTGCAAGCAGATTGAGTTAAGAACCATCAGCCTGCGCCATCTAGAGTATCATGACAGAACTTTGTATTTTAATGGCTTTGCAATGTAATCATAACATCATACTCCATATTTTACCATATATTAATAAACACATTAATATGGTACAATATGAAGAGCAAAAGCCTTACACCAAAAATATAATAGTAGTCAATACCTTTTTGTGTTTCATCTGTTTCATCTGGCTCAGGGAAAATGGCCCATCACTCAATGTTAGGTGCCATTCTAAGAGCTGTCAGTCAGGAAAACTGCACAGAAATAAACCCAATGTAATACTTATCCACAGGACAAGTGTTAGTAATAAAGGGCTGTTAGGTGCAAATGGTTTAGGCATTTACACAATACACTGTGTGTAAGGTGAAGCAAGTGTGTTAGATTACTTGACTCATGCATCAAATGAGCATGACAGAGGCATAGTAAGACAGTAATATATAATGGGACACAATGAAGTTTGAGCCTTTAGCCAGTGACTTCATAGTGGTTCAACATTATGAAGCAGACTTGACCGTTTGCCCGAAACACAAGGCAAAATCAGTTTAGTTGTATTTCAAAGTGGGTTTACGGAGGTAACACTGCAGCAGAACCTGATTTCACCAAGTACAACATGTTCCACAACATCTTTGTTGATCCTGGATCAACATTCCAATCAACCAATCAGATTTGAGGGACAAGTTTACAGTTTATGTCAAGTTTAGGCTTAGTCATTTTTGGGTTATTTTTTCAGTGTTGGGTAGTTTTTGTGTTGTTATTGATGAATATATATATCTGAGTCAAAATTATGTTAGGCTTACATCCAGGGTTAGGTGCTTCTACATCAGTGTTATTCATCATTATAGGGTTAGGTTTAGAGGTACACTCTAAAAAATGCTGGGTTAGAAATAACCCAAACTAGATTGAAAATGGACAAACCCAGTGATTGGGTTGTTTTAACCCAGAAGTTGGGTTAAATGTTTGACCAACATGCTGGGCAGTTTTATTTAACCCAACTATTGTTTAAAAAGTACTATATGGCTGGCTTAAAATGAACCCAAAAGGGAAATTAAAATCAGACACATAATTACTAGAGGCAACAATAATAATCAAAAGGTGACCATTTATTAATAAACAATTTATTAAATGTTTATTGTTTAATTATTATTTATTAAACAAATCAATAAATGTTCATTTATTAAACATATTAATAAAAATTAATTTCCAACATACTTTGGGTTCATTTTAAGCAAGTAATAAAGTAATTTTTAATCAATAGTTGAGTTAAATAAAATTACTTTAGACAGGAATGTTGTTCCAGGATCAACAAAATATTTTGACCAAGGAATGTTTGTAACTTGGCAAAATTAGGACGTGCAACATTGCATTAGTTATATAGATAAAATTGCCCATTTGAACTGAAGAAGAAAAATATATAATGCCATGATGTGATACCATGTCTGATTTTACTGCTGATATGAAATGCTTTTGAAATGTAATCTTGACAAACAGTCAAAAAGATTCTGGTCTTTCTTCTTTCACTAAGGAGCTTCATAAGAAACACCTGCCACATTTGAATTAAAGGAACTGGAAGGGACTGAAATACTGAGTTTTGAATGATAAGATATCATGCTGTTACTTTCCAAAACCATCACTTTACCATAATACTTCCACAATATTTTTGTAAATGCTTCTATGCATCTATAATAAGCTACTTGTTCTGGTCAAAATTTTAATAATTATCTCCTCATAAAAGAGTGAAATACTTCTAGATGAATCCCACCGAGGTGTGGCATTTCATGTGCAGTATTTGAGAAGAAATGGCAAGCTCAATGAAGGGCACCAAAATACCACAAAAGTTCCCCCTCTTGAGTCAGTAGTAAACTCTTACCCAGAATGAGGTGAAGCTCTTCTGAGACAATGGACATGGCTGACTCCAGAGAGAATGACGGCGCTGCACACCGACACAACAGACTGGTGCAGAGCCACCGAAGCTTGAAGAAGACAACAACATCCTGCTTATCTGTCCTCTGAGGAGAAGACACGTGCGCTGGAGTCTCACAGGAAGGACAGCAGCAGCCTCCAGCTGTGTTCGGGCATTAGCACCCCCACAAGTACCTACGCTTGATCAGTGACTCAATGTTATACAACTCTTCTATAGCATTTAAGGAGCTATAGCATTGACATAGAGGACAAACACACCTGGCAGAACTCAACACTGTTGATTGCTACTGCAGTAAATTGTGTTTACAGAGCGCTCAGCAGGGGCGCATTTACACATTAGTATAAGGCTGTCTACATTTAAAGCACACAATCAATATTTTGTGCTCTTAATTAGCAAGCACTGCTAATTGGCTTGGGAATTGATTAGATCAGGAAATGCGGGCGTTACATACCAGAATGGTGCCAGGGTTTTGAACATGATTTCACCACATACCACATGGATCAACATCTTTGTTGATTCTGGAACAACATTAGAATCAACCAATCAGATTTGAGAGAAAACTTTACAGTTTATGTCAAGTTTAGACTTACAACCAGAGTTAGGTGCTTCTACATCAGTGTTATTCACCTGTCATTTCCATCTGATTTTATAGGTAGGGTTATGTTTAGGGGTAGGGATATGGTTAGGACTACATTTTCAGACAGGAATGTTGTACCATTCCTGTTGAAAAAAACAGCATATGCTGGTTAGGTACGTTTTGAAGCATGGCAGCTGGTTTGAGCTGGTTTATGCTGGTCCTTAGTTGGTCATGAGTTGGTTTAAGATGGTCCTGAGTTATAAGCTGGAGCTATAGTTGCTTAGGACCAGCAATTAAGTGGTGATTGAGCGTTAGTGATGAACACCTGCTGTTAACAAGCAGAATCAATGAAGAAAAGAGAAACATAAGAACTACAACTGACTTCAGCCACAGTCTTAGATGAAATCACCTGAAGATAAAAGACATTATCTTGACAGCAGGTGTTCATCACTAATGCTCATTCATCACTTAATTAATTGCTTAATTATCTCATTAACTTTAACTCTGCTTCAGTGTTACTTATTTAGTGAGGGACCATATGTACTCCGAGCAGAGTTGATTTAACTCTGGTGATTTTGCTGTGTAGTAGTGTTTTTTAGCAGCTATTTGACCATAAAGGCCTGATTCTCCTCTGAACAGTTGATGTAGAGATGTGTCTGCTACTAGAACTCTGTGTGGCATTAATCTGGGCTCTAATCTGAGGTGCTGTTAATTTGCGATTTCTGAGGCTGGTGACTCAGATGAACTTATCCTCAGCAGCAGAGGTGACTCTTGGTCTTCCTTTCCTGGGGTGGTCCTCATGTAAGCCAGTTTCGTCGTAGCGCTTGATGGTTTTTGCAACTGCACTTGGGGACACGTTCAAAGTTTTTGCAATTTTCCGGACTGACTGACCTTCAGTTCTTAAAGTATTGATGGACTGTCGTTTCTCTTCACTTAGCTGATTGGTTCTTGCCATAATATGAATTCTAACAGTTGTCAAATAGGGCTGTCATCTGTGTACCAACCTGACTTCTGCACAACACAACTGATGGTCCCAATCCCATGACATCATTAACCAACGTAGTTGAACGACATATTTGCAACAATACGATTTCAGAAAACAGTCGTGACTTTCTAGTTGATTTGTTCAATGATGAATCATACTATGGTAGTGAAGCAGCGAGTCGGAAATGCACCCCAGAGCGGTTATTGAGTTAAGTTCCCAGTTGACTCCCTCAGTGAACCTCAAATCATTTTATGGTTATGTCTGATTCAGAATGAACCACTACTCTGATGTACTGTACTTTCAGTTGTGGGGCTACATCAGTTATTTTACTGACCAGTGGCTCAAATAATGCTGTGCAATTTAATTTAAATCATCCCCAAAGAGTTTTGATGTAACAAATGGTACTCTAAAACATTCAAACAATTTGAAGTAGTCTACTAAAATTACTAAAATGTTAATGCAATCATTGAACTGAGGTGAACTACTTCTGAGCAACCTTCCATATTAAGCAATTTTGTAATTTACTAAAACAACCTTTGCAATTGCATAGCAATTACTTTTGCCTGGTCAAGCACACCAATAATATAAATTTAATTTGCCACTTTCCTGTCAGAAGTCCATCATGTGTTGGGTGCATTCAGGATTGTCATAGCCAACCAAAGCTCTTGAAACAGGCACTAATCAGCGGTAAACAACTGTAAACACTCATGTCTAAATGGCCTGGAAAATGGAGCATGACGGTAATAAGCTTCAAGCCACTCAAGCTTCTTTTTCCAGAATCCTGTGACAGCTTTCGAAGCAAAAGTCTAGAAGCATACGAATCAAGGTTGTTCATCCCGTTTATTATGAGCGCCTGAACTAATTAGGTAAACACTGTGCCCTGAATAAATCTGTAGTTAATCTTTCTTTATCCACATGAAAGACTGATTCGATTAAATATCAAAGGGTTAGACAAAACTAGAGAGGACACAGGAAAATCACTCCCGGAAGGACGAAGAGGTATTTTTGGAGAGGTGTTTACGCTGAACATGCGCTCCTAGATCAAAGAGCTCAGGTGCTGTATTTCATTCATTAATCGACTGACATTCAAATTACCATCGCTCTTACCCAAGAGATCACGTCTCAAAGGCTTATGCTATCTGCATCCATCGCTACAGCATGTATTTCCTCCCACCACTTTCAGGAATTGTTTTTGAATAATTCAGTTAAATAGTGCTGTCTACATTAACATTATAATCATAATAACTAATATTATTAGAGATCTGGTACATTGTAAAGCCATGGCAGGGATGTGATGGTCTACCAACCTCATTTACAATTAGTTTTTTGTCTGGCAAATGGTTCTGGACTAACTATATACCTGGACAGAAAAATAAAAATAAATCAAGTATAAAACTCTTTGGAACTTGTGCACTATTTTCTTGAATAACTTACTTCTCCCATACTGTGCAATAAATCTCAATTGTCAGTCATTCTGTTTTAAAACAGTATGGTGCCTTTAAAGTGCCATCATGCTAATGTCTAAGCTGAGGAAATTTCTGACAATAACTATATATGAAGTTATTCATCTAGTACAAGAGTATACTGTGGGTCTGTTCACTATTTTATGAGTTATTTTGTGTGAATTATGACTATTTTGTGTGAATTTCTTGCTGAGGTGGAAATTGATTTTCATGACATACATAAAAAATGAAAGTTATAGCACTATTTTATTTATATAGTGAAAAAAAACCCTACTATATTGTAGAATCTGTAGCATTCGTTAACAAAATAGTATGGCTGGCTACAGTCATATTTAAAATAAGGCAATTTAAATAACTAAAAAAAACTCTACATTACATAGAAAAATCGAGTTAATACTCAATGACTATTCCTAGTCTTATGAGAAATTATTAAAATAAAATTTTAACTTGATTTCATTCCTTGGTGAATGTTATGTATATTTAATATAAAATATATTTTATTATTATAAATTATATCTTAAATATTTTTTTATATAAAATAATAGTAATTTATTATTTATTAAGACATTTTTTATTTCAGTCTTAACCAGTGTTATTTTTGCATTATTTATATACTATTACAGTTTTAATATTTTAAATGAGCTTTTATTTTTATATTATCATTTTATCATTTTAATTTTAGTTTAAGTTTTAGCAATTTTGTTATGTGCTTTTGTTTTAATAATATTTCTATTTAACTTTAATTTTTCAGTTTTAGTTTTTGTAAATGTATAACTTATTACTTAGTTATTTTATTTTAAAGTTTTTTTGCTTGTAAGTTTTTAGTTAACAACAACACCGATCTGTTAAGAGAGTTTTTGTCTCTACATCCCTTGTGATTGAGATCCTGCAGTTAAAAGACAGAATTACTCTGAGCATTGTAAAGAGACACAGATCCCAGAATAACAGAACGCGCAGATTCCCCAAGGACTGGAATTTAGAACACGACTGTAACCATCTCTTTTTGTTTTTAAGTGAAAGTCAATGTTGAGAGTCTGAATAACAACACAGGGAGCAACTTTTCTTCTCAACTGGATCTGACTGGTTGACACAAACAAAATATGTTGCAGAGGAAAAAGTCACATACTAGTATAGTTGAGGTTGTGTAAAATGAACAGTCTCACACTAAGAGAGGGCCAGAGAAAGCAATCACTCACCCTTAGCTGACATCAGCTGTATTCCAGCATCAATCAGCTGGAGATCTATGACCACACACTCAAGCCGATGACCAGTCTCTTGAGCATGTCAGAGGTCCTGTACCTCCAGAGGTGTGCTGAGATCTCGCAGAAACACATGGCCATCACTCTCTGTCTACCACAAAGCCCTGAGGCTCAGGGATACATGGGCGACCAGTGTGATTGATGGCTCTTTGTGAGATTAATCTCGATTGAGTCCAGGAAAGTAATGATCTACAGCCTGCTTAGATCCTCATTGAGCAGGACTTAGAGCACTGCTTCATCAGTCAGTTGGCTGGGCGCCATGCCTCCGGCCCAGTGTGCTATTTCTAAAAGACAGGTGGTATTCCTCTGCTGCTCCTCCTCACCTCCAAGTATGATACATTTTCTTGTGCAAAGACTGATTGGAAAGATATAGCATTAATATATTGTGAAGAAGTGTGATCAATAATGTATGGATTGAAAAAATAGGCCATCCGGCAACTGTATTATAAGGCTGTCCATTTTTTATATTCACTGCAGTTAAACTTGAATGTGCAAGCAAGAAATGGCTTTGTTTTGATTTAATGTGAACAGTGATGCATGCTAATGCTAATGACTATTTAATAGGGTTACCAGCCGTCCCTGTTTTCAGTGGTCTCTCTTGGCTGGAACTGGTCTTGGAAATGTCGCCATTTTTTACTGTGCATTCAAAACATCCTGCCATATACTATTGCTGATAGATAGATAGATAGATAGACGAACGGATGGATGGAGAGATTGATAGACTGACACAGACAGATGGACAGACAGACAGACAGATAGATGGACACAGACAGACATCCAGACAGACAGACAGACAGATAGACAGACAGACAGATAGACAGACACAGACAGATAGATGGACACAGACAGACATCCAGACAGACGGACACTGACAGATAGATAAATGGACGGATACAGAAAGACAGATAGACGGACACAGACAGACAGATAGACGGACGGACACTGACAGATAGATAAATGGACGGACACAGACAGACAGATAGACGGACGGACACTGACAGATAGATAAATGGACGGACACAGACAGACAGATAGACGGACACAGACAGATGGACAGATGGACAGGCAGACAGACAGACAGACAGACAGACAGACAGATAGATGGACACAGACAGACAGATAGACGGACACAGACAGAAGGACGGACGGATGGACAGACAGACAGACAGTCAGATAGATGGACACAGACAGACAGATAGATGGACACAGACAGACAGACAGATAGACGGACGGACAGACAGACAGACAGACAGACAGACAGACAGACAGACGGACGGACGGACAGACAGACAGACAGACAGACAGACAGACAGACAGACGGACGGACGGATAGACAGACAGACAGACAGATAGACAGACGGATAGACAGACAGACCGACAGACAGATAGACGGACGGATAGACAGACAGACAGACAGACGGACAGACGGACAGACAGATAGATAGATAGATTAGGTGAACTGTTCCTTTAAAACTAATTTTTTGCACATCTATTTGATTTCTTTCCATAAATTTCCCTCATATTGAGCAGCAGCTGGTAATGTGGAGGTGGGGGTGGGGGTGGGGGCTGTTGAAGGTGGTACAGTTATCAGTGGAACAGATGGGACTAAAGTGGGTTGTTTTGGGGATGTTATGAAGGTGTCAGAGAGTCATCAGGTAGATCCAGCTGCCGCAGGTGCTCATGAGCTATCAGCCAGAGTCTGATGGCTTTTACTGCTCATTACATTCAGCCTGAAAAGTCCACTACACCACTAAATAATGCTACCAGCGTAATACCTTTTTGCAATGAATAATGCTGCCGGATTTCAACAGAACTTAGTGAATTAAGAGATTTTAAGAGTGCAAGGTCAGGTGAGCTGGATATATGCCAGCTATTGTGTTGTGCTAACATGCTATTGCTACTGGAGGCTTAATCTGTAGCATTTAAATGTCATTTCAGGGTCACTGAGAGAACTTTTGACCCTGCGTACATAATTAGAATGCTTCAGTCTGATATTCATTTATCCTGACAAAGTGCCACTGTGACATATAAGAGTGATGCTAAAATGCACTTTCAGGCAGATCTAATTAATTTGTTGTTTTACATCACAGAGACAAGGTGACAAATGATATAACAAGTCGTTCTGGATCCTCTAATTACTTGTGTAATTAAGATGGTAATTAGAGGGTGTTTAACTGCAGACTAGGTGATGATACTAAGTGGGAATTAACGTTACGTTTAGCTAGTGGGTACTCATTATCACTAGCACTGAAGAGCTTGATCGGCAAGACTTCTTCACATCTCCCATGAAATTCTTATCCAGTTCAAAGTGCTCAAAGCAAGTTTCTAAGGCAAAAGTCATGCTTTTTTATTCTTTACAATTTAATTTAGACCTCCAAAGTAGTGTTTTTACAAATTTTGGCATTACAAATCTTTCTAAAACTATCAATGTTGACATCCATTTCAGAGTAGATTGTATCTGGACACAACTATGTTTGTTGTCTATTTGAAGAGACGTCTCATTAGTCAACACAAAAACCAATACATTTTATTTACAGAAATTTTTTAAGATAATTTCTGAGTATTTTTATTTTTTTTTTACAGCTCTGGATATGCTGAAAGTGTTAACTGGGCTTTGCAGGACATTTTTTTTCCTTGCAGACTAAACAGTAAGCATCTCGGAGTATTTAAGGCAAAGGAATAAAGCCTATACAAAAAATAATGCCTCACTGAACACAGAGCAAGATTAACCTGAGATCTTTTCCTCGATCAATGTGAAGCTAAGCCTGTGCTGCTTTACAGCCAGCTTAACAAATCACACGTTGAACACAACAATCTAGCACATGCCAGCCAGAAGCTTTCATTCCCTCAATCTTTTCTGCTGACATTTTGACGCATTCACTGTTACTGATACTGAATATTTCAATCTGGAGTCTTTGCAGCCATAGTGGCAAAGCAATTTAAGGTCTTGTGTTGTGTTGAAGAGCAGGCAATGGGGTGAGCTCTTCAAGTTGGGCCTGATTTCCATGCTCACACATGGAGTCTGTGATAAGAGTCATTATCGCAGAGGACCGTAATCACTGCCTCCGCTGTGACTGTACTAGTGCAGGACTGAGAGCAGTGATGAGATACTGAAGCACTGTAGCAGAAACCCCGTCTTCAATTACACTGAAGGAAACAGCTTTATTTAAATAAAAGGTAATTTTCACTTCTCCGAAACCTTAAGGGTAAGATTCATCATAATCATGATACCAGAACTTATGTTTGTCCATCAGGAATCGATTGTTGATTGTCAATTGTGATTTCATGGTGATCTTAAGTGACACCTTCATGCATGAATTGCATTGCAGTTGATTTCAAAATATCAAAAAGTGCAAACCAATGATGCTAGAGACTTTCTCACAACTAACTAACTAACTAACAATTTTTAGCTTAACTAGCTTGGTTTCAAGGTAGGGCTGGGACAATACATCGATTATCGATTCGCGATACAAAGAATCTGGAGCGATTCTGATATTTTCTGATGTATCGTGATTCTCTCTCGAAATGATTCTGAGCTTAGTTTTTAACAGCAGATGGCACTACGTGCTTTAGAAACACCCGTACTCTGCTCGCTTCCAGTTCCTTTACACATAACACTTAAACCTAAAATAATCATTCATAAAGTTTGAAAAGGTTGAAGCGAATTACAGGGGTATTCACAGTGGGCTGTTTACATTAATCTCGCATCATAAAAGCATTCTGAGCCGAGATGCAAGTACATTTAACCACTTACATGACTCGGCCGAACGCACGAGCGCTCTCCAGCACTCTTCTTCATGAGCATTTGAGCGTGTGGTTAAAAACTAGCCTAGACGCCAGAATTGATTTGAGAGAGAAAATATCAGGATCGATCCAGAATCATTGTATTGTGAATCGAGAATCGATGTATTCTTCCAGCCCTATTTCAAGCTGATTTTCAGATGTATGCAATTAGTTATCTTTATTTTCACAGAAGTGTCCTTGTAGAGATCAACAGGTGAAGTTCATCACATTAACTATGAACATAATCCACTAAGGTGCAGCCTATGATTAGGTGAATATGGGCAACAGGATATGATTTCACACATTTGCACTTCTATTTTTAATAAATGTAACAATTAAAACAGTAATAAATTCAAAATGTTCAAATTTCCCCCCTTTCACATAACACTGAAAACCATACATCAAATTTGTATTCTTATTCCAAATGGAAGAGAATGGAGATATTTAGTGTGACTGCACTTCGTTTGACATGTTTCCATCCAAAGTTGCAAATTTAACTTGTGCGCAAAATTGGATTATTGCATAAAACATTTGCGAATAAAGCACCATTTCCATCCCATGTGTTCAAATAGTCACTTCCTGGGAAATTGGTGCAAAATATCTGTAATAAAAAAGTAAGTTGCTGCAATCGGAGATGCCACTGTGACTCTCTTTTCCTACATCATTATGGACTTGTGCAGGCAGACGAAATGCAATGAACGCTGTCATGTGTGGCTTTAGTGCGCATCAAAGGCACTGAGCTTTGGCATTTTTCAGACCTCTTAAATGCAGGCGCTCTCAAGTGGACAAGACTGATCTTACTAGCTAAACCAGGGCCTACTGACAGTAAGATGAAAATCTATAGTCAATACAAGCAAAAATATATCACCTGAGCAAGTAAGTATAGCACATCTGCCACTAGCCGGACCTTTTTTTCCCCCTCTGTTTACGGACATGACATGAACACACAAGGATGATTGACGTAAAACTTCCCCGCTTTATATGTCCCGACCACTCTTTCAAAATATAAATCACTGTTGGTGATTTATAGGCTTCCCGTTACTTGGGATAAGGCAAGAATACAGTTTTAAACTGTATTTAAATTTATTTTTTCCTAATTATGGTATTTTTTTATTTTTACACCCCAAAATTCTTCCATATAGTGCATATATCTGAGAATAAATATAAATGATAAGCTAATATGGTAACATTTTTTGACAGTGTCATTGTTACACGTTACATGTGGTTCCTGTAGTAATAACTATACTATAAAAATAATAAATGTATGCATAATTACTAATCCTAAAGTAAGTACATGTAGTTAATTATTATTACTTAGTACTTAATTGTGTAATTACACTGTAACAGACACCTTAAAGTAAAGTGTATAGATATACTGCCTAATGCTTGTAACCTTTGTGTCAAGCATCCTGTGTGTCAAACCCTCTCTCATGCCAGATATAGCAGCTGAGGAACATAAGCAATGCCTTATTATATGACTGTGGGCACTGAGTGCCCTGCCAGTGCAGCAGGCCTCATTCTATCTGCTCTTGCTCATAACCTTATGGGCATATTTGGCATTACTAACCTCCTCCTACAACACAATGTTCTGAAAAACAGGACAATGATGCAACAAAACACGCATTTGGGATCAGACTTTTATTTGGACTCACATAAATAACAATAGTTCATATATATATTTTTTGTATATTATACAATTTTTATATAATATATATTTCCTCCTATGATTTACATTCTTTTTTTTGCTAAGTTATAACTATTGAAACAGGAGCATTATGTTGATGAACACACAGCTGCTTGAGCACATAATAAAGACTGAAATATCAAAGAAGAGAATTCGGTTCTTTCATTTTTTTCTTGTTCAGAAATGTAAAAACAACAGCTTGAAAACAAATGTTATTAGTTAATTAGTCAAACGCAAAGAAAAGCACAGCTAACTGGAAACCTGATATGCCATGACAATATCTTTCCTGGACATTTCCAGTAAAAAATGTTTATATAAAACAGCAGAGAATATCACAGGAAATGCTTTGAGCCGGACCAGATCGTCATGCAGTGACCTGGCGAATCGCACTTGAACAAATAGATCAAACTAGATCAGAGATCGACTGCTTTCAAGCTTCTCACCTTTATCTTTTAGCCTCTGAAAAGCCTGAAATAGAGTTTTTACATGATTAGTGACCTGAAAAAAAGCAATTCTTCAAGACTTGCCTATGGATATCACTAATGATAAGTGAAAATGCTGAAGACTTCCTGCAATACATGTCATCTTGCTCTTTTTAGCATGCAGGGTTGCAATCGAGACTGCCAGAATGCAAGACCAGGACACGTGACATCGGCTGCTGCATTGACAGTGACAACAGAACTGACAACAGTGTGACTGAATGAACTGAGAGAGACTCAGAGGGAGGAAAGGTGCAGAAGTGGACATCTCAGGTTTGTGTTCATACAGGAAACAAACTGACAATGATTTGACATCGCTGTGTCACACATCTCCCATACTGTTTGCACTTTCAGCAGTGTAGAACTCAGTAAAAAAGCTCCATCAGTCTAAAAATGTTTTCATTATCGTGTTAATCTATTTATTTATTGCCCAAGACCAAGACAAAAACTGGATTTACTGTAAAAACAAAATATTCAGTGGAAATGGTTTTGAGACCCAGTCCCATCTCAAAAACTTCATGCAATTGGCCAGAAATCATAATAAAAAGCTATGTCTGTTCATTATTGCTCAACTACACCATTAATGTATCATTTAGCCACAGATTAAACTTTAAAACAACTCATGAGCTCACGTTCAGCACAAGTATACAGATCGATGCTGAGATGAAGAAAAACTGTTGGGAGTGAGGTAAATGCAACTGAATCTTATATTTTAGAAGGTGGTGATTTCGTATCAATTCATACAATGCGATTTGTACGGATTTTCTTTCAAACCCCACCTCGAAACATAACATGCAGTGTGGCGAAAATACGAAAACATAGCCACCAATATTGCCAAAATATAAAATAGTTACGAATTGCTATGAGACTGTTTAGGGTAAATGTCTGTTTTGTGTCCTTATCCAACACAAATAACGACCGACTCACATACTTCCTGTGCTTTCAAAGAGGATCTGATGGTAATGCTCTGTGCTTTCAATCAGAAAGATATAAAAAGAACCAAAGCAATCATGTACATTCAGCAGAGCAAAGAGGAAAACCCTACTGACACAAAGCAAAAACTGCAGCAGGACAGTGGCGTCAGTAGTACTGTACTACAGTAGTACTTCCCAAAGTACAAACCACTTTTTCAAGGAAGTATCTCAAGTTTAGCATGCTATTGCAAAGATCTCTTGCTACACACTTGATTTTTTTGCCTGCACTAGCACAAGTGATTGTCTTTATCTGAACCCAGAAGCGGGTGTTCTTATTACAGCCCTGAACGTCACACTGCGGAAGATCATGTAAGATTCATCACAGCCATTGAGAAAATAAATCCACTAAACTGTATTTGCTTTGGATGATCCTTTGAATCATTACAAATGATGCAACAAAATGTTTTGTTGCCAATCTTTCAAATATTTCTGAATGAATGGATGTGTGATATATATGCACTAATTCAGTTCCTGATGGCGTCTGAATGCGTGTCAATGGACGAACACCTCCACAGATGGGATTTTGTTGTACATCCTATATCAATTATTAAAGATAAATGTTAAAAACACCTGGGGAACTTGTGCCTCATGCTTTTCACAAAAAAAAAAAAACAGAAACTGAGATAGTGAGAACAAATCACAGAGGAAATACATATCATGCCATCATCTTTAGACATATTTTAAACCAAAGAATCATCTTTTCTCCCTGAAAATGAAAAGTGTTATAGACCCATCAGATAATAAATGCAACCCTTAGTAGAAACACCAATCTGTCATCCTAATATAATCCACTATATTCGGTCCAAAAGGAAGTCCAACCCTGTCTCAAGTCTTTTTATACACAGGGGCAACAAAATCAACTCTAAAAAGTGCTTTTAGGGATACATTAAAACTGACAAAAAGCAAACTGATGTTTAGTCATAAATAATTTACAATTTAATTTCCCCCCATTTCAGCTGTTTAAATCTGAGAGCTCATAATACACTCACTAACCGCTCATTTATGTGACCAGAACAACTAAAGATCCAACTTCAACCTAGCTGTGGAAACCAGGAAAAGAAGAGGGCCAAGGAAACCTTCTGGAATAATCATCTCCCATGATGCCTCAGTGGCAGCTCTTCATTCCAGACACATAGGGCGAATCCTGTTGGCGACAGATGCCCTCTTGCTGCTCGCTGCAGTCCACGAAGTCAGGCACGGGCAGTCCTGACATAATCATCAACGATTTATTCCAGATCATGAAGGTCGGTGCCACCGGAAGCAGGAAGGAAACGTCAAAAGTGTATATGTGCTGGGAGTTCATGGCGTCGTAGAAGGACAGGGCGTTGTTGTCGTAGTCCAGCAGCACTCCCACCCTCCGCAGCTGTAGAGAAGCTTCCACGATGGACTCCTTGTTGTTGTGCCGCACCAGGAAGTTGTTGTTGCAGCGCGAGAAAACCCATGACGATGAGTTTTTACCGCTCCATTCGTTTTTGGGTGCTGACTTGTAGGCCACACCAAGCGCGTACCTGAAGGGGAAATAGATGTACAATGTTGTCATTTGATACACTTTTTTAGGGTGGGTGTCCTGGCTCACTTGGTGCCTTAAGAATTAAAAAAAGAGTTTTTAATAGGGATGCACTGATACCATTTTTTTTTCCAGAACTGTTACTTTCACTGTTCATATTATTGCTCTATCATATTTTATCTTTAAAGTATTAGTTCACCCAAAAATTAAAATTCTGTCATTAATTACTCACCCTCATGTTTTCCCAAACCCATAAGACCTTTGTTCATCTTCGGAACACAAATTAAGATATTTTTGATAAAATCCGATGGCTCAGTGAGGGCTCCATTGACAGCAAGTTCATTTAGACTTTCAAACACCCAGAAAGCTACTAAAGACAAATTTAAAACAGTTCATGTGACTACAGTTGACTTTATTCAACAATATCTAGTGATGGCCGATTTCAAAACACTGCTTCATGAAGCTTCGAAGCTTTACAAATCTTTTGTTTCGAATCAGTGGTTCGGAGCGCGTATCAAACAATGTCAAACTGCCAAAGTCATGTGATTTCAGTAAACAAGGCTTTGTTACATCATAAGTGTTTCGAAATTTCAATGGTTCACGTGACTTTGGCAGTTTGATACACGCTCTGAACCACTGATTCGAAACTAAAGATTCGTAAAGCTTCGAAGCTTCATGAAGTGGTGTTTTGAAATCGCCCATCACTAGATATTGTTGAATAAAGTCAACTGTAGTCACATGAACTGTTTTAAATATGTCTTTAGTACCTTTCTGGGCATTTGAAAGTGTAAATTAACTTGCTGGCAATGCAGGCCTCACTGAGCCATCAGATTTCATCAAAAATATCTTAATTTGTGTTCCGAAGATGAACGAAGGTCTTACGGGTGTAGAACAACATGAGGGTGAGTAATTAATGACTGAATTTTCGTTTTTAGGTGAACTAACCCTTTAATTTAATACCACAGTGAATATTACACAAAATGTAAAACAAAAATTCTAAACAAAATTGTTTCTTTAAGCAAAAATCAGTATTTAGTGTGACCTCCTGTCACACACATGTCTGCTGGACTTCCTTTTTCTCAACGAAGAAACTCTGAGAAACTTCTCATCAGATTTTGAAAGTTTTCTTGGCCTTCCAGTCCTTTTCCATTCCATTTAGGTTTAGGAGAGCCTGATTCCTGCTATTGTTTAAGTGTAAGGGGAGGTCACTTTAGCCTATAAAAGTAGTTTTTTTTTTTCCCCTGATTTTTATCTGTTTTTAATACTGCATACACATTTTCTGGTTATGTTCTAATATAGAGACTAAGAAATAATTATATATGGTCATTATTATTATTTCTAAAATAACATCTAATTGTGGCCTAAGACTTTTGCACAGTACTTTAAGTGTAATTAATATGGTTTTTATTTAGCATGTAGGGGACCCAGGTTCCCAAATCTCAACTTAATATTTAATTCATTTTAATACACCAACTGAAAATTCCACTGAAGTGATTGGTAGGGATGTCTCGAAGCCATATAGCTTATTCAGAATGCAAAAACAATGACTTTAATACAAATAATGTTACTGAATAACAGAAAAATTATTTGTAAGAATGATTATCCAACAGGCACAAGGTGAAAATTATAACACAATGGTGAGTCTCTGAAGTCAGTCTGATTAAAGTGTGAACTTTATGAATGAAGATGAGCTAGGTGTGATTTTCAAGTAGAGATTGGATGGGCACAATGTTCTCTTTTAACTGTGCATGTCTCAGTAATCTGGATTTGTCAAGAGGAACATTCAATTAAGATATTATTATACATATTTTCCACTTCTTGAAATGTCTGTTAACATATTTCATGCCTTATATGGTGTGTATGAAGAGAGGAAAGAGTAAGTTTCAGATTAATAAGAGTGATTTTTTTTTCTAAAACAAAACAAAAATGGTGTGCTGGATGCCCATAGTGAACATCATGCATTTCTGTTGTGTGGAAAAAAGCAGCATAGACATTTTGATACTATTTTTACAAGAATAAAATTCAAGCCATACAAGGGTTGACAGGTAATGGCAAAATTTTTCGTTTATAGCAAAAATGATCTATGGAAAGTGTCACTCGAATGAAGCGGGGTACAAATCCACTTTATTAACATAACAGTTACATGTGTTACAAGCCTGTAAAATCTGAAATCACTAACCATGTGGAGGCTCCCAGTAAAACCTCCCAGTAATGGCAGCCACTGTCGATAAAGACGTTGCCAGCGGCACCATAAGATCCTGTTCCACTGAAGCGTTCTGGAGTGTGACTCTTCTTTAGGGAGCTTTCATCCTTCTCCATGGTCAGACAGTCATTGGAGAGGCGCAGCTTCTTATGGGCCGTTTTGGGGTCCAGTTTAAAAGGCTGACCTGTGGAGCAGAGAGGATAGAGATGGGTGAGATACAACCGGAACATGTAATAAGAGCCATTGGAATGAGTTGAGTGACCTGAGGAGAAGCTCTCACTGGTCTGCTAGAATTTCCCAATTCATGCAATTTGTTAAATGTCAGTTCTAAATCTTCTGGTTAATTACAGTAAGAGATGAGTGGTTGTGATAAAAGGCAGAGTGTGTGCACGAGAGAGTTAAAGACAGAGAGAATCAAATGCTAAATGAAGTCAGCTAAGTACATGATTTGAGTTTTATATTTCTTGAAAAGCAGAGGTGACCCCGCAGACCCGACATTTAACTTTGGCAAGTCTAAATCTTCCCATCCCCAGCGTAATGACTGACAATGCAGGAAAACAATCAGCTGTGCTCTGTCCTTGCCCACAAACCAATCATCTCAACCCAGACTGAGGTTTACTGCGCCCAGATACGAAAGGTTCTGGCAACATGCTGCTGGAAGCCAATTACATTAACACGCTCTTGTCTTTGAACTGCTTATCGCTGTGAGCGCAGCCATTCTCAACACTCGTGCAGTCATGCCATTTTACAGCATGCGTTTGAGGGCACTAAGAAAAGCGATGCAGATGTACACATGCACACACACACACACACACACACGGCTACAAGCGAGAATCCCATGAAATGCTTATTGCCTGCAATATAAAACTGATGAACCTTTTAAGACAAAAATGAGCAAAATGGCATAATTGTGCAGTGCAGGTGTCAGAACAAAGGTCTTTAATGTGTCATGTTTATTTAAAAATGAACACTTAAAAAAAAGCACACTTTTATATACTTAAACTACTGGAAATTATACTGAACATAGATTTTTTTCTAAATATTTATTTCTGTGTATGAAAATCACACTGAAAGCATGGAGTATTTCAAATCTAGGTTAGAAATATTAAAACAATAATTGAAATATTAAAGTAGACTATATATATATACACTATATTGCCAAAAGTTTTGGGACGCCTGCCTTTACTTGCACATGAACTTTAATGACATCCCATTCTTAATCCGTAGGGTTTAATATGGAGGTGGCCCACCCTTTGCAGCTATAACAGCCTCAACTCTTCTGGGAAGGCTTTCCACAAGGTTTAGGAGTGTGTTTATGGGAATTTTTGACCATTCTTCTAGAAGCGCATTTGTGAGGTCAGGCAGTGATGTTGGCGAGAAGGCCTGGCTGGCAGTCTCCGCTCTAATTCATCCCAAAGGTGTTCTATTGGGTTGAGGTCAGGCCAGTCTAGTTCCTCCACACCAAACTCACTCATCCATGTCTTTATGGACCTTGCTTTGTGCACTGGTGCGCAGTCATGTTGGAACAGGAAGGGGCCATCCCCAAACTGTTCCCACAAAGTTGGGAGCATGAAATTGTCCAAAATGTCTCGGTATGCTGAAGCATTAAGAGTTCCTTTCACTGGAACTAAGGGGTCAAGCCCAACCCCTGAAAAACAACCCCACACCATAATCCCCCCTCCACCAAACTTTACATTTGGCACAATGCAGTCAGGCAAGTACCGTTCTCCTGGCAACCGCCAAACCCAGACTCGTCCGTCGGATTGCCAGACAGAGAAGCGTGATTGGTCACTCCAGAGAACATGTCTCCACTAGAGTCCAGTGGCAGCGTGCTTTACACCACTGCATCCGACGCTTTGCATTGCACTTGGTGATGTAAGGCTTGTATGCAGCTGCTCGGCCATGGAAACCCATTCCATGAAGCTCTCTACACACTGTTCTTGAGCTAACCTGAAGGCCACACAAAGTTTGGAGGTCTGTAGCTATTGACTCTGCAGAAACTTGGCGACTTCTGCGCACTGTGCGCCTCAGCTTGCACTTATCCCGCTCTGTGATTTTACGTGGCCTACCACTTTGTGGCTGAGTTGCTGTTGTTCCCAATTGCTTCCACTTTGTTATGATACCACTAACAGTTGACCGTAGAACATTTAGTAGTGAGGAAATGTCACGAATGGACTTATTACTCAGGTGGCAACCTATCATGGTACCACGCTTGAATTCACTGAGCTCCTAAGAGTGACCCATTCTTTCACAAACGTTTGTAGAAGCAGTCTGCATGTCTTGATTTTATACACCTGTGGCCATGGAAGTGATTGGAACACCTGAATTCAATGATTTGGAGGGGTGTCCCAATACTTTTGGCAATATAGTGTGTATATATATATATATATATATATATATATATATATATATATATATATATAGCTAGTCTAGTTGTGAACTAGATTTATGACAGCTGCTGTCAGATGCCTGTGTCACATATATTCAAAGGTTTATTTGTAATGCACTAAAATGTGCAACAACATAATCTGCAGTGTCAGCTGGGGCCATGACAAGACTGTACTGCAGCATTTTTCAGAACCGTGAATAAAAAAGAAATGAGAAGAGAAGAATTTTCACTTCAGAGGGCAAATTGTAGTATTGGACAACTTTCAACTTGCCCAGTCTACTTTTGATCTGCTAATATGTTTCTTGAATGTTTCTTGAGCATCAAATCAGCATATCAGAATGATTTCTGAAGGATCATGTGACACTGAAGACTGGATAAATGATGCTGAAAATTCAACTTTGCATCAGGAATAAATTACTGTTTTTACTGTAAGTAAATGCAGCCTTGGTGAGCAGATGAAACTTATTTTAAAAACATTAAAAACTTAAAAACATTAAAAACTTACTGATCACAAACTTTTGAACGGTAGTGTATACACATTATACACAGTGTGACGTCACTGTTGGCTGGGCTGCTATGGTGTGCTTTCTGCAGAGGAGGGGTGACTGCTGACAGCTTGAGTGATGTCTATGCTGCGCAGGATGAGTAAATATTTTTCAGAGATCTTTTAACAACAAATAAACATGGCTGCCCTTGGGGCTGCTTGTCATGTGATATTTCTCATATTGGCTTTATGTACGGTCACCAGCCATGGCAGCTCTGATTAAACAGCAGAGGCCTCCTATAGGAACACAGTGTGACTCATACACACACTTATTTAGTGTTTCTGTCATTCAAAATTCTACCTTCACAGGGCAGAGTAAACATGACATTAAAGTCTCCTGGGAAAATAGAAAAAACTTGAGGTGTCACTTATTTTGCATGAGGTAAAAAAAAAAAAAAAAAGAAGTAATTACCAGAATGTTAGTTTCCTTAAAATATCCTGGGTTTCTTAAAGGTCATACAAAAATTTTACTTAAGCATCGACTTCAGTTGCATTTTGTTTCATATACCTTCATTTTTCAGTTTACAAGATCTATCAGAGCTCTAGAATGATAGTCAAAAGATGAACTAAATACAAATGCTTTTCATGAGAAATGTGCTCTATCTTTAAAAAGATATTTTGGTATTTTGTTTTCTAATTTTATGGCATTGGTAAAATTATAGCTTAAGCATCCAAATACTTTTGGATGCAATTTATAATAATAAAAAAAACATATATTCTGGTATAGCTGGGTGATACCATACAAAACACTGGTAACATAAGAGGAACAGTGCAAAAAACATCATTAAAATCATCAAAATTCTTTCAGACACAAATAAAACACTTGTTCAAATAAAGAACAATACAACTGGATTAATGATATACTGTCATTAACAATGCAGCCAAAGCAGAAGAGAGAACACAAGAAGAAAGAGGGTCCATTTGAGGAATAAAAAATAGATCAGTGGGAATGAAAAAGTGTAAGACAGAGTGTCCAGACTTGAGTTTGTGTGCAGAACCCTGCTGCTGCCTGTATTATAGATCTCAGCAATGCCTTTTGTACATATTATCTCATCCAAAGTTCAGCTGGAGAAACCAAACTTTGATTTCAACACAACCTGCAAAGAGCCATTTGATGTCTTCCAGTTCTTGCTCTGTAAGCCTGGCTGCGCTTCAGGAACAGTCACGTAGATCCTGGTGATGGACTGGGGGATGGAGCAGCAGGAGCAGGGATGGTAAATAAAGAGGAAGGGTGACTGTAGTGGATGGACACAGTTTTCCACCGTATCTATTCTATTCACTACACTGGATTTTTCAGGTTTTCTTTTGCTGTACGTCCATAAAATTCTAAATAATCAATTGAAACAATGGGTCAAGAGTGAGTAAACTCTCCTCTCATTGGTCAGCATTCAGCTCACAGCGGTCATCAGTCAGGATGGATAGACTACATTGTATGGGTCAAAATTATCGATTTTTCTTTTATGCCAAAAATCATTAGGATATTAAGTAAAGATCATGTTCCATGAAGATATTTTGTAAATTTCCTACTGTAAATATATCAAAAATGTATTTTTTTTTAAAGTAATATGCATTGCTAAGGACTTCATTTGGACAACTTTAAAGGTGATTTTCTCAATATTTTGATTTTTTTTGCATCCTCAGATTCCAGATTTTCAAATAGTTGTATCTCGGCCAAATATTGTCCTATCCTAACAAATTTATTTTTTCAGCTTTTAGCTTTCAGATGATGTATAAATCTCAATTTAAAAAAATTAATCCTTATCACTGGTTTTGTGGTCCAGGGTCACATATACACTACCAGTCAAAAGTTTGGAATCGGTAAGATTTTTAATGTTTTTAAAAGAAGTTTCGTCTGCTCACCAAGGCTGCATTTATTTAATTAAAAATACAGTAAAAACAGCAATATTGTGAAATATTATTACAATTTAAAATAACTGTGTTCTATTTGAAAATATTTTAAAATGTAATTTATTTCTGTGATCAAAGCTGAATTTTCAGCATCATTACTCTAGTCTTCAGTGTCACATGATCCTTCAGAAATCATTCTAATATGATCTGCTGCTCAAGAAACATTTATTGTGTACAATTGTACAAAATATTTGTGTACAATATTTCTTTTTCAGGATTCTTTGATGAATACAAAGTTCAAAAGAACAGTGTTTATTTGAAATATAATCTTTTGTAACATTATAAATGTCTTTACTGTCACTTTTGATAGATTTAATGCATCCTTGCTAAAAAAATTATTAATTTCTTTAATTTCTTTAAAAAATAAATAAATAAATAAATATATAGGTGTGTCCAAATTTATCAGCATACATACTTGTGTAGGGTGACATATATTATATATCTCAACTGCTTGATTGCTTGTATCGGTGCAAAAACTATATTATCGCCCAGCTCTAATCTGCTAAATGTGACTATAAGGCAAGAAGATATTAAGATATTATATCTATGATTTTCTGTAAAGCTGCTGTGAAACAGTGTGTATTCTGAAAAGCACTATACAAATAAATTTGACTTGAATTGATATAAAATTACTTGTATAAAGATAGTCCACTCGCCTCATTAATATTATATAGTTATATTAAAAATCAAGAATGCGGCATTTGAAGCTAAGGGATCCTGCTTCTTGGCCCTTGTACACATCAAAATTGAGCGGCCCTGTGATACAATCACTTCTACATCTTCTCTGCCTTTGCAAATTACAGTCGCCACTTAAAGGCTTCTGAGAAATTAATTGTAGATGATAAAGCATGAGCTCTAGGATTCAACTGGGGGTTGAGCACGCTCTCACTCTGGATTCCTGAATCAAACAGGAAGTGATTATGTAAATGTCTTTAAATAGCATTTCTCTTGAGATGGGGGGAGGTGTCTGGACTTTCACGGTCGAGTAGTCATAGCAAGTATGCGTGTGCCAGAGAAAATGTGAAACATAGAATTGGCCCAATGTCAGTTTCCTTTTTAATATGGTCAGATGGGAAGAAGGCACAGCTGTAGCAAATGACTTTCTTTGATGATGCAAGGGTTAAAATGTCTTCTCTGGTGAATACAATAAACAGCAAGCCTTATATTTCCTACTTTGAATTTCAATGCTACTATAGTACAAAGACAGAAAGTTATACTTTGGCTATGTTTCCCAAAGCATTTAGTAGAAAAATAGTGCTTAATCTCTGTGGCACATTTCCCAATTGCAGTATTATCTAAGAGGCACATACTGTTCAAAAGTTTGGGACCAGAGTAACTTGTAAAAATGTAATGTATACTTTTATTTCTTAAGGATGCATTAAAATTGATCAAAAGTGACATTACAGACATTTATAATGTTACAAAAGATTTCTATTTCAAATATTATGCCATTATTTTAAACTTTTACTTTTAAATGTATCACGGTTTCCTCAAAAATATTAAGCAGCACAACTGTTTTTAACATTGATAATAACAAGAAATGTTTCTTGAGCAGCAAATCAGCATAATAAAATGATTTCTAAAGGATGAAAATATATTAAAGCTGCAAACAGCGATGAAAGGGCCCTCGCACCCGGGGCCACCACCACCCGGTGGCCTTAGGAAAACAGTGAATAGTGGGTGACATGCAAAGTTTCATGAGTTTTCGAGCATGTTTAGGCCCTCAAAAATGCGATTCATTTCGGAGAAGAAGAATAATTGACCGAGCAATTACAATAGGGTCCTCACACCATCGGTGCTCGGGCCCTAAAAATAACCTTCTGGGAACCAAAAACTAACGTTCTGGAAATGTTATAATAACATTATAAGAACATTATATTAATGTTAGAATAACGTTATACAAACCAAAAACTAACATTCTGGGAATGTTAGATTAACGTTAGATAAACGTTAGACTAACGTTCGGGGAATATTAAGAAAACTTTCCTGGCTAACCATACGTTAGAATGTTAGAATAATGTTATACAAACCAAAAACTAAAGTTCTGTGAACATTAGATTAACTTTAGAATAACGTTCTTGGAACGTTAGATTAACAGTAGAATAATGTTATGAGAACGTTAGATTAACTTTAGAATAACGTTATACTAATACAAAAACAAAACTAACGTTACTACAAAACTATACAAAACTAACGTTTTGGGAACGTTAGAATAATGTTCTGGGAACGTTAGATTAATGTTAGAATAATGTTATACAAACCAAAAACTAACGTTCTGGGAACGTTAGAATAATGTTCTGGGAACCAAAAACTAACGTTCCGAGAACATTAGAATAATGTTCTGGGAACGTTAGATTAATGTTAGAATAACGTTATACAAACCAAAAACTAACTTGACGTTCTAACATCATAAAATAACATACAACTTTAGTTTAGATGATCCTATGATCCTATACATTATGGGGAAAAAAATCTTTCTCTCTTGGAAACTCAAAAACAACACAAAAACATTTGAAAGGGCTCAGATTGTGAGTCTAAATATCAGTGAACTGTAGAGCAACATATATACGCTTTCCTACATAATCATAGGGCAGGCTTTCACAGCACAATACAGACACTGGAGCTTTGTGTGTGTCTGGGGGAAAATGACATTTAATGGCACCACTGTCTAAAAACAGCATTATTACAGTAACAAAAAAGACCTGTGGGTGGTGAGTGATGGAAAAAAAAAACCAGAGAGATACTGCTGCGGTATTCTCACAGAAGCTTGAGGAACCATGAGAAAGGAGCGGGCCGAGAGGAAGAAACAGACAATGAAAATGAGCGAGAGAGGAATGTTTGCCGTTTCCTCCACAGATTCCTGTATTTCTCTCTCCAACTCCTCCACAAGGCCACAGGGAGACTCTGATGCAATAACCCATTTGAATGCTGTCACCTGGTGCCCTGTATCTTGATTGAGGTCTTTGCTGTGAGAAGGCTGGGTAACGTCTGACAGCTTATGTGAAGGACCTGGGCTTTCCCAGATCTCTCTCTCTCTCACACACACAGCAGTTTGACACCAAACCAACTGATGGTTTCCATTATTTGCATGCTTGGGTGCCTGTCGCAGATGGAACACCGATAAAGGTATTGAGCGGTTGAGTATGACAGAGCTGCTGCATTTATACTGATGTACGACCACTATATCTACTAGGACTGTGGATATAAGACCTAACAGGCACTGACTGGTGTGTTTGGCCTGATTTATCACTCAAATAATCTGCAGATAATTTGAGATTATTTGTGTCAGTCCATAACTCTCCCCACCAATATCCTGTTAGGGGAGGGTTCAAAGGGCATATTTTCCATTTACAAATATTTAGCAAATCTTGAGTACATATTGTGTAATAAATACTCATTCTAGGAATATATAGAGTAGGGGTGTAACGATACATTGTTATATCAAGATATCCCAGTATAAAAATGTGAAAATATGTATTGGTGATATAAACGATATGATTCACGATATAGAGTTAGTTTTATCCAAGGCTTAGCTTACAGTATTTATAAGGTATAATTCACCCAAAAATTTAATTTCTGTCATCATGTACTCACCCTAATGTCGTTTCAAACCTATACGATTTTCGTTCAACATCCAAATGCAAATAAAGATATTTTTATGAAACCTGAAAGATTTCTGTCTCTCCATGTAAATTCCATTCCTCTAAAACTTCCAAAAAATGTCATAAAGTCTTCGTAAAAATAATCAGTCGAGTGGTCTAAACCAAATCCAAGTCTCTTTATCTTATTTATTACTGCTGACTGTATTTAGGCTTCAAAATTGTGTTATGTTCATTTCTGCAGATTATCATGATAAACAAAACATGTAAAAATCATAAACTTCTGTTAGTCACAGAGCTCATTTTCTAAATTAATCCAATGATAACTTCTGCGTGGCCTACAAAAATACGTCATCCCTGCAGCGTTATATATTTCTGATTAAATGTTATATATTTCAGAGTAAATATTGCATAAAATAAATGTTCATTTTGGGAATATATAAAATTCATACTACTTTCTAGATATTGACATCAGCTATTGAAATGCATGAAGTTTATTGATCCTTGCTTTGCACAGCTCATGAGGACTGGACTTACTGTTGGTTTTGAGGCGAGCAGGTTCACTGTTTCTGCTGCCTGCCTGGTTGATAGCCTTGACGAAAAAGATGTAACGAGTGCCGCTCTGTAGGCCGTGGACTGTGTAGTGATTCTGCTTGATATTGGGCACAATCATCCAGCTATCTACAGAGTTATACAGACCTGCAAGACAAGAGAAAGAGCATAACATTAAGGACAGATGTCAGGCACTTTTTCAATTGCTCTTAGTCAGGACTGTGCCAACATAAAAGAGCAGTGCAATAATTACCACGTGCAAATAAATGTTTGAACAAATTGAGATTCTAAAAAGGGAATGATACATATGAAGTTCATTATTCAAGGCATGTCTATTACTGTTTGATGTGAAAACACATATAGCACCCATTCGGAGAGATACTCAGGATGTTTGCCTCAGGCAAACAGAGATGCCCCCTAAGCTAGTTTCTCATGGAGAACCATTTGCCAGAATGCCCTTAGGAAACATCAAGACTTCCATTAAAACCACTGGCATTGCCACTCAAGGTATGCCAAATGTTAGGCAGACAAATATTGACAAGTACTCCATAATACTGTAACTTTAGTATCCACAGTGCCAACAGATCAATTATGCCTACAACTCCTTTCATGTCATGACTATATTCTCAATACAGCAATGTATATATATATATATATGGGTCAATGATGTGACGGGTCATTTTTTTGTCCAAAGGCCATAACTAGATATCTTTTATAAATATATTTAATTATATTTTGCCACATACACATACATTTTAAAGATTTTAAAGTGTCAAAAGGTCATTCGGTTTAACCGTCCAAAGGCCAATACAGCCATTTCATTTGTGATTAAAATATCTTAAAATAAAATAAATGTATATATTTTATATTCTATAACATCATATATTAACATAGTGCAAAATGGTATTAAAATTATGGGTAGAAGTTGTTGTTTTGTTATTAGAAAAAATGTCCGGAAAAATTAATTTCATTGATGTCATTCGGAGTAACCAAAATAAAGAGACCATTTTGGATCAAGTCATGCGGTCAATATCATGTGACAGGATGTGACATCATTAAGACACCTGCAAAGGACCACATGATCATGAAGCAATGTAACTAACTCTCTTTTAACTGTTTGAAAAATGTATGTTTTCATACGCATGTCCCAAAACATCAGGTCATTCGGTTCAACCGCTATAAATCATGGAAAATGTTGTAATATTTTAAAAACATGTACTAAATATAAAATGTTTGACTGTCCTTTTGCTAGCTAGCTAGCAAGCTAGATACCAGCCTGTTAGCAGTGTTTGAAAATATCTTCATTCGGTATAATCAAAAGTGTCAGTAAAAATGAAATTTTGGTTAAAACGAATGACTTTTTTGGTGACAAATTTCGTCCATATTGTAAAAAAATGACAAAAGAAGTGTTAATTGATTACAAAAACCACATGATCTCATTGTTAACACTTAATAAAACTTCAAAATTAATTATATCTCCATTATGTTTTTTAATACTTTTAAAAACCTTATTTGTCAATGACCCATATATATATATATATATATATATATATATATATATATATGTGTGTGTGTGTATGTGTGTGTGTGTCCCGTGCTGGCAAAATGAGTCGGAATGCGCATGGGCTAATTTTGAGCTACAGGCAAAACAAGTGAAAAACGTCAGTCTTGATCGAAATTGAGGTTTTCACAAAAATGAGTTCATTAAGCCCTCGGCTAACGATCCCAATGCTCCAAAAAGCAATTAAACATCTAAAAGTATCTTTATTTGTATGTTTTCTGAGAGGAGTACCTTTCCTTTGACCATGAAAAATGCCATTTTTCTCTGCTTGCTTCTGGATGACTGGCGCTTATCCTCAGCACAAATTTGGTATGTTTTAAAGCGCAGCATTCCAACTTTGTGAATATTCATAGCGAATTACTGATGGTATGAGTCTGAAACAATGAAATGTGATTTTTAAATTCATGCTGATGCTAAACAAAATGATCTTACTCGCGCTGACTGACAGATCCGAAGCGCGCACACAAAGACGCCACCGACATCACAAAGAATTACAAAAAAAAAAAAAAAAAATCAGTCAATAATGTGTATAGAAATAAATCTAATAAAAATCCATACTGAACAGCTTTCAGCCAGCACAAAATGTCCCTTTCGCAAACACATTTACTGCATCATTCTGCCGAATGGAAACCACATGTCTAAAGAATTGTTGCCTGCTTATAAATGAAATCTCACATTATATCTAAGTATCTGTAAGTAAATGATCACTGGACAAAAAACAAAGCGACACATGTAAAGTATTAACTATTTGCTTCCACCATCTGCATGTGTCTAATATTTTTTCATGAGCAAAAAAAGTCATTTGATCCACGTCCATAACAAAAAGGCGTTTGATGTTGTTGTTTGATGAATTGAATTAGAATAGTACACTACAATATGCTGCTTACATTGTAAATTCTCTGCTGTTGCTTGACATTCAGAGGGAGAGAGACTTCAAAGAGGGGCAGATGAAGGTATGTGTCACTGGCAGTGTGAATAGGGATCCTAGACTGTGTATAAGTGAGTGTGTGTGTGTGTGTGTTGGCAGATGAAAGGGAGCCAAAACACAAGACTGGAACAGGGCTGCTCCCAATATTGTCCGCAAATCTAAACTAGCCTTTGATGCTTCTATTGTGTGTGTGTCTATGTTTCCAGGACTGTCCAAGATGTCATCTATGCCAATAGGACACATTATAAGAAGAATTAATCCTGGTAAGTATGTGCATGTGATATGATTCCACATGAACACATTTTCCTACAGCTGTAAAAAACATTCAGTCACATTCATTGCAATAATGTCCCACTTCTCATTGGTGGCCACTATGGACTGTGTCTTCATTTCGCATTCACATTCTTGGGCAGCTCTCCAAAGCCCAGCTTATGAATATCTTAAGGTACAAAGACCTAGGCTTTGGCAGTAACCGCTGACAAATAATAATGCCCTAAAAAGCAACAGAAACCCTGCAGCACAATCCACCATCTTACCATGGCAAACGACATCATGCAAACATAATATGACACTTAATCAATGCCTGGCTGACCAGTCCTGTGATTATCTGTGCTTTGAAATTCACTTCAGTTATAGGATGAGAAATATCCACCACCAAGGCTGAGGATAAATCATAGAAGCAAGGCAGGAATATTGTGAGAATGATGCAGAAGTGTGCATCAACCAGAAAGCTGCGTTCAACTATAAGCATGATATTTAAGATACATCTTCAAGAGTAGATTTACAACCTTACTAGATCATAAACAGCTGAATGTCATTCCAAAATCTGACAGGGAAGATTCAGTGACGTATAAAACCATTGCACAAATGGTCTAAATTCTCCTCAAGCTGCAGTACTGGACCAACAAATTGTAATGAAGCCAAATAAATTGATAACACATTGATTCCGTCTACCTTCTATACTCATGTCGACCTTCTAAACACATTAGTTTGACCTCAAATAAGCAAACAAAATGTTTTTTTTAAATTAATATTTATCCTTAGAATAGATTTTTATAGGTCTTTTTCTTACATGTCAGAGCTGATTGCAGTTTCTTCATCAAAACCAATTCATATGAGCTCCACAATCAACAATACTTACCTGTGAGAATGAATAAACATATCTGACAGCTAAAGGTCACCAGCTGTCTGCAGAGGCACTAAACACATAACCAGACCAGAATACAATATAATGAAATATGAAATATGTGCAATCTAGAAGATATAGATAAACAGATAAAAATAAACATAAAAGTTAAAATGTAGATAAAAGATCAGGACTTAACTAAATTGTTTTGGTGATCATTGACATCCATTGTATAGACAATATATACACTCTAAAAAAAAAATGCTGGGTTAAAAACAACCCAAATTGGGTTAAAAATGGACAAACCCAGCCATTGGGTTGTTTTAACCCAGCGAATGGGTTGTTCTAACGCAGCAGTTGGGTTAAATGTTTACCCAACCTGCTGGTAGTTTCGTTTAACTCTACTATTGTTTAAAAATGACTGTATTGCTTGCTTAAAATGAACCCAAAGTATGTTGGAAATTAACATTTGTATTAATATGTTTAATAATAAACATTTATTAATAAGTTTAATGAATAATAATTAAACATTAAATTGCTTATTAATAAATGTTCATCTTTTGATTATTATTGTTGCCTCTAGTAATTATGTCTTATTTCGGGTTCATTTTAAGCCAGCCATATAGTCATTTTTAAACATTAGTTGGGCTTCAAAATGTCATGTTTATTTCAATGTTACTTGCTGTTTCTTTGTAATTACTTGCTGTTTGTAATTGCTGTTTCTTTTATGAAACTTACTTGCAATTTATGAGTGAAAATTGTTTCAAAGTAAATCCTACACATTGTGTTTTTTCAGTGTAGTAGCTGACTACTAGTACAAGCTCTCTTACTGTCAACATACTCTCACTGCTCTCTGCGTGGGTTTGTCTACTGTATATACAAGATTTGTTGGGTTTTTCAAGGTCGCACATTGAGCTAGTGTTTTGTGAGGACATGCATAATCAAACAAACAAGACTTTTAAAACAGACAAACAGAATCAAATGACCATAATATTTGTTCATTTGTTACACTGGTTTGACCTCATTGCTGTTTGCAACAACTGTCAGCTTTACAGTTGTTCGACCACATGTTTGCTGGCCCTAGTAACATCCACGTCTCCCCCGTTTTCTATAAACTACCCATGAGTCACGGCACACATCCCTGAGCTAGAGGTGCGCACGTCAGATTAGGTGATGTGGCCCATTTCCTCCGCAAAGACAGCGGCATTTGCATACTGTTTGCTGCAGGTTAGCATGCCAGTCCAGTGGCTTGTATCACTATCAATCAATGTCACAATGAGAGCAGAGCAAAGAGCATTAGCTCGTGTCAGATCTAATCAGGCCTGATGCCAGGCCAGTGCCCTCACTTTCACAGGGCTGACGATAAAATCCGCAGACAAACCTGAGCTACTTTTTCAACAGTACCTCAAATGACTCTCTTCCCAAATGACAAAGCAAAGGAGCTTTCCTGCTTTTAAAGGTATAGTTCACCCAAAAATGAAAATTAACATTACTTACTCACCCTCAAGTGGTTCCAAATCTGTATTCAATGCAGTCAATTATTCAATCATTCATTGATCAAAAATACAATAAAAGATACCATTTCAATGTTTTTTTTATTTCCTATTTGCATATATTTTAAAATGTAATTAGGGGTTCAAACCCTATTGTAATTGTTAAAATTTCCAGTCTGATTGTCAATATCAAAAAAGGGTTGAAATTTCGATTCACAGTACCTAAGGGCCGCCAAAACGGTCACTTGGTGGAGCCACTTTTACTAAAAATGACTAAAACTCATGAACGGAATGAGATATTTGCACCAAACACCTATGTAAGAGCTCATTCTGTGGTTTTGTGAAAAAGGACATGGCTACTGGCCTCTTGGTTGGAACTATAACAGGAAAAAAACATGAAAATGGCTATAACTACTTCACTGTTAGCCTGACCGACTTTAAAATTGGCATGCAGTGTCTTTGTCCGAGGTGCCGTCATTGTCTATGAGAACATTGACGTATCTCAAAAAACATGTCAGACATTGGCCAATGAAATTTGAGCAGCTATCAGACAAGGTTAACGGAGGCTGATCGGAAGGAAACTCGCCAGGCCTTTTTGATTCACGGCCCTAGAGGCCTCTGAGAAATTTAAAATAAATCAGCCACCAGGGGTCGCCTTCGTGTTTTTCATGTGCGTAAAGGATTGTGTATTGAGCGATTTTTCGCACACGCCTACGACATTTGTTCCACGTGGTAGAACTCCTCATTCTGAGCAACTTTGCCTCTAGGACCGCCGCTGTCCATTGAATCGTTAGTTAAATATTGGAGATTATTTCAAAAACCAATTTTGGCAAACTAGTCCCAGGTTTTTGGCTCAACCTCGATAACTGTTAAAAAGCTTTAAAAACTATATAATTACTATAGTAAATTGCTGTTTTTGCTGTAAATGGTCTTTTCCATCTATGATCGAGATGGTTACAGGCTTGCAAATTAAAACATAATATATTTTTAAGCATGTGCTTATAGGGCTTAAAGTGCTTGAACCCTGATAATTGCTGCTCGCAGCTATATTTTGTTCCTGTGATGGTAAAGCTGATTTTTCAGCGTCATTACTCTAGTCTTCAGTGTCACATGATCCTTCAGAAATCATTCTAATATGCTGATTTTATGTATTTTCTTTCCTAATATGGAAGTCAATGGATGCCATCAACTGTTTGGTTACCCTCATTCTTTAAAATATCCTCTTTTGTGTTGAACAGAAGAAAGAAACTCACACAGATTTGGAACCACTTGAGGGTAAGTAAGTAATGTTAAGTAAGGTGAACTATTCCTTTAAGTCTATTTTGCAGCTAATCTATTCTATTAGCTTGAGTTTTGGTTGATGCATATGAATTCTGGCCACGTTTAATTGATCACGAAAGGTTGGCTTTCCAGTCATGGCAGCTGTGCAATTACACATACTGGACTTGAGTGCACTGCAGGGGAAATGTATAGATTTTCACATATCACATGACTGTTATTTTGTATGTCAAAGGAACGCTACTGGCATACTGCCGGATCACAATAAATGATTGTTATGAAAAAGACCCTGCATGTTATCCAGCCTGAGCCCTTGAATATTACGCTTTTACTGATGGATTGCAAAATGTAATACACTTTTGCTAAAGGGAACATAAAACAAGCCATCAATTTTACTGGCCTTCAAATATGATAAATAATAATGATAATAATAATAAACAATATACAAACATGTGAAACTACATGTGACTGAACCTCCCCACAGAAGGAAATCCATCTACAGCTGACAGATCTTCACTGAGGGCCGGAGTATGTTTTGAAGCCACTTTCCTTGACTTGGCCAACGGCTGAGAAAATGCATCAGCAAAGGCTCACATTTCTTCTCATGGGAGTGAAGCATACGCATCTAAGAATTGCAGCATTTAGGCATCCGCATTCAAAGACGCAATGCTGTAAAAAGGTCTGGGAAGAAAGCATTCCTCTCAATTTCTGCGTCTGTTTGTTTGTATCCTCTAAGGAGCCTGCGGTAGATCAGTGGATGTTCCTGGGCTTATCAGCGGTTGAAATGAATATACTGTGTTTGTTACTGAAGCGAGCTGAATGGAAACTGAGGAGCAGGTTTGCAAGTGAGAGTGGAAAATGCTGTCTCTTCACTGTCCAAGCCCAAGCAATTAAGCAACTCTTTTACTCCACAGATACGTAAAAGCAAGACTTATTTTATTCAAAAGTGCATTAAAAGGTATAGGGATATATCTGGGGATTTATAATAAAAGTTATAATATGTTCCTATTCAGCCTATGTAAAGTAACTTGATGTCACTAGATGCTTTATTGTTAAGGTTGTGTACAGCAGCAATACCAGTTAATGAGGGAATCATGGTAGAACAGTGAGATACTGTGCTGTTTAAGGCATGTATTTAGACTCACTGATGAAGTTGGTCTGGCCAGTGTAGATGGTGTACTGAAGCTCATAGGAGGTGACGCTGAATTCATCTTCAGAGGTCCAGTGCACTGTAATGGTGTCATGAGAGGCTGTGCAGAGCTCTTCACGTATAGAGGGAGGGTTGGGTGCTGGAAAAGAAGGCAATCGTCAAGACAGGGTGTATTGATTTGGTTCTGCAAAAAGGATGGCTGATGTAATTCTGGCCATATCCTAGATACACCATGTATTCATTAACTTTGCATTACGTACACAGAAAACACTCGTGGAAGGTGGTTTCAGATTTATCACTGATTTTACCTGTCAAGTAATCCAGTCCTTCCAGGATTTTCTTTTCTCTGGAGAAATCAAGGGCAAAATTGTCAAAGGCCTCATTCAGATTGACGTCTGGGATGAGGACCTGGGAGGAGGCGGTGGCCATGGCAACTCTGCGTGGAAAGAGAGGAACTGGCAATTAATTTATAAATGTTTCTATTTACAATAGTCTATTTACAGACTATAAGGCTGGATGTGACAGAAATTATAAACAGCATCTGGCAGCACTCAAAAGCAGAGAAATGTGTGTGGCAAATTCAAATAATACAGAAGACAGTACAGTCAGTAGGGATGCCATTATACCATGATTTCAGAAGTCTCTTCTGCTCATCAAGCCTGCGTTTATTTGCTCAAAAATACATAAAAACAGTAATACTGTGAAATATTATTATTACCATTTAAAATAATGGTTTTCTATTTTAATATACTTTAAAATATAATTATTTCTGTGATGCAAAGCTGAATTTTCATCAGCCATTACTCCAGTCTTCAGTGTCACATGATCCTTTCAGAAATCATTCTAATATGCTGATTTGTTATCAATGTTGGAAACAGTTGTGCTGCTTAATATTTTTTTTTGGAACCTGTGATACTTTTTTTCAGGATTCTTTGATGAATTAAAAGTTAAAAAGAACAGCATTTATTCAAAATATAAATCTTTTCTAATAATATAAATATTTACTATCACTTTTTATCATTTTAACACATCCTTGCTGCATAAAAGTATTAATTTCTTTAAAAAAAATAAAAATAAATAATGACTCCAAACTTTTAAATGGTAACGTATATTGTTACAAAAGATTTCTATTTTAAATAAATGCTGTTCTTTTTAACTATTTATTCATCAAAGAATCCTGAAAAAAGTATCACAGGTTATAAAAAAAATATTAAGCAGCACAACTTTTTCCAACATTGATAATAAATCAGCATATTAGAATGATTTCTTTAGGATCATGTAACAGTTAAGACTGGAGTAATGGCTAATGAAAATTCAGCTTTGCATCACAGAAATAAATTATATTTTAAAGTACATTAAAGTAGAAAACCATTATTTTAAATTGTAATAATAATTCACAATATTACTGTTGTTTCTGTATTTTGGATCAAATAAATGCAGCCTTGGTGAGCAGAAAAGATTCAAAAGCATTAAAAATAGTAATGTTTCCAAACTTTTGACTCATACTGTATACAAAAAAAATATTATATTCAATAATATTTTAAAATAATACCATATAGCCTTCAATTATTGCTATATTATTCGATATTATACTTATAAAATATAATGTTATATATAATACAATTATTCAATTATTATTTTTAGGTACAAGTTTAGTGAACCATCACAAATACAGAACAACAACAAGAACTGTAAGAGCAGTAAGTAGTTACTTTTTCTTCTTTGTCAAAGCCATTTGGAGAGGTGATGATCAGGCTTATAATAGCAAAGGTTTGATAAATGGCATTCAGACAGCACAAGAGAAATCACAGCTTGGTCATCATGCGTCACCAATAGTGCCGTCGGTGCACACAGACCCTGTTTTGTCAAACGCATGATATCACAAAGTCTTTCTCCACACCTGAAGCTGCACAAATACTGTTAAATATTGAGTCCCGAAGGCATATTTTGAATTATTTTGAATATAAGCCACAAGCAACAGAACGAAAAGGAGGGGGCGGCACCAGAAAATGTGCAGAGTAGCTGAAAGTTGCCTTCATGCTGGCAGCGGTAAGAAGTGCTGGCAGAGACTGTGACAGTGTTATGTGTGTGGTCTCACCTCTCAGCCACATTCCTGGCCGTCTGAAGGAAGCGGGCGTGGTCGTTCTCCTTCAGGCTGTGCTCAGCCTGTGTGATGAGGGCACTCGAGCGCTCCAGACACTGTCTGCAGTTCGCAATCTGCTGAGCCAACTTCCTCAGCTTCATCACCTACACCCACACACGCACATTAGAATCTATTCACATTGTTATATGAGAGATAAATGTATGGAGCTGTTATCGCAACTAACTAAGCTATTGATATTACAAATGTTTATGTTCAAAAACTCATTATTGCCCCTTGGCTCATCATCACAGCTAAATGATTCCTTTGCTTTGTTTGCTTTTTGTGTAATTACAGCAGAGAAACAATGAAGTGATGGATTCTAATTCTTTAATTCTTAAAAAAAACCCACTATTAACAAACTCATATAAATGCTGAATTAGCACTGTTAAAGAAAAGGAAAACCGAATGCATATTTCATGCTGTATTGGATGTCTGTAAAAAATTTGTGAGCCAAATCAATTACACAAAGTCTCAGAGATGTTATCAAGAAAAGAGCATGGCCTAATTCAGACAGCTGTGCAAAAGAATCTCATTTAATGTTTAAATAGCTTTAAATGTTTAAAATGTCTAGTGTCTGGCTGGATAACTTTTCCCCTGTCCATCTTGTATAAAAATCATCTTTCTGCATTAATATAAAATTAACTGACTTGTGGTCACAGGTGAGCTTATTTCAGCTACTTACAAGGACTTCAAAAGCTTATCCAATTGGAATTTACTAATATTAAATTCAATGTGTTGACTAAGTTTTCCATTTTAACTCAAGTGTTTTGTAGTGCTTTGTTTTCATTGATCCAGATTTACTGTATCATAAAGTTATACTACCATTAAAAAGTTTGGGTTGGTAAGATTTATTTTTTATGTTTTTGGAAAAAAAAAAAAAAAAAAGTGTCCTGAATTTGAAATCAGTGCTGGCTCGGTGCTTAGGAAAATATTTACTATTATTTGAACGTAAACAAGGAAGCCTGCACTGAGTTTACTACGTATGACAATGGTTCAAATTGTTGAATAAAGTCATTAATTTTGTTTTGTTTTTGCACACAAAAAGTATTCTCATTGCTTCATAACATTAAGGTTGAACCACTGTAGTTGACTATTTTAACCATGTTTTCAACTACCTTTCTGGACGTCAAAAGGTGCAATGACGTTGCTGCCTATGTGTGGATTAGATACCCTCGGATTTCATCAAAAATATCTTCATTTGTGTTCTGAAGATGAATAAATGTCTTACGGGTGTGGAACAGCATGAGGGTGAGTAATTAATGACAGAAATGTCATTTTTGGGTGAACTAACCCTTTAAATATGAAACATAGTTGACTTGAATTAACTGAAAAAATACAAGAATTTCCAGCAATATATATATATATATATATATATATATATATATACTCATAGCATGAAATAAGATTTCGCTCATACCGCCCACACTACCTGACCATATATTCACTATGAATTAGCTTTATTTCACATAACCGCGTGTTTCATGTGAGTATACATTTTATTTTCTTTTGCAAGGGAATGAGAGACATTAGCTATGCTTCCTCAATAAGCCAGTTAAATCGGTTAAGCAGGATCTAGCCTATGCCACAGTGTAATTCAATAGAGGAATGGGACGTTTGACAGGAAGGAATCATTGGAAGCATTCAGATAAATCAAGAAACAAGGAGAGAAAATAACGATGCTCTGCACCGCAGTGGATTGCATTAGATCAAATCCGAATCTGACCCCATTTCTTAAAGACAGCTTCAAATGATTTGCTTTGATCAGATGGTTTACAGCCAAAAACTTTTGGAATTTCTGGATGGCATTAAAGAAATTGGACTGCATCAGAAAAATAATAGAAAATCATTCAAAAACAAACCAGGCTGAACAGCCAAAGCCTCAGATCAAATCTTACAGACACTTTGCATCTGGGTTTGTGATTCCAAAAGCCTTCTTAATACTAGAGATACAGGCACTTTGTGCTGGAGCTGCATTACTGATGTTTGCAAAAGGCCAGACATAATCTCATGTTGCAGGCTGTGCATGTCAACTTGGGGCTGGCGCGCGAGAGTACATCACTGAAGGCCTTACGTAGACACTTCTGATAGAGATTACTGCATTTGTCCGGTACTCTCACATCACATTACCTAAAAACAGAGAACCACAGGCCTGTCTCGCGGCTCAAATCCCCACTTGATAAGAGTGTGAGTACAGGCTGTCAAGTTAAAGTGCCTGTGCACTGCCTGCTCACTGTCAAACACAAAACACTACACACACTGCACACAGACGATCTGGAGCACAAAATCTGACTCTTCAGTTCTGCTGAACTGAATGCATTGAACTCCATTTCTGCATGTGCTGTGAGTGAGTTACGCATTTTCACATTCGCAATATTTCCAACATTTTTGTGGGAAGATGATTACAAGGATTTGTAATGAGATGAGTTTGTAAATAAAAGCTCAACTGCAGTTTTCCACCAAAATAAAAGCTCAAGGGTTTATCTTCTGACAAGCGAAGAAATTAGGACAAATGTATTGTAATGTTTCTACTGTAGTGTGAAGTAAAATAATATGCTTATGAAATATTTATTTTCATTTATTTTACAGTGCATTCGTTTTACAATATATGTATATATATATATATATATATATACATATATATATTAGGGTTAATGGTTTTTATACTGTACAAACCGTATTTTCTATTGCCCTACACCAACCCTACTCCTAAACCTACTCATCACAGGAAACTGTGCACATTTTTACTTTCTCAAAAAAACGCATTCTGTATGATTTATAAGCCTTTTGAAAAATGGGGACATGGGGTAATGTCCTCATAAGTCACCCTCTACTTGTAACACCTATGTCATACCCATGTCATTATACAAATTTGTGTCCTGATATGTCACAAAAACATGCACGCACGCACAGACACACACACACACACACACACACACACACACACACATATATATATAAATGTATACATGTATACATTTCTTATTATTATAAATGTTTGGAAACCGTTTTACTACATAATATTTTTGTGAAAATCTTGTGTAACATCTTAACATCTTTAATCCATTTAATGTGTCCTAGCTGAATAAAAATATTAATATTAATTACTATCAAATAAAATAATTTAAAATAACTAAATTTAAATATATATTAAACTTTGGTTTATTTTATTGTTATTGCCTTGTACATGTCCTTAAGAGCTTGCATTTTGGTAAAAAACACCCCTTATCCACAATAAAATCCCTATTACGCACTCAGGGCCCTATTTTAATGATCTAAGCGCATGATTTGAAGCGCGTGGCACACCTGGGGCATGTCCGAATCCACTTTTGCTAGTTTAATGACGGAAAAAAATGGTCGGCACGCCAGGCGCATGGTCCAAAAGGGTTGTACCTAGTCTCTTAATGAGCCATGGGTGTACTCTCATCTCCCATTCCTTTTAAAAGCCAGTTGTTCTTCTTGCACCATGGCGGATTCGCTATTTACAAGGCGGAATTTGCAAGCGTAAAGACTGAACGCTTCTTCAGAGAGGAATCAATTTATTTTTAATATTTAAAAATGTTTGTGTGCTGCTGTGCATCCTTGTGTGTGTAACAAGCAGAGTGTACACACGTTGTGCACCCACCTATAGGTGCATATTACTAACACTCCCTTTAAATAACAAAAAATACCACTTTAGACCAGATTTTTGTTGGTCAATAGCGCAGTCATTTTCAGTTGTCTCAAAATAGCAACACGCCTGAACACACCTCGTTAGTTTAGGTTATAAGTGCAATGCAAAACTAGAAACCCCTCTTTACTTCATAATTAATGCAAATTAACAAATTACATTTATTTTAATTTAGGCCTTTGTAAAATAAAAAAATCTTTAGTTTAGCATTAGTTATATTGGTGAGTGTTTATTCTTTAGTGTCCCAGAGGAGAACAGTGCTGTCCAGTGTGCTGGCCTGCTGTTTATGTTTTCACTGGTGAAGATTATCGAGGGCCGGTTTCTGTTACACAAGGGAAGCTTCTTAAGTGAAGCCACATGGCCAGAGTCTGCTTCAACCACCCAAGCTTCCTGTCATAACCTCAACAATCCTGTTCAAGAAGTATCTTTACACTTCACTGCAATCTCACTCAACGGCCAACTAACTTTGGCCTCTGACAAGATCTCTACAGCCCTACCACATTATTACTCATCTGCACCAGCTTAACCTCAACATAAGCTCAGAAGAGATTAAAAGAGGGAGTTTTTAATTCACACAGGGAAAGTATGCTGTGATTTTCCCAGGTTTTTCTCCATCTTGTCATCAGGCGACACATCACCCATCTCTCTGAACAGCGTAGGGTCCAACAGAGCCTGACAGTCTCTCTCTTTCTATAACAGGGGGAGTGACACGTTCTGAAAGATGTGTTAGAAATGCCATCTTTGTTTTTGTGCGCCGTGTGACATATTGTCGAGAATCAAATTCAAGTAGGTTTCTCTAAGTGAGTGAAGGCTTGAGCTCTGAAAATCTGTTTCTCTGCCATGTGTATGTCTTAAAGGAAACATTCACCAAAAAAATTAAGTCTGTCATTATTATTTACTTACTCTCGTGTCATTCCAAACCTGTATGACTTTTGTTCTTCTGTAGAACATAAAAGATGATGTTTGGAGGAACTGTTTTTGTCCATATAATGAAAGTCAAAGGGTACAAAACAACACTGGGCCCCACTGACATTCATTATATGGACAAAAAACACTGAAACATTTTTCAAAATACCTTTTTTTATGACATGAAGGTGATTAAATAATGAAATTTCCATTTTTAGGTGAAAATGAAAGAAGCTAAAAAGTTAACTTCTACCTTGATATTTATAAATTGAAAACCTTCCTTAATATGACCCAAGTGTGAGATACAAGTCTGACTTAAAATTACAATTCTGGCCGCCCTAATCTGTCTCGGTGGTGCAAATAGAGAGAAACTGTACCTTGGATTCTTTGATCTTGACAGCAATGACCTGTTTCCTCTGGCGAATTATCTCCACCAATTCATCACACTCCTCCACCAGCTTGGCTTCATGCATGGCTGTGTTCACCTGCAGATAAGAGCAAAGAGTTTCATAAAGAGGTACAATGCCACTTAACCAGTCTACTGGGATAACTAAGTTTCCCCAGACTCTCTGCTTCAGTGTATGCAAAATGTCCTGTCTGGAGTGATGTGGACCATGTCATTACGGAAAGGAGACATTCCAGACTGTACTTCAATTCCTTCCTCAGATCACCCCTGTAATTAAACAAGGTAGTGATATTTCCTCAAAGATTCCTGTACTGCTCTCTTAAGATCCTGCTTTTTCACTCTGCTACCCGATCCATGCACAAACAATTAATTCACACCATTCTTTATTACTGTCAAGGCTTCGATCCCATTTAAAAAGCAGAGGAGCCAAGGAGAGCACAAACCCAACATTTAATTGGATTTTAGCAAAGCAACTTTGGCTGTCAAACAGTATCCACTAGCATGGAAGAAACCCGTTCAATACCGGACAAACCCCAGAGATGAATGGTTTTAAGTTGTGTCTATAAAATTAAGAGCAAGTGCAGATGTCTTTAAAGGATTAGAAAATTACCCCATGATTTACTCACCCTCAAGCAATCCTAGGTGTATTTCTTCTTTCAGACGAATACAATCGGAGTTATATTAATAGTCACCCTGATGCTTCTAAGCTTTATAATGGCAGTGAACGGAAACCACCTGTTTGAAACTCAATTACGGAGTACGTTTATGATGGATGGATGGATGCACTTTTTTAAGTTTCAAACAGGTGGTTTCCGTTCACTGCCATTATAAAGCTTGGGAGCATCAGGGTGTTTATTAATATAACCCCAATTGTGTTCATCAGAAAGAAGAAAGTCATATACACCTAGGATGGCTTGAGGGTGAGTAATTTTCATTTTAAAGTGAACTAATCCTTTAATGTGGTCTATGATTGCTTTCAATGCAGTCAATAAATTCATCAAACATAAGCATCATTATAGTCAGAAAAATGCTAACTTTATTTCAAAATGCCCAAATATGCTGTCAATTTAACACTTTTGTTAACCCAATCAGTCCTCAATGAAAAAGTGTCATTTTGCACAAAGTTGAGCATTTATTATCTTTTTAATGATTCGCCTTTGCCGATCCCATAATGCCTGGAGCAATTCTAACGCTCAGCTATTCCGGATAATAGATTAAAAAATAAGCCAGAGGACAGCAACCTTCACTCCCTATCCGCCACCATCTCAGAGCGCTCTGCATCAGTGGACGAGTGCAGTGATGGATGTCTCCTGCAGTTGATGTGTTCCTTATCAGACCTCTTAGCACATCGTCCTTCCACTGGGGATTAAATACGCCCCCATAGTTTTTCTAGGGAATATAAAGGAGTCTTCTGAGGTTGGTAGGGATGTGATGTGTGACCCCACTTTACTGTGGCGCCCGCACCCTAACAGCCTGACTCGCCTTGCACTTTGGCAGATTCATGCTGACACCTTTAAAGTGTGGTGCTGCGCACAGATGCTTTGTCTACGCATTTAGACAGTCCTGGACTGGATTAATGTTTATTGGACACTCAGGAAAGACTCTGCTTTATTGTGGATTGGGATCCTGTACCAAAAAAACCTGGTGATTTAGTCTGCAATTCCTTATAAACACTGTTCCGTATTCAACTCTCGGCGTTCAAAACAAATACACTACGTCCTACACCTTCTGTATTCAACTTACAAAACATTTTTCATAAGTTGAACATGGAAGGTGGTCTGGCGGAAGGTAGTTATTTTACTTTATAACTTGTTAAATATGAATATTTTTCTTACACAAACACATTGTAAGCCTTTATTAACCCCCCGGAGCCATGCGGAGTATGTTTATAATGGATGGATGCTGAGTCTTTAAGGAAGTTTAACATGGATTTTGTTTAAAAACCTAATATGTTGAAAACTGTAATTGTTAAGTTATAAAAAAAGGTCCCGATAGACCAAGCTAGAGTATTCAAAACTACATTGCATTAAAGTAAATGAAGCTTTGAATACCCTATCTTACTCCATCGGGACCATTTTGCAAATTAACATAGTGCCTTTGTGACATTTTGCAATGTAGGCAATATAATAAAGTAGACTTGCATATCCTGAAGGAAGACTAGTGCTTGAAATGCTGAAAACATATTTAAGTAATAATGAAGTAATATGAAGGCTTGAAAAATTATACATCAGGGAAATATGGTGAGATGGGAAGTAAAACACAATATTGAATAATATTGTATTGTAATAAACACAATATCCATATCTATTTGCAAGTGCTATACTACAAAAAAATAAAAATAAAAAATAATAATAACAAAAAAATAAAAATTCCAAGGGTAAAAATCATAACTACTTTTAGTCTTTTTATCCAGTAAAAATATCTCAGGATTGTTATACCACGATAAATTGACTTGAGAAGCAATAATAAGACAATAGTAAAACAAGACAAAATAAGCTACTGATTAAGAAAACTATTTTTGCTGTATTTAATTCCACAAGCACAGGTTGTGGGGAAAAATGTGTGCACATTTAACCGAAAAAGACTCAAGAATGCCTGCACATATCTAAGCAAGTTATTTTCGGATTAAGCCCAGATAGTGTGCACTGCATGTAATGACTGCGGCAAGACTCATTATTGACGAGGCTCATCAGTTCCTGACCTTTATCTCTTCATATTGCCACATCTTTAATCTGCTAATCCACAGGGCGGGAAAGACACTGGCCGCTATAAAAAGGTCGTTAATGAGCTCCAGCGGTTCACTTTAGGTACATAAACAACCTAAGTGCTGTTGAACAGATGCCACTGAGCAGAGGTCTGTTTTTTTTTGTGGCAGCTCTGATTACTGTGTATCTTTCCAATATGCTGACAGATGGGGCAGGTCTGAGTGCTCTAAGTGCACGGCTGTACAAGGCGCTCCTATGGGGCCTGTCTCATCGCTGGAGAGTCCAAGTGGCCCTGTTAAAAATGGATGAAGGAGAGGCATATGCATCACAGTGTGGCGGCCCTCACCACATTACTGCACACATGTCCACTCGGTGGAACAGCAACAAAACAAAGCGTCCCTTTGCACCACAGGGCTAATAACCCACAGTGGCCCAGAGAGAGCACCTGGAATGTCAAACAAGGGAGTGATGGAGTTCAGGCTTCAAATCACCAAAGCTAAAATGGAAATTCCCAGCTGAAAGTGCAAAATTCCCCAGACACCTTCAGTCCCCTGACAGAATCACTCATGAGTTATTTATACACAGACTCTCCTAGGACATTTCCCAAGACACTTTTGTTTAATGGAATCCATAGAAAACTTTGCCATAGATGCTATGTTTCCTCTGATACTACACGGATGCCGAAGGATCTATTTGATACGTGTTTTCATCTGGATAACATCATTTGTAGAGAATTTGCATCTGCAATACGTTGCATTTATTCACTGTCGAATGCTAGTTGAACTATATTCAAGCAGCTGTTTCTGTGTGAATCTGAGATTTTTCAGATGTTAGCAGATGTGACCCTTAAAATAGTGATGCATTCCAGATGATGCACTTATTGACCGACATCTCAGCTATATACTATAGGGGAACGGAACATTACAGATTCAAAGTAATGATGTGTGTTCAATACAAGTCAAAGTTTTGTACAAGTTTTATAACATCTCATTGTTCTCAATGTGTTTGAATGACACATGAAACACATTGAAAACGGTTTATGAAGATGAATATGCAGCTTAACTTGAATGATCCACATCATAAACCAAACTAATAGCTTTCTGCCTCTCACATATGGGTTGTCCTGTGAAAATGATTGGCAGGCAGAAAGCACCTCAAATCTTTTTAGTTGGCTAAATTGGGTAATGGGGCATTTTTTAAATTATTACATAAAGAAATAATTTATAGCATATTCACATTCTATTAACAGCATATGTGATATAATGTTAATGACCATGGAAGATTCTGATTCCTATGCTTTTTGGGTCTCAGTTTGGCCACAGTAAAGCACTTACAATGGAAACTCAACCACAGCACTATTACAGGGGATTTAAAGAGATAAACAGCTATAAATGGAAAATTTGCCATCATTTACTCATTACACTCAGTGCAGGGTTTAAAACAACCCAAGTTGGATTGAAAATGGACTAACCCAGCAGCTGGATTAAATGTTTGCCCAACAAGCTGGGTAGTTTTATTTAACTCAACCATTGTCTAAAAATTACTATATGGCTGGCTTAAAATGAACCCAAAATAGGTTGGAAATTAAAAATCAGACATAATTACTAGAGGCAACAATAATAATCAAAAGGTAAATATTTATTAATAAATGTTTATTGTTTATTTATTATTCATTAAACTTATTAATAAATGTTAAAGGGTTAGTTCACCCAAAAATTAAAATTCTGTCTTTAATTACTCACCCTCATGTCGTTCCACACCCGTAAGACCTTTGTTCATCTTCGGAACACAAATTAAGATATTTTTGATAAAACCCGATGGCTCAGTGAGGCCCGCATTGCCAGCAAGATAATTAACACTTTTAGATGCCCAGAAAGCTACTAAAGACATATTTACAACAGTTCATGTGACTACAGTGGTTCAACCTTAATGTTATGAAGCGACAAGAATACTGTTTGTGTGCCAAAAAAAAAAAAAAAAACAACTTTATTCAACAATATCTAGTGATGGGCGATTTCAAAACACTGCTTCGTGAACCATTCAAACCATTCAATAAAAATATTTATAATTTTAACTGTAAAGGTGTTTAAATGGTCCTTTTTAAGTTGTCAACAGAACTTAACTGAATATACTATGCACTTTATCATGACTAGTCAAGAGCAATATAGCATAATTTAACAGGATGCTTGAAAATAAAACTCTAGATACTGCATTTTGATGCACATTTTCTGTTTGTGCCAGTTCATTTATACATACAGTACAATGGAAGAACCAAGTTCACAGCTGAAGGATTTTGGGTCAAACCTTCGGCATTTAATCTCCAAGACATTTCATTTGCAGTGTCCCTGAAATCTGCCTTAACATTATCACACCTCATTCATTTGATTCTCAATAATTTACTGTGCCATTCAAATAAACATGACACAGCGGGCCTGGCCTTCAAGAGACACCAGATGATTGACAAGCTGTTCAATGAATATTCTTACAACAGTCAGTCCTGAATAATTGATCTAGATTTTAATAATTAAGTAGAAAATCACACGGAACGCAGTTAAACCTTTATATTGGATTGGTTTGACAGTTTTAAAACACCTCGAGGCTGTTCAACTCTATAATATATGTAGCTGGAGATTTACTCCAGAAAGCTGTTTTTAAATGCTTTAAATTGTACGCCCTCTTCCACACTGAGGTGTGGGCTACATTCTTTGTGTGCTCAAAGCAGCAGTTTTTTATGTGTGGTTCAGCTCAGGTTAGAGACGTGCATCGCATGCAGTCCCCCCGGGGTTCAACAAGACTGATTCAGCTAATTAAGTAACAATGCCTTGTCACCTGCTTTCTTTTCTCAAACAGCAAGGACAACCATCCTGACAGAGTCATTAAAAAGGACTCTCACATTTGAATATCCCTTGTGCCTGATTGTCTTAGTGCTGATCTTGAGTCATATTCGGAGTTAGAACAACTTGTTCTCCAAATATGTTCAAGGTGACATCAAGCAAAGGCCTAAATATATCCCTGGTGCCTTGTTTGTCTTGTATTTAATAAGCTCTGATTCAAAGATAAAGGGTACTAAATGACTTTCAAAAGGACTGTTTATCATGTGTGCTAATGTGTATGCATAAATATCACATCACTACCAAACGGCAGCTGCAAATATAGACTTTCTGTGCCAGAGAAACAAGCGAGCAGCCATCTTTATAATATTGTCTTTGAACTTCCATTTTTGTGGTAACTCTGTATATTTCTACGACATTGCTGTCGATGAGTAATCAGCTGGTGAAGTGGATTTACTTATTGTAGAGTTAACGAAAGCTATCATGAGCATTGTAATGTCTGAAGTGTGTGTCATAAGTGTCAGTAGACCGGGAAGATTTTAAAACAGGAAGAAACGAGAATACTTTATGTGCGCAAAAACAAAACAAAAATAACGACTTTATTCAACAAATTCATCTCTCCCCTGTCATTCTCTTACGCTGTTTACGTTCAGCGCTTCCAGGTTCTATGTCAGAATGCTGGCTCATTATTGCTCCTGCATCATCATCACACACAATTATTGTTCGGCTCACGTGATCAGCGTCGGCCAATACTGAGCCGGCGTTCTGACGTAGAACCTGGAAGCGCTGAACGTAAACAGAGTAAGAGAATGACACAGAAGAGAAGATATTGTTGAATAAATTTGTTATTTTTGTTTGTTTTTGCACACAAAAAGTATTCTTGTTGCTTCATAACATTAAGGTTGAACCACTGTAGTCACGTTGACTATATTAACATTGTCTTTACTACCTTTCTTGACCTTAAATGACGGTAATTACGTTGGTTTTTATGGGAGATAAAAAAAAAAAAAACTCTCTGATTTCATCAAAAATATCTTAATTTGTGTTCTGAAGATGAACAAAGGTCTTATGGGTTTGGAACGACATGAGGGTGAGTAATTAATGACAGAAATGTAATTTTCGAGTGAACTAACCCTTTAATTTAAAAAAAAAAAAATGTGGATTTGGTGGTGAAGAAACATTTCTTATTTATATATATATAGCTTAATTTCTGGGGAAATTGAGATACATTTTCAAAAAAAATAAAATAAAAAAAATATAGCCTTTGATTTACCATCGATTTTCACAAAAAATGATCATAACATTTTATTATCAACAATTGACAAAGACTTTACACTCAAATAACACAAATGATGATGATTTTCATGTCATGATTGACCACATGGTATTAACATTCACAGTGAGCTGTAGAAAAAGTATGTGATTTAATAACAGCCCTGCAACTGTTTTATCACATTCCAGAGATTTTTGTAAGTTTTAAGCTGACACCCTTAAGACTCTTCTTGACATCACTCAGCATTCAGTGCTGAACTTTCTCCATTTATAGACATTTTTGTGGACTGATGGCTAACTTTTAGAGAGATTTCTGTGCTTAGCTTTAAGCAAGTTGAAATTCTTAATCTTCAGTGCTTGGATATCTCTTTTGTTCGAGGTATGGTTCACATCAGGCAATAATATTTGTGAATAGCAAAGTCAAATTAGTTTTTTGAATCTGACCAACACCTTCAATCTTGCCTCAGTGACTGGAATACAATTTAGCTTTTGGAGAAGTTATTAACAAATATTAACAAATTTTCCACTTTGCACTGTGAATCTTTACACGCTGTGTTCCGTAAAGAGATGTAAATGTATAATTTTGTGCATTAAACAAATACAAGGGAATACATTTCTGCATGTACAAGCCACTGTCCGGACCTCTAATGAACTGTACAGCAGGAAGTATTTTGCCTATTCAAGGTTGTTTCTCTTATGCTAACCATGAGTTCATTTAACTGAGTGAATGAATGTAAAGTCTCTTTTATTCACAAAAAAAGCTTTTACCTATCTGCATTCATATTGATATACTCTTAGAGGCTCTTCTAGCCTTTGGCTCAGCAGTTAAATTAAAAGAAAATGAATATCAGTACAGAACAGAAGTCAATGCAAAAGCTTCTCATACAGGAGACCAATGGACTGTGAATTAAAACAAAAAACAAAACTAGTTATTATAGTTTTTAAAGTTATAAATATGGATATTTTTCTTACAAAAACACATCGCTTTGCTTCAGAAGGCCTTTATTAACCCACTGGAGCAGTATAGATTACTTTTATGATGGATGGATGTGCTTTTTAAAGCTTCAAAATCTTGTTTACTATTTACTCCCATTATAAAGCTTGGAAGAGCTTTGACTCTGATTGTGTTTCACTGAAAGAAGATAGTCATATACACCTAGGATGGCTTAAGGGTGAGTAAACCATGGGATAATTTTCATTTTTGGATGAACTATCCCTTTAATAGTGGTTTGTGAATGTAGATCCTTTAATAACAAATAATTTATCAGGAGTGTTTATGCTGGGATGTGTAGGTTGTGCTGCGACACGTAAATTGAAACTATTATAAGGAAATGTATGTGTTTCTTAAGGGGAAGTGCATCTCCTTAGCCTTACCCTGGAGTTGGTTCACCCTCCAACTATGGCAACAATCATAAATAATAACTTAACTCTCAAATACACATTAATCTTTACATTTTGTAACTGCATCCCTGGAATAAACCAGAATCTGAGAAGCATTTGTTGCTCAAAAGGGCAAGAAATCATAATCATGTTGTCACTAAAAATAAAATGTCAACTAATTTGTTTGTATAACTGTCAAAAACACATCTGCAGATGTGGGACTATACTGAGGTGGAAAGAAATGAGCATGAAGATGATGGTGATGTGAAGGATGAAGATTATAATGATTCATTTGGACTCACCTCCACCTGTTGACAAATCTGGATGAGTTTGGCCATCTGGTTCTCCAGCTCACTGTTCCTCTTCACCAGATTGGTTAAGTTATTCTCCAGGGTTTGCTGTTGGAATGGCAGAGATATGGCACTTAGACAGAATGAATCACTCTGTCTGATACAGACAAGCTATGATATATCCCATCAAGATATGAAACACTACAGTTCAAATGTCTGGGGTATTTTCTTTTTTAAAGAAATGAATACTTTTATTCAGCTTATTCACACATTAAATTAATCAAAAGTAATAAAGAGGAATGTCAAAGAAAATCTGCATATTATAATGATTTCTGAAGGATCGTGTGACACTGAAAATGCAGCTTTACCATCACATGAATAAAGTACATTTTAAAATATATCAAAATAGAAAATTTAAATTGTAATATTTCACAATATTACTGTATTTTGGATCAAATAAATGCAGCCTTGGTGAGAATAAGAGACTTCTTTTAAAAACTTTAAAAATTCTTATACAACATTTGAATGGTAGTGTATACACTCTAAAAAATGCTGGGTTAAAAACAACCCAAGTTGGGTTAAAAACAGACAAACCCAATGGTTGGATTAAATGTTTGAACGACCTACTGGGCAGTTTTATTTAACCCAAATATTGTTTAAAAATTACTATATGGCTGGCTTAAAATGAACCCAAAATAGGTTGGAAATTAAAAATTAGATACATAATTACTAGAGGCAACAATAATAATCAAAAGGTGAACATTTATTAATAAGCAATTTAATAAACGCTTATTGTTTAAGTATTATTCATTAAACTTATTAATAAATGTTCATTTGTTAAACATTAATAAATGTTAATTTCCAACCTATTTTGGGTTCATTTTAAGCAAGCAATGTAGTCATTTTTAATCAATAGTTGAGATAAATAAAACTACCCAGCAGGTTGAGTCAAACATTTAACCTAACCCAATCGCTGGGTTTGTCCATTTTTAACCCAATTTGGGTTATTTTTAACCCAGCATTTTTTAGAGTGCAGAACCTAATTATAATATATGAATTTTATGCCATTAAAAGGGATAATAAAAAATGACATCTTACAGTTTTGGAACAACATGAAGGTGAATAAATGACAGAATGTTCACTTTTGGATGAACGATCCCTTTAATATAACAATGAATGTACACTTCCAAAATGCAGTGCAATAAAATTTGCAATTGAAAATTGTATCACATAATATATCTGCTCTCAAAGGATTTAAACTGTGTTTTTTAAGGGCGGCTGATTTTTTTCCCCCTCTGCTCCCGATCTGTCTTTTTCATGAATTAAGGAGTAACACTATGCAGATGACAATGTTAGTGTAGGTGCGCATGGATAAATCATACAGAGTCCACAGAGATCCCACAAAGACGGATTAGATTCAAAACAAGCAACTAAACAGCAAATTAGTTCCACATCACAACCACTAATCGTCACTAACGAGAAACTGTGCGCGCTGGGCTGAGACTTTACACTGGGGGAGGGGGGGTCCTAATTCATGAGCTCTAATGTGTACTTTGCCGAAACAGGTTTGTAGCAATTAAAGTTTAATAAGAGGTTTGAGGTCAGAACTTGTGTGTTTGGGTCACTGTGAGACCGTTTCTTTAGCTCATGAAAAAGGGACTGGCATTTATGAGGGTGTTGAATTTCACCGGTTCTGAATTGTGAGACCTTACAATGGCGAGAGGCGGAGAACTATGTAATTAGTCAAAATCGTTGCACATGCTTCACTACAACACAAGTTGGAAAGATAAAGAAGGAAATCGTAGCGACAACTCAAAGAGAACCGCCCCGCCATGCTACACGAGCAGCTGTACGATGTGATGACCCCCACGGTGGGAGAAATGGAGAGAAAGACATGAACACAGCGCTGAGATGAACAGCTGATATTAATGACATGAAAGGAAACAAAAAGAAGCCCAAGCGGACTGAAAGGGAGGAGCGATGGGAACAACAACAGCGACAACATTGGCATACAAAAGCGAGAACAGAGCTTTTATGTTCTCTTGTTTTGTGTTGTTTGGCTATTCATGCATATGTGATGCAGCCTGACCCTGTCCACCTGCACGTCCCTCACCCCCCATCTACGGCCTGAGACGCTGTCTTGCACACATCCAGAACATAGATTGTAAAAGGCAGCCGGTGACTCACCGCGGCGCTTGTCTTTGATGCCTCCATAACCGCTTCAGAAACTCTGGCAGGGCTCACTTGAAAAGCCTATGAACACACACACATACACACACAGCCTTACTGGTCTGGCCTGCTGATGGACGGAAGTATTATTGTCCCTGCTCTGTCCGACGACTTGTTTTCAGCCTCTCTCGTGCATTATCTCTCTCGCTCTGCCGGGTAAATGGGCTGGAAGCACCTCTGAGCAGGTGAGGGTGTCTATGTCAGACTGCCTATTCTCTATGTGCTGATAGCTTGCTTTACTCGGGGGCTTGTTGCGTCAGGCAGTCGCAGAGGCGCTTGTTTGGTGTGTCAGCATTTTAAAATTCAAACTCACCCGGCAAGGACAGATGGGGGTCATTAATTAAAGACTGAACAGTCGAGGATGATTTATACATCAAAACCAAGTATCACCTCCCAGGAGACAGAAGACAAGCTGCCGGGGGTGTACGAGCTTGAAACCCAAATGGAGAAACAGAGAGAGGGAGTGATAGGAAATGAAAAGAAGGATTGAAAGAAGGAAGGAAAGAATAAAAGAAAGAAAGAAAGGATAAAATAACAAAACAAATAAATAAAATAAAAAACAAGGAGGAAATTAAAAAAGGAAGGAAAGAATAAAAAAGAATGCAAAGGGAAGGGCGGAAGGAAGGAAGGAATAATAGAAGGAAATGAAAAGAAGGACTAAAGGAAGTAGGGAAAGAAAGAAAGGAAGAAAGAAAGAAAGAATTAATTAAGAAATAAAAGAAAAACAAGAAAGAAATTAAAGAACGAAGGACGGAAAGAAGGAAGGAACAATAGAAGGAAAGAATAACAGAAAGAACCCAGGAAAAATAAATAAATAAATAATAATACATTAAAAAATGTAAAGGGAAGGACAGAAGGAAGGAAGGAAGAAATGAACAATAGAAGGAAATGAAAGGAAGGACTGAAGGAAGTAGGGAAAAATAAAAGAAAAACAAAGAAGGAAGGATTGAAATAAACGAAGAAAGAAAGAAAGAAAGAAAGAGGAATGAATGAATAAAAGAAAAAAAAACAAGGAAGGAAGGAAGGAACAATAGAAGGAAAGAATAAAAGAAAAAACAAGGAAGAAGACAGAAAAAACAACAGAAGGGAGGGAAAATGAAAGAAAATTGAAATGAAAAGAAAAGAAAAGAAAAGAAAAGAAAAAGAAAAAAGACAGAAGGAAAGGAAATGAAATTATGTGAAAGGAAAGAAGGAAAGAATGAAAGAAGGAAGGAGGGGGAAGAGAGAAAGAAAGAGAGAGAGAGAGCGAAATGGCACTGCAGTGGCCTCAGGACAGCAGGCCTAGTGCGGTTTGGGCTGAACAAGTCTGAAGTACACTCATTAAATCAGACACTAGACTTCAAAGACAGACAGAGCCATGCAAGAGGAAGTGCAGAGAGGAAGACAGACCAGAGAAAGAGAGAGAGAGAGAGAGAGAGAGAGAGAGAGAGAGAGAGAGAGAGAGAGAGAGAGAGAACCAGATACAGACTGAAGAGACAGAAACAGACAGAAAACTCTGCTCTATCTAATATGAAACAAGCGCAGTGCTGCAGTACACAACTGACACTGTGGAATGACTGACAGGAGTGAAGCAATAAGTGAGTGAGAGAGAATGATGCAAAGGACTTACTATCTAGGCTGCATTTTGGGGGGATTTTCTAACATTGAATTATGTCAGTTTACAATTCTGACTTTATAACTCACAATTCTGACTTTATATCACACAATTCTGACTTTATATCACATAATTCAGACTTTATATCACGCAATTCAGACTTTATATCACGCAATTCTGCCTGTAACTCGCAATTGCGACTTTATATCAAGCAATCCTGACTTTATAACTCGTAATTGCGAGTTTGCATCTCACAATTCTGACTTTTTTCTCAGGATTGCATGATATAAAGTTGTAATTACGATTTATAAAAGTCAGAATTACAAGATATAAATTCTAAAAAAAAGTCAGAATTGCGAGTTTATATCACAATTCTGAGAAAAAAAAGTCAGGATTGCGAGATAGGTCAATGACGTGACGGGTCATTTTTTTGTCCAAAGGCCTCAATAATAATACTAAAAGACAAAGATATGACATCCAAAATATGTAAGGTAGTACAACTAGATCTCTTTTATTGAATCCAAAAGGTTTTAATTATATTTTATTTTATTATTATATTTTAAAGATTCTGAAGTGTCAAAAGGTCATTTGGTTTAACCGTCCAAAGGCCAATACAGCCATTTAATTTGTGATTAAAATATCGTAATATGAAATAAATGTATATATTTTTTATTCTGGCATGATTTTATAACATCATATATGAACATAGTGCAAAATGGTATTAAAATTATGTGTAGAAGTCGTTGCTTTGTTATGAGAAAGAATGTCTGGAAAAATTAATTTCATTGATGTCATACGGAGTAACCAATATAAAGGGACCATTTTGGATCAAGTCATGCGGTCAGTATCATGTGACAGGATGTGAAATCATTCAGACACCTGCACAGGACCACATGGTCGTGAAGCAAAGTAACTAAGTCTCTTTTAACTATTTGAAAAATTCATGTTTTCACTTGTTCATACGCATGTCCCGAAACATCAGGTCATTCAGTACAACCGCAATAAACCATGGAAAATGTTGTAATATTTTAAAAACTTGTACTAAATATAAAATGTTTAATTGTCTTTTTGTTAGCTAGCTAGCAAGTGAACTAGCTAGATATCAGCCTGTTAGCATTGTTTGAAAATATTGTCATTCGGTATAACCAGAAGTGTCATTCTGTAAAATCTAAATTTTGGACTTTTTTGGTGACAAATTTTGTCCATCTTGTAAAAAATGTCAAAAGTCAGAACTGTGATATATATATATAAAAATCACAATTACCTTTTTTATTTTTTATTCAGTGGCGGAAACAAGCTTCCATAGAAAACAGCTTTCACACCAACCAAACCAATCAAACTCGGTCAGAAAGCTCTACTCCAAATGATTCACAGTTTGATTAGACCTTGTTATTAGATAGGAGATTATCCCAGATACAGAGGGAAGTTGAGATGTACAAGATATTTGCTTAGTTGCTGTTTGATGCTTGCACTGTAGGCGTTACACGCTTTAACAGGCGAGCGCCACGTCCATTAAGTCCTGGGTCAGAGCGACAACAACAACAAATCCTGAAACAGAATTACATCCTGAGGCGAAAAAACAAACTTCAAAGTGGGTGTGTTTAATTATTCCTCTCCTCTTGTTTTTTTTTGAGGGAACACAATGCGGAAACACAGCAACGATGCTAACAACGGGCGGTTGAGTGCGTGCATGTGTCAGCAACCAGAGCCTGCTGGGAAATGTCGCTCGCACCGGATAATATTCCAAACCAGTACTCTCTAGAGACTCGCAAACTCGGTCTAATGAGAAGCCACTGCTGTTTCTTACCAGCCTCCGCTCTTCTAATTAATTAGACAGAGTCATTTAATTCTGTCTACATTACCCTTGTTTGAGGCTTGTCTGGGGAGTGCCATTAAGCTTTTAACACAGTCGAATACACCCCCTTCTCTCCATCAAAAACAAAAAAATCGATACCATAATGCTGAGTTTTAAGCTTTGACCCCGTCAAACTGTCTAGCATGCCTTTACTTTGAATCCAAATGAAAATGTACGGTCTGATGTAGGTTTGAATCTCAGGTGTTTTTTTCATTAAAGACCATCTCTTCCCTAACCTCACATTTTCTAATAAGACAAGGGCAGGTGTACATCTACGAATTCCACCGGGAATAGATCAGCAGCCTGGAGACCACAGGCAGGAAGACAGCTTTCTCCACACACTAACTGGCTTGAAGGTTAAAGAGACGAGTGTCAGAGGAATTACTTGCTCTCATGGGGAAGATGGATCCCTTGAGGGAAAATGTGCTTTATGCAAAACAACTTAGGAGGAATGTGTTTCAGCTAATTACACCCACTGAGGACATTAAAAGGAAAGGAACTGCTCAGTTAGACAATAATTAATTTTAATCAAAAAGCAGAGCTTCTTTGAACGACACGTCGGCGCCTCTGCTTGTCAGAGTTTGAGGGAACAGGGACAACTTCAGCTTCTACCAACAGACATTAGTTAGGTTAGTTAATCATATTTAATTTGACGCAAACAAAATCAAGGCTGTGTGGGATTAAAGACTATTTAATATTTTAACATTAAATATGCCATACTGTCTCAAAAGCCTTGCATGATTGCGTGAAGTTTTCTTTCCAGTGTTTACTGTATTTAGTTCCTTTTAGGTGGGAAATATTGAACTTTTCTTTTAAAAAATAGACCATTTAAAAAAAAGAAAAATCAGGTTGCACATCAATGAAAACAACAATAACACTCATTATGTGTATTATTAAGGGAAAAGTGGTTATTTTTTGGAGCTTTTTTGTTATTCTGGTTTAAAAAGCAAAGTAAAACCAACAAGAAATTGGGGTATGTGTTAATTCAGAGTGGTGACTGGCTGCCGTGGCTGCGTCTACATCATCGGTTTCTAAGCTTTTCTCCGTGTTATTCATCATGAGAATTAACTCTTTTAATCCAATCGCTGCACTTTTCTACAGCTTTACACACCCATTTCTTTAGTCTTTTTCAAATCTGAGGTGCCAGGTTTCCTTGTCCACACAACTACAATGGCAGTGTTCAAATCCAAAAGTTTATGTACTTTAAAGGGGACCTATTATGGAAAATTCACTTGATATGTGTAAACAAACAGCCTATAATGGTAAAAATCCATCAAAGTCCTTTTTTTTTATAATCCCTATAAATCATAAACAACCTCTCCAAACAAGCGTTTCCAGCCCCACACATGACTGGTGATCTGCCCTATTAGCTTAGCTCCTCCCCTGAGTGAGCTGTACACAGTCCTCCATGTTTATCTCCTCGTCAGAGCATTTAACAGCAGCATTCAAGTAAGAAATGTATTCTTATTAAAGCTACTAAAGTTATTTAATCAAGAGCAGTGAGTGATTTTCTATTTTTCTTGTTGTTTGATTCATATTAACAGCATATACAGCAGTAGGTACTACGCTGCTGTCACTTTAATACACAGATCTAAAATACACATGCGATTTCTTTCCCTGCTGTTTACGCTCACAGACATAACTGACTGTGTTTGTGAACTTTGTGTGTTTTTGACATAACCTTGTGTGTATTTGACAGTTTAAGTGCAGAAAAAGACATTTAATACTCACAGGACACGCCGTCTGACAGACAGCTTTCTGTGCGCATGCTTCGGAGGTGTACGCTCAGAAAACCATATATCAGAAGTTTAAACTGTTATGGCTTTAAAACGAATGCAAATAATTAACTTTCATGATGATCAAGAACTGCAATGTCATGTGAGTGTTTTCGCAATAGAGATGATAATTAAAATCAAGCAGAGGTTTTGTTAGTTTTTGGCAGAGTATCTGAGGCACGAGTTGTACAGGCTGCACCCACTTCTGGAAAGTGGGGCGGGGAGCAGCAACTCATTTGCATTTAAAGATACATGCATGAAAATAGCATGTTTTTCCTTCCACTCAAAAAACAACATAGCTTAATAAACTATTTAACTTTTTTAGCTGCAGACTGTGAATCCATCAGTTGGAGGATATCAAACATGTTGGTTAATTTGAGCCGATTTTTCATGCATTTCCTTGTATTCAGAGTGTGATCCTCAGTTGCTTAGTGTATGATACCCAGTTTTTCTCTTTAACCATTCACAAAGTCGTCAAGTGTGTGATGACTATTTTTTTTTTAATCTGTTCACATTTAGAAGTTGTGTAGAATATTCCAGCCTTTACTCTCCGAGACGTAGACGTGGATGCTTTTTTGGATGAAGTGTGTTTACGTACAACGGCACGCTTTTTTCTACTTAAAACTGCCAGAAAGAGACATCTTTTTTAGTCGAGCCATTATCTCCTCTTACTGAATGCCTGGGAGGCTGATATTGGCGTCTGCTTGAAAGAGGAACATGGAGGTCACAGCTAATGGGCATTGTGGAGCAGGAGAGAACTCTGGGTCATTGCAGTAGAGGTCACAGCGTTAAAAAAAAAGACATGCAAAGCTGATGAAACTACATGAAAACAATGCACGGCAAAAACCTAAGCTCTTGAGAAGATCCAGAGGTCTCAGATGCAAAATGGAGCTTTTGGTTTATTTATACCCACAAAACTTCAGAGATTCTTTTGGAAAGATACCGTCTCCTCCATTTGACTTTGAACCATATCCGAACCCAACCCTGCACGCTCCCTGTAATCATAAGCTGTAGACAACTTTCAGCCTGACATCTGTCTTTGACAGGCAGCGTAACAAATGGTTTATTCAGTAAAATTAATTTGCAGAAACAAGGCTTGGCTCATCTGCCAATGAGTTAAGTGCTATCAATTTGGACAAGCATGGGAACGCTGAAGACTGACTCACGTGGCATGTCTGCTAAATGGCTTTACCATTTCATTTAAGTAACACAATTAACTGCTGTAGATTTTCCCGGGAATCGTTTGACATGGTGATTCACTTTCTTTGGAACGCCGTGCTCGCTAGTGACGAATCGAGCCGTCCAACTGGCCTTGGGGTTCAGGCTTGTCTCGTTCTTCAGTTTGAAAAAATCACTTGGGTCCTGAAGCCCTAAACATTTGGCTGTAGTTTGGTAAAGCGTACACAAGTGTGCACAGGTGCACGACTTATATCACCACCCAGGAATGCCGTACGCTGCCTCCAGACTCTCATTAAGCTGTGAAAAGTGGTGTTATGAATTCAAGGTGAAAGAGGGTGGGTACATAGCAGAGCTGGATACAAAAGACAGCACTGTTGTGCATTCAACAACATAAATTATTAGAGCTGTGCTCAGGGAACAACAACAAATCTACAATTGCTGCTATTGTACGGTTTGTTGTTTTAGCTGACAACATACACCCTGGAGATACTGTGAATGCCATAAATCATTCGAAGGGCTTGGAATTGAAAACTAAGTGAATTGTTCTCATTTAAGTTCACACTGAAACTCACTACATCTATTGGTCTATTTTTCCGTTCTTTTTCTAAAACATTGCTCAGGCAAATTCAGCTAATGTTAGATAACACTTACTGCTATTATGTCTTTTAGGTCCAAGGTAAAAGGTTTGAGTGCTGCTCAACTCAGAGAGAGTGATGTTCTCTGGCATATCTGTCAAACATATTCACTCTTTCCATCTCTTGAAACTGCAAACCATCCGCAAGTGTTTAAACATGCTAAATGAGCTGAAATAGTGCTGTGCTTTGAATGTTTACATTCATTGTCATTCTTTTCAGAACAAAACATGTCTCATTTCTATGCAAATTAGGCTTGTTATAGTTTTGCACCATATTTAAAAAAATAAAATTAAAAAAATAACATTGAAATTTGGCACCTCTTTGAATGGTGGCTGTGGGAAGCTTAGAACTTGTTCAGTTCAGGCAAGTTTGAAATCATCATTTATTACTCCTTTGAAAATGAACTATTTGATATTAATTCATCTTTTTTTTTTTTTCCTGACACTTCCCATAATCCCTCTCCCTTAGAGACCTTCATGTTTGTAAGTTCTGCAGAGTTGGACCTGTCGAGGGAAAAGTCTCAAAACAAACATGCCCTTCTCAATTGAAAAATCCATAAATCCATAGATTAGCAATACTCGGATAAGTGACTCAAATACAAAGCAAGAGAAAACATGAATTCCCCTTCTTCAGGCAGAGCACATGAGCTGGCATGTGCAGGGACATGCCATTTGAAACCTTCAATTGTGGATGAAGGGTGAGTCACGCTGTCGCCCTGCATCAACAGACCTTCTGTCCTCATCTTCTTTATGCTGTCCATCTCTCTCTCTGTCCTATGATCGCTGAGAAAGAGCAAGGCCGCCAACGGCCAGAGAAAGACTGGGTCAAACTCTAGCAAACTGAGTCAATTTTACAGTGGTACAACTATAATGAAATGCCTTATATTTCTTCTCTAGGTTTCTGCTATTAATTTGCCTAACAAGACGCCTCTCAAACATTTTGGAGAAAATTCGAAAATTTTGGGTGTGGTATTTTGTTGTTGTTTTTTTTTATAAACTTTATAACTTAAAGGATTAGTTCACTTTAAAATGAAAATTACCCCAAGCTTTACTCATCCTCAAGCCATCCTAGGTATATTTGACTTTCTTCTTTCTGATGAACACAATCAGAGTTATATTAATAAATATCCTGATGCATCCAAGCTTTATAATGGCAGGGACCAACGAGTATGAGCTGAAGAAAGTGCATCCATCCATTGTAAACGTACTCCACACGGCTCCGGAGGGTTAATAAAGACCTTCTGAAGTGAAGCGCTGCATTTGTGTATGAAAAATATCCATATTTAACAAGTTAGAAAGTAAAATAACTTGCTTCCGACAGACCGCCTTCCGTATTCAACTTACGTCACGTCAGTTACGTTTTTTTCGTAAGTTGAATACAGAAAGCGTAGGATGTAGCGTTAGCATTTTGAACCGTGAAAGGCCTTACACTATCTTCACATCATCTCACAAGCATCGCACAAAAAGCAAATCTACGTATGATACAACATTACCACAGTAAATCAAGACAGATCTGTGCACGATCATCCATATATCTACATCTGTTTCTGGCAGCTAGAGTGCTGCTGCTTCCCTCAAGGATAAAACACACTATTTCAAAAGGCACAATTGTAGACGAATAAAGCTCTAAACATAAAATTGCACTGACATCTCTTGATTCATCACAGCAATCCTGAGAAAAAGATTTCGGAAGCAGCCACCTCTAACACACTAAATCTCCCACCTCGGCAACACTATAATCTTGAGCTGGACTGGAAGGTGACTTTACATTCAGACAGTCATTGCTGTTGTGGGCTGTACTCAGTGGCCTGTAGAATACCGAACGACTTCACACAAACAAAACTTCTCTGAAGTGTAAACATGTTTTCAAAGGCGGATAAAAAGCAGTGTTGATGCCAAGTGTGACAAGTGCTGCTTTCTTTAAGGGTTCACAGCAAAGACACGGCCTAGTTCTCAAACCGCAGGAGACTGAGATGGGCATTTGAGATGCACAACAGGGACGACTGTAGTCTCACAGCAGCAACAGACACTGAAACTACTGTATCACGCTCCAAACTACAGTTCTTAGTGTCTAATTGGCTACATAAGAGTGAAATATCCCTTTGATGGGCTTTTGAAACACTCTGGATGATAGTCTCCGTACCATGCAGCACTTTATGAGATATTCTGTCAGAACTATGTGATTTGGGTTTTAAAAACACAAGCGAGCTATAATAATGACAGATGCTGATTGGTGGTAGCCTCTGTAGCACACCCAAACCAATCGATGTTTGTCTATAATAAACACCACTGAGAAATGCTTGAGCCAGATGAGTCACAAACAAACTGCAGCTCAAAACTGTGTCATTTTCTGAACAATCTGTAAGCTGAATTCCTGATATTCAAACCATGCTCTGATGTGCTTTCAAAACATTGTATGTTAGGGTGTGTTCACACTTGGTTCAGTTGGTCCAGAAAACAAACAAACGTTTAGTCCTGGTCCACTTAGCATTCAGGCATTTTTATCACGAACCTAAAGGCACAGGGACATGTTCACAATCTGTACAACAATTGGTCTGTGTTTATGACGTATTGCCTATTTTGAGACGGAACTTACCGAACATCCAAAAGAATGCTGTTTGCTGGGCTAAATGCGCTCGTTGTATGTAGCTGGAACTTTGACCAGCTGAGAATTCGTGAAGAGCTTATAAAATGTTTAAAGGGGTGGTATAATGCCATTTTTACAAGATGTAAAATAAGTCTATGATGTCCCCAGAGTGTGTATGTGAAGTTTTAGCTCAAAATACACAGATCAGTTTTTGTAGCTTGTTAAATTTGTCACTTTTTGAGGCTGAGCTAAAATGCTCCATTTTTGTGTGTGTCCCTTTAAATGCAAATGAGCTGCTGCTCCTAAGCAGAGGGTGGGGTTTCAAGAGCTTGTGTTAGGACATAGTTTTAGCAGTGTCGATTACCTCACGAAGACTCACTGAAAATGTCAGAAACTGTTCAGCCTTGTTCAAACTGGAGTCGGACAATGATGGAGAGATCAAGAAGAAGTGACAACATGTAGAATGCAACAGGATGTTTCTGAATGGTTAGTTGCGTAATTTATGTAGCTGATGTGGGATATCTTAAAGTCGTTGATTGGCATGTTCTGTCATGATAATCTATAAATCGCTCATGTGCGAACTGTAAGATGCTTACAGAGCCAAAGAATATATGCTGCATGAAGATGAAACAGGTATAAGTTTAGTTTAATTACGGTTATAACTTATGTTGGCATCTTGCTTTTATAACATGCTATTGTATTTGTGTTATGTATCGTATTGCAACAACATGGCCTCACCCCCTTTGTTGCGTGTTCTCGGGGGCAGGGTTTATGTAAATTTTAAGGTTAGTGATGTCACCAACCTGGGAAGAAGCTCGTTGTAGTCCCTACCAGCCGTTTGTTGTAGTCCTTAAACAGAGATTTCTTTAAAAGAAAATATCTTGCTTTGCATTGAACTTTGAGCGTCATAACTTTGCAGATGTTGTTTGTGCTTTAACAGCAACATTACACACTAACTAAAGTTAAAAAAGTGAAATCATAATGAACCGCCCTTTTAAAGGGGTCAAAACAGTGGCAGGAATCCCTCCGTCACACACACAAACATCTGTGTTGTGTTCATGTATCATTCGAACCGCACCAGAGTTTGGAAGCGGACCGAGACCCGGGTCTCGGTCCGCTTGTTTAGTGCGCACCAGAGTTCGGATGGCAGCACCCTTAAAATTTGGTTTATTATGGGTATAATGCACAATTTAAACAAGTCTTAAAAGCAGTATTTATATACTATTATAGTATTTATTCATATTTGCTTTCAATTTTATATTTTCGGTTTTCATTTAATTTTTTTTTTATAATTTTGCTATGTGTTTTGTCATTTTTATTAGTTTTTTTTATATTTTTCTATTTAGCTTTAATTTATTTTATTTCTGTTAATTGCAAAAGCAACATTTCTAATTTTTCATTTGAGTTTTTAAGTTTAACTTTCACATCTAATATTTGTATTATTTTATTTCAGCTTTATTTCAATTACTGATTTCTAATCATTTTAGTTCTGGTTAACATAAATCTTTGTGCCAAATGATTTGCTAAAACAAATAAGACAAAATTAGTAAATTAATTCACACAAATGAGTGAATCAAGTCAATAATTTTGTCTTTCTATTAGTGTTGTCAAAAGTACTGACCGCAATACCAAGTCAGTACTGGAATTTTAAAAATGTGATGCTTTGAGCACTGTTAAGCGGATTCGTAAACACCTCTAATTGGCCATTGTGTTCACACACTCATCAGACAGGTCTGTGATTGGCTACAATGATCAACACATGGAAGTGTTTGAATTTAAAAGCGTTCTGAAAGCGGGAGCATTTGAAAGCAGGTGTCTACCAGCCGACCGGTCCTGCTGATAGACACCTGCTTTCAAACGCTTCCGTGTGTATCTGTGTAAGCATTCGGTAAAGAGCGTCATTGATGTCTATTTACAACATGTTTTTGAAGCATTGATCATTGTAGCCATCACAGACATATCTGATGAGCATGTGAACACAACTGCCAATCAGAGGTGTTTACGAATCCGCTCAACTGAATCTGCACTGTCAGCTCATTGGAAGTTTAGTATGAACATGGAGTGACCTGCACTGCATCAGTAAAGAAAATTGCTAAACACTGGATAAAATGTTAATAAACATTTTGGTATAAATATACACGATGACTCATAATGAATAATGAGCTGCTCAGTCTACTAAATATATGGCACTGCACATTTAACAACTAATGATATAAAACATAAATATTAATTCAACATGCAAATGGAACTTCTTACATCTTGTCTATGAGCAAGTGCAGCAAAACTGGATTGATCTGCTGTCTACACAGCAAGCGTGGGATTTGCTTGCTTGTAGAGTAAGAAAAGACAGCAACAGCATAAACATAACATTTGATTCTCATGTAAAGCTGAAATGTTTTTTTTTTTTTAGCCTTTTGCATCTAATTTTACAGGATAGAGCATGAGACATGGTACAGGCCAGACTAAAACCCACATTCCCCTGAGCACAACAGCTTTTATGTGTCACGACACACAAGCATGCACACTACCCACTGTGCAACGGCTCCTAACTAAGCATTGTGACTGGAGCAGGGAGACGAGGGGAAGTGTGTATGTTGTCTGTTTTTCTGAAAAGAACAGAGGACATAAGTGATCTGCAAAAAGTACACAAATTGTTAGTCCTTTTAATGTGCATTGCAGAATTATAGGTTCAGTAACGTGAGCAAGATCACTGTATTTTGCTTGAAATTCAATTCAATCTTTTAATAATACCAAATATATGATTATGCTACATGTTTAGTATTTTAAGCATAAGAAATTTGAGCTAAATGTGTTGCAATACATTAAGCATAATGCAGTACACAAATGCATAATGCATAATCCGGGGCACAAACCAATTTCAGTGATTTCTACATGCATCACTTATCTTATGCGAACTGATGTTAAATACATGTCAACAATTAATTTGCAGACATATGTCCGAAAAACTAATCCCACCTAAATAGGGTTTAAGACATTTGTATTTGTGATTACAATTCAATGACATTTTCATTTTCAAAAAAAAAAAAAAAAAAAAAACAAACAAACAAAAAAAACATACTAATCTTTGTGTGTAAAATTTTCAATTTGCAAGATATTCTTCAAATCTACACTAGAAAAGTAAGTAAATTATCCATCTAAAATAAATAAATAACATTGCACACATAAATAATTTTATAAATATTTATCACAGCAATGAAGCAACTGTTTAATCTAAATTTACAAGCAAAGGACTTTCTCCAATAAGGAAGCTTTCAAACTAATATACCACAGCTATTAGTTAGTGCCTAGTGGGGGGTAAATAAGAAATTTAATTTATAATTGATTGGTGCTGAAAATTTCACTCTTTACCTTGCTTTTCCGTACTGATAGGGAAAGGATTTTGGATCACATTGTGATGCAGAATGTATAATTACGTAGATGGCGCAAACTATTTTTACCTCCTCGGGTTCTAATCTTCTAGAATAATTAGCATGCATGGCACAAGGCTTAACGCTAGAGTCAAGATAAACAGACTGTATGATGGGAAATAAGCTCACTGCTGGAATTCTCCTCAGTGTGGCAGCATGGCAGATTTGTTTGACCCCGGGCTCTTTGACACTTGCACTACGGACAGCTGATAGGTGACATTTTTAACAGTCCATTAAGTATGGCTTTGGGAATAAAGCATGCATGAGGTGTCTGCTCTTTAAAGTGGGCTGAATAGGCAAGGAAAAAATCTCAGAAAACCTTAGAATGAAAACTCAGTCTGGGACCCGCAATATATCACATTTTCCAGACTCTGTCAAACGCTTGAAATGAGTAAGACTTGAGAGCCAGGCATGCTCCAAGGACCAACTGTGCCAACTTAATACTTCCTCGCTGGTGAAGATAGAAAGTCTTATTTAAGTTTGCTCATAGAGGTCCGCTGCATGGAGAATGGGATATTTAAACACCTATCAAAAAATGAATCCCTTCCGCCTGCTTATATTAAATGTTTAAATAGTGAGAATTAAATTGAAGGATCAATATAGACTAAATTTCCAGACTGACCTAGATTGATTTAGACCCAGACTGATTTAGTCTAAATTCTACTTTAATTACTGTCTTTCTTTAATCAGTGCTGGGGCTTTGCAGTTGGATGCTATTATATTTTTAAGAGCAAAAACTCACAAACTTCTGTTTGATCATCCCCATACACCTGCCATTCAGAAGTAAAAAAAAAAAAAAAAGTCAAATTGATCAAACTGAAGCGCTTCTTCTCATGCAGGCGAATAAAGAGAACATCATTTACAAGGTCATTTTTACGATGACTGACAACACAGAATTTACTGGTATTTTGGTGCTGATGTGTGAATGGTCTCTTAACGGTAAAAACCCAGAAATCATTGCTTGTGTGCACAGCATATTTGTGTATTTAACGGTTAAGTCATTCAGGTAATTTTACAGTAATTTACAGGGATTACTGTGTGAAAGGGGGTACTGAAGACTGGAGTAATGACACTGAAAATTCAGCTTTGCAATCACAGGAATAAATTACATTTTAAAATAGAAACCCCTTATTTTAAATTGTGATAATATTTTACAATATTGCTGTTTACTGTATTTTTGGACAAATATTTGCAGCCTTGGTGAGCATAAGGGACTTAAGAAACATTAAATAATCTTACCGACCCCAACATTTTGTACAGTAGCCTATTTTTTGGTTTAAAAAGGGATACCAATAACATGCCCAACATACTGTTTAAAAAAAATAAAAATAATAATTCATGGGGTCATTAAGTTTGTTCCATCTTGTCCAATGTTCACAGTGACCTTCATTTGACTGTGATAAGATCCAGGCTGTCTGTTCTCCTCCTCAACTCATTGGCAGAAGTAAAGATAAGCCGGAGGGGAAGAATAGGTGAAGGGGCGTCTTGTCATAATCAATGAGTGTCCCAGGGAAGAAGGAGGTGGTTCGGGATTCCTCAGGGGCCGAGAAACAAGGAAAGGGGTCTCAGAAACACTGCAGACGTGCTTGTGGTCTCACACTCCCCGCTCTTGTTCTCCCCTAGGACAGGCAGAGTTCTTGGCTGCTGGACAACATGCTTCAGATTGCGCAGGATGAGCTGGAATGTCCACAGCCTTTCCCGAGGGTGAGAGGCCGCAGGAAATTCCTACCTTGAACTGTCTTCTGACATTCCAACTCTTGGCGGAAAAGCACCAAGCATCCCTAGCAGAGATAATGGATGACCCAGGTCACCTCAGTTTTAAACTGCTGGGATCAGAATAGCTTGGATGGAAGTGGATGTGGAGCAATTAAAAGAATTTTGATCTTCGAAAACGGCCGGAAAAGATGGAAAGACAAAGCATTTTTGTTCACAACTGACCGCAACCCACGCAGAACAGTAAAGAATTTATTAGGAACTGCACTAGATGCTGAAAACTGTTGACTGACAAAGATGTAGGAATGCAGATAAATGTCACCACATCAAAGCTTGAACAAAACCACTTTGTGATAACCACAGTGAGGATTGTGGTAGAGAGTCAGGGAGAAGGAAAATATGCAGAGTTCATTCTGAAATTAAAATTCCAAACTCAAATGACTTTTTCTGTGTGACACAAAAGGAGAAGTTCTGAAGAAAGTGCTGGTTGCTCATTCCAAGCAATTAAAATAAATGGTTATCCAAAAAGTGGTCTATATAACTCTTGCACAAAATGAGAAACAATACTTATTTAACTGTTTTTCAGTAGTATGAGAGTAGCTTTTACTTTAACATGCTACTTTTGTAGTGATGTAGTGTAAAAAACAAAACAAAACAAAAACATTGCTGTTTTTTTAAATGAACTGAACACTCATCTAATGTCAGGTTCAGACTACACAATATTTTTGTCGGTTATGATAGTCAATGTGTCAGATTATACGATTTTGACTCCTAAAATCTTGTTGTGGACAAGAAACTACACATTGCTAGACTTGCCGTCTTCAAAAACGTGCGTGCTGTCATCAAGAAGACGGAAATATAGACTGGCAGAAGATGCCGTGAGCGTAAACAAACAATGGCTAGCAGCGTATTTTGCTCTGTCTTGTCGTCAGAAAAGCCCAAAAGTGGACACATATCTGGATGGAATGCATAGATATTTGGATTTACTCCAAAGAGAACTGAGGTAACATATTTTTTATTTATTGTCGCAGTAGTCCCTTGAGGAAACATCATAAACGCAGGAGTATTGTTGCCATAGCTCCACAAACATTTCCCCCTTTGTAAAATTCCACCTAGCAGGACTTTTAGTTTGTCTTTATCATTTCCTGTTTCCTTTGCTGTTATGTGATTCATTGGTTCTTTGATTATATCACACCTGTTTCGAATTCAGTTCATTATCTTGTGTATATATTACCCTTAGTTCTTTCAGTTCTTGGTCAAACTATTTTGTTTGTTTCTCTTGTTGGATATCGTTCTTTTGTTTTATTTAATAAATGTTTATGATGCTAAAAAGTTTATGCTGCCTCACCTCATCATCTTCTCCATCATAACATGACACATAGTACATTAAAACATACATGCACTATATTTAAAGTTTTCTTTTGAGAAACATATCGACGATGACTGAAGTTAAGAACCGGATCAGTACGAATCATGAATGAATCATTCAGATCATTTTTGTGAATTGAATCAACTGATTCATAAAACGATCTAACTCAAAATAAATAAATAAAAGGATCTGTTCACAAAATCTTTTTGTTACACCGCAGAATTCATACAGGTTTGGAAAGACATGAGGATGAGTTCATTTTGGGGTGAGCTAATTCTTTAAAGATGGCATTCCAAAGCAAAACAGCTTGTGCAAATAACTTTACAGGACTTTGGAGTACAGCACCACAACAGGCCAAATCAGAAATAAAGGTAGAACATGAGTGCAAAAGACTCTACATGAATTACTAATACATAAATCCCATTTCAAAGAGGTGCAAGACTGAGTGGAATAATCTCTTAAAACCAGAGCCAGTACAGCTTTTAATCCCACTCTCTGAGCATTACTGATATTGTCCATCATGAATACAGCTGGAAAATGATATATGTGGTGCTTTGCACTTCACACCACAGCACAAAGCAGAGAAACACCACATTAGTCCCCTTGCACTCAAGAAACTCCTGAACCTGGAGACCAAAGAAGGTGGATCGCATTGTATAGCTGAGGACTCCACTTCACTGCTCTTAAAAGCTTTTCAGATTCTCTCTGCATTAATTGTGTATGGGGAGTGAAAGGTTCAAAACAGTTTAATAACAAGCCTCTAGATTCACCTCTGATAACCTGTCACTATATCTCTTCACAACATGCACCATGCATTACACATTTGTGGTCATTTCTGCACGCAATCATGTGCCAGGTATGTGCAAGCTTACACAGGAGAGAGAAAAAAAGCCCCAAAGAATGTCTCTGAATGCCTCCATACAGAAACAACTAGCACTCTTGCTTCACTCTGTTCTCACGCAGCTGCAAAGTACTGGCACGCCTCCATACAGATGGGAGAGAAAAAGACAAGAGACATGTTCCAAAAAGCAGTAATAGCAGCAAAACCCATTAAAACCCATTTTATTGTAATAGACTATTACCAGAGTTGGGGCGTAACTAACTAACTAAAAGGAGAAATGCTACTGTGGGAAATGTAACTGTGTTTTCAGTAGCATGACATTAGCCAGAAGCTTAGCTGCTTTTAAAACAGAACAGGTTTTCCAGTAACAACTAGTAGTTTTTGAACACTCAGCTTTTCAGCTTTTTCAAATTAGTTCACCAATTCTTACAATTATTATTCTTACAATTATATAAAATAAAATTCAAAGTTAAGAAAATACATACAGGGCTTGACATTAACTGTATTGTCACTGTGGCTAGTGGTTTTCCAAAGCCTAGCCACTCAGCATTTTCATTGGTCACAATTTTGACATTGATACCATTGGGAAAAAAAACTGCCATATAGATATTTTTAACATTATCTCATAATTTGGCAGCAGGTATATTAGGCTGCTGTCACTTTAAGATCTGACGCAATGATCCATAATGCTGTTACACATGCGTTTTCTTTCTCAACTATTTACGTTAACTTAAAACATAACTGACGGTGTTTACGTGAATACTTGCCAAGACCAGCATTTAGACATTATTTTGTGTGTATTTGACTGTTTAAGCTCAATAAGCAGCGAAAAAGAACTCAATTTAGTACTGAGAGGGGGATTTTTGTGTGCAAACTTTGGGTGTGAGCGCAAAATCTGCGGGAATAAGTAAAATTTTGCCCAATACACGCAATCCCATGCTGAAATTCAAGCCCTGTAACACCAACAATATTCATCCGGAGCAAATGAAATGAGTGAGTGAGGGAAGGCGGGTCTGTGTGTCAACTCACTGTCGAAGAGATGAGAGAGAGAGAAAGCACAGCTGGTATCGTGTATCTATCCTGCAAAAGTATTAGAAGCTTTTCAGATATTTCAGTATCAAAAAAATCTATATTTTTGACAACACTACATTGCACTTAGTTTATTATTTTAGATGCCTTTTTAAAAGACTACAATTAAAAAAAAGGTTATATTATATATAAAATACAATCCGCCAAAATCCACCCACAGTAAGCCCTGTATAAATACATATATGTGACCCTGGACCACAAAGCCAGTCATAAGGGTCAATTTTTTAATCTAAAAAAGCTGAATAAATAAGCTTTCCTTTGATGTATGGTTTGTTAGGATAGAACAATATTTGGCCGAGATACAACTATTTGAAAATCTGGAATCTGAGGGTGCAAAAAAAAAAGATTGCATATTAAGTTGTCCAAATGAAGTCCTTAGCAATGCATATCCACTCACAAAAATAGATTTTTGATATATTTACAGTAGGAAATGTACTAAATATCTTCATGGAACTTGATCTTAACTTAAAATCCTAATGATTTTTGGCATAAAACAAAAAATTATAATTTTGACCCATACAATGTATTGTTGACTATTGCTACAAATATACCCGTGCTACTTGTGACTGGTTTTGTGGTCCAGGATCATATATAACGTTTAATTTCTTTACTTTGTTCTTTTTTTACTTCAAATAGGTTGCTGATACATAGCTGATATTGAGGGTCACAATCTGTCCTCTGAATAGGGGTGTAAGTCAGAGCACAGCTGTAAGTGCACACAAAATCTGTACCTTTCATTACTCTCAATGAGGAGTATTTCCATAGTGCTTAGATTCATAAACATGGCATATTGCGTCCTGCATTATCTCCTCTGAACACCTTGAGCTAAAGGACAGGCAAAACCAGGCCAATGTGGCTGCAGTGGGGAAATCTGGCTGAGGCTGAGGTGGAAGGAAAGCCCAGTTCATATCGATCATCGTTTCAGCTGACTTGCTCTTTTGGCTTTTAAAACTGTCTGTTAGGAGCATTTTGAAAATGACCCCAGCGGCCTACTGATGGCTCAGTGAATGCAGCAGAATTTGGTGAGTTGGTGTCTGCTGAGCTGGGCTCATATATCTGTGAGAAGATAGACGGCTTCCCTAAGGAGCTTAGAGTAAGAGGCCCAAACGCCAAACCGGGTGGAACTTTAATCAAAGCTGACTGCTGCGACTTGCAACTTTTCCGAAATAGAAATTAAGCCTTTAATCGCCACTTTTTTTTCATATTTTATGTTTTGGCTCTATAAAACCTAATCCCTGAGTGTTTGTGAGACTGCTGTCATGCTTTGAAGGCCTCACCGTCCAATGTTACTCATGTAAGTCACGTTCAAACGCAGGAGACGGGTGAGATCAATAGGAGGATGGAAGACGCATGCTGAGTGCAGCGGACAGCACACGCCTAAACATAATATTTGTCTTGGCTTGTTTCTGCTGCTGTTTAGAAGTGGAGAGTGTGTGAAGAGGTGTTGATGAGGTTATAAAAGAATGGCAGCTCATTAGCTCCTTGAAGCATAGCACACAAAGTTGAAGTACCTGCTCTTCAATCAATTAGCTGCCTGTAACAATGCATGAGAGGATCAACACTGAAAACCCAATTATCAAACATATTTTTTATACACTACCATTCAAAAGTTTGGAGTTAAAATATATTTTTTTAATGTTTTTAAAAGAAGTCTCTTATGCTGCCCAAGGCTGCATTTATATACAGTAAAATACAGTAAAAACAGTAATATTGTGAAATATTATTCTAATTTTAAATACCTGTTTTCTATTTGAATATATCTTAAAATGTAATTTATCTCTGTGATGCAAAGCTGAATTTTCAGCATCATTACTCCAGTCTTCAGTGTCACATGATCCTTCAGAAATCATTCCAATATGCTGATTTGCTGCTCAATAAACATTTCTTATAATTATCAATATTGAAAACAGTTGTGCTGCTTAATATTTTTGTGGAAACTGCTTGATATTTTTGTGGATAAATTTTTTTCTGATTCTTTAAAGAATAGAGTGCTTAAAATAATTTTTTTTTTTAAACAACGCAAAAGTCTTCACTTTCACGTTTGATCAGTTGAACACATCCTTGCTAAATAAAAGTATCCATTTCTTTCTAAAAAATATATTGAAGAGTAGTGTGTTTAAATGAATGTATTTTGCATACTAGATGCAAAATTAGCCATTCCTGAACTACACTTCACATACAGTATGTGGAAAAAATTGAGAAAAATGTATAATTTTATATGTATAATGGTTCTGCTTAGATGGAAGCAACTAGGGTTGTCAAATACTACCAGTACCAGCTTGTACTAACTAACTAACTAACTAAATAAAATAATTTTAAGTACATGAAGTATGTATTTCTGCAGTACCGGTAGTACCTACTACCGAGTATATTCAGTACCTGCTGATAGACGCTCTCGTTTCTGTTTGTTTGAGGGCTTTCTGAGCATCAAATATTTCTATTTACAGTATGTTTTTTTTTTTTTTTTTTTTTACAAGCGTTCAGCATTGTAGCCCATCACAATCATATCTGTTGAGCGCGTGAACGCAATGGCCTATCAGAGGTGCTAGTCAGTAGGTTACTCAGAATTCGCTTAACACCGTTGAAAATGCACAAAGTTTTGTTTTGTTCAACACAAGTCACAGCTTTTTATTATGATGGGAATTTTCATGAGAAGCTTTTCATGCTGCTAAATACACTGTAACGTTTATGGATTGACAACCATTTTTAATTGCGCGGATGAATCAGAAACTGCAATGACTGACAGTGATCACCAATGGATGAAACAAAACGGGACATTTTCTAAAGTACTTAATTTAAAAGTTTTTGCTTTGGTGCCGAAATTGGTACAGAGAACTGCTAAATTCGAAAGGTATTGGTACCGAATACCGAAATGACTAAATTCCTGTGTGTATCTGTGTAAGCGTTCAGTGAAGAGTGTCATTGATGTCTCTTTACAACAAGTTTTTGAAGTATTGTAGCCAATCACAGACATATCTGATGAGCGTGTGAACACAATGGCCAATCAAAGGTGTTTACGAATCCACCCTCAAAAGCGTCGCATTTCACAACACTAACTTCAAAAATGCAAGTGGTTTTGACATACCAAAACCACTTATTATATTAGCAAAAAGAAAACAAATTTGAACAGAAAATTTACTCACAGACAAATTCTTGTTTTTCAGGACATGAGCATGTGCAAACCTATACCTCACCCTGAGTTTACTGCAGGAGAGTCTGCAGTTTTGGCTTCACAATAACTGTAATATGCAATGCTGCGAATGTCGACTAGGAAACGGCAGAGCTCATTTAAACGCGTGGAACTGTTTGAATCATCATCATCCACCGTGAAGCTTACGTACAAACAAGGATTTCTCATTTTACTTGAGCCGGAAGAAGATTAAAAGTTTGAAGCCCTGAGCCCTGACGGCGTCTTTGCTCTCTCTCTCTATTCTCAGGTTGTGGATTGGAAGTTCAAAGTTAGACAGGTTCAAAGCTTCAGCAGGGGAACATTCAAATAAGCCTCTGCAATGTAGATACAATCCCCAATCCGGACGTTTTGCATTAAAATTGCATTAAAGTGCATTTTAGCCCTGGCATCTTATTTTACACATAGCACAACTTTTTTTAAACAAAACAAGTCAAGTCTGTTCCAGGTACCGGGTGGAATGTATTCACCAACAGCACAAGAGGTAATTATGGAGACAACATTCCAGTGAGTAATTCAAAACTGAGGTAATCCTCTCAGTCCGCCGGGATTCCTAGAGGAAATTAAATGTCGATCTGGATGCTGTAACCTTTGCATACTACCAGCCTCTTTTCTGTTTCCCTGCAAGAAGACCTTGGGACAAAACAGAAGCAACTTTCTCAGGTATCGACTTTCAGCAACACACAATGAAGTTCATCTAGCACAATCGAGGCAGTTTCAGCAGAGCTGCGTCGTTTTCTTCAAAAAACAGATTGGGCGAGCATGCGTCAATGATCGGAATTTCCTTTGTGTGTGCTGGTGTGAACAAAGAGGTCAACTGGGATACTAGATCACAGGGAGATCACATGTGCCCTCTACGCCTGCTATTATAATGCTGATGCAGAAGTCAATGGCGGCCTATTTATGGGAGTGGTGTAATAGCCTCTATTTTGGCTCATATTAACAAATCCACCCCATGAGAACGCACAAGCACATAGCGCTAGTGACCTTAACCTGCTCTTCTCTTGTAACTCGACCCTCGCAGGGATAATCGAGGTAATGGGAGGCGGATCTGGAGGAAACCTATAAAGAACTGCTCTGAAGTTATGATGGCATTGAAAAAACAAGCCACGGATGTAATTCTGGCCTTCTGCAGCTGCGCATGATTTTACTGACGGGCGTGACTGTATTCACAGGTTGCTCTGTGCTCTGTGTGAGCTTCTGTATTTTAGCCCTGATTCAGCAATCAGGCTCTTTGTAGTAGGTCAGCATTGCGTTTCAGTGCCGAACAGAGAATGGCTTTAGGGACTGCAGACTCATCTAATATGATAATGAGTTCTGCTCAAAGGAACAGCTGGGCAGTTCTGGCTGCTATACTATGCATGAAGCACTCCACTATGAAGGCCGACAAATATTGCATAGAATGAGTAAGGTTGATGCTAATGAAATGAAATTAGCTTACTAAAGAGAAAAACAAAACAACTTTGCATAAATGGTTACAATACATGATGCAGAACAATAAAGATTTTACAAAAGAACTATTTCGCTTAAAATCAGTCAACAAGAACCCTTTCTATTGCTCATTTAGATGTGTCTTCACTGTTATTAGCACTTCATTATAGAAACAACTGTTTAAGGCAAGGCACTTCAGGAAAAAACAATGTTTTTTCATGTACTACTCGATTTTGAGATTTTAGGCTTTTTTCATAACATGCTTTTTCATTAAAAATACACTTTAAAGTGTTTATTTCATTGCACTTTATCTACTTGCATCTGTAGATAATAATTACAACACAAATATTCTCAAAATGACTTTTTCCCCTCCACTGAGCCACAAATATCCACTTTAGTAGCACTTACATACACCAAACGTAAGTTTTATTTCTATAATCTGAATGTTTTTACAGATGAGTTTGTTCATGTCATTTGTCAGATTTTATGACAGTATTTTCTGATTTATGGTGTGATAAAAAGAGATATCCTGACTTTAATATATGTCAACAAAATGAAACAAGAATTTGAAACCTGGCTTTATCAATGTTCAGATTTCTGTTTTGGAAATGTATGCAAATTATTGCATATTTAATTAGGTAATGCCTCATTTGCATATTTAAACATAACACAGCATTTGCAATCCTTAAGGTAATCATACAGAGCCCGGGAAGTCACCTGTAGGAGAAACAAAAAACAAAACAAAAAAAACAAGACATGCAAATCCGTGGCCATGGTTTCGCAATTCGTCCTCTTAGTTTATAAACTGGATTTACAGATTCTTAAAGGATTAGTTCACTTTAAAATTATAGTTACCCCAAGCTTTACTCACCCTCAAGTCATCCTAGGTGTATACGACTTTCTTCTTTCTGATGAACACAGAGTTATATTAATAAATATCCTGACGCATCCAAGCTTTATAATGGCAGTGAATGGGACCAATGAGTATGAAGCTCAAGAAAAGGGTTAATAAAGGCCTTCTGAAGCGAAGCTATGCATTTGTGTCAGAAAAATATCCCTATTTAACAAGTTATAAAGTAAAATATCTAGCTTCCGCCAAACTGTATTCCGGATTCAACTTACAAAGAAAGTGTAATACTCTCGGAGTTCAAAACGCTTAAGCTACGTCCTACGCCTTCCGTATTCAACGAAAAACGTCAGTTACACTTTCTTCCTAAGTTGAATACGGAAGACGGTCTGGCGGAAGCTAGATATTTTACTTTATAACTTGTTAAATATGGATACTTTTCTCATACAAAGCAAGGCCGTAACCATGTCTTGAACATTGGGGGGGGACCTTTTTTTTTTTTTAAATAAAGCATAAAGAAACAACAGTGAACGAAACTGCTGCTAATACAATGCTATCAGATATGTACAATAACAATTGTAGAAAAAAATAACATTACAATGTCCAGAAATCAATTTCAATAGTACACTGAGAACTCATGTTTAATGTGTTAGTTTCACATTCCCTAGTGGTCTAGTGGTAGAATTTTTGTTATCAGTATCAAAGGTTGCACGTTCTAATCTGCCCTCAAATAGTTTTTTTTTTTTTTTTTCCCCTCATTAAAATCAAAGACCAGACCAGACTAAAAATGTAACTTTTAAACCTTTGTCATCCTAACAACATACAGAGTGCTGTAATGAAGTGCAGCAGAGCAGTGCAAGAATTTCAAATATTGGGGTGGGGGGTTGGCCATTTGGCCATTTCTAATTATTGGGGGGGGACTTGTCCCCCTCAATGTCTATGGTGGTTACGGCCCTGATACAAAGACATGTGGAGTACGTTTTGCCTTGGATGGATGCACTTTCTTGAGCTTCATACTTGTTGTTTCCCATTCACTGCCATTATAAAGCTTGGATGCATCAGGATATTTATTAATATAACTCCGACTGTGTTCATCAGAAAGAGAAGGTCATAAACACCTAGGATGGCTTGAGGGTGAGTAAAGCTTGGGGTAATTTTCATTTTAAAGTGAACTAATCCTTTAAATTGTTCCCTCAGTTTATTAATCATTAATTGACTGCGAAAGCATGAGCACAGATGAATTTATGGATAGAGATTGAAAAACCAAAGGTACGGTTTACAAATCTGAACATGTGGTTTATAAACTGAGGGGACGAACTGCAAAACTGTGGCCATGGATTTGTGAGTCTTATTATTTTCTCCTACAGGTGAATTCCCGGGCTCTTTATAATCAGTAAATTATTTTTTTACATTTTCTACCATATACACCTGCGGTGTCTTGCCTTAAGAATCAAGTTCAGGACTCACCTTAAGCTTGTCGAAGCGATCACTAAGTGAGGTGACCTGATGCTCGCGATGCCGTCCCACCAGCTTGCAGAGAGCGCAGATCAGCTGGTCGTCCACCACGCAGTACATGTTCACCTTCTCGTTCTCATGCTCTAAGCAGGCCAGCCCACGCAGCTGAGCGTCCGCCACCGGCTCCACCAGACGATGGCTGGTGAAGGGCTTCTTATTGGGGTGCGTGGCCCGCAGGCAGCGGTCGCAGTACGACACCTCGCATGTCACGCATGTCTTGACCGCCTCCCGCGGGGGCTCTTGATCGCAGAACTGGCAGCCAACGCGCTCCAGGGACATGGCGCTACTGGCGGGGCTGCCCCTCGCGCTCCCGCCGAGCGTGGCGCTGTAGGGCCGCGGCCGACGACTCTCGTTGGGGGAGTTGGGCCCACTGACGGAGGCCTTCTGGAAGCGATCGATGATGTTCTGCAGCGTCACATTGCGCTTCAGGCCCTCCAGGCCGCGCTGATTGAGCGTGATGACGTAGCGGCAGGTGGGGCACTGGAAGGCGGAGATGGACTCGAGAGGCTTGGTGCTGGAGCAGTGCGAGACCAGGATGCGGTGGGCGCAGTTGAAGCACAGGCTGTGGGCGCAGGGCAGCAGGAGAGGGTCCTCAAACAATTCCAGGCAGATTGGACACGTCAGCTCGGACTCCAGTGTTTCCATCTTCAATTGAACCGATCTAAAGGTGACATCAAATCCCACAGAAGCTGGTCAGTCACCTGTGCGGCGGATAGCTACGGGTTAGTGGCAAGCAATTTTAGTATGGCAAAAGCAGCACAAAGAGAAATTCCGCTCAAAAACAAAAAGGTACACACAGTCAGTGACTTGTGTTTAAATAGTTTAAATGGGTAGTTTACCCAAAAATGAAAATTCTGTTATCATTTACTCCCTCTCAAGTTGTTCCAAACGTCTACTTTTTTTGTTCTGCTGTACACAAATAAAGATATTTGGAAGAATGTTTGTAACCAAGTAGATCTCATCCCCCACTGACTATCAAAGTAGTGAAAAAAAATACTAGGGTAGTCAATGGGGGGCGAAATCTGTTTGGTTACAAACATTCTTCCTTCTAATGATGACAGAATTTTCATTTTTGGGTGAACTATCCCTTTAAATCAGGAAATTGCTAACACTGGCAGCCATAAAGATGACTAAAATTAAATATGCTGGGAAAAAAAAACTAAAACTCATTATAGTCTTTCTTTTTTTTCCACTGTTTTTGTTGTGTACTGATGCTGCAAGCAAATTATGCTAATAAAGTGCTTTGAAATTGGACACTGAACTAAGCTAAATTTACATGTCCTAAAAAAAAAAAAAAAAAATTCATTCTCTGATAACCTAATAGTTATGACAACTAAGGCTTAAAAATAAAGGTTCTTTATTGGCATTTGTGGTTCCAGGAAAAACCTTTAACATCCATGGATCCTTTCTATTGGACTTTAAAGTGAAAAAAGGTTCTATAGATTATTAAAATGGTTCTTTTAACTGAACTGTTCACTGAAAGATTATTTGGGGAACCAAAAATGGTTCTTCTATGGCATCACTGTTTATGTTTATTTATTTTTAAGAGTGAAAGATTGATTTTTGAAAGAAAAATCACTAGCAAGCAGTTTGGTTAATGATAGCAAACATACATTCATTTGTTAAAAACAAAACATTATCTTTGGCTCAATAGTGGTAGCAAGTTCAAACTAAGAGAACATAAATGTCAAAACATGATCAAGGATTGCCTTCAAGCTGCATTGTCATAGTGACAGATAAGGATTAAACAGGCGTGCATGACTTGACATATCATTCACTTCTATTCACACACATATGCTCTGGAACAGTAAACAGCACAGCAACACATGCACATGCACACACACACACACACCTGCTGGGCTTCAGCAAAGCAAATCAATGTCATCAAGCAACATCTCCTCTGTCCATCGATTAAGACCCAATATGATGCATCACTTCACCTAAAACAGTTTAAAGCTAAACCCCCTGAAGTAAAATCCCTCCTGCACTTTTATTTTTAATCATACATTCGAGCCACATCACTTCTGTTTTAATGGAGGGGCTTTAGCAGATTACAATGTTTCTGCTTTGATGAATATGAATGGGCCCAAATCAGCATAGCACATCAGTGAGCACGGGCACCTGCGCCTCCAGCCTGCATGTTAAAATGTGTTTGTCTTTTCAGCTAATGAACTGTACTTTATACAGTATGATGATACATTGCCTGTTTGGTTAACATATACTGTAGGCCTACAGTCATACAAACAAGGAAATTATAAAGAAACTATACTACTGTTGGGTTGTCTAAGCAACTATTCAGTCTTAAACGTCCTCTTTAATTATATATAATTCTAATATATACTTATGTCAGGCGGTTTTTCTGACACCATGTGTACACCAGACAGTGTGGCCAAAAGTAAATTGCTCTCATTATAATCAATGAAGTTGTTTACACTAGAAGCGTCAATTGTGGGATGTTAAAATGCTTCTAGTATAAACAGACATGTGTGTGTACATAGATAAAAAAGTTTTTTTTTGTCTGAATTTGCAGTTAAAAATTAACATGCTAAATATCTACAATTTTACTGTACAAAACAATACACATAGTCACAGTAATCATAGTTTTGATTGCTGTAGCACTAAAGTAAGGGAATTTAAAGATGCAATTTTTAATGTGGGACTTTCAGCACTATTTTATTTTTTATTATTCATTACTATTATATTAAAAATATCAATAATAATAATAATAATAATAACAACTAGTATTATTTAATAAATACATAATAAATAATAAACAAGTAAATACATAATAATAATTGTTATTATTATTAAAAATAAACAATTAATACAATAAACAATAAAATATGTTTAACAATTTTATTAATTCTCTTATTCATTAATATATTATTAATATTATTTGAGCTTTCATTTTTATTCACATCTCTCCTCCTTGAGCCTGTGTGCATCCATGTGAATTCATATTGATTGTACCAGACCGCTGGGTGGCTTTTAATGATTTCCATCTCTGATGCACATACAAATCAATGCAGGACACCGAGCACACGTAAAAGGCTATGATCACATTGCCTTAGTCTATCACATTTCCCAGCACCTTCTGATCTAACAGCAACACCATCCATCTCCATGCTATCATTCTCACATTAGGCTTCAGCTCCATCCTCTTAAATGGCTATTGAGCGTGTCAGAATCTTCTAGACACACGGCTCTACTGGAGCAGCAAGCTACTGCCATTTCTGACAAGGAAACTGAAGCCCCTGCCTGCTGCTTAAAAATATCTGACAGCTCCTGTGAAGAGCCAAAAGCTCTTGAAGTCAGCAGACATCCTGAGATTTTGTACTAAACCTTTAACTCGACAGGCACTTATGACGGCAAGCCAAGAAGAGCATGTGATTAAAGGAGCAGTGGACCAGTGGGAAACTGGATGAAGTCATTGCTGGAAAATAAATAAATAAATAACTTGCAGATATTATGGTAATAAGAACTTCTGTCCTTATGTAAAAGTCACCTTGATGGATAGCAGGAGGGTTCTGCGAGAAAAGGAATCATTGAAAGTTTGTGCTGGGGTGTCACTATTTTGGTATTGACAAAAATCATGAAATTTAAAAAAACAAAGATTGACATCACATGTGATAATATTGTAAATAATTCTAATTGACACTCCAACATGGTAGGTGGCAGCATTACACCTTAATGTTAGTTGCCATCCTTCATAAAACAGAAAAAAGACGATGACGTAGTGTGTAGAAAGCGTGAGAGAGACCCAAACCAGTTCAGCGGAAATCCCGCCCTGCAACCAATTTCATTGGCTGAGGTTACAGTGCCGATGCCAGTGTGGGAGATTTTGGATCCTGTAAAAAAAGGAAACTGCAGTTTGCAGAGGTGCCGATCAATAGTAAGTTCTTTTTGTACACTTTTGAACAATTATGGTTACAAAATCTCTCTCTCTCTGCCTCACATGTATTTTGAGAGTGAATGACTGGTCAAAAAACTTGTGGAGACTGTGAAACAGAATTGAGGCAAATACTCAAACTTAGTCACCTGAAACCATTAGCATGAGTTAACCGAACTGTTCTTAAAGGGGACCAATGCCCCTTTTCACAAAGTGTCTGGTGTCCCCAAAATGTGTCTGTGAAGTTTCAGCTCAAAATACCCCACAGATCATTTATTATAGCTTGTCAAATTTGCCCCTATTTGGGTGTGAGCAAAAACACACTGTTTTTGTGTGTGTCCCCTTTAAATGCAAATGAGCTGCTGCTGCCGACCCGCTTTACAAAAGAGGGCGGAGCTTTTACAGCTCGCGCTTTGGTTGCTCAACAACAACAAAGCTGGAGAATCTCACTCAGCAAAAATGACGATTGTCTTAACAGTGTTCAGCCTTACATTGTTCAAACCGGAGTCGGACACTGATGGAGAGACTCAGGAAGAAGTTACAACTTTTACAATGAAACTGGACGTTTTTGATTCGTTAGTGCTAAATTTATGTAGTTGCTGTGGAGTTGATTCAACTCATTGACTAGCATGTGTCGTCATGTTAATCTTTTGTGAATTGAATTGACCCTCGTTTGTGAAGCAGTCCGGCGTAAAATGACGGCATGGCAACAACGCACTACTACAACAACTCTTCCTCTTCTCTAAAGCAGCCCAACATGGCCTCACCCACTTTGCTACGTGTTCTCGGGGGCAGGGTTTATTTAAATTTTAGGGTTAGTGATGTCACCAACCCGAGAAGAAGCTCGTTGTAGTTGCTACCAGCCATTTGTTGTAGTCCTTAAAAAGCGATTTCTGTAAAAGAAAATATCTCCCTTTGCATTGAACTTTGAGCATCATAACTTTGCAATGTTGTTTATGCTCAAACAGCAACATTACACACTAACTAAAGTTAAAAAAGTGAAATCATAATCAACCACCCCTTTGAAGTATCTATATAAGTTTAAATGGTTTCCCTTTTATATCTCCACTGCTAGTTCCATTGACAATTATTCAAACACACAGGACTTAAGATAAGAAAAGAGCAAAAGCTTGCCTGGTAATCTGGCAGTTCTGCTGAAGAAGAAACAGTCAGCAATGGTTTTAAGGCGGGGCTTAAAGGTCACAGTGAGGTGATGAGGTCAGCAATGGACTCCAGTACCCTATACAAATCTGATGTTTTAAACGCAGATATTTTAAACATACAGAGAGAGTCATGAGGTTATCACGTAAACATCTATTTCAAGTGTAACAGGAAGAACAAGTGATAGATTGGAGAAGTGGAGAAGCAAACAGTTTACTCCTTTCAAAGAAAGACACCACATCATATAATCTGATTATGATGAAGTGCTCCATATGGAGGCTGATCAGAGTCTGCTTTTGCTCACGAACAGCCCTTCTCAGGCACAAACACGGATGCACTCAGAGCCGAGTCTGGTTTATTTGATCTGTTCTCGGCTTGATTAAAGTATTATTTTCCCCTTTGATGTTGAATTGAAATAAAAAAAGACGAAAAGCAGTCTCTATAAGAGATGACTCATATGGTAATGATTTAACAAAGCTACTTAGTGCTCAATTGCAGGCGCACACATACATCAGGTGCCTAACATGTTTACCTAAAAGTAACCCTAGCTGCCTCGCTGCTGATATATTTGCTAATAAAATCCAAAGGTAATACAAAATGTCGTCTTTCTCAAATAATCTCAAGAGAACCCACTATAAAATACAAATAGTTTAAAAGATGGCAGTTGCATTTAATCGTCCAGTGTCAGGTTCTCCTCGGATTCCGCTTTTTCTGTGTCTGTTAGGACAGAAGAAAAAAGAAAAACCAACACGGCACCAATGCGTCACTGAGAGGTATGGCATTTCTGGAACAATGACAATTAGCCTTGTCTAAACAATAGGGACAAGTCGCTTTTAAATTGTCTCTAAGGACTGCTCTTCCTTGAATTATATGCATACAATGATAATGAGACAATGATTACTTACAACACATATAAAGGGTCACTGAAACTTTCTCTGTGGTTAATTTTAGATAAGACTAGTCAGCTACAAGGATGGGCACACACATATTTACATAAACATCCATCCATCCATCCAGGGCTGGACATTAACTTTTTTGCTTACCAGCCACTCTGGCTAGTGGTTTTCCAAAGTTACTTAATATAAATAAATAAATATATAAATAAATATAAATTATATAAATTAAATTATATAAATATAATTATCTACCTATATGAATGGTATAGTAGAAAGTCTACCAGTTTACACATTTTAATCTTTTTTTAGAATACATGTATTGTCCACATTACATAGACCAAAAAATAAAAAGATCACAAGTCATTGTCCTTGGTGGAGTAGGTCATATGAGAAATACGCTCATACAATGCAAAGTCTAAATAACAAGCTCCATCTGGGTCAGAAATACAGGTAAGTATCACATATACCATTACATCAGTTTAAGCACTTCTCCCTACCAGAAATATTACATCTAGTGGTTGACTGACATGGATTTTTATGTGGCTGACAACTAAAGAGCAAAGTGGTCGATAAGATGGCAATCCAGTATACCATATGATATAGTGTAATCCAATTTATGTTGAAATTAAACATTTCCTCAAACTTTGAAGAAAATATTAGAATTCAATATGAAGTAAAACTAGAATGACACTGGAATCTTTCATAAACCTGCCATAACACTGACCTACCATCCAGATGGTACAATATAGGCCATTCCAGCCAGGACACAAGATAACTCACTGTGCTAGCGTTCCCTGGCAGGTCCGTCCAGGATGAGAAAGTATGTTGTTTGATGTTTGTAAGTGGCTTACTGTGGTGCTGGGTGGGCCAGTGGGTCAGACTCCGCCCTACGGCCCAGACACACTAATGGAGCCATTTATCTCCTGTCAACCTGCAGCTGGTTACCGGTTCCCCACTGCCTCTTCTGCCGCTTGAGCAGCCAGGCAGCTGGAGTCACGGGCAAAGAGGAAGTCTAGACCGGACACAGCACCACTGGAGCACTACCGCAGCCCCACACCACACGTACGGATGAAGACACATCGATTAAAAATGAGTGACTGGACTTTGGGGATTCCCAGAGCTCTGCTGTTAGGACAGGTGCCACTGCCAGGGAAGCCATTCGCAGTTTATCACCTTCGAATTTGTTACGACTGACCTGCCATCAAGCCGAGTGGCAGCTGATGCAAGCATGAGGGGTGGTTCTACACCGTAGAATTCTTAAAAATGACCATTTTGTGGACCATGAGTTGCTTTATGATCCTTTGCAATTTAAAGGTTTTAGATTTTACTTTATAGGTTCTTCAGATCAGTGTATTACACATTGATTTCTGGGTCCTTTAAAGCACCAGTGCATAAAGTTCTTTGTGAAAAAACGTTCTCATATGGCATTGAATTTTTGGTGCTTGCTAAGGCTAATAATGTTGCTCATACTCAATGCACCATTTATGCTACAGACATGAACATCTCAGATATTGAGGTTTGTTAAGCAAATGTCTGCTATTATAAGTAATTAGACTTGATTCTTCATGTTCTCCTGGTGGACAGTTAAAAAAGGTGAAATTTTGCTTTAATAAATTTAAAATAAAACAATAAAAACAAAGTAAAAAAACAATTTAAATGCTAGAATTGAACCTTATAATTATACAGTATGAAAAATGGATATTCATTTGGAGATTTGGTAAAAGATAATATTTAACGGTGTTATTAAACTATCAGTCCTCTTAGAGATTTACTTTAGAGGAGAGCTAAATGTAAAAATGAGCAAATTAGCATGTATTGACCAATACAATTAATGCAATATTCTCTAATATATGACCAATAACCAATATAGTACATAAATATTGTGCATTCCAAGAAAAAATCTTGTAGACTTACATGGAAGGCAGGAGCTGAGCCATAAAGAATATAGATTTGGGGATTCTTCAGAAAATGTAGTTATTATGGAGCTCCGCAAATGACATGCAGGGGAAAAAAAATGTATATTGTGGCCTCAAATGAACAATTCATTCCCAATTTGTTCTCTTGTTTTTGTTAAATCAAAACAAGGGAACAAATTAGTCATATTGAGTCTCTTCAGAAAATTTGGACGAAACTAGCTCAATTCATATGGATTCGTTTTACGATCTCTTTATTAACTTTTTAAAGCATCAAAGTGGTAGTTGCGTATACTGTCAATGGAGGGACAGAAAGCTCTCAGATTTCATCAAAAAGATCTTCATTTGTGTTCTTAAGAGGAACGAAAGTCTTACATGTTTGGAACGACATGAGGATGAGAAAATGATGACAGAATTTTCACTATCCCTCACAATTTTCACTATTTCAACTATCCCTTTAATTCATGACCATGATTTACTAAAACAAATTCTAAATTCGTGGCCACAATATATATATATATATATATATATATATATATATATATATATATATATATATATATATATATATATATATATATATATATATTTGTCCTCATGTCCTTTGCGGGGCTCCGTATCAGTGTAAAAAAAATCAGTGTTGGGAAAAGTTACTTTACAATATTGCGTTACTCCCTGAAAAGGTAACTAATTGCGTTACATAGTTACTTTTTATACAAAGTAATGCATTACATTACTTTTGAGTTACTTTTTCTCACCTGGGCTGGGCTTGTTTATTTGTTTTTTAATAACAACATTATATCTAAATCTAATCTAGTAATTTTTGCTTATTACTATGGTTGAATTAGATCATTGAAGGTCAGCAGTAAAGACATAAAATAAAGTGAGATTAAATACATAAATACACATTTGGACAGGACAGCTGTCAGTCAATAAATGTGTACTTTACTAGTTACTTGGAAAAAGTAATCTGATTACGTAACTCAAGTTGTAATGCATTACACACAATGTATTGCGAAATAATACAAACAGGGAAATCCCCCTAAAGTGATCAGATGAAGCTTCATAGTGCAATACTCCTTAAATTACACATCACCACACAAACTCTTCAAGATATGTCAATGCAAAATGTCTTTTACCCTCACTGCATTACAATTTAGCTGTGAGATACATTTATGAAAAACTCAATCCCACAAGAGTGCTGGAGTGAATAAAAGCATGCAGGTGTGTTTCAAATGAAGTGCCTGGCACAGAATCCACGGCTCTTCATCACTGCGCCATTCTCTATCCACCTTCAACTGCTAAATCTTGCCATATATATAAATACTGCACATGTTTTGGAGAGCCCACACTGAGTAATAATCTGTTCACCCACAGCTAACGCTTTGAGCCAAACAGGTGAGCCATTGTACGAGCGCAGGCACCGAACATGTGTCTTCTGTACAGTAGACCTGTCTACTTAATATGTGACATGCTGATTTTCTGCAGTAATTAGCATTAACAAAAGACGTGAGAGAGACAGAACTGAGCTGCAGGAGTTAGTATGCAGTAAGCATTCCTCAAATATCTGATGAGAACAAAAGGTTATGGATGTTAATTACAAATTACAGGATTATTCCACAACGGCTTCATGTGGAACTGAGACATGTCGCTAATTAAATAAGCGTTTTGAAGTACACAGCGGTGCTAGAACAGGGCCCAAAGGGTGAATACGCCTTTAACAGGTTGAAGTATTGCTTAAACAGGCGGTTTATTTCATCTCCCGTGGGACAGAGTAATAAGAGTATGTGTTTGGCCTGTTTTTAGCAGAACCGCAGTGATATTCCAGCTCAACCAAACCATGTAGCCACACAGGGAGAGTCAACACAAGGCAGCCTAGATCTCAAATTTAAGTGGTCAGTCTCTCAAACCATAAGTGCTACTTTATTTATTTTTAAAGTCAAAGCTTGAAATAGAGGGCAGACTTGGATAATTGCAATGGATGTGTTTTTATAAGGATACACAATGGCTGTCTGGTCACCAAGGTCATAGATGGCCATTTAAATTATGTGTTTTCTCCACTTTTGAAAGGGCTATACTGTTCAAAAGTTTGTGGTCGGTAATATTTCTTAATGTCTTAATTATTTGATCAAAAATACAGTAAGATTGTGAAATATTATTACAATTTATATTTTTTATACATTTTACTTACTTACCCCAAACTTTTGAACTGCAGTACATGTCTAGAGCTAATACCAGTTGGGAACAAAGAGCCGGTTCTTATAGTTCTTTGAGCAATGCTAGAGCTAAACAGGTCACGTGCTGCGTTTATCCAATCAATGTCACTGACACCATAAATATTCAAATAAGAATGTTAACCCAGGGTTTAGGAATGTCCAATGTGAAACTTCATCTTATGAATACCAAGGATTAATTGTTAATCCTGGGTAAATTATGAGCAGTGTGAAACGTGAAGCAAGATAACCCAGGGTTTAGAATGACCCAGGGTTAACTATTTCAAGTGTGAAAAGTCCAAGTGAATGGATTAACCAGAATCGTTAAGAGGAATCATAATTGAAGTCATTAAATTCTTTACGAATCTTGTCACTGTTTCCATTTCAAATAACAATTCCCAGAGGTGTGCTGTGTTGTATTTTTTCAAATGTGTCATATAAAAAGTAGTGAGAGTTTTTCACACCAAGATATAACAGTAGCTTCTACTTCACTGTGACCCATGTGGGTGCTGGTCCTCCACATCCTCTCTCTGACACTGGGCTGGCTTAATCAAACATGTGATTCTATTCATAGAATGTAAACAGTGCTGTGGTGGCTTAGGTTTGTGGAGATCAGAGCAATGGCCGCTGAATAGAGAGGTTCAACGCTCTGGCATCTGCACAAACACAGATGGGTAACCTTCACGATCGAAGATCGCGGATCCAGGTCAGAGCCCATCTGGTGCCCTACTACCACTCGAGAATAACAGGGTTGTGAAATGATGGAAAAGGCTTCCTTTGTCCCAGATATGGAAGTGGCAGGATCTTGATGTAGGAGGGAGGGGCACACACCAGTGGAAGTGTGTCTGTGATTCAAAACATTCTCTAGTCACAAATAATATGTGAAAAAAGTTTCATTTTTTTGGAGACAATTTTTGTTGTTTTTGTTTTAGTAGTCTGAAATGTCAGTTTCTGACACAATGGAAGATAAGGCAGATTTACAAGCTTTGTGTGTGTGTGTTTCTGTTTGGTGCTGCCAGTGGCATAAATACACACTTCACCTTTAACAAAGCAGCATCTCAAACAACATCTAAAATAAATAAATCGAATAAATGATTTTCCACAAAAACATGTTTTTTTTTTAACATGGATAATAATAAGAAATGTTTCTTGAGCAGCAAATTAACATATTAGAATGATTTCTGAAGGATCATGTGACACTGAAGACTGGAGTAATGATGCTAAAAAAAATCAGCTTTGCCATCACAAGTATAAATTGCATTTTAAAACATTAAAATAGAATTAAAATTATTTCAAATTGTAATAATATCCCACAATATTACAGTATTTTTGATCAAATAAAAGCCTTGGTAAGCAGAAGAGACTATATAAAAAATCCTTACTGACTGCCAACTTTTTAACAGTAATATACACACAATTAAAAAATATTATTAAGTAAAATGCATGCACTTACAGTTAGAGTTTACTATGGATAAATTACAGTAACCATCAATGTGACGTCTTTTTTTATAGGAAGCTTATGACGAGCTTATTTCCCTGAACAATCTTCAGCCAGAATTGGGGTCAACACCTCAGTTTCACAACAACGACACTTTCTTTTTGTAATATTACTTATTTACTGCCTGCAGATGGGACTGACGCCAAATAGACCAATCACAACTGCGGTAATACTCTGTAAAGACTAATGCTCTTAGCGGAAGTGGTGTCTAACACTAACAGAATACCTTCACGCTTTCTCTCCCTGCAACCCCAAAGCACGTCCATTATTGATGTGCATTTGCTCTGGGTGAGAACAAAAACGGGATAAAAATTCAGCACAAAATCTCATGAAACTTTAAGCGCAGATTATGGAGAAACAGGCTAAATAAAAAAAGAGCTGCCGAGAGTTGGTTACAGTTATTGCCTTAGTGTTGCTGACACGGACTACTGACCCCATGTCTTCACCTCCAGTACATTCAATGTGGAGAAGGGGGTGAGAATTCAAAAGTGTGGTTATGCTGCTGTGTTCAATGTTGAAGTGAATCCTCACAGGAAGGCACAGTAAAACAGAGGTATGAGAACAAACTGTCCCTTTGGGGCTAACCGAAGAGCATCAGAAGCTTTTAGCCATCGTTCAGCATCATAGCTCCATTTTATATGTCAAGCAATCGATTCACAAACATTAAAGATAACTGCGAGTTTCTGTGATGTTTCTAGCCTGTGATATTTTCTATCATATTCTTTAATACTTCCTCTATTTCATGCATTTTGGAGAACAAGATGCATTGAATCTCTAAACATTAGTAGGTCTGGTTCAGCATTGCGATGAAGGTCCCCGCTGACATGCATTAAGAATTTGATCAATAGGAGTGTAAACACGCAAAAGCTGCGGCAAATCCTTTCGTTATGCCGCACCATAAACACAATTTCACTTGCAAAGATTCATTTTAAACCTTCTTTCATTTCCAGTTTGCTGACAAAGGGCACAGAACGTGTGACACAAAATGTGCGAGGAACTGACTACCAAACTAATGGCGTACCTTTCCGCTTAAAATTCCCATAAATATGCTAATTTCCCATAGCCTGGATGAAATGCAGCCTGTGCCACACATAAATGGCAATCTGATGGGTTGCTGTGTTGAGTCTAAAATGTAATCTGCATTCCCATCTGACAATAATGAACACCAGAATCTGCTACAGTATCATGGGTATCACTGATCCTATCCAAATACTTTTATGACATTTTAAACAAGTGCCTCCACATTTTACAAGTCACCATACCTAGAACTAATTGATTGTGATTTCACTAGCAAAAGAGTACCATTTTTTGTTTTTTATGTACCATGATAACTCCATGTTTTTTTGTCTTTAAAGGGGTCATGACATGAGAAATGTTATTTTCTGCCCAAAAATTGTGTTGGAGGATTATATGTTTGTTCGGAGCATTTGACTGTAGATAGTTTTGTAAACTAAGCACAGTGTAATGGAGAGTTAATAATAAATGAATGGAGATAAATAAATGCTCTAATTATAAAAGACGGTTTTATACAGATTTTTATATAGATATATAGTTTTCAAAACACTCGCATGCAAAAACGAGGGGGTGTTGTTTCCTATGCAATGACGTTAGCCAATCATAATAGTGGCTGTTTTCTAACAAATTCTAAAGGAGCCGCCTCCTTTATATATATTGTTGCACAATTAAGACAAAAACCTTAATTGTCGATTATTTCCTTGAAACTGTAATTGTGATTTATTAATTATGATTATCACAATTTACATTGAATGTTTTGAATAGATTCATACCATTGTTTGAAGCAACAACCTGAAAAAACTCCTCCTGAAACTTTTATTGCTTTTCTATAGCATTAAGCCTCAAATGTCAACTATACATTGGTTTGGTTTCTTCTTTAAATAAAAAAAGTAAAAATATTCATGGCATTATAATGTTATACTAAAACTAAAATTAAATTGTAATCACGATTAGAAATGTGATTAATTGTGCAGCCCTAATATATATATATACACACACACTTTATTAACGTAATAAGTGAACCTAAAAGAACATTTTAAACAAAAAATCCATGTCATGACCCCTTTATTGTATTTTATGTGTAAGATAGACAATTTGCTCTTTATCAATTATAAATAATTTCTAATTCTAAGCATGTTTGCTTGCATATGTAACTATGCTTCTGTAGTCTGCGTTGTGTTGAAAATTAGTGAAGAATGACAGGAGAGCGTCGGATTGGGTCTGCATAGAGAATGTATTTTTATATAGACAGGCCTTCACAACAGCTTCAGCTCACACATCAGTAACACTCTTTCGTTCGGGAGAAAGACGGAAAAGACTACTAAAAGAGCAACACGGCAGGTATGGCTGCCTGGGCTGAACCACTTGGTTGTAAAAGGAGGGGGAACCATCACCTCCTTACAGACCCTTTTAATGTATTTTTAGAAACACTGGTTTAAACAATTGTAGAACAGCACTGAATGCATATTAACAGGAAAATCTTGTGAAATAAAACGATTTTAACCTCGTTACACATACATGATGGAGACTTTCTGTTCAATTACATTTTCATTCATTTTTAGCCTGCAACATAGATTTCCTTAGAAGAATAAAATGTGAAAATGAGAGAAAATGTGAAAAAGTGCAGTTTTTGACTATTGTATGACCAATAACATGAACCTTGCAGCCTGAATGCTTATGTAACCTCACAAAATCAATCCAGTGTTCAGTTTGGATCAAGGTCCTAAACTAAAATGATTTTTGAGATTGTATGCTGGCCTTTCTCATTCAGAAACATGTAAAAGAGAGCCGTCACCTTTTTTTTTTTTTTTTTTTTAACCTAGTCAATGAACCCCATCTGGTGAAATTCCTAAAATAAACAATTCTACTGAAAATGTAAATTTTATACCTGCTCTTTCCCTGAGTCTATAATGGATAATCCACTAAGGCCTTAATTAGAGTACAGCTACAGGGATCATGAGAATCCATCTTTTAAACCCTGGATCATCGCCAAGAAAGACAAGAAAAGCACAGTGTTTAAAATGAGAAATATTACTGAAGAAAGATTTGGGATCGGTGTCTCCCTCAGTTTCATCATTAAACCACAGAGGCCAGCGGTGAACATGAACCCACTGTTTACAGATATCTCCTTTGAGTAAGAGGAAATGAGAAAATTAATAGCTTGAATCAATATTTGGGTGTTTCTTGAACTAAAGGCACTTGTGGCCCTGTGGACCCTGTGAAAATAATTATTATATTAAAATGCAATTTACACACTCTCACTAATTTAATTTGCCCACTAAAATGTCCAACAAGAGAATTCTGCCACAGCCACATCTCAAATAATGTATTTTGTAAATGATGGTTATGGATATGACATTTCAGAAAATTTTGTAATAAAATGACTGACTCCTTTGTCTGGCTAAGAGTAATTTCACAGTATTTTATATAGCCTAAGCCTACACACAAATAATATTTTCACACTTTTCGCATTAATTTGACCAAATCATGGCTTGATTAAAAATGATGCACAATTACAATATTCTGCTCAAGTTATATATACCTTTTTTCTTTATCTTTTACAAATCACACACGTCACAAACTTCTTACAGATGCTCTATACTGTTTCCTCAATAAAACAAGTTTCCAAGACTGGGAGCTTAAAATTGAAAAAAAGAAAGAAAGAAAGAAATGTTTATAATGACAACCAACTAACCTCTGGAACATAAATGCCGCAAGTTAAACAAACACCCAGAGAATGTAGTTCTGGATCTTGCACTAATGCCTTACGTCTATATATCTTTTATCTATATTTTCCGTGTGTTACAATGTGCGAGGGGACTCTCTGTGCCCCCGTGGGTGCTGTGTGATCAGCTAACAACCCGGGACCTCAGATAACCTGTGCAATCACTCGGGTCAATGTCCACACACACTCCCCCTTTGAAGCATCCATATGAAAACACTCTCTGCACAAGTGCAGCTCCTTATTAATAAATAAACGGCTGTTTGTGAGGTGTTACAAGGTTGTTAACCCATGCAGAAAGAGGGCAGATAGCGAGGAAATAAAGAGTGCAAGGGAAGTGCAAGACAGACGTGCTGGAGATGTTGGCGTGTTTCCAAAGTCCCCCAGAGATGCAGTACCCCTCCTGTACTCGGCTGTAGGAGATGCTATTTATAAGCTGCTGTAATGTTTGGTATTTCCTCTGGGGATGGGGTAGGGAGAAGGCATTGTTTTCCTTGGCTGACTTTGATTGTTTTGCTGATTTTTTTTGTTGAAATGTCAAAGTCTTGCTGTTCCGTTTATGCATTTCCATTTGTGTTGAGTTGAGAAGGCCATTCCCCCCACCCACCGCCCTCACAGTCACGCTGTTTATGTTTTCTCCCATAAACTCAGGCTTTGCTGCGTACAGTAGCACAACAGTCTAAACCATTACATTTTATGTTCATTCAACACCCTGTAGGCCTCACATTTAACACTGTGGATTCACCATGGACTAAACACTGGCGATCAAATTGAGATCAATTGCCAGATCCTGTGAAGTTCTTCGCAAGGATATTGGCTTCATGAAGCAACTTCATTAATGCAAAACTTAAAAGGTGCATGCCATATTATGGGAAACATGATTTTCTTTGCTATTCTGAGTTTAAAGTGAAATACAGTTCAAAGGTTTGGGGTCACTAAGATTTTTAATGTTTTTGAAAGAAGTCTCTTCAGCTCACCAAGGCATTTATTTGATCAAAAATACAGTAATATTGTGGAATTTTACAATATTAAGTAAAATGTGCTATTTTTTAAAATGTAATTTATTCCTGTGATGTCAAAGCTGAATTTTCAGCATCATTACTCCAGTCTTCAGTGTCACATGATCCTTCAGAAATCATTCTAATATGATGATTTGCTGCTCAAGAAATATTTCTTATTATTACTAATGTTGAAAACAGTTGTGCTGCTTATTTTCCTGGAAACCATGTTTTCTTGAAACATTTTTCCAGGATTCTTTGATAACTGTCACTTTTGTTTGTAATTTGACAAATTAAATTTGTCCTTGCTAAATAAACTTATAATTTTCTCAAATAAAAAAACCCCCAAAGAAACAAAAAAAACTTTGACTGGTAGTATACATATTTTCAAAATTGAAGGTTCCCCACCCAAAGCATGGAAACGAAGCTACAAAATGGGCCAATCAGAAACTGTTATGGTTATGATGTCATAAACAAAAGTACATTAGCATATGTCTGCTGAAGTTTACATATCAACCCCTTTTCAGTACAACTCTGAACTCCTAGCATCAATATGAACTATGCCAAAGTTAGCCAATCAAAATGTCATTTACATATTTTAAAGGTATATCTTAAAGGTATAGTAGCAAAAACACCATACTTAATTCTGCCAAATAATGTAATGCTATAAAAGTGTGAAAAATATGACTTATTTTACACAAAAGTTCCTGTATTAGTGATGCTTTTCCACCTAAAACACAGTTTCAGTTTTCAGGACAGTTTGATTTCTATGTTTATTCTATACTCAATGAGATAATCAGCCATCAAACAGGCAGTTTGGGAAAAATATGCTTCAACACAATGAGCTATAGATAGCATTCCTCAGCTAGAAACACAAACATATGGCTCGTTTGTATTCATAATACATGGATTATGCGTCGCATAAATTGCAGGGAGCTTTTCAGTCATGCACTGTAATCCTGCTCTGCCTTTAAGTTGGGCTGTTACTGAGCTGACGAACAGCGTAGGAGTCCCCGTTCTCTCCACTCAAACGATGGCAAAGTGAGTAAGTGCGAGTGAGCCAACCCTTCATCCCTTCTCTTCCTCCTACCTGCTCTCCGAGCATCTGCCTGTATTCCTAACAAAGGGGCATAAATCCATGGAGCTCAGCTTAAATGTGCAGAACTCCTTCTGCTGAGAGTCCTAAAGTAAACACGCAAAAGGTGAGAAGGAGCTATGCATGTGACTTTATTTTGTGGTTTTATATGGTCAAAAATGAGTCAAGAACAGATGATGTGTATGCTGAAATATGGATTGCTGACTAAGCTAACTGACCTGCTACTAAGGTCACTGGCAGTGCATGTCGCAGCCTGTATAGCATTTGGGTGTAATTACCAATTCAAAGTCAATATGAAATCAAAATTTATGTTATTTACTTTCTTACTAACGGTCTCTGGTCTTTCCTAAATGTCTCATGATTCATAAGCATACATTATTATGAAGGAAAAAAAAGGCTGTTTTCATTTTTATTTATTTTTTTTATTATTATTTTTAACCTCATGTCATATAAACATGCAGTCAGATGTTAATTCTGACAGATTCAACAAATACTTGCAAGCAATTACTAGAGTTTGTGAATATTTTGACTGATTCATTTTTTTTGATTTTGCATGCAGTCAACGAAAACAACTCTACAAAAGATGTGTTGTCTATTTTTCACAGTAGAACCTTTTTATCACATCAGTTCAGACTACAAACTCGCAGCCTGCAAAAATATGTCTTTGTTGTGCTGTAGATTCAGTAGCGGCGCAGGAAACACAGCACATATTCTTACAGGATCAAGGTAATACTGTAAGTGTCTGTGACAACGCTCATATTTATACAGTGTAAAAGGTGCACTTGTGTGTCTTCTAGAGTTGAAATGCACACTCTGTGTGTCTATAATCATAACGTTAAGCCGCACTCCACCCTGTTTGTGCATTACCAGCCCTGGAGGACAAGGTTCTGGGGTGAGGGTGGATGACGCCACTGCCTGACCACCGTGCCAGGTGAGATCACGGATTGCACGCAGACACACACATATATGCAGCTGGCTCATAACAGCCAAAGCGAGAGCCTTCCTTAGCTGCCGCAGGAAACTCCTGACCTCTCGCCTGCCTCCACCTCCACAGCAGCACAGCCAATTAGTCCCATATGCTCACCTCTGCCTCCTCCAGCCCAGAGTCGGAGCAGATGCGGGCCTTGACGTGCTATAGGGCTGGGTGGTATAACCACATTGTGTCGAAAATATTCTAGATTTCGCTATATTGTTTATATCGTGGTATGTAAATATGCCTGTGTAGCACAGTACTACTTAAAGGGGACCTATTTTGCCTCTTTTCACAAGATGTAATATAAGTCTCTAGTATCCCCAGAATGTGTCTGTGAAGTTTCAGCTCAAAATACCCCACAGATCATTTATTATAGCTTGTCAAATCTGCCCTTATTTGGGTGTGAGCAAAAACATGCCATTTTTGTGTGTGCCCCTTTAAATGTAAATGAGCTGCTGCTCCCGGGCACTTTCCAGAAGAGGCCGGAGATTTAACAGCTCGTGCTTTAGTTGCTCAACATCAACAAAGCTGGACAATCTCACGCAGCCAAAATGATGATCGTCAGTAACGGTGTTCAGCCTTACATTGTTCAAACCGGAGTCGAACACTGATGGAGAGACTCAGGAAGAAGTTACATCTTTTAAAATGCAACTGAGCGTTAATCTTTTGTGCACATCCAGTGTTGAACTGACCCTCGTTTGTGAAGCAGTCCGGCGTAAAATAACGGTATGGCAACAACACTCTTCTACAACAACTCTTTTTCTTAACTTTGCAGATGTTGTTTATGCTCAAACAGCAACATTACACACTAACTAAAGTTAAAAAAAGTGAAATCATAATCTACCACCCCTTTAAAGTTATTGACACATTAGAGTGATAAAGAAACATGTATGAATGAATAAATGGCTTGGATGTGTAAAATGGCCAGACAAAACGTGGTAAACTTTCACCATTGGTTATATGATGGCTGGCTATGATGGTTACATTTTGCAATTAATCTGCAAATCACATGGGTGCCAAACCGCATGGCCTGGTCTGTACGCATCACGGATCCACTATGATCCATTACACCCCTACACACAATTGTCAAAATGCTTATTGAGTGGAACATTCACATAAACAGTCAGTTATGTCTGAAGTGAACGTAAACAGTTGGGAGAAAATCGGATGTGTATATTAGATCTGTACGTTTGCTCTTAAAGTGACAGCAGCCTAATAAATCTGCTGCTGACTGTGTCATTAATGTTAATCAAACTACAAAAGACAAAGAGAAAATCACCCACTGCTCTTGACCAGATAACTTTTGTAGCTTGTACTTTTGTAACTTTTTGTACTGATAAGAATCAGTGTGTATTTAATACATACATTGAAGTCTATGCAGTGTTTGATTATTCAATTTCTGTATAATATCTGGGTATCAAACAACTGAAGATTTAATCGTTTATGCATCAAAGCATCAAATTCGTAATCTGACAATATAAATGATGACTAGCCTCGAAGGGCCAAGATTAAAAGCATTTCAGATGTTTCCCTCAAAATCTGCACTGAAAATGTAAAAAAGTCCACAGATTTTTCCTTTCACTACTAATTATAACAGCTTTTCGAATGGTCTAAATTTCCCAGAGCACTTACAATCCCATAATTTGAAATGGATGTGCTAGTGGTTTGGGCCTCTGTAGAGGCTTCTCTGGCACCGAACACACCAGAGCCCATTTCCTGCTGAGCTGCTGTTTGCTGGAGGAAGTGGCAAAGCTGCAGTGGAACAGCCTGTACATGAGCACCCACCCTCAGGGTCAGCTGCCCTGTGAGAGTCAACTGTCGATCTCACTTCCTGCATCTCACAGCTCAGCACTCTCTTTGGGAACAGCAGGATGGAGATTAACATAGGCAGAAAATCCAATTAAGCCTCATTATTTATTTTTATTTTTTTCAGAAATGTGACATACACAAACTGTAAGTTAGAAGCGGTACACGAGTAGCCCCGGGATTGGAAGAAGAGTGAAGCAGACTGAAGCATCCGATGTGGTTCAGAGGTGCAAGCACCGCATCTCATGTTTTTACGGGAAGATCTGATCTAAGACTTGGTTCAGTTCATCATCTCTCCAATTGGAACGGAAGTAGTTTAGTCATGCTAGAAGATGAATATTAAATATCATAAAAATGCAAAAATATGGTCCAACAACTAATAGAATATTTGCTCTTGTCATGACAATCAGCATGCATTTTTTTCTGTTTGCTGTGCATGAGACTCAATCAACTTTCAAGCGTGTGATGCAATGTTTCTCTTGATTATGATTACTGTGTATAATATGCCACTCTGTGCAATAGAAGCAAAAAAAAAAAAAAAAAGTCACACACACACACACACACACACACACAGAATATAGACTACTGTTCAAAATTTGGGGTTGGTAAGATTTTTTAAATGTTTTTAGACAAACAATAGTGCTCACCAAGGCTGCATTTCTTTGATTCAAAAATGCAGTAAAACAATAATACTGTGAAATATTATTACAATTTAAAATTACAATCACTTTTTCTATTTTAATATATTTTAAAATGTAATCTATTCCTGTGATGGCAAAGCTAAATTTTCAGAATTATTACTCACGTCTTCAGTGTCACATGATCCTTTAGAAATCGTTCTATCATGCCGATTTGCTGCTCAAGAAACATTTCTTATTATTGTAATCTTATTATCAAATTCTTCTTATTATTAGCATTTTAAAAGAACACAATTTATTTTAAAATAGAAATCTTTTGTAACATTGTAAATGTCTTTACTGTCGCTTTTGATCAATTAAATGTGTCTTTGCTAAATAAAAGTTTTAAATTTTTTCAAAAAATAAAATAAGATTAATGAAAAGCTTACTGAACCCAAACTTTTGCACAGTAGTTTACTGTTATAGTGGTGGTGCATGTAAATAAAACAGATAATTTTACATTAAATATAGTTCTAAATATGTCCATTTAGAGCAAAACAATGTGGGAAACATTCCTTGATTAAGTGGATTTTTACTTCTTGCATAAAACATTTTGAAGCTACTAATTTTCAACTAAATTTTCAAGCCATTTCAGAGCAAATGCATGAACATAATATATATCATCAGAAGGCATTTGCCCACTCCTGTTTGTGAAATATCTGTTTATAAAAGAACAAGACTGTCCAAAACCAGCTTGTTTTGCAAATTTTGCTAAAATTAATCAGCAGATTATTGTTGATCCTCGTTCATAATATATGACATCGTCTTAATGCTGGGTGTGCTTGAGTTGACTATGAATTACAAACAAACCACGGGTCATGACCAGAACTGCCTTGATACCTGTGTGTCTCATGAATACACACACAGTATGGCATGAGGAATAACTAAGGAGTTGAACAGGATCATCACGCCCTGAATAAAACATGTGAATGGGAGCATGTGATCAATATGCAACACCTTCATTAGATACACAACGACCTTAAACCACAAAGCTCTAAGATTTACACCTCCCCTTCGTGAGCAGCAAGAGCGACCTGATCAGCACAACGTCTGCTAGGGACTGTGCAAAATGTACCCTTCACGCTTCTCTCAGAGCCAGTCCAATCCAGACGCAGTCCCCAGCCGGCCCCTCTAGAGGCTCTCAACAGAGCATTATGTGAGCTGAATTTGAGGCCATATGATGTAGCTTCAGTGTTTCCTACTACTGCTGCTGATGAATCCCCCTAATATTTCAATTCAATTTTAAATTTCGCTTTTATTGCTAATATTTCTTCCAAAAATTGTCTTGCATCCCACAGCGTTCACTGGCTCACATCAATACACTTCAGTACCACATCAATACAATACAATACGCTCCCACGCGATCTTATTCCTAAATGACAGTGATTCAGCTATGTCTATTAAACCTTTGACAAGTACGATCACAGCAAGACTTGCATTGGCGCTGCTGCTGAGCCAGAGAGAGCAGTTGTTATGTGTGGGTATGAAACAGCTTCACAAACAGTCTTTTCAACCACACAGTATCATTATTTCCTTTACAAATATTCAAATTATCACAGAAGTACTGGGATAAAAGTTTATAGTTCGGACATAAACACTGATGTCTATGGTAGGGCTTAAAATAGAGTAAATCACCTTTTGAAAGTAACTTGACGCTTCAAATAACGATTGTATCAATTACATCGTTATGCCAGTAGGTGGTAACAAGTGACTGTCAAAAAATGTATTTGTCATTGAATCATTCATTCAAAAGATTTGTTCAAATAATGCTGATTCATCCAGTAATGAAACAAGTGAAGTCTTTATGAGTCATTGAATCATTCATTCAAACCGATTTTAATAATTGAAAATAATTCAAATTAAACATTTTTAAATAGACTGCAGCAATTAACATTTTGTCAGAACCTCTAGTAAATTACATGCTATTTTGTTTGATTGTCTATTCAGAATTGTAGGAGAATCGCGATCTCTATTTGAAACAAAAAAAAAATAAACATCAATTTAATAATCTCAATTTATTCTGAATCGTAAAGCTCTAGAATACATAAATACTAGGGCTATCGATTTAACACGTTGGTTATGGAAAAAATGACAATGACAAGCTGAAAAATGACAAGCTGCAATAAACAATCTGTAAATATACCTAAATACCAATTCAGATGCAGCTTCTATAAAAAAAAAAAAAACATGGCCGTATAGCCTAAACGTTTATGCGTAAAAATGTTTATGTTATATGAAATGTTATATTATATGTTATATCATATAAAATAAGCTATTTTTTTGTAATGTCTATGATGCTTTTCTCATTTAACACAATAATGACTTTAAATTATGTTTTGCAGGTAATTTCTCAGCCAAATTTGATGACAAATCACACACCTTCGAGGTTTCGAATAAAGAGTCTTGAAATAAATCATTTCATAAATCGAACTACACTATTTGCTGTATGTTTGTTTTTGACTGTATTCAGCGAATAATAATAATAAAAAAAAAAAAGACTTGTTGTCCAGGCAATTTTTGTGCAACACATTTTTATCTTCTCTCAATTCAATTCAGCCTGCAAGCAAAGCAGGTGAAACATATTTTCTTTTGCCATGTAGAATCAGCAAAAGCTGAATAGCGGCAGAGGAAACTCTGTGGCCACAATGGATACAACGGATAATTTCACCATCAGTGACAAATAATGGGATGAAAGATGAGGGAGCATTTCTATAGTTTTGAACAGAAGGTTGCATGTACAGTAGACTAAAAATATCCCTCTAAATGTTACCGACAGGAAGGGTGCAAGCTCTGAACGTTGTGAAAAAGTTATTGTTTCTGTTTAGTGTTGTTATAACAGAGTTCATCATGAAATGCTGACAACAATGCAAACTCGTAAAATACAGCCACACCTTCCAGCTGCCAATGAAGGGAGGTTAAACTGCCTAAACATTCCTGATATTGGAATTGCAATGCATCTCAAGCATAGTAATGAACAATGCATCACTATTTACTATGATTATGAGTAGGGGCTGGGCGATATATGTCTATATAAAAATACATTTTATTCATCAAGGAGGCATTCAATTGATAGAAGTTAACAGTAATTACATTTATAATGTTACAGAAAATTTCTATTTCAAATATGCCATTCTTTTAAACTTTCTATTCATTTAAGGATAATGAAAAAACTTTAATTTACTTTTAGGGTTTACAGTGAAGATTTTTTTTTCCAGCAGGGATAATTATAATTACAATTATAGAATTAAATGACAAAATGGCAATTTGTGGTTGCCCTTTGAGCACACAATAGTCTATCAAACCTCTGTTCACGACACAAAAACAATGGCAGGGCACAAAAGAAGCACAGTTTAACCCATTTAGCCTTCTGTTACCCAGAACCTCATATCATCTCATTATGCTCTTATTCATGTGTAATTCAGCTGCGAGAACGTGTCATGTCATGAGTCACAGGAGCGTAAAAATGAGGTGCTTTCAAAACAAGTATGCGCTCATGCTTTGAGTTTGTTTTGCTCAGGGAGTCGCAGTGGAATAAAAGTCATGTTTTTTTAAGTGCTAACCGTCCATATTTTAGCTGGCAGCAATCTAAGTCTGTACTAAAGAACATGAAGGGACTGACAGCCATGGTGTACATGCCACTAAAGATCACTTTTATGTATTCTGGTCATAAAAGTTAAATGGTTTAGCAAACTAAGCTATGTAAGCCAAACAGTGGTGCTCTTTCATCAAAGACGCAAATCAGATCAATCTGCCACATAATCTTTTAAAACTGACAGCTGCTAAATGACATTTTAATGACCTTCAACACGGGGTCTGCCTACAGGGTGTTCTGCGTGCCAGAGGAACAAACAAACCCCAGTATACCTGCTTTCTGTTAAAGGACTTTGACAGCCTTTGATGAAAGCTTGACAAAAGAATCAAACTTATTATATTGTAAAAAGAAGTGTAAACAATCACTTACAAATCAAAAACAGCTGAAGTATGAAAATAATTGACCTGGAGTCCTGTGATCAAAACTGATACAAACCGCTGTTGATGGATTTATGCTCTGATTTGAAAAAGTAGTAACATGAGTTTCCAGCAATCAAAAACCTAGTGAGTAATGCTAAAATATATGTACATATATATGAGTAATGCTATATATGTGTGTATATATTATAATATATATATATATAACACCAACAATTTTTTTGTGCTCAACATGTTCTCAAGCTTGTCAAATGTAGTTCAATTTCATATAAATTATGTTTATAAACCCACTATGTATGGATAAACAGGTACAGACTAAATATGTAACCGTGTACTGTACACAAAACAGCTGATCACAAGCAGCATGTTTCTATATGTTCCTTAAATTCCTTATATATATATATATATATATATATATATATATATATATATATATATATATATATATATATTATATATATATATATATATATATTTTATTATAACGTAATTTATTTTCTATAGTGAGCCCCCGACCCCAGGTTAAGAATCACCTCTTTTTTTAATAAAAATTACAAATAAATAAATAAAAAGTTTCCAAAGGAGTTGGAAAAAATAAAAAAAAATTAATAAAAAATAAAAATATAAAAATAAATAAAACATATCTATACGTGAAAGACACTATTTCTTAAAAGCCATCGTATTATTGTCCTTTCTCTTAATATGAAGTCTATAGCCTACTAAACGAAACGCTCAGTTTCTCAGATATATATTTATGTTTTGACGCAATGGTAGCGATATGCGCAAATCCTCCAAACGTTCACATAATGAGAGTAGGCTGTATAACATTAATCATCCCTTTATCTCTGTCTACAGGAGGACAACACTGCTGAACGCTACTAAAATGACAATGCAATGTTAGTCAGCATCACCGAACAGACGTTAATCCAGACAACGTCGAAATAGAGCGCAACAGCAGGTTAAGAAGTAAAACACACCGACTCCAGTGCACTGTTTCTCAATATCTAGCGAGCCCACTACCTAGACAGCATTCTGAAGCGCCTGGGATGCCTCATAACACTGTCTAGGTAAGAAGCTCAGTAGGTTTTGCAACACATACCTGGTTCACAGAATTATTAAAACTTCTCCGCTATTAGTTTACTTCAGGATGCATTAAACTATCTTCAATCTGACAAAGACTGAGTTTAAATCCTGTCCAAAGCGCAACTAACTACAGCACAGCGTGATAATGACCACATACTCACATACCAGCTTTAAATGTCGACCATTCTTTTCTTCTGTCATCTTGAAAGAAACAAAAGAAATCTTGATGTCAGAAACAAGTGTTACTGTCTCGACGCGCAGTCCTCCGCGACGCAGTATGTCTCGAGAACGCAACTTTAGAGAAATGAGTGCAGCGCGAGCACAGGCAGACAGACAATCGCAGGAAACCGGGCTCCTCCCACCGGCTACACACGCGCAGAGTCTGCCGAATGATGGCTGTGAGCGGCTGTGGTCTCCTTCCAGTCAGGTTCTCCTTATTGGCAGGGTTATTAATCACCACATTCACCAGACGTCACTCCTGCGTCTACAGTTAGCAATATCAACAAAATTATGGATGTTATGGTCGGCTGTGGACCGGCAAGGAGCAGCCGTGACCCATTTGTTACACCTCGCATATAACTGTGTCTAAAACCGTTGAGAGATGATAGCATATTATTAACGAGACTCCCACGGAGATGTATGGTAAACAGAATTACGCATGGGCAGCTATATGAGAGAAAACACAATGATGATAAAGAGGGTCATTTGCGTGTCTCGGTTTGGGGTTTACAACAAATGGGAGACTGGGGCTAGTTGGTATGTGCACTTTTTTTTTAACAGTGAATATTATATATATATATATATATATATAGTTAATCTTGGCTTCAAAAAAGCTATTATACAGTGATATGGGGAAAAAAAGATAATTGAACATAGGTTTTTCAGCTATACAATTTACATTGTAAATTCCCCAATTTTAAATGGTTAGTTCACGCAAAAATGAACACAATTTATGGGTGAACACAAATTAAGATATTTTTGATGAAATCCAATGGCTCAGTGTGGCCTGCATTGCCAGCAAGAAAATTAACACTTTCAACGCCTAAAAAGCTACTAAAGACGTATTTAAAACAGTTCATGTAACTACAGTGGTTCAACCTTAATGTTATAAAGCGACAAGAATACTTTTTGTGCGGCAAAAAAACAAAATAACAACTTTAATCAACAATATCTAGTGATGGGTGATTTCAAAACACTACTACATGAAGCTTTGAAGCTTTATGAATCTTTTGAGAATCGTCTGTACCTGTTTTCGAAGTGGTTCAGAGTGCATATCAAACTGCCAAAGTCACGCCCCCCAGTGGTGAACCACTGAAATTTCGAAATACTTATGACGTAACAAAGCCTCATTTACTGAAATCATGTGACTTTGGCAGTTTGATACGCGCTCCGAACCACTGATTCAGAACAAAAGATTCGGAAAGCTTCGAAGCTTCATGAAGCAGTGTTTTGAAATCGGCCATCACTAGATCTTGTTGAATAAAGTCTTTATTTTGTTTTTTTGGCGCACAAAAAGTATTTCCGTCGCTTCATAACGTTAAGGTTGAACCACTGTAGTCACATGAACTATTTAAAATACGTCTTTAGTAGCTTTCTGGGCATCTGGAAGTGTTAATTGTCTTGCTGTCAATGCGGGCCCCACCAAGCCATGGGATTCTATGAAAAATATCTTCTTAAAAATAAGTTCTTACGGATGTGGTGAATAATTAATGACAAAATTTTCAATTTTGGGTGAACTAACCCTTTAAATGAATAATATAACTATTATATTTAAAACATATGTGACAACTTGCTCCTGACTTGCTCCCCAACGTATAGCAAAAACATCATTATACTGTACAACAAGTTCTGGTTAGTTCTTGTTCTCAAATTTGATTGGCCGAGATCCTCTGTATGACAAGACAAACTACCTGATTACACTTTAAAAACCTGTAAAATCCCAAACAAATGACTTCAATGCATCACAAGAATGTATTAAATACACAACCAGCAGTTGGAGTTTATTAGCCAATATCCTGATATTCAGCTAAGCAATGTGAACCTAATTTCCCTTTTTTTTCTGGGAAAAACCTTGCAAATTGCAGTAGACACATGCTATTAGCTGTTAAAGTATGAGCACACCCCCGTTGAGGGCATCCCACTGAGATAAGGCCATGCTGTCCTACCACTTGGCTCTCAACTCATGTCTGGCGTTTTATGTGCGACCACTCAAAACAACAAAAAATTCAAAACAAACAATTGCTAATTGCTTCCTGGGTTGTTAAGTTCAGAAATATAGCGTAGATAGAGTCTCACGGCACTGCTGATAAAACAATTTACACTTGCTCTTACAACAGAGTTCAGCAATGAAGGGCACTTGCTTCTAACTGCCAAGTATGATTGACCCTACAGCGGAGGTTCATTGAGAGCCATAGGTGCAGCGTAACCACGGTCAACCAAGCAAACAAGACTTTTGAATACTGTATATAGCGATTTCATTTAATGATATTATTTGAAAAAACAAAAAAACAAAAAGCTGTATCTTACATAAGGGTACGTTTGCACAACATCGATATGCTTAAAACGGAGAAGTTTTTCTTTGAGTTTTCCGCGTACAGACGAAACCATTGTAAAAACGATCCCAATTCATACAAATCCTTGAAATTGACTAAAAACGCTGTATTCTGCTGGCAGGCTATTAGATGGCGATGAAACACTATAGATTGAACGTTTTTCGCGTTTTTGTTGTTTACACAGAGACCGTTTTCAAAAACGTGCACTTTGAAACCCGTTTTCCAAAGTTTGCGTTTTCAGACCACCAAAACGCTGTTGTCGTATAAATGAACGGCCAAAATGCATTAAAAGTTTTCAGTTTTTAGTTGTGTGTCGTGTAAATGGCCCATGAATGTGCCATGAACCATACTGAGCCAATTCCCATTGATTTCCTCTTTGCAGCTGCTGAAAAAGGCTTTATGCCAGGGGTGCCCAATCCTGTTCCTGGAGGTCTATCTTCCTGCAAAGTTCAGCTCCAACCCTAATCAAATACACCTGAACCAGCTAATGAAGATCTTCAGGAGCACTTGATAATTACAGGCAGGTGTGTTGGAGCAGGATTGGAACTGAACTTTGTAGGAAGGCAGCTCTTTATAAATAGGATTTGGCATCCTTGTTTAAGGCTTTAACAATTTTTTCTGAAACTGGCAGGTGACGGTCTGGACTGCACAACAGCTTTCATTGTCCAAGGACCGCCCAAGAGGACGTCTGACCAATATGTAAAGCAGCCAGTAACAGTTTTAGTTCAGCATTAGGGGCATGAAAATGTAAAGTAGATGTCCTCACAGTAACAGAACAGCATACAATTCATTCAAGAACATTGTGCAAGTTTACTGCAACAATGGCGGAAAAATGGTGCTGTGAACTGGAAAATCCAGCATTTAGTTGATCCTGATAATCGCTCATTGTCACAGTTGTAAACACAACGGCTTCTTCCATGAGGAGGTTTTGTTTCCAGGCAGACCATTAAAGAACGCAACATATCCATCTTCCGGAAATCTTGGAGAATTCAAGATGAATTCAGATGATGACTTTGAAACTCCTGAAGTGTTTTCCATTTTGTGTGCCATATGCATGAGACGTTCAATCCAACTGTCCGTGGGCTTGACGTCTGAGGCTGAAAATAAAGGGTTAGTTCACCCAAAATTAAAATTTCTGTCATTAAATACTCACCCTCATGTCGTTCCAAACCCGTAAGAACTTTGTTCATCTTCGGAACACAAATTAAGATTTTTTTTTGATAAAATCCAAGATTTTTTTTATCCCCCATAGAAAGCAACGTAATTCTAGGTCCAGAAAGGTAGTGAAATAGTCCATGTGACTACAGTGGTTCAACCTTAATGTTATGAAGCGACGAGAATAATTTTTGTGCGCAAAAACAAAACAAAAATAACTACTTTATTCAACAATTTCATCTTTTCAGTGTCATTCTCCTACGCTGTTTACTCCTACACTGTATACTGAGCTGGCGTTCGGATATAGAACCTGGAAACGCTGAACATAAACAGCGTAGGAGAATGATACAGAAGAGAAGATATTGTTGAATAAAGTCATTATTTTTTTTTTGTTTTGTTTTTGCATACAAATAGTATTCTCATCACTTCATAACATTAAGGTTGAACCACTGTAGTCACGTGGACTATTTTAACAATGTCTTTACTACTTCTGGACATTGAATGACGGTAATTACATTGCTTTCTATGGAGGATAAAAAAAACTCTTGGATTTCATCAAAAATATCTTAATTTGTGTTCTGAAGATGAGCGAATGTCTTTAAAACAACATGAGGGTGAGTAATTAATGACAGAAGAAATTAATGAAATTTAATTTTTGGGTGAACTAACCCTTTAAAGTTTGGCTGACTAGCATGCAGTCGGCACACAGTTATCCCCTGCTGGTAAATGCTGCAAAAAAGCTTTTTTTAATTTTTAAAAAAGCAGTAGCAGTAGGGTTAGGTTATAACTAGCTGTATATAAAAACAATAGAAGTATATGCAATGTACTTATTTAGAGTGTGTATGTGTGTGAAATAATAATAAAAAAACCTTTACTTTTATACCTTTATATCAATGGCCATTTTTGGACTCTCTTTTAGCTGCTGCATGTATACAGCATACTCCATGAAAACACAAACAAGTGCTACAGCATCACAAAATGAGGTGTTTTCCTAAAGCGGACCCAGCCAATATGCAAACTGACTGTGGTTTAGTCGACAAGAGAGGCCCAGTGAGGTCTGATATAAAATGCTTGTGGTCATGCAGATGAAGAAAGACAACACTGTGTTTTCCGAACGCCTGCTGCCACATGACACACCCATCACAAGAGGGAAACCTGTCAGACTTGTAAAGCTTATTCCATTCTAAGGGGAGATGACATGCCCGAAGACATTACAGCGACATAAAAAGCAGTGTCTGTGGTCATCTGACGAAACACAAAGACACTTTCCGCAAGAGCTTCCTCGAGAGGCTTTCATGTCCAAACCCTCAGTGGTCTGGATGGGGGAAAAATTATTATAATGTGGAGAATAAATCAATTTGTATTTTGCTGGAGTGTGGTAATTTTAGAGAGGATGCGGTCTCAAAGACTGGCTTTTTCTTTTAATGATGAATTCATTCATTCTACTTAAAGAGTCTAGTGCTGCCTGCATGCCGTGAACGCTTCTGAGATATTCCTGCCGTTCATTTCTTTGAATTTTATTTCAGAGGGTGAAATATTACAAGCCGCTGATCAACGGTTTGAGAAACCTGGGTGAAAGAATGAGGGTAAAACTCTAGCTGACAGGAAGCACAATGACATGAAGGCAGCTTACATAACAGATCATCATCAACACATCAGCGTGAAGATCCAGGGGAAATGCATCACCGCCCCTTTTTTACTCAGTCTGTTGACTATCTGAGGTGGGCGACACGCTGCGTGACAAGCTGCCTCCACACGCCCTCGTGCGTCGGAAACACAGGAGATGGATCAGATCGCTTTTCAAGTTAGATATGTTAATGAACCTTTCAAACACGGATGGATGCTCCAAAATATTTAAATTGGAGGCAGGGTTAGGTGACAATGAGCCAGTCAAAAGAAAGAAACAACCACAAAAGAAACAATAAAAAGTAAAAAAAACATTTGATTGCAGCAGAAATAGCAAGTGGTTGAAGTTCACAGGAAGCTGTGGAGCTAAAGACAGATGGGCTGCACAGTTCTGGTTGGTTTATAAACCTCCACTGACTTTCATCTGAGTTTGGGCTGAACCACAACATGTGCACAAAACCACTAACAGAACTTTCCCACTGTTCTCAAAGCACGTCTTTTCCTGTTTGGAATAGTTTGACCATGTCTCTGATTAGCACTGTGTAGCTATACACAAGTTGGTTTCTTGAACAACTGATGGGTGCTGCCATGATCACCCCCTATTTCCGTTTGCCAGTTCTCTGTTTCTGTTCATTGTACAAGCTACACACCACTGGAGCCATTTGAAAGCTCACACAGGTTCAGTGTGCACAATTAAAATGTAATGTAGAAGTTAAACTCAGCAAAAAAAGAAATGTCCCTTTTTCAAGATACTAAAGATTTTGTAAAGTCCAAGTAAGCTTTACTAATCATTATTGGAAAGAGTCTAAACAATGTTATTAAAGCTTATTCAATGAACCATAAACAATTATTGCACACAGTCCTTAAAGGGGGTTAGTTCACCCAAAAATGAAATTTCTGACATTAAAGCTTGTGTTCGTAACTTTTTTTGTTTAAAAATGATCCAAAATCAATTTTTGAGCAAGTACATAACCAGCCAGTGTTTAAAACTATCTCCTTACCTTAGCCTGATTCACAGTTGGTAAGCTTGTAATAATGTTTTATAATAAAATCGGTACTGGTGGGTTCCCGCGGGAAATTCGAGCATGCAGCCGTTCGTCTTTGTGTCATTACGTCACGTCTGTAAACAGAAAGAACGAGTCCCAGCTAGCAGACTATAAGAGAGGATGTTACTGGTAGTGGGTCATTCATAGCATTTTCTCACAGGAGCAGGAACAATTAAACGTATCATTTTGATGGCGGACTGTAGTCCAGAAAGATCCAAATGACAGTCATTAGTGACAACTGGAGACTCACTGTTTTCATACATAGTTGACGTATTGAACATAATGCAGGCTTCCGTGTTTAAGTCTGAACGCCGGCTCAGTATTGGCCAATGTTGTACACGTGAGCAGCACAACGCATCAGGTGATGCTGACTCAGGGGCCCGCCAATAATGAGTCAGCGTTCTGGCGTAGAACACTGAAGTGCTGAACTGTGTTTACTGTGTCAACTGCTTTTAACTAGTTGCTTATTAACCTGCATATTGGCTGTTTATTAGTACTTATAAAGCACATATTAATGCCTTATTCTACATGACCATATTCTACATCCTTAAATCCATACCCCATACCTGAACTTAAACGCTACAACTACCTTACTAACTATTAATAAGCAGTAAATTAGGAGTTTATTGAGGGAAAATTCATAGTTAATAGATAATGTGTTCCCCCTACTAAATTGTTACCATCATTTTTATGTTATTTATTGAGTTAAATAAAATCAACAAGGCATGGACAATATAGCACACATCAACTACCCTATTTTTTATAAGTGTTTTTAATATATTTTTAAGGTTTTTTTTAAAAAAATGTACATGTAGAGTATGTACTGTACTTGACACAATGTTAAGTGCTTGTCTTGTAAAAACAAATCTGTCTTATTTTCTGCACTGCAGCTTCTGCAGATTGTATTTCACTGTAACTCCTACAATACAGTAGAGAGAGATGGCTTGATTTTTCTGCTAAGCAAGCACTTCACTAATAACTTCACTTTAACTAATGGAATAAAGCATTGTGACTGTAACCAGAAAATGACAACATCCTTGTAAAATTTAGAGTCTGGGGAAAAGGTGGATAAAGAAATAGCTAAGCATAAATGCACCACAAAACAGATTAGATGTATGGTTTGTAAGTCTCTTTCTATAATTCTATATTTTTTTTGTGTATTTTGGTTATCAAACAATGCCTAAGCTGATGTCTTTACCAGACTGCAAAACTAGTGAAGATGGGCTATATTGTGTTTTTTTTTTTTTTTTTTTGCGACTTTTAGTCAAACAAAGACATATTGTTTCTGACAGAAATGTGGAGCTCTAACACGCAGACTCCATTGCTATCATACACAGATGCTTTCACACTGACTAACCAAATTGAACTGCCACAAATGTCAGTTGTATCCTCCCCCCGTCCCTAGAGGGATTCTTCAGCCTGCATAACTTCATTTACACACTTGTGACTCACACCCTATAACTTTAACATTTGCACTGTCTATATTTATTCAATATTCTTAGGAAACAAAACAAATTTTAAATAAATCAGATGCAACTATTCATTAAATGACAATCTTTAAGATGGTAGTTCATTCTGAGAGGTGTTTTGAGCTGACAAGATGTGCTTTTTTACATCCATTATTAAAATCTAATGAGACATATTCAGGTTATGAGATAGAATAGAAAAGAAAAGCAAAAACAAAAGAATAGAAAAACAAAAACAATATGTTTGAGTACAACAATGTGGCTATAATGCATCACAGGAATGTAGGAGCTTATCGGAGCTTATATCTGCATGGCTATCTAAGGTTTATTTCCTGTTTTTCTCTTAAAATAAATGAGCAAATACCAATAGAGCCACAAACGTCACAATGAGTAAGATGTTAAAGTGTGAGTAGACCTCCTGTTGAGGATCCCACTGAGATAAAGGCCATGCTGTCCTACTACTGGCCTCTCAACTCATGTCTGGAGTGTTATATGGTAATACTAACTAATTAACTCTATCTATCTATCTGTCTATCCATCTCTGTCTATCCGTCTCTGTCTATCCGTCTGTCTGCCTGCCTGCCTGCCTGCCTGTCTATCTATCTATCTATCTGTCTGTCTGTCTGTCTGTCTGTCTCGATAGATAGATAGATAGAAGCAATATGCAAGTGTTTTTTTGTTTTATTTTTTGAGTATTACCACATAACACTCCAGACATGAGTTGAGAGCCCTATCTATCTATCTATCTATCTATCTGTCTGTCTGTCTAGATAGATAGATAGATAGATAGATAGATAGAAGCAATATGCAAGTGTTTTTTTGTTTTGTTTTTTGAGTATTACCATATAACACTCCAGACATGAGTTGAGAGCCCTATCTATCTATCTATCTATCTATCTGTCTGTCTGTCTGTCTAGATAGATAGATAGATAGAAGCAATATGCAAGTGTTTTTTTGTTTTATTTTTTGAGTATTACCACATAACACTCCAGACATGAGTTGAGAGCCCTATCTATCTATCTATCTATCTATCTATCTGTCTCTCTGTCTGTCTGTCTAGATAGATAGATAGATAGAAGCAATATGCAAGTGTTTTTTTGTTTTGTTTTTTGAGTATTACCATATAACACTCCAGACATAAGTTGAGAGCCCTATCTATCTATCTATCTATCTATCTATCTGTCTGTCTGTCTGTCTGTCTGTCTAGATAGATAGATAGATAGATAGATAGAAGCAATATGCAAGTGTTTTTTTGTTTTGTTTTTTGAGTATTACCATATAACACTCCAGACATGAGTTGAGAGCCCAGTATAAGAAATTAATACTTTTATTTACCAAGGATGTATTAAATTCTTCAAAAGTGACAGTAAAGACTTTTATAATGTTACAAAAGATTTCTATTTCAAGTAAATGCTGTTCTTTCTGTTTAACAAAGCAAGAAAGATGTATCACGGAAAATATTAAACTCTTTTCAACAATGTTGTGAGTTGCCAATTCTTAATAATACTTCCAAGACTATATAGTTTTTCCTCTGTTATGAATTCATGAGCTGAATTTGCAAGAGCAATGTTCAATATATCACAGCAGAGCATGGGGCCCTCCTTATTGCTCAGCCCCATATAAACTCATATTGAATTCTCAGTGCAATGAGATTGGAGGCATAAAATTTCCTGAATCTGCCATACGGATGAAAAGAGGACCTTAATTAAAAGTGGGTAATAGCACTATTGCCTTTGCTTTAAAAGTAATTTACAGAATAGCAGTAAAACAAATAATCCAGCCAATAAAGCAGCAGGAACACTACTAATGATTATCAAATAAAATTACGTATATACAGCTTGTGTCTGTCAGTAGAGACACATTCATTAGTGATTGCTGAGGGAGTCAATTGATCTGAAGACTTGCTAGGCTTCCGTTTAATTTAGACGTACATAATTAATATATTTACGAACAAGAAATTACAGCCAAAGACAAACGCAGGGCCAGTAAAAGACTGTATCGTTCAGAGCCCAGTGAAACGCTCTGCATGAGCGACTTGCTCCACATGTGTTCTTGAACTAAGTGTCTGTCTTTAGCTGTCAGAAAGAATAGGATCACAAGCGGCTTTAAATGGCGCAACAAGTCTTGCTAAGGGCTATCTCAGCGCTGGCTGTTAGAGAGCAGATGATTGCAGAAGGCAGTGATTTGTTTTATGGGGATGGAAAAGCTTGCTTGATTTCATGGCCTGTATAGCCCTGTGAAAAGCAATAGGAAATAAAATGTAATTCAAGTTGTAAAATAAGTAATGACTGGTCCACTGCACTTAACCACGTGTTACATTCCTCTCACACACAAATCAAGGTGATCTCAGAGCCTGTAAAAACAAGTTGGCAGTTTGTACCTCACACTGTGTGTACAGACATGACAGCCTTTGGGATGTGTTCATGTTGCTGCGTTCGAAAGATGAAAAATGCTGCCTCAGCAGACAGAAAATGGAGGTGGGAAGACAACAAGGCAAATCTGAATCCAAAGGTCACATCCTGTCTACTGAGATACCTTCATCTGATCATTTTTTGAATGCAGCATAGACGTATTTTTCCACTATTTTGTGACATACCGTATGTAAAAAATAAAATGCTGACTGAAAGATGTGGTTAGTGGTAGATGAATGGTTAACACTTTATAAGTATACTGTAATAAAGTACTTACAAATAATTTCCAAACTATTAGTTTATAATTAAATTCATAGTTTATATACAGTAGTCTATATATATATGTAATATATATATTGTTATTGTTACTGTAATAAAAAATATTATTGTTCAAGTAGCTAATATATGAAGAGTTAGATAATGTTTTATGCTTTTTTAACAACTTATTAACCATAAAAGTGATGCACAGTATTTTAAACCAGTAGTAAAGGATTTGTTAATGGTTATTAGGAGTAAATAATTCTCACTTTAGATTAGGTGATGGAAAATGTCATTAAGTAAGTTATAAGACATTAATTGCATTAATATTAAGTGTTCCTTAAAATGTTTACAATTACATTAAGCGCGCACACACACACACACACACACACACACACAAAGATATAGCTAAACAATCACTTTTTAAACAAACAAACAAAAAAAAATGCTGTCAATGTAAATAATGTCTATGCAAATATAAGTATATGTACGTGTGGTAAATACCTACAAATAAAATGCATCAGTTAGGGTTAGATTTTTTAGGATACAAAGCATAAAAAACATCTAATTCTTTACATATGAGCTAATTAAACAACAATAATTCTTAAAATACACTGACAGTGAATGAAGAACTTACTATTTATAGGCTGTTAATATATTAACAATGTAGAAACTACGATTTATAAACTATGAATAAACTATAAACTAACAGTTTGCAAATGATTAGTGAGTACTTTATTACTGTATACATATTATACCGATGAGAGTTTTTATCTTTTTCCAGTTTTGATGTCATTTCTAGTGAGAAATAAGGGTAACACTTTATTGTAGGGTCTCTTAACTAGTTGCTTAATAGCACGCATATTACTAGAATATTGCCTATTTATTAGTACTTATTAAGCACATATTATATTAATGCCTTATTCTGCATGACCTAATTCCACATTTGTAATCCTACCCAATACCTAAACTTATCAACTACCTTACTAACTATTAATAAGCAGTAAATTAAGAGTTCATTGAGGGAAAAGTTGTAGTTAATAGTTTATATGTGTTTATATGTAATTTTCAGAACAAAATACTGGTTACCAGCTTTAAAAAATTTCAATAACAATAATTTTTTGTCAAATATTCTATTATGTTGTGCAAAATATTCCAGTTTCTTTTGTTCCTTGAGTCATTTCTAATCCCTGAACCGAAAACATGTAATGATCAAAGGTTATATAACAAATAACAATCCACTCACACATATAATATCTGTGGGGGAAAAATCATTTACTTCAGATGGACGGTCTGCAACAGCTGAAATGATTATGATTGTACGATTGCATAATCAGCATTCACATCCAACATGTGAGATGTTAGTGTGGTCAGACTGTTTATAATGTGATTTAGAAGTGTTTTGTTTAGTCTGAATCAGTTTATGAATCACTAATCAATTATAAACAAAGCACCGCTCTCAAATTTTTTAAAATCCCCCTGTTTGTCTAGAGTAGGTTAATTGGTAATGACTGCTTTTAGAGAAACAATTTAGAGCATTAAAAATGCATCATGGTTATTAATGAATAGACGAGCCTTGGTTATTTAGAATTAAACTCTCTTTAAACATGTGTCTTATCTTCTTAAGGCCAAATCAATAGAGAACTAATCTCATGCACCTCTGATTTCATTGTAAACCGCCAGACCTCACACAAGTCATTAAGAGGCATAATGTGGTCTCACCATGCTGTGAATGAAAATAGCCAGTGAAGATTCAGAGGGAATTGCTGCTGGTGAGGCATGTGAGATGAATTCTCACGCGTGGACCATTTAAAATGACAGATCATTAACAGAGCAAACCACAGCGGCTTCAAAGTAATTCGGCAGGCAGACCCTGGGCCTACTGATGACCTCGACACACAAATCAGCATCTCTCGCAGGCATGAATCAGCCCAATGCAGTCTGGATTAGTTAGATGGTAATTCTGGAATTACTGGTTAATGGTAAGTGGGGTGTTTAAACTTACTTGCGTTTGTAATTCAGTCAAGACAGCAGGGCCTGATATGAATCAGAACTGGTAAACAAGGTCCAGGCTAATCTCATTACGTACCCTCCTCCTACATTTAAGAGAAGATCAGAGATAAACACAGGATGAGGTTAAAACAAATTTACTTGTGCAGAGCAAACATGTATCATCTCACAACCACTCTACCAGTCCAAAAGATTGGGGTCAGTAAGATATTTTGGCAACACTTTACAATAATGTCTCGTTTAACATTAGTTAATGCATTAATTGACATGAACTAACTATGAGCAATGTATTATTATAGCATTTGTTAACTGTTGTTGTTATTTAATAAAAATAAAATTGTTCATTATTGCTCACAATTGTCTGTTTGTGTTAGTTCACAGTGCATTCTACTGTTAACAGATACTTTTGATTTTAAAAAATGTATTAGTAAATGTAGAAATTAACAGATTAAGATTAGAATTTAAGATTAACAGGCGAAATGTTGTAGAAGTCTGGTTCATTCTTAGTTCATATTAACTAATGTAGTTAACTAATTTTAACAAATTAAACCTTAATGTAAAGTGTTACCGATTTTTTTGTTTTTGTAAGCAGTCTCTTCTGCTCACCAAGGCTGCATTTATTTGATCAAAATACAGTAAAAACAGTAATATCATAAAATAGCGCTGCATGATTATGGATAAATTGAGAATCACATTTTTTTTTTTTTTTTTAACATAGAGATCACGATTCACTCACGATTATGAAAAGACAAAACAATAACATCTAATTTACTAGATGTTCTGACAAAATGTTAATTGCTGCAGTCTATTTAAAAATATTTAGTTAATTTGAATTATTTTAAAGACACTATGTAACGTTTGGTGCTCTATAGTGGTTAATAAACAAAACTGCATGCATCTGAAGAACACTGTAGCCGGAGCTACTTCTCTCTGTTTATGTATATGATGAGCAGTTGTCCAGCCCGGTCTAAAATAGTCTGAATATGAACAAAGATAGTGATGGACTCTTCGATGTACTCGCACATTATATAAATTTTGTAAACTTTGAAGAAAAAAAGTTACATGTACACAATAGTCTACGTTTAAAAATAATCAGTTAAATGAATGATTCAATGACTCACTCATTAGGACTTCACTTGTTTTATTAAAATGTGATTCAATGAATCAACACTTTTGAACAAATTAATGATTCAATGACAAATACATTTTTTAACAGTCACTTATTGCCACCTACTGGTGTAAAAATGTAATAGAATCTTAAAAGGGATAGTTCACCCAAAAATACATTTTCTGTCATTAATTACTCACGTTGTTCCACACCCGCAAGAACCTTTGTTCATCTTCTGAACACAAATTAAGGTATTTTTGATGAAATCTGAGGATTTTTGAACCACACTATAGGCAACAACGTCACTGCACCTTTTGAGGTCCAGAAAGGTATTAAAGACGTTGTTAAAACAGTCCACATGACTACAGTGGTTCAACCTTAATGTTATGAAGCAACGAGAATACTTTTTGTATGCAAAAACAAAACAAAAATAACAACTTTATTTAACAATTTGAACTGTTGTCAAACGCAGTTGACAGTTCAGCGCTTCCATGTTCTATGTCAGAACGCCGGCTCATTATTGGTCGGCTCCTGCGTCACAAAAGGTGCAATGACATTGCCATGTGTGGTTCAGAAACGCTCGGATTTAATCAAAAATATCTTAATTTGTGTTTCGAAGATGAACAAAGGTCTTAAGGGTTTGGGACGACATGGGGGTGCGTAATTAATGACAGAAATTTCATTTTTGGGTGAACTAACCCTTAATATGAAGTGTCATTTTACTTACAAAATGTGTTTTAGGGGCTTTCACACTGTGTACATGCATTTAATTCTATCGAAATCTGGTGCATTTGCGTTCATTACAAGTCATCACAAATGTGCATGGCACATGATAGAAAACAGAACGCGGGTAATATGTTTTTTGCTTTTATTAATTTGGTGCTATTATGCGCAGCAGAGTGACGCAACAACACTTGCGTCTACTGTATGTGTATGACGCAGCTTTCTGCTGCTTTCAAATAAAATCTCTTAATAGGAAACAGCTTTCACATTACCAGTTTTTCATGCGAACTGTGCCCTGTATTAAACTAAACTGCCAGTGTGAAAGCACCCTAACTCTATTTTGAGTGCCACCATTAACATCATTGTTTATATCCGAACTATAAGCTCTTATCCCAGTACTTCTGTGATCATTTTAATTATTGTAACACAGAAATAATGATACTGTGTGGTTGAAAAGACTGTTTGTGAAGCTGTTTCATACCTTAATATGACAACTGCTCTCTCTGGCTCAGTGACAGCACCAACTCAGATCTGAATCGCTGTGATCGTATTTGTCAAAGGCTTAACAGACGTAGCTGTATTGTTGTCATTTAGGGAAAAGATTGTGTGGATTCGAGATCTGAATCGAGTTCTCGATCTTTTAACGATTAATCATGCAGCTCTATGAAATATTACTACAATTTAAAATTGCCATTTTATATTTTAATAAAAATGTAATAATTGATAATAATAATAAATGTTTCTTAAAGGAAGGAAGGAAGGAAGGGCTATGTATGTCAATGCAATCTTTGTTTTCTTGTTTCTACAGCAACACAGTTTATGCCAAAGGGGTACTAAACAATCCTACATGTGTCCCAAGGTATGAATTGATCCTGCAGGACAAAAACAAACAAGTAAAGAGGGTACGAATAAGAAAACTGGCAGGGGTCAAGTTTTTCCTTTTTTTGTAGAAACAAACATTTATGTTCATCCACTTAAGAACAGTAACTCACAAAAGGAATAAATGAGGTTTCTGAATTCCCTTTTCTTCTATTGAAATCACCTCAATCAATACTGAGCAATTGCTTCTGAAGGATAAAAGTGTAATCATGCCACAGAAACAATGCTGGATAGAGGCTTTTATAAAGACATTGCTTATTGATGCTAACCTCTGGTAGGCCATATGACATATAAAGGCTCATAATTAATTTTTGTTTACAAAACAGGTAATGTGTTTTCATTTATACGTTAATGTGGAACTAAAAGACATAATTGGATCACTGAACGGCCAAAAGCTGGTGGGTTCGCTGGCCGTTTGGTGCATAGACGGCTTCATTTACACCAATCTATCTAAAACAAACATCATATAAAAACAAAACAGTCGTATATGTCAGTTCTTTTCCTGTCTAAGTGTGCAGTTCATGGCCAGAATAAGCTGCAATGTGTGACTGCACCCGGGACTCATTTCTTTTTATATAAGTGATCTTTTGGACATACATGAATTCAGTACATTGGAAACTCCAACAGATTTGTGTATATCATAATAGTGTATGTCATATCATATGATTATGGAGGCCAGTGGCAAAAATCTGGGTCACGCTCAGGCCGCCCATTCCTAAACTGATAAGATTGGAGATCGCAATTCTAAAAACGCAACAGACAACCGGAGGCATTTGTTTCTCCAGGGGAAAACAAGAAACTAAAACGGAGTGAGTGGAGCATGAAAGCAGCACATGTACATGGAATATAGCAGCAGGATAAACAGACAGAGGAAGTGTGTGGCCATGTGCTGTGAAAGCAGAAGCAATGGAAAGAACAAGTACTCCAAACACTCCGAGTCAATCATAAAACCAGCCGCTGCTGGTAGAGTGACATCATTACTCATGAGGCTGCACTTTAAGGCAATGGAATTAACAGACACCGCACACCATTTAACCACAGCATTAGACAGTCTCATCTGATATTCACAAAGGCGGCATGGCTCTAACTCATCTGCATGACTGGTGTTTGGGTCTGATACCCCACTTATGTGAAATACAAGTGCTTCAGACTGAGCTCCAAATTACGTTTACATGAGTAATTCAGCTTCACCCAAAGCATCTTCTGAATTAAAGGTATGACCTGAAAATAAAAATTACTCATTGTTTACTCACCCTCATGATGTTCCAAGCAAGCAGGTACTTAGGAACATAAAAGAAAATGTTGAAGAATCATCAGATCTTTTCCATACAAGGGTATTAAAATAATAATAATAATAATAATAATAATTTAAAAATTACAGTGCCATGTCATTGGTTTTTATTTCAATTTATTGTTAAATTAAACAAAAATGGAAGAATCTTCAATCTTTACTATACAACAACATTAAAATAAATAAAATAAAATATGGTGCCATGGCATGTGGTTCTGATTACAATTAATTTATATATTAAAATTCAAGATTCAACAATTTCTGCATTCCATTTAAAAAAAATAAATAAATAACAGCATGAGGGCGAAGAAGTGAATAATTTTTGTGTGAAGTATTCCTTTAAAATGTGAAAATGCATAGTTTTTGGAAGGAAAATCTGTGCCACATATAGCTGCCTCTAGATAGTTTACAGACTGAAACCACCCATTCCTGGCCAGAACAACCGTCTCCTCTCATGTGGAACTCCAGACGACAGATACTGTATTAAGCTTATTTAATGATTAGTCAAATGATGAAATAATACAGAATGGAAGAATGAGCATTGTTCTGGGGCTAAATTTAATTACAGCCAGTGGTGCTCAGGCTAATGAGCAATGCCCCCCTTTAAACCTCCTCTGTAACTGGGTAAGCAACAGTGGCCACTGGGCATATTCTCTGGGGATGAGTCAAGAGATGATTAAGTAAAAGTCAGAGTACACAAAGAGAATCTTTTCTGAGCCTTCACAAGAAAGAATCAAGACTTGTTTCAGCCGCCTGTTTCAAAAGTCAACAGAACCCGGCACAAATCCTAACTTGTTAAATCATTCTCTTACAACCAAGGGCGCAAGAATGATCTGAAAAGTGTGGAGGGATAAATTATAAACCTTATCAGACTGGCTCATGAATATTAATTAGATCATTGTGATGTTCACCCAATAGTCTTATAACTAAATTGCTGAAAAACAAGAAAGTCTTATAGGGATAGTTCACCAAAAAATGAAAATTCTGTCATCATTTACTCACCCTCAAATTGTTCCAAACTGGTGTGAATTTATTTGTTCTGCTGAACACAAAAGAAGATATTTTGAAGAATGTCTGTAATCAAACAGTTAATGGGGCCCAATGACTTCCATAGTTTGAAGAAGAAGAAAATACTATGGAAGTCAATGGGGACCATCAACTGTTTGATTACAGACATTCTTCAAAATATCTTCCTTTGTGTTCAGCAGAAGAAAGAAATTCATACAGGTTTGGAACAACCTGACACCGTATCCTAACCAGACGCAAAGCGACACCACGACATGCAATAAAAGGTATCTTTTCCATGTTAATCAGAGTTTTTGTCCTAACCAGCCGCAACGGCGACACACGACGATTCTATTTTAGAAACGATTTCTATTTCTCTGCGATGTTGCGGCTGGAACAGCAACACAAAGTATGACAATGATAATATCAGGTACTGTTTATGTGCTTTATTTAATATTAAAAGCGTCTAATGTGAGTGTGAATATCATTCTGTGTTCCCAGCTTTTTGGCTGTAATGAAAACAACACTGGCTAATTCACCTCAGATCTTGAAAATAAATAAATGGCCACAAGAACTTTCAAACTGTCAACTCAATGCAAACAAACAAGTGTATTCCATGACAAAGATTGTTTCAGTCACTCCGTATGTACTTTAAATAATGTTTAAATGGTGTAATATTTATGAATTTTACTATGTACTCGACCATTTCATTGTATCTGTTGTGCTCTTGCTAAGAGAGCCCGCCCACACTCTCTTCTGATTGGCTGTGGTTTTTGATTAATTTTATTGCTTTTCATTGTCGTGTCGCGTCTAGTGTGGACAGTCAAATTGCTCGTCGCTGGAATCTTATCGCATCGCGTCTGGTTAGGACATGGTGTGAGGGTGAATAAATGATCACAGAATTTTCATTTTTGGGTGAACTATTCCTTTAACTGCTTACCCAGTTTGTTAGACTGTTGATGCTTTTGCTTCGTCTTAAAACCCATTTTACATGGCTGGCAACCGCCTCTTAAAATATGATTATTAGCCAAAAAGAAGGGTAGACAAACATAAAAATGCCTAAAAACTGGTATTTTTGAAGAATGTTTTAACTGTTTCTGTCCATACAGTTAAAACTTTCATTGAATAATAATGATTAAATTATATATAAAATTATATACTCAATCTCAAAGTCCAACAACACCAAACTAAACTAAAACCCCTCTAACTGTGCAAGTAAATACACAAAAATTGACACTTGGTTAGTGAGTGGTTGTGCTTCCTTATCTCTCTTCTAGGTCCGGAAGACCCAGACATATAAACATGGTCATTGTATACACATATACAAAAATGAACATCACAGAAATTCATGTTACTTCATGTCTGTGAGGCATCCTCTGTTTGCAAGCTGTGAAGTATGAGATATCTTGGCCATGTGCATTGGAACCGAGATGATATTGATAGTCTGGAGGAGTGCCATTAGACACAGAAAGCCTGTATTTGTGCTGCAAAAACCCAGTCTCATTTCAATTCATTTAAGCAATGATGTCTCACTATGTATTGTGTTAGAAAAAAAGAGCACGCTCTCACAGTCTCATAAGAAATAAATACAAGACGATTCCACTGCCTCATGGTATTATCATTCAGCTAATTAAAAATAAAGAAAAACAGCCAAGCTTAAGACATTCTGTGTAGGTAGAAAAGCAGAAGAATTGATAAAAGCAGTATTGCTTTGGCTGATCGAAGAAAACAGACCAAAACGTGAGATGTTATGATTAAACACAGATACACAACAAACCCCCAAACAAATGCTGCTTTTGATAAATGAATATCCAGTATATCTGCAGAACATTCTTTAATAAAGATACAACTCTTAACCACTAACTCTGACATGCTTAAAATGAACACTTCTTAAGCCTGCTGACAGCTGAAAATATGCAAGGTTTAACAACATGGGTCGACAACGAGCCAATTAGAGAGCAAATAATATGGATCAGTGTGTCAATTCTGAGATTTTAATTCATTTCAAGCTCCAGCATGAAAACGGCAGGCTGATTGCAATTGAGCCCTTAGGATGGGCTGCAGCAATCCATCATTTTGACATTTTGGGAGCAAAGTATAAAAGTTTAATGATGGTTGGAGTCAATCTTTTGACATACTGTGTTGGTACAAATGTGAATTTATTGCATCCAGAAGTCCAAACTCAGCACTAGCACTGTGGCACTGACAAAGTGTGACAAAGTGATAGTTTGGCCCAATGTCCACTGGGTCAGAAAGTCATCAAAATCAATTGTGTCTGGTTTATTTTTCCCTTCTTTCCAGTTTGTCTAGACATATGGGTGACAAAACCATCAAAAGTTGGACCGGAAAGAACACACCCCAGGCCATACAAGCTTTTCAGCCCAAGTGCTTTGATGAAATTTAACATTGTGTTCCACTTCTGCAAACTTGCTTTGGAGAATACGGGACTTCTCTCACCCTTTTATGGACAGCTTTTCAAAGAGCCCTGCGAGTTCCACTTTGAGCCCTTTGAAAGCTGGATCTCTCACACCCACTTTCATCTGTCTCAACCCAGGAATGCGTCAGGTTTCTCACGGCACACATCACAGAGAGAGGAAAGGTACAGCTCGTACCTGTAGCCCCTTACTGTGCGTATTTCAGCTCAGTTTGCCCATCTCCATTGAGAAGTATGAGTCAGAATGGAAAGATTATTCTTCATACTATAGCCTTCATTTCATTACAAACTCAGTCATTTTAGTGCAGTTTCAATATATTGTGAGTAAAAGTCATGATTGGAGTTTGGCTGGTGTCCACCAATATGTGAGAAATGTACCACCATTTAGACCAGATTGGTTACTGAGGTATGAAGACTTAGGTTGAACTCAAACAAGCTGCTTGCCAACTGTTTGTCGACAGGTCAAGGACTTGTACTTCTGCCACAATGTTGAGAGAAAACACCAAAATGTGCAAAACTTAACAGTAAAATAGTAAGCAGCTCTAATGATCTTTATAAAAACTTTATAAATGTTCCTTTCACTTCAATTGATGTACAGTACAGCCATACAGCATCAATTATCGGTTTTACGTTTATCAGTATTGGATGATATTTGATATTTAAAGGTGCAATATGTAAGAATTTTGCAGTAAAATATCCAAAAACCACTAGACCAGTGTTATATATTTTATTCACTTGAGTACTTACAATATCCCAAATGTTTCCAACTATTTGTAAATCGTGAGAAAATTACAACTTTAACCAAGGCTCCGGGACGTGTGAGGAGTCGCCTGTCAACTGCGTCATACCCGCGTTACCCTCGGTTTCCGGTTTTATTTTGTAGAAACCATGGAAACACCAAAGACGCTTTAATATTTACGTTTTAATAGACAAGGGAACAAATGTTTTGATATATTTATAGACAGAAAAGTAATTATTGGTATATACGCCATACGCCTCACGCCTCATGAGCTCAACACGTTTAGTCTTATTGTTTAAATCTAATTTTCTTGATTTTTTTTTTCTTTGCGCGCGCACCATGCTTTACCATGCCTCAGACAAAAACACTATTTTGTCACGTAGCTAACATAGCATAATCAGATGCAGCTTTATTTTTAGTAATAGTAATACAGAATTTTCTCCATCATACAATACGTTTTAAAATGAATTGCATGCCATTTATCAACACAAGCCATCCAGCATTTAATGATATTCTAAAATCGATCTATCTTACTGCAGTGTGCAACAAGTGTCTCACAGCAGCCACAGAGCGAACGCACAGAGTAACGTTATAACATAATTTTCAACACACTCAAATGTACCTAATATGATAAACAGAGCTGTGTTGCTGCTCATGAGGCGCGTGTTGTCCACGCTCAAACTTGGCGTCATCAAGCTACGCCTTTGTTTTGAATAGGCCTCTAGTAACCTCTAGCAGACAGAAAATATTACATATTGCACCTTTAATTGTTTATGACAATTTTAAGATCTAGGATCATCATCTAGCACTAACTTAAAGAATTAGTGATACGTTATGGTTAATAGTAAACCCCTTAAAGTCAGCGTGAAGTGAAAATACTAACTCAAACTTCCGGTAAAATGCCAGACTTATCTCTGGTGACATATACTGGACTGCTTCAATAATTTAGTCCACTTATACCCACCCCTTCCTTACAATCGACAGCATTCGCATTGAGATCTGCCTTTATTCAATCAACAACCAATGGATAGAACAAAGTCCCCGCCCAACATTTTCTTTTTAATAATCTGTTTGAAGAGATCTTTTAATGAGCACTGTCACTTTAAGAGCACATGTGAGTGTTCATTTTAGGGATGCACTGATACCATTTTTTAAGGACTGAGTACGAGTACCGAAACTTTTTTCTAATACTCGCCGATACCGATGCCTATACATTTATTAATTTCTCTCTCTCTCTCTCTCTTTTTTTTTTTTTTGTTTGGTGAGTTTTTTGGCAGTTTTCCAAGCACAACACAGTGAATGAATGTGGGACAGTTTCTTCATTATTACTCTAATAAAAAAAGTAATAATTTTTATGTGCTTGTCACAAACTTAAAGAACAAAAATTTCACAGTGTCCAATAACCTTCAAAGGGCATAATTACCAATATATATAACTTGTTATATAAAAAGAAATTTACAAACAATACAACAATTACTATAGATATACAAATTAAATAAACTTGTTTTTCAGATACAGTAAGTTTATTTACCATGTATACATTTATTTAACATTAATGACAAATATAGGCTACGGTCCCTTTAAGACCGAATCCATGGATACTTTTCACCCAAATGTTTACGTCCACTTAAGCCATAACCGACTGTATTTACGTGAGATACTCCACACGATGGACATTTTGACAACTATGTGTGCATTTGACCATTCAGGCGCGAGGAGAACTGATCGCGCACTGTCTGAGAGAACTGGGATCGCGCGCAAAAAAAAAAGAGAGCGCGCTTCTGGTCTGTGTCATTCAGCGCGATTCCGCCTATCCCGACTTCGCTAATCGATAACGAATTGTGATTGAAAGCATGGGGTTCGCAATGTGTGTGTTGTCATCATTAATTCTTAAGTATTTCCACACCTCTGCGGCTGACATTGTTTCTGCTGCTGCCGTCGGTGTCTCTGTGCACGGAAAATTCTGAGTTACGTCACGTGAGGTATTGGTCTTTGGTATCAGGGGTATTTTTACGAGTACGAGTACAAGTACATGAGCATCCCTAGTTCATTTCAAGCTAATTTCTTAAAAAATACAATAAACCTTATTAATATAACTGTGAAATGTGTATTAAACTTCAGAATAAAGAAAAAAAAAAAATCATTTTATTTTTTAGCACAGTAGAATAGGGTAAGGCAGGGATATGAGGGTAGCATTTTAGCACTTCCAGTTCCATCGTCCTGAAGTGGGTTTTTTGGTTAATAGCCTGAAATAATGTCTGTGGTTAACACAAGCTCTGTATATTTTTACATTTTTTCTATGACATACATCAATAATACCCCTTGTGATTTTTTTTAAGGCTTTACTTTGAAAAAGGTTGCTCACAAGTGGCTAAAAGCGACATTTTTGAAAATAAGGAATTTCAATAACTGACAAATATCCTTTTCATTGCCACAATTATTGAAACTAAACATAGGAGCCTGATAAAAATGCTCATTTAAATATTGTAAATTTTTAGATTGTAAATTTTAGCATTTTGAATTGATATTATTTGTGCATGGATATTCCCAGCCTAGTATTACTGCACTATAAGACTGAAGGCATTGTGAAGTGTTGGTTTGCCATATTCCCCACAGAGAATCCTGAATGCAGACCGCGGTGTCTGATGAGCCTGGATAAAAAAAGCAGCGTCACTACAATGATCAGCAGAATGCTGAGAGGACAAGATGTACGGTAATCTCTCAAACACCTACGAGCAAGCACCCATTCTTTGCTCATATTCACAATACATCACAAAGAGCTCACTGACAGCACCCCACCACTCACAATTGTGCTGTAGAAAAATGTATCGGATGCTTCTGGTTACTCTGAGTATTCTCAGAGGATCGAACCGGGAGGAGTGCTTTCCCTGAATCCTGACAGCTATTTAGATGTCAGGGAAAAACGCTTCTGCAAAGGGATCATTAGGCAGGAGAGGAAGGTACCTGCACAGCGGGGATGACAAATGGAAAGAGCAGAAGGAACCATCTGAGACAGCGTTTATCAGCCGAGTCAGCCTGAGAATCCTTAATGCACTTTTAAATCATTGGTTCTTAACTGCAATTTGCCACAGGGAGAGAATCATTACTTTCCGATATAAAGCAAAGTTTACAAAAGGATTGGAATACAGAGGATGGTTTGTGAAAAGCGACTATTCTCACCTCTTATTTGTTAGTGAAAGGCCCAAGATCAATTGTATGTTATCAAATGTAGCAAACATGGAATCTCCTCTGCTCATTAGGATTCAATGGGACTGTGCAGGGACTCCCTGAATGACCTGCATTTACAGCCTGAAATAAACAGCTTAGTAAACAGTTATCACCATGGCTTAGCAGTTAGAGCATATGATTTAGAAACTACGGTGCTCAAATGGAAAGCACAGGTTTGACTTTGACCCATTGTGCACCGGTTCCATGTCAATGCACTAATGCCCACCTACATTTAAAGGTTGTAGCCAGTCCGAAAAACGTCTTGGATGGGTCAAACGTTTGGAGATGAATGAACTAATTACAAAGAAACTGATGTGGTCACAATTAAAAATCGAAATTAACTTGATAAGTACATATTTAGCAACCACACATCAATTATATCGGCATACAATTGCCAGTCCCTTCTTTAAAGTGTCCCTCTCAATAAAATTTGCAAAAGCCTAAAAATATAATTGTATTTTTCTTGTTTTGTTACTGATGAATCACACCAAATGCCAAATGTTCATCTGTGACTAAGAGGAATCAAGAAGCTGTACAAGTCTGAAATGTAACTGAACATCCATTGGCTCAAACCAAGTCTATATACCACAGAGAGCCATTCAAATTCAGATCACTGCATTGATCCCTGAAGGACAATTCAGGTAAACTAATATATAGCTTAGACAAGTAACAAACACCAGCTGTCTTCGCCTAGATAAAACTCCTCTTTGCCATTCATCATGATAAAGAAGGGCAAATTTGCTCTTGGATATTGGGTGTAATACAGCCATCTGTGATATGAAGTGTTGCCTTATGCAGCTTGTAAAAACATGGATGTACGCCTTAGTGATTCACGGCATCTCAAGCATAATGAGAAGCATAACAGTTGCGTTATAAAGAAGTGAGGCTGTTACAGTCACAAACATACACGTTCACGCATAGTAAGAAAGGGAGATGATCTAAGTGGCTGTCAGGAACCAGAGGGAGGCCCTGCTCTGAGAGACCAGCAGTCTTAGCTCTCACACTCTGGGAGGTCTAACTTCCTGCCAAGGTACAGAGATAAAGAGACAGCAGTAATGTGCGCTGAGACCTGAACAAACTTAAAGCTTGAGGTAAGATTCTTATATAGGCGAGGGGCTGTGTCTGTTGTCCAAATCTGAGCAGACATATCTGGATGTGTGGTGAGCACCAAACTGTCTCTTATTGTTTCCCCCACTGTAGATGAAAGAGCAGGAAAAGTAGCACAGAGAGCAAGCATGCACCTGTGGGCCCCAGCCTACTTAACGATGATCAGCAGAGCTGGGGACAGGGGCTAGAGCTCGAGGAAAAGACGGGATGAAAGAGGAAGAGAGCGAGGGAGCGTAATTAGAGTGGAGGCCACGCTGAGGCGCAGAGAGCGAATCAGACCGTAGATGTCGAGTCTCACACCTGCGCTAGAGGACTTTCCAGCATGGCTGCTGCCAGAGCCCTCGCCTAATGAACAGCTAACATAATCCCCATCATCCTCGGCAGATGATTCCATGACCCCGACCAATCAGATGGGCCTGAGAACAGGAAGAAAATAATGCTCATTCTACAATGGTACAGGCTATAAAAACTCTTTCCCTGCTATTGATGGTAACCCATGTTTTCATTGTTATAGGGTAGGAGACACTATTACACATCTTCTGAAAGAGTACAGAATCTCTGGTTCTGTACTCAAAGTTATATTAAAAAAAAAAAAAAACAGTACAAAAAACAGTTTTTTTTTAAAACAGTATTTTCACATTTCTTTTTCACTGATTCACCAATTTCAAATTTCTGGCTAAAAATTACTGTCATGTTATGGTCGATAACCAATACATTAAAATTCTAAACTTTTTGTCTAAAAAAATTTAAAAAGATTTACCAATGGTGACTCAAGCTCCAGTATGTCCGTAGAGAGTTGCTAAATAAATTAAAAATAAAACATTAAAAACTAAAACTGATTGTCTGAAATGTGTAATGAGTTGATAGTGAGCAACAAGCACGGATGAGGAATACTATAGTCTTTAATTATAAACACAGGAGATCGTGGTTGGGTAGAGACAAGGGCTTGGAGGTCCGAGGTGTATTATCAGGAGTATATATGCAGGAGATAACAAAGGAACTAAATAACATAATAATAAGTAACCATAGAAGCTAACAGGGACATGAGCAGAAACCAAGGAAACCAAAACTAAACAGAGCAGGGAAACAGGAACTAAAAGAAACAGAATAGCATATCAAAATAAGAGTCCTGAGAACTAAACATAACATAAAATGCTACAAGTGAATTTAGTGTTCACATTATAATGTACTGTTTGAAAAAATATGGATATTTTTAGATTTTCTATAGATTGCACTAAAAAGGGCATAAATAAACAGCTACTGGAAAAATCAGCACTGGCTACCTAATCAAATATCTTCTATTGGGAAACTGGGTCATTATAGCAGGATATTCAAATAAAATCTATATTTAAAGCACTGGGTAACTAAACAATCTTTATATATAATGGCAATGCACAACATTGTTTACATTGTTAGGCTGGCTATTTTCTGCATAACACATTACAGCCAATCGCTTTGAGCAGGCTTATTAACAGAAAAAATGCAAACTGTCTAGCTCAGCCGTAACTAACGACAATGAAGTCCGCTTTGTGCATTACATACATTTGCAAATAGCTGACCGTGTGCTCAGGACAACAAATTAAGCTTTTATCAGAGAGGAAAAAAGAGAGCCAGGCACCTTTTTGTTAGAGCAAGAAAAGAATCATGCCAACAACAGACTTACACTCACAGTATTTTATGTCCACACAGTTGATTCTACAAGGTTTTTGTGATGAGAAAAGCACAGAATATTAGCTGACTGTTAGAGAGAGCTGCAATTCGACAATGTCCATAGGGAGGGACTTATGATCGAAATAATGTACTGCGGCTACAGATGATTCATCATAAAGAAAGAAATTATTAAATTATAGAATTTAAATTATAGAAATTATTACACTAAGGATGGTTTCTGCAGAGAGTACAGATTATTTAATGGAGGTATAATTAAACTTTAAATAAAAAGTTCCCTTCGTTTTGCATTGGTTTGTAATAAAGACATGAGTCAGAAAAACAAAACGCTTTAAACAAGTAAATGAATATTGTTTTCCGAGATGCCGACATTTCCATTTCGGAGCCAATAATGAACAGGAAACATTTCTTCTTTATGTCCTTTATGTATTCACCCTGTCTAGACTATTAAATGGCATCTGATAATGAATCCGGTAGCACGATTAATACAGTTCAGTGTGCTGTTTACTGATGCAGAGCAGAGCTCGGTATGTAGAGCTTATATAATGAAGGACAAGAGATGGCCTCATCTGTAGCGTCTGAGGCTGTGCGGACACGGCTCGTCCACCCAGCATGCTGAGTGCTCCAGCCTTCATTTATCACTTTGGGTGAGAGGTCAGCTTCGCCCGGGTTTCACAGCCTTTCAATAGGACTTTTATTACCACGGACTGCTCTCGAAGCGTGGCCCGCATAACCAACAGCACATCACCAAGCAATCTGCAGATGGAAAGCTGGTGGGAATCGCTTGAATTCGGGTCTGTGTTTACGAGCACGCTTTCTTTCTAAAGCTCCAGCTGGGAAAAATTCTTAGGGGGAAGATCAATGCCTGAGGAAAACAACAGGCGCATTTGGACATTCTGATGTCCGCCCGCTGTTCCAGATTAGAGAAGGAATCTAGTTATCTCTATTTGTATCTGCTCAATCTCTCTCTGCATTCGAGATCACACGGAAGACAGATGGACCAGGTATTCAGCACCTTAATGACTTCATACAGGCAGATAGAGCTTTTCCCTGATGTTTTATATCCCTTCCCCATGCAGAATTAATGATTCGGCTTCTCTCTGCAACAGATACTAAAGGCCTACTTAAAAAAAAAAAACATAAAAAGAAATTCCTTTTAAAAAAAAAACTAACTAGTCCTCAACCAGTTTTTGCTTACATCCAGCAGTAAGTGAGGATAGCAAAATAAAGTAAACTGTGACATATACCCAAAACTTATTCATACAGTGGACTGCCAGTAAAATTGATAAAAAATTTGGAACTTTCCAAAATTTGGAAATATGGAACCAAAAATATATATATAGTGATATGGAATAATTTTTGTGATATTCAGCCTCTAAATAGTCAAGCTGCTCTAAGGAGGCTCCAAATCATTATTAAAGACATAATGTTGCATAAAATCTGTAAAATAATTAAATAAAAAAAAACCAAGAAAAATATATAATTACATAAATTATTAATGTTTTAATATAAAGACAACATGGATAAAGGCTGTACAAAAAAATGAAATAAAAAAATAATTCTTAGTAACTACAGAGCTTGCAATCTGAAATGAATATGATAAAAAAGATAATAAATACAAAAGACACACATGTACTATTCTATGATGTTTTGTAGTGTAAATAGAAGTGTGTTCACAATGAAATTTCCAATAGGAAAAAGTACACTTTAAATACCCGGATGATGCACTTACCTAACTGAATAAAAAGACACTTCATGCACTCACCTGTAGCAGCTTTAAAGGGATACTATAAAGAACGATATTTGGAAGAATGTCAGTAACTAAACAGACCTTGTCCCCCGTTTACTACCACAGTAGGAAAAATAAATACTATGGTGGGCGAGATCTGTTTGGTTACTGACATTCTTCCAAATATCTTTTGTATTCAGCAGAACAAAGAAATTCATACAGGTTTGGAACTACTTGAGGGTGAGTAAAGATGACAGAATTTTTATTTTTGGGTGAACTATCCCTTTAATTTACATAGCAGATCAGACTTATAACATTCATACACTACACGATTGAGTACAATGTGCTTAAGTACATAGTGTATCAGTACATAGTGTACATTACAAAACCTCAAAAATCTGTCACACTGACTGAAATCAGTCAGACTTGCAATGAATTAAGTACAGTGACCATGTTATTCTTCAAGTGCTAAAAGAATCATTAATGAATCAAAAAACATTGGAGTAGAATTCAAATCATAGCAACAATTCCTTATGATGCTCTTCTTTACATGTAACACTGGAAGCAGCTGACATGCCATGTCAGTGTAAAGCAATGCAGCAATACAGCACAAACATTGCTCAGTTGTCAAGCAGGAATTATTTGATTTCTCAAGGCCGATACAAATTTCCATGGGCTATTCAAATACACTATTATTAACAGAGCCGGCAAAATTGGTAATGCAAGGTTGGAGTCTGTTAAAAATGTATTATCTGCAATCAAAAAAGACCACGGTACAACCTGAACGGTTTTTGGGAAAATGATAAAGCAGCACATGAAAAGCTTTGATATTATGGCCACAAAACATTTTCCACTTCCAGTCATGAATATCTTGTTAGCTTTCGATGACACATTCACACAACAGCCACTTCAAAGGGTGATGGTTTCCATAATTCAGGTATCAAATGACTCGTGAAAATATCTTTGCCTCTTGTTGCCAGAAAAAAAACACCAAAGAAAGTGTTGCCCTTTTGATGATGAAATCATGGGAAACACTAACAAAGAAATATCTGTAAACAGCCACAAATCAAAGCCAAGGCTTGAAGATAAATGACTGGTTCAAATAAACACAACACCAGGGTTCGTCTGTGTACGTTCCCGCTTAATCACATTAATGAAACTTCATTCACGCGCTGACATACGTCTTCATTAGCATTTATGCTTCATGTGATTATGACTCTGACAGATGGGTCTGACCTGATTCAACACTCTCTCCATCTCAGACAAAAGAGAAATATGGGAAAATCTAGTATGTACGTTCTCTGATGTACCTACATTTGAATGGAAACAGGAGGCTATAAATACAGGCAGGTGTGGTGAAGTGAAGGGTCAGCACTTTGGGGAACCTGTGACGCAAGGGCTCTCTGCTGATGAGGAAGTGAAGCGTGACGCCGAGAGTGAATCTGTCAGCAGGTCTAAAGTTATAGCTTTCCCCATCATCCCACTCGCTTTATGTGAAACCGTCCAAATCACTCTGCAACTACGTCCTGATAATACCGCAAAGAATGAGAGTCATTTCCTGTGATATTTTAGGAGGGAACACGCCCAGTGCCTTTAAATCTTCATTATGCTCTTCTGTGCACATAGTATAGATGTAAAGATTCTCTCCAAATGTAAAGATTCTCTTCTATAAGAGGGATCTAGGTGTACATATTTTTGCAATAATTGTTCAGTGCATTTTATTCTGGTTTGTCCAAATTAATATATACCTGGTCCTCAAGCCTCTCAAATTTCCATGCAAACCCAACAAGAGCTGCCATATTCCAGAGGTATAATGAAGGCCAAGGGGAATGGAGGTCATTGAGCTGTTCAGGTTGTAGTCCTAAAACCCAGAGGAGAATTTGCATTTTGAGTCATGGATTCCCTTAGGATTTTTATGGCTTTTTTGGACGTTTTGATTTATGAATAAAATAAGCTATGTGGTTAATATTACTTGAAGATACTCTGACGTTTTGTTCTAGATGATATATTTAACTTGGTAGAACCCTAAATGTGAATTTCCAAGTTGTCCAATTCATAAAGCATTTTAAACTCACATAACTGTGGTGATTGTTGTCCTTATGTACACTTCAAAAAATGCTGGGTTAAAAACCAGCGGTTGGGTTAAAATTTTGCCTAACCTGCTGGGTAGTTTTATTCAAGTAAACTATTGCTTAAAAATGACTGTATTGCTTGCTTAAAATGAACCCAAAGTATGTTGGAAATTAACATTTATTAATAGGTTTAATGATTAATAATTAAACAATAAACATTTATTAAATTGCTTATTAATAAATGTTCACCTTTTGATTATTATTGTTGCCTCTAGTAATTATGTGTCTGATTTTTAATTTCCAACCTATTTTGGGTTAATTTTAAGCCAGACATATAGTAATTTTTAAACAATAGTTGGGTTAAATAAAACTGCCATTGGGCAAACATTTAATCCAACTGCTAGGTTTGTCCATTTTCAACCCAGCTTGGGTTGTTTTTAACCCAGCATTTTTTTCGAGTGTAGTACCCGTCATCAAACTAAATTTTAAAAACACATGAAATTCCTGAGGAAACCCATGAAAAATTCAACAAAAATCTGCAATAATGGATTGTCTATGTGAGAAAGTACACTACCGTTTAAAAGTTTAGGGTTGTATTGGTGGTAACACAATTCTGTGGATTATTTGATGAACAGAAAGTTCAAAAGAACATTTATTTGAAATATAAATCTTTATGTATCAATGTAAAAGTCTTTTGACCTATGCAGTGTATCCTCACTGAATAAAATAATTAATTTCTTAAAGGGATAGTTCACCCAAAAATGAAAATTCTGTCATTAATTACTCACCCTCATGTTGTTCCACACCTGTAAGACCTTCGTTCATCTTCGGAACACAAATTAAGATATTTTTGATAAAATCCAATGGCTCAGTGAGGCCTCTATTGCCAGCTTTGAAGCTTTACGAATCTTTTGTTTCAAATCAGTGGTTCGGAGCGCGTATCAAACTGCCAAAGTCACGTGATTTCAGTAAACGAGGCTTTGTTACATTATAAGTGTTTCGAAATTTCAATGGTTCACCACTGGGAGGTGTGACTTTGGCAGTTTGATACTCCGAACCACCTTTGAGCACTCCGAACCACTGATTCAAAACAAAAGATTTGTAAAGCTTCGAAGCTTCATGAAGCGGTGTTTTGAAATCGCCCATCACTAGATATTGTTGAATAAAGACGTTATTTTGTGTATATAAAGTGAAATAAAAACAAACCAACATACTGACTCCAACACACTCTGAATGAAAATTTTGATTAATTTGCTAGCTGATGTGCAGAAACTGAAGTATTTATATGATATTACGTACAATTCAAGATGTTTCAGAGGGGGCATAGATGACAAAGTGTCTTGAACAAAGCTAAATTGTGGCCGCTTCTGCTACACAACGCTCAAAATTACCCCAGGAGACAGCCAAATGGAAGTTGCACATGGATAAATGGCAGTTGTACAGTAATGAATTATGAACATTGCTGACACTAGTTTGTGTGTAGGGACGTGAAGGCACAAGACAGATAAATGCTCCCTGTATGCGATTAAACTGCCCACTTTGATTTTACTGCTAACACTCATCAAACATCCTACAGGCCAAGCTGTATTTCTCAGACACAGAGAAAAGAAATTAAGTGTCACCGTATCCTTGCATCAAATAAATAAAATGTTGCCTTCAATAATATCCAAGGCTTATATTTGGCAGAAGGCTCATTTTCATGTTTATGACTTTAGTCAAGTGCTCCATTTCATTTGCAATTGCCATTTCAGTGCACAGTGCATTAGAAAGTCAATATATTTATTTATTTCAGAATCTCCTTTTGAAAAAATTACTTTCATAATAAAGCAACCTTCCACAATGTGAGTAAAACACTCGCAAATGTGAACAAATTTCACACTAGGCGACAAAAACGTCTTTAAATATACAATGACTAGTAAATTGTACAATTTCACTCGCCTGTGATTGCGTTAGAGGCAAAAAATAAGTTTAGCGCTGATATAATTTCACTGCCTATTGAGCTTTACGCACCGCCGCTTGGCTAAGAGCGCCCTCTGTCGCTTTCTCTCATACTCAACAAGAGAGAAAGAGAGAGGTTTAAACACACCACGTAAAGAGAACTGACACGCTAGATCTAAATGCTGGGCTTGAGAGGACTGCCCGATAGCGAAGAGTTGACGGTACTGTGACTGTCCCGATCGGGCCAGTGCTGCATTGTCATGAAAGTTGTTCATTCACACGTTTTTAAGTCTGGCCAATTTAGACTTTCAAGTGCAAGATGTTAAAGAGAACTTGATTCGGTACTCACGCACATAAAACGCCACGTCAGACAGCATGCAAATACTGAAATAAGTTCTCTTTCACGTCTTCTTGTGCTTGAATGGACAATTTCACACAAAATGATGTCAAAATGCCCATCTTGGCGAGTATCCTAGTAAAGGTTACATCTTAATTGAATGTAAACAGTCAAGATAGACAATGCATGTGTAACTGTCATTTGTGCATTCGGTCTTAAAGTGACAGCAGTCAAATATTCCTGCTGCTGTCTGTGTTTTTAATTTTAATCCAACAACAATAGTCCTCACTGCAAAAAACATAACTCACTGCTCTTGACTGAATAACTTTTGTAACTTTAAATAATGATTCATCTATATATAATTTATACAGTGAAGACTATGCAGTGTTATTTTACATGATTACTTTATTTCTGTACCTAATCTTTATCTAACTACTGTTAAATCTACCTGAAAAACCTAAAAAGCTCTGTTTATTTTAATTTGTATCTTTGTTCTATTGTGTTTATTTGTGCTTCTTCTATTCATAAATCCTCTCCTGTGGCCTCACGGATAGTAAAGTGTCCATTGAATGCGCACTCCTGAAACTCGGCAGAAGTAGTAGGTATTTCTGGTACTTTTCGCCTACTGTTTTTCGAATACTATGTATTCGGACATACTACTCTGTTGGTATACTGTTTTTCATACACTATCTATTAGGGAAGTATTCGATTTCAGACACAGTGCCTGTGCCCCTCAAGAGATCTTGTTATGTGCTTCCTTTGTTCATGTGTTTTGTTGTCTTGTCAGGTGGTTCATTATCTTGATTACTCTGGTGTATCTTATTAGTCAATATACTGTATATATACAGGTGCTGGTCATATAATTAGAATATCATCAAAAAGTTGATTTATTTCACTAATTCCATTCAAAAAGTGAAACTTGTATATTATATTCATTCATTACACACAGACTGATATATTTCAAATGTTTATTTCTTTTAATTTTGATGATTATAACTGAAAACTAAGGAAAATCCCAAATTCAGTATCTCAGAAAATTAGAATATTACTTAAGACCAATACAAAGAAAGGATTTTTAGAAATCTTGGCCAACTGAAAAGTACGAACATGAAAAGTATGAGCATGTACAGCACTCAATACTTAGTTGGGGCTCCTTTTGCCTGAATTACTGCAGCAATGCGGCGTGGCATGGAGTCGATCGGTCTGTGGCACTGCTCAGGTGTTATAAGAGCCCAGGTTGCTCTGATAGTGGCCTTCAGCTCTTCTGCATTGTTGGGTCTGGCATATTGCATCTTCCTCTTCACAATACCCCATAGATTTTCTAAGGGGTTAAGATCAGGCGAGTTTGCTGGCCAATTAAGAACAGGGATACCATGGTCCTTAAACCAGGTACTGGTAGCTTTGGCACTGTGTGCAGGTGCCAAGTCCTGTTGGAAAATGAAATCTGCATCTCCATAAAGTTGGTCAGCAGCAGGAAGCATGAAATGCTCTAAAACTTCCTGGTATACGGCTGCGTTGACCTTGGATCACTGACTGTGGACACTTTACACTGGACCTCAAGCAACGTGAATTTTGTGCCTCTCCTCTATTCCTCCAGACTCTGGGACCCTGATTTCCAAAGGAAATGCAAAATTTACTTTCATCAGAGAACATAACTTTGGACCACTCAGCAGCAGTCCAGTCCTTTTTGTCTTTAGCCCAGGCGAGACGCTTCTGACGCTGTCTGTTGTTCAAGAGTGGCTTGACACAAGGAATGCGACAGCTGAAACCCATGTCTTGCATACGTCTGTGCGTAGTGGTTCTTGAAGCACTGACTCCAGCTACAGTCCACTCTTTGTGAATCTCCCCCACATTTTTGAATGGGTTTTGTTTCACAATCCTCTCCAGGGTGCGGTTATCCCTATTGCTTGTACACTTTTTTCTACCACATCTTTTCCTTCTCTTCGCCTCTCTATTAATGTGCTTGGACACAGAGCTCTGTGAGCAGCCAGCCTCTTTTCCAATGACCTTTTGTGTCTTGCCCTCCTTGTGCAAGGTGTCAATGGTCGTCTTTTGGACAACTGTCAAGTCAGCAGTCTTCCCCATGATTGTGTAGCCTACAGAACTAGACTGAGAGACCATTTAAAGACCTTTGCAGGTGTTTTGAGTTAATTAGCTGATTAGAGTATGGCACCAGGTGTCTTCAATATTGAACCTTTTCACAATATTCTAATTTTCTGAGATACTGAATTTGGGATTTTCCTTAGTTGTCAGTTATAATCATCAAAATTAAAAGAAATAAACATTTGAAATATATCAGTCTGTGTGTAATGAATGAATATAATATACAAGTTTCACTTTTTGAATGGAATTAGTGAAATAAATCAACTTTTTGATGATATTCTAATTATATGACCAGCACCTGTATATTACACTGTTCAGGTAACCCGCTGTTGATGAGTTTGTCAGGTCTGTTATAGTCAGGTTCAGATTCATGTTGTGTTTTAGTTCTGTTTTTGTATCTGGTTTACTGCTATTTTAAATAAATTGACTCACCGTTAAATAAATAAAATCACATTGCCATCAGTGGATTAACGTTACTTGAATTGACCCATGTCTTATGGGTGTCTCTAACATTTATGATAAACCATCAATAATGTTCAATAAAAATGCAGATTCCAATGCAGCAAATTGGAGATAAAATAACAGAAACTAAACTGTAATTTAATTACATTTATTTAAACTCATCATCTTGCTGATTGTTGACCCGTTAGACAAATGTATAGTATGTATTGTGTATATAGTATTTTAAAAAAGAATCCAAACCAGCAGCCAAATTGTTTTAATAAAATAAAACTCAATTTTAATAAATAAATACATTTTTTTTTGTTTCTCTTCCATATTCAGCTAAGGTAATTTTCCCCTTAAACAGTTCAGAGAAAAAGAAACTGTGGGAAAATGGCAGATCCTATGGAACAGAGTGGAGAGTGTTCATCAGAAGTCAGGAATTATCTCACCCACATTATCTGCCGGTCTCCACACAACACACCGTGTGTTTCTATCAAACTGTGGGAACTTTTACTTCTATGACCTCACTGACCACTACAGCAGTGAGTGTTCAGTACTGATAGTAGTTTCCTGCAGATGTTTTAAGCCTTACCTTGATAAAAGAGGCTGTTAGTATAACTTGCAAAAGGGAAAAACCTTTTCCCCCCCAATTACACTAACTAACTTTAAACTACCTTTAAAAAAAAAGCTTTGGGCCATAAGGACAAGGACATTAGACTTTGAGCACATTTCAGGCATTCTCATAACTTCTAAGGCATCCAACTTCCTATTAAAGTTGACATGTCCTGTCAAGATGGTCAGTACATCTGGGTAATTGTGTGTGAAGAGCAAGCTAATTGAACTTTGTGATGCCGGGCTATGACAGCATTAACACCTCCAGGGTATAACACCTTAATAAGGTTCAGAGAGCTCCATTCTGGGTCCAGTGCACTTTTAATTACGTGCACCTCAGTCTGCGCTACAACACCCATGAGACGACACTGTTCCGTTCAGAAACCCTCAGGGCACTTGGAGGAGATGAGCAAGCATCCTGAACTGAACTCAGAGTGCATTACACAGCTTTTCTTCAAAATGAACAAAAACTGCTTTGAACTCATTTGTTGTATATGTTTTTATAGAGATCAGCACTCCTCCCATTTATATAGATCAGCACTCCCCCCATAATGACATCTCTTCCTCTGCGCTTCACTGTGGTAGAGATGCATTCATTATTGTATTTCTGACACCACTCTAGAGCATCACCATGCAACTCTTGTTTTATTGTGATTTCATCACTCCACACACCTCTGCTGAACCACTCTGAATCAAACTTCCCATATTCTGTCAAAAACCTTATCTTTGATGTTTTTTTGAGACAGCAATGGCTTTTTAAGGAATGCATTTGCTTAATTGTTGCTAATTTCCTTACTGGTAATTTGTGGTTAGTAAGCTTAGTGTTTAGCCATTTTGGGCTCCCTCCATCCATCCATCCATCCATCCATCTATATATTTGGATCCATCCATCCATCCACTTGGATCCATCCATATATTTGGCTCCATTCATCTATTTGGATCCATCCATCCAGATCCATCCATCCATCTATTTGGATCCATCCATCCATCCATATATTTGGATCCATCCATCCATATATCCATCCATCCATCCATCCATCCGGATCCATCCATCCATCCGGATCCATCCATCCATATATTTGGATCCATCCATCCATCCATCCATCCATCTATTTGGATCCATCCATCCAGATTTCTTATATATTCAGATTTGCAGTAAGAGTGACAGTGTCACAGCATTAATTGTTGAATGCTTCATTTTTAGACATTTACAGCAAACTGAATAAGAAAGTATTAATCATTGAAAGAACTGCAGGACTGCAGATGTACTTTGTATTGACTGTAGAGCAATTCTAGTCATGGCTGTACCTACTGAAGATGAAAGCAATGTCCAACAAGAAATGTGTTAACGCTGTAAAGTTGTACATTATTCATGTGTTTATTATTTGTTGAGAAGATTGAAAACACTGAAATGGCTCTGCTTTTTTTGATATGCTAAAAAGATATGTTAGTTTCGTTAATTTCTCCATAAACAGACTTCAGAAAGAAAGCAAAGTGCAAAGCAAAGCAGATGCCACCATTCCAAAAATGATGAACAAGGGACATTTGTTTTTATTCATGAATGTGGTGTTCCTCTGCACATATAGTACAAGTGCCTCAACCCTACACTGCTAGTTATGCACTGTCTGTTGGAGGTCTTCTGTTAACACAAACATTGACAGCGAGAGCTAAATTATTCAGGAGGTGAATATTTCATGATCAGAATGCACTCTGGGGGGGGGGGGGGGGGGGGGGGGGCTTTGATATGATGCCTTTGATATGTCTATTAACTAATTCATTAATACAAATAAAACGTTAGCACAGACTTCTTCATTGAGACTATCCACTGATAGCAAGTAAAGACACACTTATTGCCTTTAACTACCTCCCAGGAGGGGCGCAGCATTAAGTCAGAGTAATAATTCGTAATAATCATTAAGTAATAATTCGTATTAGTCATAATACTACTGAATACATGCCAACACACACACCCACAAACCTCAAAAGACAAACTTAACCAGTAAACATGTCATCAGAGAAGAGAAGAGATGTCACTGTAAGAGGGAGGGGAAGCTATTTAGATTAAAGAATATGAGGGCACATTATTTAGTATTTTATGGTTTTTCTACCTATAGAAAATGTGATTATATCATCTAGCCACATGTTGACAGACTCACCATGAAATTTCACTGCCTTAACTGACTTTACTTAATGTCAACAGTGGCATAAATACACTTTTAGAACACCTGTTTAACCTCAATTAGGCTTTAATGGTGCCATGTAAACCACGCTTCTAATGAGTAATAACAAAGCAGCCTCTCTTTCTGATGGTGTGTTATGTCTAGTTTGTTAGGCCTGTAATACAAAAAATTATGGAATTACCACACTTAAAGGCTGGTCACCCAGGTTTTTTACTTTATTGCATGCAAACAAATCACAGATATGACACAAACACTTTAGTTTAGGGTCCTTACTATGAACATGTGTTCATGTACAGAAGATGAGTCCCTTAGGCTAGAACACACCTGTAAAGGACATAATACACTAGAGAAAATCAGACCCTATGAGCAAATTTACTGCAGCCAAAGCGGATGCAATAATAGATTCAAAATAGAGTTGCAGTGTCATTTCGTCTTATAAATAGGGAGGAATTGTGGAGCACCTATTTTTAAACTCTGTCCTATTTCTTTGAATGTGCTAGAGTAACAGCAATAAGCTACATTGAGTCTTGCAATTTCCCTGAGTAAATGTAATAACCAGCATGTGGATTTTACCTGGGTCGGTCATTCCTGTTACATACAGTGGTACACTTTCAAATGCTCATCACAAAGGACCTAATACAAAATATGTATGCTACTTTTCCTTTTATCAAAATATCACAATTAAGTGAACATGAAGATTGGGTCCAAAACAACAAGTTTGGGTACAGCCTATGTTCCACATTACATCTTAGATCTGAATTGGGCCTGTCACGACTCAAGCGTCTTCTAATAAATTTCATCTCAGTGGAAAATTTGTCATCAGAAGTTTATCAAAGATTCTTTTTTCCCCATCCAGAGCTCCATGTGGCAGTACATATGTGAAATATTTGAGATATTAAGCCACCAAACTGAAAAAAAAGTGAAAAATCACAATGTGCCTTCACATTTTTGTGACAGGTGCAGTTTCGCTGAGAGATGAAGACTGTCTCATGTCCAATATGATACTGTGAGTCACTGTGCTGTGCTGTTTACCTCAAACATGCAAGGGAAAGCAGATAAATAAGGATAAAATATATTTGAATTAAAATGATCCAAAAAACTGTTTGTGTTTTCAGTTAACAAGCTAAATGATTAGATTGCTAAGCTAGCGCAGCCTTGCCTATATAGTCTACACAGTCATGCCATATGGTTCCATGATTTTATTAAAAGTATTATTTAAGGAATCACAACAAAAAATAAAATGTTTATTTTATGTTATCTTTGTTTTGTTTCTTGGAGAACCCCAACCAGTAACATTCAGCAACAATGGCTCAACCAACATAGAGGAATAGGGGAATTGATTTTTAACTATACCTTATATTCCTTTAAAAACAGACCTAATGTGAGCCACAAGGTTAATAAATGGTATATTCTGCTCACATTTTTTCAACTTATTTTTTTAAATAATCATGTTTAACAGCGGATTTCCTAAACTAAACTACATTAATACAAATGATTCTGCAAAGAAATCTAAATCTACACCAATCAGAGAATTGAAACAAGCAAATCACGCCAAAAGTCTCTTAGCTCTTTAGTGCCCGTCCACTCAAATGAAGTGCTGTGAATTACGTAATAGTCTCCCTAATCTCTCATATTTTGAAAATGTAAAATATACTGTTTCTGTACACATATTCAACATAAATTTAAAATAAATAAATAATTTGTTTCTGTTTAATCAACATATTTAAATCATCAGTTTATATTTATTCATCTTTTTTAATTTGATTGTCATTTGCAATGCTTCATGGGATTGTAGTTCTTTCCCTCATTAAAGCCATTAAGTACACTTTTTTGTACCTTTTGTGTTTTTGCCAGATTTTCAAATAATATTTGTTGAAAATCAAAGTGTGTAATGTTGTGTAATGAGTTCACCTAGCTGGTCTGTTTCAAGCTGTTTTAAAGTCTTTAACAAATACTTTTTTAAAATTTCCATGGGAAAAATGAATGTGAAAAAAAAAAAAATCTTCCGGGTTGGAGGTCTCTGAAAAATTGGGCGGCTACTGTTGCATTGTATGGCATGAGTTTGGGCGCGAGGCTATCTGTCAGTCTGGCCAATGGCAGACATGGGGGAGTATTCCAGAAACCTGTTTCAAAACAGTCATTATTTCTATTTGGTGACCCTAGTGGTTCAGAAATTATACACCACATCTTTAATAACCGATATTTATTACTGCCACATTATAGCTTCAAACAAGCCCAAAGCAACAAATACATATTGATTTTCAACAAATATTATTTGAAAATCTGGCAAAAACACAAAAGGTACAAAAAAGTGTACTTAATGGCTTTAATGAGGGAAAGAACTACAATCCCATGAAGCATTGCAAATGACAATCAAATTAAAAAAGATGAATAAATATAAACTGATGATTTAAATATGTTGATTAAACAGAAACAAATTATTTATTTATTTTAAATTTATGTTGAATATGTGTACAGAAACAGTATATTTTACATTTTCAAAATATGAGAGATTAGGGAGACTATTACGTAATTCACAGCACTTCATTTGAGTGGACGGGCACTAAAGAGCTAAGAGACTTTTGGCGTGATTTGCTTGTTTCAATTCTCTGATTGGTGTAGATTTAGATTTCTTTGCAGAATCATTTGTATTAATGTAGTTTAGTTTAGGAAATCCGCTGTTAAACATGATTATTTAAAAAAATAAGTTGAAAAAATGTGAGCAGAATATACCATTTATTAACCTTGTGGCTCACATTAGGTCTGTTTTTAAAGGAAAGGTTTTTTAAAGGAATATAAGGTATAGTTAAAAATCAATTCCCCAATTCCAGTCATTATTTCTATTTGGTGACCCTAGTGGTTCAGAAATTATACACCACATCTTTAATAACCGATATTTATTACTGCCACATTATAGCTTCAAACAAGCCCAAAGCAACAAATACATATTACAGAGCAAATAAGTAAAAAAATTATTCAAAATGACAACAGTATGTGCAAATCAGCTGGATTTACTGACAGCAGCAGTTGTAGAGAGATATAGAAAATGTGGATGGCATCGGTGCCTTCAGAAATCACTCTCTTTTGTGTTCAGAGTGGATGTTCACCGCATGACAACAATCCCACCCTTTGAAAAAGTACTCCTTCTTGTCTCTTCCCAAAGCCACAATAGAGGTATGCTACAATTTTGGGAGCCATAGATTAACAATGCCTGTCAAAGCAGTATCAGTATGTTCCCACACAATACGCCATAAATAGATCTGTATTATGTAATTCTTTGAAGGCCTCGGCTCTATGGCTGATGATGTGTGTTTTGTGGTTCTCCCTATGATTAAACACAGACCACCTGCTCAAATATCAGTGTTCTGCGGCTTCAGATGGATCCCGTCTGCTTCAATGTCTGTGGTCTGTCTTTCAGGTGAAAGACACAATGCAGCAGTAAACGGAGATGTGAGCCTCCCGATGGCATACGGCTCATGTTCTGTCACCACACAGAAGACAAAAGCTCGAGGGTGAACATCTATCAGCCAGCTCCGCTCCATTTTTTGGGGGCCCTCAAAAGAGTGCAAAATAATATCTTCTTTGTGCAGTATGAAGTCAGAGCATGCTGCAAAAATACAGGGTGTTTTCCCACCCCATTATATGTCACAGAGAACATCTTTGTTGGAGCTTGTGAACAAGCATAGGACAGTCTGAACAGAATGAAAGGTTCCCAGTATGAGATTGTAGCCATCTCACCCTCATTCTGTCCAGGCCTATACTATTCGCCACACACAAAAATAAAACTAAAAACACCTATTTTCCCTTATACACCACCCTTATGGCTCCACGGGGAGAGAAAGGTCAGTGAAAATTGAGAGCTGTAAATTCAATTCACATGCAATTGCTTTGGAAAATGCAATTCTGTGAAAGTCAGAATCTTAGCGGCTGCAGTGAACCAAATAACAGAAAAATGCAATGTTCTGTGCAATCCAGTCTTCTCATTAATGGCTTAAGTGTCTATACTGCCATTGTTTTACGTAATCCAGAGGATTCCACAAAAACAGCCTCTCTTTTATAATGCATAACCTCCTCATATCTACAATGTGTACTCAAACAACAGCAGAAATTTTAAAATGACAAATGCACACCGGCGCATTCGTCAACCCAAGAGGGGATAATCACAAATCAAGATCCGTAATTTAATAATTACATGGTGGCTATCAATTCACCACCCAGATATAAGTCTTTACACAGGATCCTTTCAACCATAGCATAATATTAGAATTTTTTAAGCATCGGCAACATCAAAGAAAAAAGTGGTGCTGAAAATTCAACCTGTATAAAGCTAATAATACTTGATATTCAAGGGCCGCATTGGTAGCTGAGGAGACACTGACCCTGACAATCATGGCAATTTTGAATTTTGAATTGAAAATAAATTACCTATGGCTTAAATGTCATTAAGAGTGTAGCTAGCAGGATTAGACTGGCAAAATTGGCAACAAGTCCAAGAGCTGCAAGGAGCTGTCATGCTAAGGCCTGAAAACTCCATTGTTGAGTTTTATAATGCAAATCTAGGAGACAATTACTTGATAATAAATTAGACAATTTGATGTCTGACTATCCAATTTTAGTTGAATAAAAGCTGTCAAAACCATGAAGTCATCCAAAACAAAACAGTTGGTCATATATCATATATCAAGATATAAAGCATGGAGTGGTCTAGTCAAATATGCCTCACAGGAGCGGTTCCTCTTGATCTTATTAATTGGATCACTCAGAGAGGAGAGGGTAAGTGCATCTGTCCTGTGTACACTAATCCCTTCAATAAAGATTAGCTGTAATGTGTAAAAAGCCTGTTTCTGAGGCAGTTTGTCTCAGGCAAAATCTGCTTAAAAGGATCAAAAGTATCTCAGCACAACTCAAATGATAAAGCTGCCAAGGAAACACAAAGGCATCATGATCTTTACTCAAACACTTTCTGTGAGAGAATAAACCACACATTATATGGATATAGCTGAGTTTTGTGAGGGACTGCATTTATCAACACCTCTGGAATGCTGTTTGGCCAATTAAACTGGAGAAACAGAAATAGCTGTTGTATAAAGGAATTTATGTCATGACCAAAGATTTCTTTCAAGATACAGCTCATTAGGTTCTTGCTCTGATCCATGAATTAATTTAGTCTCTAGTGAAGATAGAGATCTCTTTAATATAAAATACAGTCACTTGTTTATGCTGGTTTGTGCAAGCCTTCTCAGTACAGTGATGTACTGTAAGTGTGGGTGCTGGAGTGTGCATCCACACTGCCATCTAGTGCATCTGAATGAATTGCAATGCATGTGGGCATTGAGTGCAACTCTAGAACAGTTGGTTGTCATTTAATAGACACTTTCTTATCCACAATAATTTACAGCAAAGTTACTAAAGGGATGGTCCCTTTGGAGCAAGTGTTTGATAAGATAATTGACAGTTTGCTCCGCCCATTGGTTACAGTTGCTAACAAGCTTGCCAGAATATTTAATAAGAATGAACCGATTTTCATTAAAATGTGCTTGTAAATCCATTTTTCTGAATTTTTTAAAGAAATTGTTACATGAAGCAGTAACGTGATTAAAAAATGCAGCAAACTGTAAGGGAAAAATCGATGCAAAGTACGCCTATCACAGTCAAGTGAACAGAGAACCTAATTTCAAAACGATTACAAAAGGGAATAAGGGAACATAACCGTTTCTAAAAATTCCTTTCTAAAGATATTGTGAATGCTTTACTATCAACACTATGTTGACATGAATCAAAACAAAATAGGTAGGTTAACTCTCAGGGGTCGGTGGTTGTGCTGGCGATACCACCTCATTTTTTTCTTACCAGTGCGAAAGAGACTCAAAATACTCCGTCAATTTTGGACAAACAAATAAGAGTTATATATCATTAATTTACAGTAGGAGCACATACAGATGTTATAATGATCTTACAGATGATATAATGTCATACATGTTTGTTTGAGAATGAGGGCTGATGCTATTTAATCCATAACAGTATCTAATTATAATAAGTGACACAATAACTGTATTTCAAACACACAGATCCAAGAGCAAAAGCTTGTCTGAGAAAACGGCAGACAATCGATCATTAACATTTTAGGCAGTTGTCCAATCTTTGTATTCCTATTGTTTCAATGGCATTGCTAAATGACATAACACATGCTTGCACTAACAACCTGTTGCAGTTATGATTCACTGTAAATATAGTAGTTATATATTGTGTTATATAAGGACATACACATTGAAGCTAGACTCTGATGAAGATGAAACAACTCTACATGAAAAGAGGAAGTCATAAACACGTACACTTTAAGAATTCAAACTGTTAGACAGCCATTTCTAAATCCTACAATTCATTATGAATTATTACTCTCTCTCTCTCTCTCTCTGTCTAATGTCATTTGCTAAATGCTTTCATTTTTTTCATTTGCAATTTGCTTTCAACATATTAAATACATACTAAATATACCTTATCACTGAACTAGTCTGAACAAACAATATTATGGTATCATAAAGCTTTTATTTTATAAATTGCCTGCAAATAATACACAGATATCCTGTTCTCACTTATAAACGCTGAATGCAGTCTGTCCGCTGTTCTGAATGTACGCAATTTAATGAGCATAAAATTGCAGTGGAAGACCATTTACCACCAAATAAAAAAACATACTTTGGAAGACAAACTGGCACTCAGGTCATTATTGTTCCATTTTCTCAGCAACAGTGCTCTCACAGAAAGTGCCTCAGGTGCTATTACGTATCGCGGTAGAAATTCGATAGCCAAGTCCCGTGAGATTGACTCTGGCACAGGTTCAGGTTTGGCCAGCGGGGTGGAAGTGGAAATTGAGCTCTGAGGATCAGAGTGAGGTGAGGTAGGGGGGTTACTCGGCACTGCCACTGAACTGTGTGGTTCAACTGAGGGGCAGCCACCTGTCACTAGGCTATCCCTTTACCTCAACCAGTCGGACACGGTTCGGCTCCTTGTTCCCCGCCGGCCCTCTGGCAAACACTCTGTGTGTTCCTTAAGACTCCCATGTGTTCTTCCACATGTCTGGCGTGTATTCCTGACAAACTGTCAGGTGATGGGTAACACTTTAAATATTGAATTACGCTTAGAGCATGTTGAAGTTACATCTGATAAATATCACCTACTAAGATTGATCCATGATGCATTTGTTAATTGATGTCAAAATGTATTTAGTTAAAATGAAGAAGCCATCGGTTCTATTACATAAAAGCTACTGTAGTTTTGCTTGCGTTTGGTCATGAAATGCTCTTACGGTGTTTTCATATTTAATGTCAGTAATTAAAAAAAATAAGCTCAGTCATAATCAATTTCTACTGTGATGGCATTTCACTTGTACACATACAAACCTGCGTAATATTTAAACTCGGTTCTCAAGGCATCATGAATGTCTTATTTTATCTCTCCAAAACAACCAGAAGATTTTAGCGCTAGTGTCAAAAAAGTGCACTTTAAAAACACAAAAACCCTTTATGAGGAGAGAAAAGGAAAGAACAAAAGTGTTGTGCAAAGAAAATGCATTAAAATGTCATTTCGAATTCCACAAAAGGCAATTTAGCCTCACAAAGACCAGACAAAAACCTTTAAAAATGACAAAAGGGCAACGAGACACTAGCGCTAAAATTCACTGAAAATGCAAGGTTATAATGGATGAAAAACGAAAGCAATGTTGTATGTCAGATGGCAGAGGCTGTGCCCACCAGCTGCGGCTGATGACCCGGAGAGAGAAACTAAAGCTGTCATTACTGCTTTCTGAATTCATTATAGCAGGAGGAAGTGACACACTGCCATCCTTGATGTTCTTTTCAACCTAAACAAAGTCTTACTGATGAAGAGCAGATCTCAGACTGCTCATTTAAGAAGAATATGCTTGACAATTAGAAGAGAGAGCTTCTGTGTGATCAGCCTCTCCCTGTTAATTGTAGGTTGTGGGCTTTTCAAAGATGCACCAGCAGTGAATCTGTGGGAAGACAAACTGAACGGAAACAACAAACCATTGTGTTCGCCCAGTCCTATATTTGAAGAAATTTATTATTAAAATGTTAGTGGATTTCTGGATCGTTCTGAAAGGGATATTTCACCCAAAAATCAAAGTACTGTCATCGTTTCATGCTATTTCAAAGCCATTTGAACACAAAGGGGGATGTTAGGCAGAATGACAGCCTCAGTCACCACACACTTTCATCATATGGGGGAAAAAAAAAGATGAAAATGAAATATTCTGCCTAACATCTCCCTTTGTCATCAACATCAGGGCGAGTAAATGATTCATTCATGAGATTAATTTTGAGGTGATCATCTTTAACTTCATCTCTTACAAAAGTAACATTTCAAAGTGTTTACTAACTCTGAAAAGATAAGTGATATCCAATTTACGACTCACTTTTGAACCAGTTATCTTCAGTTGAATGATTCACAAAGCATTTGTAGTTCACTTGACAATAAACAAGAACTCTCTAAAATTGACAGGAAATTGATACGTTGGAGCCAAAACAACACAAACATTTGACAATATACATAAGCTAATGAAACATAAGCTTAGTAAAAGCTAGGTATTATTTATTTGCTTTATACAAATTCTTCATGCAATTCTGCTACGCTGGGTCTCTGAGGGTTAAATAAACCAACCGAACAAACCAAATCACTAAAGTAAATCAGACTTCCCAATGCTAATTAGCAAAGATTCTTCAATCATAAATACACAAAAGTCTTTATAGTACGATCTCAGTGGACAGCCAGCTACCGTGTTTGGAAATACCATTTCCCATACACAGGAACGGAATGTTGTAGATGGATCCAAGAATATCATGTTTCATTTAAGATGGGTAGAAACTTTCCCAGCATGCCTTCAGAGGTATGCCAGTTTGCTTTTGTTAGTGATGTGGATAGATTTCCCTTCCCAAGCTCTGGAATCCAGCAGGCTAACTGGGTGGCAACAATGTGAGTCTTTATTTGCTCCTTAAGGCAGAGCGAGGCACGCCTACACATGGCGAGCGATCCACATGCTATGGCCTTCAGCCTAACCAGGACAACAATTAAACCAGACAAGACAAAACTGCAGGGCTTATATGGAAACACCCGGGAAAATGTGACACTTTATGAGTCACAAATAACTGACTTTAACTGTCACTAGTTCATGTTGCCGTGCACACATGTGACTTAAAGCAAATCATTTAATGAAATGACTTTATTACAAGCCAGTAATGCAGTGGGAAGAAAAATATAAGTGAATGTAGGCGACAAGGAAGTAAGGGAACTAATGATTTACTTTGTAGGATTTAATGATGCGTTGGCATTGACTAATTACATACATTTGCATGCTCCTCAACCTTTCCCCATTCCCATTAACAGAGAAGTGGGCACATAGTCCATTTCCTGTTCATGTTCAAGTCAGGAATGGGTGGAGAAGAAGGTCCAAATGAACAACGGGAGATTTGTGATGATGCATCAAAGTAATTAGTCTTTCTTTTTTCTGAACAAGCACTTTTCACCCTTCTGAGTTTGTAGCACTGCTCCAATCTGGGCACAGCAATTAGCTTATGGATGTTTTCTTCCGAATGCAAATATCCGAAATGAAAGTGGTGACCTGACGTCTCATGAAATGTATTTATGACAAACTGCTCTACCCTCTATTCATGTAATTAATATTTGGGCAAGCAGCAGTCAGAACCACGAACAGCAAAATGCAAATCGCTAGAGTACTTAGTAGAACGGCATCATAAAATATGCATGAGCAGAAAAAGGTGAAAAACCCTCGCTTGTTAGATCTCAATTCTTTAGAAACCTGTAAATGTAATACATCTTACAACAGGTGAAAGTAAGGCTAGGTAAAATATGACAAATGACACAGCAACTGGAAAAGTTGGAAAGCTGGCTTCAGCACAAAATTCACTTTAATAGGGACAAGCACAGATAAAAGCAAGGAAAGGGGTGAATTTGGGTATATTTGTCAACTTTTTGACATTAAGATCAATGTAGGGTTTAAAGATATTTGTTGCTTAAAGGTGCAGTAAGCACTGAGAAAGGCTGAACACTGTTGACATTTGAAATCAACTACTGTTGAAATCTTTCTACGGTGTTTCTTCAAATCTCCCTCTTGCTCACTCTCTCTCCTCCCCCCTCATGAGTGGACACGCCTCCTTCTGCTGATTGGCTACACGTGTGTTGTGATGCATGGTCCGATCCCCTTTCAATTTTTTTTCTTAATAAAGTAATAGTTTTACCAAAGACTATAGAATAACACAAGACGGGTCACTCGTATTGTTTTAAATGGGAGAAAGAACACCGCGCAATATGGCGGAGTAAGTCCCGCCTTCTAAATAAAAGCCAATCGCCGATTGGTAAAGTCATCGCGTCACTGCAGTGGCCGTTAGAAGCTCCGGTTCCTATAGAAACATTAATTTATGAGACAGTTGTTGTCAGATTTCATTGGTGATTTCAAATATGAAATTTAATCGAAAGCTTGGCCAACAGCTTAATTTAATGTTTCCCCATTCAAAGAGAATTTAATGTTTCCCCATTCAAAGAGATAGGAGCTGCACTTGAATGCCCGAAAGGCGTTTCAAAGATGGCCGCCGAGTGAAATGACTTAAAGGGACTTTGGTTTTACTCAGCAAGGATTAAATTGATCAAGTGATCTTACCAACCCCAAAACATTTGTATGATAGTATATACACACGAAAGACACAATTTATAATTGTATAGTTTCCAGCTATTAAATAGCATATACATAACACAGCAAGCATTAAATAAAATAATTGTATTCATCTGACACATCAAATATGTTGCTAAAATAAAACATGTTGGCAGGGCAAGTAAAAATTGGCCACACTGGGCAGCCAAAAAAAAACTTATTATTGAGCCCTATGTGAAAAATGGTCCAATTTTCTTGAATTCACCCTATCCAGATAAACGCTGAGACACTGTAAGGAGGCTGTCTGGAAGGGAACTAGTGACTGAGACAAAGTGCAATAATCAAAGTCTGGCCCCAATGGCATCTAATCCACACATACCGTAAGAATTCTATATTACTTGGGGGTCATCTGCTGTCAGAGACCTGTTCTTTTGGTCCACTATTTTGGTCATTACACAAACATATGGTCCCCCCTGGAGTCTAGACAACCCCACCCCGCTGACTGGCATTATATGGCTCCCAACAAACAAAACCGCTTGAACAATAGCATTGTGTTTAGACTTTCCCATTGATGATTACAACATCTGTGCTACTTCCACCAGCTGAAGGTGATACATTTGACTTTGAGTAAAACACTTAAATAAACTATCTGGTTCAAACTGCTGCCAAACTTTCTGTGAAAGTTCCACACACTCAGTTATGCTCCAAAACATTTCAATAAATGCCATATTCAAGTAAGAAGTGAAGTCAAACACTGTCTGTTTGTTTTATGTGGAGCGAGAGGTGTGTTCGCCATGGACTAAAAGACAAACAAGTTAAAACCTTATGAATGCCACGCTGGCTATTGGGTTGTTTGAATGAACAATGAAGCTAAAGTTAGCTAAGGATTCAGTGGCTGATTCACAAAGTTTACTATGACCAGTCCCTGAAGGAATTTGTTGGGGCTGTCTCATGACCCATCTTGACCTTTGTCATGTAATTTTTTCCCACAGCAGCCATTAGGGATTCATGAAAATGCTTTCATGTTTGCTGAGGCAGACTGACATTATGTTTTGATGCTGAGAGACATGCAAATCTTTCTGGTTTGGTGAATGTCTCGACAATCATCTCAGTGACACTAATGTGCATTGATGCTAATGAGCTTATAGCAGCGTTAATTATTTCAGCAGGAGAAAAATGACAATATGCAATGTGTTCTAAGTGTCTTGAATAACAGCTTACACTGCGCCACATCCTTTAAAGTGAGATAAACTGCCACCATATTGAGGACTGAACAATTTATGGTGATGTCCTGTGTCTCGGAAGGAAAAGGGAAATTGTATAAAGTCACACAGACAGGATGACACTTTTATGAGGTACCAGTATTAATAAATGGCATAAAAATGACTTTTTGTTATATCAAATAATGACAGTTTCCAAATAAATGTATAGTGTTTTTATGTGTTAAATGACTTTTAACACATTCACTTTTAACAAAAACAAAAACTGAGTCAAATTTATTTTTAAAGGCCCCAATATCCTTCAAACAAAATCAAAGAATGAACTGATGTGACGCCATTTCGAACAAAAAATGGCCAAAACGAAGTTCGTTTTGTGTTCTTTTTGGAAGTTCGAAACGGCTTCCCAAAGCGAATTTTCAGGAAAAGTTCGCTCCAGCTGCAAAACACCTTCTTACTTCCGTTGGTCTGTGATGATAACGTAATAGGAGGTGTGCACTGAGGCTCCGCCTTCATTCGTGTGGAAGTTTTCTCTGACTCATTTCATCTTTAGAGTTCGTTGAGGTAAGATCAACATGAACACATTGAATAGCTGCTTTATACAGTACAAAATGAAGTTGTGCTTCTAGTGAAATGAGGCACTGACACTGTTCTTCATGTCTGATAGTGTAAAGCTGCTTGCTATTAAGCAATCTATCGGATAAAGTGCTGTATAAATACGTGACTTGACTGGAGTGCTAATTTGCAGAGCTCGTGCTAACATACCAATGCTGTTATGATCAGATGCTTTTCTTATGCCTTCTATAAAAAAATGCTTGCTGTTTTCTCATTTTTGTTGTGTTTATTTTACATTATGTCTGTGATTGGCTACAATGATCAACATACGGGAGCGTTTGAAAGCACACGGAAGTGTTTGAATTTGAAAGCTTTACAGTGTCATTGATGTCTATTTACAACGTTTTTGAAGCACTGATCACTGTAGCCAATCACAGACGTCTGATGAGCGGATGAACACAACTGCCAATCAGAGGTGTTTACGAATCCGCTCAACAGTGCTCAAAGTGTCACATTTTTAAAATTTCAGTACCAACTTGGTATCACGGTAGATACTTTTGACAACACAAAAGTATGGCATCAAAGCAGTTCATATGTAAATCCATTATATAAAAAAATAAAATGAAATGGTCTTTGCAACACCTTGTTCACAAGTTGGCTATTTGTTAGTTTTTAGATTCAAATTCTTTTGATAGAGATGCAGATAATTTTGTTGCTTTTTAGGTTCCTCAAAGCTCTTTTCTAAAGAACTAGAGAATAAAAAGTTTTTTTCTTTAATTTAAAAAAGGTTCTCCAGTGGAATCAGGCTATTAAACCCTATTTGGTTCTAACTGAAACTTTTATTTTTAAGGGTGTAGCCTTAACTAAAAATGTTTCTTTAAAACTTTAGACTGCATTAAATTGCACATTATAAAACATCATCATTTGAATCCACTAAAAAGTGGAACGAAAGTCACATCAGAATGAGTTTTTTTTTTTTTTGCCATGAGAGGCTTTATTCCCAAAACTCAATATGGATCTTGGCCAACTCTGGGCATTTGTGAACTGCTCTCAAAAGCACAGCTTCACCTCGTCTTGACTCTGGCTCAAAACAAAATTAGTCATACCCATTTCAACAGTACTGCATTATTTGAAGGCTCTCCTAGAAAAAAGCTGTGTGCATTATGAGATGACCTGCCATGCAGCCAGCTCCATTGAGTCATCATTCAGTGAAAGCTCAATATACAGGGTGAAAACAGAAAGAGTTTAAATCAGCACACTAAGTATAACCGAAAACCACAATATGAACAGTAAATCAGTGTCACATCCAATGCTGGATACACTACAAAGCTTATCAAGAGGAAGATAAGGCTAGAGCAAAAGATATGAGTCATACGCATAGATGGAAACTATGCATGTTGCTGTGATCATCACCACAACAGGCATCATTGTCAAATCATCAAGCGCTCTCACCTCAATGATACAGTAAACTAGAAATTCTTATTAAAAGAAATTTTTTAACAACCTTTAGGCCTGTGCTGGCACGAATGCAGGACTCTCTAATTGAATATTAGACCCCTGACGAGAAGCTAACAACATTAATGGACCCACTTTCTAATCTCCACAAGATTCCTGGCATCATGGAATCATATCTAAGGCCCCGTCTACACGAAGCCAGATCTTTCCCTATTCCTCGTCTCAAGACATATCTACGTACACACGAAACCGCCGAAACAGGCTCAAAACGATGTAGTATACATGCCAGACCAGTATGTGGCGCTGTAATTCTGCAAAAGAGATACACTTAAAACAGAGAATAAGACTTGGAGCATGCGCATAAACCTTGCGCGCTGTATACAAACTTGTAAAGCTTAGAAATAATGCTTTATTTTGGCTCAGTACCTTCTGCAGCACAAACACAAGCATCTAGAGTCTGCTATTGTTGTTGTTGTTGTTGCTGTTTTGTGCTGTTAAGTCCGAAATCAACTCTTTTAGAATGGGAGTCCAAAATTTTCGTATGCATTTTTTCATATTCGTGATCCTAAAAATTCGCCACGCACAGAGACCTTGCACACTGAGTGCGATGTGTATTAATGAATCCGTTGCAAAAAAAAAAAAAAAGTCTTCAAGCAGTGAGCATGATTTAGTTGTGCTCTCTCTTCTTAAAAAGAGTAAAAGAAAGAGGATCCCGAGATTGCATAGAGAGAAAGGAGAGTTCCACCTCATCAAGGAGCTGCGTGATTATCCCGAGCGTTTCAAAGTTTACTTCAGGATGTCAGTGCCTCAGTTTGATGCTTTGTTAGTGATACTGGCACAATCTGTCTTTATATTCTGTCTCTTTCCGCATTTTGTTTGTCATACAGTTCTACTGCTTTGTGCTGTAGACGACGTGGATCATCTGTCAGATGGCATTCGGGATTTTGGCGTTCGCATACGGCGACTCTGAATTGTCAAAACGTCTCTCAAAATGCGTGCCACGGATGCGAAAAACGCAGAAAATCAAACCTGATCCGAATTTTTTTATGACGGACGAAAGTTTCAGAGGCAGTGTGTAAACATGATTGACACAAAGTGAGGTCGTATTTATTTTTTAACGTGCGGACATTTCGGACGTGAATTTCGGACTTAGTGTGCAAAGGCCTTTGGCGGTGTCTGACTAGGGTCGACACGTGGGGTGATGACATCATCGTTTCACAAAATATATGGATTGGCTGTACATACGAAAACGCAAGGGCGGCGTTTTCAGATTTATCCACTCTGGGACCCGGTTTTAAAAAATATCGGATTCACGTTCTGAAAACGCCGGATTCGTCTGGACGAAACGCCTATCCGATACAAAATTTTTGCGTATACACCTAAACGTGTCTCCGTGTGGACAGGGCCTAAGACATATCTCAAAATTTTCTGTAGTATCCTCCAGCTCTTCAGCAACGTTTCTCAGGCTGCCCTGCCTGAGATAAGAATAGTACATAGCCTCAAGAAATACATTTGGCACAGCAGGTCAGCCATGGAAAATTACCTTCTGTGCTTTTTAATATTGAGAAACTTTTCTTCCTTTTGGAGCTGCAAAAACACCAGTGGCAGAGAAGTAAAGATGGCATGAGAGTTCATTTTTCCAAAAATATACAAGACAATACAAAGTAGGCTTTTGATAGTGAAGCCTTTATGGTAACAGATTTTCTTATGTGTCACATAACACTAGGGTGGTCTAAATTGAATGTTTGTTGCTAGTTTAAGAATGCCCTACAATACTGGCAGGAAGTTGAGACTACTCAGCATAAACAGAAGAAAGGCTGAAACAACACTGAAGCCCTTTTCAACTGCAGTTCTGGGCACCTTTTAACCGCATCTTAGACTGCCAACATGATACCTCCCATTCTAAAAGAGTCACTTCCTCAAGAACAAACATATCATATGAACAACTCTTATTATTATCATCACAAAACTAACTCTGTTCTTCCTAAAAAGCTTTAAGGACTGTTCCCAACTGAAAAGCTGCACTGTAAACCATTATGCCTGAAATGCATCTAACCACATGAATGTCATATCAGTGCTGACAGCACAGCCGGTGACAGCCCCCTGTGGATATACAATAAGCTCAGTGTTACTATGGGGATGACAGTACTTTTATGAAGAAATAGCACCAAAATAGCCCTGCAGTGCACAACAATGCATTGTAACCTATATTATATATTCATATGTGGTATGAGATGAAAAACAACTGGCTACAAACAAACACCCCACATGAACTGCTCTAAATGAGAAAATAGACATTTTCAATACGGGGGCGTGGAATATGCTTCCTCATCGCCAAGGGCAGGTACGCCTCCACACAGTTCTGATATTTCTGCCATGGGAACAAAGGATGTCAATTTTGTTTAAGATACCAACAAACACAATATCCACTGAAGCTGCCCAAGATACAGTATAAAGGAAAATCTGTCATCATTTACATTTACCTTGGAGCACATAAGAACAATTACTAAAAATAATTGCCACTCTTTTGCAAGCTAACCATGAACGTACTAGCTTAGCACAACCCTAGCTGATTAGCCTGGTACCTTATTCACAAATGTTCAGTTACACAGAAAAACGTATATTATATGTTTTTGTTTGATCAGGCATTACAAACAGCTACCCCCTATGGGGTCCTATAGCTGAAAACAATTAGCTAAGTTGATGGCTGTGTTCAAAATCACTCCCTACATATAAAGTGCACTTTTTGACAGGACGGTCATTTGTAGTGGAAACCATAGTGGACATTATCGAGTGCACTCATTCAATCTCATAATGCACCTCAATAACGAGTGTACAAGCAGGTGAATAACAACTTCAATTTCCTCCTGTCGGAAGACTTGGAAATCACATGGTCCACTTTTTATAATTCTTCTCTGATTTGCCATTTGAAGCATTATAACTTCCGTTACTATCAAAATAATGATAAGAGCAGCCAAGATTTATGTTATTTATTTTTAAATCCACCTTTAGCTGCACAGAAGTAAGGTCTATACTAGAATGAACATTTATTCTATGAGGGTGAAAAAAAATATGACAGAATTTATATCTCTTAGTGAACTATTCATTTAATGTAGCCATAATTAAACGCAAGTTCACCTCACCTTGGTGAATGGCATTTCTGTGCTTTCAATCTTCTGTTTTCTGTACATTATCTCTTTTTCAAGACATCTTAAAACTTCCATACAAACATTACATGGGGTAAATGAAAAATAGATTTACAAAAACTCCAGAGCAGTCGAGACGGCGGCAGAAATGGGATCATGTTGTTCTTGCACGTTATCCAGAAGCTCTTTCATCACCGGAGAAGTCACATGTAGGCTACCTGCTGTATTTTCATTTTGTAAAGTGTAACTATAGAAAAACACACAATTCTACTGAAAATACAAATAATGTATAAGTATAAAAACGGAAAAATGATGTCGATATGGTGTTAAATGCAGAGTAAACATCTGAATGAAGAGTTGTTTATCTTGTTTTATGGAAATTATACTAGTAAACGGTGTGTTCCGTTTAAATTTTTGTTTCGAAAACTTATAAAACTGTGGAAATCCGTGTCCTTACCTTGATTTGTAGTGACAGTCTTTTCCTATTTTGCTTATCTTCTTGCAATAGTAAACAGCAGCATTGATATTAAACTGAGCACGCTGAGTGTGTTTGTTGCGATTGAGATGCGCGCAGAAGTTTATGGAAATCAAGATTCCCAATCATTTTCCTTCGTCTTGAGCAAAGCGATAAACGCGCAAATACAGTCAGCTCAATGTTGACAGCTTTCTTACAGTAACAATCAAGTGTGAACGACGCGCTTGACGATACACCTCCTATTCCACGGGATCCACACACAACTACTCCCCACGGACACGTGATCATCCCACGGGAATAACTCTCATCCCTCCCTCACCGGATCGGTTACAACGGCATCGCTTCGGCAGTACACACGTCCTTGAGTTCGGATCTGTCGATTGTGTTGCGTCCTTCTTGATGGCATGTGCACAGAATGCATTGGACAATGGAAACCATTTGACAGGCATTGACACGGAAATCAGTTTGAGGTGACTGCATATACGGATATCGATCTGGCTGTGTAAACAGAGATATCGACTAAATATACATTCAGCCTGAGAATTATGGTATGGACGGATCTGACCACCCTATCTAAGATAGTATTAAAAGTATTAATTCTGTTTTAATAGCCTATTAATTCTTATAGAAGTAGGTCTATATATCCCTTTCAAATTCTCTAACCAAAAAAAGTTAGATTAAAAGTTAGCCAAAGCTCACATTTTCACCTGATAAATAATAATAATACAAAAAGATGGTAACCATGGCAACAGCAGGCTGCTCTAGCACTTATGTTCATTTTAGGATATAGCAATATAGTATATCGCTTCGTTATTGGTTTAAATATCACAAATATATTGCAGATAAAGGAAAACTTTTTGATTATGTTAAATGAACAGATTGCTTCCCTATAGAAATCCAATTAACCCTTTGGAAATTCAGTGTGTTATTTAGATTCCCTGACTTGACACCCTTATGGAAATTTACCCTGGTAACCATACTTTTTAATAGTGTCAGTAAATAACTAACAATAGTTATTAGTAGTAATAACTAAAGGGTTTGTCCATTTTCATTATAGCAGGATATTCTTGTAAGATGAAGTGGACAGATACCTCAGGAGCAAGTCAAGTCTCTCACATAAAATAATTTAATCTGAAATCAATATTTCATTGATTCAAGCAGTGGCTTGAATCAATGTCATTTCACCAAAAGCCATGGTATGGCAGACCCCTCAACGTGACAGTCCCACTTTCTTCACACAACTTTTTCCAGCACAAAGCTCAAAAGTCTGAATATCCAATTTAAGTCTTATTTTTAATATATAACCAAAAACATTTTTGTTCATCCAATCATGTCAATCAATCAGAAACCACAGCCAATCAGAACACAGTGTGGGCGGGCTCTCGCGGCATTTGAATGGCACAAGAGATTAAACTCGACGGCACTCGCGAGGAAGTGGATAAGTACATGATCAAATTCACATATATTACACAATTTAAACATTATTTAAAATACACACTGAGCTACTAAAACAATCTTTGTCATAGAATACACTTGTTTGACCACAGTTTGAACGTTCTTGCTTCTAATTGTTTAATTTCAAGATCTGAGGTGAATTATCCATTGTTGCTTTTACCTAGCTGGGAGCACTAAATGATATTTAAAGTCACGTTACACGCTTTTAACATTAAATAAAGCACATAAACATTACCTTATTAGATTAACTGCCATACTCTGTGTTGTTGTTGTTCCAGCCGCGACGTCGCAAAAACATAGAAACCGTTTTTAAAATAGAATTGTCGCGTGTCACCGTCGCGGCGGGTTAGGACAACCGGTAACTTAAATGACTCTGATTGGTCATTATTTTCAACAGAAATCCCTGTGATTGGCTACAATACTCAACTTACTTACTTACTTGCTTACTTTTCTGTTTTATTTAAAAATACAAATGATATATTACACATAGTAATATAACTCTGTTAATCCTGCATGCAATTAATAAAATTACATAAGTTGCATTGCCTTGACCAGGCCATACCCTGCCATACCCTGGATTCAAGACTGTCCTAATGACCTTGTCTGGTTTATTTGCAATGATGACCAGCTGACTGCATTATATTTATTTAAGACTAAAATGATTGTAAAACCACTTTGTGGGTAGGGAAATCTAAATTAGTCCAAGAAGCTGTAAATAAGGACATATATTGTTGTTACTGTTTTAATATGGAATATCTAACTTTGGTCTGTCTCCTAACCTTCTCGATACAGACTGTGAGTTGAGGGCTGAGAAACTCAAGTAACATTCTGGCACTTGACCACCCTGGGCCTCCTCCACACGTGGATTTCCAAGCGGAAAATCTTTCCTTGGAACACAGGTTTCTGCCAGAGTTCAGTGAGTATTCACCATTACATAACAAGAAGAGAAATATCGCACATGTCAGGTTGTAATGTGAACTGTTATTGTCCTAAGTGAACAGGAGTGACAAAACTTCCACTCAGAGTAGATGCAATATTTGTGGCGCCTGAGATTTACTTATTCCTAGTAAATTTTAATGATGACAGAGCGAGAGCAAAACATGGAATTGCAATTACCACAGTATGACTATCCTTGACTAATAGAGGTTAATGCTCTGTAAACCCCTTCACGACAGGGATGCTTTGATGTTTAACTTCTTTCTGCTAAACATTATTCCTTTTCCATATCTCTGAATATTCATTCTCATTTGCTGTGTCTTAGTGCTCACATCAGCATTTTTATTTAAATGTTCTTATAATTCTCCTCTTACATGATTACTGCACACGTTTTAAGTGCCCTGCTGCAAACGTGTAAAACAAAAATGACATTGTGACTAAGAAGGGTTTAGACAACAAACAAAATGAGATCCCTTAAGGGAGCCTGCTTTTGAAAAGAAATCCCAATTCATTCAGTTGCTCGGGACCCTCATGGAGAGCAGCTGTGGGAAGCGGATGGATCTTTGTGGTGCTGTCATGACTCGCCTCCAAGTTCTCATGCCGTTTTAGTAATGAATTCTTCAGAAGCCATTTTCACCCTGAGCTCGAGGACACATTTTAACATTTGGGTAGTTTAAACAGTCTGATATGATCCAGTAGTTCTTTGCTAAAATATTTATTCACGATTTAAATGAGAGCTCATTTACTGTACTAAGTGAGGGGCTTTTTTCTGTTTCATTTCATTTGTGTCTAAGCTCCCAGCTAAACTCATTTAAAACACATTATTAAATCTTAAACCTTTATTTGTGCTTCCACATCCTGGGATTCCACATACACATCCTGCAAAGAGTGTCAGGAGTAGTTCTATGTAGTATGCATAAACAAGAGCTTTGCGGTTGTGTTGTACCGAAGGAATCTCAAGGCAAAGCCTGGATATTGGATGTAGCATTCTGTTCTGATTGTTTATGTTGAATTTTAAACAGGCATCCCATGAGCCACAAGCCTTCGAAACACTTTAAAATCGCACTGTTTCAAGGCAACTGCATCTGCAAATGACTACTGTGGGTGCACTGCTTACTACCTAGCATTATAACATAGTGTAATGGCCCCTATCAAGGAAATAGCCATGGTCGGTATATAATTGCCAGTTGGACTCTTACGATAAAAGCCTTTATTCCAGATGAGCCAATGGAGTGGCATTTTCCCAGGGAACTCATTATCATTGAGCTGTTGACAGTAAAAGCCTGACAAATATCAAGCTTCACTATTGTTTCCCTTTCAAACAAGGACAGAAACTTTTTAAGGAGGCACTCAGGAGTCTGAGGGAGCTGTGCAGAAAAACTAATGATCCAGTTATCTATGCGTCCTTAGTGTTGATGCTTAAATACATAAAAACACATTTATCTGTGTCACATATGGTAAACACCTGATCGTAAACCTCTGACTGCAACTGCATAATGAAATTGCCAGTTCCTCCTTGTCATCATGAATTGGCTAGCAAAGTGAATTTAGGACAAGCGAACTCCATATCAAATATTTCATTGAAAGAAAGAAAAAAAAATCCCCTAAAAGCGGATCATAGTAATCTCAGATAAGACTGGGTTGATGAAATACTCTGGTGAGTTGGCACTCTAGACCATACGCCTTGCCGGTTTACCCAAGCAATCCTATAAAGCTTTCTTCCTCCATGGTCCCAAGCAAACATACAACAGTCTGATCCTAGCTGAACAAAGGCTTGGATTTCAAATCCCACAAAACTCATAGTCAAGGCTTTTTTAGGGTTTTTCAACCATATCACAATCCTAGATTGTAATTTGAACAAGCTACTTAAGTGTCTCTTAGCTGTAGGGCTGGAAAAAGATTATTTCAGCAAACATATGACATTAAATCAGCTCTTTATTCATAATTGTGCCATGCAAGTTTCTGTTTTATCTTTAATCCCTTTCTGTTTGGAATTGGGAATTACAGATTACTGCTTTGATATTGAAAGGAAATGATCTCTTTGACATATTTTCAGATGAGTGGAGTAAGATAAGATCACATAATATCTGATGAATCACGCTTCTCATAGCGTGAATCATTAAAGGTTTATAAATAGTTCATTGGATAATGGGGGACTCAGGCAGGTTCTGAGCAATAATTGATGAGACACCGTACAGATGGACCACGCTGCCTAATTAAGTTCTGTAACTGATAACCCTGTTCTTTATTAATGGCCCAAAAACTTTTTAGAGCACTTGGCAAACTTAAGACCACTTAAACAATTAGAAACTGTGGTCACAATAGATGACATGATGCATGCAAATGTAACTCCGAGTACTCGAAAAGAGATTTTAATTGTCTCATCGTTTCTCTACAGTTCACCTTTGCAAGTCCAACTTCTACTTTTTCATTTTGCTCACATTTAAACCTGGCTGGCCTCCGGAAAAACAGTTTCCACCTGGGCTTTCATTTTTTTGATCATAAAGCAATGAAAAATGTTGAAGCCCTTTCTGTCATGCTTCTCTCATCTCATCATCAAAGAGCCCACAGCTCAGTTTCAATACAACCTCCAGAGAGTTGATTATTGCTTTTTGAATTCTACTAATTAAAAAGTGAGAGCAGCACATTTTGTATTGCTAAAGTAAGCAGATTTTGTATAGCTTCCACAGAGCAGGATGCTGATATATTTATAATTTTTAGCACTAAGTGACTGTTTGACATCCCAGATGAGGCAATTTAGAGAGATTCTTTTAGGCAAATATAACATTATCATTCTTTTGAAATAATACCTGGAGATAATTCAACATTATTAATCATATTAGGTCCAAATCAGCAACTTTCATACATTGCAATATGCTGTGTGGAGGTTGGCAGCTTCATTCTCTTTGAACTTAGAAAGAAAGAAACAGATATTCAGGAGCTTCTTGCTGTATTACTACTTCCAAGGAAATACATCCTTCTTAACTTGACCTTCAGACAAGTCCGAGGTTCAAAGTACAAATGCTGAGCTCGGCATCCCTAACCTTTCTCACATACATCTGCAAAAAGCTGGTTGTTTTGACCCACATTTGGGGTCTGTTCTCAGCCATGCATCTGTTGGTATTGGAAATGGCCCCCTCCAGCTATCATTATCCATATCCATGCACGGCACATGACACTGTCAGCCTCTGCGATTCAGATGGGTGCATTTATTAGTTGCCAAGTTTGTGAGATTCATGCAGTTATGAGCGTGCTGCTGAATCGCTTATCACACTGGGAAATCTGTCTTTTGAAATATGAAGCGTGTAAATCGCTAGATGGGAGCATAATTTCATTACAACAAAATGGAAATGTATGATGCGAACTTTTTGAGGCCCTGTGGAATGCATTTTTAAGCAAATATGATGAAAATACACTTGTTTCTAAGCATCAGTGTACTTATACTGTGCTTATTTGCTTGAGAACATGGACAACATTCGGTTTGACTTGACTGCATAACTAAGCAGCTGCTGTCTGTCTTGGCCAGGAGGCAGAATAGAAATCGCTGGAAAGGTCACTGATTATCTGGCCAGGTCTACTGTCACATTTTGGAAATCCAACTAGGCTGTGTTCTAACAGCATGCAGTGCTGCAAATAAAGCGATAGAATCAGAAAAGGGCTCTACTGTCAGGAAGGTAGCAGATTTGGGCATAGTTAAGGCAGACAGATGGTGACCAGTCATTTCACTGATTGGCTGCTGGCCCTCAAGGTCACCTTTTGAATGACTGGAAATTGCTCTGACTGCATCTGACCTGACAGGAAAATAGTTTTGGGAGGTGATCACTGCTTCCGGTGTCTAGAATTGGACTTTGTACAATTGGCCAGTACAATTGCCTACACTGTAAAAATTGTTCTTCTGAACACAAAAGAAGGATATTTTGAAGAACGTTCATAACCAGACAGTTGAGGGGCACCATTGACTTCCATAGTATTTTTTTTGTGTTCAGCAAAATAAAGAAATATATACATGTTTGAAACAACTTGAGGGTGAGTAAATGATGACAGAATTTTCATTTTTGGGTAAATCTCTTTAAAGGGGTGGTTAATTATGATTTCACTTTTTTAACTTAAGTTAGTGTGTAATGTTGCTGTTTGAACAAACAACATCTGCAAAGTTATGACGCTCAAAGTTCAATGCAAAGGGAGATATTTTCTTTTATAGAATTCGCTGTTTAAGGACTACAACAAATGGCTGGTAGGGACTACAACAAGCTTCTTCCCGGGTTAGTGACATCACTAACCCTACAATTTACATAAACCCTGCCCCGAGAACATGCAACAAAGGGCGTGAGGCCATGTTGGGCTGCTTTAAAGAAGAGGAAGAGTTGTTGTAGTAGAGTGTTGTTACCATGCCGTAATTTTATGCCGGACTGCTTCACAAACAAGTGTCAATTCAATGCTGGATTTGCACTAAAGATTAACATGACGGCACATGCTAGTCGATGAGTTGAATCAACTCCACAGCAACTACATTCATTTATCCACTAACCATTCAGAAACGTCCAGTTTCATTCTAAAAGTTGTAACTTCTTCCTGAGTCTCTCCATCAGTGTCGACTCCAGTTTAAACAATGTAAGGCTGAACATCGTTACTGACAATCCTCATTTAGGCTCCGTGAGATTCTCCTGCTTTGTTGTTGTTGTTCAGCAACTGAAGCGTGAGCTGTTTTATATATATATATATATATATATATATATATATATTTTTTTTTTTTAACTGTAGAATTAGATTTTTTGCAAGTAAAAACTACACTGAAAACCAGTAAAAACACAAGGCCCTGCTTTACACACTACATATGACTATATTTTTTACAAATAACTTTTTCTTCTCATTTTTGTTATCAGTAATGCACATTAGGGTATTTTGTGTTACATTTTCTGTTATGTAGTTAATGTTTATTTCATTATTTTAGTGTTGTGTGTTACCCTTATGATGTTTTGTCTTGTGTGTACAGTATGACCCTTATGCACTGTCTATAAGTATTGGCTATGTTTTATAGACAGGCCTATTCTCACTTGTATTATCAGTACATTTTAAGATAAAAAAACATATTTTGACAGTTTAAGTAGTTTGGTATGTTAACATTACAACACCAATATGCCATTCCATTTCATTGTCACCATATGGCATTTTTTTTTTACCATAAATTTAACAGGATATTTTTACACTCTCTAGCATCCATTGCAACACCCTGGAAATCACCCACAACACTGTTGCATTGTGGTGGCGAGTTTTGCATAGACAAGCACCACACGTATTTTCTGTAAAATCTGAAGATCTAGTTTATTTAAACCAGTTTTCCAGTGCGTTTGCTTAGAAGGAAGTTGGCAGTTGCCTACACACAAACAGAACTGTTGCTTTTAATGATGAACATTGTCATTCATTTTATCTCTGGTAGTCACAATATAGTGTCATCATTTCCCAGCACCATATGTTCTGGTATAAAGCTCAGCATGTACAACAGTCACCTGGAGAGAGCTCAATTAGGCATTATATCCAATATGCCTTACAGGCACATACTGTCTAGAAACTTAAAAACAAATCTCATCTTTCATATAGATTGAAGCTCAGTCACTGAATAAATGAAGGGAAGAATCAGACTGCCAGCAGCTATGAGTGGAGCAGATATCTACAGTATAAGTGGAAGCCATATTTCATTGCCTTATGAATAATTACTGTCAGGAATTGCACTGTTTTGACAAACCTTAGCTGTTAAATTGATCCAGTAAAAAACCTAGCACTGATTCTGAGTTGTAGATACTTGAGTATGGCAGTGATGGACAGACATAGATTTATGACACAGCTGTGAATAGGAAGCACTGAAATTGTCAGATGACTTTTTTTTTTTTTTTTTTTAATAGGGAGCAATTATGTGATGCTATCTTTCTGATGTATGAAACTGACAGTCCTTTTGTAGGGGGATCTTGTGGCACAGTGGAAGTTGTGAGGATCTCATAGGCGAGAGTTTAAAGTCTCTTTTGGCATCTAGACATGAAAAGAAAGCTATGTAAAGTGACTTTTTTTAAATATTAACATTGAACAACAGCCACATTTATACCACAAAAATGTGTTGCATAGACTTGCATCATAAATGTATTTGCATATGAAACAGAATCAGAGTATCACACACTAAATTGTAGATTTAAATATCAGTATAAGATAGTGAAGTATTAAAATATATATTCATTTTCAGATCTGCTAATTATAGATCTGCTTAAATGTATAGTGTTTTTAAAGATACATGTTGCATGGTGAAAAATCTTAATGTAAAAATAAAGTAATTTAGCATACACAATTAAATATCCAATATTGGCTGATACTGTTTTTTTTTAATTGATATGGTACAGATATTTTGTACATTTCTAATAATCTGATTTATGCACATTCTAAAACATTTTGGCTCCACCCACAGAGTATGTAATGGCCCCACTGGCACCCCTCAAGCTCTCCCAATGTCTGCACTGTTAGGCTTCTCATGAGGCAGAAAAACTAATGCCTATAAATATACGGATGCAGGAAGCGGGGCTAAATATACCCAATTGTTTAGTGTTGTCACTTCTCTCAGCACACCAAAAGAGAGGAATGCATTTAGACTACTCTTCCAGGAGGAAGCAGGGAAAAGCCTATTCTAGCACTGAAAGTCTCATGACGTGATATCTTGAACAGTTGGGCTATACAGTCGAGTGAGTGCTTTCATATGCAGGTACAAACATGGTGCCATGACCCTTTGTTCTAGTATGCTGTTATCACTGCTCTGATGTTGCTTAGCTGGCCCATGGGCATATCACATCAGGCAAAATAAAGACATCACCTCACGTACTGAAGGGTCAAACTGTATACAGAGCAGCACAGAGACATTCAACATACATACTGTATGTCTGATATACAAAAACATCTTGCCGACAGAACCAAGGATGGGAAAATGTTGACAGAAATGACCCTTAGTCTAAATAAAGATTCTCGGAAAATCCATAGAGAATTGTATCGAAGGGTGCATGACTTACAGACTGTGCTTCATTTCCAATAACATTAGGAACCAAATTGGAGAATCCACCTCAGACCAAAACAAATGTTTAGGGGCTCCTAGCATCTTCAAGCTTTATTATCAAAATGCAGTTAAAGTTGGCATGAAATGGAAGTTGGGATAGTCTTTTCTTCCTTATTGTGAAATATCCGAGTGGCGCTTTGGAGGCAGTTAGGGTTTTGAGGATGCAACATTAAAAGATAATAATTGCTAGTGTGTGTGGATGACAAGAGACAAAACGCAGGTAGCTATAATGCAAAGAAATGGAGTGTATTATACATGATTGAAAAAAGAATAGTAAGACATGGGAAATAATATTTATAAGGAAAAAGATACAAAAAAAGTCTGACCCTGGACCACAAAACCAATCATAAGGGTACACTTTTTGAAATTGAGGTTTATACATCATCTGAAAGCTGAATGGAAAGCTTGAATGAATAAAAGCTTTGGCTGAGATACAACTATTTGAATATCTGGAATCTGAGGGTGCAAAAAAATAAAAATATTGAGAAAATCGCATTGAAAGTTGTCCAAATGAAGTCCTTAGCAATGCATATTACTTACAAAAATAAATTTGATATATTTATGGTAGGAAATTTACAAAATATCTTCATGGATCATGATCTTTACTTAATATCCTAATGATTTTTGTCATAAAAGAAAAATCGATAATTTTGACCCATACAATGTGCTGTTGGCTATTGCTACAAATATACCCGTGTGACTTATGACTGGTTCTGTGGTCTAGGGTCGCATATACAGTATTTACAAAGACGGCTCAGAAAAATAATCTTTTGTATGCTCATAGGAAAAAAAAGATTCAGTGCGGTTCCATACACTCAGAAAAATGATTTTTTGATGCTGTTCACTTTTAACAATTTATTTTGATTTAACACCATTTTGCAGGTTTCTGGTTCAAATGTTACTCTTTGACTTAATTTGATGTTTTCATTTTGAAATAACATGTTTAAATCAAGTAACCCAATCAAACAGGACTTTCATTTCCCATCATGCTTTGCAAAGGGGCTGAATTGGGAGAGTAAATGTGTAAATAAAGTGTTTTTGAATGCATTTTTAATCAAGATGAGAAAATAGAGAGACTCGTTAATGTTTAATGTTCTATTATATTGGTATTTAAAAGTTTCTGTTATGTTAGTGGTTTTAGGAGTTACCATTGTGGTAAAGTGTGGAGCTTGTGCTGTGCTTGGGTTGAGGACTTGCTAACAGGAATTCAAATTGCTTTAATAATAAAGCAACTGTTATGGTAGAGCTCTGGATGAAACCAGTATCACTTCTGAACTGCCAACACCAAACATCACATGTGTAAAGAAAAGTTCATTTTAGTTTGTCATAGGATTAAACTGGAAGCATTATACTTGTATGATTATTTGAATGTCAATTTCAATGAAAACCATTTATTTAAGTTAATCTAAAACTATTCATTTAAGTTAAATGAACACCATTGATTCTAGTTAGTTGTACATGGTTGATTCTATTTGGTTTTACTTGCTTTAATCACATGGAACCACTGTTCATGATTGAATCATGTTCAGACAAAGAGCTATTTTTTTAATTTTAAAACTCTTATTGCCAAAAGGTTCTATGAAGAGAAATAGTATATTTACAAGTTGTTTATTTCATAAAATTTAATTAAAATAAAAAACGAATTAAAACAAAATTAACTAAATCTAAATAGGTTCTATATGAAGCGCCTGACAAAACCCTTTAACGTTCTGTATAGAACCTTTTCTTCTAAGAGTGTAACATTATAATTGTTTTTACTGCCACTTCTGAGCAATATAATGTGTCCCTGAAAAGAGTTCATTTAAAAAAAAAAAAATACTGACCCCAAACTTTGAAAGAAAGTTGAGTGCCGCAGGTAATAATCACAGGTGCTAAAGAAAAGAGTTCCAATCAAAGCTACAGGCTTTTGGTGTTTTTTAGTCCTAAATGGTTCAGTCAGTGTTTTTGAACTGTTTTGCACTATGAATTTATTTAAGAAAAGCAGGCTGGATTTTCATTATCATAGTTTGCATTCATACATCATGTGCAGTACACTTTTTCTTTTTAATTTTTAGAAGCACTAAATGTAAGAAATAGTTCACAAAACTGTCATATTTTTTCATGCTTTTGACAATCCACAAATGAACTAGCAGTGTGTAAACATTTTAATTTCTATACAAATAATCTTTCTCTAAATGACAAGCATCTGCTAGACTATGCAGAGTGACAACCACTAAAAAAAAAGCAAAAGAGAGTCATGCTTATAAACTTTATTTACAACACTGTGTGTATAACAACTAAGATCACAGTGACTTCCCATAGGCGTAAAGTGACATATTGTTATTAAGGCACCTTTGCCCTGAAACACGCTGCTATGTTCCATCCAACCACACTGGAAAACACTAACATGATGTCTGTTCATGTTGGCTAAAGATGCCATTCACACATACCAGAGGATTGTAGTCATGACTAATTCTGTCTAGAGTTAGCGCCACCGTTAGCAGTTTCACCACTGACCTAATTAGAGCGTCCTCTCATAATGTGACAGCAGAGCACATGCAGCAGTAGCTGTGACCCTCAGAGCGTCTGTCCCCTTTTCAAACTCTCGTCTTGTGTCTAGAATGTCACTAATGCTAATAAAGGAGCAGACCCTCAGCAGGGAGCTAAGAGGATTGTCTTGAACTGACCTCCGGTCAGATTCGTGGCAGCTATGGACACACCACACAGACTCAACTAAAGTTTGCTCTCAGAAGAGACGCGCACCCCTCTGGCCTCAGTGAGGGTCTCTCTGTTTCTCTAGCTTACATTCCTAAGTGTAATAAGGTGTTATACGAATATTTATTCTTAAGTAAAATAATAATAATGACTAAAAAGGCGCTTATTTATTTATTTATTTATTTTTTTATTGCACAGAATGTGTGATGCATGTTTGCATGGCTTCACTTTACTCTTTGCACGTTACATTTGTTTGTCCCTCATGGAAAGTCTGCACTGTTTGTGTGGGCTTTGAGATTCAGTTAGATATGTGACCCATGCTAAGCTTTTTAGTTGAAGCAAGTTCAGTAGAAGCCCTTAGACCTCTAAGGAAATGTTTATGCACTCAAGGCAAACAAACCATTTCTGCTCTGTACACTGGAAACAACTTTTTCATTACGCTAGAGAAGAGAAATTGAGCATGAAAAAGCTGAAGTATTACTTATGGATACTGAGCAAATGTCAAAACATTGTCTAACACGTACATTATAATATAATATAATATAATTAAAAAATATATTCATACTGACCTCTACAGCTCTTCTCTTTTCTTTTTGTCCTATGTAGGTTTGCAGGAATAATATAATATATCCATTTTCCAAACCACTTCCAATTGTAGGTTCACATAATATAATATAATATAATAGTCATGGAATGGTTGTATAAAGATGTGCACGACGAAGAAGATCCTTTGGAAGACAGCTGTTTTGGAGCCATGCTAATAGTTTCTTCAACCGTTCTTTTACAGCAATCAGGAGGATCTTTGAAGGAAAAGGCCAAGGACTTCACCACAGATGTTTCAGAAAAGAGTCCTGTAGAAAAAAAGAGTCCGCTTCTCAGGCGCAAAAACCACTACATTTTGAAAGTCTTCACGGCTAACTTGTAGCATTGAAGAGTTTATTCCTCAATTTGACCGCAGCTCACGCCTCAGTTACGTTGTGAATAAACCCACAAACCTAGAAACTCGGACATGAACAGAACAAGAAAACAGGTCAAAGAACAAACTCTAAACATGAACAAATATACCAAACGTGACTATAATATAATATAATATAAGTACTAAACTGAATACTAAAATAAAATTTTAATATTGATCTCTACAGCTCTGCTCTTCTTTTTTCAATCAATCAGCACTCGGGAGAGTCATGAGAATGATGAATGCCCACATTTCCAAACAAACTTCCACACATAGTAAAGAACAAACAAAAGAAAAGCAGTAAAACAGAAGGCATTGTGCTGTGGTAGTGTTAGTTTTTCTATTATTAGCAACTGGCTCTAAATGCAAAATCAAGAATCAATAGCTTAGGACAGAAAGAATTACAGCTAAGGCTCTTTCCTTTTCAATGAGACAAGAGAATTGCAGGATACTCCCAAACAGTCCGTCTCCCTGGATGCTCTAGCACACATGCAGCTTGACAAGGAAACTCAAACAAAAAGTGAATTCAGTGAGAATGATAGGTTTCCTCTGAAAAAGAACGACATAAACTAAACTCGCATCAAATGAAAAGTCAAGCCACCTTTATTTATGTAGCATTTTTTACAATACAGATTGTTTAATGTATAATACAGCGTTTATATCATTTTCATGGATCTGTGTGAACGGGGATCATTTTGACATTGTTGTTGTCTGGACACAAAAAACACAAAGGAAAAGCTTTTCTGTTTTTAGTACATCGTTGTTGTGTATCATACCCTTAGTATGTATCTCCTAGTTTTAACTGTGGTAGTTCTGGTTTTCATTTGTCCCTGTTCATTTGTTACTCATTTATTGATTGATTTACTGCACCCGTTCCTTGTTTTCTCTCTTCACATAGCCTTTGTATAAATAGCTCTCATTTTCAGTTGATCTTTGTTCATTCTCATCGCTGTTTAGTTGTTTTTGTTACTCCTGCGTTGTCCTGTACTTGTGTGTGTGTGTGTGTGTGTTATTTAGTTTGTATTGTTAATAAACCTTACTGCCTCAACACTTTCTTTGCTGCAACCAGCTGTGACACACCATTTATTGCTGTGGAAACTGAAGCCAGTGATTTAGGAAAGAGAAAGTAAACATTTGTGCTCTGGGCTGGAGAAGATGGCCTGGAACCAAATGAGGTGCGAATGCAGTAACAAACATTGAACAGCAGTTCCTCGTAGATTTAGAAAAACCCAAATAATGCCAACAGTAAAAACCATTGTTAAACCTAAAAGCCACAGAGAAAGCATCTATATAACAGTTTGTACATATGAACAACTATATCTTAAGCTACATAGTCAGTAAATACACAAACTCTTCATTTTAAATAATACATTTTTTTTTTTTTTTTTTTTTTTTTTTTGCTGCACTAAAGATGCTATAATATTTATATTCCACATGTATTGTTATTATTATAGATATCAACTCACCAAGATAAAAAGCAAACACTAATTCACATATATTATTTTATTTTTCTTCAGACTTTTCCTAATTTGGACCAAATTAAAATCTTCCTGACCACACTGTAAAAAAATATTTTCATGATTTGTTATCATAACATTTTTTCTTCTGTCAAATCAACTTGGATAAGTTCAGATAACATAATATTTTAAGTTTCTGTTGATTAACCAATCACCTTCATTGTATTAACTCAAATTTCAATGAACTCAAAATTTTAAGGCAACCAGGTAACTTCATTTTTAAGTTAAACCAATAAAACTTTCTTTTACAGTGCAGGAAATTTTATATTATAAAGGTGTTCTGCAATGCATATAAGTAGTTGATTAGAGTAATGATTTCCATGATGCAATAGAACGTAGGTTTTATTTTCAAACTGCAACATTGCACTGTGATTGCACTTTAAGAAAGAGAAAGAAGTTTCATTCTTCCATCCATCCCATTTCAGGAAATGCTCAAATAATGTAACCTCGAGATGCCATTACAATTCAATCATACAATAAGGTTTTCAGTATAAACAAAGCAGCCTTGTTGAGAGTTCAGAGTCCTCTTTGCTTGCATAACCACTTTTTGTCACATGCACCAATTAATGAATTAACAATCAGTTAATTAGTTAGTAGAGCATAATATAAACTATGTAATGAGAAGCTAGTTAATGAAGAGCACTTAAAATTTAAGATACTAATAAATATTCAGCTCTTAACCTTCATGCTTTTAGGCATGAGACACATTCTTCAATCTCTAAGAATTTCCTTTGAGAAAACATTGGATTACAGAGCCAGTAACAGTGCTTTACTGAATTCCTACAAAGGAATGCAAAGCCTTTTCTTACAATGAAAGAAAAATACAAAAACTTTCTGTGATGCAGGGAGCCTTGGAACAGATAGAGATGTAGAGGATTGGACAAATCAAACTGCAGCTCTCATTTGACCATGTACAGTACAGTAACAAGAGCAGCGTGTTGCTCTGCTTCCCACCATCAGAGTAATGATAGCTGGATTTATAATGAGGCCCATGGGGAAATGATTGAAGATGTCTTCTATTCTGAGCAGAAGAAAAAGTGAACACTTCAAAGTGTGCTGGCAGCCAGAAGAATTCCTCATGAACCTTGTATGAGCTGAACGTAAAACCTAAGAAGTGTGTGGAACAGAGGGACCTCTATATCCCAGCTTAGATCTGGTTTACGAGCAGCAGAGCAGAGAAATTGTTGAGTGCCTATGGCCATAATAACAAAAAACCCAATAATATCTTAAAATTAAGCACTGGAACATCTTATATCCACACTTTTAAATTAGGTTAAAAACTGTCTTTAAATCAACTTTAGATCTTTAAAAGATAGTCAGAAAGGGATAGTTCACTTATGAATGTTGTCCGAAACAACACTGGACCCCACTGACGTTAATTGTATAGGGTGATTATAAAAAAGGGAGATCTTTCAAAATATCTTCTTTTTGTAAATTTTCATCTTAGGTGAACTATTCCTTTAACTCTTTGGGTGTTGTGTGATAACAGATTGATGTGTATTGTGCTTTATTTTCCAGGGTGTCATTGAGAATCATCAATGATGGGTCTTAAACCTGTCAAAGAATATATAGACTCTGAAGGCTCAGATCACATGGACGCTCAGATCTGACAGGAACTTTGACCTCAGTCAGATGCTTGACAGCGGCTTGACTTTGAGAAGACACAGCAGGTTTACCCTGGAGGATATACACTGACTGAGCTAAAACTCATTCTTCTGCCTTGCTCTTCAAGGTCTAACTAAAACTCTGAGCTTCAGGTGTGAAAGCTTGAACAATCCTCAAGCTGTGCTCCCTGGGCCTGAAGACAAGCAGTGCTCAGCAGTGAATTCATATACTATGCTCTAAAGGGAGCATATGGTCTATGAAAGCCATTAGAAAAGCTACATGATGGTATCTGATATATTTTTTTTTTTTTGCTGATACTGAGTTTGCATGCATGTTAACCCTATAAAGCCTATATAAAATAGTAGATTGCGGACTAATTGGATGGAGGCAGAGTCTGAATGCGAGCTTTAGGTTAAATTTAAGAGGTTTTAGTGGACAAATTGATTGGAGAAGTCCAGCATATATGTTACCAGAGAGAAGTCTCTTATATAAGTCATTATTTATTATATTATTTGAAGGTTCTGTGCAATAGTTTCTGTACAAGTGCAAGAGGTTGTGAGTTTGAATTGACTGACCACTTTGGTAAACAAACAAATTTGCTTCCACTGAATTGAAACGAAGAGCATGACAGACAGAAAATTCGAGCATGTGTCCGTGACAGCTGTATGTTGCTTGTGCCGCCTTATGTTGCTTATAACTGGCTCTGCAGCTGACTAGAATGATGATACGTAATGAAATACTGTAATGAAATATAATGATTACCATTGACTTGTAAGGGTGGAATTCAGGGGCCGTTTACATGACACCGTTTTCAACTAAAAATGGAAAGAATTTTATGCGTTTTGGCCGTTCATTTACACTGCAACGGCTTTTTGGGGCCCTGAAAACACTGATTTTAAACAAGCTGGGATATTATAAAGTGTTTTAATATTAAGCTCATGATCCAGTAAGCACACATACATTGCCCAGAAGTCAGCAATAAAGCAAATCGTTTGCAAATGATTGTTTTCTATTTTAAGAATCATATTTTGCAGGAAAAAAATTCATAAAAAAAGCAAATTCACATACATTCTGAATCACAAATTTCTTAAAAATAGCTGAATGTTGTTCTAACGACTGATGAGAAATATTTTAGTATTTTAAAAATGGCATCTTTACGATGAAAACATGGATGGACTACATGAATCTGTGAACTTAACAGATGCTTTATGTCTCTAAGGACTCAAACCACATTTGCTCCTCTACTGGAGGTGGCCTACCAAGACTTGGTGGAGAATTAATTACTTGCTTTCAGCCTGAGGCAAATCCATCATTGCATGGGAATACTGTGGTGTGTTCCTTTGTTAGATGGTATTTTAGATTTCCCTGAGCAGGCTCATATCTATTTAGCCTTTAAAAAAAAATTAGCATCGAAATATAGGACACCGAAAACTAACCTTGAATCACAATTCTTCTGTCAGCTGGGAAACATTTGTGGATGACATGCCTTATGGAGATCTCGCTCACTCTGGCCAGGCTCACTTCCCCTTTAATATTAGGAGAGAGACTGACATCTAGTGTTTGATTTGATAAGTGCAACCAAACAAGAGCAATTTGTTTCTTTATTCTGTGGTTCCTTGAAGAACCTTTAAAATCCATAGAATATTTCCATTGCACAAAAGGTTCTTTATAATGGAAAAAGGTTCTTCAGATTATTAAAATGTTCTTTACACTAAGAAAAGATGGTACTTTTAAGAACTGTTCATTGAAAGGATCTTTGGGGAACCAAAAAATGGTTATGTGGTATCACTGTGAAACCCACTTATGGAAATTTTAAGAGTGTACTTTTTTTTATTTATGAACACAATTGCTTGAAAACATCAAAAAACTACTTGTTTGATCCATTTTCATCAGTTGTTCATGGACCGAAATATTTCTGTCATTACAACTCTTGGTGTGTTTGGCATGGTAATGGATATGACAATGTTGATATGTTTGGTCTTGGCGGATTTGATCTGCTATGCTGTTGCTACTGCCAGTACATAAACAACACACTGCTGTGAGCAAGTAAGACATGCTGCTTCTGTACAATAGAGCATACATTAATTACCTGTAACAGATCTATACAGGTAGAGCATGGGGGAAGGTGTAGGGTTTCTGAAAGCGATCTGCAAGTGCTACAGCAAATGCTTACCAAGTTTTTGAATGTTGAGCAGTGAAATCAATGGCTACTAATACAGCAGGAACCAATCAGATGTGCCCTATAGAGAATGATGTGATTGCAAACAGACTCGCACCCGTTTCACACTGCAAGCTTAAGCGGCACGTGAGTGTAACTACATCGTCACTCTGCAGCTGCGAGTATTCACACTGGAAGCGTTTGTACAGCGTCACAGCAGCGGCTCGAAGCTACATATAAAGTGAGCATTTCTTTACAAAGACAGCTATAAATATGTTTTTATAAGTTGGTAATTTATAAACTTGATAGCCTTGAAAGTTTGTTAACATGGGGAGGAGTACAACATTCGCATATAAACGTAAATAAAAATAAATAAATAAAAGCCTCATGTCATCCATTGCTGCACATGAATGAGGTAAGCTTTGTGTTTTAGATCATCTGCCGCGTGCACATGTTTACAAGACGGCAAACTCAGCGAAAATAGCCAGCAAACTCGGGTTTGATTTGGGAATGCTGCAGCCTATATCTATCTGTGTAATAACTAAAATAATGTTTATATATCATATTTTCTGGCTAGTTTACTTTATTTTTTATAATACACCATACTTTAACCTAAACTGAATAATTAAAAACAAGTTTAAATGGGTAAATCTTCTATAAATATTTTTGATTCTTAATTTTCTTTTCTGTCATACTCAAATTCTTGTTAAAACACATTAGACATGATTATTCTGTTTCACACTTTTTGTGTGAAATTATGTTTATTTTGTCCATCAAAAGTGTGCTTTCACTTTAATTGAGCGTCAGCAGCGCAGCAAAAATAGACTCGGCGCCGAAACCCCCGCTTCACTGCTGCTTACGCGACGCTCCTGCTTGACGCTTATGCGGTGCTGCTGCTGCCGGTGTGAATGCATCTGTTGGTTAACATGCACGCCGGAAAAATACACGCTGCTTACGCTTGCAGTGTGAAACCGGCGTCAGGGTATGTTTACACGACAACGATATGCTTAATATGGAGAGGTTTTTCCTTTGAGTTTTCCGCATATAGACGACACCATTGTCAAAACGATCCCCATTCATACGAATCTGTGAAAATGACTAAAAACGCTGTATTCTGCTGGCAGGCCATTAGATGGCGATGAAACACTATAGACTCCACGTGTAATGCGCATGTGCATGACGTCATTGTTTTCACAGATTGGTGTTTTTGTTGTTTACACAGAGACCGTTTTCAAAAACGTGCATTTTGAAACCGTTTTCAAAAGTTTGCGTTTTCAGACCAGCAAAACACCGTTGTCATGTAAATGAATGGCCACGATGCATAAAAAGTTTTCCATATTTAGTTGAAAACAGTGTCATGTAAACGGCCCCTGAGTTAAGGACCTATCAGCCTGCGCCATCTAGAGTTTCATGACAGAACTTTGTGTTAGTGCAAAGTTGTCATCATGGAAATTCATACATTTGGTTAAAGGGTTAGTTCACCCAAAAATGAAAATTCTGTCATTAATTACTCGCCCTCATCTCATTCCAAACCCGCAAGACTGTCGTTCATCCTCGGAACACAAATGAAGATCGTTTTGATGAAATCTGAGAGCTTTCTGTCCCTCTATAGATTGCCTTCCCAACTGAAACTTTGACCCTTCAAAAAGTTCATAAAGAGATCGTAACTTATATGAATTGAGCGGTTTAGTCCAAAGTTTCTGAAGAGACTTGATCACTTTATATGATGAACAGATTTAATTTAGGCTTTTATTCACATATAAACATTGATCAGCGAACATAAACAGAAGCTCTACCGAACCTGAATGACACGCGAGAACAAACCTCTTCTAGTAGCTCAAACGTGCTGTGTAAAACCAGAATGAACCTCATTGGTTCTTGCGGAAGCTCAAACGTGCTGCGTAACACGCAAGAATGAACTGCATTGGTTCGGAAGCTCAAATGCGCTGCGTAACGCACGAGAATGAACCTCATTGGTTCTCGCATGTGTCAAGCAAACATGCTTGACCTTCTGTTGACCACAACTGATGTGTGAGTTGATAAATGTTTATATGTGAATATGTAAATTCAATCTGTTTATCATATAAAGTGATCAAGTCTCTTCAGAAAATTTGGACTAAACCACTCAATTCATATGGATTAGTTTTATGATCTCTTTATGAACTTTTTGAAGTGTCAACGTTTCAATTGCATAGGCAGTCCATGGAGGGACAGAAATCACTCAGATTTAATCAAAAAGATCTTCATTTGTGTTCTGAAGATGAATGAAAGTCTTACGGGTTTGGAATGAGATGAGATTGAGTATAATTAAAGACAGAATTTTCATTTTTTGGGGTGAACTAACCCTTTAAGTAAACTGGTTAAGAACTATTGGTAGTGTTTATAGCAGCGAGGCACAGTAGTAGGAAACGAAATGAGCATTTAGTCTATTTTCATTCATTCATTCACTTTATTTGGCATACAAAACCCAGATGAAATACACCCTGTAATTGATTGCATCTCATATGAGGTGGGTTTACAGCAGGACCTACATTTTTATCTAAAATGCAATGTCATCCACTTGTGGCTGAACTCAACTGAAAAAGAGGAGATCAGCAAACCCTGAACCAGAATCGAGATACTAAAGTAGAGCTATCCATCACACACTGGCCTACCAGCATTATCTAAGTAGACTGTGTTATGCTTAGTGACACAGATTGTAACACTGATTAGAGGAGCCATTACCAGAGTTCAACTCCTGTTGTCTTTCCACAAAGCACATCTGTCATAGAAATGGAACAAAGCAAATATGTTTTACTTTATTCTCAGAAATCAAAAGATTCAAAGCTGCTATTAAGCATTCAACTACAATGACCTGAGTTAAAATATATTCTTATATTTACTATGTTTTCAACATAGCCTGTTTATACTTACGGAAGTATGACAATATTTCAGACACAAGTACATTTGTCACATACACACACACAAGGATTCGCTATCTCTGTGGGCACTCTCCATATAGGCGTAATTGTTTTTATACTGTACAAACTGTATTTTCTATCCCCCTATACTAACCCTACTCCTAAACCTACCCATCACAGAAAACTTTCTGCATTTTTACATTTTCAAAAAAAAAAAAACATAATTTGTTTTGTATGCTTATTAATCCATTTCCTTCGTGGGGACAGCTTTCTGGTCCCCACAATGTAATTTAAACCTGTACACTCTCTTACACACACACACACACACATTTCCATGTTTTTTGGGGACTTTCCATAGAGATAATGATTTTTATACTGTACAAACTGTATATTCTATCCCCTAACCCAAGGATTTTGGATATTGCCATCTTTGTGGGGACATTTTGTCCCCTGAACCACACACACATTGGGATTCCAGGTTTTATGGGGACTTTGGGGACTTTCCATAGACATTAATGATTTTTTTTATTTTATTTTATTTTTTTATTGTATAAACTGTATATTCTATCCCCTAACACTAACCCAATGGGGACCAAAAGTGTCCCCACAAGGACACAGATTTCAGATATTGGCATCTTTGTGGGGACATTTTTATACACACACACACACACACACACACACACAATTTGATCTTTTTTTACACTTTCCTTTCATTTACATAATATAATAAAAATGTATATATTATAATATAATTATATAAAGTGTATTGATATATGATTATATTATATAATTATAATGATTTATTATTTGCTCAAGGAATGCTGTGTTAAGCATTTGGCTCTGTTGTATGCACTCTGAACTATGAACAGAGAGATCTGAAATCAAACGCTGTTATAGGGACTTTGACTGCTTGTGATGAGTACATTTTGTACCAGGGATCCTTGCCATCTTTGTCCTGACCCTTTCTGTCCATGTCCCAAAATTATACACACACAAAACTATTAAATTATGTAAATGGGTCAGTTAAACTTAAATGTAAGTAAACTTTCACTCCAAAAGGTGGCAGCAAAACTTTACAGCAGAGCTTCCAGCTTAAAGCCTAACTAAGCAGCAAAAGTGTTATAAGGATTATGAATGCATTCATTATTAACGTCTTAACACGAGTGGTTGTGCTATATTATGAATATGAGTATTCACTACATCTTGAATTATTTGTATTAGCTTATTGGTAAAACATTCTTGTTTTAAACATGAACCTACCTGAATTTGAATACATTTATAGTTAAACCAAGAACAAAAAAAAAAAAAAAAAAAAAAAAAAATCAATTGGCCAATAGGGTATCAAAAATAAACAGTTCAAGATATACTATCTAAACACAAGTCAAGCACCTGCTTTTCATGGAAATGTATCTTGTTTTAAGGATATTTAGGTATTTTTACTGAAAAACATGACAAAATACTGATTAAGAAATGTTTGTGCCTTAAAAAATGGTTACTATATATATATATATATATATATATATATATATATATATATATATATATATATATATATATATATATATATATATATATATATATACACATACAGTTGGAGTGTTGTATTGATCCATCGGCATTCAAGATGTATGTTTTTTGTACTGACTCTGCAGAAAAAGAAAAAAAAAGTTGGTCAGTAGATAAAGAGCAAAAAGATATCAGTCACTTTAGAACTTATTGACCGATCATGTGACATTCACGAGCTGAAAAACAAATAATTTGGACGTTTTAGAAGAGTGGATTACTCTGAAAATAGACGTCTAGATATGGAAGTGATAATGTGTAGTTGACTGCTGACCTGTATTGTGTGTTTGGATTGATGCAATTTGGATTGATCAATGCAATATTGGTACGAAGCAAACTTTTTACTTTTTACCTAATCATGTTTACATCTCTGCAAGCTGTGACAAGAGACTTACAGAGTTCTTTGAAATAATCTTTGGTATCCCACCATTTTATTGATTTAATTCTTATCTATGATAAGGAAAATGAATCAATAACAACAAGCAAAGGCCTGTTTTCCTAGCACAATCCAGCATGTTTGCAGTGACTGTTGTCTTAGTTTGTATGTGTTCAATCAAAGAATAAATGTAAAGCTTTAGTGCTATACTGGGATAACAGCCTGGGACCTTTGCTGGCCCAACTCAACCCACAGTGAAAAATTTTCCACCATATGTGTATGCTGTATGTATAATCTTTTCCCACCATATGTATTCTGCATATTCCTGTGATGCAAAGCTGAATTTTCAGCATCATTACTCCAGTCTTCAGTGTCTCATGGTCCTTCAGAAATCACTCTAATATGCTGATATTTTGCTCAATTATTATTGCTGCTCAATTATTAATAATGGCTCTTATTATCAATATTGAAAATAGTTTTTGCTGCTTAATATCTTTGTGGAAACAGTGATCTGTTTTTCAGGATTCTTTGATGGATACAGTAAAAAAAAAAAAAAAGCATTTATTTGAATAAAAAAATCTTTCGTAATGATGTCTTTACTGCTACTTTTCATCATTTAATGTGTATTTACTAAGTAATATAACAAAACTTTCTTTTCTTTAACTTATCTATTAATAACTTATTTAACATTTATTTATTTATTTATTTATTTTTGTTTTTGTTTTTTGTTTATTGAAAATCTTACCCTAAATTTAAGCAATAATGGATAAAAGATGAGTGGTACTGCTATATTATGTATATAAATATTCACAATTTGATTTATTTTTCTTACCTTATTGGTAAAAAGTTCTTGTTTTAATGAACCTTCCTGAATTTGAATAGATTTATAGTTAAAACAAGAACCAAAAAAACCAATAGGGTATCAAAAAAACCAATTTACCAATAGGGTATCAAAAATAAACATAGTTGAAGATATACTATCTAAACACAAGTCAAGCAACTGCTTTTCAGGGAAATGTATCTTGTTTTGAGGATATTTAGGTATTTTTACTGGAAAACATGACACAGTACTGAGTAAGAAATGTTTGTGCTTTATTGCTTTAAAAATGGTTAAAATATTTTTAAAAATACTAATTATAATAAATACTAAAATAAAAATAATGCCAATTTTCATTAGAGTATATTTTATTAGTGATGTTTATTAAGTGCCATGTCTCTTCTAAACAATACTGTCACAGATGGTTGCAGCAAGGATGAGAGGATGCAGGATCTAGTTGCAGCAGTAAATCTTCAATAAACAATAAATCAAGAAACCAAACACTCAGGACATTATTAGTACACAGGAACAGAACCAACTGACATAGATGTAGAATGGACAAATAAACAAGGGAAACTCAGGATGTAAATACACAGAGGTAAATGGGAAGCTCAATGATCAACAGGTGAACTTATGCTGCCTTCACGTGCGATCAGAAATTTGATAATTCCCACTTCTGAAGTCATGATTACGAGCTCATCGCATTCAAGTTTTGAAATGGGAGGGTGTTCATGTGCAATTAATTTCAATTAAATTACCATTCTCAGGGTATTAATACTGGGTTTAGGTCAGTAATCCCAACAGCAGTCATGGGAAAGCCTGCTGACTTGACAGTTGTCCAGAAGACGATCATCAAGACCCTCTACAATGAGGGTAAGCCACAGAGGGTCATTAGTGAAAGAGCAGGCTGTTCGCAGAGTGCTGTGACAAAGCATATTCATGGAAAGTTGACTGGAAGGAAAAAGTGTGGTAGGAAAAGGTGTATAAGTGAAAGGAATGACCGCAGGCTTGAGAAGATTGTCAGGCGAAGCCGATTTAAGAACTTAGTCAGTGCATCAAGAGTCATCGCACACAGACGTCTTCAGGAAATGGGCTACAACTGTCACATTCCACGTACCGAGCCACATCTGAACCAAAGACAACGTCAGAAGCGTTTTACCTGGGCTAAGGAGAAAAAGAACTGGACTGTTGCTCAGTGGTCCAAAGTCCTCTTTTCAGATGAAAGTAAATTTTGCATTTCATTTGGAAATCAAGGTCCCAGAGTCTGGAGGAAGAGTGGAGAGGCACAGAAACCATGTTGTTTGAAGTCCAGTGTCCAGTTTCCACAGTCAGTGATGATTTGGGCTGCCATATCATCTGCTGGTGTTGGTCCACTGTGTTTTCTGAAGTCCACAGTCAACGCAGTCATGTACCAGGAAATTTTAGAGCACTTCATACTTAATTCTGCTGACAAGCTTTATGGAGATGCTGATTTCATTTTCCTATGGGGTATTGTCAAGAGGAAGATGAGAGACACCAGACCCAACAATGTAGATGACCTGAAGGCCGCTATCAAAGCAACCTGGGCCTCCATTACACCTGAGCAGTGCCACAGGCTGATTGCCTCCATGCCACGCTGCATTGATGCAGTAATTCATGCAAAAGGAGGACCAACCAAGTATTAAGTGCATAGAAATGAACATACTTTTCAGAAGCCTGACATTTCTGTTTAAAATATCCTTTTTTTTTTATTGATCTTATGAAGTATTCTAATTTTTTGAGATAATGAATTGGTGGGTTTTTGTTAAATATGAGTCAAAATCGTCACAGTTAAAAGAACCAAAGGCTTAAAGTACTTCAGTCTGTGTGCATTGAATTTATTTAATACACGAGTTCCACAATTTGAGTTGAATTAATGAAATTAATGAACTTTTCCACGATATTCTAATTTATTGAGATGCACCCGTATATATATTTCAGCACGATTTATTTGTGCTGTTGTGCTACCTTTTAATATACAGAGCAAGTTTCTGGTGTGAAACAATGCTAAATGCAAGGTCAGGCTGTTTTTTTTATTTTTATTTTTTATTTTTTATCTGACAGTGCATCTGTTTTTTCAGTACAGTAAACAGTCTAGTGTTCTCTGATGACAGATTGCATTCACCAAGCCTATACAAAAAAAGTTTGTCTTTACAGCAATCTCTCTTATGACGCATTTGATGTTTTTTGTTCTCAGATTGTGTTACAAAACCTAAACACTTGGACGCAGAGAGCTTATTCAGCATATAATGGAATCATTTCATATCCCACAGTCAAGTCTGTATTTTACTGCTTCTTCCAGCAGAGGGCTGAATAATCAACTCATATGACCCCATGCTGGCAAAGTCCTTAAATGGCCCTGACATGTCTCAACCGCTTTACACACTCAATAAAGCAATCATAATTCACCTATTCTCTGCTAAATTAAATTTCTTGAACTCCTATTAAGGAGCTTTTGGTAAGTCTTATTACACAATAAATTACATTTCAAGAGATGATCCAAAGAGTCATTTAACGTGTTATTAAAGGAGCACAATGCATTGAATTGATGAGCTCTGTGCAACATCATATTATACACAAGAATTATCAGACTTTTAAAATTTCAGTCTCTGGCATTGCACTGGCCCTAACAGTAAAAAATATTTTTAATGTACATGGTCTTTGACTGAATTTCAATGGAAAGTCCATATTTCAAACATTCTCTCAAATATCAGTGGAACATTGGAAGGTATTCTGAGAATTTACTGACCACTGAATGATTTTTAGAGCACACTGTGTTGAGTTAAGGTTATGTCAGCATTTCTTCTTTATCATGTTAAGCAATAAAATAGGAATCCTATTACTCAAAGTTCAGATAAACAGACCATCAAAATTTCTCCCTGAAACAGAAATCTAATAGACAAAATAGATTGGATTACTAACCATTAACTAATGATGCTAGAGCATTTTTTTGGTAAGCTTGGGAATAATGGTGCGCTCCATTTGTCCTTGGATATGGGAAATTCCAAGGCCCCAGTAGTAACTTTTAACGGGAACCCCCGTCTCAGGTAGGATTTGTGACTGGAGAACACACAACAATCCTGGCTTCAGAATTTAATATGATTGCTCAGTGCATCAACCACAGTGAAACAATAGTAAAATATTGTTTATTATCACTTCTGTTTTGTCTGTGTCTCAATAAACACAGTGGTCTAAACTGATACTTTGGCATTATCTGTGCAGAATACCATGTTTTTATGTGTTTGTATTCTGAAAGAGCAAGCACAACAAAGGTTTGCCTGGACGTGTAGTTTTCCGTTTACTGGAATACTGTCACCTCGGGTGTGAAGTCATTCCCAGCTCCTACATCCCTCTTCCCATGTAAATGGAACACAGCATAATACTGACTTCAAACAAAATTGTGACCCTGGACCACAATACCAGTCATAAATTGAGATTTAGAATAAATAAGCTTTCCATTGATGTATGGTTTGTTAGGATAGGACAATATTTAAACCGAGATACAACTACAGTAGTCAACATTTGAAGTGGATCAAAAAAGTTAATCAAAGTTGTCCTAAGAACTAAGCTGCCCTAGAAGAAGGTTTTAGGACAACTTTGAAAGGTTTTGATCCACTTCAAATATTGACTACTGTATTTGAAATCTGGAATCTGAGGGTGCAAAAAAATCAAAATATTGGGAAAATCGCCTTTAAAGTTGTCCAAGTCCTTATCCACTCACAAAAATATTTTTTTATATATATTTACGGTAGAAAATGTACAAAATATCTTCTTGGAACATGATCGTTACTTAATATCCTAATGATTTTTGGCATAAAAGAAATTTTGACCCATTCAATATATTGTTGGCTATTGCTACAAATATACCCGTGTGACTTATGGCTGGTTTTGTGGTCCAGGTTCACAATTAAGTTCTGTTTAAGTGACATTTTGTAGATACTGGTACTTGAGACAAAGTTCTCTATCTTTAAAAGAAAAGGAAAAAACTGGTAAAAGACTGATAGAAACATTTTAGTGATGAATCATTGGATACGGAACATTGCACACAAGCAGTATTTGTACCACCAGCACGCAAAGAGTACGAGTCGAGCCTGAAATTAATAGCCTCAGGAAAGCGAGACCAAAGCAGCAAGGAAAAAAACAGCATTTGTATTTGATTCAGTGATATAAACAGGGGAAGTACTATGTGTTTGCTTTCTCTCAGGGTTCCACCCCTGGCAGCACTGAAGTGCACATGTTAAAGAGCATGCTTTTACTCCCTTCCTTCGCTCCTCCCCGAGTGTGATGTTGAGGGGAAAGTGGGCGGGATCTTTTTGTGAACTGATCAGCCTGCTTTACCAATCAGAAAGATTGCTCCTCCCTCCCTTCCAGCCCTCTCCTCCATCCCTCCACCTCCTCTCTCGCTGTCTGCACTGTATGCACGCACAGGGGCAGGGAAAAGTGCGGGGCAGGGGACAGCGAGAAGAAAAAACAAAACAAAACAAACAAAAAAAAGAAGCAGCTTCTGTTTTTTTTTCTTTCAAACGCATTCCCGCTGCATCATTACAGGTGAACAGGAACCCCAGCTCATAAAAACCTGCGTTGTGTGTGCATACACACACTCTGGCACACGCAGTCGAGAAGGATCAACTCACAGCAGCTTCTCCCGTGGCACCTGGAACACTTGCGCACAGAAGGTGGACGTGAGAAGGAGGGAGTTCTACTCTAAGATCACCTGGAGCAGGTGGAGGAGAACCGGTCACGGCTACCGTCTGACTCCCTTGTGGGGAACCTGACCTGCCTGATGTCTAACGAGGAGTGCCGTTCGCCCATCGGTCTGGACTGCTGCAGCTGCTGTCTGGATCTGGCCAATGGCTGCGAACCTGAGCCGGGCCAAGCGGGCCACACGAGCCTGGGCAGTCCTACCTCAGTCAACCACTTCAGACAGCTCCGAGACCAGCTTCACTTTCAGAACCTAAACACAGATAAGCTCAACAACATCATGAGACAGGACTCACTGGAGTCGGTGGTCCGGGACCCCTGTTACCTTCTCAACGAGGGCATTTGCAACAGCAACATCGACCAAACCATGCTGTCCATACTGTTGTTCTTCCACAGGTATGCGAATAAAGCACTACACACCTGCTCTGGCACACATGCATTTAGTTCAGGTCATAAAAATTGTTAAAGTCTTTACAGTTTTTACAGCCAGAGCTGTGATTGCTGGTCAATGACCAATGTCAGGATGTTTGAGTTTGACAACAACAACATTCTGTGGTTTCACTTATGTAATTCTGGCCTCCTGCTGGCTAACTGGTTATTCATGACTTTAAGAATAATGTTTAAAAGTGATTTGTTGTTCATAACACTCGTTTTGTTTGAACCAAATCAAGCTCATTTTAATTGGTTTGGGTGTACTAATTCATTACTTATTAATTGCCAACCACCAGCCAACATCAATAAATGTTACACAATCTCAATTCAAACACCGAACACTACTAGTTATTTACACTTCCTGATAAAATCATGATTAAAGGCCATGCTCAACCGTGTTATTTAAGAACAGGGCGGCTCACGTTCTCAGCAGGGCTCCAGGAATGTGTAGATTGGTATGAAGAACATGCCTTCACGCAAACTTCAGAGGATCTTGAGTTAGTCCACCTTATAGCAGTTCTCACTTCTTAAATACTCCCCATTCATTGCAACTCATCAGGTTCATGCAATGATTTTCTGCAAATATTCTACACGTGCTGCATTTTTTTTTGTGCAGAAAGTGCATGTGGATTTTTTTCCCCTCAACCAGTCTGATTTGCAAAACACCCATTCATTTACAAACTATGGGCAATTTACATACCATTCTGGCATAGTCTTTCACCCCATAGCTGAAGTATGCAGCAAAACAAATTCCTCTCCAGGTAATACGCATGTTTATAAAATTTAATGGTCAAAGGAGTTTCCAAAACAGCCTTGGATACATCGAACTCTCATAAACCTTTACCATTTGCTTTAATCTAATATCTGACAGTGTGTATACATAATAATGAATTTTGGAACATGCCGACGTGATGTTCTACAGCATATTAAAGTGTCAAAAATGGATTGCGTGCCATCCAGAGCAGCTATTTGGCAAAAGTGTCTAATCAGGATCAAGCTCACAGCATATTTTTTCCATAAAACCATACTCTCCAAACTGAAAATAAGCATATATGGACATCTGGAGAGTTTGTTAAAATCTGATAGGGTTTGAAATGTTTAGTCTGTGGGAGAATTAGAGATGAAGACTAGTGGAAAAAATGCTGAAGCCAGGTAAAGGGGCTATTACAAAAAAAGATTGAACTGGATTTAATTGAAATTTGTAGCCAGATGATAAGAATGTATTCCATATGTCGTTATTGTAACACACATCACTTTGAAAATATTTCATGTCAGTGTAGCAGAGATATGGATTAAATGTTTACAGCTTGCCTGTCCTAATTGACAGTAACAGATTTCTCTGATAGTAAGACACAACTGCTCAAATTGCAATGTTTTAGTAGTAAAACTGGCTAATAACCATCAAGATATCAACAAGTCAGCAAATAATTTTTACTCAGGGATATAAATTGAAAGGGTTAGTTCACCCAAAAATGAAAATTCAGTCATTAATTACTCACCCTCATGTCATTCTACACCCGCAAAACCTTCGTTCATCTTCGGAACACAAATTAAGATATTTTTGATAAAATCCAATGGTTCAGTGAGACCTGCATTGCCAGCAAGATCATTTCCTTTTTCAATGCCCAGAAAGGTACTAAAAAAACACTTAAAACACTTAATGTGACTACAGTGGTTCAGCCTGTTATGAAGCGATGAGAATACTTTTTGTGTGCCAAAAAAACAACAAAATATCAACTTTATTTAAAGCTTCGAAGCTTTACGAATCTTTTGTTTCGAATCAGTGGTTCAGAGCGCCAAAATCACGTGATTTCAGTAAATGAGGCTTTGTTATGTCATAAGTGTTTCGAAATTTCAATAGTTCACTTGACTTTGGCAGTTTGATACACGCTCCGAACCACTGATTCGAAACTAAAGATTCGTAAAGCTTCGAAAACTTCATAAAGCGGTGTTTTGAAATTGCCCATCACTAGAAATTGTTGAATAAAGTCGTTATTTTGTTTTTTTGGCGTACAAAAAGTTTTCTCATCGCTTTATAATATTAAGGTTGAACCACTGTAGTCACATGAACTGTTTTAAATATGTCTTTAGTACCTTTCACAGCGTTTGAAAGTGTAAATTAACTTGCTGTTAATGCAGGCTTCACTGAGCCATCAGATTTTATCAAAAATATCTTAATTTGTGTTCCGAAGATGAACGAAGGTTTTGCGGGTGTAGAACAACATGAGGGTGAGTAATTAATGACTGAATTTTCATTTTTGGGTGAACTAACCCTTTAATATTGTAAATGAAAATTTTATAATCTGAATGACTATTGAAAGGAGCAAGGCAACCTATTGCATTTAAAAGAACAAATACGCATATGAAAAGTAAGGCTGTCAATTGACTAGAGTTTTTATTAATTCAGTTGATGATTAATTAATCTCAATTATAATAATAATAATAATAATTGCATTATTTTTTTAAATAAATAATCCAAATGAATGAGCCCTAATAAATATTTATAGCAAAAACAAACCAAACATTTACATGTCCTTGGAGAGCTCTAAATTTGATGCAATAAATATTATTATAATATGCAATATGAATGCATTCTTCAGTGGAATCATATTTATGGCTGTTCTTCTCAAAATGCAATAAACTTGTTGCTCAGAATCTAATCTGTTTTACGACAGGTCAATATACTTCTTAACCTTACTGGGACGCCTCTGAAACAAGAGTCTTGTGTGCCAGTTAATGTTTAATCTTCTTTATCGGGGTGTCCTCAGTTTTATACGTGGCAGTGAAAGGTTACAGTCTACATAATTAGCTTTTCTTTATGAGCCTGGTGTTGGGATGTAAACAGGAGCAGACTGCATAGGACCTCTGGCCCAATGACACTTCACAGTTTCAGTTACTAAATACAGAGTTCAGCAGTCCTCTGCTTTAATATGATCAAATAGCCATTGTTAGTCTGTACACCGACCCGTTTTTGGTTCCATGACAGGAAAGGCAATTCTTTTCCGTGTTGGACCGCTCTCTGACATTGGATACTTTCCTTGTGATCTCAGCACTTCCAAAATATTCCTGTATGATATTTCATATTTCACACTTCTTTGCGACTAAATACTGACTTATTTGTGTTTCAGTCAAAGGTCCTTGATGTCTTGAGAAAGGGACATTGTGTTATTGATAGAACAATGATAAGAAGGTGTGTCTGTTTAATTGTATGTAGGACACAAAGTGACAGAGGTCTTGCCAACAATAAGTTCTGTCCACTAAACCCTGAGACATATTTCTAAAGTGCCAGTCTATTTTCTTAATATGCAAAAACTGAATCCACATCTCCAGGCATGCAGACACATGGATCTAGACATGCCTACCCGAACAGCTCATGATCTGCACTGCACTTGAGCCAATGTTTCTGGGAATTATCCATAGGGATTTAAATAAAAGGTGTTTCTGGTGCCTGGTGAATGGGTGTGATTGCACAACATATTAAAAGTGTGCTATTTTTTGCCTTTAAAAAAGTTGTACAAATAATTATTAATATTAATAATACTTTTAATAAGTGCATTTATTATTTTAAATTAAATGTAATAATTTCAATTCATAATTTTGTTTATTTAATCTATTTATTTTAATTGATTTTAATTTTAATTAAATAATTAATTACATGCTGTGCCAATTAATTAATAAAACCACTCAGGAAAAAACAAAACAAACATTTTATTACATTTTTATATATATAAAAATAATCATTTGACAGCCCTAATTCAATATTTAAATATTCAAAAAATATTCAATATTTAAAACACCAACACATTAATATTTAAATATCCTTGGTGAGCTCTAAATATAATGCATTAAATATTAATATTTATTATAACATATATATTTATTCTTCAGTGGAATCTTATTTATGACACTTTTGATTCTTAAGAAGTGTTTGTTTAGAATCTGGTATTTCTATCTGAGCTTTATGATAAGACAATATACCTCAGGTGACTGAGAACTGACATGATAATGTCCACTGTGACTACAACACAAAATATAAAAAAATGTGGAAATTAGTTAAGACTGCATCCAAAAATGTCTCTGTTATACTCATATTGACGTGAAAAATATGTGTTGGAGAAAAACACATATGAAAAAGAAGAAAACAAAAGAGTTTTTTGTCACTATATAATGTCAGGATGAAGAAGAGCCAGTGGAACATAAACAAAAACTTACATTTTTAAAGAGGATTGAGAATAAAGCCCTTCACCTGAGCAAAAAAAAAAAAAAAAAAAAAATTGTGACTCATAAACATGCATAACTTTTGGGAGCAACCATCTACTTAAATCACACCCTAAATCCATGTTCAAATGCAGAGTATGCAAAAGCTTGCTAAATGCCGTCTACACCTTCCAAAACATGATAAAAAGACAACCCTGTGCCACCCTTCATGGTCAATGCCCATGTGAGATAACATCTGAACCCTCAGCCTTGCCCAGACCGACCCCAATATCTCTGACCAAACAGTTTGTTTTAACAAACAAGTCAGAACTGCATGTTCTCAGGCCTCCATCCCAAGTGAGAATTTTTGGCTGCTTCTTTAAAATTCTACAGTAAAAGTTCAACCCTATACTGTAAGTAAAGTGGTGCAATTGTTAGGCTACCTTAAAGATCTAGAGAGTATATATGTAAGGGATAATCCACGGCTAGCTGTGCATTAAACGATTTTAATGCACTCATAGGAACACATCATGCATTAAAATAGTTTAATGCACAGCTAGCCGTGGATTATCCCGCTTATACCATGACCATTTTCCAGCATTGACAACATAACAGCTGTTATTGATGTTTGTTGCGCAATATTTGACTGGAAGTTATGTTATTACGTTACGTCATCAGATCTAGCATTCTGCCCGCTTTTAATCAGACAGAGATAAAGTATGTAAGATTACATTTATTTGAATGCATGAATTATACAGTAACATTTATTTGAATTCATTAGAAAGAGAGATGCATGTGTGAATTACCTGCGTCTGTTCACCACCTCTTTCTAACAATCAAGTTGTGAGTTTAATTACTTCAAAACCAACAATGTTACCCTTTTTTTGCCGAAAAATATAATGTAGCGATTCAGTAGCAAAGGTATTTTATTAATAAAAGTCGCGGGGCAGCGCTGAAAAGTTTCTGTGCTCCTGAATGTTTCTGTGTGTGCGCATGATGCTCTATAATCACGTCACCACTAGAATATATATATATATATATATATATAGTCATGCACAGCACATTTTGGATTGCTTGACAAAACTGCCAAACAGTGCATGTACATATGGATCAGAATCAGATGTACGTACATGTGCACACTCGCATATACAAAGTCACGCGTATGTCTGCACACTTCATCTCCAGCCAGCATGAAAAGGAGCCACTACTAATAAAAGGCATCCAGCACATCACATGAGGAAAGAGAGCTAATGTTCGCCACATGAGAGCTCGAGCTTTTTGTTCTTTCTCAAGATGTTGAGGACTTGTTGAAGCAGAGACTTGATAAATCCCTATCAATATACGTAAGTAGTACTGATATGCCAAAAAATACTCCTTAATAACAATGAACCGCTGTACACTGCCAAGCCTACAGCAGTGGACAAAAACCTATCAAAAGATGAAACTATTTTGCGAGAGATCCTCCTAAAGCCTGCAGGATATTTTCCGGAAGGGAACACACAGCAGACTGTTACATAAAAAGTCCTGGGGTCATGAGGGTTTCTGTGGTTTTGGCTGAGTGTTCTTTCTTTTAAAGTTGTTTTGAGAACGTCAGGCTGATTCTGCACTATAAGCGTGAAGAAATCAAGGCTTTGAGAAACCCCAGGCCTGGAACCTCTGGGCATTATTTCCAACCATCCCTGGCTCTCTGTGGCCTCACAGGCCTGTTTATTTCACATGGTCATCGTTATAAAGAAGATCAGCTTATACATATATTACACCGCATTCTGAAGACATGCTGACCACTCCCAGCTGTGTCAGCAGAAGAAGGAACACTTTCATAAGACTTCTGTTTCAAAAGAACAGCAATCATTTAAATGCTGATTTGATCAGATAGCCAAACCATGAAAAGTGAACAATCAGAGACAATGTGGAAAATTATCCATGGACTGCAAAGCTGTGATATAACTATTAGTTAGTATTTATAGTCAGAACAGCACTGGTATGTGCATTCTAGACAAGTTGGCTGAATTCGAAATACCATAGCCTACTCTTTCTGCCATAACTTTTTGCACATTTTGCATGGTTTGTGGTATGCTTTTCTGAATTATGTGGCAGAAATAGAAAGATCAGTATGCTAGTATACTATGTCGAATTCAATCACTTTATGAAACACAGATTCGCATGAATAAAATTGGTAATGGGACTTAATTTTTATGTGTGTAATATGACCTTACCAACTTAAAAATTGGTAAGGTAACTTAATTATGTGGGGAGTGGGAACCTGTGATTAGACCACCTGATTTTAGGGGTGACGATAGGCCTACATTTGTGATGACATGAGATGAACAGAAATGTACTGGGATTCGATAGAATCAAGTCAGACCAAGGAGATCAGATTCAGAACACAGCAAACATGATGAAGATTCAGTCAATCTTTTAGCAAGATACATCAATACGACTGTAGGTGACGACAAGTGATTGTCTTGAGTGAATCACTGACCCGTTCTGACCCATTCGTTTTCTGAAATCCTGCCATTGAAAGATTAGGTAATAGTAAGTCTGTTTGTATGCTAGTATGCTGTTCCGAATTGATTCAATTGATTTTTTGAAATAAGGAATGATTCTTCGAAATGAAAGTGATTCGTTTAAAAACAGATTCATTTAGGAGCACCACTACTGTGTGTCCGAGACTTGGCGGCATGTTTGGAACCTACTGCGACCCTGAAGGGACATGGTGGTGGAAAAAAACATGAGATGGGAGGAAAAATAATTGCGCACTCTCGCAAATGTTTTGCGTTCCCCCCAAAAAACTTTGCTTTTATTCCAAAATGTTAGCGTTCCCCTGAGAAACTTTGCATTCGCTCACAAACCTTTTGAGTTCTTTGCAAGTGAATGCAAAGTTTCTCGGGGGAACGCAAACATTTTGCGAGAGAACGCAAAAGCATTGAAATATTTTTCCTCCCATCTCATACTTTTTTGCGGTTTTAAATTTAGACCCACATGCTAAAAAGAAAAGTGAATGGTGAAAAGTAGTCCAATTTCACATGCCATCAATGTTCCCTGTCATAAATATAAAACCTAATGAATTGATCATGTCTAAGCTAATTATTTGAACGAGAGGCAGTCTTTTGATGTAACACATGCGATGCATTCAGTCGTGCAGCTGGTCTGAAAATTAAACCTCCATTGAGCTTGTGTTGTGAGTCATTTGCATTGATGATTCTGATTATGAGTTCACACGCAGTTCTGGATGTATCGAGCCCATATCCTCAACACAAGCTGTTTGTAATAAATGGCTTGCAGACAGTAGATGGGGTGCTATAATAAAACGCAACAGGTGAATCAAGTTTCATAGTGGCTTAACAGGTCAATTGTCTTCATGGCAGAGACTTGTTCAAGTAATTTACTTGTCATAGTCAGACAAACACGCACAGGGGTGTATAATATCCATTTAATTGGCTGACTGAATAGCAGCATTGTTGTGACTGGGCCGGTGGAGAGTTGACAGTGAGCCAGAGGCTGAGGGCCAGCCCAGGCTTTGTTGTCTGATATAAGGTGCTCCTGTTCCCAGAAGGAGGGTTCAGGGTACTGACAGGCACTGTCTACAAGCCCACCCAGCACTGGCATTCACTCATCCAGAGCGGCCATGCTATAGCCAAAACACAAACATACTTATTGAGGGCACTGGAGTGCCTCAGAGTCCATGACCTGGGACAACGGACTAAATGTTTAGACAGGCTAATAAAGAGACATTGTGCTGTTATATAATCTAACAGGGACCACATAATGTCACTGACAATCATGTGATAGTGGTGGCATTTGTAAATGAAATGCTAAATGAAGGCTTACAAGTTCCAAAAAGGATGGGAAAGTACTTCATTCAAGTATCATAAAAGTGGTCCATTTGATTCATGTGCTATATCGCAAGTCTGTATAGGGAAAATTTGTTATTTAATGATAATCTACAGTGAGCTGTTCACTCGAAATGATTCATTCTTGAATCTGAACATTTTATTGCTCTCATGAACATACCAAGGAAATGTAATATTTTCTTCCTGAATAATGACTTTAATTTGGCTCTGTTCCTCACACCAAACTATTGTCTATCTTCTGAGGAATAACAAAAAAAGTTCTGGGTCAGTATTTTTTTTATAGGCCTACTGTACTTTCCATTTTTCAAAGAATTAAAAAAAAAATGATCATGGTTCCATAAAAATATTAAGCAGCAACTTTTTTTCAATAATAATAAGAAATGTTTCTTGCATGATTTCTGAAGACTGGAGTAATGATGCTGAAAATTCTGCTTTGTCATCACAGAAATAAATTAAATTTTAAAATATATTCAAATAGATAAATTGCAATAATATTTCACAATATTACAGTTTTAATTTTTTTCATCAAATAAATGAGCATAAAAGACTACATCAAAAACATTTAAAAAAAATCGCACTGACCCCCAACTTTATTTTAACACTAGCGTATAGAGCACAAGTCAAATGCATGGACCCCTTTATGATTTTTTTGGGGAAAACTAATACACTCAACTTTCGTGTATCAGGTTTGGGATGACACAAGGGTGAGTAATTGATGACATAATTGTCATGTTGAACTGTCCCTTTAAAGTCAGTGTAGAAGGTGTCTGCTGGGAGGTAACCTTGTGTTGTTGAGTGTTTCAGGCCTTCAACAAAATTGTATTATCGAAGAGGTTGCTTGTGAAATGAATTTCCCCTGGTGGCTTGTGAAATAGCCTCATGGGTTCATGGTTTGTTGACTTGTTAAAACTTCAGTGTTGACTTCAGTTGCGTTTACCTCAGGGTAAAACAGAAGTCTGTTCATGTTGAGACATAATAGCACTTTGATCACAGATACTATTTACAGGACTGTATCCTTAATTTTCCCCAAGGCCAGTTTAATTGAACATACTGTACACAGCACCTTCACCTGCAGTCAAAAGTGAAAGGACAGTTTCGTTTCATGTGATATTATTCTATTGTGCCACATTCAGTATTGAGTGTGAAAATAATTACATGTATTGGCTAAAAATCAATGATTGCACAAACTCTGTGGCCAGAGTCGATTTCATCCATGGCCTCAAAAGGCTTTGCTGCATGGTAACTGACTTGGAATGAAATAACTTTCACCACTTAAAACACATTCAATCCTTGCATATTATATTATGTTATTATGAACTATATGATTGAAAAAAATTAAGATATTTATTAATGTGATTTTTTTTTTTTTTTTGCTTTGTTTATTTGAGAATGCAATGATGTGAAAAGCATCAGCACGAGTTGTTTATATGATGATAAAGAGGTGAGCACTGCAAAAAAGTGCTTGCCCTTTATTGTCTTATCTGCTCACACCCTGGCAATGACGTCCATTGAGATAATGACAGAATCTGTCAACAGTAGTCTGCCCTCTGCAACATTTGCCCTTGCTATATCAGCGTCTAGGAGCCCACGTGGGCAGAGCAATATTTGTGCATAACTTAGGACTTTCTCACATCGCACGCAAAGCAGCATGCAATTATTTTAGCTCCCATTTTAACAGATTAGAGTACTCACACTGCCCGTCCTAGAAGAGCAGTGCTGCATATCAGGAACGTAAGATATGGTTCAAGTACAGTTTCGGTGCTGAGTCTATTTTTCCAGACATACTGAGCTGAACTCAGCAGAAAACATGTTAAAATGCACTATAAACCTATTCATCAACATTATCTTCTGTAATACAGGTTTTTATGAAGGAACATAAAGTAATAGGGTGAATTACATCAATCTCTCATTGTTGGGTCAAAAAACATATGTCTGGCTTGAAGTTTCTGTACAGAGCTGCAGTTCAGTTACACAGCTTTAAGTTTGAATGTACAACATGATCATGTCGATGTAGTTATGCTTTTGCTTTGCTTTCGCACTGCTTGAGTGTGTGGTGTTAAGAAGCTTTAGCCATTGGTATTATACCTTGAATGAATGAATGAGACATTCATATAGTGCTTTACTATGTACTACTGTGCACCTAAAGCACTTTACAATCATATCAGGGGGTCTGTTTTCATACACCACCAGTGTGCAGCATCCACTTGGATCATGCGATGGCAGCCACAGAACAACGGCGCCAATGCACTCATCACACACCAGCTGTAGGTGGAGAGGAGAGAGAGCGTGATAGAGCCAATTCAAAGGTTGGGGATTATTAGAAGGCCATAACTGATAATGGTAAATGGAGGGAATTTGACCAGGACACTGGGGTTACACCCCTAACACAGAGAGTCAGGACCACAGTTTAACATCTCATCTGAAGGACACCTTGTCGGATGTGATGCGATAAAGCATTGATATATTTTGTCAGTTGACAAAAAAAAAGTTAAAGGGTTAGTTCACCCAAAAATGAAAATTGTCATTAATTACTCACCGTCATGTCGTTCCACACCCGCTTATCTTCGGAACACAAGTTAAGATCTTTTTGATGAAATCTGAGAGCTTTCTGTCTTTTGGCAGTTTGATACGCGCTCTGAACAACTGATTCGAAACAAAAGATTCGTAAAGCTTCGAAGCTTCATGAAGCAGTGTTTCGAAATCGCCCATCACTAGATATTGTTGAATAAAGTCTCTATTTTGTTTTTTTGGCGCACAAAAAGTATTCTCGTCGCTTCATAACATTAAGGCTGAACCACTGTACTTACATGAACTGTTTCAAATGTCTTCAGTAGTTTTCTGGGCATTGAAAGTGTTAATTATCTTGCTGGCAATACAGGCCTCACTGAGCCATCAGATTTGATCAAAAATACCTTAATTTGTGTTCCGAAGATGAATGAAGGTCTTACTTGTGTGGAACGACATGAGGGTGAGTAATTAATAACAGAATTTTAATTTTTGGGTGAACTAACCCTTTAATTTTTAGTCATGGATGTACATAGATTATTAAAAGTTAGTAAAGTGCAACTTTAAAGATTTATACTTTATCTGGCACTTTGTTTTGTTGGTGCAATCTAATGTAGTCCGGTCGATTCAATCATTTTAAATAATATTTTTTTGTCATAAACAAATTTATGTAGCACATTTTAGGTTACAGTACCTGACAAAAAGTTTTTAAAGTATAAGGTACATCACAGCTATTTTCACTTGATGTTATATGGTCAAGAACACTATACTGTTCTGCTGTGGGTAGAACAGACCTCTATGGAAAGTGTTTTTCCACTGTGCTAGTCTGAAAGTTTAAGCACGACAAGCCATGGGTCATCATGGGTTTGTCTTGAATGGGCTGGAACATTGTGTCCTCCACAACACCTACAGAGTGAATGAATCGGCTCATCCCTGTTCGGCTACAGCCAGGTGTAAAGCTTCTCCACAGGGTTGCTGTGTAGCATCCAAGCAGGATGTCATAGCTCTACATATGGACTTTGCCCAGTATTTACTGGTCACATGTTACAAACCAGTGACAAATCGTCTCTGCACTGGCGTGCTGGGCATGTGTACAGCAGGTTGCAGAAAAATCTGTGTGCGTGTGGCTACACAGTGAACAATTTTCAGTCTAAAACAGCCCTTTTCACAGTAAACAACTCTCTGTTTTGGTTTTTTGACTTGGGAGGCTAATTAAAGGAACTTGGTTTCTCAAAACACTAGTCTCATGCAACAGAACTAAAACTGTATTTTAAGCAATAAAAGCTGAGATTGTTTAGTGGTGTAAAGTTTGTCTGTCCACTTTGGTTAAGAATAAGATATCGTAGTATAATGCTGGGAACTTTGAGTCATCTAACAAAGCTTGTCTAATGTGTATTATGTACAGTGTTCATATATGAAAAGAACTGAGTTTATCTTTATGTAATCAATCAATATTGTGGAAATGGTATGGATGCCACCCGCATTAACTTCAATTGATAACATACATGGAGCAGTTTTCTTGTAACTCAAAAGTATTTCTTACCGTAGGCATGTAATTCATTATAAATGTCAGGCTTGATGAAGGAAAGGCACTGTCTTCCCATAAACGCAGGACACTTATGTGAAGAGATGCTGACTAACTTAGACACTGCTAAATCTAAACAGTTATTACTTACAAGCTTTATTTACGTAAGTTTACAGTTTGTTGCGTCAGTTCTCGAAGACAGCATAATAAAGACGAGCAGAATAAAGAGGCAAAAACACTGATTCATCAGGCTTGCTGTTTCAGTGGAATCGACTTGTTTGTATGAATAATCGAAGGTAGTTCTTAAGTAACCTTCCTCTCCTTTTATCGGAAATGTCTGAGGCATCCTGGAAACCCTTTGTACAACTCTTTTGCCAAGTATCTTAACACAACATGTCCATGCCAGTAGACCTGTCTTTAATTCTTATTGACTCCAACAGTCACTGTGAAAAATGATCACCAAGTTCAGTCTTGGGTTTCTTGTAAACTGGATGAGGTTGCACAATCAAACAAAAGCAAAAGTAGGTATTTTAATTATTCTTCATCTTTTTTTTGTGCAGTCTGACCTGTAGAAATGTTGCTTAAAGGGTTAGTTCACCCAAAAATTATTCAACCTTGTCTCATGGAAAGACGTACTGTACCTGTGGGAACTTTTTCGCAAGTCGCAAAAATACGTACCATTACGTACATATCACTGCAGTTTCCAACAGAAATGAACACTAGAGGCAGTAAAACAGCAAACGCTTTTAATCGTTTTCATACAAAGTTACGATTACAGGGTCAGATTATGGATTAATAAAGACTTGTTTTTTATGTCTTCTTGCACAATATTAAGTTATGACTTCAAAATGCTTTTTACCAAAGTGCATGATTTGTAAACGAATATATTTTGGGCTTTGCATCGCTTATGTGTTTTGCTTTTCTGATATAACAAGCTTGCTCGGTAGCTCAGATGATATTGAGTTGGATTTGCGACGAGGAAGCCTTGCGTACGAAACCGGGGAAAAACAAGAAATGGGAACGTGGGGGCACTGCGATGCGACCACAAAGGGCACTTTCACTTTCGCGATCAAAGGGGCGGGGGCTCAAAACCCCCCACCCCCCCACATCACAATCTCTTTATGAACTTTTTGAAGCGTCAAAGTGGTAGTCAAGTAGATGTCTATGGAGGGACAGAAATCTCAGATTTCATCAAAAAGATCTTCATTTGTGTTTCGTATATGAACGAAAGTCTTAAGGGTTTGGAACGAGATGAGGGTGAGTAATTAATGACAGAATTTTCATTTTTGGGTGGACTAACACTTTAAAGGGAAAGTTCACCCAAAAACGAAAGTTATGCACATGAAAGCATGATTTATATAAGTCATGAGCTATATGAGCTAAGTCTTCTGAAGTCATATGATAGCTTGTGTGAAACAACCTGAAATTTAAAGCATTATTTATTGAAAACTTCCATCCCAGCTCTCTACAATTTCATGAGAGAAGTAATGATATGATTTGTAGGCAAATCATTCTTTTGCGTAAGATTTCTTCTAATATAATTAGCTGAGTTCATTCACAAAAGTGATCTGAAAGACTTGAATGATCACTTTTATTGTACTTTTATGGTGCTTTTGTCATTTTTAGCAGTGTCTAACAGTTAGTCAACTTGAATCTTGATAGCCCAATTTCTCATTTACTTTCATTAAATGTACGAGAGTTTCCAGGATTCTTTTAAGAAAACCATTTTTTATGTTCCATAATGTTAGGGTTAACTTTCCCTTAAATTCAGAGAAGTTAAAAAGTGGCACTGAATCAAACATGAAGAGCCAAACCTGCGAACAAGATGAACTTTGTAAGCTATCTGGTGTTAAGCATGTAGTTTGTTTTCACACTTGTTTTCGTCTTTTGTTGTGCTAATTATTAGTGCCACTAACCACGTTTGCAGCAGCATTCTTTCCACTGATATGTCATGGAATAGATCATCATGATGGGTTGGTCATGAAAGCAAATGCAAATAGACAAATGAGTAAACAGATCAGTGAACTCCGGAACAGGCGAATGTAACTTATGAACAAAGCTCTGCCAAGAAATCTAAGACTGGATTCTGGAATGTGAAACATGCTGTTCTCAGGCTTGTCCAAAGGGCCATTTGGGTTCTTTTTGGACTTAAACTGCAGAGCTGTGCCCCAAATTTGCAATCTCCCAGGGCCTGCAATTCATGTGTCATTTGTTAGAGAACAGGGCAGCTCTGATGTTCGATAACATGATGAACTTATGAGCCCTTTGACTTATCTGACATAACCCTAAGCTCTTGGGTTTTCTATGTTAAAAATATAACCATTTAGTTCCTGACTGAGGAAATGTGTGTTCCTCCATATAGCTGTACGTTACATAAATATATGTACAGTTTGAGAGGTTCCTGTTATAATTTCCTGAATTTCAGCAAGTAGAGTTTGGCGTTCTCAACACCAGGGTCATAGGTTAAATAGAAACACACATGATAAAATGTACTTTATATTCACTGTGGATCTACACCTATCTACACCTGTACAACTTTTTGAGTATATTAGCAGTAGGGCGACAAAGTACTGCAGTTAGCATCCCATCTGATTTTAAAAAGGAAAATATAGCTCAAAATACAGTAAAATAGTAATATTGTGAAATATTATTACAGTTTAACAACTGATTTCTATTTCAATATATTTGATCAGCATCAGCATCCAGTCTTCAGTGTCACGCAATCCTTCACAAATCATTTTAATATGCTGATTTGCATACAAAGGAAAACATACAAAGTGACAATGGAATAATTAGTCATCGTTTAGTTGTTTGAGACAGATGTTTTACATTGGATTTCCAGAGGTGAATGTACCTAACATCAGTCCAAAGTTCTGGATGATGTTTGGATCAACAGGACATTTATCTTTTCCTCCAAAACAAATATTTATTCTAAAATGATACGATGCCAGTCCAGTACAGCCCAGATACATGGAGATTATTGTAAAGCTTGCACAAAGAAATGATGGATTTTCAAGGCATACTCATAGCTGTTATTTTTTCCCTTTGTTGCATTAAAAAAAAAAAAAAAAATAAGACTAAAAGAACATATGCTTCCATGGAACGCTTGAGACACCTTTATTTTAAGTGTTAACAAGTCACAGTTGCTACATTACTAGAGCTCTCTCAGACTATAGCTGAAGGTAAAAGACTGGACTTGTATGAACAAAATGTCTTGGCATGTTAGATTGTATGCAACAGTGCTTTGCATATCTATTCTGAAGTTGAATCTACTGTATGACATAGGCAGATATGTGGGCAATATGTAGAAAAGATTTTTATACATAATAATAGTGATAATAATTATGATTATCAACTTTTGTTACTTCTTTTTCTCCAGAGCAGTATCATTTACAATATGCAGTCAAAGTTGATGGATTTCATTTCAGCTTCAACATTACACACTTTAGAGTCACTGGGCAAATGTGTATAAAAGACATTCAATGCACATTGAAATTCAAGAAGACGTTATCTTTCAGGTTTTCAGTGTTGCCATGGTCACCTGGAGAATCATGGGTGAGGGCCCATCAGGAGCTTTTGTTCTCCTCAATTAGTATTCTAGAATAAGTTCCGTCCCTTCAACATATCGACCAAGTGCAACTCGCAAAGGGTCACTTGTGTAGAACAGATTAAAGAATTAAAGTGTGCGCCATAAGCTGATCTAGATATAAGAAGCTAATGTCAGCATTGTCAGCATTTTCACTCGTGTGATGGGTTTTAGAAGAGGATGAAGGTGGAATTAATTCTGATATATCTAAAGTATTTACACATTCTTAAATTATTCAAAATATTCAAGCAAAACAACTCAACAAAGACTAAAATAAAATAAGAAATCTTGGTGGAAATTCAGAATAAGTGTTGCTTTGCATACTTCCACCTTCTCTTTTCATAAAAAGGCGTTGAAGGTAATTGTGTTTTGAATCGTTTACCTAAAGAACTGGGAGTACAGCCAAGTCCACTATCAGAGGAAACACAGCAGAACAACAGCTGTGAAAGCCCTCCCACCCCAGATCTTTCTCTTCCTCATTTTTTTTTATTTCCCTGTTTCAGTATGCACTCTATGTCTTTGTCTCTCACACTCACACTCATCCAGATCTGAAAGAGACACAGGACATCCCCCAGATAAACCTCACATGACATTACATCACATGTCCGTTTAGATCTTGACAAATGATATAATGGCACGAATCAGAAGATAACTATTTTAGCACCACCCACACTTTAAACCATTGCAAGCTTCATAGGATTATGATATCACCTAAGAATAGTATTAACAACAACAATGGCAAAATATGTCACTTTTTAACCCATTTTACTTCCGTAATGTGACATTTCCAAGTGAAACAGGATATTTAATGAGGAAAAACTCTAGAATAAGACCTTTTATTTGACAGAAGAGAAAAATGAGAGTAAACTGTGTATAAATGGCCTTTAATTGCAATCTACAGACACAAAATGTAATAAAATAAATACTTAAATGTGTATTTTGGATGTTTTCTGTGCATTAGTCTGAAACAAGACATGTTATAGAAGCAAAACCTCAAAATTGACCAGTGCATGAAAAACAATGGTTTTGCCTGTAGTGTCTTGCTTTAAGTGACGTCAGTAAAAATGTTTAAGAGTCCAACCAAGTTATTATAATTTGACAAACTTTTTATTTATTTATTGTTTGGGGAATGACATGCACCAATAAATCATTCAAACTAGGACCAGGAATGTGTATTATAAAAGTAAACAGGGTCACGTTGGCTCTGAATGTGGGAACCTGCAAGACACCTAACAAATTTAGGCGCTTCATCAAAAGTCCATCCACTTCATTATGAGCAAAGGGTAATCAGGGTCTTACACAGCAAAAACCACAACTTCCATGCCAATGTCTATCACAGAGTGTCTAATAATAGGACCCGTGTCAACCAGCTTCCTTGTTGTCCTCATGTGAGGGTCATGCAGTGTCTCTTCCCATGGTCTGTTTACTTGGGCAGGGTTTCTGAGAACATGCTGCTTACCATGTTTATGTCACAGGACCGTTTGAAGTGATTCTGTCCTTAAAGGCTCCCCCACAGCCAGAAGAAGGCTGTTTTCTAGGACAGTGAAAATAGTTCGCACATGAACAGAGTTAGCAATGGCACATCGGTCAAAGCAGTTCATAACAAACAACAGGGTGATAGTATCAACGTAGAAGTGACTCACCTTCTTATAATCCCAGCAGGTAATGTCAATGTCACACCAAACATAACACCTTTGCTTATGCCAGAAATAGTGCCTGAGCCAGACAACAGGCAAACACTTGCAGACATGCAAAGCTTGGAGCAGGGAGGGGCATAAGCAAAAGTGCAGACGGGATGAGCTTAGTATGTAGACAATTGCTAAAGAGTTTGACCTTCACAATCTGTCGCAGATTGAGCAACTCTGAATGAAAGGAATGCTTTTAGGGCAACTGAAGGTGTTGGAGCACATTTCTGAAATGGCAGTCTGCTATTTGAGCTGAGATTCTGCCTTTGTCATTTTACAGCTATAATTCCAGTCCTTGAGCACTTCAGATGTGTTTTCATCCTGTGGTGGAAATGTCATTGTGTGCATTGTGAGACGAATACCAAAAAGTCACACTAAATTCTGGTTCACAACTCATTTTACAACCATAATATGATATATTTCCAAGTGACACAAGATATTCAAAGGGGGAAACAAGGGTGGGACTTGATTTTTCTCCCCTTTGGGAAAGCCTAAAATATCCAACAGCCACATTGTCTAAGTATTAAGCCCCTAAAGAGACATTGGGGATGATGGGGGAAAATGAGATGGGAGGGATAATTATATTACAATGCGTTTGCTTACAAAACATTTGCACTCCTTTGAAAGAATTTGCATTTGCTTGCAAAAGTTTTGCGTTTCCCGGAGAAACTTGTGATGGAATTAATTTAAGATGGAAGTGCTTTTGTGAGCAAACGCAAATTTTTTCAAGGGAATGCAATGCTTTTGCAATAGAGCACAACAGTTTTTCATGAGAACGCAATTTTTTCAGGGGGACACAAGTTTTGCGAAAAAGTGTTTCAATATAATTGTTCTACCCATCTCATATATTTTCCATTTATGTTGAAACTACGCACTGAGGGAAACAAATGTTGACAGTTAAGTCAATGTTAAAACAGGCTATGTGCTAATACCTATAAAAAACTTAAATCTGGTGTTTTAAACGCAGCTGGTGTTTCAAAACATCCTTCCGCATTTCTGCATTACTCTGGGTGTGGCAGGTGACTTGGCTCACTGTTATGTAAAACCATGTCTGTGTGCCTGCGTATCTGAAAATAACAAAAGTAAGAGGTATTTAAAATATGAATAAGGGCCATATAGAGATATCTGTTTCTATAAACTTTAATAGTATAGTATAGTGACACGAACAGGACTTCTTTCACTGCTTCTGATCTTTAGTTGTTTGCCATATATTTAAGCTAAGCACTATTATCAAGTCATTTTTAAAGGAAAATACTAAAAATATCTTTTATTTGTAAAAATAAAATAAAATGGAATAATCATGGACAGTGACTGAAAGAGAGAAAGTTAAGATAAAGTCTGTGTGCAAATACACTGAACTTGCTTGCGACCTTTGTATTTGCATTAGATTGAGACAGGCTTTCTACTAACTGACTTGTTTTTACAGTGACTAAGAACTGCAAACAATGTGTTGAAAGACATTCTTGATGGCATTGATGTGTTTAAGTCTCAGTATTATAAGTGTGCAGAGAAAAGAGGAGCTGTTGCGTACAGATATGGTCTTTCAACACGCATTGTTGGCACACAAAGTTCCTCGCATTACGGAGCGAATGAACAGTTGTGCCACATTTGCACTGAGTATTTCAGTGGAAAAATCTGTGTGTTATTCACTGCAATCCCGTTTAGTCAAGCACACTGTCTGCATGTTTAAAAAGTCAATTAAGGTGTCTGCATCTCAGTGCTGTACAGTCACATTAAAGTACAGCAGATTGCTTTAGTGTGCTGCGTGCAAGATTGGAAATTGCGGCATGGAAACTGCATTTAGGACTAATTTGTGGGTGTATGTATGACATTATCTGATTTGCATAATTCACTCCCAACCAGTTCCCCATGATGTACAGACAGAGATCATCTGAAGGCCAATAGGCGACCTCATTGTAGTTCAGAAAAGCTTTGTATCATGCTATCGTGGGCCAGCATATGTTCTCCACCTCCCCTGATTGCTCTGAACATTGCGTGTTTCTGGAAAAGTGGCTGCATGCCAGCATATCAACATTTTTTGGAGAACTTTCTCAAGTCTAGGCTTCTAGATTGTTTTGAAGATATGCTGACAGTTAATTGGCTCAAACGCTGCCTACGTGTAAAAACCCTGTACATCAGATAAGAGCATCTCTGCACTGTTCAGTTGACCTACGTGTTTCTGTCTGGTTGGTTGACTTTGATCACATCTTTTACGTCACCGCCTCTGTATACCTGCACATGTATCATCTTTCAGTTCATACTTTTAAACGATTTAATCCTTTTGTGTGGAGGAGATTAAGAATGTACAAAGCCTCAAGATAACACATTTTCATTCTGCAGAGGTAATTGCTTGAATGCACAAACATAACTGTAAATACATGCACAAACACCTGTACTCAGGCAGAGGCGGTTATATTTCAGTTATGGGTGAACAGGGTTACCGCGTTTCTGGGAAATTCCTCTTTTAGCTAGGATCCATTCATGACAAAGAGAGAGGAATGAATTTGAGGCGGCCCAGGTGCTGTAAATCGTCCCTGCCTGGCTGCCAGCTCCATCCAGCCATTCAGCCAACACATGGATCTCATCCGGCCTGATATAGACTGAGAGGGAAAGGATCTGTGTGGATTGTTTTTATCATCAAATATGTGAATGTGCACTGTGATGTCAACATGCATACAAGATAACACCGTATCTTTTAACCTTTGCTCCTGTTCCTTAGTTATTTAGACATCAGTGTTTGCCTTCAGGTTTATGGTTCAATTGTGTCAAAGGCATTTTGTCTGTGTTGTCTTTGGAAACTATCCGATGACAACATCATATGATTTAGAGAACAAATTCTTTCAGTGCAGATTATACAATGCATGAAATAAATCTTTTTTTTTTTTTTTTCTCTCTCTAAGTAAATAAAGAGTGATCGCTCTTGGGATTCACCTAAAGAAAATCGACGCTTTGGATGATTTATGGTGGCCTTTTATTGCACTTAGTAACACAATTATGTTTTAAATTGATTTGCTTTCATTTTCAAGCCTCATTGGTCGAGCTGAATACAAACAGGAAGATCGCTAGCCAACAGATACTGAACCGTACCTGATAAAATAAATTAGTACCGCTCCACACACAAGTTTTGTTTTCAGTTGAGATGAGACGCACTAATGAATGGATTTAGCTAGAGGCACACTGCCAGGCTTTGCACATTGTGTTGATGCCAGCTGATCAACGTTAAAGCGGATGTAATGACCGCGCTCTGACATCAGAAGCCTTATGCTTCCTTCTCCTGGCACATCCACTTATCTTCTGAGGCCAGAACACTGTGGGCTTCCCTTGCATTGCTGCCATTTTGCAGGCAGGGAAGTCACTGGCTATACCCACAGAACATCTCTGCGGCTCACGTCAGACTTCCTTTTAGGCTAAAAGTGTCTGTTAATGAAACTTTTAACCGGTATCCCCTCCTCAGGCTCGTGTGTGTATGTGTAACTATAGAATATCACTTGACATCATATGCCTAAACCAAGCTTGACTAGTAGACTTGACGTGTTTAGAATGACTTCAATATTGGTTATTATTAGAATACTTGTTAACTTTGAAAGACCACTATTAAAAGGTTAATAGAACATATACAACAGCTTATATTAATACATTTTTTGATTTCACTGCTGTAGAGGAACTGCTGCATTGGCAATGACTTTATGACCTGGCTGCAGATGCTTACATAAGCCTGCCGTGGCATGCAAGGCTCACTTTCTGAGAAAAGTTGCTCTTCCTCATTGCCGAGCCCATGGGAGGTCGTGGCCCAGCGAGAGGCATTGATTAGCATGACCTGTGAGCAGCTGTGCAAGAGTAACACACTCTGATGATTCTCTGCAGAAAACAATTCATTATTAATTAAGAGTGTATGCCGCAGTACAGACACATCTGGAATGATCTCTTTTCATGTCTGAACAGCAGGGGCTGCTTGAACACGTGGATCATTGGTACATACCGTACAGAGCTGAAGACCAATCCCTTCTCTGACCATATTATGTGAGGAATGTGGATCATCACTTTTATAGATGGAGACTACTCATATTTACACATCTCATTCTACTGATTTGTGAATGCATGAATGGAAATGGAGGTTTTATTCACAACATGTTCTCCAACCAATACGCCTATATAGGTTGTTTGTCACTTCCCTGAAATATGACCCATAGGAGCGTTTACTAAAGTTGCACCCCTATCGACAACAGGATACTTTCATTTTAATGCATTGTTCCCTTTTATCTGCGTCATATTTCGGGTTTCGCGTAGCTCAATTGGCAGAGCATTGCAATATATAACAATATGCAATTGTGATCATGCGATCGTGGGTTCGATCCCAGGGAATGCACATGCTCATAAAGTGTATATGCATTATAAATCACTGTGGGTAGGTTTAGGGGTGGGGTGGTTGTAGTCGTTAATAAAAAAAAAAAAAAAAAAAGAGTTTTGCTAAATGGAAATAGGACAAATGGTGTAAAAAGTCCACACATTGCATTTAAATGAACACGCATTTTGATTGGTAACGACAGTCATACGTCATTTCATGACGACAGACGTAACACGACACATTATTTTTACATCAGCTAGAGGGTGCATGACTTTAAAACGTAAATATAGATCGTAATAAGGTGGTTGAAAAATGACCTATAGGGTCGTTTTTGTTTTGGAGGACAGTCTCTTTATTCAACATAACCTTGGGACTAATGTTCTGTGGTTATGATGATTATATTAATGATGGTAGTGATGACAATGATGACACTTATGTCATCAGAGCAGTCTCTCCTTTTGTGCCTTGGATACCTATGACAGATTAATTGGCGCAATTTGATATAATTGTACAAAGTGTGCAGAACAGCCATTTTTGTTGAAGCGAAGGTTCTCCCACTGGACTCTGTATGAAAACATGCCAAGCAGTCCATTCTGTTGCAGGTTTTTTTGATTTGAGCTCACATCTTGGTGCACATTTTATAGAAAGAACACGATATTCTTGAATATTATGTCAGTCATTGTTAAATATTTTCTTCAACTCAAAAACCTTTTCTTCCACTGTAAAGAACCCTTTGTGCAATGGAAAGTTTCCAAGGATGTCAAAGGTTCTTCATGAAATCATAAATGCCAATAAAGAACCTTTATTTTTAAGAGTGTACCCAGCTTATTGCTGGGACAACCATAGGATAATTTTTCCACTGAAAAGCCTAAACTCGATCTCTGTGGTGCCATCAACTATATTCTTAGAAAGATGGACATAAGGGACAAAACTCCACCTTTCTCTCTACCTCACTCAATGTGTCATTCCTGCATTTCATACTTTAACATGCACTTTCCATGCATTATTCAGAGTGATGTAATTGGTCACGAAACTTGGCAACATGGAACATTATTTCCATAATATTTTGCATGCACAGCAGTGAAAGACTGGAATGTACATTCAAGAGTCAAATTATGGTAACACTTTAAAATAAGGTCTCATTTCTTGATATTAATTAATGTTTTAACTAACATGAACTAACAATGAGCAGTACATTTGTTATATTAATCTTTGTTAATGTTAGTTAATGAAAATACTGTTTATGTTAGGTAAAATACTCATTATGTTAGTTCATGATAGTTCACAGTGCATTAACTAATGTTACCAAATACAACTTTATACATCTTTTTATATATATATATATATATATATATATATATATATATATATATATATATATATATATATATATGATTCATTAAACTGTTAAAAAAAATCTGTAAATACTTTTACTGTACATTATCCCTATTCGGACGGTAATTGTTTCTCATGGGGGACATAAGTTATTTTCAACATTTACAGGGGCTAATCAGGGATTTCATTGCCATCCGAATCCAGAATGTCAGCATTTTTCTTCCACCATCCACGTAAAAATCCCCGGCCAAATTACCCAGTGTTTTTTGACAAACACCAAGGTCGAGTTGTAATTTAATTGCCATCCGAATCCACATCTCTGAATTTACCAGAAGAGATCAAATGATCTCAACTGAAATCAAATGATTTCAACTGTTTTTTAACAGCAGTATAAATAAGAAATGTTCTTCAGCACCAATCAGCATATTAGTAATTAGAAAGCATATTAGAAAATCTATGTCGTGATCACAGAAATAAATTAAATTTTAAACCCCAAACCTTGTATGAGCCCAGGATTGTTGTACCTTGTAAATCTGAAAATAAATAAATAAATACAAGCCCACACAGCAGAAGAGGGCAGTAGATTCTCTTTAGTAGCATAAAAGACAGATGACTGTGTTGTTAAGATGACAGCTCTCACGTGGGTGTAAATATCCAGCAGGAATAGGGGCTCTGAATGTTCACAACAGCCTCAAGCGGCTGACTCGGTGTATTACAGAGGACCTGTGCTTTCTGTCATGAACAAATTGGGTCTTTAGTGGAGGCTGTGCAGAATTTCCATGAGGTCCACTGGAAACTGGGTAACAACAGAGAAGTTAATCAAAGCCATAAGCGCTATAGTTCACACTGAGTCTTGTCTAGACAGATAACAAAGCAACAAAGAGGGTTGTATCTGTGACACACCTGCACTGTAAAGGTAAACATCTGCTAATACTTGCTGTATGATTAGAGGTGGTTCTATAACTGTTAAAATGAAGTCTTATATAAGCAGCTCCTTCATGCACAAGATAATAGTGCCATTGACAGTCTGACCAATCATAATTTCTCAGTCAGCCACTGCACGCAAGTGGGTACATGGGTGATATAATAACCTGTTTTGCCCCTTATTCATCATGTCAGTGGGAACAGGCGTTCATGAGCATTACACAGGACTGCAATCAAGCCCTCACTATACAGTTTAACAAATTTGGGGTCAGTAAGATATTTTATGTTTTAAAGAAATAAATACTTTTATTCAGCAAGGATCTAGCCTTGGTGAGCATATGAGACTTGTTACAAAATACATTTTCAAACAATCTTACTGACCCCAAACATTTGAACAGTAGTGTTTCTCAAACTCAGACATATTTAATAGTCAGTAAAATCATTCAGTGTTGCTTGCAAAAGTGTTCTGTTTTGTATCTTTTTGGCCGTTCAGGGCAGGACCTGGCACTCAACGCTATTAAAGCTCAAGTAGGTCAAGTCAAGGGCTTCCGTGAAAGCACAATACATGGGAAGACATCCTGATATGGGAAAAACAAGCAGAACAAATACATATTTGCACATGTTGTTCAAGAGGAAGGTTTTAATTTTGGAACATGAAATTAAATTAGATTGTAAATGCCAACAAATAAGCACCTTATTTGCCTACAGGCTGAGCTGAATTACGTCTGTAAGAATTATTCATGCGTTCTTGACTCAGCTCAATTATACAATTTAATATATCTAGTGGATTAAAGCAATGGAGTTTTACATAACACACTGTATGCGCATCTCCTGTACTGACATGTTTTACATGGGCAAACACACACCTAGTTATATGCTGCATGTACAGCACTATAGCATGCTTTTTTTGCAGTCACGCAAGAGTCCCTTCAGACTGTAAGTCTATGAGCACAAAACAAAGCTCTCTGTTGAGAAATGAGCATGGATATATACATAAAAGTTGAAACATGTCTTTTCTCTTCCCACAAAAGGGAACTTAAACTGTACAAACGTTCCATAAACAGAAAATTCTAGATAGAAATTTTGCTGTTTTTGCAGAGTCATTCAAGATGGATATGTTCGGAAATTCGAGATTGGATTTTGTTGACTTTAATTATTTATCATCCTCTGAATATTCTGCTCTCAATCATATCGCTAATCAAACTTCCTGTGTGAAAAGAAGAAATTCTTGATGTTTGTATCAGTTTTCCTGACTGGCAAACAGACAGCGAACAGAGGGGGAAAAAAAGACACAATATCTCTGTATGTCCACCTCCCTCCCATCTAGCTGAGAGAATAGGGCATTTTCACACCGTCCACACTGTTCGAGTCGCAAAGTTGCATCTTGGGCTGCATCTGCAGTGACTTTTTCATAGATCCCAACGTCCACATAGAGCAACGGCCATGAGTTTGCCACCTCTCTACTCACCTAGTCTGTTTAAGAGGAGGGACAGGCGGTAAGTGTAAGAATGTTGGAGTCGTGTGAGTATAACATTACAACTGACAGCTGATGGATTAATTGTGTAGGTGAGAATGTAAGCAAGGAAAGTTAGTCTCGTCTAACCACTCAAACGAATACTGCAGGTCTTGCTCTACAAGGTGTGAAAATCGTTATGTTACAGACAGTCAGTGAAGTGCATTACCGGGTTCATCTGTGGATCATGTGGGAAAGTAAATAGGCTACAGATGGGTTATGCACGTATTGCGTAACTTGTTTTTTTGTCATTTCGTATACCAAGTCAAGAGTTTATGATGTTATTTACGTATTTTATTCTTCACTATGGTGAGGGTCTCTCTCTCGCTGTCCTCGTAAAGAAACTTAATTTAATTTTTTGACCTAATGAGCAGCAGCTATTCACAGAACGTAAACTTGACAGACTGAAAATATGCCATTCCGCACATTCCTTCTTAGTAATTATTGGTGTGTTCTTACGTATGCAAATGCTAACTATGCTTACCAAATATGGTTAGGTGTGTCTTGAGAACTCTAATCCTTTTTTGTGGGTTTTTAATAAATGAAGTCTTGTTGCATAAATAGTTTAAATGTAAATAATTAGTGCCACTCAGTGTTACTGTATTGAACATAATATGTACACTGAGACCAGTCTTAAAGTTTCCAACCTTGTTTTAAACTGTGTAGTAGCAGTGTTGTTTATTGGAGCGAGTCTGGGACATCTCCACCCTGGCCATGGTGACAGACGGAGACATACTGTACCATGGCACATCTGTGTTTACTGTGATGTGCGAGGTTTTTTTATAGGAGTGGCGACTGAATGAAGCATCTGTTTGCTCATCTCGCTGCATCGCAACAATATGGAAGTTAACGCTGTTAATTGTGCAATACTAAACAAGTTTTAAGTATGCACATTTATTTGTCAATCTCAGTTTCCTTGGAATTGAATATGTGCAGCTTTCTCTTTGCTACGTTGTCCTGGTTTTGTCACGTCAAGGCCAGCCTCTAAAATGAAGAATAATAACTATATTAGTAGTACTACATAACAGGAAGGTTCTGTTGACATTGCCCGCAGACTCTCACCAAGACTGCTCTTCAAATTAAGAAGCCACTTCATGGTTTTTCCCTCTTCATCTGAGGCATGATTATCATTTCATACAGTACAAACTGTACATGCACTTGCCAATTATCCTGACTACAGCTCACCAGGAGTTCAGGATCAATCAGAGGAGAAGACGTTAACTCTTTCTGGAGCGCTCCTCTGAAATCTAATCTGTCAGCTTTACTAACTCGGCATGAAATGGAAAGTGACAGCACTACGGTGACTAATTTGTGCTTTTCTGTGAAATCCCATTAGGAGGATTGAGCCATGCCCCTTTCAAAGGGCTACACTAGACAAATTCTTGCTCCAAAGATATATGAGTTGATAATGTCCACAAGATGTCATTTTGTAACATAATACATTTTCATAACATTGTATTGTGTAATGTTGCTAGCATGTCCTATCTTTAAAAGTGTTTACCAATAACACAAAAGTATTAATGAGTAAAAAAAAGAGGGACAGACTCCAGTTTTGTTTTTATAGTTAGTCACTCTGAATTTAAATAATGTCATAGGCTAGCAGACTAGCATTTTAATATAGTCAAACCAAACCAAAAATTATTCCGTCATTTTTTTTTGTTTTTGATATATTTTTACTAGTGGGTGCAGGACACTATAGTTCATTTATGTAAGTGAGGATAGCAAAATAAAGTAAACTGTGACATATTATACCTAAAAATTCTTCATAATGTGGACTACCAGTAAAATTGATAAAAATTTGGAACCAAAAATTATTCAGACACTTTGACCTGACCATGTTTTGCTTAAGTGTCATCTGACATTATTAAGATTAATGTTTTCTGACAGTTTAACTCTGAGATCTTGTCATATTTTATTACCATTTTTTTTAAAACTATAGTGAATAAACTGAATTAATGAATGAAATGACTGTATGTATGTATGTATGTGTGTATATATATATATATATATATATATATATATATATATATATATATATATTATGATGAATCAAAAATAAATAAAAATAATAAATAAATAACTATAAAAAGTGTACTGTTAAGTAAGTTGTAAATTAAGTCAGTAAACATTAAAATGAATCCATTGTCATAAAATGTACATTTCTAGTATAAAATTCTTCTAAACATATTGTTTAGTTAAAAATCTCTTTAAACAGGATAAAAACATGCAGCTCGTTAATTGAAAACTGGCTCATATGCAAAAAGTAAAAAGGTGGACAGTGAAACAGTGTTTATATTCTAAATGAGCAAAATGTGCAAATATTAGCTTACTGACTAAAATCAAAGTTTTTAAGTGTCAGTGACTTGGATTCTAATCTTTAGAGACAGTTTGGTTGAGCATGTGTTTATGGCTGTTATACACAGTTTGGCCACTAGAGGCACTAAAGGCTGAAGTTAAGACAGAAAAAAGTACTGTGAGAAAAATCTATTGTTTGAACTCATTTCCCATCCAATGCTCAAACAGTCAACTGCAAATCAGTAAACTTATGAAGACCTCGAGGCATATATTGAAAGACCAATTCTGTCAATTTACTCTAATAAAACTGCTCAATTACTGACTTTCACCATGTAACACATTACTGAGGTTAATAGGAACACGTTGTTCCTTAAAGTGACAACGTTAACTGTACAAGACAAATAGATTCTCTCGTATTTAGTCATTGGACAGCTATACAGTATATTTCATGAGGCATGTCATAAATCGGTATCAATTATCAAAACATAAAAAGCCGCTTATTAATGGCGTGTCTTGTTTGTGTTGATATGTTGTGGAGGTTTGTCCTGCGGTCTGCTGCATGCTGTGTGTTCTTTGAGCGAGTTCAGTGAGAGGGCAAAACGAAAATCTATGCCACAAGCCTCATTTGAATAATACATGCATGCGTCACGCCACGTCACCGAGAGGAGTATAAAAGCCCGCTGCGGCAGAAATAGCATCACTTGCCGACAGTGTTTCTCTGAAACCGCTCCTAGTTCACTCATAGCGCCCGGCTTCTCTGTGCTTATTGCAACAGAGCAACGAAACAAAACAACCAGGATCTTAAAACCGTGTTCAAACAAGTCGCAAACGTGGCGAGAAGTATTATTCAGACGGGTCTTGTACTCAACATGAGCACGGAGATGTTTAAAACGCCAATGGAGCTCGCAGTCTATCAGCTGCACAATTTCTCCATCTCCTTCTTCTCATCCTTCCTTGGAGGGGATGTAGTATCGGTCAAACTAGACAACAGGTAGGCGGATTTTATGAGACTATTAGATGCTTTTGACAGTCGATAGGAATTACATCTCGTGAAAAGTCGGACATAAATCTTACTTTACTGTATTGCGGCATTCACTGCGCTTCAACACAGATGTCACGCACTAAGAGCTTGTTTACTACTGCAGTGTCTGAACTGCGTTTTAATACTTTGTGTCTTTGTCTTTTGCAGTGCCTCTGGCGCAAGCGTTGTGGCAATTGACAACAAGATCGAACAAGCAATGGTAAGATGGATAACTATTCTTTTAACACCACTCTAGAATGAGCTCATGTTTGTAGAATTGCAGTGGAAAGTATCTAGTTTCTGTGTAGGCTGTAACCAGAGCTGTGGCACGCTCTAGAGCTGCTGCTGCATCTACCTTCATTGCATGTGCTTGGTTGGCCCACCTGCAGTAAAAGTCAAGGGTCGCAGTACACCACTATATGCACCCATTTATATAAAAACAAGTCATTGTTTTAACCCATTTACCCCCCCCCCCCCCCCACCCCAGTAACATCTGTAACCATTATTTTATACCAAAAGTCTAAATGTACTATTTACTAATATATTTATAAATAAAAAAGCAGGTCATAACTACCATATTTGGTACAAATAATTTTTTTAACAGTCTTTTATTAATGTATTAAGATTGCTCTGTCTTACAGTTTATAAGTCATGCTCACAATAGATGTAAACAGAACATTTATGTTGACCCAGAGCCACATTTGAATAATAAACTTGATTGTAGATTAAGATGTTGGAAAATGTAAAAAGAATTATTACAAATTTTTACAATTGCCTGATAGTAAAAGTCTATTTTTACCCATTTAATTCCCCTGGTAAAATCTGTAACCATTTTAAAACTTATATTAGTACTATTTGCTGTTACTATTTAACTGTTAAAGCAAATGCACAAATAATCTTTAAATAGTCTTTTATTAATGTATTGCAATTACTCTTACAGTATATAAATCATGCTCACAATTGACTTTCAATAAATTTATTCACATTTAAAAAATTGAACATACAAATGGAAAACATGCATGTTATTCTTAGGGAACGTTTACACGACAGCGATGTACTAAAAACAGAGAACTTTTTCTTTGCATTTTTTGTATATGGAAGGCAATGCTGTCAAAATGATCCCTGTTTACATGGATTGCGAAAACGACTTAAAAACGCGGTATTCTGCTGCCAGGCCAGTAGTTGGCGATGTCACTTTGTTAAGAAACACGATGTGCCTATAAACTGAACACGTAATACTCGCGTGCATGACGTCACCGTTTTCACAAATTTGCGATTTTGTAGTTTACATGGAGACAATAACTGTATTGTTTTCAAAAACTTGCTCTTTGAAACCCCCAAAATGCCATTGTCTTGTAAATGAACGGCATACAAAGTTGTCCGTTTTTAGTTGAAAATGATATTGTGTAAACAGCCCCTTAGATTCTCTTTTCCCTCACAATGATAGAACAATGTACAGCTATTACCAATTCAGGACCCCTGAATAAATGCCCTGCAGTTTATTTCATTGGGCTATTCGAGGAGTACAATACATGTGCTCGGATAGCTGGGAAAAACTGGATTTAATCCAAATTCTCAGCCTCATTTTTCTGAATTCGTACATTAATTCCACATGCAAACATTGTATTTAATAGTCAGACTGAGTATGTGATCATGGAAACTCAATTCGCTGTTCTTCTCTCTTAGGATCTTGTGAAGAATCACTTAATGTATGCGGTCAGAGAAGAAGTGGAGATCTTGAAGGAGCAGATCAAGGAGCTGGCAGAGAAAAACAACCAGCTGGAGCGTGAGAACAGCCTGCTGAAGAACCTGGCGAGCCCAGAGCAGCTGGAGAAGTTTCAGTCACGTCTGCCCTCAGACTCCGGCCTTCCCCTGGAGCCTCAGGAGCTGAGCTCCCCCGAGGATGGCGACCACCAGTACAACAGCACGGGATCTGCTGTATAAGTGGCTCTGCCATGGGGCGGGCAGAGCCACAGCTCTCACCTGAAATGGACCTCCAGATATGCAACTTCAAGATGAAGCTGGCTGTACAGATGAAACCTGACCTGAAATGAAAGCATTACGACGTACCAGTGGCCAAGTTCTGTAATATCCGACAATCTCTTCGGACTAACATGGAAAAGAGAGAGTGATGTAGACGTCCAAGGTTACTGTACAACGGGACTGACGTGCCCCTTGCTTGAAGGGGGTCAGCCTTGCTTTCCTTTGGTCCCTCTCACGAAGAGACGGAGAGGGGTTTGCCTGATGGAGCTGGCCGAGAGCACATCTTCGACCTATCCAAGTCAAGCCAAGGAAATGTACGTCCCTACGAGATGCCCCCACAGTCTCACGACGCTAGCAATACGGGACTCACGTTCCTGCCCTCCGTGTCATTGTTCCCTAGTACTGTGGACATTCTTAGCTCCTGTAGTTAAGGACGCTTGAGACGGACCTGTATGGTGCACTGGTCCTCTCGTTCACAGCGGTGACTCCTGCCATATGATTTGTATAGCATCGCTTGTATCTCTGCAGATGGGGCCTGCTGCTTATGGGGATTAATGCTTGTTTGTGTTTGAAACGGAACAAAATCAACTGTTTATATGGGCTGTGTGTAAAAATGATTTTTTTTTTCTTTTTGTGGGAATGAAAATCTGTATACATTTGCATAGTTCTGTAAATTAGCAACTGATGTAAAGCGAAATTACCTGAAACGGACTGAGATGAGAGGTGGATAATGTTGCTGCAAATGTTCTGCTGACATGTCCAACATGTGTTCTGTTGACCTTCTCTGCCAACCAACTAACAAGCACGATGGTGTCTGAAGAAGGCCACATTTTTCAATGAACTTTGTGTTTTCTAACCACCAAAGACTTGCCTAATACTCACAAGCCAACAGGACCATGTGTAACTTTTCACAGGGAGAAGTTTTTGACAGCAGTCTTTTTGAAACATGGGTATTGTTGCTTCATTGTGTCCATGGTATTTGTTTATTTTCAATGATTTATGGATGCAAAATGCACATTGCAATAAACCTTATGTTTACACTAAATACTACCCTCAGATCTTTTTCTTCATGGAGGACAAGAACTTCTTTTGCAGTTTTATATTTAGTGCATGCAGTATGACCTCTGTAACATCTTAGTTACAGATTCTTGGTATCTATAAAAATTCCAACTTTAAATGTGATGTAAAATCAGTGAGCTTCCTTGGCCTTAATATAAGATTGAGAAGAGTAAAGTTCAAGCATGGAAGAGATAAGGCCTTCACAAAGCAATTATTTAGACAAATAATATCCCCTTAGCATGCATGGTAGTTTATGATTGACATTTGCTATTCAAGTATGCAATGGCATCACTTGCTCACATTTTATTACATGCAATGAAATCTCTTTATATGAATAATCAAATTCTTTCCAGCAATTACATATATATATAAAGATAAATGTCATTGACCTCAGTGAGCGCTGCACCATGTGCATGATTATAAAATATACAGTTTGAACTTTCCACTGGACTATCAAAAAGACTATAAAAAAAAAAACCCTATACATGGAAATAAAGTTTAATTGCAGAGGTTAACCATGTACAGTATATACATAGATCTAGAGCTAAATTCACAATGGCTACTGTTATGTAGTAATTTAGAAGGCTTTAGTGAGAAAACAGATCATGGCGTGTGAAAACCTCATCTTTCTCTTAGGAAGGGCACGCTCTGTGTAACTCAATCCTCTGAGAGGTCCCTGATGTAAGAGTTTTACGTAAGACCTACATTTCAGTATTTCTACAGAAGTTCCTATAAGGTAGATGGTAATAAAGTAGATTCAAAAGACTTTTACGGTTCCAGCGGGTTACGTCCACTGGGTCCTATTGCAGCTGGGTGGAGGTTTAAAAGGAAATGACTTCTGGAAATATCAGAATCCAAATACACTCTGATCTGAGGTTTCATTGACGTTTTATTGTCGTTATTAACATCAAACTAAAATCAACTTAATTGACATTTATATAGTAAAAGGCATACAATTTAAAACTACAGTAATATGATCAGCTTGTTAAAAACAGAATAGACAAACCATACATCAAAAATAAATACATGAATATGAATACATTTGTGAAGTTTATCTGAATATTAAGATTCGGTTACACTTTATTTGAAGGTGTCCGTGTTACCTTTACATACTGAGGAATATTAACAATTAACAACATACTATAGGATAGGGTTAGTGATAGGGTTTGGTTTAGGGTTAGTTGCTTATAATAATGCATAATTTACTGTTATTATTACAGTAAGTACATGTAACATGTAACAAGGAGACTGTAAAATAAAGTGTTACCAAATATTCATATTATGTCATTGTGTAATAGACAAGATAACTGAGTCTTTTGGCAAATACCTAAGTAACCAACAACTAAATAATAATAATAATAATAATGTTATATTATAATGCATATCTTTTCATAAATAATTGTAACCAAAGTTAAAATGAGCAGATTCCTTGTTACATCTGAAATTGGTTGTTTGTCACACGTTTTAATGCATTATACTTTCTAAAGGTGTGTTCAATGAATAGATAATGTATTATAACTGTGGTTACAATTATTTTTGAAACCATACAATGCATTATAATAGAGTTGTCAAAAGTACCTAGACATTTTAAAAATGTGACGCTTTGAGCACTGTTGAGCGGGTTCGTAAACACCTCTGATTGGCCACTGTGTTGACTCGCTCATCGGATATGTCTGTGATTGGCTTCAATGATCAACGCTTCAAAAACATTGTAAATAGTCATCAGTGATGCTCTTCACCAAGCACAGATACACACGGGAGCGTTTGAAAGCAGGCGTCTATCGTGGATCAGTCCACACCTGCTTTCGAACGCTCCTGTTCCCGCTTTCAAAACACTTTGGCCCTGTACCGAATGGCACCCTAAACCCTCACAGTCTTCCTCTGAGTCCGCACTTTCACGACGTAATGCCGCTTTGACTGCCGGGTAAAGTCCTCTGCGTAGCAGAAATGCGCATCGAGGGCGCACAGCAACTGCAAAGGGGGCGCTCACGAGCACCCTTCTTTAAGCTTAAATGACGAATGGGACACCCTACGGTCTTGTGGACTTAACGGACACGCGCATGCAGCGGCCATTGTAAGTCCACAAGAACGAAAGTGCACATGAAGTGTGCCATTTAGGGCAGGGCCTTTCAAATTCAAACACTTCCGTGTGCTTTCAAACACTCCTGTGTGTTGATCACTGTAGCCAATTACAGACATATCTGATGAGCGTGTGAACACAATGGCCAATCAGAGGTGTTTACGAATCCGCTCAACAGCACTCAAAGCGTCACATTTTTAATATTTCAGTACCGAAAGGTACGGAAGTCGGTACTTTTGGCAACTCTACATTATAAGGTGCATTATAAGGCATAATTAATGCATTAAAATTCTATGAGAATGCATTAAATATAAAGAATTTCAGTGAAGAGTTTTTTCATGGTATTTTTGGCCTGAAGTAAACAACCATGGACAATGTTCAATGGTTCAGTGTTCAGAGTCTGACTGAATTCACTGGTGATTTGGCATTTGTTCTGCTTCCCAAAACAGCTGCAAGACCTCTACTGTTATGCAACTCCCAAACATCTGTTTCAGTTTGGTGTAGTAGGCGGTTTTCCATGTCAAGACCTGGTGAAGTGTGGCTGGGTTTGCATGCGAGCGAGTTGCAGGGCACCGAGCAATTTTCTTGTTTGTCCTGTATGTAAATATAGGCTCACAGTAGGCTGTTTGTGCCATATTTCAATGGAGTGACATTATTTCCTAAACCTCAGATCTAATACCCTGTTGTGGAAAATTATTGAGTGTGATACGCAGTGTAAACATTGTTACCTCATTCTCACTTTATACAAACAGCCTCCCTCTCACTCCCAGGTGCATCCTGTAGAGACAGAATCAAATGAGACAGATGTTTACCTTGGGATTTTTTTTGTTTTTTTTTTTGGATCCTTTAAAAGAAAGTTGACAGTATAAATAGACAAAGTCATTATGAGCCCAAAGTGTTTACTACTTTTATGGAATGCACTGACTGGTGTTCAGCTACCAAATAGAGTAATTAAAAATTGCTGCAAATGTAAATACATGATAATATTTAATTATATAATTTAGAAGTAGATTATATATATATATAATTCATATTAGGCATATAAGACTATAAAAATGCATTGTGAAAAACTTCAAGTGGAATACAAGAATCATTGTAAAAGGTTTCTAGAGCAGTGCTAGGCATATATGGCCAAGCTACTTCTGACATAAAAGGCAAAAAAAAAAAAAAAAAAAAATACATGACCCATTGTTTAACTTGGGTTACATATAAGTCATAACCACAGATATGTAAAAAAATTCCATTTGTACAAACCACAATTTCAGATTCTTTGTGGTGTGACAGCATTTTTCGCAAGACTTCTATGTATGTACTGATTCATGACCTTTTGTTGCAGTCAGTATTGGACCTGTTCTGTTATATTGTTTTGGGTGTTTTATCTCAGTATCTACTCCAGCCAGTCTGACCCATATAATTTTAATCCCTAAGGTCTCTCATGATTTAATATTGACCGGTCATACTTCAAATACAATCTTCTGAATGGTCTCTCTGTTTTGCAGAAGCGGTAAACAGTGAATAGTTGGAAACTAATGCATTCAATTAGTCTCTAAGTATAATCTACGACAACGTCTTGCTTATTCCTATAAACATACACACAACTATCACTTATGATAGAGCATTTTGTATTTACAAGACCATTTACTCTGTTTATTTGAGGTAAGCCACTATGCTCTTGTTTTTACAGATTTCTAAGGGTGTGGGCATGTGACAAGTTTACAACACTCCACCTATAGAAAGAGGATTTGGAAAGTGCCATTAGTTATTTTCACACGCCATAAAAGGATGTTGCCTCACAAACACATCTGGGTAGTAGTTCCACTCTAAACACTTTATCAATCTCAGGGTTGTTGCAAGAGGTCAAATATACCAGCAGAAGTTGGCCAATGACTCTGACCCTACATGGGTGAGTTGAGGGAACATACAGAACGTATGTTTGTTGGTTTAAATGATGAGGGTAGAAAAATGGCAATAAAGAAACTGCAACTTTATCTGAGAGGACTTTATTAAGCTCTCCTCAAAAAGAGACTCTTTGTAGGAGGTAGAAGGGAAGGTGCTTTTATTTAACAGTTCTGGAATTCTTCCTATGCATGAGATCTTAGAGGAACTGTGTCCATCTTTCCCCAGGGGTTTGGAAAACATTGTGAATTGCTGTCTGTGTGAGGTGTGTGCTTCTCTGTGGTACCAGTCTCACAAAGAATGTGCCTGGAACATCTTATTCTGACCAAGTGGGGCAGAACAAAGGCCACCAGCATGAGGTTAAGGATTTCAGAGGAAAGCCTCGAATTCAGAGTCCTACCACGGGACAAGCACAGCTTGTTTTCTAGCACTGACATGTGTCACAGGGGAAGTGAGGTGCCCTTATTACATAACCTACATAACTTTTTCATAACGAACCCACGAGTACTTCAAAATTGTTGGCTTTCTGAGAGTTGTTTTGCTAGATTTGACTAAAGATGTTATGTACAACCAGTTATGTATAAGTATAATGCCATGACTACTTTCAATGAACTCCTCAGTTAATCTCCTTAGAGGTGTGTGATATGATCGAAATGTTGAACCCTGTTATTTATATGCAATGCATTGCTTAACTATGTCAGTGATATACATCACCAAATTATAATTAGGCTTGTCACTATACCAAACTGTTATAAATTGATCAAAACCTCAATATCACCACATATAAATGAATAACTCGGTTGCACTTTATTTTATGTACACTTTCAATGTACTTATCAAGAAAGTACTGAATAATATAAAGTAACAATTAGGTTTAGGGGTAGGTTCAGGAATAGTACCTAGTTATTACCCAGTTATTGCAATTACTACAATAAGTATATAGTATGTATATGCGAAACAGGACTGTAAAATAAAGTGCTAACTCAAATTAATTAATAATCAAAGAAGTCATATCATGCTATTTTGAAAGTTCATTATTTTGTTTACTGGATATAATAGAATCAGTTAACATGCTTTAATGTTAAAAAAAAAAAAAAAACATTATTTTTCACATACTGTGAATATTTTTCACATACTGACTTCTACAAAGCCCCTCCTTCTAAAAAGCTCAAAATTGTCCAGCTGACCCAATGCGTTGTGATTGGCCAAACACTTCAAGCTTGTGTCAGAGATGTAACATATCCATGACATGATGACAACACGACAATAGACTGAAGCCTTGGCTTCAGTGAAGACTTTTAATATATCACTGCGGAAATATGTTACATTCTTTCAAAAATATAACAATCAAGCAGTTGAGATTTTCTATGTAGTACATACTGTTTAATGTGAGTTTACTGTGTGTGTCCGGGTAGGGATGGATATACTTATAGTATTTGTATAATTGTGCATGTATAAGATCTGCAAAGTTACAAAGCTCACAATCTTACAGAGGAAACTACTATTTAAGCCCAGATATTACTTCCTCAAGCATCTACAAAGTGAAATATTAGCAAAATGCCCGCCCAAAGGAATACACAAAGTAGTTTGTTTTAGTATTAGTTGTTGTCACAAAATGTAAACTATATTATTGCTCAGCACTGATCTGCTAAATGTGACTATAAGGCAATAAGATAGTATAAACATTAACATCATGACTTTCTGTAAAGCTGCTTTAAAACAATGTGTATTTTAAAGCACTGTGCAAATAAATCTGACATAACTTGATTTGTAAGTGATTGTAATGTGATTTGTGCACCAAACAGTTCAACATCTTTTTTTTTTCAGCATCTAACAACCTTTCCTAAAAGGATATAGTATTCCATGAAGCATGGTTTTGTGTTTAAGATTGTAATCTGAGCAGTTTAATTGCTGCTGTATTGTGTTGTTTTATAACTTTATTTGTAGTGAATGTATGTGTGTTCAGGGAAGAGTATAGGTCGATTGTAGGTCAGACGTCTCACCTGAGATGCTGTTGCAAAACCAGTTGAACTGAAACCATTAACCTCTGTAGGTCCCCTAGGGAAAATTCAAACTGTTCACTTAAGTGGAAGAGTTCAAGTAGACATGCAAAAGCCAGAAAAAACAGACAATTGTAACACGGAAGACTTGATAATTACTGTTGGTTGTAAATTATCTTGTTATGAATGTTACTCTCTTTTAAGAGACTCAAATGGCTAAGTGCTATTGAGACCATCAAAGAAAAGAAGCCTTTGTATTCAATTAAATATGCACATAATAGAGTTGTTTGAAACTGGAAAAAATGCTATAGTTGCAAAACAATGTAGAACAATTATGAAGTGATAAACACTGTAGTCACGTCAGTTCTTGGAATTGAACACATCTGTCATGAAGACATCTCACGCTTGACGCTTGACAGTAAGGCATTTAACCTTCTGAACTAGTCTAGGTACATGGCAAAAAACAAAGAAGTCTGTCAATAAGAAACAAAGAAATACCTTATATTGCTTATTGAATGTCACGCATGGAATTTGAAACTCCTACCTGATTTGCATGCAGAATATTGTAAAGTGTTTTTCTTCACATGCAGAAGCATGAATGAATACCAGAGTGTCTGTTTAAGCTGATCATGATTCTCAGCCAATCAGCACTTGAATCCCTTGGGAGAGATCTCAACATGTCTCCAGCTATAAATACACTCTCCACTCCCACATACAACCCATCTCAAAGAGACCATCAAGGTGTGAAAGCAGAAAGAAACTATCCATCCATACACAGTATCTGTCTATCTATCCATCCGTCCGTCCGTCCGTTTTTTTTTTTTTTTGGCTTATACTATATTGTTTGGTTTGTGTTAGCATATTTGCCCAGAAATATTTTATAAGTCAGTGGAGTTAATAGGCCATCTGCCACAGAAGAATATCATGCCTCAAGATTCAACGTTTCATAATGTTGCGTGTTAAAAGCAGTCTGGTGTTCTTTTTCGTGAATCATTATCTGAAAATCTAATTTTGCAGATCTTAGATTCCCACAGAGAGAGAATTGAGAAAAAGAAAAGTAAAGGAAAATCATCTGCAGAGCTCCTTGAGGCTCATTTTTTCTTGGAAGGCATTCAGGTTTGGAAGATTAGTTTTTGAAACACACAGCTCCTCGCTCACATTCCATAACAAGAGAATAGCTGCTTAGAAGATGCTGGAAAAATGCTAGAAACTGTGCTTACCTCACTTATTTACAGTGTATTAATGATGCATGTTGCATAATTGTAAAATTGTGTATTTTTCTGAATTATGCTCGGAGCCCATCATGACTGTGGAATACTGTAATCATAGTTTAGATCTGCTTTGTTTGGCAATGCTGAGTCCTATACAGGAAACAGAATGCAGTAAACAACACTGGATATTACCTCAAGCGTGGGTATTGTTAAAAGTGAGTGTTTTCAAAACACAACCCGGATGTTCATCTCTTCCTTATGACGTTGGTTCAATCCAACAACAGGCCACGGAGTGCAGTTAGCAGCCCGACGTCTGCACAGGTTAACCGTTACTGTTATTGTATGTGTAAATGCTTCTAAATTATAAAAGGAGGGCAGCTGGGCCCGTTGTTTTCGTTCTTTAGTCCATCAACAGTTGCATTAACCGTAATCATTTCATAACTTCAGCTAGTCAATGCTTGCATGTTTTAATTGTGTTCTGAATGAGGAGAATATGAAATATTTTGATCTAGTTGCTGGGTGTGGAGGCCAATGAAAGCTGTAAAGTACAAACCTCTCATGATATTCCCACCACGAGTGAGGGTATGTTGATTTAGCAGGCATCTACAGTACTAAGCTGAGAAAGTACAAACTATTTTTGACCACATAAACCATTCAGTTTTTCCTGCCCCAGGAAACTCAGGAGTCATGAGTTCCAGACCTGATACTATTTAAGGAAATTTTACCACTGTGACGTGGGGTGAAGTTGACAAAAATGCTTGTAAACAATGGTGCGAAAGGAAAAAAAATTGGGCTTAAACCACCAACGCAATGACAAGGTCATTGTGTTATCTCTCAAACTGTACCTACACAAAGACATTTATTTAAACCAGAAGGCTAAATAATACATTTTTTCCCAATGAATAACCCTGCAGTTATGAGTATAGCACAATGCTGCTTGTTTGACACAGCCATTTACTGACTGAAACATTCCCTGTTGAGAAATCGCTGAGTTTTTGGAGAACTTAAAGGATTACTTAACCCAAAAATACAAATCTCGTCATCAAACCATTATGACTTTCTATCGTGAGACAGAAGTGCTGTCCACTCGTGGTCTATGCAGTTACAATGAATGAGAACTGAAGCTTCAAAAAAGATGTAAAAGCACCATAAAAGAATCATAAAAGTAGTCCATATGACTCATGCAACTGTATGTATTTCAAGTCTTCCAAGTCATTTAGTCACTGATAATCACAGTGAGTTGAACTGGAGCAGTCTGATTTACGGATAAATCAATGCATTGTGAACTGGACCAACTGATTTATTTAAAAAGTCAGAGCTAGGGCATATGCTAACTTTTTTAGCATGTATATAGACTTCCTCTCTCATTTTGGAGCTTGACAGCCCCAGTCCTCATTGCTTTTTAACTATACTGAAATAAAAGAGGCCAATATATTCTTCAGAAAATCTCCTTTTGCATTCCACCGGAGAGAGAAAGTCATTCGTTTTTTTTCACAACACGAGGGCGAGTCTTTTAATGTGTTACTCCTGAGGGCAAGGCCTGCACAAATTTCTAAAGAACCAAGTAAATCTTCCAGTCTTCCAGTGTGTCTTAGTGTGGAAAGTGAAGAAAAAATGTATTCACACACAAAGTGAGGATTAGAAACTAGTTCTATCGTATTCATTACAAAAAGGCATAACCTTGTCTACACATCTAAGACATTTGGAGTAGTCTCAGACATAAGAACATGCTAATCAGACACTGATGTTTGAGACAGCCATATAACCCACCGTCTTTTCGTCCCATGTCTAAAGCAATAAAGAAGGCATTAGTGTAATGGATATAATTAAGCCTACTTTGGAAAGGTACACGCTTCAACTCAGCCTGAGCTTAACCTGCTGTCTGTGTGCTCATGTCTCTTAGTTTTGAAAACAGTGCAGCACTTTCCTAGTTATGAAGTATCAAAACATTCCCATAGAGCTCCCAAATGTAGCAAAAGAACTGTACAGAACACATGTTGGTAAGGGTTTATGATTGATACCTCACTAACAAACATTAAATAATGCTTACGGATCAATCAAGAAGTGTCAGTTATATATCAGAATCAGTTTGAATCGTCACAAAATAATGAGTAAATATGCTAATTTTATTAATGGAAGTTAAGATGTGTTTTAGTTAAATGGTGAGATTGTTATCCGGATCTGCCAAAGCCTATCAGTTTCTCTTCCTGTTTACACTTTCAGGGGTAGAAATGTCTCTAACAGACCAGTGGTGGGAAATTTATAGCATTCTTTATGTGAAGTAACTTCTGCAATATTAATTATTTAAGTCTGCGTAGTGACATGGTGCAGTCTCGGTTGAACGTGGCACGATGAAGATGAAGAAAGAACAGAAAAGAACATACAGCTCTTAACCTTGAGTCTTAAAACCTTGCAATAAGCTGTTTTAAGTGTTTCAATGCAAACACATCCACATCCAGCTTGTTTTTGCTTTTTGTTATGATGCCTCAAGCACCGTAAAAGATGAAATATGGGAAGTCATAAAACAGGAGTCATAAGAGCGAGACTAATTGCATGGTGCTTACACAGCAATGCAGGATGAAGTTGAGGTGGTATAGCTCCCTGTACATTTTTGTAATTCGTCATATAATTTTACACAGTAATTATTGCCCACCTGTCACATATGTTCAGCATACGGCATTTTTCAACAGACTGAGGATGAACACAGTGTTCTCTAGAGAGTTTTACAACTCTCCTGTGGTTTGGGAAAGGCAGCACTTCACACGAGTACGCTAGAGATTATTACTGAGCTGCAACCCTCAACCACACAGACACAACACCACTATCCTATACAAACACATGCAAGACTCTTGCGCCAGGGATTTGCACAGAAAATGACATGCACATTGGTTGGTTTATTTACTTTTTTCTCCATAAAACATTCGTTCCCTTGTTTATTGACTGCAGATGGGGAGATGTCCTAGTTTACTAACGGTTCAACACACGCCTTTCCTGTGTGCATGATAAATATATTCATATCTCAACCACACAGAAGATGGAAACAGTTAAACTACAAACTGAGACTCAAACTGCAAGGAGGATACTAAAAAACAATCCAGGCATTAGATGTGTGTGAGAGACACAGGACAGATATGTGGTATTGAAGAAAGGACTGTGTAATGGCCAGCTCAGCCAGTGGATAATGCTTTCAGGTTCAGTGAATGTTCCGGATGAGGCATGAACCTCTCTTTTAAAAAATTAAAACTGCAACACATACAAACCAAAGTTAAATTAAAATGAATTCAGTGGTCGAAGGAAATAACACTATGTCTAAAGCACTCATTTGTTGCCTGTTTGGCAGGATGAAATGTCCAGACATTTTAGTCACACTTTAGCTCACTGTTTAATGTTTGATGGATTTAGTAGACTACTTTAATTTTAGTAAAACATCAACTTAAACTGAATTCAGGAAGCCGCTGGCAGAACACCTGGACATAATAAAATTACAGCCTCACTCCTTCCCAGACGTTTCACACTTGAGCAAAAACATGAGTAATGACATATAAGGAAAAAAATGCATATATAAATGGCATTTTTCAGAGGAATTTTTGGTCTTAATTTAGTTTTTATTACCGTGGTAAATTTGAAGCTAAATTATAATTGAAGTAAAATAAAACATTTTGGTAATTGCATTAAATTAAATAAAAAAACAGACACTGAAAAAGCAGTGTGACATGGTGTAAAGGGGCTGGACAGAGATAATCAAACCACAAATGAATTTTAGATGTCCATAAAATATCTATATAATATATCAAAAATATGAATCATATTCAAAGAGAAATTGCACTAAATGTTTAACAACATTTTTGCAGCTTCTCAATATATGCAAGTCAACAAATGTTATGTCCCTGTGTGGGAATGGGCATCTCTCTCTCTTTCTACATTCCCATTGGCAGAGACTGGCGACAATCTCCAATGTCCTACTGATTGAGGGTTGTCAAAAGTACCGACTTCGGTACCATGTCTTCCACAATGTGACGAGCGGATTCGTAAACACCTCTGATTGGCCGTCTGCTGATAAACGCCTCCTTTCAAATGCTCCCGCTTTCAAAGTGCTTTCAAATTCAAACACTTCCGTGTGCTTTCAAATGCTCCTGTGTGTTGATCATTGTAGCCAATCACAGACATATCTGATAAGCGTGTGAACACAATGGCCAATCACAGGTGTTTATGAATTCGCTCAACAGTGCTCAAAGTGTCACATTTTTAAAATTCTAGTACCGATTGGTACCGAAGTAAGTACTTTTGACAACTCTATGCTGATGTCACATTGAATCTCACCAATCCCAGACGAGCCCCGATATAACATTATGACAGCTGAGAATAATATAAGGGGTATGTATGTATAACATTTTTTGTTGGGGATTGCTCTTCAACTGGGACAAAAACAGACTTAAAGGATTAGTTCACTTCAGAAATAAAATTTCCTGATAATTTACTCACCCCCCATGTCATCCAAGATGTTTATGTCTTTCTTTCTTCAGTTGAAAAGAAATCCTCACTCAAAAAAATGAACTTTCACTGTTGTTAGTTTCACTCAAACTACCCTTGTTCACATTACTTAATAAACTCATGTAACTACATGAACATAATTTAACTGCGTTGTTTCTACTAAAAATAAGTATTGTCAGCTTTACTTAGTAAGTGTTTGTTCAGTCAACTTAACATTGCTGAGTGAAACGCACAAATTAATGCTGACATAACTAACTGGGCAGTGGATCCGTAGATCCCAGCATGCTTTCCAAGGGACTGCATTAGGAGAGTAAATTTACGGATTAAAGTGTTATTTTATGTGTTTTTCAGTAAAGGGAAAGATGTTGTTAGTTTATGTTAGTGTTTACTGTTCCGTTATGTTGGACATTTACAGGAGTTTCTGTTATGTTTTTGAATTTTGTTGTTACCATAATGCAGAAGAGTGTCACCTGTGTTTAGGCTGTAAGCGCTCATATACGCATGCTTAGGATGGAATTCCTGCTCTCAATTCAATTGAGTTTGTTCAATGAGCTATTTTTTTTAAAGTATTTTGTAGAGTAAATAGTTCATTTAATAAGGTAAATTAAGTCAATAAATGTGTTCACCTTGCGTAATAAACAAAACATTATTAAGTACACTGCACATATAAATATTATGTAACAGTGACATTGAAATGATTTGTATTTACTCAAAGAAATTTTGTCAGATTTACTTGAATTTCTTTTGTTCATACAACTAAATTGTTATTTGTACAAATTAACTAAATTGTTATTTGTACAAATTACTCAATATAGTTGCGTGGAACCACTTGACACTTATTTTTTAAGTAAATCCAACAATTTATTTTTTTGAATGCTGGAATGTTTTCCTCAAAAACCTTAATTTCTTTTCAACTGAAGAAAGACATAAACATCTTGGATGACATGGGGGTGAGTAAATTATCAAGAAATTTTAATTCTGAAGTGAACTAATGAAAAATAACTGTCATGTTCATACTGCCCCAACAGACACAGACAAATGCTGATTGAACATGTTCAATCGGGTGAAAACAAACCTTGACCAACACCAACAGGGGTAACACATGGATCCAACAAAACCCAAAACCCAACAACGGTGTTTGTTGGTGCTTGTCTGTGCAGTGTGAATTGGACTTTAAACTGGACTTTGGGGGGAGTTCCTGCCTGTCTTCTTGCATGTGTCCGTATTTAACATGTATTTACTGCCGTACAGTCTGACATGAATGACAACTGAGATCCCACAGTGTGACATGGTTTACGGCAGGGATCATGTTCGCACAGTCTAACAAGCAACGGTCATAAAGAACTATTATAAATCATACAGTGTGTACCCGGCTTAATTAATTTAACCTCCAAAGAGCTGCTGTTCATGCTATTTCAGTCATAAACACACTATGAAAAAGATTATGGCCTGACATCACTTCAAACATGCAGATTTAAAAGTTTAATTAAAGCTTTAAGAGCATAAATACACACTTTGGCACTTCTACCACAGCTTGGAAAGGATGTTTAAAAACAACAGATTTTAATATTTACTTTATGGTCGTAAGGTTTACAGCAAAAAGTTACTAGCAGTGATTTTGCAGCTCAGTGCCATATGTATTTTGTGGTTTTCAACCGTTTTTATTTGATTTTTTTGTATGTGCGCTGTATTAGGTGGCAACAGAAAACATGTTTCTCTGCAAATTTGCAGAATACAGTGAGCTTGTTGAAGTGTTTGGGGGAAAAATAACATTTTCAACTGTTTGAAGAAGCTAAAATGACGATACACAAGGGATCTGACCTTGCAAATTAGTACACAGGGCTTCTGATCCAAGTGCAAACCTCCACCCCACACGCATTAAGACCGCGTTATGCCATGGCATTCACAGCCTAGATCATTAAATAGGAATTTCTGACCCTGTACAACCCAAACAACTCTAATGTGTTTCCAAGTGGTTGACCTGTTTGGCACTCTTGCCTGTTAAGACATTCTGATCTCTTGGATTTAATAGGGTAGTTTTATTCATACAATCAAAGATTTTCATCTCTGTCCTCAAATAAAAAATGAACTGATACAGCATTAATGCCTAATTATTAACCACATTTATTTTTTTTTTTTTTTGCTCATCATTCACTTTTAAACTAGTTGGAGGGGCTCCAGTGCTGGCACATTGAATATGCTGAACACTTCTAATTTAACCCAGCATTTTGGCAGCCAACACTGAAGTAATGCATTCAGATAAAATTAGAAAATAAACAAGGCTTGCGCCAACTGAGGATTCACGCTCTTCATTTGGAAGAAGATAAATTTCAGCTTTCACTATGCTAGGCACGCAGAGATAGATTTTACACTGGGGAGCACAATTGGTTCTTATTAAAAAGTTACTATTGAGTGCAAATTTGAGCACAAAGTTCCAGCATAAATCACCAGCTAGGTCACAGGAAAGGGGTGGAATGCTGATAAGACAGGACAAACTGTGGATAAAGGGCCTAAATCCAATCATAGTTCATAAATAGCTGTGTGAGTAATGCACAAGTGCTTCTTCTAGACTGCAGGTAGAAAACACATTACAGGTCATCTATCATCTATGCTAAACCAGGAGATTTCAAATTCTTTGACTCTGTTGGGCTCCCTTCTGATCCCCACAAGTTGCAAAATTTCACATTTAAATACTTGCCATCTTATTTGTGAAATTTATTAGCGATTTCTGAGTGAAAATTATTTAATCATATGTTTATTTCACTGGTATTCTGCTGAAAACATTTCAAAACATTTTTCAAGTTAACTCTGTTTTAATGTGTACTAAAAGGAACTTGATTCGTGGTGCTATGTGCATTCCAGTTCTTTGCATAAGGGCCACTCTGTGCACATGAGAGCACATGACATTAGGGAGGAGGTGTAAACACATGCATGCAGCACAGGATTAGAGTACTAGCCCTCCCTCTTTCTACCCACCACTCAATCTCTGGGCTATTTTGTATCCAAGAGAAGGTGAAAAACATGCAAGTAGAGTCTGCCCATCATCAGCTACAACAGCACAGACACCGAAGCCAATAACAAACTCAAACGCTGCATTGATTCATCAGCAGCGTGAAATGACAGATGCGTGCACATTTATGCATGTGAGCGGGCTCGTGCGGTACATTCTGTCCTAGTTGGACGGACGCCCGCACTCCCTCTCTAAATCCGCTTTGTGTCCAAGGAACTCTATCAAACGGGTCATGTGCGGAGAACTCCCACTGTTTTGAATGACTGATGAAGTACTACTAAATTAAGCGAATGAAATGAGCTTCATGACATCAATAAATTCCCAGAAACGCATGGACAAAAGTCCCTCAATCCATCACATTTTAAACACTGTCCCAAGGACTGTTTCCATTGGCAATTGACAGAATATTTGTTGAGAGGGGCAGATTTGTTTGTCTTGTTCCTTGCCCCGTGAGAGAGAGGAAGTGTGTATTGACTTTTTAAAAGTGCAGTCCAGAACATTTAGCTGACTTTGTCTTCATTACCTCCACCTCAGAGCTTCAATTTCAGTGCTGGAAGCAGAAAATAGCTGTTAAATTGTATGTTTAGTGGGTCACGATCCTTTCAAGGCTTAAGTGAGACACTGGCCTTTGTAATGTACACAAGATGTCACAAACAATAAGCACCATTAAAGCAGAACAAAAGTGTGACAGCCTTATGCAAGTCTCGGAAATGAAACGGAAGGTTTCCTTTGAGGAAAATGGCTGCAGGGCAAAGAGCCCACAAAGAAAACAGGCCAGACAAAACAACCTGCCCTGTAAAATACATTTGTTACAATGGAGCGGCTGGCACAGCTGTAGCACCCAGTCATATCCCTGTCACAAGCAGCTTCCTGGCTTTCATGTACCGCCCAAGACCAAACACTGTAAGGTTTGTTTCCAAGGATTGGAGTAGTTGTGGAAATGCATTTGGGGTTAATGCGTCCGGGCATGATCATCAAATTGCACTTGGCTAAAATTACAAAAAAAGGTTAATCTGACTTAAAATCTGGACTACATTAAAATACAGTTTAAGCATCTTAGCATGTTTGGCACTCGGCAAGACAAGATGGCAATGGATGAATAGAATTCTATAACGGTCACAAAAATACAGTCTTTTCAAGCCAACAGTCCATAGTGGTTGCTGTTTTTTAGTGTTTTTGCATGTAAATGTATGTGAAACGTAAATGTAAAAAAAAAATCTACTGTTAATCACATATGGCATGCAGTTTATTTTAGAATTTGTTATAAAATGTTAATATAAAGTTAATTAGTGTTAATGTAATTTTATTATAATTATCATTTGAGGCTGACACCTTATAATATATTATTTAATAAATATTATTTAATGATGATATACAGTATTAATGTTATAATATTTATATTATGATATATATTTATAGTAAAAAAATTGTAAATATTTTGTCAATTCACTACAAATTGACAAAGGCCGTTTTTCCATTGTCGGGCCAAACTGTTCTCTTTGCTTAACCGTTCCATTCCGTGCTGATCCGGCCCAGCCGGTAAGGATATGGTTCTTTTTCCACAGTGGGGTTCATAGCTCTTTTGAATGTATTCCAAATGCGTGAGTCGTAGCCTTTTTAAACACAAGAGTTTACAGACGGTATGAGATGTCAAAAGCGACCGCGTTATGGAGGATGATTCGATATTTCTATAGTTGTTTTCTCCACCGTCAGGCCGAATGGTTCTAAGAACTGTAAGAAACAGTTCTAGTTATGGGCTTTTGCACCAAATAGTTCTAGGAACTAGCCACTAGGATATTAGTTCCCATTTGCACCGGCAATAGGAACTCTGAAGCGGCCGACAGCGGCGTCTTTAAGCACGGCATTTACAAACACCAAAAAACGGTGGATGGAGGATGCCGTGATTGGAGTTGTGTGACGTGCGTTTCATGATAACAGAAATGGAATGTAAATGCATAATTTACGTGACTGAAAGAGCAAAAAGTGAGGCTAAGAGACAAAATCTCCTATGACAACTTTCAGTATTACATATCAGAGGCGGAGAAAGAACACAACGCTGCATACAACAGGTAAATGCTGTTATCACTGTTTTCCATTTCGTGAAGTAAATATGTTTACACGGCTTTTTAAAAATGCCGGGTGCCAGTGTTTGACATGCGTTTGACCAATCAACGTAGCTAATTTAGTTCCCCCAAAAGAACTAAAATCATTCCTAGTTCCTGCAGTGCAAACATGGCAAAATCCGGGTACTTCAGCCAATAGTTCTGGCAACTTTGAAAAGGTTCCTCCGGTGCGAAAGCCCCTGTTGCGTTTCCACTCGAGCCTAGTACAGCACGGCACGATTACAAACTGTTCTTGGTCCGGAATTCCCAACATGATCTTGCTGAACCGTGCTGGTAAAATGCGTGTAGGCCTAGTGTTGTCTGTTGCCTGGCTTATAGTTTCTCTCAAGCACACTATTTGAGCAAAGTTAACGCAAGTTAATAATAAAATTAAAAAAAATATCTGATCATCCTCCATAACGCGGTTGCTATTTACATCTTATACCGTCTGTAAACTCTTGCGTTACCAAGGCAATGACTGACACATTTGTATTTCATTCTAAAGAGCTCTGTTATCTGCCCCACAGTGGAAAATGAAACCATATCTGTACCGGTTGGGCCAGATCGGCACGGAATGGAACAGTTGAGCAATAAGAATGGTTCAGCCCAATGGTGGAAAAGCGGCTTATTATTAACTTGTGATTACTTCATTTAAATTTAAATTTTAAATTTAAATTTTCTGCATATCATATGAATAATTTTAAATTGACAACACAACTGACAGCTCAATCGTATTCGATTACTGCAAAAACTGACCCAGTTCTCTCAGCTCTGAGCGTTTTCTTTTTTCTGACTGTGACATCATCCTATTATTTTCAGTTAACTCTCTCTCTCTCTCTCTGTGTGCATGTTTGTAAAATTACAGCAATTTTGCTTCTGTCTGGTCAGCTAATGTGACCTGAAATGACATTAATCAGGGCCTCTGTGAGAATGCAGAGCATGTCCTGACTCCAATACTACTGTACATGTCAAAATGAAATAAGATATGAAACAGATATAGAACAGGCTACAGAATCAAAAGGGAAATCAGAAGTTCCTTTCAGCCTTAAACATCCTTGTCTGGTTATAATCTAATCTTTTCAGCATTTCCTTCTGCAAAAAAGCAGTATATAATATCAGAACCTTTACAACACTAAAATAAACATCAGCACAAGGGTTGGCAGAACGGCGCAAGAAGTGTGATGTTTACCAAGTTCTTTGAGTGTGTGATTTTACAACTACAAACCTATAATGTGGTTAAGCAGAAGGGCATCTATATGTTTCTAATTTGATTTTAAAGCTCATTATCCTTGCAAGATTATACTAAAAATGTTTACCAGCCATCTTTGGTGGTCCATAGGATTTATTGAAACCAAGTGCATTTGCAATCAAACTAGGATTCAAGAGGCTGAAAACTCTAATCACTACACTTTTGGGCTTATTGTGGTCTATATATGGGTAAAATACCTTTCCCATGATTTGATTACACAAATCTGGAGCCCCATATGTTACATAACAGGACATTTTTGTTGTTGAAACCCTTATTCATAAGCCAGCATGAACACACAATATGATATCTGTAAACAGAAACCTGAGCAGTCTTCAACTTATTGACTCAGGCTCCTTCTCACAGGACCACTCATCTATATTTCTGGCAAAAACAAATGATATTCTGGACCTTTGCAATGGTTCATCCAGTTCACCCCCAGATAATGCAACTGAGCAGCTTGTAGAAATGTGGTCAAGCTTTCTAAAGCTTAATGGATGTGAAAGTCAAACAGCACTAGTAAATCAGTAGAGAATCCAGCGCTCGATCTCAGTCGGCCCATTTGGAAAGGATATGCAAATACAAGGTTTCTCCAGGCCAATCAGGAACAGGAAGAGAGCACAGGGTTAGGCGGTGAGTTACGTAACAGTTGAAGCAGACAAGGGCGCTGTCTGGGGCTGCAGACGCTCTACAAACTCCAAACGACAAACAATTCACACCAGTGTTGCTGAAAGCACCTGTACTCACAATTCCTACACCATCCTTCATGTAGGAAAAACAAGTAATGAGAGCTAAAAGACAGAGTTCAGTACAAACAATTTCTATTATTTGCATCAGAACTAGACACATTTTCATAATGGAAAATCAATGAACAGACATTCACCTTGAAGTAATACAAAATCAAAATATCCACATAATAAACATTTAGGTCTTGTTGAAACATCAGCATTTGTAAATGCAAGATTCCTCACAATGGTGTGGAATTAAGGGGATATAATGTACTATCACACTGTTCATCAACATCTCAGACTGGGGGAAGTCATCAAGCCAGAGCCTGTGAGTGGGAGGTAAACACAATAGCTGGCACGCAATGCTTGTCTGTGTGGTCTATCGTTCAACAAGGTCAAGCTTTGTGCGTGACTTTTCCAATTGCTGTAAATGTTTGGAGCTGTTCTCTTGCAAATGAAACCTCATACAGATGCCTTTCATGCGGAACAGTGGGACAATACCAGCATTTTTCCACTGGAAAATATACGGAGAATATCACATGCTGTTCCTGAACAATAAATAAATAAAAATCCACCAGTTAGGCCATTCATTTTTTTTTGACCTGTGAAAGAAAAAAAAAATATATATATACAGTATATATAAATGGAGAGTATTTAATAATAATAATAATGATGATGATGATGATGATGATAAAATGAGCACCAAATCAGCATATTAGAATGATTTCTGAAGGATCATGTGACACTGAAGACTGGAGTAATGGCTCCAGTCATGATTATTGATTATTGATTTTAGAACAGAAGTTCATTCTTCGCAGCTTACGCTCATTAAGGGTGAGAAGGTGGAGTGTGTGGGAAGTCATAAATACCTGGGGACAATTATTGACAATAAATTGCATTTTGATGTGAACACAGAAGCCTTGTGTAAAAAGGAACAGAAGCACCTACACTGTCTAAGAAAATTAAGATCATTTAAGACAAGTGACCAATCCTGAGTGGCGACGTCACTTCACAGATTCGACCAACATGGTTACACAACTGTGCCGAAAATTCCGGGCCGAGAACGGTTTGTAATCATGCCTTGCTGTACCAGTCTCAAGTGGAAACACAACTGGAACCGCTCCTTACCATTCTAAGAACCGTTCGGCCCGACAGTGGAAAAGCAGCTTATTTAGAGTCAATGCTGTCCTTTTCCATGAGTTGCTGGTTTGGTAATCTTAATGTGAAACATAAAAATGCATTAAACAGAATTGTCATAAATAGTGGGAAGATTATAGAAAATTAACAAAGAAGCCTGTCAGTTTTTTTTTAATAGAAATCTGTGCTCAATCTGTGCTCCTAGACAGTGACCACTTCTTGTACCCGGAGTTCTCTATTTTGCCTTCTGGCTCTCACCATAGACTACCAAAGATGAAGAATAACTGATACAAATATGCTCCTTGTGCAGTCATATTCTTAAACACTCTTAATTTTTATAGTATATGCATTTTTTGTGTTCACTTATTTTTTATTTCTTTTTAAAATTATTGTGTGGGTTATTTGTATGTCTATTACACTGCATCCAAATTGCCTGTAAGTGATCTTAATAAAGCTTATTATAAATTGTTTCACAGTATTACTGTTTTTACTGTATTTTTGATCAAATAAATGCAGCCATGGTGAGCATCAAACTTTGATACAAATATTTACTCTCATAACAGCTCACTTGTTTAAACATTTTAACTCATAAGATAAAGCCATTTATGAGCAGTAATTGTAGCTAGCTAACATTGGTCATGCGGTGTTGGGGGAAAAACAAATAAAATACAAACAACCCATAAAATCAGAGCTATAATCATCTATTTTAGGTCTGAGTCTGCACAATAAACTGCCTAGTGTCCACCAGCAGCCACTCTTCACACTACTGTCAGAAGAGACTTCCTTTTATTGGGCAGGTTAACCCGAAGGAAAGAGCAGTAATAAAGAAGGGTGACACCTAGAAGAACACAACCCTGCCAGGATTTCCTTTGCAAATGTTTATGTGGCTACCCACTGACCAGATGAAATGACCAGATATCTCATGGCATTTGCAAAAACCATCTGAGGAGGAACGGCAAAGCTTTTGATCACAGAGCTGTTTTGCAATCACAGTCTTCTATGGACTTTATCTTGTGGATATATGCAAAATGCTTTCAAATATAGGTTGGTTTCATAACTCTTTTTCCATCATTCCAGATGGATTATATCTGTGGTAAGCAGAGATGTGGATCTTCAGCACGCCAGTGCACAAATAGATTGACACCGAATCCCAGAGAAACATACTGAGAAATGAGAAGCGACTGTACTTTTGAGAATTAAATGCCTATGAAAGCTGCAAGGATAAAGTTGATAAAACTGATTACACAAAATAATAAGTAACAGTCCCAAGCAGTTCCAACAAGCTTTGCAAAATTCCTTTCAGTACTGCTGATCTTTTGCAAGCAAATTATTCCTCAATTCCTCAGTAAGCCATAGATTACAAAATGCGTAAAATGTAAAAAAAAAAAAACAATTATTAGATTGATTATGATTATGAAACTCTCTGGATATTTCAGAGACCAACAAAACTGGGTAAAAGTTCTGTAAAAAAACATGAAAGTATGGATGGATGGATGGATCCATCTGAAAAATATCCATCCATCTATCCAAAAATATCCATCTATCCATCAATTTATCTATCCTATAATATCCATCCTAAAATATCCATCTATCTGAAAATATTCATCCATCCATCCATCCATCCGAAAAATATCCATTAATCCATTCCATCTATCCAAAAACTGATTAGCTAATTATGCAACTCTTTGGATATTTCAGAGACCAACAAAACTGTGTAGAAATTCTGTTAAAAAAAATAAATAAAAAATACACGTATCATTCCATACATCCATACATCCATCCTCCATCTATCCAAAAATATAATCTAACTGAAAAATATCCATCCATTCATCCATCCATTAGAAAAAAAAAAATATATATATATCCATCAATCCATTCCATCTATCTAAAAAAAATCCATCTATCCATCTGTCTATTTGTCTAGATCCACAGAGTTTTCTTTTATATTGACAGGCATTGTGGTACGTGCAGAACGAGAAACACCGTTATTTGTTCGTGACACACCACAATGGCCTCAAAAGGGCAAAATGTACTTGACTGGAGTGTGCCCTCTGAGCCCAGCACAAATTATGTTCATCATGCTTTTATATTTGTATTAGCAGTCATAGCGTGCCTGGTAGACACTCTAGACGTGCTGGTACAGTCACATGTCGTGACTTTATTGCATAAGCTCTGTCTGTCCATATGGAGTCAAAAGACCATGAGACTTTCATTATTTATCAACAATGTCCTGACTCTAAGCCATCCATCACGCCCTGAAGCATGGAAACACTGGGATCAAAACACATACAGATAAGAACAGGTATCTCCCAGCTATTTATAGGGTTAAAGTTCAGCATAATGAAGTAGCAGCTTAATTAGTGAGCTGGATAATTAGATATCGCAGAGGCTGTAGAATGCGGTGTATATGACCTTTGACCTTTGATAAGACAAATGTACAAAGGTACACCAGCCAGCTCTACTGCAGTACTGTTGAAAAAACCACACACAACAAATATTATAAAATATCATTCAAAAGTTTGGACGCATTACTATTTTTAATGTTTTTGAAAGAAGCATCTTTTGCTCATCAAGCCTGCATTTATTTGAGCAAAAATACAGAAAAAACAGTAATATTGTGAAATATTATTACAATTTAAAATAATGGTTTTCAATTTTGATATACTTTAAATTATAATTTATTTCTGTGATGCAAAGCTGAATTTCCTTCAGAAAATATTTCAGAAATCATTCTAATATGCTGATTTGATACTCAGTTATTAACAATGTGCTGCTTAATATATTTTTTATAATATATACTGTGTGTATATATATATATATATATATATATATATATATATATATATATTTGGAACTTGGAATAAAAAGTTAAAAAGAACAGCATTTATTCAAAATAGAAATATTTTCTAACAATATAAGTCTTTACTATCACTTTTTACCAATTTAACACATATTTTATATAACAATATAAGTATTAATTTCTTTCAAAAAAAAAAAAGAAAAAAAAAAGAAGAAGAAGGAAATAAATTACTGACCTCAAACTTTTGAACGGTAGTGTATATATAGAGTTGTGGTCAGAATTATTGGCACCCTTGGTAAATATGATCAAAGATGACTGTAAAAATAAATCTGCATTGTTTATCCTTTTGATCTTTAATTCATAAAATTAGCAAAAGTCTAACCTTTCATTGAAGGAAAAGAATTGAAAGTGGGGGGAAAATCACATTATGAAATAAATGTTTTTCTCCAAAACACATTGGCCACAATTATTGGCACCCTTTTATTCAATACTTTTTGCAAACTCCTTTTGCCAAGATAACAGCTCTGAGTCTTCTTCTATAATGCCTGATGAGTTTGAAGAACACCTGACAAGAGATCAGAGACCATTCCTTCATACAGAATCTCTCCAGATCCTTCAGATTCCAGCTCCATGTTGGTGCTTCTTCTCTTCAGTTCACTCCACTCATTTTCTTTAGGGTTCAGGTCAGGGGACTGGGATGGTCATGGCAGAAGCTTCATTTTGTGCTCAGAGACACATTTTTGTGTTGGTTTTGATGTTTGTTTTTGGATCATTGTCCTGATGGAAGATCCAACCACGGCCCATTATTGGATTTCTAGCAGAAGTGGTCAGGTTTTGATTTTTATCTGTTAGTATTTGATAGAATCCATGATGCCATGTATCTGATCAAGATGTCCAGGACCTCCGGCAGAAAAATAGGCCCACAACATTAAAGATTCAGCAGTATATTTAACCGTGGACATGGGGTACTTTTTATCCATGTGTGCACCAAATTCATCTGGTGGGTTTGCTGCCAAAAAGCTCTTTTTTTAATTTCATCTGGCCATAGAAGCCGGTCCCGTTTGAAGTTCCAGTCTTGTCTGACAACTGAATATGCTGGAGATTGTTTCTAGATGAGAGCAGAGGATTTTTCTTGAAACCCTCCCAAACAACTTGTGGGGATGTAGGTGCTGTTTGATCAATTTTTTTAGGCTTTCTGAGACTCAAGACTCAACTAATCTCTGCAATTCTCCAGCTGTGATCCTTGGAGAGTCTTTGTCCACTCAAACTTTCCTTCTCACCGTGCATTAGGACAATTTACACACAGGTCCTCTTCCAGGCAGATTTGTAACATCTTTAGTTGATTGGAACTTCTTAATTATTGCCCTGATAGTGGAAATGGGGATTTTCAATGCTTTAGCTATTTTCTTACAGCCACTTTCTATTTTGTGAAGCTCATCAATCTTTTGCTGTACATCAGAACTATATTCTTTGGTTTTTCTCATTGTGATGAATGATTAAGGGAATTTGGCCTTTATGTTTCCTCATATTTATACTTCTGTGGAACAGGAAGTCATGGCTGGATAATTTCATGTTCATGATCACCCTGGTGTGCTACAAAATGTAAATATGAATGGGAATATACTTCAGAGATATTTTACTCATAAAAAATTTTAGGGGTGCCAATAATTGTGGCCAATGTGTTTTGGAGAAAAACATTTATTTCATAATGTGATTTTCCCCCCACTTTCAATTCTTTTCCTTCAATGAAAGGTTAGACTTTTGATAATTTTATGAATTAAAGATCAAAAGGATAAACAATGCAGATTTATTTTTACAGTCATCTTTGATCATATTTACCAAGGGTGCCAATAATTTTGACCACAACTGTGTATATATATATATATATATATATATATATATATATATATATATATATATATATATATATATATATATATATATATTTTTTTTTTTTTTTTTTTTTTTTACAAAGGATTTCTATTTTAAATAATTGCTGTTCTTTTTTAAACTTTTTATTCATCAATGAATCCTGAAAAAGGTATCACGGATTATAAAAAAAATATTAAGAAGCACAACCAGCATATTATAACGATTTCAGACTGGAGTAATGGCTGATGAAAATTTATCTTTGCATCACAGAAATAAATTATATTTTTAAGTATATTAAAATAGAAAACTATTATTTTAAATTGTAATAATATTTCACAATATTACTGTTTTTTCTGTATTTTTGCTCAAATAAATGCAGGCTTGATGAGCAGAAGAGACTATTAAAAATAGTAATGCGTCCAAACTTTGGACCGGTACTATAAAAAGGGTTTATGGATAATTATAGTTTTTGCATAAAAATGTCTCGTCCACAAGCTCTAAATAAATATTGATGCGATATTGGTCAAAATAGACATAAGAAATAAGCATTCTCACACTATTGGAAAGCACAGATGTTTAACTGACAGCGGGGGATGTTTTCATTTGTTTTTCTTATCAGTTTGATAGGGCAGTGGGAACTCACCAGTCATCGTAGTTCTCCCTAAAGGTTCATGGGAGAGGTGACTCAACCAGTTATACTTTATATTTCAAATGGCCTCATTACATCTGGAGTATTGGTGTTAGCACCATGTCGCCTCGAGCTGTGCACAGAAGGAGGTGTCTCCTACTGCCTTGGTGCCCATTGTGTATTATTTCAGCTGCTAAGGACTCCACTCAAAGCGTACTACAGGTTACTATTGGATTAAGGAATTATATTTAATATTACATAACCCACATCTGTGTGGCGCGCTCCATCTTTACTTGGATTTAAAGTCTTTTAAAGTAATTTTACGGTGTTATATACAAAAGGTAAAGTAAATGCGCAAACGCTGACCATGCATTTTCCCAGGACTTGCTGAGACAGCCTACAGTTTGGTGTTAAATCCCAGGGGCCTTGTACCTCCTGTGACACACATCTGTGCTTAGCAGGAATGCCCTTTGCGGCCAGGACCTGACCCACTTCGCTCTGGGAGTGAGGCTGGGAAAAGCTCACTCACCCTGGCTGGAGATGAAGTGCAAGCAGCCTGAACTACCACTATGGCTTCACCAGCACCACTCATCGACCAGGACGTGCCTGATGAAATCTATTTTCATCATTCTCCAAGTTCAACAGATCCCCTGTCTGTTTATTTCCATACAACCAGTGTCACCATGGCAACTATGGTGTGAAGATTGCGTACCAGAGGGTGAGACAGAGAGAAGGAAATAAAAAGTCATCAGTGTTTGAGTCATACTGGCCGTCCCAGAAACCTCTTCACTATAAAAGGTTGTATGGGTGTACGGAGTGTTTACATAAAACCAAAGACAGTCACACATTTGCTGAAAAAAAAATTCTGATTCATTATTTGTATCGCTGTTTCTTAGTGAACAAAAAATAATTAAATAAATAAATAAATAAATTTATTCTAATTGGAGACTGCCACCATATATATAGATATATATATATATATATATGTGAAGTATGTATATCTACCTATATATATATATATATATATATATATATATATATATATATATATATATATATATATATACTTCTTTGTTTAGTCTAAATATAGACTGCACCAGGCTGTTAGACCACTCATAGCCTTGAGATTTTCCCTGAGTTGTTTTTTTCACCAGGCTGAGTCAGGACCTAAAGTAAGACCTTTAAATGGCCAGACCGGGACTTGGCAAGTCTACTTGTACTCATCAGAAGGGAACATCCAGTGACAGATTGTAATAATTCCCGTTGGGAAGCACAGCTCCACAACTTCTTAACATGGGCATGAACACATTATTCCCTAAGGAGTCTGGAAGAACTGAAAGTACTCATATGCTGCCAGGGCTAAAGAAATGATCCAAGGCCGTGAAGACAGCCATCTTTATGACACCATTGAAATAGGCACATTTGCTTATCAAACTGCTAGCTATTTGTTATTTGTATATCTTTCTCCCCCATGTGCTCCTCTATTATTACTGAAGACAATAGCTGTGCATTCTTGCTGAAAGAGAACGGTTGGCTATTGTCAAGAACGGCCAAAAACAGAAGTAGCTATTTCAATGGAAAATGTTGCATTTTATTTAGTCCTGTGCACCTGTGTAAAATAACAACATATTTTTTAAGGACAAAAATCCCCCAACACACACATACACACACACACACACGCGTTTGTTTTTGTGAATTGTGGGGACGTTCCATAGGCGTAATGGTTTTTATACTGTACAAACCGTATTTTCTGTCGCCCTACACCAACCCTACTCCTAAACCTACCCATCATAGGAAACTGTGCACATTTTTACTTTCTCAAAAAAACTCATTCTGTATGATTTATAAGCCTTTTAAAAAATGGGGACATGGGGTAATGTCCTCATAAGTCACCCTCTCCTTGTAATACCTATGTCATACCCATGTCATTATACAAATTTGTGTCCTGATATGTCACAAAAACACACAAAAATCTGGCTTATCTTAAGCTAAGTTTACACTGTATGATAAACAGGTTCACACTGTACGTCATGTCATTGTGTAGTACGTCGTGGAAGTTAACGTTTTTTTAGACGTAAGTCAAATGCGTATGGCTGTCGCACCGAAAACTCGTTATTTTACTTTATAAAGTTTTAAATATGGATATTTGTCTTACACAAATGCATCGATTCACTTCAGAAGGCCTATATTAACCCCCCAGAGCCATGTGAAGTACGTTTTATGATCGATGGATGCACTTTTTTGGCCTCATCCTCCATTCACTCCCATTATAAAGCTTGGAAGAGCCAGGATATTTTTTTAATATAACTAATATGATTGTGTTTGGCTATACACCTAGGATGGCTTGAGGGTGAGTAAATTATGGGGTAATTTTCATTTTTGGGTCAACTATCCCTTTAATGCGTCTTGACTGCCGTACAGCCTTACATTAAAGATAACTGAGATCCCACAGTGTGACACGGCTTACAGCGGGATCATGCTCATAGAGTTTGACCAGCAACAGTCGTAAAGGACTACTATAAATCGTACAGTATGCACCTGGCTTTAGTGAATGAAATAAATCTAATTAGTTTCCAACTTTGTAAATAAACTTTTTTCAGTGTCTGCTGCAAGTCCTGAAAAGGTGGCTGGATGCAGTATAGATCATAAACCCCACCCTCTCCATGTAATCTAATAGGACGTGAGACAAACTAAACAATCAAATTACACTTCAAATATTTATTTATTTATTTATTTTTTTTAATATGGCATTTTAGTTTTTATCATGCTGATGTAAGATGAAGTGTTCTTTTTTTTTTTTTTTTTTTAAGTTTGGTTTTAGTTAGTTATTTGATTCTGTAAAAATGGGGGTGTGACATCATGGTTGACAGCTTCTCTTTGAGATTGGAATTTTAACTTTAATTTCTACATGTCCATAACTGTTTATTTCACACGGACATAATGAGTTCTGCAGTAAACTGTAGGTGCATCATCCATCTTTTTTACAGTGTATGGTCTGTTGTCACATTCGGCCAGCACACACAAGAAGGGCATAAATGAAGTCAGATCAACTAAATAAAATGTGTTTTTGTGCCTGTTACTATCTGTAACTTTCATCAACGGGTAAGTAATTCACACCATTATTTTATGTCACTTCTTAAAGCCTATACTGCAAAAGATAATGTTGATAAATATGTTTATAGTGCATTTTTTCTGCTTAGTGCAGCACTCTCTGTGCAGCAAAATACGCTCAGCGGTGAAACTCCTTCACTCAACCACATTTGACTGCTCATGCGTGCAGTGCATGTGAACTCTGTAACCTGTTAAAATTGGCACCAAAATAAATACTGCATGCATGTGGTGTGAAACAAGCTTTAGGCAACAGTCTACTAAAGACTGATGTATGACATATGTACATTGTCATTGTAACTGTGCTATCTTAAAAACAGCCAGTGAATTTCATCTGGTTATGAAGTGTGAACAGACATATCAGGTTCATTTTTTGCAGATTTGCCGTAGGTATTGTCTGAGAGCTCAGGTTGCTGTCTCTTTCTGACAGATAAGAACAACAAGTCAATGGTAATGACTAGAAAAAAATACTGTTTTGCAAAGTACAATACGACAAAGCGGCAGACAAGACAGTGGCGTCAGTGATCTGCAATCTAGTGCAATGAAAACAAAAGAATACATACAAATTCACAGGACATGGAACACTTACAATAAGAACTCAAACACAGGTACAGTACATGGATGTCACGCACAGACACACAGTAGATGTTATACAGCGCGTCCAATAACCACATTTATAAACCTTATATTCTGTCTGCTAATGTCTTGTTTATAGGAATTGGTTATTTTATCTTATAGGTGACTCATTTGAGCACTTTCATTGTGGTTCTCCAGAAAAAGGGTGGAGACCTTATGCTGGAATGAATAAAAAATCCTTAAAGAAGCAATTTCCCTTGAATGTATATTCACCTTCTCAAGCATAGTCATATTTCAGTCTGCTTGGTTTATCTACTGCATCGTCTGTATAGGTCAACCATGTGTGGTTTTTAAGGGAGGATGATGGGAGTGATCAACCAGACATGGGAACATTTACTTCTCACACTCAAAAATGTCCTACATGTCTACTATTTGTCACAGTTAGACAGTTTTTAAAAGCATGTGCAAGGCAACACAATGCACCTAGAATAATAAAACTATTCTGCATTTCCTTTTAGCACAAAACTAAATTGCACTCAAAGCTGCTATTAGTGAAGTTAGCTTTTTTTTTTATCCACTTAGCGACTGCAAGAAAGACAAGACATCCTTTGTGAAAAAGAAGTAAGCTTAACTGTATTAAATGTACACTTACAGGGTAGGCCTACTTCAAATCTTAAAAGTATATATTTAACAAAACTGTACTTACAGATAGTATATTGATAATGAAATAAAAGGCCACTGTAGTGAACTTAAAGAGAGTGCACTTTCAGGACTATGTTTCTTAACACTCTTAAAAAAGAAAATAGAAATATGAAATTACATATAAAGATGTACTTAAGTGGGTCACTTTAAAGTTCAGCTAACTGCATTTAATATCAATTTAAACTACAATATATTTTCATTTAATTGCAATTAACATGCAATTAAGTGTCTAAAAACATTCAGTTAAGCACTTAAATATATTCTTTTAACAAATATAGTAATTGCTGTATTAAAGGTGCAATATGTAAGATTTTTGCAGTAAAATATCCAAAAACCACTAGACCAGGAACCAAGGCTCCGGGACATGTGAGGAGTCACCTGTCAATTGCGTCATACCCGCGTTACCCTCGGTTTCCGGTAGAAACCATGTATTTTGTAGAAACCATGGAAACACCAAAGACGCTTTAATATATTATATGTTTTAATAGACAAGGGAACAACTGTTTGGTTACGTTTATAGACAGAAAACTAATTATTGTTATATAGCTCAACACGTTTAGTCTTATTGTTTAAATCTAATTTTCTTGATTTTTTTTTTTTTTGTGCGTACCATGCTTTACCATGCCTCAGAGAAAAACACTATTTTGTGAAGTAGCTAACATAGCATAATCAGATGCAGCTTTATTTTTAGTAACAGTAATACAGAATTTTCTCCATCATACAATACGTTTTAAAATTAATTGCATGCCATTAATCAACACAAGCCATCCAGCATTTCATATGATATTCTAAAATCGATCTATCTTACTGCAGTGTGCAACAGTGTCGCACACCAGCCGCCGAGCAAATGCACAGAGTAACGTTATAACATTTTCAACACTCTCAAATGTATCTAATATGATAAACAGAGCTGCGTTACCTCATACTCATGACCAGAAAAGCAGAAGCAGCGCCGGCGACTGTGACATAATAAAAGTTCCGCTGCTCGTGAGGTGTGTGTTGTGCCTCGTTTAGCTCCCACAACACTCGGTCCTGCTCTGCTTTATACTACAGTAATGTTAATAATCGCATCCATGAGCATGATTTCTTCCTGAGTCCTATTCCGATTGTTTCCACCGGCTGTGAGGTGAAGACCACATGTCCCAAGATTCCGCGCTCAAACTTGCCGTCATCAAGCTACGCCTTTGTTTTGAATAGGTCTCCAGTGACCTCCAGCGGACAGAAATCTTACATATTGCATCTTTAACTCTTTTTTAAAAGTATGTTAAAGAGATGTCCGCAAGGATCTTCACACGGGATGTCTGCAAAGCCAAAATAATCAAAATGGCTGACAGGCCTCAAAGTATTCTGACAGGCTAAATAATATTTGTTATTATTGTTTACACAGCCCAGAGTTCACAGACAGTGCAAATATCTCTGAACATCTTCAAGAGATATCTGTCAGGAATAGAGCTGTCAAAAGTATCAATTTCGGTATTCAAATTTTAAAAATGTGACGCTGTTGAGCGGATTCATAAACACCTCTGATTAGCCATTGTGTTCACGCGCTCATCAGATATGTCTGCGATTGGCTACAATGATCAACGCACAGCAGAGTTTGAAAGCACACGGAAGTGTTTGAATTTGAAAGCGTTTTGAAAGTGGGAGCATTTGATAGCAGGCGTCTATCAGTGGACTGGTCCAAAATAGACGCTTGCTTTCAAACGCTCACGTGTGAATCTGTGTGAGCGCTCGGTGAAGAGCTTCATTGATGACTATTTACAACGTTTTTACAGCGTTGATCATTGAAGCCAATCACAGGTGTCTACGAATCCACTCAACAGCGCTCAAAGCTTCACATTTTTAAAATTTCAGTACTGATTAAGTTGGTACTTTTGACAACTCTAATCAGGAAATAGGGACTTTTCCTGATAGCTATTTCTTAAAAAACAGTTAAAAAAAAATACATGGGACATGTGATTAATTGTATCAGGGCAACAGATACACTACAGAAAATCCTCTAGCGTATGGCTGTGCACTCCAAGCCGGAAGTCTTATCTAATGCTAATTGATATCTGTGTCACAGGAGGCTTGTTCTTCCCGAGCGAGAGTAGGAAATGCAGCTACACATAGACACTCAAACACATGTGCGAGCTGTTTAGAGCAAATAGAGTTTGACATGTTCACCCACCTGTGTAAGTGCCATGTTAAAGGTCTTGAAACAGACAATTTAAACCAGTGACTGCATGTAGAATGGCAGGCGTATACCGTACACACAATACAGTCAAATTAAAGACAGAAGTGCTACTTTTTGCATCAAGAAAAAGTTATATTACCATGATAATAATTAATACGAGAATGAACCTGTTTGTACATTTGACAGATTTCAGCATGATTTCATCATGTAGATTGTCTTCATTTTTAATCAAAGCGTGGTTGTCTGTAGTAATTTTGAGTCACAACACGGAGAATGAGATGCTGATGTGTTACCAGGCAACCGACAACAACACTGATCTATGTTGCATACACACAATGGTGTAGTGTACTGTACGCCCAGGCAACCGGTTGTGTGATGAAACAATACTGTCTCCTTGTATGAAGATCTTCCTGTTTTTTTGTTTGTTTGTTTTTTTGGCCAGCTGACTTTAGAGGAATTGAGCTCTTCATTATAACATGACAGAATAAATTTACAACAATGTGATTGTTGCAAAAAAAATGATTGTTTAGTGGTTTTGAAATTCCCCTAAAAAGCAGGGCAAACACGATAGGGTAAAGAAGAATAATTGTGTGGGTATTTAAGTTGTATTGAATTAAGTTGTAATGAATTGATAATAGCAAAAATGATTTTTGAGCAGCAAATCAGCATTTTAGAATGATTTCTGAGGGATCATGTGAGACTTAAGACATGGAGTAATGATGCTGAAAATTCAGCTTTGCCATCACAGAAATTAAAATTTAAGTTAAATTGTAATTGTAATGATTTTTAACAATATTACTGTTTTTATTGTATTTATCAAATAAATGCAGCATTGATGATCATAAGAGACTTCTTTCAAAAATACTGTATATTTTATTGTGCTTCTAAATCTCATGGAAACAACTCCAATAATCCCAAACCCTGCCCAACTTAGAGTGAATTCATTATTTCAGTTGTTTATTATTATTATTATTATTATTATTTTTTTTTTTTTTTTTGAGTCTTTAATCTTATGCAAACTTCTGTTCTCACAGCTGCTAACCTTTAACATCTTGACCACATTATAACCATTATAAATCTATGCAAAATTAAATTCACTGTTTGAAGTGAAGTGTGCATTAAAAATCCTTTGAACAGCTTTTTTTTTTATTTGATTTGATCCTTTAATATTAGCAAAGGCAGAGTTTAAAGGGATAGTTCACCCAAAAATGAAAATTTGATGTTTATTTGCTTACCCCCAGGGCATCTAAGATGTACACTACCAGTCAAACGTTTGGAAACATTACTATTTTTAATGTTTTTGAACGAAGTCTCTTATGCTCATTAAGGCTGCATTTATTTCATAATAAATACAGAAAAAACAATAATATTGTGAAATATTATTACAATTTAAAATGATGGTTTTCTATTTTAATATACTTTAAAATATAATTTATTTCTGTGATGCAAAGCTGAATCGTCAGCATCATTACTCCAGTCTTCAGTGTCACATGATCCTTCAGCAATCATTCTAATATGCTGATTTATTATCAATGTTGGAAACAGTTGTGCTGCTTAATATTATTTTATAACTTGTGATACTTTTTCAGGATTCTTTGATGAATAAAAAGTTAAAAAATATCAGCATTTATTTAAAATAGAAATCTTTTGTAACAATATAAACTACCGTTCAAAAGTTTGGGGTCAGTCATTTTTTTTCTTTCTTTCTTTTTTTTTTTTTTTTTTAAAGAAATTAATACTTTTATTCAGCACGGATGTGTTAAATTAATAAAAAGTGATAGTAAAGATTTATATTGTTAGAAAAGATTTATATTTTGAATAAATGCTGTTCTTTTTAACCTTTTATTCATCAGTGAATCCTGAAAAAAGTATCACAAGTTTCAAAAAAATATTAAGCAACACAACTGTTTTCAACATTGATAATAACTGAGTATCAAATCATCATATTAGAATGATTTCTGAAGGATCATGTGACACTGAAGACTGGAGTAATGATCCTGACAATTCAGCTTTGCGTCACAGAAATAAATTTTATTTTAAAGTATATCAAAATAGAAAACCATAATTTTAAATTGTAATAATATTTCACAATATTATTGTTTTTTCTGTATTTATTATGAAATAAATGCAGCCCTAATGAGCATAAGAGACTTCGTTCAGAAACATTAAAAATTATTTTTTAACTTCAACCGTTGCAGTCTGTCAGTCTTATAATGCATGCCAATGGTAACAAAATCTATGAGAGTAAAAAAAGCATGCACAGACAAATCCAAATTAAACCCTGCGGCTCATGATGTCCTAAGACACGAAACGATCGGTTTGTGTGAGAAATCGAACAGTATTTATATAATTTTTTTCCTCTAATACACCACTATGTCCAACTGCCTTGAGCAAGCGCGCGCACGGCATCCGGTGCGTTGGCACGTTTCATTTCGTTCTGTTGAAAAACGGAAATGGACACGGTTACACATTGTCACGGTAGCTATGTAACATTAACAAGGCTGCAAACTGCAAATAAACAGTGAGGATACATTATCATGTCCTTGAAAGGGCAAAGTCATCCATTTGTCAACCGAGAGAGACACGACAACGAGAGTAAACACGTCAGCTTCGGTTTGTGGACTTCATGTGTGAGAGCAGAGATTAACCATTAATCAAAGGAGCCTGGAAGAGCTCATGCCAGCTCCTGTTATTCCTGTCTCTTGAGCTCAGAGCGTACAGATACACCTCAGGTAAAGAGGACACTGTTTTCAAAGAGTGTATGCATTAACATGATCACACACCATGTGAGGCAATGCAACAATATCACCTGGCAGAATTCCTGGAGTAATTAATGATCAAGATTTAGCACTTCCAGTGTAAACAATTTGGGGTCAAACTGTTCTGCAAAGCAACATGACTGGATTTTTTAACCACATAAAACATGACTGTAATGTGACAGAACAGTGAATACCACACATCATGTGACTGTGAGGAAATATTAACCATTTACAGGAAAACAGGGTACTTTCCTAAAAGAGAAAGCGTTAATCGACACAATGTCTCTTTCAGTTTGTGGATGCTGCGGAAACACACACAAACAATTCTGACTTTAAAACACAAAAGGAGAATTTTTGGACAAAATATCTTTGAGTTTATATACATGTTATGTAAATGTGCAGTTCAGTATTATTAAAAGATAATAACACTATTACTAATTCTACTACTACTAATAATATACAATGCACTAAGAAATGATGAGCTGCTGGGTTCATAAATATTAATCAAGCTCTCAGCGTTTGCCGGAAATGATTTGCTGAAATCAAAACAGAGATGGTAATAGATGAGCACTAGCCAATGAGATTGAGATCTGTATGTTTTTAATTGGTAATAATTCCAAATGAGCTCCGTTATTTTGAAAGGAAAATACAACAAAGAATATTGTTATACGTAGCGCATCGATTCTGTGTGGTAAGTAACTCCCGCTCTCTCTCTCTCTCTCTTTGCGCATGTGTGAGAAACAGCGTTCTCAGCAAAGCGACGGTAAATCGTGCGCCTTCACTCTAGAGTTTGCGGTACGTCAAATACAGGTACGCTGCGCATCCATTGAGCTGAATTGAAATAGTACAGATCACTTAACGGAGAGCAAAACTCTCAAACGCTCAGTCAGCGTCGAGCGAGTGAAAATATATCTATGTTAAACTTATACTTGGCCTCTAGACATTATTTAGTCGCCCAGAATGAAGATTTACTCGCATTGTAGAGGATTGCAATGAAAGTGAATGGTGACCAGGAGCTGACAAACTCTAAAAAGGACGAAAAAAGCACTATAAACACATCATTAAAGTCGTCCAAATCACAAAAGGACTTGCTATAGTCACCATTCACTGTCATAGTGTGGAAAAGAGCAGCTTGGACAGTTTTAAATTGCTCTTTTTGTGTTCTACGAAACAAACTGATGGTGAGTAAATGATGTCAGAGTTTGCACTTGGTCATTTCTGGTAAAAAGGCTCACCAAACACAAAGCAAGGTTTGATTTAAGACTATAGTTAACCACACAGATGTTTCTAATGTCAGTATAATATAGTCCAGAGGATGCATTGGATAAACAAGACCATGATTTCTAAACTCAGAGTTTTTTCATACACTAATTTCTTTCTATATACAGTCCATGATGTGGGTGGACAACACTAACAACATTGGCTATAAACATCCTAACGAATGTCGACATGTGGCGTCACTGCATTACGTAGCTCACAACAGATTGTGTAAGATAAGCTGTCTACAATTAGTCTGCCATAAGCCAACGCCGCCCATCCCCCACCAACTCCACACACCCCCTGATGAGACATTAAAGTGTTTATGGGCATACAAGGACCTGAGATCTGAAAAGCACACTGACCATGGGTGGAAAAGTCTCACTTAGCCCAGGAAGAACATCAATAAAATGCCTTTATTATACTAAAACTAACAACAGAAATCAGTTAAAACAAGTTCAAATTCTGTGTAAGATTTCAAAGTCTGTTTTTTTTTTTTAAAGCGGCAGGAATTCAGGTCAGCGTTCAATGCATCTCGACAGGGTCGACTGACATGAATAAGAGTTTCCTACATGGCGCGATTATGTTAGTTGATTTTTTTTCTTTCTTTGTAATCTCTGTAGGCAAGGGGATGGTTTCCATAGTAATACAAAGTCACTGTAAACACAGACAGGGAAGTGAAGCAGGAAGTGGCTGGCCCTGATGACGCAGACGTGGTCTTTCGAGAGGAGGGACATGCAAATTTGACACGTTTTTGCCATGTGCTTTGAAAAGCTGCATGTAAATTTTGCAAGTGCACAACACAACAAAATGAGGGATGGCACTATTCTAATGCATTTTAGGATATAAAGCTATTACTAAAAATCTTACTCATTAACTATGAACATAACTTTAATAAGTGCACTTAAAATGGTATTTCTCATTTATCAAAAGGACATGCCTTTCGTGTGTTTCAAATAGGCCACTCCACCCTCAACCCAGTTTCCTCTGTCAAAACCACAGCAAAACTGAGTCTTAGGGAGAGAAAAAACAGTTTTGCATCAGCCGTTACTCTCGCAGTCATTGGCTGCTATAGCAACACGAGTCACAAAAATCGGCAAAGATTACTGGCTGCCCAAGATGTCATCCCACCACTCCCCACACCCACATTACCACAACCAAAAGTAAAACATTATGTCATACTTCTGCATGAGATATTTTAGATGTTATTGCCTGATTTTTTTTTCAGTGGGATGCTGGTACAGCAAATTCATTCATTTTTCACTCACAATGTCCCATTTGAATGGCCTTCCTGGGCAGGGCTCCCAGAGAATCCGGCTAAATAAACAGGTGAGGCGTATGATTTCTAAATTTGGTCAATCTTTAAACCTATTTTGCACTTCTACCCATGAGTCACTTTCCTACATTTCCTCCAAGTTAATGGTCCTTAAATTTAGAGAAAGGGCTACGTAATCAAAAATGCTCGTCAACAAGGAGCGCTGCTTGTTTTTCAGCAGGAACTATTTATATCTTTCTTAAATATATATTTACTATTTTTAAATTTTATAATAATAATAATAATAAATCATAATATGCAATATTTAGTCTTTGTTTCAAAACACCAATTTACAATAATAATAAAAATAATAATATATTTATTTTTATTATTATTAGGGTAAATGAAGCATTTATAAAAAGACCACACTGTAATAATAATAATAATAATAATACAAATCTAAATTTTAAATAAAACATATTATTGACGTATATTTTTTACAAGAAAACACAATTTAAGTTTTTCAACTTAAAAATGTACTGTTTTATTCAATGCGTTACTTATTATTATTATTATTATTATTCAATGCATTATTATTATTATTATGGTAAATTAAGCATTTAAAAAAAGACCAGACACACTGAAAAAAAAAAAATAAATAAATAAAATTCTAAAATGAAAATAAAATTCTAAATTTATAATTTTTTTCATCTCAAGAGTCTTGGAGGGAGGACAGTATATGAACTATACCAACAGAATAATCATAGATGCTTTTTACACGTGGTGTATATAGTTCATATGCTATATAGTTCATATACTGTGCTCCCTCCAAGACTCTTCACAGTTACAAAACAGTTGAAAACCAGTTGTATCTGGTTCTTCCCTGTTCCCTCTTGTACTCACAGGGGAAACCGAAATCAGCAAATCAAGTTGAGATGAGTCAGAGCTCTGCTACCAAGGCCTTTGTTTCCAAATGAGAAAAACATACATACTGAAGAACTCCGCGCAGCCTGTTTTTGTAGACAGGGAACCCCTCATTATATGTGGAAAGGGCCACGTCATGTCTTTTGCTTCTGGCTGTTGCCTGGCCCTCATCCTTCAAGATTTTTCAAGGACCTTAAAACAAACAGAAAAAACATAACCTCTGTAAAATTTTCCATGAGATGCAGCTTAACATAAAAATAGCACAAGCTATGATTAGACAAGTACATTTATACTTATCAAACCTTTTTTTCAATAAAAGCTGTATTAAAAAACAAACAAACAAACAAACAAAAAAAAAAAAAAACGCTGCACATTGAAACGGAGTTGTAAACTGCAAGAAAATGTAATTGTTGGTTTAGATAATCTTTTTTAAACATCAAACCTCAAAATATATAAAAAAATAAAATTTCATCTCAATTTCTTAGTTTTCATTAACAGCGTTTGGCAATCCCTTAACCAGGAAGTGTTGTTTTTAAAGGGGTTTATAGTATAATGCAAAAGGTATTTAGTCTGGTTTTCAGTCACAAAGATAAATGTTGTCATTGGCATCACGCTTGGCAGTGCTACAAACTTGAATGTGGACTCTGCATATTTGATTAGGGAAAATGTCATAGTCAGCAAAATAAAGCTGTTAGTGAAACAATTTGTGGCACAATGGACACTATAAAGTTGTTGATGGGAAATATCCAAGCTATGACATATTCAGTCTCTTAAAAGAAACAATGAAAAGCTGTTTTGGGTCACAAGTTTGAAATTCAGTTGCCAACTGACCATGGAACGTTCTTAAGAACTTCCGCCATAATATAAGCCAGCTGGCAAACTTCCGGCGAAACGTCACTTGTTGATAGTGCTGGGCGGTTTGACCAAAAATCTCTATCACGTTTTTTTTTAAGATTCTGGCGGTTTCACGGTATGCCACGTTTTTTTGCACTAGACCTTTATTTTGGCATATTCTACTGTCAGGAGTACAGGGAATATATTATATAAACATTGTAAGGACAATTAAAATTTAATTGTAATCAAATCAGTTCATAAAGCTAACAATTTAGTTTAAAATGTAATCAAATTATTTAATTAAATTAATAATATTAATAAGTAGGCTACATTTTTACTGTGCAATTTCTGTCATTTCAATGACGATCTTTGAGAACGGTGTTTATTATTATTATTATTTATTATTATTATTATCTCTATTAATTAAAGTATACTCGATTGTACAATAGTATATTTCTTTTATTTCAAGTTATACTGAACTTTTATTTTGACAGGGTCGTGAAGACCTTTGACTTCCTGTGTATATGATATGACAAATGTCGATAGTTTTATCAAATTAAACAGTGAAATGTTCATAAAGTGACCCTAAGAGCAGCTCAGCAGATGAAGTTCATGTGTATAGTGAGTGAGACAGCAGACACTGAAATCATCGCGAGCGTCACGCGTGCTTCAGTATGTGTAGTAGTAGACGAAAATGCTGCGCTCATTCATAGACTTCAGATTTCAATAGCAGTCTTTTTTAGCTTTAATATTTACAGACACTAGTCCGTATCGATATCTGATTCATTGTACAGCCCGACTTTTGATTTATTCATCCAAAAATTGCCAAATTCTGTGACGTTCTGCTCTATACAGTAAGTTCTATTTGTGACTGGATTCCGTGATTTCATCCGTGTTTTCTGCATCGCGGAAATCATATGGATCTACATGGTATTTGCAGTATTAAAGAGAGATCGTTTTGTGAATAATTTATTGTTGTGTTATAAAGTTGTTTCCATTAGTGTAAGAAGGGTGTGCAGTTAATAGAAGTCCGCTCTCTATACGCTCTACATAGCGCTTCATGGCCATTGAATAGAGACAGCAGCTGTTTCAGCTACACACCGGTATGGCGGTTTTTGAAAAATACATATCGGTCTCGAAATTGAAACCGGTATACCATATAAACCGGTATACTGCCCAGCACTACTTGTTGGTATCTTCAATGTCCTGAGGTAGCTTTAACAGCATCAATAGTGTACTTAGTTTATAGCCATAATATAGTCACTTAAATAGTCAAGCCTAGCATTAATTTAGTTATTCAAATGTAAGACTTGTTCCTCCCTGGCAAAATTCAATCCGACCATCAGTTTTCACACTTTTGTGTGAAAAAAACATCAACACACTATAAATTTAAAGATTTATTGTGCACTTTAGTTAGATTTAATGAATAAAATATTTTGAAGCCAATCACAGACTTATCCGATGAGCATGTCAACACAATGGCCAATCAGAGGTGTATCTGCTCAACAACGCTAAAGCATCACATTTTTAAAATTTCAGTACCGACTAGGTACTGAAGTCGGTTCTTTTGACAACCCTACTAAAAAGTCAACCATTGATGGTTTTGTGTCGATGTACAACGAGTACAGAATGACAGCTACTTCATTACAGTTCACCGGAAATGGCCAAGCTGGCTCAACGAAAACCAGGAAGTAACCGTGCATATGGTCCTTTTAGTGCTTAATCCTGTTCAGTACGCACACATAATTCGGTAATTTACGGGAGTAAAAAAAACTCATTCTACATCCAAATTAACTTCAGAAAAAAACATGCAGGTAGTGACTATGCAGTGTATATGAAACGGATCTGAACAGCTATTCAAAACTGTGAATAAAAGCCTAAATTCAATCTGTTCACCATATAAAGCGATCATGTCTCTTCAGAAAATTTGGACTAAACCGCTCAATTCATACGGATTAGTTTTCCGATCTCTTTATGAACTTTTTGAAGCGTCAAAGTTTCAGTTTCAGTCTATGGAGGGACAGAAAGCTCTCAAATTTCATCAAAAAGATCTTCATTTGTGTTCTGAAGATGAGCAAAAGTCTTACGGGTGTGGAACGACACGAGGGAGAGTAATTAATGACAGAATCATAATTTTTGGGTGAACTAACCCTTTAAATGCGGTTGTCACTCCTGAAACTTTTCGGTGTGTACGTGGCCTATGAGTAGTTCACCACAAGCTGCTGACCCTGACTGTGACCTGTAGTTTCACACCAACCTCTCCAATTCAGACACTAATTCAGAGGATAACAGGAGATTACTGTTATACAGTAAGCCAATTAAGGACCTCAATGAAAACCATTGGATCTTAGGGTCAGTGTGGTTTTATTTAGAAGCTCAGTAGCTAGAGGTTAGACAACTAACATCTTGCAGACATATTAACCTTTCAGAGGCGTTTACGTTCTGATCTGTTGCACCAGCCTATTTTCAGACATCTGGTTTCCGAGATTTTTCCTGTGTAAACATACTGCTAGTCGAATGGTGCTCCATGACCTACATCTCCTATGGAACTGGCATCAAGCTGGACGCACCCAGTCCTTGATGAATGAACACTTTTACCTCCTTCAAATTAGGCTCTTCAGAACTGCAATACAGCTTCGGCTAAAATTAGAGCAGTAAATGAAAACACACAGGGGGCGTTGATCCTCCTGCCAGAGTATTTTCATCTGGGTTCACATGTGCTTTTGATTATATTACTGGGGATGAAGGGAATGGATCAGTAAAAGCGCAAACAACAAAATATTTTCTTCAGGTTTACAGGAAGTACACAAATATCCAGGAAAAAATGACTCAAAGATTGGGTCACACCAAAGGAGAGTTAGATCATTAACTCAATAGCATCCTGAAGTCTGTAACCTCCAGACACACATTTAACCAGTGAAAACCCCAGTTTGTAGACTGATAACATTTTAACTTAAATCGCTCTCAGGCTCTTTAATTTAAACACATTAGGAAGTAACGGAAAGTACACCGAGACAACAAATTACACCAATAAATTAGGACATAAAAACAGTCCATGAAAACAGTGTATGTTATGAATTATTCTAAATATGTTCCATTCAGCCTGAGCTGCCAGTTATTTCTTAGACTGCCTTGAAGCTTAGTTTCTCTATAGGCTTATATGGAAAAAGCCTGTGATCGCCTGTGCTATTAGGAAAAATGTGTTTATGGAGAGCATGGTGATTAAATATAAAATTCACTGTTTTGGTTATTTGGGATACAAATGGAAGGACAGGGAAGCTTGCTTGGCAATAAGTGAAGAACAGACTTTGCTTTTTGGCTTGGAGAAGGCCAAAAACTTGGCAAAAAGAAATGAACCACTTCAGTTTTCTTTGGCTAGCCTTGACGCCAGATGCAAGTTCGAAGTACGGTCATTGGCACACGCCTGTGCTGAGAAAATTTGCTAATTACTATACTGTCTTTTTCACTTTGTTGTGTGAAGCTGTGTGTCATGCACATTAAGCAACAATCACAAGCCTGGGACTTCATTTGACCAATACTGAACATTCCTTGAAGATTATGTCGCTTATTAAACTATTGTTTATCCAGATTAGGTTTAAACACTGACTGCAGTGCAAATCTGGTGACGCAAAAAGGCCCGCCTTATACCTATAGTACTAACTTGAAAATATTTAATAAATTACCACCATACTTCGTTTTGAAATGTAAGGAAGTAAATAAAAGCTAAAAGGTTTACCAGATGGTCAGAAATATGCTGGGGTCATGCTCTTAAATCTTATTAATTATAAAGTAATTACAATTATAAAAGTGCCCTAAAGCAGGGGTTTCCAGAGTCAGTCCTGGAAGGCAACTGTCCTGCAGAATTTAGCTCCAACTTGCCTCAACACACCTGCATTGAAGTTTCTAGTATGCCTAGTGAGATCTTGATTAGCTGGTTCAGGTATGTTTAACTGGAGCTAAACTTTGCAGGACAGTGGCCCTGGGAGTATTACTGGACACCCCTGCCCTAAATAAATAAATAAATAAATAAACAGGACGTATATACTAATATGGTGGAAATATAGAGCAAAAGTTAGTCATTGCTCAGTGAGGGATTGAAAATCCTTAACACAAAGGAGTCAACTTGAAGTTCATTTTAATATTTTTAACCAATTTTTTTTTTTTTTTTTAATTTTGGCATTACCATATATTTTGAAAATTTAGCAGAGTGGAATGTTTCAGTGTGAGACAAACCAAACAATACCACAAAATATTACAAAATTCATCAAATCCATTGTTAATGATTACTAATGTTTATGCTGTTTGGCAACTAAAAAGATGTCACTTCCTGGTGAATGATGTCATTATTACCTTAATCATATTATCACTATTATTGTTTGCCCACCAAAATGATGCAACTTCCTGATAAACAATGTCATTAAGTACATGGCTTTTGTTAGTTAAAAGGATATTACAAAAGACTGCTAGTAATGGATATTGAAGAGGAATATATACACTACCAGTCAAAAGTTTGGACACTGTAAGATTTTTAATGTTTTTAAAAGAAATTTCATCTGCTCACCAAGGCTGCATTTATTTAATTAAAAATACAGTAAAAACAGTAATATTGTGAAATATTATTACAATTTAAAATAACTGTTTTCTGTTTGAATATATTTTATAAAGTAATTTATTTCTGTGATGGCAAAGCTGAATTTTCAGCATCATTACTCCAGTCTTCAGTGTCACATGATCCTTCAGAAATCATTCTAATATGATGATTTGCTGCTCAAGAAACATTTATGATTATTATCAGTGTTGAAAACAGTTTTCCTTGATGAATAGAAAGTTCAAAAGAACAGCATTAATCTGAAATGCAAAGCTTTTGTAACATTATACACTACCGTTCAAAAGTTTGGGGTCGGTAAGAATTTTTATTTTTATTTTTTTGAAAAGAAATAAAAGAAATTAATACTTTTATTCAGCAAGGATGCATTAAATCGATTAAAAGTGACAGTAAAGACATTTATAATGTTACAAAAGATTATATTTCAAATAAATGCTGTTCTTTTGAACTTTCTATTCATCAAAGAATCCTTAAAAAAAATATTTTACAAATATTTACAAATATTTTGCACAATTGTACACAATAAATGTTTCTTGAGCAGTTATTTTTAATTGTAATAATATTTCACAATATTACTGTTTTTACTGTATTTTTAATTAAATAAATGCAGCCTTGGTGAACAGACAAAACTTCTTTTAAAAACATTAAAAATCTTACTGTGTCCAAACTTTTGACTGGTAGTGTATATATATATATATATATATATATATATATATATATATATTTTCATATTGACACAGATGAAATAAAAGTGAAAGCCTTCTGCCCCTATCTCCTGGCCTATTTCCTGTGGGCTGATCCCTGCATCCTGAAAGTCTGTGCTGCCCCACCCTCTCCATCCGGACTGCCGCTCCTTCACCCTTCAGCACTGCAGAGAGCAGACAATCTCACTGGCATTGGACCTGCCTCAAAGATATCAATCTTTATCTGTTCCTGATAAATATGATAGTCACTATGTGATTCCAGCTCAAAGATTTATCCTTATAGATAGGTTATTGTTGTTTTAGGTTCAGTGGGGAGAAAACCTGTGGAAAATGTGGGTCTTTTATTCACCCTCATGTCATTCCAAACCAATATGACTTGCATACAAATGGAGCTGCACGATTCTGGTTAAATTGGGAATCACTTTTTTTTTTTTTTTTTTTTTTCAAACAGAGATCACGTTTCTTCCACGGTACTGAACAGACAACTAAACAAAATAATGTAGTTTACTAGAGGTTCTGACAAAATGGTAATTGCAGCAGTCTATTTAAAATAGACTTTAAAAAACGGCTTTATTTGAAGCACCAAGTTACTTTCAAAAGGTGATTATATCAGTGTTTATATTCGAACTATAAACTTTTATCCCAGTACTTCTGTGATAATATGAATATTTGTAACAGATTTGAATGTTTCTGTGTGATTTAGTCAAAGGTTTAATAGACACAGGCGAATCGTTGTCATTGCGGAATGAGATCGCACTGGTGTTCGATTAATCGTGCAGCTCAACATACAAAGGAGCTATTTGAATTCTGTGCAAATGGCCCCTTATGATGAAAATTTTGAAGTTTCACTTTTATAAGGAAAAGAACAGTGTGAACAACCTGTAAAGCATCTCCTTTTGTGTTCAACAGAATAAATGTGATTGGAAAACATGACGATGAGTAAATGAGATTCAACTGTCCCTTTAAACCAATAAGGAGTACGATTTCGGTGGATGGGGTGTTTTCTGTCTGATCCTGATGTTTAGACTAGACTGGGCACAGAGTCTGGGAAAGGAGAATTCAAGAGAGCTGCTGGCATGTATTACATTGTCACGCAAATCAGCTAATGAGTGTCTGAAGCATCTCATTATCAAGCTCACAGCAAAGTCTAACATTGGCAGCACAGAATCAATGTAATCTAATGGGCATGATACATTGAGGATGACGTCCAAATTCCACTTTTGGTAAGATGTGGGAGTGTGTGTGGGATATTTGTCAGTTGTATGAGATCTGGTAACACATCAACAACATGTTTTCTTGATGACCAGGCATTTTCCATTACACCATCACGGAAGTGCTTACAAACATCATGATGTCGTAGAAAGCGTTATTCATCCGTTTTGATCGATCGGTGTAACAAACGGCTTGGTACAGCAATCGGGTTTTTGAAACTTGTTCTCTGGCATCATGCCTGGTCCTCTAATGGGATCCTAGACTGGGGCGGCTATGAGTGCCAACACTCGTGCTCCTGTCTTGCTCTGTCTGCTTTAAAAAAATAAGGACTGTTGAGTCATTCCATTCAAGTCACGCCACTGCAGGTGAGGCTCCATTATGTGCAGACTTAAAGCACCAAGGCACACAAACAAGCTTGCTAGCCAAAACTGAAAACTCCAGGCAAAACACCTTTGTTCACAGCTCATCAATACTCCTCAGCTTCCATTTATGGAGATCCTGAGGTGAAAGCTCACCAGACACAATGCTGACAGTATTATAAATAGCTGCCTAAGTGACATCATATATGATGAGTCATGATGAGATAACATTATCTTGCCTGATTGATGAGGTGGTCTCTATCTCTCTTTATCTGTAGCCATATCTGAGTTAAAGAAGACAACATGTGTAGTTGCTGTGCAACACCTAAGAGGTAACTAAAAACAATATAGTATATTTTGATTTTGATCTGGTGTCTACGTCTACATGTATAAGAAACAGTAGAAGATATGTATCTTCATATATATCACGTGTTTCCAAATAAAATAAGGATTTCTATTGGACTCTGAACACTTCAAAGATAACCAGGGTCATAACCTGTTGGAATTGTGCCTTACCAGATAAGTAAACAAAGATGTGCATTAATGAGCATTTTGATGTTCTCAGAATTCTGAATTCACCAAGAAATTAAAATTATTTTATTATTTACTTGTTGTTCCAAACCTATATTACTTTCTTCCATGAAAGACATAAGGAACAGTCGCTCGTTTCCAGGTACAATGCATATGGGCTGAGGCTTTAAAGCTACAAAAGGAAGCAAAAACATCATTAAAGTATCATAAAAGTGTCTATATTATGAACTATGAACTATAATCCAAGTTTTCTGACACCTTACAATAGCTTTGTGTTGAATGACCGAAATGTGGGTCTGATTCCTTACACAAATCTACTTTTATGATACATTAAATCGGCTCCCCTTAATAGGACATGGGCTCCCCTGAAAACGTGATTTGTGAAATTTTGGGGGGCCTCAAAAAATATTGAAAATGTGTTATTTTGAAGTGCAATTTCAGTTTTGTGTAATGTGATCATTGTGGATTATTATGTGTAAAATTGCAAAAATGTCATGCATGACGGCGATTTAAACCTAGTTCACTTCAATAAAGATAACTTTACATGCCATTCCTGTGATGAGCATCAAGGTGTGGGGGCATTGCGGTGCAAATTCCACTCATGTTTAGTACATGTTAACTCGAACAGCAAAGAAAGCTGACCCCAGGCCTGTGTTAAGGTAAGGCATGTTATTCGCAATTATGTGTTGTGGCTGGGTTTTTATAGCTCTGCGTGACTCACGATGTATTAGACCTAAGTGAATGGAGGAATTTTGGTATTCTTCTGTAGCCTGACGAGTAACTTTAACCGTAATTGTTGTTTCACCTATAAATTTGTGTCGATAATGTATAATAGGGTAAATCCTATATAATGCTTGCATAAAGCCCATGTTATAAAAAAGTCCACTGTATAGTTGGAAAAGACATACAAAAACAACATAACTCGATAAAACAACTGTTTGGTCACCCATGCATGCAAGTTATATTGATGGAAATATACATCAGATCATACAATGGACAAACCTCTCATGAAGTCATATACGCAATTAATTTTTTCCCAGTATTTCAATTATCCACCCACAGATTTAATGAAAAAGTTATTCTCTCCATGTTTTCAACATTGACATACTTAAGCTTATTTATTTATTTTTAAAGCTCGATTGCTTCAGTTCTCATTAATTGTGATTGCATGCAAAGAGCAACCACTGACACGCCTTCAAAATGACTCAAAATGAAAATGTTGTGATGCATTGAAGAGATAAGGGCCTATAGTAAATAGACAACTTTTTTTTCTTTGCTGCAAGTATTGATGCAATGGTAGATTCACAGATAATTGACATTCACAGCCTTAATGACATTTGACAAGTAAAACCTTTTGCAACACGTGTGAAAGTGCTCAAAATATTACACTTCAGAACATCAACGTTAACTGATGATTGACAAACTATGCTTTTGCATGTATCACCACCTGTCATATTTACTGCACAGCCTGGTGAACTTCTATTCTGGGCTACATGCCATGGATTCATTCGATATTTACCATGAATAATCTCAGGTGTTACATAACTGAAATGATACCTGAGGGCGGTTTGGGCAATTACACAGTGATCACTGTCTGCAAACCACTAATTAACTGTTAAAGTAAAATAGCAAAGAACACGACATGCAGTTTTGGATGTCATCACTTTATCCTGGAGAGACAAATATTTAACGGCATGTTATATAAAATGTAGCCTCTACACCGCAGTGTTAACCATAGATCAAACTGACTGTCTGTGAAGAGCTCCTTTGTCAGGCTTTAGGCAGGAAATCTCTTTACCAGTTTTACCTATTTGTGAGATATTTAGCAAGCAGATGTTTAAAGTGCTACCTGCAATGCCTTATACAGTTCTATACATCCTGCTACATTAGACACCTCAGCAAAAGTGTAATGTGGCCCACAGTTACATAAGAGACAAGGGCTCCTCTACTGGTGATAGTGAGCTACTGCGTTGAACTCTCCAGTGCTGGCACACATCCTATCAGTGTCAAAGCTCACATGCAGATGAGCCTCTGTTTTCTCGAAAAATCTATTTAGTGCTGCTGTACAAGGCCTCACCAGGCAAACAGCCAACATCATGCCAAAGCTGCCTGTGCTTTTAATATATGAACTGTATATAAAGGAGGTAAAGGATTTAACAATAAAAAAAAATAAAAGTATAATTTTTGAGATAAATAAATAAATAGCTAGTGAACAAGAACCATTAAAGTAAAACTTCATAAATAAATAAATACATAATGTAGTAAACAAGAATGGCAAACGTAAAATAGAAAAATAAATAAATAAACAAACAAGCAAATAAATAAATAAATAATGTTCAGCAGTTAACTAGAATCACTAAAGTATAAATAAAAAAAATAAATGTTCAGTAGTGAAACAGAATACCAATAAATGAATAAATAAATAATTATTTTCTTTTTTGAATTGTCATAAAATCATGCTGTACTCATTACAACATCTCACTACTTAAAGCAAAAAAAAATATTAATAATTTCATTACAGAGGAAACACAATGTGACACCCATCATTTCCACTTCCTGGAACAGGGCACAACCTTTACAGATGGCTAGAGTTCATTAGCCTAGATACCTTAATGCAAGTTAGCACAATAAACAACTTTTTTCCTGTCAGAGGCATATTCAACTTCTTAAGAGCAGGCTTCACCCACAGAACTAACAAAAATGCTAAAAATATCTATATTTTCGGTTAGATCAGGATTTCCCAAACAGAGATTTGCAAGAGAACTGCAGGGGGGGGGAGTTGATGAAAAGCTTCTAATTTAATAAATCTAATGTAACAAATGGGGATATATACAAACTTTAAATAGCAATATATGTCATCAAATTGCAATTATAAAATCGTTTCACTACGTGTTTCAGGGTGAAGAGCAACTGTGTTTTTTACATCTTATAATAGTGTGTTTTTGGGTTAGAGCTGGTTGAGTAGTTAGAATAATACTGTTGGTTGTTTAACAAAAATATATAATTTTGCTACTTATACCTCACACTCTCTCACCATTAAAACCTGAATGGGGGTTATCGCCCTACAATAAATTATTGAAATATTATCACCATGAAATCAAAATAGACAATTTTTTTTATGGAATATTGTAGTATTTAATATAAACGATTTATGAGTGCACATCTTTTATTTTTTTAATTCATGTGCCCTTGTATTCTTTAATCTAAATAACTTCGCCTCCCTCTCCCTCTTGCAGCGACATCTCTTCTCTTCTCTGATGATGTGTTTATTGGCTTGAGGGCGGGACAACCTGTCACTCACATGACATCACAGCAATAGCAAACCACAACAATCCAATCAATTCCTCATGGACAAAATCAAGTCCCGCACTACATTTTTTTTTGTCTTGTTCGAGAATCCATTTCACTCGCATATACAGTCAAAACCAAAATTTATTCAGACACCTTGAGCATTTCATTCATTAATACAGTTTATTCGCTATAGTTTAAAAAAAAATGGTAATAAAATATATCAAGATCTCAGAGTTAAACTGTGTCAGAAAAATTAATTCTTAATTATGTCAGATAACACTTAATCAACACATGGTCAGGTCAAAGTGTCAGAATAATTTTTTGTTTCAAATTTACTTAATTTTGGTTACAAAATTACTTTATTTTGCCACCCCCAACTATGCGTCCTAAATGAACTATAGTGTCCTGCACCCACTAGTAAAAATATACCAAAAATATCAAAAACGTATGAATAATTTTTGGTTTGACTGTATGTCACAATAGGGAAAAAAGACAAGAAAAGAAAAGAAAAAATCTCGGGGAGTACTTCAAGTAAATTTTACATCTAAGATGTTCAGCTGACAAATAAATAAATAAATTTGGGGAAAACTGGGGTTAGAGTTAAAGAAAAATAACAACAAAAACTTTTTATTTAGGAATATGATAGTATCTCTGAACAGATTTTCAATAGAAATTTAAAAATGACAAGATAAAAAGTATAATATAAATATTACAATATAAAATATGTTTTTTCTTACTCTAAACATTTTTAAATTGGAAAGTACTAGGACTTCATAATTTAGTATAACCGTATTTTGGACTGCACGCTGTACCCAGGCAGGTTTCCATGCATGTGCAGCAGTTAGGCTGGCAGGCCGCAGCGTTTCCAGAGGTGGGACGACTGCTGACAAGATTAGTGGCAACACGCTGCCACAGCAGGGAGGAGAGGGGGGCAGGAAGGAGCTTTTCCACACTGCTGACCAGACCTTATCCGCTGACGGCAGTTGCTTGTTGGGGACGGTATGGCCCTTCCTTCCCCCTCTGATGGGAAACACAGAGCACGAACGGGAAACACCCATGGGGCTAACAGGTGCACTTGAAAGCTTGTACTTGTGCCTTCGTAATACTCCCTCACATGCACACAGAATGACGAGTAGTGAGGTTTATAATGGCACAGCATGTCATCGCAGCCAAATCGCAGCAGCACCATAGAGTCTAACTGAACCCTCCCTCAGTGTGGAAGAACCCAGGCCTTAAACTTAATTGACCTTTCTGCAGGATTAAGACCCCAGGCCAGACAGCAGGACCGGTGTGTCTGGAACAAACTGTTCATCCATTCACAATCCCCTTTGACAGCGTCCCACTCGGGTCTCCACTCCTCTGATGGGAAAATTTACAAAACAAGCGCTTAGTTCAGGAAAGCAGCAGGTAACGGGGCACGATGTACCAGCTCTCACGTTGAGTGGCGTGGGCCCGCACATGAGCGATGCATGTGGAAAATCGACGTTATCTTTCCAGGAAGGAACTATTCTAAATATACAACAGTTCAATAACAACTCCTGCAAAATAACTTTAATTATATAACTATAACTAAATAACTTTGTTACATTTATGTGCCCATTCTAAAGACGTTGAGGGCAAACTCACATTTTGAGCACAGAATCTGCATTGTAATTACTATACACAAACTAGGCCTTAAATGAAATAGTGCTATACCATGAGTATGTAAATAGTCGTTGCTTTAAGTACAAACATGTATCTTGTTTATGTACTGTAAATTAGGCTTGTTATAATTGTGCCATATTCGCTCAACTCAGTATTATTTGCATGTCACTATTACTGCCATCGGAAAGCAGTCTGTAAATGTAATTTCATCTAAAAAAAAAAGATGTTTATTAGCATTTTCTATTGATTGTGATAGCAATTATTTATCAAACGACTGTCAAATAAGAAAGAAGGTTAAAGTCGCAATGAAACGTAAGTAGACATACAAGAATTATAAAAAAGAAAAAAATGTGTGGCGGGGTATTGGTTCTGATATTGGTTGTTGATTGGATTTTGAGAAGTAGCCGTTGCACTCAAAAATAAATGCGAGCTTGCAATCGTTTGTGGAGGGGCGGGGTTTAAAAGAACTAAATGATTGGAGAAGTTCAGCATACATCAAGAAGTCTGTCATTTTAAATGGAATGTTGGGTTTTTACATTTTGATTAAAAAAGGTTATTTTTTAACAAACATGTTTAAACTGTTCACAATAAGATCTATAACATGCATTTACAAAATAGATAGGGATAATTTTTCATTCCATGCCAACTTTAAATGTGACCATATATCATATATATATATATATATACACACACACATACACACACACACACACACACACACATAGATATATATATATATATATTCGTATTGATTTTTAAGAAAAGGGAAAATGTTGAAATATCTACTTTATTTCTAATATCTAATCTGCAAAAGGCCTTAAAGGTGACCTATTATGCCCCTTTTTACAAGATGTAATATAATTCTCAGGTGTTCCCAGAATGTGTCTGTGAAGTTCAGCTCAAAAAAAACCCATGGATTTTTTTTTGGGTGGGAGAAAAAAAGCGCTGATTTGGTGTGAGTACCTTTAAATGCAAATGAGCTCATGCTCCCCCGCCCCCAAGCTTGCGATTCCAATACACTGAGGCATAAACAATACAGGAGAAGCTCACACAGCAAATATAACTCTCAAAAAGGATCATTACAAACTGTTCGTGATGCAGCATATCAGATCACTTAGGTATGGCATGTATTTTGTGGATGTTTGCTAACATTCGATTCTGAATGAGTTTGACAGCATGCTGCACGGCTAATGTTGCTAAAGTTACACACTGTTGGAGAAACGTGCAGATTAAGGGGCGGCATTATTATAATAAGATCCCCTTCCTACGTCACAAGGGGAGCGAAATCTGAACGGTTCGTTTTTTTTTTTTCACATGCTTGCAGAGAAAGGCTTACCAAAACAAAGTCACTGGGTTGTCACTTTTCACGTTTTCTGGGTTGGAAGATGCACTGGGGAACCGATTATAGCACTTAAACACGTAAAATTCAGATTTTCATGATATGTCCCCTTTAAGATATTGCCAATTATTATTTGCCTTAAGATTGGCCAATATGATATATATATATATACACTACCAGTCAAAAGTTTGGACATGGTAAGATTTTAATGTTTTAAAAAGAAGTTTCGTCTGCTCACCAAGGCTGCATTTATTTAATTAAAAATACAGTAAAAACAGTAATATTGTGAAATATTATTACAATTTAAAATAACTGTTTTCTGTTTGAATTATATTTTATAAAGTAATTTATTCCTGTGATCAAAGTTGAATTTTCAGCATCATTACTCCAGTCTTCAGTGTCACATGATCCTTCAGAAATCATTCTAATATGATGCTCAAGGAACATTTATTGTGTACAATTGTACAAAATATTTGTGTACAATATTTAGGATTCTTTGGTGAATAGAAAGTTCAAAAGAATAGCATTTATTTGAAATATAATCTTTTGTAACATTATAAATGTCTTTACTGTCACTTTTGATCGATTTAATGCATCCTTGCTGAAAAAAAAAATTACTTTCTTTAATTTCTTTTCAAAAAAATAAAAATAAAAATTCTTACTGACCCCAAACTTTTGAACAGTAGTTTATAATATTACAAAAGCTTTGTATTTCAGATATATGCTGTTCTTTTGAACTTTCTATTCATCAAAGAATCCTGAAAAAAAAATATTGTACACAAATATTTTGTACAATTGTACACAATAAATGTTTCTTGAGCAGCAGATCGGCATATTAGAATGATTTCTGAAGGATCTTGTGACACTGAAGACTGGAGTAATGATGCTGAAAATTCAGCTTTGCGTCACAGGAATAAATTACATTTTAAAATATTTTCAAATAGAACACAGTTATTTTAAATTGTAATAATATTTCACAATATTACTGTTTTTATTGTATTTTTATTTAAATAAATGCAGCCTTGGTCTTACCGTGTCCAAACTTTTGACTGGTAGTGTATATCTATCTATCTATCTATCTATCTATATATATATATATATATATATATATATATATATATATATATATATATATATACATATATATTACATAATGTCTGACAAGTTGAAGAAAAAATTAAGCTATCAATCCTCGCTCTAAAAAAGCGAGACATGTAACACTTTGCTTTTGTCTGCTCCTTGCTCTCTCTCTATCACATTTTATGTCTCAACAGGTCTTCTAAGCTGCATTCCTGCTGCTAAAGGGAAGCTGTGGAGCATTTAACAGACAATTAAACAGTCGCTCCTATTATTTATGATCTGACTTTGCTCTGGGCGCTTTTACACTTTGGTATGAGCGTATGTGACAAGTACAAAGTGGTGTCTTTGAAACTGTTAGGTGTTGAATGGCTACAGTTAAAGCCACTCTTGGAATGTTACAGTATGTATCTGCAGATCAATACAATGTATAGATGATGTGGACGTTAGGCATTTAATACTAAGACGAACAATAATAAATTCACCTAACCTTTTAGGTGGCATCATAGTTGCACAAAACCCAAAGCATGCTCTTAAGCTTTAGCCTAAAGGTGCACACATTATAAACTTTCAAGACATTCTTAGGAAAAACTGAATTAGAAATGTCCCTTCCAATCAATCCGTTCTTTGTGTTATAGGGGATGTGGGAACTCTTGCCTTTTGCATGACTCAAGGCCGCTGTCCTCAATGTTGGACATCTTCTGGAACATTCCAGACAAGCCTAGAAGTTTACTGCTCTCTGATTTCTGTCTGTGGTTTAGCATAGTTGTTCTTAAATTACTATCGGAAGTCTGCACACTTGTTTTGCTTTGAGAGTTCAAGGAACATTCTGTACCCAATTAAAATGTAAATACAAAAAGATGAAAAAAAATAATAATAATAATTTCACCTTTTGTCTTCTGCTGGTTTTATGGGAATTGTTGTTTTGTTTTCAAATGGTATAGGACGGTATGTCATATCATTGTGGTTATGTAAAAACTGTGTTATGTAACAGCCTCTAAATATAATACATACATATTTACACCCTAAATTAAGCATTTTGAAGTAATTGCAATGCCCATAATTTCATAAAATGTAAAGGATTAATAAATAAATAAATACATATTTAAATGTTGAGTAGGTTGCTGTGATTTAACTATATGCTGTACATGCATCACTACAAATGTCTTTTTTTTTCTGAAATGCCATGAACATTTCCAACACATTGTCATTTCCAGCACTATATAAGTATGCATTGTGTTCTGTAATGAAATGACGGTAGTGGAAACAACATTTTGATCATTAGTAGCTATGTTTCCATCCACCTATTTTTATGCACATTTTGGAATATGGCATATAAAAACTGGATGGATTGCATAAACTACAAATAAATTTACTGAATAAATCTCTCACTGTGCATTAAAAAACTCATGTGACTTTGCATCAACCAAGGCATAACCAGCAGAACAATTTCATTGCACAACATCTCAAATGTTGGTTTGATCATTCTGAAATCCCTGAGCCAAAGTCTGTCATCAGAACGATTTGGTATGACGAAGTGTCTGATATGATTGCGCTCTCAAACACTAGCATCCGAACGCAAGATAACATGACTGTGTTTATTGCATTTCGTCTGCGCGCTCTTAGACACAAGTCCTTTATGATTTAAGGAAAAAGAGCCACTGTGGCTTCCCTGATTGCAGTATCTTCCATTTTTATTATAGACATTTTGCGTCAATTTCCCAGGAAGAGATGCTCTTTTGAACACATGGGATGGAAACGCTGCTTTATTCACAAATGTTTTATGTGATATTCCAAGTTAAATTCGCAACTTTGGATTGAAACATAGCTATTTCTTGATAAGGCTAATTTCATTCCTAGATTTTTATGTATTCTAAATACACAATTAAATAGTATTTTTCAGAGATTGCAGAATTATTAAAATATATTATATTAGGAATTTTTATATTACAATATATTATAAAAAAAAATGCTTAAAAGTGATATTTACTCAAGTTCTTTACTGACACTGTTGTCTCCTTGATTAACAAGTACACAACACTAACCTTTAAAAACCTAAGGGTCATAAATGGTTGTTTTGATGGAAATTATGCCACAACTATGGGACAGTCAGTTGTTTCTTAATTTGTTATTTTCACAATACATTTCGAAATGGTTTCGAAATGGTAACAGATGTTGAGAAACAGCGGTAACACTTTATTTTAGGGTTTAATTCTCACATTTACCTAGTTGCTTATTAGCTTGCATATTACCAGTATATTGGTTATTTATTAGTACTTATAAAGCACATATAATAATAATGCCTTATTCTGCATGACCTTATTCTACATCCCTTAAACCTACCCAATATCTAAATTTAAACACTACAAAAACTACCTTACTAACTATTAATAAGCAGTAAATTAGGAGTTAATTAAGGCAAAACTAGTAGTTAATAGTGAATACATGTTCCCTATACTTAAGTGTTACCGAAACAGCCATTACATACAACTGCTTCGCATTCAGTACATAACAGGATGCAAACAACATCATAGCATGCTTCAGTACTGCCAGTTTAATTTTATCTCGTTTGCTTTTATACCTCTGCAGAAAGCAGAAGTACATCACATGACCATTGTAAGATTTTCCCACCCCGCCTAAGATCTGACAGAGAACTTTGAAACCCTTGAGGTAACTACTTTGCAACCGCAACTTCCCCAATCTACGATGGACTTGCCTCAATCTCCTTCACTCAGCTGGGTGATGCCATTTCCTGTAAAACTTTATTTGTAATCATTGTTGGAGAAGATATATTTGTAACCATGTTACAGTCAGCATTATCAAACCTCAAAAACCGATTCACTGAGAATCACTAACAACCTCAGTACGATCACAGTGACTCTTATTAAACCTGTGTGAATAATGAGGGTTTTGTTTGTAGTACTGTATGGAAGTCTGGGAAAAAACGATACCCCGGGACTGTATGAATGATTCAGTCTTCTCTTCAGTTGTGGATCTACGAGAAAAGACTATAAAAAGTGTTTTCCACAAAGTCACGGGGTGATGCATCCATCCCCTTATGTGCTATGATAAAAACACCACAAATAGGTTGTGGGTGTGACACTTCTCTTTAAACCACCAACAATAAATCCCTACGCTGTAGATATTTATAAAAGAGTGCAAATCAATGCTTTTCCTAAAAATTGTGTTTGTCATTGTCTGGGCTTAGTATTGGCTTTTGTTTGCATTCAAAGTGTGTGCATCATTAAACTAAGCCACACAATCTTTTTTGAAAGATGGCAAATCTCAATGAAAAATGTCAAGTACTGACGCAAATAATATGACTGATTTTGAGTCTTTGGGGCAGTTGTGGCCTAATGGTTAGTAGGGTTGGGAATCAAAAATCAATTCCGATTCTGTAATCGGATACTTAAGTTAAGGAATCAAATACTTGTTATAAAATTAAACTTTAATTTTAATTTTATAACAATTTCTCTTATCGATTCCTATTATATGACTTTAAACCATTCAAGCGCAAGAAGTTTTCTGTCTCTCTCTCTGTTTTCTGTCTCTCTGTCACTCTCACGCTTTTCTGTGCTGCGCACACATCCAAAACGTGCGCACAGAAAGCCGCCTCTCATACTGCATAGTTCGCAATACTGAACTGAGTTCTCTTCCGTGTCTTTTTGCACATGAACAGATGAATACACATAAAAATATGTCAAAATTTCCTTGTAAACACAGTCAGTTATGTCTTAACTGAACATAAACAGTTCACAAAGAAAACACATAACAGTATATTAGATCCGTGCAGCTCTTAAAGTGACAGCAGCCTAATATCGCCACTGCCGTCTCTATAATGACGTTAATCAAACAACAAAAGATAGAGAAAATTCACTCGCTGTTCTTGACTGAATAACTTTTGCTAACTATATTTGTAATGTATATTTTATTTATAAAATAATGTTATTTTTCATTTAATTACAGTTTCTGTACCCGAATACCTGAAAATCTTAAAACACTATTTATTTCAATCATATTTTTGTTCAGTTTATTTTTACGATTACTCATTTGTTTGTTTGTTTGTTCTTTTTTTAATTACTGAGTGTTTACTTGTCTTTAATAATGCTTGAAATTTATATTAGTAAGTTGTTTTTGTTATGTAAATTTTAAACCATAGGCAGAAGTTCCTTGTCTAAGCGTTATTTAGCCTGTTGATTTTTGTCCATGGTATTTAGCTACAATGAAATGTTTTACAACAAGACTTAGAATAAATGTGAATGATATGTAAGTTGTTTTTTTTTTTCTCACCTTATTGTAATCGAATTTACGAATCAATAAGAATCAGAATCGATAAGCAGAATCAAAAACATTACATTTCAAATGATACTCAACCCTAATGGTTAGAGAGTCAGACTGGTAACCTGAAGGTTGCGGGTTCGATTCTCAATACCAACAGGAAACAACTGAGTTGCCCATGAGCAAGGCGTCTAACAGTAAATGGCTGCCCACTGCTCCAAGGGTGTGTGTCCACAGTTTGCAGTGTGTGTGTTCACTACTCCAAATGTGTGTGAACTAACTTGGATGGGTTAAATGCAGAGGACAAATTCTGAGTATGGGTTACCATACTTGGCCTTGACATGTCACTTTCACTTTCACTTCACTTTGAATATTGGATTGTTTACTGTTCCAGTGGGTACAGTTTATGACAGACCCTTGTATAATAACCTCTATTAACTTTGTTTTCCCATAAAGTGGCAATAAAGTGTGGGAGAGTTGTTTTCCCAGTCAGAGAGGCTCTTTAGTTTAGAGCTGCAGGACAAAAGCCCATACAGTGGTGTCAGAATATGCCCCCTAGGGCTCCCTCATGGTACTGGAGTCCCAGTCACAGCCTCACATGACCCTGCTTTCTTAAAGTTTGTCTAGAAAGTACTGAATCAGAGCATACAAATAGATGCATTCACAGGACATCCTTTGATATCACTGTTCCTCCTTCCTTAGTACTGGAAAGTTTGGCAGTGGCTATTAAAACATTTTCCTGTGGACTTCAAAGAGACCAGCTTCTAGAAAACAAAAGATTAGCATGCTGTTTACAGCTCTAATACTAATAATAAGCACTTAACCTTCCCACCAGTAAAATGAAAGGCCTTTACCCGAGTGTTTAAACCGCAAACACCTCAATGGATTTATGTGTTGTACTGTATTTGACTTTATGGCTCAATGCCAGGTCAGGTTGCGTGCTGCTCCTGTTAAAGAGATTCATATCGGTGTTGATGGTAAATAAAGATATTAATGTGCTATGGCTGTGTATACGTGCAATACGGTACATGCGTGACAATGAAAAACTGGAGCTCTCTCTTATAAAAGCACAAAATACCACAAAAATTTGTTTGTTTTTTTGCGTGTGTTCTGCAGAAGAAAAAAAGTCATACAGGTTTGAAATGACATGAGTAAATGCATTTTTGGGAATTTATTTTTGTTGCTATGTTAAATTATGTATTTGATGCATTCAGTGGAATAATCCAGCTACAATTCAGCACTTTTGGTTATTGTTTCTCTTGTGAAATTGTGACATTGTATCTGGTAAAATGTCAGAAAATTATCTTTAATCTTTAAAAAACAAAAAAACTCCTTTGCAATGCATGCAATGGAAAATGTGACTTTTATAGTTTTGATATTAATGCTTCAGCCATCATGGAATTATGGTCAGGAAAAGGAGTGTGCTGGGCGGCCACTGGGAAAGTGGAAAAGGAAGCTTTCTGGGCCTGTACAACTGGCAAATTATCTAAAATTTAACTTTTCCTCTGTAAATTAAATACATCATGAATGTTGTGTATTATTGCACTTAAATGCTTCATATTTCAAAAGCACGCACAGTTTTTGAAAAACAAATTTGTTCTAATGGAGAGAAAAGCCTTCTCTTGTGCAACAGTGCGTGGTAAATAAACAATGATGTAAACGTCTGATAAATTTAAAAGCGTCATAAGAAATGTACCGTTCATTTTTGGCACAGATAATCAAATCAGATTGCTCAAGGCGTCAAAGCTGCACTTTTTCCCTCCGATCCAAGCCATGAGAAGAGGTTAACTAAAGGTTCCTGACATTACACAACTTTTCATACTGTCTAGATCACATGACCTCTGGTTTAAAGATCACTGTGTTCTTTGGAGCAGCACAAGCTTGTGCCTGTCAAGATCACACCACAAAAACCAGCCCGTCTGTCCACAAACAGCTCTCTTGCACCCTCGCATTTGGTGAAGTAAGTCGGAGGTAATTTCAAGACGTACACATGAAAACAAACCCTGGAGTACACTTAAGTGTGGCTTCCAAAGCATGCTGTGTTGGTGCAGTTTAATAATAGGTCATGAAAACACATCTCTGCCTGCACTGCAAAGTATCTTCCACTCATTTATCTTCATTAAGCCCTAAAGAACAAACTGTACAATTTGTTATTTGTAAAGTACTTTAAGCAAAGGTGGGTTGTTTGTGCATCAGTGCACATTAGCTCTGTTTCCATCCACTTATTTTTATGTGCATCTTGGGATATTCCACAAAAAAAAAAAAAAAAAAAAAAAAAAAACCTGGATGGAAAAGCCAAGATGCGTGCTCAGTTGGGGTGGATACATTTTTTATAAAAAGACGTACATAAACTATGATGGAAACACATTTGCTGAAAATAAATCCCTTGATGCGCAGCAAAAAACTTTGCCTCAGCAGTGGATGTGATTAGATAACTGGACTAACCAATGGATCAATCACATTACACAGCAACTCAAATGTTGGTTTGATCATTCAGAAATCCCAGAGCCAAAGTCTGTCATCAGAATGATTTGGTATGACGAAGTGTACAACATGACTGTGTTCCCAAAAACCAGGGATCCGAATGCAAGATAACATGACTGCATTCATTGCATTTCGTCTGCGCGCTCTGAGATGCATTTGTGGTTTAGGAAAAACAGCCACAGTGGCTTGCTTTCCTGATTGCAGCAACTTCCAATTTTATTAAAGATATTTGTGCCAGTTTCACAATGTTGTTTTCTTGAACACATGGAATGCAAATGCTGCTTTATTACATTAAAATGTAGACGTAACATTTACACTACTTTCACACAACAAATTTATCTTGTACTTGTGACAACATGCAAATGTCCCAAACAACAACATTGTAACACTGTTATTTTAAATAGAGACAATAACATTAGCCACAGGGAACTTTCTGATCTCCCTTATGTTCTTAGGGAATATGTAAAGCCAGGGACACAAATAATTATTTATTTAATGTTTTCAATTTTATTGAGGAACATTTTTTGCAGAGCACAGCAGGTTCATAGCATACACAGTGCATCTGGAAAGTATTTACAGAAAGTGTATCCACAATTTTTGAGAATGATGCTACAAGCTTGGCACACATATTTTTGGGCAGTTTCTCCCATTCTTTTTTGCGGGACCTCTCAAGCTCCATCAGGTTGGATGGGGAGCATCGGGCACGGCCATTTTCAGATCTCTCCAGAGGTGTTCAATCGGGTTCAAGTCTGGGGTCTGGCTGGGCCACTCAAGGACACTCACAGAGTTGTCCTTTCGCCACTTCTTTGTTATCTTGGCTGTGGGCTTAGGGTTGATGTCCTGTTGAAAATGAACCTTCGCCCCAGTCTGAGGTCCATAGCGCTCTGGAGCAGGTTTTCATAACGGATGTCTCTGTACATTGCTGCACTCATCTTTCAGTGGCTTCCTTACTACTCTCCCAGTTCCTGCCGCTGAAAAACATCCCCACAGCATGATGCTGCCACCACCATGCTTCACTGTAGGGATGGTATTGGCCAGGTGATGAGCGGTGCTCCTCCAGACATTTTGCTTGCTATTCAGGCCAAAGAGTTCAATCTTTGTTTCATCAGACCAGAGAATTGTGTTTCTCATGGTCTGAGAGTCCTCCAGGTCGGCTGTCATGTGCTTCCGTCTGGCCACTCTACCATACAGGCCAGATTGGTGGAGTGCTGCAGAGATGGTTGCTCTTATGGAAGGTTCTCCTACCTTGGTCTCCTACCTGACTAAGGCCCTTCTCCCCCGATCACTCAGTTTGGCCGGGCAGCCCGCTCTAGGAAGAGTCCTGGTGGTTCCAAACTTCTTCCATTTATGGATGATGGAGGCCACTGTGCTAACTGGGACCTTCAATGCTGCAGAAATTTTTCTGTACCATTTCCCAGATCTGTGCCTCAATACAATCCTGTCTTGGAGGACTACAGACAATTCCTTGTACTTCATGGCTTGATTTGTGCTCTGACATGCACTGTTAACTGTGGGACCTTATATAGACAGGTGTGCGCCTTTCCAAATCATATCCAATCAACTGAATTTACGACAGACGGACTCCAATCAAGTTGTAGAATCATCTCAAGGATGATCAATGGAAACAGGATGCACCTGAGCTCAATTTTGAGTGCCATGGCAAAGGCTGTGAATACTTACGTACGTCATTTTTTTTATTTCAAACAAACTTCTTTCACGTTGTCATTATGGGGTATTGTTTGAAAATAAGGATTTTAATCCAGTTTGGAATAAGGCTGTAACATAACAAAATGTGAAAAAAGTGAAGTGCTGTGAATACTTTCCGGATACACTATAGCCCTGATAAGAGAGGATCTCTCTGCATGCGAGATATGCATGCTACTTTATAGACTGCCTGCAGAAAGGATGTTAGTTTCCAATTAGATAAACTGGTTGAGGTGATTTAATCATTCTGGTGCTGTTAATACTGTGTTTTAAGTTTCTGTTCACTCTGATGTACAAGGCCTTGAAGTAGGCAGGTTCACGTAAACAGTTTGGGCTGTCTTTGGCAAAATGAGGTCATGGTTGTGTTTGTTTAGGCTCAAAAAGAAGAATAATGTGCAGAATCTGTGTACAGGCAACCTTTGACCAGACTCGCCTGATAATCAGAGGAAAAAAAAATCTGAAATAAACATTGTAATCTGTAATTTGATGACAACAGCAATGTCAACCTTCTCTCTGGGCTGTTTTTCTAGTTAACTTTATAAAGCTATACCACAGTACTGACTGTAGTCCATAATTATACATTAACATTTCACAATAAAGTCCAATTATTTGACATTAGTTAATGCACTAGGTAAACAATATATATATATATTTTTTTACAGAAGTTAAGTAATCAAGGGTAATGCATTTATTTGATTAAATACAGTAAAACAGTAATATTGTGAAATGTTGCTCCATTTCTGTTTTATGTTTGAATATATATTAAAATGTAATTTATTCCTGCAATGTTAAAGCTGAGTTTTCAGCATCACTACTCCAATCTTCAGCGTCCTTCATAAATCATTCTAACACATAAACCTTTTTTTTTTTTTTTTTTTTAACACAAATTGTAAATCTTTGTTCGTGACTGCAACACATTTATTTTCAAAACTGGATGTGCAGACTGAACACACCTCACAAACTACCAGCTTTCAGACACTTCAGTATGTTTTTCAGCATTCAGTACTCAGGTGTGTGCTTGAGCTCTGCAGTTATGGCTGTATTGCACAACCGACTAGTCATAAACACCTGTAAACACAAGCTGTGTAGGTAGAACTAAACCTCCACAGGAAATTGTGCACCAGGGGAATTTATGTTTTAAGCATTTAGAAAACTAACGTTAACATTCAGTACGAATGTACAAATTTGTTCTGTTCTTTACCATTCCCACTGTCACTCAAATGAATACATGTACAGTATATAACAGCAAATCTCAGATCATATGATAACACAAGTGACTGTACCTCCTAACATGTACAAGGCAGATAATGTTTTAGTCACACCATGACACACATTAACAGAAATGACACATCACCATGATTGGACACAATTTCCTTACTCAACCATAAATGATATAATTTTCAGTGGTTAGCCTGTATCGCTGAGAACAGATATACACAAACATGCAACATAGACATGACTTTTAGAGGTATAATTTACACTAAATAAGAATTTTCAGGATGTTATGGAAAATGCCCAAATAGCAGTATGCTGCAAACCCACAAGCAACTTTATTGAAGTTAATATGTGTGTGTGTAAAGTATGATATTACCATAAATTTAATATTTTCACATACAACAGTTTTTTCTGGTTCTCGAAACTGATTCCGTGCGATATTCCCCCAGTATCAGCACTGGAACAGTTTCACCATTTGTATCACCCCGCTTGCAGCGACGTCATGGCGGTCGAGCAAATCCACCGTATACTACTATTGTTGTGTCACGGAATGTAGTTTTAAGAGTTTTTAAGGCGAGAATGTAGTTATTTAGACCTCAAATATGTGACTCATATAGAAACATAGCACCTGTTTTACAATTTGTTTAGATGCTTTCACAGATGTGAGCTCCAGGCTGTCAGTGACCATTCAGCGCTCATGTACCCGCAGAGAACAGCTTAATCTCAGCCAGTCCTTCAGGAATTTGCCACTGACTCTTATGCAGATAGTGGTAAACATGAGATATAATTCGTTTGGGGTATATAATCGATTTGGTTTAAGGGGAAAATTAAGTTTCATAACTTTATTTAGGCTATATTTAACTCAAATCCTGTACTAGAGTATGACTTTTGAATTGTTTGCTTGTGTTTATTTCCTATTGTCTAATGGCTATTGTTGTTCATTTAAATTTTATTGGTTAATAAATATTATTTTTTTATAAATAATATGCTGTATTTGGTATTGAGAAAGTGACTGTTAGTGACTGTGATTTCGACTTCAGTGAAAGTTACATTATTACACCACTAGATGGCGGCAAAGACTGTCTTTATGAGTGAGTCAGTAGCAAATTGAAAGGGACTGGTTGTAAACAAGCAAGTTGTTTTAGTGCTGTCACGGGAAATCTCTTTAACTTTTAAAAGGACAAAGACAAAGATATTGCGTTCCTCTGTGGACATTCAAATATATTTTATAATGGATGTAATATTATGGACATCAACCTGAAGAATGAATGCTATATCAGATGCAGGTAACACACTCGTTTAGTCGATCTTTTTCTCGTAATTACGGTGGCCGAGAGAGCTCAACGCCCTACAAATGAAGAAAACACATGCAAATAGAAAAAACACCAGCAAATAAAGAAAACATCTTCATCAGTTTGACAACACATGCGCTGCAAAAGTTCACAACACAAGCAATTACAGAAACGCGCAGCAAAAGTTCACAACACAAGCATACAGAAATGCGCTGCAAAAGTTCACAAGTCATGCAAATACAAAACGCGCTGCAAATGTTCACAACACATGCAAATACAGAAACGCACCGCAAAAGTTCACAACATAAGCAAATACAAAAACGCGCTGCAAATGTTCACAACACATGCAAATACAGAAACGCGCCGCAAAAGTTCACAACACAAGCAAATACAGAAATGCGGCGCAAAAGTTCACAACACATGCAAATACAGAAACGCGCAGCAAAAGTTCACAACACAAGCATACAGAAATGCGCTGCAAAAGTTCACAAGTCATGCAAATACAAAACGCACTGCAAATGTTCACAACACATGCAAATACAGAAATGCGCCGCAAAAGTTCACAACACAAGCAAATACAGAAATGCGGCGCAAAAGTTCACAACACATGCAAATACAGAAACGCGCAGCAAAAGTTCACAACACAAGCATACAGAAATGCGCTGCAAAAGTTCACAACACAAGCATACAGAAATGCGCTGCAAAAGTTCACAACACAAGCAAATACAAAAACGCGCTGCAAATGTTCACAACACATGCAAATACAGAAATGCGCAGCAAAAGTTCACAACACAAGCAAATACAGAAATGCGGCGCAAAAGTTCACAACACATGCAAATACAGAAACGCGCAGCAAAAGTTCACAACACAAGCATACAGAAATGCGCTGCAAAAGTTCACAAGTCATGCAAATACAAAACGCACTGCAAATGTTCACAACACATGCAAATACAGAAATGCGGCGCAAAAGTTCACAACACAAGCAAATACAGAAATGCGGCGCAAAAGTTCACAACACAAGCAAATACAGAAACACGCAGCAAAAGTTCACAACACATGCAAATACAGAAACGCGCAGCAAAAGTTCACAACACAAGCAAATACAGAAACGCGCAGCAAAAGTTCACAACACAAGCAAATACAGAAATGCAGCGCAAAAGTTCACAACACAAGCAAATACAGAAACACGCAGCAAAAGTTCACAACACATGCAAATACAGAAATGCGCCGCAAAAGTTCACAACACAAGCAAATACAGAAACGCGCAGCAAAAGTTCACAACACAAGCAAATACAGAAATGCACCGCAAAAGTTCACAACACAAGCAAATACAGAAATGCGCAGCAAAAGTTCACAACACAAGCAAATACAGAAATGCGGCGCAAAAGTTCACAACACATGCAAATACAGAAACGCGCAGCAAAAGTTCACAACACAAGCATACAGAAATGCGCTGCAAAAGTTCACAAGTCATGCAAATACAAAACGCACTGCAAATGTTCACAACACATGCAAATACAGAAATGCGCAGCAAAAGTTCACAACACAAGCAAATACAGAAATGCGGCGCAAAAGTTCACAACACAAGCAAATACAGAAACACGCAGCAAAAGTTCACAACACATGCAAATACAGAAACGCGCAGCAAAAGTTCACAACACAAGCAAATACAGAAACGCGCAGCAAAAGTTCACAACACAAGCAAATACAGAAACGCGCTGCAAAAGTTCACAACACAAGCATACAGAAATGCGCTGCAAAAGTTCACAACACAAGCAAATACAGAAACGCGCAGCAAAAGTTCACAACACAAGCAAATACAGAAACGCGCTGCAAAAGTTCACAACACAAGCAAATACAGAAACGCGCTGCAAATGTTCACAACACATGCAAATACAGAAATACGCTGCAAAAGTTCACAACATAAGCAAATACAAAAACGCGCTGCAAATGTTCACAACACATGCAAATACAGAAATGCGCTGCAAAAGTTCACAACACAAGCAAATACAGAAACGCGCTGCAAAAGTTCACAACACAAGCATACAGAAATGCGCTGCAAAAGTTCACAACACAAGCAAATACAAAACGCGCTGCAAATGTTCACAACACATGCAAATACAGAAATGCGACATTATCTTTGACATTATCTTATTAATTAATTATTATATATTGAACTTCACAAGTCAAAGTTACAATTATACATGCAACCCCAGAGAAACATTTCCTGAATGCATTTTTAGGAAATGTTCTGAGTTACATATTTTTACCGATTTATGCCGTCCTAACGTGACTATTTTTGGCCAGGGACGCAACGTTGCCGTCTGACCAATGTTTACTGGGTACCTTTGTGAGAAGACCTATGATATAATGCTGTGTATGCTGTGAGTGTGAATACTGATAAACAAAAATAAATAAATGCCCTTATAAATAACTAAATGTCACAACACGTGCTGCTTGGTCTGTCATTCAGAGAGCAAGAGGTAACTGATGCATTTATCTTTCCTAATACTACAGTGCTTTTTGCTCAGTGAATGCAATACAATGTATTTTTTTTTTTTTTTTTTTTATTAAAAAGATTATTTAAAAATGTCATTAGCTGCTTGACAATGCAGTCGTTTTGGGGACTGTCAGATACATTTGGTGTTTGTGTAAAATGCCACACAAAACCTTAAGCATTTGACACGCAGTGTTATTTTGATGGTGGTGAGCAACTTCCCTGATCGACACAAAGCTGGGGACAAAATGTTCAGAACATTGGTAGTTTCGGTTTGAAAAGTTGCACGCGAAGTGGCAAGCACAGATGTGGGCGAGCACAATACCACTGCCTACAACTAAAGCATACTGACATAGACTACACGCCATTCTTCACAAATATAGAAGCTTGATAGGAGTATACTTCAACCTTTAACTTCTGTTTTGCATTTGGTTTTATGTTATAATCAGTATGTTGGGAACTCAACAGCAGTCATTTGAGAAAGGCATGCAAAACTAGTTCAAACTAGTTTTTAGGTTTGATAAGTTGACCTACATGGGTTTACCTTTGCAAATCAAGAATAGCTTTGTGTACCCACTGACCCTTGTTAACATAAGGCTAGATGTCTGAAGGCAGACAGAACAGCATGGGATGCCTGCATGGCAACGTAGATCAAGATTTTTGCTCCTTTATGATTTTCATCTGCAGTTGTGAACCAAATCTGACTGAAGCATATTCTAGCAGATAAGATGATCGCTGGATGAATTGTGTTTGCAGCCACATCCCTCTGTCCTACCACAATGTTCTATAGACAGATAGAGCTACGCACGTCGTCACCCAGCAGACACTTCACATGCCTCCAACAGCCCAAACATGCTCGTAAACATCTCATATCATCAACTGAACAATGTTTACAGCTGTCATTTATCAAAACTGAACATTCACCACAATAACATTTGCAACCATGTGACTAGAAGGTGTAGTACTAAACATTTTATGTAATTTCACCAGAACAGGCACTGTTTGAACAAGCCATTTTTTTTTTCTCTCTCTCTCTCCTTGGATTAACCAATGAGAAATTTCAAGAATGTGATTAAACACTTGTCTCAGCCGTTGACTGTGAACTCAGTTTTATTGTCTGACCTCATGTGAGGGAACACTGTGTTCCAGACAATAAAGTAGGTCACACCTTGTTAAATAAAGTCCTCTATCTCCCCCTGCTGGATCTGTGTGGTACTGCATACTTTATATCTGTTATGCACAGATATAGGCTATACATACATTCAAGTCTATCAATATTCTAGAAGTTTTTAGCGTATCCAATAAAGCAAATTATTAAAACAGAAAATTGAAAAATGTAATGTGATGTAATTATGATATGTTATTTGAGGTAATGCGATCAATCATAAATCATTTTTAATTAGAAGTACATTAACTGTGGAATATATTTTATTCACATGTATATGTAGGAGTCACTTGTAAGGGTTATTTTTAAAAGTAAATTTCGCTTTAGACACATACATAAAGGCTTGGTTAAAAAAAATAGCCATTTTACATAATAACCTGCATAAAACAATTATAAAACATTGGTGTAATTGGGACTCTCAAACAGTTTTAAGCTGTTCAATAAATTTGTGCTTATGGTCTTCAAGGTAGCATTTAATTAATCCAAATTTGCACTTTTATAGATTTTAAAATTCATTTTTTACTCTTAATGGAATATTCAGTAGTCATTATTCCACTGTCTAATTAAACACTGTTATGTAACTGTTAATCTGTGTGTTATACATAATCATTTAGAAATCAATGAACGTGCAATCTGAAACATTTTTATTAGCACAGTTGAAAACAGTTATGCTACTTAAAGTGTGAAATTCACAATACAGTGCCGTTTTACTTGCTGATGTATTAAACATTTGAACTTGTCACTGTACAACAGCAAGTAAAGTTTGTACTTTATTATGGACAAAACAAACTCTTTCAAACTAAGTCTATTATTCTTTTGAAAGATGGAGGTTATGCATTGCTGTCTTGAAAGAAGAAAGCAAACCAGGTCAGAGAGAGATGTGGACAGACTAGATGCACAACAAATATAAAACAAGAACATTCACAGTCCCTGACCTTAGGTCAGCTAGCAGCTTCATTCTCTAGTGTATATGAAACACCACCTTTATCTGCAATACTGAATACAACCAAAAGACTGAATGTTAAATTATTGTAGATACGTAGATAATGAATCTTGAGGTTTTTGCAAAGTTGTGAAAAGTTCATAAGAATTGTCAATCATGTCTATGAGAAGTGCTGCAGAAAGCAGGAAATGAAACAAATATCTGAATACACGGTCTGAATGGATGTCACTGCTGCAAGCAGAGGATTCTTTGACAAACAAAAAGCTTGAAGAACACAGCATTTATCCAAAATAAAAAACATTATATATACTCAGAGCCATAGCCTTGTGGACAGCGCGCTCTTTGATTGCTTTATACAAAGGCAGAAAGAAAAAAAACAAAAAAAAAAACGTTAAATATGAATTTATTAGATTCAATTCAATGCACCCTTGGTGAATAAGTGCATCAATTTCAAAATTTATACAATTAGAATGTGTATCAAGTCCCAATATTACCTATATTTAACAAACTTTTGTGGTTTAAATATTTATGGGAACAATGTTACAGATGTGTTGGAACAGAAAGTGTGAATAAGTAACCAACGAATAAATATTTTAATAAAATGTTGTTTTTTAATATAATATAATCAGTCTAGAAATTCACCTCACTTTATCAGAGTATAAACGGTTTTTAGATGTCCCTCTATGAGTCCTTTATGTATAAGCTAAAGTGTTTGCTTAATATTTGCTGTTATCTGTCTTTTGTTATTATTATATAAAAACCTAATGAATTTAACAAAATACCATCACTCTGTCAGCATGGCATATGTTTAAAAAGTGAATTCATCGTACAAATGTGGCTTTACAACATGCACCGATCAAACTTGCATCTAGATAATAGACATCTCTGATGAGATAAACAAATCTGTAAAGCAATTATTTATATAATAATTCTAATATATTATTTGCCTGTGATATACAGTATTATCGTAACTAAGGATAGAGCTAAAACTAAAGAAGAAGAATTATTCTAATAACATAGGATAATCATATTGTATATGTTTGCATATGCAAATTATATCAGCTTATTACAGCACTTCCACGGGGCCACAGGTTAAAAAAAAAAAAGTTTCTTAGTAGCACTGCGTACAATTTACCTGATGCAATATTGCACATCGTAATTATTACTTCTGCAGTAAACCAAACTAAAATATAATGAAGTTTTAGTAATATGTGAGGAACAGCAGATATGTATAGCTACAAGTGTATTACCAGGCAGATGTTCTCAAATAGACTTTGAGCTTCCAACCCACTTGTTTAATTTCTCAGATGGCAGATCGCTGTCTACATGTGTAGGCATGAGCTCACAGACCTCTCTTGTAGTGCATTTCTCCATTTAGACAGTGTTTTTGTGCTATTTTTTGCAACTCAATGTTCCACACTGCAGAAAATTAATGAGATCCAGTTTCATCTATTAGCAAATCTTCAGCTGTTACATGTCCTACATGTTAGCGGAGCAATTGATCGCCAATTCAAGCGCACACTGACATTAATCTTCCTGCAAACCGCCAACCCAGTGGTGCTAATTCAACACAAAGGCAGAGGCTATTTACATCCCCAAACAGTGAGCGAAATGATCCATGGTGGATGCATGAATTCCCGTAACGTGATTAATGCGACCGCCATAAGATAGAGTGGGAAAATAAAAGGTGAGATCAATACTGCCTTTATTGATAAGCTTTGCTGAATAAACTTGACATTTATCTGCTTAACGGATCTTTCAATACATCACACTGAGAAAAATATATTTCCACGCTAACACTATTACACTCTGAAAAGGTCAAGGGAAAGGGGGAAAAAGCAAAACTCTTGAAATCTCTGTCAAATTACAGAGCATACAGCTCTCTATTGTGCCTTTCCATTTACCGTCTTGAAAAGCGCTCAGAAGCAGTTTGTGCAACAGGAGGCTGAGTTTTTCTTTTAAAGGACAACATAGAGCCATCAAATCAGTGGCACTTTGCCGTTTTGTCGAGAGAGTGCATGCTGCGGCCAGCGATTTGGCCTTGGACTAACGTAGTGCGGCTGCGGCTCTCGGCTTTTAGCTTGGTGGAAAGGGAAGCTTTCACCTCCAGTTGCAATCATTTCATCGCTCATAAGGCACATAATGCCCCTTTACCCTCTGCTTCAATCCTCCGCCCAATCAAGCGCTCTCCTCTGTACCCCAGAGTGGGCCCGCTGAGCGCTACCACGCTGTGATTCGAACGTCTTTCCATGGAGGACGCGTTCTGCAGAGGAGGATCAATAGAAGGATTCCACGTGCAAAGCTAAGGTGACAGGCAAGACTGTGAGAAAGGAGAGCGTGACCTTTGAGAATACAATTTGAAACATCTCCCAAGTACGCCGAGCTAACTCTGACACCCCGCTGCGCCTGCACTTGTGGATCATTTATTTTCCTGGACAGTACCAATTGGGGAAGGGAGTTGATCCTGGCAAACAAAGTCAGATGCATCAATTTCAGCACAACCTGCGCTTGTGCCAAAGCATGTGCTTGTTTTCCTATTCCTTTTGTCTTTACCCATCAGTGTTTGACCGAGGGTTATTCGTAAAAGACTTGTACGTCTCCTCGGCTTCCCATCTCGTCCGAAATCACTTTTGCAAAGTGCTTTCTGGCTCCTTGCATTATCTCTCTTTCAATTACAGCCGAAGGCTCATCTACATAGTGCACATTGTAGGATTCACTCTTTTAGCCTGTGCTATTACACCACAACCCTGACAGGAAATCCATAGCCGTCCACCGAAACGATTTAGCTTCCACTTTCCTAATGCAGCAGGAACTTGCGTGTCATTTCTTTTGTGAGAACCCTGATAAATATTTTAAAGGCTAAGGCCTTGTCTGGAGGGAAGGTTACTGTCAAAGAACTCAAAATTATAACCATATATTTGAGACGATCAATTTTTTTCTTCCACCGGACAACACGCCTGACATTTTCTCGCTGCCCTGCCCCCCGTTGGCAACATTTGCTGCTAATGCATTTGGTACAACACCTGTTATCTATCATGAAATCTCTGTGTTTCAGATGCTTTCTGAAATCATCTGTGTCATTTCATGAATTAGGCATTTTTCCACAAAGCCTGCAGATGCAGATCACGGTCAACAGGGGGCAGTGTGATCTGCCAAATCAACAGCCAGCTTGTCTGTGTCCCCCAATTGGCGCAGTCTTGTTTGAAGAGAAAAATACTGCATTGCATTTAGGACAATTGTGTAGCAACAGCAGGATGAAATGCCTGTAGATTTCACACAGTCTCTGGCAGTCTGTATTGTGCACCTCAATTTTGTTTGGACAACCTCCTCTCCATGTATAATTAACACTGATACAATTACTATTCTTTATGTCAGGAGACACACATAAATATAAACTGGAGCATGCAGTGAGTTTGCAGAGCATTTGTGCAGGAGGTCTGCATTAATACTACACTGTAATGAACAGCTCTCATTGTGCACTTCAAGGACAATCAAATTTACATTCATGCTTATTTTTGCTTCCTAAAATTGCCTGCTTGAGACACCACATAATTAGCACTCTGAAGAGTTCTGGTTGGCTGCTCCTCAGTTTGCACAAGCTCATGTACGGAATTATCAGTATGAGCAACACAAAGAGGATTTAACAGATTATCACTTGCCGTTACTTGGCAAAGTAACACTTTTACTGTGTGTTTCTACTCAAAATGGGAGAAGGTTTTTGCAGTGATAATGCCATTGTGCTATAATATTTTACACTCTCAAAAAATGCTGGGTTAAAAACAACCCAAGTTGGGTTGAAAATTGAAAAACCCAGCAAATGTGTTGTTTTAACCCAGCGGTTGGGTTAAATGTTTGCCCAACCTGCTGGGTAGTTTTATTTAACTCAACTATTGTTTTAAAATGACTGTATTGCTCACTTAAAATGAACCCAAAGTATGTTTGAAATTAACATTTATGTGTTTAATAAATGAACATTTATTAATAGGTTTAATAAATAATAATTAAACAATAAACATTTATTAAATTGCTTATTAATAAATGTTCACCGTTTGATTATTAATGTTGCCTCTAGTAATTATGTGTCTGATTTTTAATTTCCAACCTATTTTGGGTTCATTTTAAGCTAGCCATATAGTCATTTTTAAACAATAGTTGGGTTAGATAAAACTGGCCAGCATGTTGCGCAAACATTTAACCCAACCGCTCGGTCAAAACAACCCAGTCGCTGGGTTTGTCCATTTTCAACCCAACTTGGGTTGTTTTTAACCCAGTGTAGAATTGCATATATTTATATGATTTTTATTATTATATTTTAAAAATAACAGTTAAATTACTGCATTTTTAACATTAAGCTAAAACATTTTTATTTTTATTTTCTGATTCATTATAATTTCTGTATTATTATTTGAAATAAAAATTATATTTCTGTATTTTTACAAAACAAATAGCTAAAAAGCAAACAGTACATTTATTTTATTGATGCATTCAAATTCAATGCATCAAAAAAAAAAAAAAATGCATGTTATTTTTCATGTGATGTAGTTCACTTTTATAGATATCCAGACGATCTCAATGTAAAGCATGAGACTTCAGTCTTCCCTCACCTGAAAACGTGATCTGAATCGGCTAGACCGAACCAAACCTTGAGCTTTTCCCAGAAAGAGACAATCCCTCATGTAAAATCATCGAGGCCTTGAGCTTCCATCTCATAAAAGCCATGTCACAGTGTCGACAGCCACACAAAAAGACACTTCCTGCAGAGATCTTACATTCTGGCGTACGCAGCTCGAATTACAAAGGAACTCTACTTGATCCTCTGTGAGGCAAGATGCAATTAGCACTAGATTTTTGCATGCAAATTGAATTACTTGTTTCCATGGGACCTTAAGACCTCAAAGACATATTCCCTCTTGTCCCTGAAGCAATGTGGGTCTGGCAGCATTAACATTTGATAAGAAGGGTCGTTTACAACTCCCAGCAGCCCTCAGACTCAGACAATGACCTTTCAAACCACGGTAAATTTCAGACCTTTAAGATTTGTGCCGCTCTTGTCTGGACAATCGGAAAGTTCCTTTGTTTGAATGCAGAGCGTATCCCTTTATTCTTTAAATAACTCACATAATAGCATTAATTCTTCAACTTGCGATGGCTATTATTCATAAGCTGCGTGATGCATTCGGTAGAATGCTATTAGGTTACAGTTTGGGACAATGCTCGGTTCCTGGTGCCTTGTTGCCAGGGAATCCATCTTTTGCATGTAAAGCATCACCTGGCGTCTACAAAGCAACATTAGCGAGGATATTGTGGTGATTGATTTCATAACAATACAGCTGTATATCATCCTCTAGTGAAATCTATTTAATCTAATTTGAGTGCATTGTAAAATGCTCTGCCCAGAGAGAGTAAGTGACAGGGAATAACAATCAGCTTCTTCCCAGGAGTGGGAGACATTCAGGGAATTTGTTCTGAACAAGGCAAAAATCTGAGATGAAGTGAGCAATATAATGTTAGCATATACATATTCATCATTGCTTCACATTATGTTTGACTTACAAAGCCTACCACTGGTTATATATTGCCAGTGGGCACAAGGACAGTGATAGACTCAAACAGCAAGATAACACAATTTGTAGGGTGAGGTGTTTGTTGCCGTAGGAAGAAAGATAGATAAATCATATCAAATAAATAAATAAACCCTGCAGGAGGCTGAAAATGTCTTTGGATATACTTCCTATTGGTTTGATAAGGAAATCACTGATGCTGAACCGCTTTGCCTTATGTGCTCAGAAACACGAATGACATGTTTATTTTCCTATGAAACCAGATGTTAAGTGGATACGTGAGAATTACTCTAAAGACTGCGGCTGAAGTACAGTCCTGAAGAAGTGTTTTTGCAGCTTGCTCACAGAAAGCGATTCACCATAATGTTACTTCTGTAGAAAAGTTTGATTCTTCTACTTGCTCTTTTCTCTGGCATCACCTCTGAGCAGAATCAATGTGAAAATAGTAAGATCTCTTGAAGCTGATCATCTGAATTTCACACACACACAGCATCAAAACCTCAGAACATCTTGCTTATGGCATCTTGTCTGCTTCCCTCTAACTATGAGAGTTCAGAGCCAAGAGTCTGACTGTCTTCTCACACCCTCATCTATTTGGAATCTACACTAATATACTTGACTGGTCTCATAAAACCTCACTTACAGCTTGAATTTCACATCTAGTTCTGCAGCTTTTATTTGTACTCGTGTTCGATACATGAATGCCTTAATGTTTTTAGAAAATTTCTTCCATGTTTTCTTCCTTTGTTTGTTCTGCTTTTCATTCCTAATGTCTCGCTTTGTTCCTTCATCACTTCCTTTCTTTGATTCTTCCTGCTGTCCTTTCTCCATTCTCCCCTTCATTACTTTTGCTCCCTTTCTTACTTTATTTTTCTCCACTTTCCTTTATTCTTTTCTTTCCTTACTTCTCTCTCTCCCTTCCCTCTTGCTCTTTCTTTAATCCTTACTTTCTTCTATATTCTTGCTTTCATTCCTTTTCCCTTCTTTCAGTCATTTCTTCCTTTCAACTCTCCATCCTTCATTCCTTTCCACTTCCATTTCTTTCCCCTTATTTCTTGTCCTTTCCTCCATTTCACTTCCTTTTTCTTTCTTCATACTCTCTGTCTTTAAATCTTTTATATTTCTTCCATCATTCTTTTCTATTTTCTCCTTTCTATTTTCTTTATTATGTCCTTCCTTCGTTCCTGCATTTCCCTTTCCTTCCCTCCTTCCTTAAATAATTTTCTTTTCTTTGGCTTTTATTCCTTATTTTCATCTATCTTTACCTTTTCATCTCACGTTTTCTTTCTTTCTTTGTCTTTACACATTTATCATTCTTGAGGCATGGTGATTTTACCTTGTTTGATGCCAGACTCACTCATTACAGCAAACTCCTAGAGGAACAACACAGGTTTGCTGCCAAGCAAATGACTGCTCCCAAAGCACACAGTGTTTGCTGTTCCCTTTCTCTTGCCTGTGGTGGTGTTATTGGAGTAGGTACCACAAGGACAGAGTAAAAACCAAAGGATTTGTCCAACAAGCTTCAAACACACTCTGCCATGGCTCTGCAGCAGTTCCACCCAGAAGTAAATTCTAGACTTCTATTTCACAACAAACATAGAGACATCAATAAGTTCAAAATAAATAAATAAAATCACAATGACAGCATGGGGACCTAAAATCCAAACACTAAATTTATATGTAGTACACCACAAAGGACTATAGCCCAAATTAAGTTAAATCAGAAAGAAGCATATCTAATTTGTATTTGATACTTTAAATCAATAGCTTTTGCATAAAACAGGAAATCCCCAGTTTAAACGAAGAGCAGTTTGGCACAACTAGGAATGAGCAGGTTTCAAGAGCAATGGAGATAAGACTAATGGGAATTGTATGATGTATGAGACTTGATAGGTGTGATGAAGGGGATTTGAAAAGGATATGGCTAGATAGTGATCCTACATAATCTGTTCCCCTTCATATCGAACATTTAGCCTAGTGTGATGGGCATGGTGCTCAGGGACCAGCACACGCTGAAGATCAGAAATCCAGCTGAGAGACTAGCATATAGGCCTGTTTTTTAACAGGCAGACATAGTGTAATCAGCGTCTTGTCAGGCAGTAAAAAAGGAGGAGTAAAGCAGTCTTCTGTAGAGCGTTCTGCCCGCTGTAGCCTACGCTAATAAGCTTTGTGCGTCCTGTTTGCTCCAAGGCAAATGATGTATAACAAGATGGCGAGAACAGAAAAGGAAAAAAGTTTTTAATGTCACCGCTGGGTTGAAGGTATTTCTTTAACATTTCCTCAGTGGAATCTCTGCAAATTTACCGAGCATACACACTCACTTTCTGGTGAGATTAGGTGGCTGTCAGAGCCGTCCCCGTCTAATGACACTGCTTTAATGAGGGGTCATTTCTCCCTGTCTGGTCACTGCTGGGGGGAATGAATGAGCTTGGGAGGAAGGGAGCTACTGTAGTCAGGGAGGCTGGGACTGGCTCTCTGAAATATCCCCTGCTGGAGGGGGAACGGATCTTCAGATACAGCTCCCTGGGCAACGGCGTTAGAGCCACGTCTCGGCTCTACAAGCCGTGTGCGCCAGCCCTCTCCGACTTGAAGTTTCTCTGACCACAGCGAGGCCAATTAGGGGTGCACTGTTGAAAGAGCAGCAATTATTCTTTCGCACGACACGCATGGCTCCTGCATTCCACCCATTATTATCTCCTGGCTCCCCCTCTGTGAAAAGCTGGCAAACTCTTCACGCATCCCTACTCCTATGAGCTTCACTGAGTCTGGCTGTCCAAAGCTGGAGACCGGCAATGACAGCACTGAGGTGTCTGGGCTAAAATAGGGCATGAAATAAAAGCAAGCAAGGGAGTGATTAGGAGAAGACCAGGGAAAAGACAGTGTTGGTTTCAGTCGCTGCCTCCTACTTGCAGAACATGCCTCATTCAGATTCACAATAATTGCTTATCCCAAGTCAAGGCACAATGCAGGCAAAGGCGTTGGTAAAACAAATTATTTAAAATATGAAACGACTATAGTGTTTTGCGCCATTAGTGCAGCGTCATGCAAATCACTACGAATGAACTGCGAAAAAAGACTGCATTCATAGAGCTCGAGATATGTCTCAGTCAAGATGCCACATTTCGATGTGGATTTTTTAAGCCATCATAGAAGCTTCTATACCCTTGTGCTGGGAGTTACATCTGCCCTTGGTACCGACTCCCCGTAGTCACCCTATCTTCTACCGAGTCATATAAGTAGACAGCTGAGGGGCTGGAATCAGAGGCCTCCTGTGAGGAGCTTGCTTAGGGAAATGTAAAACAGCTTGTTAATACAAGACGAATCCCTGTGAATCAAGCAGACGCATTACATTGATGTAACTTGATGGTAAGTAGTGAATGGAGTGACTGCGAGCAATTAGTTTGTGATTTAGTACTCTGATCCTCAGAGATTTCACCTTGCCCTCCTCTGAAGAACTCCTATAGTTTCTTTCATGTCTTCAGTTCATACGCCGCTTCAAAACAAAATTCATGTTTCTCCTTTAGATAGAGGTATTGATGAAAAATAAAGCTAGTCTCCAAGTGAGGGTTTCCAACCGTGGTGCAGAATAAGATACTCCTCAATTCACTGTGACCGTTGAGCTTTCAAGTCTTTGATTTTTTTTTCTTCCTCCTTTTCAGACAGTCAAGGATCCACTCTGTTGGTGATATTACTGGGAAGGCTGGACAATAATAAAGGAAATTTTGATGGGGTGCACAGCCTGCTTTCTTCCCTCTCGTGACATTGCAAAAAAAAAATAAAAAAAAAAGTTCGGTGAATGAGCAATTCACTCCTTTCATCTTATTCTGACACATCTTGCTAGCTTTTAGTTTATTCACTCAGGAATCATCTTCTGGCCACGAAGGGGCGTTGCTGGACTCCACAGCACCATGGAAGCAAAACCGCGCTCTCTTGTTTCTTTGACCTGTCTGAGCGGTTATTCTTTTGAAATACTTTTCCAAATAGTATGCTGCTCTGTCCACTGACTCAGACCTTGAAACCCAATCATTGACAGCAGAGAACAACAAAACATTCCCAGGGCTGTCATTTACAATGGACACACAACCACAGGAGCTTGTTTTACAGCTCTGTTGAGATAATCAATGAGTGACTTGGCAGCACCGAGGTCCTATTGAGGCACATTTCCCACTCATTGCCTTTCTCTTTCTCCTTTTCTCTGCCTCAGTCCTGTCCTCACTCCATCTCTCGAGAGATTGTTCTCAAATAAATTGATTTGACGGTATTGCTGTGTTTGATAACATGAGAAAGCCAATGGAATCTGTCAACACAAACTCCATCATCCAGCGTGCCTTCGCCACATTCATTCACAACCCGGCCTGCCCTACTTAAATGATTGTTTATTACTAAGACTAATTTAGTTCAACAGGCGACTACATGTGCTGTAACAGTTCTCGCTGATGCCAGGAGATGGAAGACAGTGGGGCCAAGATTGCGCTGGAAGACGGATAGCTTTTAACGCTTAGATAAGAGAGACATGCTGAAATAAGTCACAGCCATCTAGCAGACATAAAATCGAGTGGCACTGCCCAGCCTTGTCACACGGCAGCTCAGGATAAATTGATGCGTGGCCTGTCCACTGGGGCTTCTAATTGTATTTTCTTTTACGTGGTAGGTTTTGTCAGGGTGCATCTGTCATGTATGACATCTGTAAAATGACAGCCTTTCTCGAGTGCGGAAAGGAGGCTGCTGGGTCTGGGAGATCATGATACCCATGAATTTTTTGCTCAGACATCACTTCAGTGGTTTTTAGCCATGATGAAACACACCACAGATGTTTTTTTTTTTTAAACTGATAAAGTGTCATGTTTTCTCATTGAGCATCAACATCCCTGCCAGAGGATCTTATAAATGCACTGAAGTGCTGTTTCAAAATTTATTTGCTTATTTTCTATCGTCATGACATAAGTCAAGTAATTTCTACACGCTTTTGCATGAACGTCCTACATTCTGAAGTGACCTTTTAAAATACTATAATTTTCTCTATATTTTTTCTCTAACATGTGATGACAAAGTATATACTTAATGTCAATAGAAAATCGAGGCTCACGTCTATTACAACGGATGTGAATTATAAAATATATTACCAACACCAAAGCCATGAAATAACATTTTCACAGCCATTACAGTACCTTGCACTTCACTGTGGTTTTGATGTTCTACATTCTTATTTTACTGGCATAGCAAGCTACTAAATATGGCACCAAAAAACCATAACCATAGCTGTGACTGGAACATAAATGCAATCTTTCCAACCAGGGTGTCTTACAACAATAGGTATTCTACATTATTTAGAGGTTCAACTGTATGATAGAGACAATAATTCAATACAGTAAAATTCCAAAGTAATCTGAATCTCTTAGTGCCCCAACTGGCACCTGAAGTAGCACTCTTCCAACTGTTGAAACAGAGTTCTAAACCTCTGAACTTTGTATGAATACATCTGTCTTTTATCTCTGGGGGTGCATGAGCAACACCACACTTTCAAGAAACATGCTACAAAGAGAAATATACGACTTTTGGAAGAAAAGAACAAGTAAAGTCTGATGCTATCTGCAACACTGTCACAGTTTGGGTGTTGGCTAGTGTACGGTTTTCACCCTAACTATTTTTGTGTGTTTTCTTTCATTGATTTATTCATTAATTTATAGATTTACTGATTACAGCATAGCGTAAACTGTCATGCATATCTAATTCTATTGATTTCTTTAGATTCCCATTTGAAGATCTGATCCAAACCAGATGAGATATATTGATTCACCCTTGGGCATGTGGATTCTGTCATTCTTAAAGAGTCATTTGTCTAATAATGAAATCTTTGTATCATTTATTTATTATTTGAAAGATTTGAAATGTAGTCAGAACAACTATGCAGTTAGAGGTCTGCATTCCCGCGGCTCTCCCGCGGGACCCGATAAGATTTCTTGCTGCGCAGGATTAAATTTTCAATGAAAGGCGGATTGCGGTCGGTAACTATTGTGTACTTTAGGCGGGAGCGGGCGGTCTGACAATAACCCGGTCACTCCTGAGATGCTTTGACATCAGCGCATCTGTGCTTGAACTTGAAGTGAACAAAACTTTCTGCAGTGGTGGCGTTCACACAGTCACCAGTTCCCTGTCCTGAGAAGCCTGGCAAGATATGTTTGTTGCATTAGAGGTCTGCGCGTGGCAAGATATGTTCGTTGCATTAGAGGTCTGCGAGTGCACCTTCAGAGAACATTCAACTTGTGATCGGATTTTGGAAGAGAGACATTCTGAAACGGTCATCAGTCCTGTTCTTGCGTGGATGTTAAAAAAGATTTAATTTTGCAGTATAGCTAGCAAGCCAACAGTTTTTGTTTATATGTATTTTTGGCTTAGCCTACAGTTTTCAGGGACATGTTGTAGGCTATTTAATTTAGCCTGTTTTTCTCTGTGATATTTAGCCTATTATTCTTTGTGACATTTTTTCTCTGACATTTTTTAGGGTGTTGACGGCATCACAAGACAACAAATAAAAATCTTGTATATGCTACGCAACATTTTATATTTGTTATCCCCAATCACTGTCTTTCTTTAGGGGAAGTTTAAACGCGAGATTCTGGAAACGATCTAAATTTAGCGGGACCCGTCGGGTCGGGAAGAAAATCACTAAATAGCGGATAGCGGGTGAACACAGAGTGAATTTTAGGCGGGAGCGGGTTAGTGCGGAATAGAACCTTGCGGGAGCGGGGCGAAAAAAACAGCCCCGCGCAGACTTCCATATGCAGTCACTATATTCACAACATACAAGGAGTGTATTCACATTATTTTTGGACACTTAACTAAATTATAACTAGAGTAGTTACAATAAAAACAAATAGCAAAAACACAGATGACACTTATTGCACAGCTTTTCACCAAATATATGCATGAACATAAAATATTTATGAGTTGAAATTATTTAATCTTTTATCTGTATATTATCTAAAAGTTCCAGCTAAGAACAAAATATACAATACAAAGCACAATACAATCAGCCTAGCAACAAGACTAACAATATTACAGTAATAATAAAAGGTTAGTTCACCCAAAGCGACAGAGTTATGTTATGTTATGTTTGTTATGAAGCGTTATTTAGTTTGTTATTTAAAAAACTAAATAACGACTTTATGCACAATATCTAATAATATCTAGTGATGGGCATTTTCAAAACACTGCTTCATGAAGCTTTGAAGCTTTACGAATCTTTTGTTTCAAATCAGCGGTTTGGATCGGGTAAACGAAGCCTCATTTACTGAAATTATGTGACTTTGGTGCTCTGAACCACTGATTCCAAACAAAAGATTAGTAAAGCTTCAAAGCTTCATGAAGCAGTGTTTTGAAATCACCCATCACTAGAAATTGTTGAAAAGTCGTTATTTTGTTTTTTTTTTGCCGCACAAAAAGTGTTCTCGTCACTTTATAATATTAAGGTAGAACCACTGTAGTCACATGAACTGTTTTAAATATGTTTTTAGTAACTTTCTGGATCTTGAGAGGTTCAGTGACATTGCTGGCAATAGAGGCCTCACTGAGCCATCGGATTTCATCAAAAATACCTTAATTTGTGTTCAGAAGATGAACGAAGGTCTTACAGGTGTAGAACGACATGAGGGTGAGTAATAAATGACATTATTTTCATTTTTGGGTGAACTAACCCTTTAATACTGAAGTCATCTGCAGTAATTTGAACTATAGTCAATAACTGCAACATAATGTTGCACCAGTAGAATTTGTGTGAAACAAGAGACAGGGAAGTAGCAACTGCTAAAATAGTGGCCTTCTCTAACCAAAATATGATTAAATAATTGTGATTATGCAAAAAGTTAATTTTCATATCATTCTGCATCTTCATTCTAGAAATAATCCCAGCAATCTGCAACTCGTTCCTGCCAAATTTTTAAACTACTTGAAAAAACAATGGAAGAAAAATTAAAAAAAAAAACAAGAAAAAAAAACAGGCTTAAAATCACTTAGAATTTACAGAAAAGTCAACATTTTTCTATGTGATACAATAGACATGAAGGTAGTATAATTTCAGTATCAATGTACAGAATTTAGTTATGATGAATTGCATGTACGATGACGAATATGAGTAATATCTGACCGCAGAATCTCTTGAATATTTTGACCAACTGGTTAACCTAAGCAAAAAAATAAAAAATAAAAATACATATTATGGCACCTATACTATATAGCTATACAGTTCAATTCTTTTTTTCCATTTAAATGCCACTTTGGCCGTTTTCAGTCCTAACACTTAGTGTCCAGTAATAGGCTGTGGAACCTCTGCTATAACGACAAAGATCAATGTCATTATCCAAAGGTATTACAAAAATTATTAGCCCTCTGAAATACTTCATTCTTAATGGTCAGTCTCATAAACTGTATTTTTGCACAACCACAAAACTGACCGTCCCAGGCAACCGATTTCCTAGCTGTGCTGGTTTCATGTCTCGCATATCACTCTGCGGTCTCTTTCTCCACGCATAATACAATAATTTCAACTCAAATCAATATTTAATGTGCAATTATTTATTTATTTGACAAGTAGCCACATAATAAGTGGGATAATGTAGAGTCAGCCGGTCATTTCAGCAAAAACCACATTCAGGGTGATACAAGACCCCTGTTTATATTACAATAATGACATTTACATGAAAACTACATAAGTGCATGTAAAAGCACTGCAGTTTAGGGACTGGGAGCTTTGCAAACATCCAAAAGCTTCTGGGGTAAATAGAGGGGGAAGAGGAGAGATGGAGAGGTTAAAAGAGAGAGAGGGAGAGGGAGAGAGAGAGATTTATGTAGGAAGAAAAATTACCTTTGTCGCACAGAAGGACAGTGGTAAATGGTGCGTCATTCTGCAGTAATTTACAAATCGCGGAGTGGAAACAAAATTAGATTAAGAGGGTACGTTGAAATGGACCTGCTAAACATCACTATTAATTACACTGTTGTCAAGGGCGAAAATTATTTATTTCCATGGCAGAGGGGAAAACAAAGGCTGTTGGTGGGTTTAAATGGGTTTACAGGCATTTTTCACTTGAGCAACCTTAGAAAAAAAAAAAAAAAAAACAAGGAAAACATAGATTTTCAATTAAAGGACACTAATGTCTACATTACTACTGAGGCAATAAACTTTCTGACTTATGGTGAACAGCAAGAACAACAAAGACCACAGCTTTACGACTCATTGCAGACATTAATGAGCAAGAAAATGTGGGTTTTCGTGCCTCCAAAGATCAACCATTTTGGATGCTTCCCATTAAATTAGTACCTTCAGATGTCTCGATTCTATCATGCATAACCAAGGACAAAGATACCACCCTCATTCAAAGAAAAAAAGTCATACGTCTGGCCAGAAAAAATCCTCTCTCAGACCTTGTGTCATCTTCACATTCTTTTGTTTTCTAATTGTAAAAGCAGAAGAGAAACTCTGCGAAGCTGTCAAAGCAATGAAGATCTCAAGCTGACAGCGTGGTGAACTTCTTTGCGACTTCACAGGAGGTGAGCGCTTTGTCCAATTCCAGTCTGAGCTCCGCTCATTAGGGCACGTCTGCGCAGGCAGCCGGGGGGACGCGGCTGCACCCGGTCCACCCCAACGCATGCATCCAGAGGGGCATCTGGCAGGGCTACACTTCAGGTCAGTCTATCTGAGAAGGGAGCGCATCAGCGGCCACTTCATGGATGGCACGCTGTCTGCAGCTGACAGCTTGTCATTTATCACAGCTGAGCAGTGGCGTCAGGTGGGATCATGATTAATTTCACTTTACCACTTTCAGAAATAAGCCCTATAAATCATCTTAAGCTCCGTGTGCAAGTTTTGTTGTAGCCACATGACAAATCTTTACCACATCCCGCTCCGCCTCAGCGGCCTACAATGGGTCCTGCCACACGGCTCACAAAAACCAGCCAGCGATGGCCAGGAAGGAGAGTGACATTTCGTAAATACCCCCAAGGATTATTAAAGCAAGACAGCTCCGGTTAGAGCCCACGGCGACAGCGAAAGAAACCACATTGGCCATTTGTAAAGATAAAAGCCTAGCACTCTTCCTTCACTGTTCATCTGTTTGTCGCTTAGCTGAATGTTTTTTGCTTTAGCTTTATTTGGCATCTTAACACATGCTAATGATATAGATGTGTCATTGAGATGTAAAACAGACTTTAATCAACTGTGGGTGGAAAGATAGCGCTCTTCATAAGTCAAGAGGTAACGTAACGTCTTCGGTAGCGCAGGTGGCAGCTTGCCAAACCGTCAGTATGCTTATTAACAGTTTTTATATCACTTTAATCAGATGTCTTGGACTATAAGCTAAAATTGTGCTCTGCTTTCACGGGGTGAGCGCTCAAGTCATTTTAAAAGCATGTAATTGATGCCCATGTCACATCTGAAGTTATCATCTTCCGCTGAGATGCTGTTTTTCTTTCCAGCTTTGGATGCCAGGTTACTTAATTAAGTGATGACTTCCAAATTTAAATCAGATCGCTCGAAATACACAACACTTTTTCCTTTAAAAGTGCCTTGTCAAAGAACCGATTCACTCAATAATATATTCGGTAGCCAAGCGTGATGCTATCCCTTAATCTATTGTCCACCGCCTCCATATCTCTTTTCCGGATGGCGGGTAATACTTCAGGACGGATGCCCTACATGCTAGAGTAATGTGACACTTAAACGATTTCCTCATAAGGCCCTGTGACAGATAGCAGTGGGTAAACAGCTGCTGCATGTTACATTTTCTGTCCGCTCTGTATGCATTTCAATGGCCGCACTTTGCTCCAATTTATTCCCATCTTAGAGATATAGACCGTTTTCAACTGTGCCAAAATCCATATTGCCCAATAACACAGTATGCACTTCCCTGGTGAACTCGACAAATGCCACACAATCAAGGCTCCCCAGCTGCTAAGCTATGCCCCACAACACTTTGCTCAGGCACAGAGGCAAGTGAAGCTAATCGATTCCAAGGCTGTGCCTCTCAACCAAATGTAGTCCTGTTTCTAAGACGTAGTCCCTGAAAAGGAACTTGAAATTCAAAATTACATCCATTGCATGGAGAGAAAAAAGCAAGAAGTTTGTTTATTTGTTTGTTTTCTTTTACCTGAGAATAAGGGCAGAACATATTTTGTATGCAACAGATGTGTAGTGCTGTCATGATACTGGAATCTCTAACCTCGACACAGTACCTTGAAAAATATCAATATTCGGTAACACTTTAGTTTAGGATCCAATTCTAATTATTAATAGTTGCTTAATAGCATGCACATTACTAGGATATTATCACTTATAAAGCACATCTTAACGCCTTATTCATATTCTACATCCCTTAAAGGGATAGTTCACCCAAAATTGAAAATTATCCCATGATTTACTCACCCTCAAGCCATCCTAGGTCTATATGACTATCTTCTCTCAGACGAGCACAATTAGAGTTATAAGCTCTTCCATTCAATGGTAGTGAATGGCGCTCACGAAAAAAGTGCATCCATCCATCAAAAAAGTATTCCACACAAATCTAGGGGGTTAATAAAGGTCATCTGAAGCGAAGCGATAGGTGTTTGTAAAAAATATATATCCATACTTTATAAACTACAATAACCAGCTTACGGCAAACATCCATATGTAAGTCAACTTACGGCGGAAGCATAACCTCTGACGTGATGCATGATGTATTGACAAACACGGAAGCGCAGAGGATAAAGCAAAACAAAACACCAGTCACGAATTAGAAGTCTAAAATTAGAATTTTTAAAGAGAAATGAGGATTTCAATATAAGAGAGGAACTTGAGTTTGTTGCACAGCACTATTTGTTTGAACCGCGAGAGGCGTCTACTTTCACCTACGTCATACGTCAAAAGTTGTGTCAGAGGTTATTCTTCTGCCGTAAGTCGACTTGCGTATGGATGTTTGTTGGAAGCTGGTCATTATAGTTTATAATGTTTTAAATATGGATATTTTTCTTACAAAAACCCATCGTTTCACTTCAGAAAGCCTTTTTAACCCCCTGAAGCCGTGTGGAATACTGTTATGATGGATGGATTTACTTTTTGGGGCTTCAAAATCGTGAGCACCATTCACTACCATTAAAGCTTGGAAGAGCCAGGATATTTTTTTATTATAACTCTGATTGTGTTCGTCTTAAAGAAGATAGTCATATACACCTGGGATGGCTTGAGGGTGAGTAAATCATGGGATAATTTTCATTGTTAGGTGAACTAACCCTTTAATACTTAAAATTAACAAATGCCTTTCTAACTATTAATAAGCAGTAATAAGCAGCAAAAGTTGTAGTTAATAGTTAATAGTGAGAATTTCACCCTAATCTAAAGTGTGACCCAATATTCTATACTATTTTCAATACCATGAGGAAAAATTGCCACAACATTAAGGGTATACAATTTGAACAGTATCTAAGCTAATTTAATTCTGACCCTAGTCAAAGTATTTGTTTGAAACTGAAACTGAGATTTATCAGGCTGATGTGTTACTATTATATATATATACATACATTTATTTCACAATACGTTTATTTACAATAGTAAAATTACAATACTTAATTCCTTCACTTGCAAGAGTTAAACCCTCAAGCATTTATTTTGATGGGTTTATAAATGTTTAATAGAGTTCTGCAAAAATGTTTAAAATGCTCTAATCATCAGTCCACAAAAATGTTGGAAATTACACAATTGTAAAAAACAAAACTAGTATCAATGATGGTACATTTCAAATAATCAGTATCTTCATTTATCAGAAAATCTACATTTTTGACAACACCGATGATTGCTATTGGATATTTATATTCTCATTGAAGTATTCTTGGTCTGAAGTTTTAATTGGCTTCAATAAATAAATCATTCGTGCTCCACCTCAACAGATGTGCACTACGGTGTTTCATAATATTTACCGCACAGGTATGTGGTAGGTGTCATCGATGGTACTTTTCAAAGTCTCTCTGAAACAAGTAAACAATGAAAAAAATAAATATTTCAGAACTTCATCATTGTGACCTGTTTTCTATATTGCACAAACTCCTCTCCTCAGAGAAGCTCCCGAGACACCGTCATTTATAGCTTTGAGCTACAGTAACTGTGAGATATGATTGCTTTGAGCACTTCTCATGCGCAGAAGTTTCAGATGGTGCAAATGAAACTAATTTGACTGGGGAAAGAGCACTTTAATGCATTTTGAGTGGTTTTTGTAGGCTCTGCATTTGTATGGGTGTTTCACACGCACACAGTACCGATGTTCGGTTGGGAGGGCCAGGCTCGGATTGCCATCGCCACAGGCAGAGGGCCAACTGCGGTTTCAGGGTGCTGGGAGGGTATCCCATAAAAATGCATGGCCACATGCTGCTTGCAAAGGCTTTTCATCTTCCCTCTGTCTGCCGAGCCCCAAACACCTGGAGCACAAGGGGAGTCCGGAGTGTATGTGTGTGCACAAGGAGGGATATGCACACACACAGGGATGCGTGGGCTTTGTCTGCCCGTCTGCCGGTCAGCTCTCCGACTGCTTATTAATTTAGAAGCGTTTGTGGTCTCTAGGGACAGAGAGATAAATGCCAGCAGCAGAGGCAGGCCGGCGGTGAACTCATAAAACCTATTAAAGGAAGCTGTTCATCACCTCCATCAGCAGGCCTGATTATGGCCAGGGCCAGCTGTAAACCTCCACAGCCCTCAGCGGAGCCCCAGACACACCACTCACTCCGTAGCTGTGCTGCCCACCCAGCGGCTCCCATTACGGTGAGGGATGAGACCGCTATCCCGACTACATATGGGATTTATCGACAGACGCAAACACAGCGCCCAACGTAGCTTTAAATGCCAGTCACTGTGGTATTAGTGGCTGACTTGTTTTCCCTCGCAATTGCGTTTTGCCTGAGTCAACGGTGTTGTATTATCATACAAATACTTGCGAGATGAACATTTATTAAAAAAAAAAGACATTTGCTGCCTCTTGCGGTTGCCACAAATACAAGATAAAGATAAACTCATCACCCTCCATCAGATTTCCCCTTGGTTTTGCTTGTATCAGCAAGCGAGCGTACCAGCCAGGGCGCTTCGCTCCTACTGTATGTAGTTTTCTTCTATTAGGAGGTTATATTCACAGCCTCCCCTCCAATGATGTATTTTGCTTATTTGTGTCTTTACGCATCACAACCGCCGTTTAGAAGCTCTTACCCGCAGAGAGCAGGGAAACGGCGTGCCAAAGCATCAGTCAAAGACCGAACCTACTTTACAATCAAACATTATGAACTGCTGTTGGAATTAGGACAGCTTCCAGGGAACTAGGGAACACAAAATTATCCAAATCCCATTAATCTTTTTTGAGAGAGACACTGACATTTTGTAGTCTAATTAAAAATGCCACACAATGAATTTTCGAATGGTAACAATAATTAGCAATTGTCTAGGGACGAGAAAAGGGGACACAAATGCAATGGCTATGGCGTATACGTGCTTGGCTTTTTGCTTATCACAGTCAGATGGGGAAAACGGGTGAAAAAGGGCTCTTTGATGCATTGTAGTTCCGCATGTTACTATGGTCACACATTCTCTGAACCTCAATTAATTAAGTAGCGCAAAATGCCACCGCATGCTGCGAATAATTTAGATTAATGCATCCATTAAATTATCTGTTGCTATCATAATCAGGCATTTACAAGGGACATTTCCCTAGTGATTACTATTATATTATATTTATTATATTACATTATATATGACCTTGCCATTGCTACCACCATACAATACTGTTTACATAACATGCTGAATGCATAAATGTCCAGTTCCAAACATTATTATATTGTATTGTATTATAATAATATATAATATCTAAACTCATTTGCATTTCCCTATACATTTTCTGCTGGGGATTGGAGGGGCCAAAATGACATCTCGAGTCCAGATGCTGAGGCCAATCATGAAGTGAAACTGCCAAGTGATACACTCCTTAAGATCCATCCATCTGTCACTCTAATTCCCTGGTCAGCAAATCATTTCTTTTCCAAAGACACATGTGAAGCAGACGTCTCCTTCCCACTTTAATCATCACTCCGTGCTCGAAATAACAGAGGCTGTCCCGTGGACCGCTGTCGTTTCTGGTGATCATAACAGATAATTACCCGCCTCCCTGGACAGCCATACTGCACATCTCTCCCAGAAGCACTATCTCCTAGTGAATGTGCTGTACTCGTGAAAGCTCAGAGGGTGAGTAACGAGCTAGAAGTGGCAGTGATTCAGTCCCTTATGTCATCCAGATAGTCTTCAGGTGGCAAGCAAAGGTAAGTCAAACTTCACCTACAAAAAATGACTTTTTATCTTGAGGAGGAGAATGAATTAATCAATAAAAAGGATGACCAGTAAAAAATGGTACGCTCATAATTCCTCACAGGTGGCAGGTCTGGATCTGGACGTGTGTTTTGGCAACAGGGGGCACTGTTGCTGTTCTGAAGGAAAGAGCTGGCAGCTTGCCGCAGTGAGTGAATGACCAAAGAAAAATCATTGCTCAGTGACCGGCGGGGAAGCTACACTGATCGCCATTGATCCTTTAGTGCTGTCCCCTTGCTTGACCACTGCCCTTGTGCCCGTGCAAGGCTAGCATAGTTTTATCAGACTGGACCACTGCATTAGAGCCCATACAGAATAACCCCATTACTGTATGGATGCCTCTGTGTGCAATGAGGGGAAAGTCAAGCGAGAGAACTCAGAAGCTCAGAGGATGTTCTGCATATTACCTGGATATATTGTACATCCACCATCAGTTTGTATTAGTTGGCAATATACTATAACATTCCTCCATCTTTAATAGGGTATAATTAATGATATTGTGGATGGGGGAAATTGTTACTGTAGCTAATCCCAATCTGAAAGAAAACTGTAAATTCAGACATAATTTACATTAAAGAAAACTACTAAGACTGCACATAAATTACTGTACACATTAGTGCATTAGTTACATGCATTATCTTTTAATGAATTAACTAATTTTTGCAATTACTAAAAGACAATTCTGCTATGGATTGGCGATATAAAGTTATGTTTTTATGATTAAAATTGGTGATTGAATAGTTAAATTACATGATACAGAAAAAAAGTGCGAAATGAAACATTTATACTTTTAATAGAAGCATTAGAGCAGGTTTTGAGGATCAGCTTGGAGTTTTGAAAGTTAACTTGTGAAAAAAACACAAAAAACATTCTTTTTCTGCAATAGAGATTGAATAAATTGGTTATTAAAATATGTTTGTATGACTTATCCCAAGTATGTAAAATATAAAGCTGCAAATATAATAGTATGAGTAAGCTACAAATATATGGTATGAGTTATTTTGCACCACTTTTGAACCACTGCAAAATATATTAGATAGATAGATAGATAGATAGATAGATTAGTTGTTAAGTTTAGGTATTGGGTAGGATTAAGAATGTAGAATAAGGTCATGCAGAATAAGGCATTAATATGTGCTTAATACGTATTAATAAATAGCCAATATCCTAGTAATATGCATGCTAATAAGCAACTAGTTAAAGGACACTAAAATAAAGTGTTACCATAGATAGTTAGAAAGAAAAGAAAAGAAAAGAAAAGAAAAGAAAAGAAAAGAAAAGAAAAGAAAAGAAAAGAAAAGAGCTGGTTGGTTAACTGATCAATTTATTTTCTAGACACATACACAGACACAAGCTCCCACAAAAAAACAAACAAACATGTACTTCCATATGCACACCCACATTCACAAACGTTTCAACCAAAATCTATAATCAAGATCCTGTGCTCCACCCCCTCCAGTGAGGCCAATTGGTATTCTGGGAGATCCACTGCCCCCTGTTGCGTTCCCAATCTCCAACCAGGAAAGAGAGAAAAGAGGTCACTAAGCCCAAGGATGGAAGATGCCTGGCAATGGATTAATGGCTGGTAGAACAAATTAAGTCTTGGAGAGAGTTTATATCTTTCAATACAAAGCAGAAAAGTGGATGACTACCTTATTTTATACTGGTCCTCCACACAGTTTGCCTGCATTAGCACACCGCTGAAACAGCACTGACTTTCACCGTACATGAGAAGGAGAATAGGATGAAATCTACTTACTGCATTGAAATGAGGTAACGCACATCTTTCAAGTGAAATTGAGTGTTGTTGGCAGTACAGTGGAGTGGAGCTCAGATTGAAATTGGATCATGGTGTAGGATGATAGTTATTTTTAACACAACATGCACATAGTATAAATGTATACATTGTAGTATAGGGGGTTGAAATAAGACAAAAAAGTATATGGGGGTCATTCTTCGAAATAATTAATGCATATTTTTTTCTTTTAACAGACAGCAAAAGAGCTCATTTAAGGAACAGCACATGACCTAAAAGAAAATCACATGAACAATAACTCAAGACTGGACATTACTACAATAAAACAACAAACAACAATAAACAGAGATGCAAATTCAATTAATTATCAGTAAGTAATTATCACTAAATTTCAGTTTGCATATTTGATGTCCAGATTTGACTGGCATATCCAAATATACAGCCCAAGAGATATCTGTGTAGTCAAGGGCACTGCTCACGGGCAGATGCTACAAATACTACAACAGACCAAAGCTTTCTTGATGTTGTGTAATGTCTATAACAAAGAAGAATGGTATGATGGGGTTTTGATTTTATTTTCTTTCACAACTCGAAACCACAAACAGCAAACCAGCACAGCGCTTTCCTAAACACTTAGTTTGTCTATACGCCCTGCAAAACGGTCCTGATCCAAGAGGTCATCGAAAGATAGTATAAGAGGAATATAAGAATAGAACTTAAAATGTAGCAGAATGATACAGCTACCAAGAATCCATGAAACTACAATATATATTTTGAGACAAAAAGACTTGGTTTTCAGTTATGCTAACAATGATTAAATTGTAACACTTTACAATAAGGTTGCATTTCTTAACATTAGTTAACTGAATTAGTAAAACTAACAATGAAAATGCCTAATTAATTTCAAAATGTACTAATACATTATATATTGATATTATTTAATAAACATGAACTAACATGAACCGACAATAAAGTTGTATTTTAACAAAGATGAATAAATACTGTAACAAATTGCTCATTGTTACTTAATGTTAACTAATGTGACCTTTTTGTAAAGTGTTACTAATTTAATAAAGTAAAGTATATTCAGGGAGCAAAGGCCTTGTGTTTAAAGGGCACCACTGTGGTCAAAGGCCCTGTCTACACCTGCTATTAATATGCGTTTTGGTCGATTGGATCGCAAGTAGACGAGGGAGATACATACCTGTTTACACCTGGTGTTTTAATCCGTCTCATTTAGTCCACTTTCAACAGCTTCTCTCCTGATTTCTTCAAGGGGAGGGTCTATGGGCTGGTAATTGTATTTTTTTTTTTTCAGATCTTTCGATCTAATATACGAAATGAGCTCTCGCAATTTACATATGAACACACCCAGAGACAAGGAAAATCACACAGACCATCAGCTTTCGTTTCTGCTCTGATATCTGCAAGACCACGCCGAACGCTGCGAGTGCATGTTAGAAATCAGGAATGGTGAGAGAACATTGTGCTTGGTACATTTTTCATCTTCAAACCAAACTTGGTTCTTCAGCCGACAAAGTTTAAATCCCGCCTGGCTAGTGCGCTTCCCATAATGTTTACGCATTAGGTCAGTAGGCGGAGAGTAGGAGGTCTTTTGCGGTGTTCAAATGCATTCGACCACATGAGCGTCTACACTGCGAAAGAAATCCGGTCTAATGCTTTTTCGACTACCTCTGGAAGTGGTCAAAAGTGGACAAGCTCAAAACGTTTTAGACCCCGTTTACACCTATATTTAGCGTCGTCCACGCGATCCGATCTTAACACCAGGTGTAAACAGGGCCAAAAAGGCCATTAAAAACACTGTTTCAGTGGGAGAAAAATGCCTGTAGTGCAATAACATTGTTCTCCATAACTGGGAGCGAATAGATTTGTTGTGAAGTATGTGCAAAGTGGGCTCACATTGACTGCTCCTTTCACAGAAATTCAAGTGTGAAATACACACGCCCATACTACATTACAGCTCCAGGATCAACACCATACTATTATTATATTAAAAGCAAAATGCTAACACTTTACAAAGTTCTATATGTAAAGAATTCCTACACCATATATTAATCTAGGTAATACTAATTTATAATTACACTATTGTTCGTTGTAAATTCATGTTTGTTCATAATACATTACAAATAATGATGTTAATGTAACTTGAAATGCTAAAAATGTATTAATATACACTACCATTCAAAAGGTTGGGGTCAGTAAGATTTTTTAAAATGTTTTTGAAAGTCATTTCTTATGTTCACCAAGGCTACAGTATATGAAATATGATTACAAATTGAAATAACTGTTTTCTATTATAATATATTTTTAAAGTGTCAATTATTCCTCTGAGGACAAAGCTCAATTTCCAGCAGTTTTCAGTGTCACATGATCCTTTAGAAATCTTTCTAATATGTTGAATTGGTGATCAAGAAACATTTCTTATTATCAGTGTTGATAAAACAGTTGCACTGCTGAAATTTTTTATGGAAACCATGATAGAAAGAAAGCTATTTATTTGAAATATAAATCTTTTGTAATATTATAAATGTCTTTACTATCATATTTGATCAATTAAATGTGTCCTTGATGAATAAAGAATTAATTAAAAAGAATAAAAAAAAAATATATTGACTCAAATCTTTTGAGTACAATATGTGAGAATTAATGTTGTAAAAGTAGCGTTCTTGTTTTTTTTTAATTTATTTCTTTATTTAATTAACTATAAGCTTATGTTAACATATACAGTAGAATCTTGGTTAAAAAAAAAAAAAAAAAAGTTACCAGCAAAATAAACCAGCTAAAATACTTGCTCAACAACTTTTTGGTATTTCAAAACGTAGCCTACTCAAAAAAAAACATTTAATCATTTAAAAATAAATCACGTTCATCAATGTGCATCACTCCACCCTCGCATTTGCTCTCCGTCTCGGATTTACGCCAATGTATGTCTTACTTATGCATGAAGTCTTGAGTTAAAAGACTTGCTGAAACAAGGAACACCAGCACGTCTATTCAAGGAAACTTTTAAAAACATACAATCAATACATCAGGGTGATGAACTCCCAATCAATAGCATTCGGTGCCGTGGAATGGAATTGAAAAAGCAGGTATTGGGAGATGTTTTATTATCTGTGCTGGAAGCTCAAAGTTGCACTGGCCAAGGAGACCCAGATAAGAATACAATAGCTGCTCTGCTGTCAGTAGAGGTCATACTCCAGTGAGTTGAATTCTGCCCGTAACTTCTAAACTAAAGTTTCCTCATAACCACATTTGTGCTTGCCGAACTCCTGTTTAGAATCTTTCAAAAAGCCAGTTACTTTTGTAGAAGCCGCACATATATGTCGAGTGGTGCTTCAGACGAGTGTACTAGTTTCTCCTGCACAAGCTGATAAAGCCTTTAGTCCAAGAGAAGTTGTGAGGGAGGGAGTGAAAGACAGAGGCTAGCTACAGCAGTAGCCTTGACTCCTGAGGATACCCACGCAAGAACCCATAGAGAGAGCCTCGGGACTAAGGCTGCAAATCCAGCCTGATCCGTGTGACCTATCTGAGCTTCATACATCTCTCTCATCTGACCGTGGAGGGAAAGGGAGGGCCTCTGGCATGGTACTGCGTGTGGCCCACTTGCACTTGCTTGTTTAATTGCCTCAGTGTCTTTTCCACACGCTCTATGTGGCCTCTGCCCTGTGCATGGAGATGCGTTCACTGCGATGGAGCAGCGAAACCCGAGCGTCGTAATGTCATTATCTGCAGGACTTTCTAGCAACTGTCAAAATCCAAAAATACTGTCTCTCTCTGGCAAGATTTCCTAGAGTGCAGCTGATTTTTTGTTCTTCTATTCAGCTCATGTTGGCCTAGGAGCCAGAAGCTGAGAAAAGAGACACATCGAGAATAATTTATTTGTGCTTGTTGAACTACACAGCAGATAGCGTTTTCACTTAATGTTGGGTCAACGATCTTCAGCACTATTCGGATGGGATTCGTTTTCTAAAAGATTTTTTTAGTTGCAAATGCTGATGAAGAACGTGATTTTGATGCACTGATTCAGACGGATTATGATCTTTGTAGTTACTACTGAAGTGGGAGTTTGTCTGGATGTGGGTGTTACAGAAGGTTGTGTGCTCTGGATCTGTGCATATATCTGATTATTATTATATACTGTACATTATTATAAACAGATTAGAAAAATTCAGCACACTATCATACGTTGCAAAAACATTTAATGCAATGTTTTAATGCAATCCAGCCTTGTCATGCTAGCTAATTTCAATGAACTCAAAATTTTAAGGCAAGCAGGTAACTCAATTTAAGTTAAACCAACAATTCTTTTTTTTTTTTTTTTTTTTTACAGTGCAGAGAAAACTACTCAAATGAATAAGACTTCTTTCTTCTCTTCTTTATTGTGAGAACACTTAGTGAAAATAAGAGCAACAGAGGAGGGGATTAATCCCTTTGTTGGGGTTTAGGCTCACCGTGTCATATTAGTCCAGTCTAGGTGAGCCAGCTCTCGCTCTCGTTTGCCAGAGAAGAAGCAGATGGCTTGGACACCACACATCCCACAGGAGGCAAGCTCGGTTGCGTTTTCATCCTTTCCTTCAGTTCATGAGGTCATTCAGGTGGATCGAAGTGTAATTGGCAACATGTTGGCAAATGAGGACGCTAAGCTAGTGGGGTAACATTCATCCAGACTTGTAAATATCAAATGAAAGTGTAGAGTGAAATTACCTGTCGAGGGGCTTCTCTTCATTAAATACCATCTGAAACGTAACACAGTTACTAATGGGTGCTGCAGCTATGCCGGATGATATCAGAGAGAGGCATACATCAAGAAACAGATTGTTAATATCAACCGTTTCATCTGGCTGATGGTGAAATAAAGGCCAATGGAGCTTGCAGTAACACGGCGCGACATGGAGCGCCGTCTAATGGGACGAGCAGTCTGCACGGCAGGAACGTAATGGAGTGAGACGTCATTTTTCACCAGGGAGCATGACAAATGTCGAGGTGCTGTAACACGCTATTTGTAAACGTAGTGCTGAGACATATCCTGATTAGCCAAGGTTAGGCCAGGACAAATCAGACAGCTTCCCTCACGAACACTGAAAGTTTCAACCCAAAGGAGCACAACGCAACTGCAAGTCATTCATTTTCAAAGAGTGAACAATTTCTGCCAACATTGCTTATGCGATGTGGGCGTGTCCAACAAAGTTGAGAAAAGTTGATCATTGTGTAAATGAGTAGTGACTCAGTATGGTGACTACTATACCATATATTATATTATACTACTATCTGTATACAGGTGCTGGTCATATAATTAGAATATCATCAAAAAGTTGATTTATTTCACTAATTCCATTCAAAAAGTGAAACTTGTATATTTTATTCATTCATTACACACAGACTGATATGTTTCAAATGTTTATTTCTTTTAATTTTGATGATTATAACTGACAACTAAGAAAAATCCCAAATTCAGTATTTCAGAAAATTAGAATATTACTTAAGACCAATACAAAGAAAGGATTTTTAGAAATCTTGGCCAACTGAAAAGTATGAACATGAAAAGTATGAGCATGTACAGCACTCAATACTTAGTTGGGGCTCCTTTTGCCTGAATTACTGCAGCAATGCGGCGTGGCATGGAGTCGATCAGTCTGTGGCACTGCTCAGGTATTATAAGAGCCCAGGTTGCTCTGATAGTGGCCTTCAGCTCTTCTGCATTGTTGGGTCTGGCATATCGCATCTTCCTCTTCACAATACCCCATAGATTTTCTATGGGGTTAAGGTCAAGGGAGGTTGTTGGCCATTTAAGAACAGGGATACCATGGTCCTTAAACCAGGTACTTGTAGCTTTGGCACTGTGTGCAGGTGCCAAGTCCTGTTGGAAAATGAAATCTGCATCTCCATAAAGTTGGTCAGCAGCAGGAAGCATGAAGTGCTCTAAAACTTCCTGGTATACGGCTGTGTTGACCTTGGACCTCAGAAAACACAGTGGACCAACACCAGCAGATGACATGGCACCCCAAACCATCACTGACTGTATAAACTTTACACTGGACCTCAAGCAACGTAGATTTCCAAAGGAAATGCAAAATCTACTTTCATCAGAGAACATAACTTTGGACCACTCAGCAGCAGTCCAGTCCTTTTTGTCTTTAGCCCAGGCGAGACGCTTCTGACGCTGTCTGTTATTCAAGAGGCACAAGGAATGCAACAGCTGAAACCCATGTCTTGCATACGTCTGTGCGTAGTGGTTCTTGAAGCACTGACTCCAGCTGCAGTCCACTCTTTGTAAATCTCTCCCACATTTTTGAATGGGTTTTGTTTCACAATCCTCTCCAGGGTGCGGTTATCCCTATTGCTTGTACACTTTTTTCTACCACATCTTTTCCTTCCCTTCGCCTCTCTATTAATGTGCTTGGACATAGAGCTCTGTGAACAGCCAGCCTCTTTTGCAATGACCTTTTGTCTTGCCCTCCTTGTGCAAGGTGTCAATGGTCGTCTTTTGGACAACTGTCAAGTCAGCAGTCTTCCCCATGATTGTGTAGCCTACAGAACTAGACTGAGAGACCATTTAAAGGCCTTTGCAGGTGTTTTGAGTTAATTAGCTGATTAGAGTGTGGCACCAGGTGTCTTCAATATTGAACCTTTTCACAATATTCTAATTTTCTGAGATACTGAATTTGGGATTTTCCTTAGTTGTCAGTTATAATCATCAAAATTAAAAGAAATAAACATTTGAAATATATCAGTCTGTGTGTAATGAATGAATATAATATACAAGTTTCACTTTTTGAATGGAATTAGTGAAATAAATCAACTTTTTGATAATATTCTAATTATATGACCAGCACCTGTATATAAATTGCAACATCCAGAAAATGCTGCATCAGTGTTTCCTATACTGTGGCAGCTAATCTGTCTCACCACAGTTTCATAGTGAATTGAAAATATATCTAAACTTCTCATTATAACATAAAAGCTCTTTAACATTGTTTTGCAACATTGCTTTGGCAAAGTATCTGTCAAATGAACTTAAATTGAAAGCACAATATGGTTTAATCCCCTTATCAATTCACAAAAGACTGCAACTTAAAGAGTTAGTTCACCCAAAAATGAAAATTATCCCACAATTTACTCACCCTCAAGCCATCCTAGCTGTATATGACTATCTTCTTTTAGACGAACACAATTGGATTTGTATTCCATGCTTTATAATTGTAGTGGATGGTGCTTACAATTTTGAAGCCCAAAATAGTATTTATTTATATTTAATTAAATAAGTCTGTTTGCACTGTATAATTTACAGTGAAGCGCACGCTTTGTTCACGCGATCAGCTCGAGATCTGGTGTTTTCCGCGTCTCAGAACAACTCAGTTCACAGTGAAAGAATGCAGTGAACTCCATCTCTGCATTTGCTGTGAGTTTAGCGTGCATTTGGGAACACAATAGGCACCAGTTATGCTTTATTTTCACATTCACATAATATCCAACATTATTTTGGGCAAATGATTACAGCCAGGAACATGCACAGATAGACCCCAAGTGGTGCTCAAGCACTGTGACATCGTATTTTGTACATTGTATTTTGTGTTTGCAACATAAGCAATATCACACAAGCAAGAGTGCTATTTTCTAAAATATCAGCATGATTGCAAAATGTGATATTCATTTTATACAACAGTTCAATAAACAATAAAAGTTGATTATATGAATTGACAATTTTTAGACACAACGTTGTCAATTTTGGCTGTTTTTGTTTTAATGAAAATAGTTCCAAACAAAGCAGAAAAGTTGCATCTCCCAGCAATACACAGTGGTGTTTCGTTCTTGAATGATTCACAGTTTTTGAATGAATTGGTTGAGTCAATGATTCAATGACCCATTCATAAAGTCAGTGGACACTCGCTTCTTTCACGAATGAATCAGCCAGTTTGAATGAATTGGCTAAATGAATGATTCTATGATTCACTTATTATGACTTGCTACCACCTATAGTTTAATATGTACGATTAACAACAACAAAAACATCTCAGAACAGAAATGATAATCATCTTGTTATTGTGAATCATGGAATAGACAGTGACTTTCCCCAAAAGAAACTGATTCGTTGTTAAATTAGAATGATGTCTGATTTTTAAAAATTCAAAAGCTAGTTGTGCAGCCCACCAACAACGTTAAAATATCCAGCTGTACAAATGCCTACTAGGCAACCAACAACCCAACAACCTTCAGTTATGAAATCCCTTTATGTCTGAACAGGGCGCAAGGTTTCCCTTATGAACATTCTCACAGAAACTCGCCTCTCCAGTACATCACCTTTACCTGCAGGGCGCCGGTGCTTTTCAGCACAGAGTACTATGGAATTGATTGCAGCATCTGAGCCATGTTTTGCCACACATGCTTACCGCTCAAACATGATATGCGAGGATGCGGCACTGCGGTTTTATAGGTCAGCAGGCACGAGCGGCTTCTAACGGAGCTATTTTGAGTGATGATGGAGAAAGTTGCTGGCGTGGAGAGCCGTGATTTACTGGCTCGTCCGGCTCGGTAATGAGGAGTAATTCTGCCTTGACACCCCCACCCCTCCTTCCCGCTCCGCACCTCACCACCCACCCCTTTTGATGAGCGGTGTCAGAGAAACAGCGGGACGGTCAGTGCTTCTTCACTATGTCTTCTGCAGGAAAGGAGAACCTGACACTTGTCTTATTAACCACAGGATCCAGCATGTATCTTCATTAATAGCCTATTAAAAGCGACAGGGAAAATATGAGAAACTGACCTCTTTTACACAATTTCCGTCAAAGAAATGGGGGAGAACTTACATGATTTATGTTTCCAGGAGAAAAAAAAAATAAGTTATTTAGCTGAAGTTCAAAGGCTAAATAAATCATCATTAGCCCAGCAAAGAAAAAAAAAAACAACAACAAATCTTTAAGGTACCAAATGCGACCAAAGCAGAATTCATCCCAAAAGGCATTCCGGATGGGAGCCAAACCGTCGTTTGCTGGTCTCATGACTCACGCTGGGCTAGAACCCACAATACCTCGAGGTCAGACAGGGAGTAAAACTAGTGTTCTAGAGCCTTTTTACCGCACTCCACAAAACATTCAATACATCCTGCGGGAAGGGACGCTGGGAATTGAGGTACAGGTGATAAATGTCAGTGTACATTTATATCAAAAGATCGCCATGAATTCCATTCATCTAGCTGTGTGGTGAATAAAAACAAATTAACCTTGATCACCTCGAACAACATGAAAATGAATGCATCTGCAATGCCTGAGGTTTTCAAATAGCAAACACGACAATGTAATCAGACATTAGAACATACAGTACAGAACAGCTTGTGCAGGTCTATAACATGACTCCATAGGGCAATAATTAATTTAAATGTAATATAAGTTCATGCTGCCAATGCGCTGTAAATAAAAAAGACAAAAATCAAGAATCGAAGCGCAGAAACAATACTAAAAGCGGCGAATCAAAGCCATGTTGTTTCATTTCCAGTATTAGTTTGGTGTCCCTTCAAAGAATGAGTCAAATGCAATCTCACTCACACAGAGAACAGCACTGAATCGAAGAGGACGGCCTCTATTCCTTCTTAAGTCTTAATTAGTTGTACCAAAGCCAGATACACTCTGCTCCTTTGAATGGATTCACTCTGGAAGGATGGAAAAGCATCAAAGATGTAATTTTCCCCCATGTCAGTTTGGTGAAAGAACAAGAGAAAATCTTATGTCCTCTTTTCCTTCAGAATTATTTTCAGAATAATATTTATTACCTTTATGACACTACTCCATCCAAGCTCACACCTCATGGATCTTTGCTTATTAACAATTTAGTAACAGATTCACAATTAAACATTAGATCTATGTTAAAAACAAAAAAATGCATGATGGCTGTGCTTAGCCGGCAACATACTGTATTATATCCACTATGAGATGGTATATTGCTGTATGTAAGGTCAAAGAAGGTCAAGCCTGCTGAGCCTGGAGACATTTGGGTTGACTAAACTGCCTTGGAGGGCTCACGGTCCACAGGTATAGAAATAGAATAGTGGATGTATGGATGGAAGGGTAAATAAATAAATAAATATTTCCACCCTTGCAGTCTGTTTGGAGGAGATGCGCATGAAATACCCTGGGGGTGAATCTTGACAGTGATGGTCTGCCACCTGAGTTTATTTGTAACATTACTTTACTTCAAAGGATCCTCCTGTTGGATATTGCCATTAAATTGGCTTTCCACTGGCTGATCTTATCATAGCTGTACACTCTTCAATCCATCAACCTTCACATCTGAAACATTTCAAGAGGTAAAATCTAGCATTTGCTCTATGAAAAGGAATTTGAAGAGTGAAGAAGAGTTGGTGCTTTTCTCGGACGGACCATGAGGTGCTTGTCAAACAGTATCCTGTGGATTTCTGCTAATCATAATCAGTCATCATTGCTATATTCGTTATTATATGTATAAATAACAAAATTGTCTTTATTTGCCCTCTTGCAGATTTGAATAGAAGATGCCACTGAAGTACTTGTGGCAGTTTCTGACAACGACAGGCAGATTCAGGAAAGACTTCATCTCACTGACCCTCACCATCTCTTGTATGCTATGCACTCAAAAGAAAAAATATATTAAATGTTTAAGATGCTGTCAAGTACCACATCCTTAACTAGACAAAGAGGTGTGATAAGAAACAACACAGGTTGTGTTGTTTTCAACACATCAGATTTAAAAGTGTGTGATTAAGAGAGAGATTAAAAATGCACAATGATAATCAATGCTTTACGTCCATGTTAAACTTCTGAAGACTCAAACAAATTCACCTTTCTATTAACCCTTTACAAAACCAGTAAAGTTCTGAAGCTTGTACAGAATGGTTTTGTGTAACTGACCAGTGTCAGAAAAGGACTTCACATCATCTCAGTTCATCTCTCTTCTTTCTAAACATCCAATCACTTTTTTTTGTTTGTTTTTTTTTTCTTTTTCTTTCTTTCTTTCTTTCTTTCTTTTTAAAGAGTTTAAAAATAAAAGTCAGCATGTGAGAATTTTTACCTGCCATATTTTAACCTACAGTAGAAAGAAGCTTTAAGCTATCAGGCTCTATTACTTTCATTTCCAAAGAAAGAGTAAGTAACAGTATGAAAATATCATGAACTGAAAGCCATGTGCATGTTTCTATTTCAAAAACAGTTTGCTTTAACAGTAAATGAGTTGGGGTTAAACTTAAGACTTCACTGTGCCTATGCAGGATGAAGTGCAACAGAAAGGAGTGCAATATTTGACATTAGGGCTTTTCACACTTGAAACAGTTAACCCTGGGTTATTCTAATTGGTTGTCTGTTGCTAAGCATTTAGCTGTAACATTCTAACACTGCATTGTTTCACACTGTACAAGTTTGGCATCGCAATGTGAGGTTAACACCGCAAAAACGTTGCTAACCCTGCTCCGGAGCAGGGTTTCATAACCCCGGGTAAAAAGCGGTGCTAACCCCACTTCTAAATTACAAAGGTGAAATGTTACTTTACCCGGGGTTAAAAGCAGTGTTTAGAATGACAATAACCCAGGGTTAAGCACAGTGTGAAAAGCCTCTGACCATTTGACACCTATTTTGTTGTGTCATAATTGACCCTTCGCAAAGACCCGCCCCTCTTAGTTACTGTTGCTTTGTCCAACAAGCCATGGCGCTGTCATGCCACACAGAGTGAAAAATACATCACGGAGCAAAGAGGACACTGACAACATGTCAACAGACAAGACAGAGCAGGTTACTTATGATATTAAACAAAGTCCCAGCTTTTAAATTGTGTAATTTTTTTAAAGAAATTCAAACAATAAATACCATTTTGTGGCTCTTTAATGTGTCGTGACAGATTGCTGTAGCGCCTCAGCTTAAGCGGCTCATAAACCGGTCAACTCTTCCTACTAGTTAATTTATAGCGCATCAAATAAACATGAATGAACATGAGAAGGAATGTTGTTTCAAACGCGGCAAGATGTCAGTACACACCATTTTTCAAGTTCAAGTCCACCGATGTTAATCTTCTAACTCCTGACTGCTTTGTCAGACAAAATGGCGGATTCTGCGTTATGATTGAATAGATCACTTGTCAATCAAACTTCCGGCGAAGGGTCAATTACGGAAAATTCCGTCAATGGTTGGTAAAGGGTTAAACAACTATACATTTAAAAAAATATTTTTTCTATAACAAATTGGCCCTGGATGTACCTTAATGATGCAAGTATATCTAAGTTAAAGTGTTTCTTTAGTAATAACAATTTTTTTTAAGCAATCCATTCAAGTGTTTATTACCAAATCATAGAGTATTCTTGTGGAAATTTAAAGGAACACTTCACTTTTTTTGAAAACAGGCTTATTTTCCAACTCCCCTAGAGTTAAACAGTTGAGTTTTACTGTTTTTGAATCCATTCAGCCGATCTCCGGGTCTGGCGGTACCACTTTTAGCATAGCTTAGCATAGTTCATTGAATCTGATTAGACCGTTAGCGTAATATCATTGCGCCTGCTGCACCCATGGTACGGCAGCAAAGTTCCTTGATTATTACGCCGGAATGAGAGTATAGTTCCTAGCCATATCCGCCTAGAAAATCGCAACTTTTCATTTTCCATCGGTCTTAGTACACAATTTAACTACAGAAGAGTCAAGTTTTAAATAGGAAAAATATCGAAATTCTTTGGTAATTTTTGAGCGAGATGCTAACGGTCTAATCAGATTCAATTAACTATGCTAAGCTATGCTAAAAGTGGTACCGCCAGACCCGGAGATCGGCTGAATGGATTCGAAAACGGTACAACTCAACTGTTTAACTCTAGGAGAGTTGGAAAATGAGCCTATTTTTTAAAAAAGTGGAGTGTTGCTTTAATTCCACATTAATACTCATCTTAAAATTCAAACCGTACCGAAACATGACTCCAAAACCACAACTAGATACTATAAATAAATAGACAGACAAATAGATTATTTATTTTTTATTAAATAATATTATAAAGTATTAAAAGTTACATTACTAATATTTTATCTGATAATCCAGTTCAACAATGCATGAATTATATGATTTTCCATTAATTATATCCACATACATTTGCTTTCTTATATATTATATAATATCTGCAATGTAATATACTGTGCTACAGTGTAGTGGACATTGATTATATATTCTATTCTATTCTATTATTAGTGTTTCATAACTAGACAGGGCTGAACAGGGCTGCATTACCCAAAAGCATCATAAGCCTAAGTGGATCAAAGAACCATTGCCACCAATGCCTGTTTTGCTTGTAAAGTTTCTCGATACTATGCAGGTTATTCAACACTGCTCTGCACTGCATGTATTATAAATATATCTCAAAGAAAATGTCCACAGTTTGCCCTTTCTTCTTTACACTGAGCCTCCAAGCTGTTGTATGATTTTAACTGTGCATCCGTATGTGTATTAGATCTCCAGGAGTTAATCCCTCTGGCCACATGCAGACTGCAGTTGTTTCATTACAGTTAGCAGCACACAAGACGAAAGGACAGCTTGCAGAACAATTCATCCGAGCTACGTCTCTGTTCTTGGGTTCATCAGGAGCAGAGGAAGGTCACTGTCAACCTATGAGGCAATATCAAAGGCGCTCTCGCTCAGAGAGCCTCTCACAGTCTTTGAGTCTGCCTCTCTCAAACTTGCCCCCCGCCCCTCAGCCCAGTCAAGATGCTGCCTGCCGATTCCACATTCAATAGAAGCCTTAGCCAAGCAAATAAAATACAGCTCTCTTCCTCTCACAGCGCTCCCACATTCGGAAATAAAAAGCAATGTCTACATAAAAGAGAAACTGCAACACATTTAACTAGCAGACATTTTTTTTAACAATGAGGGGGGAAATTGCCTTCATGCAGAATTCTGAGTAAAAGTATGTGTCATACAAAAAGGAGGACAAGCCAACAAGGGCAAGAGTTGTGTCTAGACCCAGTCCTTAAAGCTTGAATAGAAAAACGATTCTTTTCGACTGAACGTGAATGCGGGGTATTCATGCATCAGTTAGACGTAATCATCTTTTACTGGAGGGAAAAAACCACTCAGTTTCAAATTTTGACTAAACCGATTGCTAGCAACTATTAGATATTTTCAGTGCTATTAACCATTGCTGAATAAACTGAGGGGTTGATTCCCTGTGCTTGACTGCTTAACTGAAATACACCTTGGGATAATTGCAGTGGAAGTGTATGGGAGTAGCATATTGAGGTTGTGCGGTGCCCTACAGCCTATTTATAGATGTGCAGCGAACTGCAATATGAGAGTGAGGTGAACCTGTGGTTACTTGTGTACCCATGTGGATGTTCGCATACAGCAGTGGAAGAGAGGGGGAGTGCGTGTGGGTATGTGTGAATGCATCTTTGTGTGTTTGCGAATAAACGAGTGCATGGTCTGTTCACACACAAGGTCACATCATCTTTTCATTCTTTTTGATGTGGTTTTAATTGACAAGATCATCAATATGAATGACATCTACAGCTCTCTTATTTTTTTGTGATAGCTTCAAGGCTATCTAAATAAAATACTCCTCAAAGTCGACAAAATATATACACATGTAAATTTAGTTTCTACTGCACAGATTTGCACCCAAAATTTTGATGACTCATCCTACACTGCACATATTTATGTACAATCAAATGCTCTGTTGAATGAAAGAGTCCCACACCATAACACTACCTACCTCTGATTAACAATAGCAAGTAGAAAATCATGTTCATAGCGGTAAAGTGGAAGTGACGTGAAGACACACACAGCAGTGAGTATTGAACACACACACAGCATTGAACCACAGACTGTACAAAAAGATGGTTGAAGCACCTTCACTCTCTTCCATTGTATTAAGTGAAGCCGCCAGTGTGCCAATATGGCGCTGACATCTTAAATCTCAAGTCTGTGCATAGTGAACTTGGAGCCCGAGTCTGTTCAGTAGTGAGCGCGAACTGGAGCCGCAATATCAAGGTCCCGCCCATACTCATGCAGAATTGGTTAATAATGCAGAACAACTCATTATGTCAGTGTGAAATAAACAGTTCTGGAAATGTAGAAATTAAAGTTAAAACCCCAATCTCCTCCCGAATTTCCAGAAAAAGATCAGTTGGTGCTTCAGTGACTATTTTGGGGTAATCTGACTGTTGAGTTTGTCTTACGTCCCATTACATCACATGGAGAGGGTGGGGTTTATGAGCTATAATGCTTCCAGCCACCAGGGGGCACTTTGGCTTCACTTTTCAGGACTCATTTTTTGCTTCAGTGCCCGGGGAGCGATTGCAAACTTCGGGTTACAAGTCCAACTCTTTAACCATCAGGCCACAACTGCCCCCTAATGAAAACACATTTTTTAGATTTTTTTTTAGAACCAGCTAAAAGGTGAATCACAACATTACAAACTTTGATTTGAAACAAACAAAAAAGTTTTTTTTTTTTTTCAATCAAAAGACTAAAGGTACAAGACTGTGTACTTAAAAGCTTTAATGAGAGAAAGAATGACAATCCCATGAAGCATTGCAAATAACTAATGATGCTAAAGTCTTCTTTTGGCGCAATTTACTCTTTCTCTGATGGATTTTTTTCTTCAGAATCATGAGTAATGTAGTTTCTCACCAGGAATTCTGTTAAACAATAATAAAAAATAATAATAATTTCAAACAATGCAGGCTGATGGCTTCAGCAAAAGCATAGACTATTGATTAACAACCTTGTAGCTTACAGAAGGTCTGTCTTTAATTATTAATTATTAAGTTATTGTTAAAAATCAGTGAATGGGGTTTTTACTTCCAGAACCGAAATGTTGCATTCTATTCTATTCTATTCTATTCTATTTATTTATTTATTTATTACAAAAAAGGAGTCCTTCTTTATGTCCTGCCCTGACTTTCTGATTCAATTGGAACATGCGTCAGCACATGAAATACCCTGTTTAAAGACCTTTCTTGGGGTCTTGAAAAAACTAGCTAATTAAAGTTGGATAACACCAAAATGAGTAATTGATTTTTTTTCACATGCTATTTTTGCTTTCACATTCCCCTGTGCTTATAGAACAGTTCATACAAGATTGAAAAAAAGAGAAAAAAAAGAAAAGAAAAAATATGTATAGAAAGTTTTCTTACTCTTAACCACTAAAAATTTTTTTTTTGTTGTTCTTCTTACTGTTCTCCATGCTCTTGGTTTCTTCTGGTAATAAATTAAAACAACTTCTCACACAACGCATGATCCTCGATTAGAACAGCATGGAATATGAAAATAAAATTATTATCGTGTAAAAGATTTTATTTGAGAGCCGGAAATTCAAAGCATCTTTTTAAAAAGAGAATATCTGCTTGAATGACCCAGAAGCCTCTGGTTTGACGCATAATGACAGAAGAGTCCTGAAGCGTGTCTGTAGATTATATTGTACCATGGAAGATAAATCAAATGTAAGCTGACTGAGCAAACACACATTTCTCTGCTGCCAAGGTGATGGCAGATAAAGCAATGCATTAAATCATGTTCAGCCTGAAAGCTACGCAATGGTGTTCAAACCACTGATTAGCAATACCTTGAATTTTCTAGGATAAACACAGATGATCTGACTGAACGGAGATGAAGTGATTCATCTAAGCCTTTAATTTCCTCATCATGCACATCAGGAGCAAACTAGGCTCTTAAAACTACACATAATATATGAGAAACACTTTGAAACTGAGAGATACATTGACCAGGGTAGGGTTGCGCCAACCATTTCTGAGTTCTTACTTAAATTCGAACATAAAGTCCACACTAGAGGCTTAGTAACTACTAGCTAGTTTGTGACTAACTCAGTACTTTATTCAGCTGCACCATTTATTCTTAAGGCAGAATATAGCCAGTAGGTCGCAAGCTCTCCGTAAATGCATAGTTGCATATGACCCTCAATAATCCAATAGCAGCCATCAAATACATTAACAGAAGATGTGTTTAAATGCTCTGAATTTCAGTTTATCCTTCATTCTAACTTGTTTTGCCTCACTTAACTAACGGTAAAAATATGTTTCCATTAAATACAATACTACTTAATTATGAATAACATAATAGGTATTTTTATTTGAAAATAACATTCAGAAACCTGTATTTGAAATTAATAAGGATCAATAAATTAATACTGATAAGAAATGACATGTATTTATTATGACTGATTTTATTTAATATGCATAACATGGAGCAATGCACAAAACGGCACGCTAACAGTATAAATGTCAGCATTATTGATGCAATTCAGTCAGTTTGCTATTTTATTCCAACCTTTACTCCTGATCGGCGGCTTCCGTAAATATTTATTTTATATGTAGTTACGCTTCAACTAAGTTTAATGGTGCAAGGCAAAAATATTTAGTAGTGCGTAAGTTGTAACTTAGTGCCCATTTACGTCAAAACTAGGCTAAGCTGTAACTTAATGCACAGCTGGTGCAACCGGCCCCAGATCTCCACAAACCACCCATAAGATCTGAAGGAATAATGGAATAAACTGATAGCAGGTTCAATGCTTAACATGTACACTTTGTGAAGCTGCATAAAAGTTGAGATACCAGCAACACATGAGTCATCCATATCTCCGTTGTGCAATATAGTCAACACCCAATTATTAAATGCCTTACTACCTTAATTACAATTCCTGAGGTTTATAGCTGTGGCTAATTACTGTCCTTACCCATGACTCATTCATGAACATGAATTTGGATACTAGCAAGGGTCTTAAAGGGTTAGTTCACCCCAAAATGAAAATTCTATCATTAATTACTCACTCTAATGTTGTTCCACACCCGTAAGACTTTCGTTCAACTTCAGAACACAAGTGGAGATCTTTTTGATGATCAGCTGTCAGATTTCCTTCCATTGACTGCCTTTGTAACTTCCACTTTGACGCTTCAAAAACTTCATAAAGAGATAGGAAAACTAATCCATATGCATCAAGCGGTTTAGTCAAAATTTTCTGAAGAAAATCAATAGCTTTTTATAATGAAAAGATTTAATTTAGGCTTTTACTCGCATGTGAACATTGATCGGCGAACATAAGCGGAAGCTCAACCAAACCTGCTACATGTGCAAGAACAAACCTCTTCCGGCAGCTCAGACATACCGCGTAACCAACGAGGTTCATTCTCATGTGTTACGCAGCACGTTTGAGCTTCTGGAAGAGGAAGAGGTTTGTTCTTGCACGTGTAGCAGATTTGGTTGAGCTTCTGCTTATGTTCGCTGATTTTTATGAAGTTTCTTTATGAAGTTATTGAAGTTACACATGCTCAGTCTTCAAATACATGAGTAGCATTTGCCTTAGCAGTGCAGCATGCTTTCAGAAACCCTCCACCTTCCCCAGCTCCACCTGTATAGATCTGCTACGGGTAATTCATGTGCGTTATATTGTACAGCAGCAGCATGTCTTACTTGTTCACAGCAGCGTGTCGTGTATGTATTGGCAGTAGCAAGTCCCATACTTGCTCTGCAGCAGCAGAAGCAATAATCAACAGCAGCAGCAGCAATAAAAGCAGCAGCAGCGTAGCAGATCTATTCCACCAAAACCAAACATATCAACATTGTCATACCCATTACCATGCCAAACACTCCGAGGGTTATCATGAGAGAAATAGTTTAAGTTAATAACAATACTGGTCTAGCTTTCTTAGTGCTAGTTCATACAAGTGCATTGGAATGATTTTGGAAATGGGACAGACTTAAAAATGACTCCCTGTGGAGTGCACTTACCGTATTACTAAACTATAGCTGGGATTGAGAAACACCCTATAATTCTAACATTTTAACAACAGGCGAAATGCTCAAAGAAATTATGTGAAATCCTGCCATTTCGCTTATAAGTAACTGCAAACTTCTTTGACTTAATTGACTCTCCTGCAAGGTATATGCTGAGTGAAAAGAAATGAAAGCAACTGTTCATGCAATGTTAATACTTAACTTTCCCCCATGGGTACAATTAGGTAGTGAACAAAAGAAACAATTGCATTATTCAAACGATTTGAAAGGTTGAAACAATTAATGAGACATCAGACCCTGTGGTCACAGCCAAACAAAGGTAAAGACAATCCTTGACGCCAGATATGATGGTCTCTGTGAAATCCAAGATCCTACAAAAGATAAGATGGCTCTATAGTCTGAGAATGACTGTGTGTTTCAATGCAATGTAGAAGGCAATCATTTTAGCTATATCACATGTTTGGCTACTGACACTTAATTAGCTTTGCAATCTTGATAAACACTTGTATTAATTAAGGGCGTTAAGGACAAACATAGCAAATACTATCATTTTTAGCATGTGAGAACTGAGCATTCTGACTAGAAATTTATACCTGAAGTCTAAAAGCCTATAAATGTTAGAGCTGTTTGGTGAACAACCGGCACAGACAGGGACATCGTGGGTATTTTGTAAATATCATATTGGACACGGCTGTCAATTCGGATTTGTTTAAAGTTTTGTTTTATATGAATGCAGATCAAGCATATCTGCCTTACATTGGCTGCTGTGTAGATGCAGTGGCTCATTTACCTACAGCAGGTGATAGGTGCGTGCCAGTGTGGAGATAAGCAATAATCAGTGGGAACAGATTGGAGAGGGCTTATTAATGTGCAGGAGGTGGTCAGACCCATCCATTTTTCATTAGGCCCACTACATGAGTGACATTTTCAAGTAAAGAATTTGAGTCATTGCGAGGAGTGACATTTCATCCCTACATCCACAGTTTATTGGCTAGGTTCAAGCACTACAAAATGTACCCACAATGCACCGCTTCATGCTAGGATCTTTGACAGGCCTTGCAAATGTTAGAAAACTGAAATACTATTACTTGACATCGCCCGAGGCACTGCATATTTAAACAAATCATTCCCAGTCTGTTTCACGCAAGTAACAAGAGCTATGAATGCCTGCGTGATATGGTATTTTTAGTCACGGATATGATTGAGCGATAGCTGTCCGTGAATAAGATTTCTGTAATATTTAAAACACTACACAGTCTATTACTGCTAGAAAGAATGCAATCAGACTTTCCTGTTTTGAAATAAAATGTCTTGAAATGAAAAGCTTTTTAAAAAATACATGAAATTGCTTTTTACTTGCATGAAACAATGTACTTCATTTACAACACATTTAAAAGCATTAGGTTTATGGTTCCCTCTTTAAGTCAAAAGTGCCTCTGCAATATTTATTTACTGGCTTTTCCAGGGCATGGGCAAAGGTAATGTGTACACATACCGCAAAGAGAAAATTAAATGATCGATACACACAAATAAGAGAAATCTTCAGGAGAGTACTCCATCATTCTTTGTATTAACTGGGCTCAGCTGTGGATGCTCTGTATTGACATGCTTAACGTTCATGTATTGGCTCTGATCTATGGACTTCTCCTGAGAGAAACAAGCTTTCTCTATCTGTGTTAGTGAAGGCGCTCTGGGTAAGAGGCAAGACTTATCTTAATGTTCTTGTGAAGCCGTAACAATGTTATCAACGCCACACAAGAATAAAATGGTGATCCTTCAGTTGGAGGCTTCCAATCTTTTTTCATTTGTTCAGTTGATATCCAAGTAGTCTTTGTGTTTGCTCTGTTAAATTATGATTAGGACAGGCCACAGCTGCCATGAAAAGGCATACAGCTAATCTGACATTGAAACAGGTTAAAAAACACCATTTCTGTCTTGTAGTTTTGACTATGACGAGTCTTAATGCTTAAGCAACTATTGTATATATATATAACTAACCCAATCAAATAAATAAGGAGATACGTACATTCATAAATAACTTAATTTAAAGGGATAGTTCACACAAAAGTGAAAATTACCCCATTATTTACTCACCCTCAAGCCATCCTAGGTGTATTTGACCATCTTCTTTCAGACGAACATAGTCGGAGTTATATTAAAATATATCCTAGGTTTAGTGAAGGGGCGTGAGATTTTGAATTCCAAAAAAGTGCATCCATCTATCATAAAAGTAATCCAGGGGGTTAATAAAGGCCATCTGAATTGAAGCGATGGGTTTTTGTAAGAAAAAATATCCATATTTAAAACTATATAAACTATTATAACTAGCTTCCGGCAGGCGGCCGTAAGCATTGATTTACACGGAAAGAGTAACCTCTGATGCGAGGTATAGGAGTAGCATAAGCTTAGACGTCTCTCGCGGTTCAAACAAATAGGGCTGTGCAACGACATTTCTCTTTAAAAATTCTCATTTTAGACTTCTAATTCGTGACAGGTGATTTGTTTTGCTCTATCCTCTGCGCTTCCGCGTTCATCAATACTTCATGCGTAAAATCAGAGTAAATCAAGGTTACTCTTCCGCCGTAAATCGATGCATACGGCTGTATATGTATATAAAATGAAAAAACAAAAAAAAAAAAGACAAAAACGGTCAGCTAAAACAATGGTCTTAAATTGTATGCATAAATGTATTGCTCTCATATAGATTTGTATTGTATGGTGACATTGTGTTTCTATTTTCAGCTTGCATATGCAAAGTTGTACTGACAATACTGGATTACATGCGATGTTAAAATCATTACTAATATGTGAGATATCATATTAGATGTGGCATAAAGAATATTAACCTCAGGGCAATGCAGTTTTTATGTCAAATATACTCTATACAAACTGATCTGAGGTAGGTACTATTCTGGGTTATGTAATGACTTTTAAGGCAGAGAAAAAGACAAAATGAAGATCCCTGCCGGTTGTTCATTGTATCACAATCTACGGTGTTCACTTTGATGACAATGTTTCATAATCCATTAGATGAATAATATTAAGAATGGCTGTTCAAACAGAGGGAAATGTTAAAAAAGGATTGTGCATAACTTCCAGTCATGACATTATGAAAGAGCAATTCACATCTGGTCATGATGAAGATCATAGTGTTTTATCACTAATGATTATGTGACTACATTATGTGCAACATGAAACTAAATGTTACAGTGAAGTTGCATCACAACTCTCTGTCAGTCAAGAGCCTACAGTGTCTAAGCCACAACAAAGTTTCATGCTGAGTTTGACAGAGAATCTGGTGCAATTATTTGGCAGACAATCTAGTTGGACAGAGAATTCAATTTAAAACAAGTGATTTTAAAATACGCTCAATCTGGATATATAAAAAATAGATTTTTCTGTCATTTTAGGCCAAATTTCTACATCTCAGTATTAGAGAGTGAAAATCATAAATCACAAAATGTTTAATAAAGGAATAGAAAAAAAAAAAAAAAAAAAAAAAAAAAACGCTGAATGATTGTTTCTGACTGATTAAATATGATCACTCAAAGAGAGTTCACCCAAAAATCAAAGTAAGTCACAATATTAAGTAGTTCTCCATACAACACAAGTGGATATTAGGGGTGGAAATATCGCTAATAAAGTTTGGTTTCTTGGAATCACAAATAGATTCTAAAATGGTTCTTGATCTATTTTTATTGTTATTATTATTAATTAATTAATGAGTTCACCAACTCTAAATATCAAATTTGTGTTTTTTTTTTTTTTTCAAAAAAGTACAAATTAATAAGAAAAACAAGTATTTGTTAAGAATTATGTAACTAAATATAATAATAATAATAATAATAATAATAATTTGTTACATTTATATAGCGCTTTTCTCTGCACTCAAAGCACTTTACATATGGAAGGGGGGAATCTTCACAACCATCACCAATGTGCAGCATCCACCTGGATGATGCAACGGCAGCCATCTTGTGCCAGAACCCCCACCACACACCAGCTTATTGGTGGAGAGGAGACGGAGTGATGAAGCCAATCAGTGTATATATATGAGGATGATTAGGAGGCCATGATGATGGACAGAGGCCAATAGGCAAATATGGCCAGGATGCCAGACTTATACCCCTACTCTTTTCGTAACATCCTTGGATTTTAATGACCACAAAGAGTCGGGACCTCGGTTTAATGGCTCATCTGAAGGACAGTGCTTTTTCACTATACTGGGGCGTTAGGACCCACACAGACCACAGGGTGAGCGCCCCCTGCTGGCCTCACTAATACCTCTTCCAGCAGCAACCTAGTTTTCCAAAGAGGTCTCCCATCCAGGTACTGACCAGCAGGGGTGGAGCTAGGGGTGGGCTAAGGGGGCTGGAGCCCCGAATGTTTTTCCAAAATGTTCTTCTGGGGGGCATGCCCCCAGACCCCCATAGAGGAGGTACACCCAACAAAGTTTTGCAAATTCCTGTGGGAAACAATGTACATTTTATGAACTTTACTCCAGCATACTACTACAAAGTTCCTTTCATGACAGTAAAGCTGTTAACTGAAAATTAAATTGTCATTGGACAAAATAGATTGGGGCTAAGCCCCGAATGTTTACAATGTCTGGCTCCGCCCCTGCTGACCAGATTTAACCCTGCTCATCTTCAGTGGGCAACTAGACTTGGGCTACAGGGTTGTTAACTGCTGGCTATATATATAGCTTCAAATAAAGGGGAACAAAGATGCAAGTTCATTTAACCACTTACATGGAGTCAAGCAGCACACAGTGAAAACCCTGAAAACACTGAAATACCTGTGAGAGAAATAACACATTGGTAAGCACATTGTAAAGTTTTTGGAACAGCTTCATGAATTGCGATGCATCAGAGAAGTTTTTTTTTTTTTTTTGCCCCACCTGGTGGATATACTGATATACATATTAAGAGCCTAGAGTGACTAAGCCACACCAAAGTTTCATGCAGAGTTTGATAGTGAATCTGGTGCAATTATTTGGCAGACAATCTTAGTTGGACCAATAATTCAATTGAATTCAAGGTAACACTTTATTTTAACGTGACATAGTTACATGTTACTATACGTCCTTACTAGAAATGACAGTAAATTATGCATAATTACAAGTAACTAACCCTAAACTGAACCCTAACCATAACTCTCTAGTAAATACACATAGTTAATTGATATTACTCAGTACTTAATTGAGTAGTAATGTAAGAGGAAATATAAATATTACTGATCCTTGTTTTTTTTTCTGTCATTGTGAAGTTTTTGGAATCTTTTCAGAATCATTGGAGGAATTGCAATGAAAATTACACAGTATATTGCTTTATTGCTTTATTCAAGCCACTTTAAACATAATTAATTAAAATGTTACAGCTGTAATAAAAATGAATTTCTATTAAAACAAAAATACTGTTCAAATTTGGTGTCTCTCGCTGTAATTAGAACAAAGGGCATGAGAAGAAGTTGAAAGGATATGTGGGTGAGTAAATGATAACCAAATTTCTTTTCTGATTGAACAATCCCTTTAAAGGTGGGGTAAGTAGTTTTTCAAAAACACTGTTTGGATGTTTGTCAGGCTGAAACCAACAACAAACGTGTAAACAATCAGCATTAGGGGTCGTATAACAGTCGAGGAGACAGAACTAGCAAGAGGGAGATTTGAAAAAAAAAAAAAAAAAAAAAAAAAAAAACAACTGGAGGAAGAGAAATGAGACGCAATACAAAAGAGCTCAAAAGAATATCACTGGAATAAAAGTTCATGACTGGGCAAGCGCTTTAGGACTTGCATTAATATTAGAAACGCTTTCCAGAGCTGGAGAGAGCTAAGTGGGAAGGCCTGAAAACAGACGCGGAGGCTGCTTTGATTCCGCTTCACACGTGAGTAAAACTGGGTTTGAGTGTGTTGATCTGGAGTGATTGTCTGGAGCTGCTGTGCTGTTGGCGACTAACAACAAACTCTTGTTTGTATTTACTCTTGTGTACTGTACGTTCATATTTTGTGCTTTCTTGTTGTTTGTTCATCATCTGCACTTTATTATTCATGAAGCATTATTTTGTTGTGCGTGAGCTGTGATAAACAGACATCCACTCTCGCATTGCGTGTGTAACAGTGGCCAGCTATTGAGAGTTGTGCAGGTAATACACTGCACACTGAAGACTGCTAGAGAATGCGGTGTTTAGCGTCACTGTTAGTGCACTTGCCTTGGCTGCCAGCAGCGAAGGGGCCGGGGTTAAGACCAGCTCGGAGCAGGGTAGTTAGGATTGGAGGGTGAGTTTTGGAGGCGGAGCAATGAAGAGAGGGGTAGGTTTGTTTCAAATATCAACAATGTCCAACAGCGTTTTTGAAAAACTACTTACCCCACCTTTAATGTGATCACACTCATCTAACGTCTGACATTTCTGGCACCACAAAAGTATACATGACTTCATTCCTGTTGTATCTCCTTGTCATGGACAGACCATGTACAGATAAGGAACATGTTGGGGAAGTAGAGATGGTGCTGCTTGACTGAACACATCTCCTCCAGCAGCGCTGTGTAAGCTAACTGAGATCATGTGATTTACACATTCCACTACAACTCCATCCAGCGCTTTTGCCCAGCAGAGTCATAACACAGTCTGGTACTATGAGATGGTGAATATTCCAGCAAAAAAAGTGCAGAGATTGCTCCGCCAGACCACGGAGCAGGCCTTGTCACCTTGTGCAGGGTGCAGAAAGCAGAATTGGGAGGGTAAAAATGAGAAGTGACAGGATATTGATTTGCTTATCGCCACACTGCAGACACACAGGAGTGGAGGGTGAGTGGGAGGTTGGTTATCAGTCGTCCACGTCTGATAGAAAGAGAGAAAGTGAGAGAGAGTGAGAGGAGAGAAAGAAAGATTTCTCAACTGATTGGTTTGCCTCATTTTGGACTCGACTTTCTCAGTGTGTGTAGTGCTGACAGGCGTGCACTTTTACAGTAAATGAAAGTAAGCTTTCTGATGTGATAGGATTATGCGCTTATATAGAGCAGATTGAAAATAAAAGAATGCTATCGCTTCTTTTGTGGATTTGGCAGAATTGTCTGCAATTAGGTGGCTTGCACAAAAAAGGGGAAGGCTTTCAAGAATATACTTATAGACCTGCTGAAAAAGGCACAAAGAAGAATATAATTTCAGCAACGAAAGAGGCCAAGTGCAGTCCATCTAGGTCAGATACACTTCATTCAGCCAAATCTAATCTGCATGCTTTAAAATGCCTTTAGCCTATCGCTACTCGGATCAAACAGAAACTTGGCATAACAATGAGGCCAAGAAAAGACACCCAGCTATCGCTCTAGGTATTTTCTGTAATCAACATGAAATGGGGGGGTAAAGTATTAGATCAATATTTAGCCTGCCCATTGACTGCTGCATAGCATCGAGCTGTTTTGCATATGCTGTTCATGAATTCAGCCAAAACAAGCCGTATGTCGAGAACACAAGGAATGCAATATTACCTCCACAGGTGCTACGTTGATGAGAATGAGGTAGATTACGTATGACGGCCTGCTTGAAATGCAGCTCTATGTCAAGAGGTGCAGCATGTGAATGGTGTACAACAGGAACTCATTTCCCACTCTTTTCCACATGGAGTCCCTGGGCTCCTCACGTTCATTTTCACTTCCCATTTGTTTGATAACAAATAGAGGTTCAAAGCCCAGATGGGAAAAGACACCATTAATGAAATCTCTCCTGCATGAGACTCGGGTCGTCTCTGAAGGTGCTTGCGGTCAGGTCATGATAGATCTCGGCATTGGTATGCAACAGAAGTTCCTGGCTCTTCCCAGAACTTGTCAAAATAAAGTTGGATTTTTGTGAAACGAAAAGGAGCCCTCGTCCGTAAAGTGAGGTGATTAACTGACAGAGGTTGCCTTTTTCATTAGGATCATTATGATGAAAGTGCATTCATTAATGATTCTTACATATTCCATGCTTTTCAAGGGAGAAATGGACAAGTCAGCTATATACAGTATGTGAACATACACTACCAGTCAAAAGTTTTTAAAAGAAGTTTCATCTGCTCACCAAGGCTGCATTTATTTAATTAAAAATACAGTAAAAACAGTAATATTGTGAAATATTATTACAATTTAAAATAACTGTTTTCTGTTTGAATATATTTTATGAAGTAATTTATTCCTGTGATCAAAGCTGAATTTTCAGCATCATTACAGTCTTCAGTGTCACATGATCCTTCAGAAATCATTGTAATATGCTGATTTGCTGCTCAAGAAACATTTATGATTATTATCAATGTTGAAAACAGTTGTGTACTTTTTTTTTTTCAGGATTCCTTGATGAATAGAAAGTTCAAAAGAACAGCATTTATATGAAATACAAAGCTTTTGTAACATTATACACTACCGTTCAAAAGTTTGGGGTCAGTAAGAATTTTTATTTTTATTTTTTTGAAAACAAATTAAAGAAATTAATACTTTTATTCAGCAAGGATGCATTAAATCGATCAAAAGTGACAGTAAAGACATTTATAATGTTACAAAAGATTATATTTCAAATAAATGCTGTTCTTTTGAACTTTCTATTCATCAAAGAATCCTGAAAAAAAAAAAAATATTGTACACAAATATTTTGTACAATTGTACACAATAAATGTTTCTTGAGCAGCAGATCAGCATATTAGAATGATTTCTGAAGGATCATGTGACACTGAAGACTGGAGTAATGATGCTGAAAATTCAGCTTTGATCACAGAAATAAATTACTTCATAAACTATATTCAAACAGAAAACAGTTATTTTAAATTGTAATAATATTTCACAATATTACTGTTTTTACTGTATTTTTAATTAAATAAATGCAGCCTTGGTGAGCAGATGAAACTTCTTTTAAAAACATAGAAAAACTTACCAATTCCAAACTTTTGACCGGTAGTGTATATGAAAACTATTATTTTCAGAAGTGAAGCAGGCCTTGAGGCTTCTTTCATTTCTGACTGAACAATCCTATTCAGAAAGTGTATTTACCTAGTTCTGCAAGGATAATTTCATTCTGCCTCCAGTTGTACATACACTGAAATTACACTTCAGTGTTAAACTAAAAAGAAATGGCCTGAAAGCAAAGCTAAACTTCCATAAAAGCAAAGAGTGCTATTTCTTCCTCTATGCGTCTAGTATTTAAAGGGGAAAACAAAAAATGAAAAAAAAAAAAAAAAAAAAAAAAGAGGTTCCTAAGACCTAATGGTTCTAAAAACCATCTTTCCTCATTGACAGACATTTTAAATTAGCTGTGTATAATGACTACTATTATCACATTCACACTGCAGCTTAAAGTAACACACCACTATTTTTGAAAATAGGCTCATCTTCCAGCTCCCCTAGAGTTAAACAGTTGTGTTTTATAGTTTTCGAATCCATTCAGCCGATTTCCGGGTCTGGCAGTAGCACTTTTAGCTGCAGTTTAGCATAGATCATTGAATCTGATTAGACCGTTAGCATCTCGCTCAAAAATGACCAAAGGGTTTCAATATTTTTCCTACTTAAAACTTGACTCTTCTGTAGTTACATCGTGTACTAAGACAGACGGAAAATGAAAAGTTGCGATTCCCTTTCATGGGAACATCGACGCTGCGTAGAATCGCATTGGGATCACTTCTGCGTGATTACATCTTGAAGCACTCGTGAAATCGAACCAATAGTGTGACGGGACGTCAGAGCGGGTGACGTCACGGACCAGGAAACTATAAAGCACCCCTGAGAACAAAGAACGCCAGCTTCTGTGTCTTCAGCAGCGCTCTGTGTTTTCGTGTGTCTTATTTGGTGTTGTCTGTCCGCTTTATACAGCTATTTAAATATCTCTTCGTCCGAGGACAAGAGTATTTTCGTTCCACCAAGCACATATATATATATAGTGTATATTTAAGACACATATTATGGCGACAAGCAAGCAGCAGTTTGTCAAGTGTGTTTCTCCCTGCCCTCGCTTCATCACGGGCGGGGATACACACGAGATGTGCGTTGCTTGCTTGGGAGTGGAGCATGCCCAGGCAGCTCTCGAGGGAGCTGTCTGTGTGCATTGTGAAAAACTGACGCTCCGTGTACTCCGCTCACGCCGCGCGTTCTTCGACAAAGAGAAAGAAGGCGCCGCGGCGAGTGTTCCCCAGGGATCGGGTCCCGCTGCTGCTGAGGCACAGCGACGGCTTCTTTCCTGGGGTTCACAAATGGATCTGATAGAGGGGTTAGAGACGGGCCCAGCCTTATCTCAGCCCTCACCTGCCAGATCCAGTGTCTCTCCTCTGGTTGTGGAAGCACGCGCTGCGGTTTCTTCCCCCAGAAGAGAGGCATCGGCGCTTCATCTATCCAGCTCTGAGGAGTTGGATGTGATGAGCGTCGAGGCTGGAGAAGAGGTTTCGCCATCCTCATCTCCAGCATATGAGGAGCTGTTGGAGGTTGTGACTCGGGCTGTGGCTAAATTAAATATCGACTGGCCAGCCGAAAGACCTGAAGCTCGGCAGAAAAGCAAGCTTGATGAACGCTTTCTGCCCGCCCGGTCACAGCCTCAGCGTCGGGGATTGCCGTTCTTCCCCGACCTCCACACCGAGGTGTCGAGGTCGTGGCAGAAGCCGGCTCAATATAGAATTTACAGCCCCCAGACATCATTATATTCAAACATCGTGGGGCTGAAACAACATGGTTATGGGACGATGCCTCGGGTCGAAGAGACGCTCGCGAGCTATCTCTCGCCCGAGTCTGCGTCGTCCCTTAAATCCCCGACGCTGCCCACCAAGCCATTACGTACAACATCAGCTCTGGTGGGCAAAGCATATGCCTCAGCAGGTCAGGCTGCAGCCTGTTTACACACTATGTCTATTCTCCAAGCTTATCAGGCTGACCTGCTGGGGGAGATTGATGAGAGCGGTGAGGCTACATTTGAGACAATCCGGGAGCTTCGTAAAGCCACTGATTTAGCTCTCCGGGCCACCAAGGAGACGGCAAAGACAATCGGCCGTTCTATGGCAGCCCTGGTGGCCACGGAGAGGCATTTATGGTTGAATCTCTCTGACATCCGCGAAAGAGATAAAAGTGTGCTCTTAGATTCGCCTTTGTCTCCCCTGGGCCTCTTCGGCGACTCAGTCACCTCGGTCGTCGAGAGGTTCCAGGAGGCCAAGAAACAGTCTGCGGCTTTCCAAAGGTTTCTCCCTCGCCGCTCTCTTCCTGCCGAGGCTGCTGAGCGGGAGCAGCCTCGGCCTTCTACCAGCTCCTCATCTGCGCATAGGGCGCAACAAAAACAAAGTGTCGCCACCCGTGCTCCCCCGCAAAGATCTTGGGGACCGGTGCGGGCGGCACAGTCGAAGCCTTCCAAGGGTAAGACAGATCTGCGGACTGTCATTATCGCGAGGAAGGCTTCGAAGAAGTCCTGACGCCAGCAGTGCAGGACTTCTGAGGGCAGCCCCCTCCGGAGAGGGTCCTGCATTAAAATCTATAAAGTTAATCCCTCTTCGGTGCCCTCAGGGGGTCGTTCTGCCAACCCTGCCACCTCGTGTGCTTCAGGGCGCAGCGGTCCCCACCGACCCTCCGAGGAGGGCCGGTCAGCGTCTGATTCGACTGTTCCCTGCCGGTACGCCGCTTCAGGGCGCCGAGTCAGATGCTCAAATAACACCAGAGGCCAGTCTCGAGAGACTGGTTCCCTTAGTAGAATTTCTAGAAGAATGGAAACGTCTTCCCAATATTTCTCGATGGGTGCTGCTCACGATAGAAAAGGGTTACAAAATACAGTTCGGGTTTCGCCCGCCCCAGTTCAAAGGGGTCCTTCCAACAGTGGTCGGCCCCGAGCAGTCTCTGGTTATGGAACAAGAAGTCATGACACTCTTGCAAAAGGGAGCTATAGAAAGGGTTCCTCCTCCCAGCAAGCAGTCAGGGTTTTACAGCCGTTACTTCATCGTTCCGAAGAAGGATGGAGGTTTGCGTCCTATTCTAGATTTACGCCTGTTAAATCGTTCAGTACAAAAGCTCAAGTTCAAGATGCTTACACTCAAACAGATCACGACACAGATCAGGTCCGAGGACTGGTTTGTGACGATAGATCTGAAAGACGCCTACTTTCATGTGTCAATCCATCCTTCGCACTGGAAGTTCCTCAGGTTTGCTTTCAGGGGCGAAGCTTACCAATACAAGGTTCTTCCGTTCGGCCTGTCCCTTTCACCCCGCACCTTCACGAAGTGCGTGGATGCAGCTCTGGCTCCCCTGAGACTCCAGGGCATCCGCGTGCTAAATTATATCGACGATTGGTTGATTTTAGCTCAATCAGAGCATCAAGCAGTTCAACATCGAGATGTAGTTCTGTCACAAATGAGAAGGTTAGGGCTGAGACTCAACGCCAAGAAGAGCGTACTTCTTCCAGCACAGACCACCAACTATCTAGGGGTAGTCTGGGATTCCACCTTGATGCAGGCACGTTTGTCTCCTGCTCGGGTGAATTCCATTCTCTCAGCTGTGAAAGGGGTGAAATTAGGCCAGTCACTCACTGTAAAACAGTTTCAGAGACTGTTGGGTCTGATGGCAGCTGCGTCCAACGTGATACCCTTTGGCCTGCTGCACATGAGACCCTTACAGTGGTGGCTCAGGACCAAGGGGTTTTCTCCGAGGGGAAATCCTTTCCGCACGATCAAGGTCACGCGGCGATGCCTTCGTGCCTTAGTCATGTGGAAGAAGCCTTGGTTCCTGTCCCAGGGACCTGTGCTGGGAGCTCCTTGTCGTCGCGTAATGTTAACGACGGATGCCTCCCTCACAGGCTGGGGAGCGATCATGAGTGGTCGCTCAGCTCAGGGTCTCTGGGAGGACCATCATCGTTCCTGGCACATAAATCGGCTGGAAATGATGGCGGTATTTCGAGCACTCAAATACTTCCTCCCAGACCTCAGGGGCCACCATGTGTTGGTACGCACGGACAACATGTCGGTGGTTTCCTACATCAACCACCAGGGGGGTCTGAGGTCTCGCCAGCTGTGCAAATTAGCTCATCAGATCCTCCTGTGGTCCCAAGGGAAGCTCCTCTCTCTGAGGGCAGCTCATATCCCAGGGCATCAAAATTTGGGGGCAGACATCCTGTCGAGACAGGGGCCGAGGCCCGGGGAGTGGAGACTCCACCCCGAGGTGGTGGAGCTCGTTTGGAAGAATTTCGGTCGCGCAGAAGTCGATCTATTTGCCTCAGAAGAGACCTCTCATTGCCCGTTGTGGTATTCCCTGACTCATCCAGCCCCGCTCGGGTTGGATGCCATGGTACAGACATGGCCGAGGCTACGTCTGTACGCATTTCCCCCGATTGCTCTGCTCCCAGGAGTTCTGGAGAGGGTTCGCCGGGACGGGGTCCGTTTCTTACTAATAGCCCCGTTCTGGCCGACCCGAATATGGTTTTCGGATCTAGTGTCCCTGTTAGAAAGCTCTCCCATGGAGATTCCAGTCAGGCAGGACCTTCTGTCTCAAGCGGGCGGCATGATAATTCACCCCCGCCCGGAGTTGTGGAAACTGTGGGCTTGGCCTCTGAGGGGGCCGAGCTCATAGAATCCGGTCTCTCAACTGAGGTTGTGGAGACCATACTCCACTCCAGAGCTCCGTCCACGAGAAAACTTTACTCTTATAAGTGGAAGCTGTTTGCTATTTGGTGTAGTCGATTTCAGGTGGACCCATTCCACTCTTCCATCAGTCATGTACTGCAATTCCTCCAAGAAAAGTTCTCGGATGGTTTATCGCCTTCTACATTGAAGGTTTATATTGCAGCTATCTCCGCTTATCACGCACCTTTGGGGGATGTTTCTGTGGGAAAGAACCCCCTGGTTATACGTTTTCTCCGTGGCACCCAGAGGCTTAGGCCTGCTGTGCGTGCGAGAACCCCGTCCTGGGACTTGGCCATTGTTCTGGAAGGGTTGGCTGCGGCTCCCTTTGAACCTCTAGAGGAAGTATCCGAAAAGTTCCTCACTTTGAAAACTATATTCTTGTTAGCTATTTCATCTCTTAAGAGAATTGGAGATCTACAAGCACTCTCTGTTGCTCCTTCTTGTTTGGAATTTGCGCCTGGAATGGTCAAGGCTTTCCTGCATCATAGACCTGGTTATATACCTAAGGTCCCCACCAATGTCCCAGGGCCCATTGTTCTGCAGGCCTTTTGTCCTCCTCCCTTCACAAGTCTGGATCAGGAAAAACTAAATCTGCTGTGCCCAGTGAGGGCTTTAGACACCTACGTCCACAGAGCTGCCCTGTGGCGAAAAACTGATCAATTGTTTGTTTGCTACGGGTCCCCTAAGAAAGGGGGCCCAGCGTCTAAGCAGAGAATGAGCAAGTGGGTGGTCGAGGCCATCTCCCTTGCCTATGAGTCATCCGGGCAGCCTTCACCCTTGGCTGTCCGGGCACACTCCACTAGGGGTATGGCTGCTTCAAAAGCTTTGTTCTCGGGAGTTCCCATCAATGAGATCTGTGATGCGGCTGGGTGGTCATCTCAGCACACTTTTATTAGGTTTTATAACCTTGATTTGGGCTCCACTCCGGGGTCTGCGGTCCTCTCGTCCCAAAGATAACGGACAGGCTCTTGGTCTTATGGCCTAGTTGGGATAGGGTTCCCAATGCGATTCTACGCAGCGTCGATGTTCCCATGAAAGGGAACGTCTCGGGTTACGTTTGTAACCCTGGTTCCCTGAATAGGGAACAAGACGCTGCGTTGCTCTGCCATACTCCCTGCGCGCCTGTGAGCGTCTGCTTCATCCATATCAGAAGCTGGCGTTCTTTGTTCTCAGGGGTGCTTTATAGTTTCCTGGTCCGTGACGTCACCCGCTCTGACGTCCCGTCACACTATTGGTTCGATTTCACGAGTGCTTCAAGACGTAATCACGCAGAAGTGATCCCAATGCGATTCTACGCAGCGTCTCGTTCCCTATTCAGGGAACCAGGGTTACAAACGTAACCCGAGACGTTTTCTAGGCCGATATGGCTAGGAACTATACTCTCATTCCGGTGTAATAATCAAGGAACTTTGCTGCCGTACCATGGGTGCAGCAGGCGCAATGATATTACGCAGTGCCTGAAAACAGTCCCCAGCTACCCCAGCGAGACGCTAACGGTCTAATCAGATTCAATGATCTATGCTAAGCTGCAGCTAAAAGTGCTACCGTCAGACCCAGAGATCGGCTGAATGGATTTGAAAACGGTAAAACTCAACTGTTTAACTCTAGGAGAGTTGGAAAATGAGCCTATTTTCAAAAATAGTGGCGTGTTCCTTTAATGTGGACCAAATCTGTATTCCCCCCCCGTGACACAAGTCGAGTCGAAAGGCTTAAAATCGGACATTTTAATTCTGATCTGGACCACTTTCATACTGTGTAAACGTGGAACCAATGTAATTTCAGTGTGAAGTGTTCATGTGCTTTATACGTCATTCTAACCTGAAAATGTGCTTCATTACCAATAGCATAGCAGAGGTTCCCACAATAAGTCCATAGAATGCCTATACTATAATTTTACAACCTCATTATTAATTGATGTGTAATTTCATGCTGGCCTCCACTGAACATAGCTCTCATTTGTTTTGAGATATAATCAAATCTGGGCCACATTCAGTGGAGTGAACGTAACGTTATTAATCACAAATATTTTATTATAGCATGTTTTACCACTGCCTGATTCTTTTTTAGGGCTCTTAAAAGCATAACATATTTCAGGAAAATGTTTCCATGTCTACTGCCTTTGACGTCACCGTTCAAGATAGTCTTTAGGGAAGGGTTTGGGACTACAAACGTTCTTGTGGTGCCATTAGCAAAGTAACATTTATGGTCATTACCTCCAAACCGGTGATTTACCTCAAGAAGTTATGTGGTCAAAGATAACATTTCAAATCACATACTGCCAAGTGCCGTTAAAATGAATGGTAATGATAGCCGTCCTCATGTATTACAGACCTCCTTGGACGTACCACTCACACAGTTTATTTGATATTAGAAACATTCCATCCAACTCAAGTATTTAAAAAGATAATCAAGACAAATTCCCAAACCGCATATTTCCTCTCTCTAAATCCTCTTGAAACATGAACATAAATGCTCTTTATGTCATGTAGGCCCTTAACCTTGAAGACTATGCAAGTACCTGTCATCACTGAAGAGTGCTCTAAATTGTGCTCACTATGAACACCAAGTACTTCAAATTACGAACCAGCAGCATTTATTAATTTAAATATTTATACCCATACCGTATGTACACAAAGCGATCATCGACACATCTTAAGCCTTTCCTGTTAATTATAGAAAATACTCTGCAAGGCCTCTGAACTACAGTTGCAAAGTTTGTGTTCTTACAAGGTTAATCTTCAGTATCTTTGTCATTGAGACAATAGAGTTGTCAGCCTATTTAAAAAAAGCCTAAATTGATCCCTTAACAATTCTGTTAATAGAAAGATCTCAGGGACACAAGGGAGTGATAGAGGGAAAAAAGAGGGCTGATTAAATCGTCTTCATTTACTTAACTTGCAGCTAATAATACAATTAGAACATCTCCAGGCAAGAGTATTGTAGGGTTAAAATGGGTGCTGCGGAAAATGAGTCCCTCAGATTAATGGGAGGAAATGAAGACACCCACACATGAATGCTGTCCATTCCACCAATTCATCACTTCCATCCACATTGAAGCCACTCAGTTATTACAGAGGAAGTCTTTATCACCACGCTACTTATTTCATTTCACCCTTCACAGGGGGCATTTGCTCACCAACGCGGACCTCTTCGGATCTGACTAAAAAGTCATTTGAACCGTCCCGTGCCCCCCTTCTGCCGCCCATCCCCATTACCATAAACCCACTCAGTCATGATAACCATTAATGCAGCGTCTTATTAAAAACCTATCAATACACACGCTGCCATTGCGCTAATGGGCAAGAATTCTTCTCTGTTAGGTCCGGACTTGCGTTTCCTCTCCGGGCTAATGAGAGCCATCCCTCAGCATCTCTTTGAGCTAAATCACCTTTATTTGTATCTGCCTACTCGTACCGCTGGTAATTTATAGTAGTGTGCACAATGGGAGATGCATTAGTGCTGGCCTGGGGGGGGCATGCTTACAGGGTGATTCAGTTCGGCACTGGACTCGTGGTGAGCTGTTAACTGTTCTTCGTCTGAGCTCCGGTGATAAAAGAGAAGGAGTCGCTGATGCGACCACTGATGAGGTTTTATTTCACTCGAGTTTATTTCCAAAGCCGTGTCAAACAGAGGACGCTCCTCCAAGAAGTTTGCCCTCTAACTCAAGGGAGGAATTGAATATTGCTCTATCCATCTGAGCATTTTACAGCTTCTGCTAGCCAGCCGTGAGAAATGTGGGGGTGTATTTACACTGGCGTTTACAGTGCGAGACAGAAGCGAGGCTCATCCTCCATAAACTTTGCCAGGAGTCAGCAAGGCTAAATGGCGAAGTTTAAAAGATGTTCGGGATATAAACACGTGTCTGTAGATGAAAGCAACATTTGGGTGCCTAGGGACACGTCAGATGCACGGCTAAATTGCATATACTGCCTTAAAGGTTGGCTTATTGATCGAGTTCAATGTGTCGTTTAGAGAAAGGTTCATATCCGTTGTTGTCACGGACACACGGGTTCGTCATCAGGGGCAACGGAGGTAAATAGTATTGTATTTTGTCTCTGTTGCTCTTGCAACATTTTTCACAAATAACTACAACTTGTCATCCTTATTATTGAGATTTTACAAAACAACAAAGGCACTTGTCCATGTAAGTGGTTACAGTGATAGCAAATAAGTGGAGCTCTCACTTTAACTGTCAACAATGGGCAACTAAATAGCACTGCAATCTGAAAAAGAGCCTGACAACAGTCTGCAGCCAAAAGGAGCTATGAACAAACAAGACGTGTTGCACTTCAACCACTCAGCTTGATTGCCGCCTGAGTGTCGGACCCTGTAGATAGCGATGTATAGATCCTGGTGAATCCATGTACGCCGTCCCCTGAGATCCTTATAATGGCCGTCGCAAAACAAGGCAATAATGTCTCATGCAATCATAATCACATGCCACCTTGGGACCGCTATGAGCCGGCGGTGAGGAAAAGCACCTGCCGAGCAGGAAAACTATATAAATACACTTTGAGGACTTGTAGGGAAGGTGTAGATCCTGATCAGTGCCAGTCACATATCCAAGGCAACAGAAATCATTGGCATGCTGAGTCAGGTGCCAACACACATACATTATACATCTGCTCTGTCTGTGCCGGGGCTCTGTACGCTGCATTTTAGATTATGTTTGCTCACAAACACTTGTGCAATGCATTAAAAATAAAAAAATAAAAAATAAATAAATAAATCACATGCCCTTAGGTCTAAGCAAATGCTTAAGAGAAAAATACTTTAAATAGATGCTTATTTGACATCTTAACAAAAGGAAGGATTTGGGATGGTTAGTCCTAAAGCTAAGAGACTGTGTGGATGGAGGGGGTGGTGGGTGTATACACTGGGGGGCAGCATTGTAGCACAGAGGCTTCAAACTATAAATTCTGAATAAGAGATAGGTGGGCCATCCATTGGGGCTAAATTAGCCCTCTATCAGTTGGGACACATTGGGGTAGCAATCCATAGATGCAGAAAAACAGGTTAAGTTGACATTGTTGGGAAAATTAGGAGGGTGCACTTTCCAAAAAATAAATAAATAAAAATCTCTAGTTTGTCCTCTCCATTGAACTTTTCTTACACAAAATGCATTTATTATTTTCATAAATGTGCAGGAAGAGGAATTGTGTAAACACACACACGCACGCACACACACACACACACACACACATATATATAACAAGAAGTAGCTGCTGATTTGAATGTTTATACATAAGAACTGCTAATTAAAAAAGCCTGCCAGGCTATTCAAATCTCTGCAGTGTCCTGCACATACAGAGAAACATATTCTTTTAAACCTGAGAGTTGCCATAGATTACTAGCAGCAGACATTATCACAGTTCCCACACAGAGGTATAGTTCAGAATATTTTATGCCAACACATGCAGTCGTCAGTCCCTAGGCACATTTGTTGGGGATTTTATTGCTAATGTATGTAAGGCAGTTAATGCTCACAGATGAGAAAATTCCTGGGTGATGGGCTGTAAAATCCCAAATAGTGTAAAACAAGCCCCAAATGAATATTTTGGGAACGCAAACCCACTAGGCAGATCACAATGCCTCCTCTGAGCCTCACTACCCCCCCCATAAATGTCACACAAATCATCTAATATATTGCCAGAGTAAACACATGCTGCATATTAAGACACCTGCTCAAATTTACTGGACATCAGTAGCAAATTAACTTTCATATTATCATTGTCATTTACCAGTGTTGTGTCTATAAATCGCCTCACTTCATTTGCATAGGTGGGCAGCGGGAGTGTCATGCCCATTCAAATCGAGGACAAGCGCCCCCTCATATTTCCAGGTGGATTTAGAATGCAACTTACAAAATAAGAAGTATTTGTACCTTGGACAATTAAGACAAAAAATTACTGTAGATAACAAAAATAAATAAATAAGGTATTTAAGTTTCAAATCAAGCTGGTCAGTCCAATCAAACTGAACCGTCTGCATATAATTTGCACATTATAACACAGTGAGTGAGTGAGTGAGTGAGTGTGAGTGAGTGAGAGAGAGTGAGTGAGTGAGTGAGTGAGTGAGTGAGTGAGTGTGAGTGAGTGAGTGAGTGAGTGAGTGGCCAGGAGGTTATGAAACATCATCATTGCCTTTACTGGAGGTCGTGATGTGACATTGTTCTGAGCCGATAGCTCCGCTTAATGCTTTCCACATCAGCCTCGGAATGACTAAATCCTCTCGTCAGGGTCTCTAACCCTCTACGTCCCTGCTAGTGGTGTGCATTCACACCCTTTGAAGTGGCCTCACTCTGACCTAGTCACTCAGCTTGTCTCCAGATTGATCTGTCTGCACGCCCCCCCCCTAAAGGTCTCAATGCTCTCTTTGTTGCTTGACTCACCAAGGTTGCACATCATGAGAGAATGACCCCTAACACCTCAAGCCTCTCTCATATTATTTCTTGAAAAAGATTGCAACAGAAATTGTTCGAAATCACGCTGAATAGCCCTATAAATACAGCACTTATTTCTGAGACATGAGACAAAGCATGCCTTGTAAATTAACCTGAAATAAATCAGACATGATCACTAAGGATCTTAACACAAGTATCCATTAATAATCACATTAAAAACCAATAACTATAAACAGCTATTTTATATGGTCTTTATTTAATGAAAATGTTTGACATCACTCATTAACACTAATTATCACTCAATTCAACGACACCATACTGACTCAATGATTATATGTATAATATCACACACCCTCAATTCATTCACTAATTGAACAAAATGCTAGATTTGTCAATATTTATAATATCAGATGGTGTCCCTGAATGTTAAAGAAGATAAACTTAAAGTCCCCCTGTGGTGAAAATCAAGTTTTTAATGTTGTTTATATGTCTATCTGGTGTTTGTAACATGCTTTAAGACAAACCATGTGCAAATTCATAAGTCAACACCATTGCTGAGTATTTTCTCTTTAAAACTGCAGTAAACCAAAGACAGTCTCAAACCCGCAGTTTGAAATTGCTGGTGTTTCTGACATCACAAACTACCTTGTAACCAATCACGTCAACGTGCCGGCGGGCTTTAGCATATCATTAACTGACCGCACAAGGGAGTCTCAAAAGAAGGTTATCCTAGTATATTTTTCTGTTGATACGAAAAATCGGGTAGATTTAGCAATCTGCTAATCATTTTAATTACTGTTACGTGTCCAATATTGTAAAAAGCGATGCCATTGTGCAGTGTTTACCTTAGTAAGTTGACCAAGTGGATCTCGTCTGAGCTCGTGCGAGTGAATGAAGGCGGGGCTAATTATCATATTCACAGATCCATGTATATTAAATGAGGCAAGGGTGTAGAATTTTAAGGCATTAAGAATTTATTTTCTACAAGAAAAAAATGTTTAAATATGTAATTTTGGTGATCAAAGATGAGTTTTAAAGGATAAAATGATTGACTACAGGGGGACTTTGACATATTGTAATACAAAACCTCTGAATTTATAAAAAATAATTCCATAATAATGCTTGTAGCCTGTTTTATCCCATGTCTTAAGAATCAGTGATAAATGTGTGATTTACGATGCCATGGAAGGCCTACACACAGAGAGACAGGATAATGTATTCTTCTTCCTATAGTTTTAGTGCTGCTGTTTTGTCATAAACACATTTAGCAGATCTCGAGGGAGAGGCGGGGCTAGTCTTTCACAAGCTAATTGAAAGAGATAGACAAGCTTGTTTAATAGTACTAGGGGAGGATGCTGACATTCCTTATATTAAATTGCAGTCCGGTGAGTGATTGAGGATTCTAATCCTGTCTAATGCACTCCTTGATACTTTCATGCTGAAATCTGTCGGCTTGAACACCGTCTCCCGCCCTGCACTTAATATCCTTTGAAAAGCTTTAAGGAATCCAGGGCAATAAATTACATCACATGAATAAAATGCTGGATGATCTAGTGGGAGGAGTGTTGCATTTATTGCTCTCTTCTCTATTATTTCACATTGTCACATAATTAGATTTAATTATTCAGTTCCATCTCTAATCTGCGATCCTCATTTCCCACTAAAATTAATAACACGGATGCTTTTTCTTTCTTGCGCAATCCACATATCAGTTGTTATCTCTGAAGTGCTGGTTCTTATAGCCACAAGATAGACCAATTGTATGTTAAACATGAAAAGAAGAAAGTGTAAAAAGGGCAGCTCGAACACATGCACTTAATGTGCGTTAACCACATAAAAGAACCACCTTAAATGCAAAACACATTCATTTGCGCATTAAAATTGCAGACTATGACGCAATGTGAAGATGCCCTCGGACTTTAATATGAAAATGGAAATGAGACTAATTGCCGGAGACAGAGGTAAGAAATAAATAAATAAACACACAAAAATCATGTAAGAACCACTATAAATTTCCTCTTGAATCATTCAACAGAACTTTAACAGCCCAAGGGGACTCTATAACAAGCTGTTTCCCTTGAAGGTTGCCATGGCCTTCAGCATGGTAGCTCTGGGGATACCCTAATATATAAAAGATAATGAGAAATTCATATACCTATGGCATCAGTCACCAGATTCGGACCAATGCACCGGTGTCACCACTTAATTCCGGGGAGGTGCTATGTTTAAAACACTAATTTAAAATCCCCACTGGAAACAGGATAATTAGATCTTAATCAAGATATATTGTTATCTGTGGGAGGCGTAAGCAGGGATTCGTGAAAACGCTAGCTGTACTTGGGATTTAAGCGTAATTATATAGCCCAGTGTTGGCTAAGGGGTGTAGCACAGTTTCATAAGATATCAATAAGCCTTCTGCCTGAACCCTCCATTCGGCCCATCTTTAGTTTAGCGTCTCTGAACTCCGCCGCGTACCTTTCACCAAATCCCCTACTAATTGTTTCCGTCTCCTAGGTAGCGAGCCGCGGCTTTGATGTTCAAAACCCTCCTTCCTTACAAAGGAGGCTGACTGTGGGAGCAGAGGAGGAGGCAGATGGGCCACGACAGGATGCAGCGAACCTGACGTCTCTCTTCCCCTTTCAAGTGCTCTGGTTCAATCAGTCCTCACCACACAAGCTGTTGTGGAGCACCTTTGAAATCAGAACGTCTGCACAATAGTCTTGACTGCTAATGACTTCTTGTAAAGTTCCAAAGCTGCTCTGATTACCCACCCAAACAAGCATCAATGAGCGTGCATATGCTTGCATGCGTGCTCACACGCCACTCGTCTCTCTGGCAACGCTCATAAAACCAACATGAGGATGCTGGTAAACAATTAATATGTTAATTCCGGAAGTCAATACCAGGCAACGGAGCAGGTGCGGGCTTCAGCGTAAAATAGAGCTTTATAAAATGCACCCTCCCTTCCAGCCCCCTACTTTGCAGGTGACAGGAAAAGTCAGAGTGAATACATTCTATAACCTCAAGCTACTGACCCAATGAACAAGTCCACCAAATGAGCTTTTTACACAAAGAAACCTGCTCCTGTCTAGATACCAGTGCAGCAATTTGACTCGTTCCCAATTATAATAGGTATGACCTGTTTTCCATAAGACTCAGTGCAGCAACTTGACATATTTGATCTCTATGATTTGTGTGAAATGTGGTTCAGCTGCTGGAGCAGAAAATTTTTGCCCAGTTAAATCAAATGGTAGAAGATTCTCAAGTGATTCATTAAAATCGGCCATCCAACTGGACCACAGCCATATCAAACTGAGACAGATACAGGCCCAGTAAATTTGGCACAATCTATATGCTGGGATACCAAAAAGGGAGGAGACGAAACTTCCTTGTTTACATGCTTTAAACAAACATTTTTTGGCTGACAGGTGGCCCATTCTTTGTATGCCACTTAACACATCTGCAATAATAAATGATACTGTATAAATTACCTGTCGAATAAAGCGTTACCTTTGAATTAGAATTATCTTCCATCTATTTTCAATCCGTGCATCATTTGTAAGGTTGCGGGGATGCTGGAGTCTATCCTAGTGTCTTGGGCCGAAGTCAGAGAAACGCCCTGAATGGATGGCCTATCCTGTATGCTTTTAGATTGTTGGGAAACCAAAGCACCCCCCACTGCAATACAGGAAGAATGTGTGAACTCCACATAGAAAAGCCTCCTGGCTGCTAGACTCGAACCTTCTTGCTTTGAGGCAACAGTTCTACCCATTGAGCCACGGTGCCGCCTCATATAAAATACTATATATTCAAAGTTTATTATAATTTAGTGGTCTTTACTATGTTTTTAATGAGAGCCACACCGATAGGACAAAGTCAATAGGAGAGCCACTTTTACCTTAAAGTATCAAAAGTTACATCCAGTACATGAAAAAATACTATGCTAATTTATAGTAAATACTATAGTGTTTTTGAACCATACTATAGTAAATTGTAGTATACTGTATATTATAGTATTTACAACACTTTGTTAATGAATGCTACAGCATACTGTAGTATTAATTATAGTGAACTGATAAACTGTAATAAATACTGTAGTATACTTTAGTTTTTACTACAGTAAGCTGTAGTGTATTGTAGTATAATATACCCTATAGTTGTAGAAAACTTGACTAAAAGTAATCTGTTTATATTACTATAGTTGTCATATTACCACAGCAACTATAGAATTACCACAACAAATTAATTCAAGTACATTAATATGGTTCAAAAACACTAGCCTATAGTATTTACTATAAATTACTATAGTATCTTGTCATGTTCATAAATAGCATATCTGCTTATCAATCTGTCATCCCTGAACATATAATATGCAATGCAATAAATACAAAACGCGGGGGAAAAAATCATTCTTTATCATTTACCAGTCAAATTTGTAATTCAAACAAGATGATTTCTTTTGATGACAAAAAAGTAGAATTACCTCAATGCTGGGATGAGCGCGGAAGCATGCATTTCCTTGACTTTCATCGTGTTGTATTTGTAGCTTGTTGTTTGCAATCTTGTTTTCTCTGTTTCCTCTTTATAGTGTTCATGGTTGAGATTTTTTTCGGATTTCTATACAATTTTATGTCATAAAGTGAGCAGGATATGTTAAAATGTAGCGCATGGATTCGGCAGACATGTATTCATGTTACTAAGCGGGCAGCCGGTCTCTCGGAGGGTGTGTAGAGCCCTTCCTAGCTCTACAGCGCCCCACAAATTTCCAACGTAAATCTGTGGTGAAAAATGGAACTGCAGCGCGTTCTCATAGAGAGCCATTGGGGCAGATTTCTTGCATCACGGCTCGCGAGCCGCGCAATGAGTAACACTGTTATAATGAATGAATAATAAATGATTATTTATAAAATGCAAAAGTGATTTGACACATGGCAAGGTTACGCTTCCCAGTTCTTCCTAATTCCCAACTGGCTCTCCTCATCTTTCTCTCCCATATTGCTTCCTGTCAAGTATCTACTGTCCTATTCAATAAAGGCAAAAATGCCAAAAATAAGTCTAAACCTGGTTCGACATTGGGCTCTCCAAAAAAAAATAAACAGGCTCATGACAGACTATCATCTCCGCTTGTAATCCAACACACTTCTGCTATGAGATGAATTAAAAAAAAAAAAAAAAAAAAAACTACGATCAGGTCAAATAAGTAACAAATCCAAATAATGCCATCCTCATACAAAGAACAAGACCCTATTACAACACACAACCACTGATGTGCTTAAAAGGCCGCAAACAACAGTCCAAACCTAAAATAACAATTTTTTACTGCTCAAATACACATTTTCAAGGAAGAAATAATGTAAGTGCTTTAACATAAATTTGCGCTACACACTTCGGCCTTTAATTTCATTTGAAGCGCTTTACTCAAACATCATCATCTGCATTTTTCTTTAAAAAAAAATGAAGGGACTACTTTATCTTATGAAGTAATCAACATTATGTATAATTTCCTTAGGTAAAAATGTGCAAACAGCCTGCAAGAGTCATACAGAAGAAATTCAAATGCCTACTGCACCTTAGAATCACAAAGAAATGGCTAATCTATGCCACAGTAAATGTGAAGTGTGAGATATCTCTTCAGAAATCTAGAGGCAGCAGAGAGCAAATCAAACATGCAGATAGAAGGGCATGGTGTGGCACCTCAAATTGAGTGCCTTGAAAGTAGACTAATGCGTCAGGCTGCCTTGAAAGGGGAAGAGTGCAGTTCTTTCCAGTCCTGAGCTTCAAGGACTCTCCTAAATTGGTTGGCGGGGCAAAGAAAGCAGATATATATGTGTGTGTGAGAGAGAGAGGGCGAGAGATGGGGAAAGAGGGAGAATAAAAGATAGAGAGAGAGTTACCTGCTGTACTCAGCTCTTGAGAGGTTCAAAATTCCAGTCTTAAGCTGATAACAGTGCCAGCTGAAAGTGCTAGTCATAAGGTCGAAAGTCTCCCTTGTCAGGAGGCAGGAGAACTGCACAAGGAGATCTGGGCCACAGGAAAGCCAGCAGCTGTTTCCATCAAAGCCATCTCACATCTGAGTGGCCATCTTCCTCCTGCGCCTGGTCTAATAATTCTCGGTATTCAAGCATCCCCACCTCTACAATGGAGAAGTACTCTTGGCACTTCAGAAATGGTGGAAAGAAAGGTAAAAGATCCTTCGCACTTGCCGATTGCTCAACAGTTTCGCAAGAGGCTGGTGATAGTGATACATGTAAATAATAGAGCCCCACAACATTTGACAAGCAATTATCCGGCTTTTGTTACCAAGATTACTTTTAGAATAAGCCAAAACTTGACATTTTAATTAAATTGATTAAAAAAAAGATTAAGGACATGTACAAACAAATTGCAGCTGTTTATTTATCAACTATAGTAAGCAAACAATTATTTGAGCAAGTGCAATGCAGACTCAAAGAAACTTTTGTGAATAATTGAGAGAAAATTCTGTCATCCCATTAAAAGTTCAGCTAAAATATGGAAACTAGCTGCTGAGTAGGATCTCATAACTAAAGTCAAATAAAATGACTTGACTTTCTTGGTGCTAATTAAAGACAACAGCTACAACAAGAAGAACTAACGCTAATTTGTTGAATGTAGTCTTTAATTAATGGACACTTTCTGACCATTTTAACAGTTTAACAATTAAGGGGAAAAAGTCAGTACTAGACAACTGATCAACATCAACACATCTTAATGTGTGTCTTCAGTAAAAACTTATCAGTAATGCACCTTAGAAAAAAAATCACATTCTAGATAGCTTTGGGGCAAAAGGATACTAATTTCTTAATAATGTGGAATTATTCTTGCATACCTTACTTTTATCAGTGCAAACACTGCTGCTCAATGAGTTCCTTCATTAGCCCAAGCACATCCAGTCCTTTACCTACAACTGCAAAAGCTGCACCAATCTGCACCATGCATTTAAAGGGTTAGTTCACCCAAAAATTAAAATTCTGTCATTAATTACTGACCCTCATGTCGTTCCACACCCGTAAGACCTAAGTTCATCTTTAGAACACAAATTAAGATATTTTTTATGAAATCCAGGAGATATCTGACTGCTCCATAGACAACAATTTAACCATGTAAAATAAAAATTATGTACTGTAATTCTATGTACCAGTGCTTTTTTGCCAGTAGTAATTATCCATACATGCATATTCACTGCACAAAACTTAAAGGGTCTTTATTCTTTTCACATACACAATTTTGTTAATAGTTAGTCAGTTTGTGTAGGCTATTTTCACATGGTAAATAGATGCTCATGAGAAGTATTCCATAAGGAGGTATCCATAGTGACAGTATACTGGTCGAGAACATTTCATTAGGATCATTATTAGTTGGAACATTGATGTAACAAGTACGGCCATTATTTATAACTCTTATAGAGATGTTTATGATTTATGTGCCTCAAAAGACTTAGACTTAAAAATCTGCAGCAAATGTGTGATGCTATCATGTCAATATGGACCAACATCTTGAATCTATGCCACAAAGAACTAAGGTATAGCCTACCAAATCAAGTGACAAGTGAGTGTAAATTTAATTTAAAAAGTCAAAACACTCATAAGTCAATCTATAATTCGTAGAATGCATAAAAAACTCATCTGGAAATCTCTGCAGTATGATTTTGAAATGTACCTATTTGTTATTTAACTGATTGATTATTTCCAGAGCAGATATACAAGTACACAAAGACAGATGCGCACACAGAGGGAGTGATTAAAATCTAATTATTTTTTTTTCATTATCTTTCAGAAAGATGGTGTCCAGAAGTCACAGAAAACCATAATTCCTTTTTGCCATTTTATATTTGCATAGCAGGAGAAAAACAATTAGACGCATGGGGATTAGACATATTAGCACTGTCCCTTGGAAATGAATTTATTACCTGGCAGCCCACTTAATTGATTTCGTGCCACTGCATCATCTTTCTCGTCTTAAATCCTGATGCTGTCTGAATGTAAATATTCCCAAATTTGAGCCACTACCAAGAACAAAAAGCTGAGATCATTTTTGATCTGCATGAATGAATCAATATCTTCTCCAGCATGTGTCAATTGACGGCAACTTGTAGTTAGCAGTGAACCAGAGGGTGCGTGAAGGCGCTCAGAGAGTCTTTAATGGAGTCTCAGAGGGATATAACGAGGAGCTCCTTGTACCTGTTTCAATTTCTGTTTACTAAGTAGGGACATGCACAACGAACAAAAGCCTTTGATAGTGGAATCATCCCCGAGCCCCTATTTCCAAAGAAGAGTCTGTCTTGCTAACGACAACATGAGGTTAACAGCAAATTCAGAAATAATGTGCTATTTCCCTGTGGACCTCCCCCTGTCCTTTTCATTTTCTTTGTGCCTGAGGAACGTTGTGGATGAGGGGGACAGATTCCTCACTAAGTCAACATGATGTGACTGCACTGCTGCCAGTGTTTGTGGTAGAGGATGGCTGGGGCTGCCCAGGGAAATTAAGTCTCTCATAGGTGTTGTTCTGATTCGTAATGGCCACTGGTGTGTGCCTGGAAAAACAAAAGCAATGCGGTGCCTCGTACTGACCACTGTTTTGAGGAACTGAAGGGTTGTTTGTTTGTATTGTTTCCTGGGAAGACAAGACAAGAATGTGAACTGTCATAGTTCATATGTACTTAAAGGGGACCTATTATGCCCCTTTTTACAATATGTAATGTAAGTCTCTGGTGTCCCCAGAATGTGGCTGTGAAGTTTCAGATCAAAATACCCCACAGATCATTTATTATAGCATGTCCAATTTGCCCCAATTTGGGTGTAAGCAAAAACACGCCGTTTTTGTGTGTCCCTATTTTAAGGCAAACGAGCTGCTGCTCCCCCACCCCCTTTCCAGAAGAGAGCTTGTGCTGTAAACAACAAAACTGGAGAATCTCACTCAGCCAAAATGTCAGAAGCAGTGTTCAGGCTTCTATGTTCGAACTGGAGTTGGACACAAATGGAGAGACTCAGGAAAAAGTTACAACTTTTAGAATGCGACAACAGGACATTTCTGAATGGTTAGTTGATGAATTTGTGTAGTTGTTGTGGAGTTAACTTTATTCAACTTATTGATTAGCATGTTCAGTCATGCTCATCTATAAATTGTTGTACAGGTGCTCATGTGGGAACTGTAGTAGGATGCCTACAGAGCCAGAGAATATATGTTGCATGGAGACAGAATGCGATTTGGAAACATTCACAAAATAGTGCGATACTTGTAGGAAGTTTGAGCACGAATATGTGGTATCGACCCATCTTTCAGAATCAACTTTTGAGCAAATACACAGTTGAACTGACCTTCGTTTGGAAAGCAATCCAGTCCTGTGTAAAATGATTTGCACACACGTAAAAAGACCTTACCTAAATTTTTCAGCACATATCCTTCATAAATGAAATTCATCCACTGTCTTCAGTGGCTCAGATGCCAGGAGTGGAGACGTTTATTGGTACATCCAAAAACAACATTTGTAATGTTCATGTGGTGCAGACATTATATCAATAGGTGCAATAGCAAGGACATAAACATGGCGGACAATGTGCGGCTCACTCAGGGATCTATGCTAATAGGGCAGATCGTCACCAGTCATGGGCGGGGCTTGTCCCTACTGTGACATCACACAGCATATTTTCAGACACTGCATCTGATTTATGGGTATTATATAAAAAAGGAGTGGGTGGATTTTTACCATTATAGGCTGGTTGTTTACACACACTATGGACACACATCTGTTTTCAAACACCATGTAAAAGTGAATTTTGCACATCAGTTTCCCTTTAAGCAATACAAATTTCACAAATCTCTGTATAATCAATGGGGCAAAGTCTCAACTATGCATTGATCAGTTTGTATTGACTTGTTCTCTAAAACACAACCACATTTACATGTTAAAACTCATGCCAGCAGGGACCAAAATTAACATCTGCCTAATGTAGGAAAAAAATGTTGAGTTAAACTGTGAGGATAAAATGGTGGGTTACTTAACAATAGACAATAACTTCATAAGGAACTGCAACATAATACATTAATTAAATAAAATTATTAATGACAGTCTGACTGCACACATTAACTTTGACAATCCTAAATATACTTTTTTTTCTCTCTTTAAAACTTTCATGGCCCCTTAACACAACTTTGTGACTCCCATTCATCCATCCATCCATCCAAAAATGCCCACTACAAAAGTAAACTGCCCTCAGTGGCTTTTGTTTAGTCTTAAAGGCTTAACAATTTCAAACGAATTCAGTAATTTTAACTGAAAAAAAAAAAAGAATATCATCATGTTTCCATGACACTCACTTTCTCTCCCTTTGTGTATAAGTAAGAGAAACTGAGTGCTCTCAGCCAAGCCAGGATGAGCTGGGCACCTACACACTAGAGTTTAAAGTGCATAAAATATGCTGCACATTGATTGATATCAATAGGAATAGTGCACTCACTGCTCTGTAAAGACATGGAGAGTCATACGCTCACATGCTCAGTCTGTGTGTTCAAGTGTAGGCAAGTGAAAATATATCTGTGTTAAACTTATTCTTGGCCTCTAACTCAATCACTGGCGAGCAAAATCTAACAACTTATTAGCCAATGGCTAACAACAGACATAAGGTACATATTTATGCACTAATATGCCATTTCGCAGTCATAAATAGTGCGTAATTAGAATAGTGTGTTCACAATGAAAATTTCATAAAAAAATCACAATGTGTCTACATGTTTTTATGACATTAAATGAAGACTGACTTATCGTTAGTGACTTTATGTGGAGTTTAACAGCTAAGTGCACAGTAAAACAGCTAGATGATCCAGTTGTCATAAGGATAATGTATGTTGTGTTAATATCCATGTAAACTCTCTGCAAATAGAGGGAGATTTTTTTTATACTTTCTTGATAAATCACTGTACACTGCACTTGACCAACAGAGCAGTCAACTTTTAGTTAGTTAAGTCTGTGAAAGAATGTCAAGTCATTAATTTCAAGGAAAGTCAAAGACATGTCTCGCATACTCGCCAATTCAAATCTTCAAAATTGAGACTGGGATCTGATTCAAGCTTAATTCATAAGTTTGAAGTCCACGTCACTGGAAATGAATACCCTAGACCTTCAGAAAAAGTGGGAATGCGTTCTGTGCTGAAAATGTGAACATTGGCTTTGTCATTTCCAGCCGATTAAAACCAGATTCATATGGCGAAGAATCACATTAGTGATTCTGCCTAATTATCCTGTGACTTGTCTGAATTAACACAATTAAGTGAGACCTCTGGATGAGATACACAAGTCATACTCCAAGACCAATTATGCCATTAGTGCCACCAGATGTTCACACAGCTGTATTCACACAGACAACAGCACAGAGGGTTAAATTAACTGGAGTAATTGAACAATAAAACTGGGCTGATGGAGTTCTTTGGAATAAATTAAAACATGGCTTTCAGGGTGATAATATCTCTGAAGAGAATAAGAGGAACACATCAGTTACGAGTAGAATATGATATAGTGGTGTGACTCATGTTTGCACAAATGGTATCTGATATTTAAACTGACATGATCATATCTCTGTAGCATTTAATGTGTCTAACAAGTGAATGCTGTAAATATCACAAAAACGTGGAATTTTGACACCTCACATAGTTTCAATTTTTAGTCTCAACTTCCCCATATGGGGCTGAAAATCGACTCAAACACAAAATAAAATCAACCGTACAGCAGCTGATTCTTACAATCACACATTTTAAAATAGTACAACAGAAGCTACCACAAAACTTTCATGCTATTCTCTGTGGTACTCCGTCAAGAAAGCTCAGAGGTTAATTGGGAATAAGTCACAGCACATCAAGTTAGCTGCCACTTCATGTCAGTTGCAGTACATTAGTTGACCCTTCTCTTCTAACTAAGTTTGCATCTTTCTTCGAGCAGAAACGACTCTTTCCATCAATTAGCAAGTACAATCCCTATGGAGGTGCAATCTGTAATAGATATGCACTTTTACACACTAAAGGAAACACAGTTTTTAAAACATTTAATTGAGAAGGACTGGGTCAACCAATTAACCCAAACACTCATGGGCTTAAACCATTTGGCAAATTTTCTCCTTCAAGACTTTAAAGCGCTAAATACAGTTACATTAGTCCCTTCTAAACGCCAATGGGTTTACTGCATACTAAGGTCCTAACATTTGGTACCAATTATTGACCATACAGAGTTCATTAATAAACACAGACCACACCATGGACAGTAGAGACATGTCTGTGCCCATTCTGCCAATTTAATAAATTACTGAATCATCACTACAGTTCCTTCTAGCGATCACAGTTGTGACTAAATGCAAGGATTGAATAATGTGGTAACACTTTATTTTAGGGTCTTTTAACTAGTTGCTTATTAGCATGCATATTACTAGAATATTGGCTGTTTATTAGTACTTATTAAGCACATATTAATGCCTTATTCTGCATGACCTTATTCTACATTCTTAATCCTACCCAATACCTAAACTTAACAACTAACTTACTAACTGTTGATAAGCAGTAAATTAAGAGTTTACTGAGGGAAAAGTCGTAGTTAATAGTGAACACATGTTCCCTATTCTAAAGTGTTACCAATAATGTTTTTAATCATAAACTTTAAAAAGTATTTAATTTGCATAAATGAAAAAAGTTTCATACAGTTCACATTTTACTGCCTCAAGATGTTGACTTACATTTACAATGATTTCATGAACTCAAAGTGCATTTAGACACGTACAAAATGCTTATGCTCTTAAACTATACATTCTTAAACAAAAGCTGTAAAAGAACCTGGATTTTTTTTAAACATACCTATACATAAAATGTATTCACTGGATATATCGTCAGTTTTTATTAAAAAAAAAAAAGAAAAAGGAAAAAAAAAAAGTAGTGGACAAATGCTTAAACACTTTCTAATCAGGTACAACTGATAAGCTGACACAGGTAATTTCATTGTGTATGCAAAACATGGTGCATCTGTATATACTGATTTTTAAATATATACTGTTTAAAATGCATGCAGATATTGGACATAGTTTATGAAGCAATCTATAATTTTATTTAATATGTATATACTTCTCCACTGATTGCCAGAAGTCATGGGGAGAAAATTCTATTTGTTGCTGTCTAATATGAGAAATGGTGCATATGGAATGCATGACAGGTGTAAAGTTAGAATAAACAGAACAATCTGTTCCACATATTCTGCAGTCTGCAATTTAACTCTCTTTAGACTCCATGTATCAAGTCAGTTCCCCTCAAGTTCGCACAGGTGTCTTAGCAGAGTAACCATATGTTAATCATCACATTAACCATGAACATGATCCACCAACATCTGGTAACCATAAAGTGTACATTTTGAACAGTGTATCATTTGTTTTAAATATAAAACCTGACAAAATTTTTAGTGAAATATTTTGCTTCAAAAGTCTGCTTTGTGCTACTGCATCTCTAAAAATCTCTAATATCTATAAAACAAATGCCACTTGTTTTGACATTTTGTTTTATAATGCATAGCACATTTAAGCATAGTTTGTAAAAAAAAAAAAAAAAAAAAATCATTTTGAGGCTACTTTATAACTTTAACTTTTTTGTAGGTCTGTTATATAAACAAGATTAATTACTACAAAGATTGCTGTGAATGCAGAAGGAAGAGAGTGGAAATGAATCCGACTGAAAAGAGAAAAAAAAAAAAACTTTTAAAATTACTACACCAAACACATGGGTAAAAAAAAAAATGGGTAATGCAATCCTGCATCTATTGCTCAAGTAAACCTCTCTGTTTACAAAAGCATATGTAGGCTATATCTAGCAAAAATTAATTTGTATAGTCCATCCTCTCAAACATATTGAATTTTTATTGAAGGAAATGTGATTTAGAAGGATGATATAGATATCTTGTATCGCCCAGATCTGGTAATGGAGCAGGCATATCCCATATTTCCCAATTTTACATTGAACTGAACTAAAGCTGAGCTTTTAGCCCAATGCTGTAATCTACACGATTTCTCTCCAATTCTATCATCACACATAAAGTGGGTTTCTGTGGCACGTGAAAACATATGGACCACACAGATGACAGAAAATAGATTATAAAATGGTGTCAAATACCCTGGAAACGATGGCTGCAGTTTAGAGCCATTTTGAGAAAAGTAGAGAAGATAGATAGTCTTTGAAAATGACTCAAAATGATGGCCTGAAATCAAAAGATTCAACTCTCTACACATCAAACATCATAGCAAAATATGAACTGACATGAGAAGAAGTATTCACTTTGCCTGACCTTTCATCTATGAAACCTGCAGCAGAATTATTTATGCAGTTGTATCTGTTGTGTGTTTTGGACAGGGATGCCACGCAGCTGCCTTTGAAGGAAGTAAATATGACTCCACAGATCAACAGCTGTAAGTGTCTGAAATGTGAAGGTGTCTCTAACTAACAACATTCGATACATTTATGAAATATGAATCATTCATATTTATCAGTTTTTGGGGAGACACACCACATGACACTAAATAACAAAAAGTCAAATTATTATACAATTCTTATTGACCTTAACACAGTCAGGAAGGTCTATTTAGTTTTGGCAGACAAAAGTTTTCAAATACTAATATTTTAACAAAACTACTTCACTGCCTTTTTTTCTAAGAAATAATAATAAAATATTGTCAACAAACAAGGTTCTTTTTCAAGAACTTTATGTATTCAAGTCATTATATTTATGAATCCATTTTTTAACTTTCCCCATCAGCAAGTTGCCAGCATTTTTGATCATATTCACAAAACTTTCATGGGCCCCAGAATATTTTGTTGTATGAATATGTAAACAGTCAATATATCAAAAAGAACAGAGCCTCTGCTTTTAAAGTCACCATGAAATCAAAATGTAAGTTTTTTGGCTTTTAATGTGAATATGTTAGCCTTGAGTTTATTTATAAGCTAGTGTGCTCCAAAACAATGACAAAATTCACATTGAGAAGATATAAGCGTTCAAAACTTACAGTCTCTCACTTCTGCCAATATGGATCATGCTGTACTTCAGCTTCTCATCAGATTTCCTGTGCAATCAAATGCTCTTTAGAATCTGAAGCATCCCGCCCCCTACTATAAATAGATGCTGAAGATGCGGCTAAACTTGGTCACTTGTTCACACAATGATTATATTCTATATGGTGAGTACATAGTTCAATATAGGGGATAGGGAACGATTCAGACAGTGTAAGGGCTCATTCACACAGAATGTGTCTTTGCTTCTGCAAAACGCGGGCAGTGGAATGGGCGAAAAAACTGCAAGGTCTCGAGACGTCTTTTTTTAACTGATTTTAACTTGAGCACCGCATTTTTAGAACGGCGTGTCATGCGCGAGATGCTGCAAAAGATGTGAGACACAGGCGCAACGGTCATACATGTCCGTCTAGTGCGTTTACATAGAAAAACAATGGAAAAGTCGTGCATTGGAATGGAAAAAAGCATTCTGTGTGAACGACCCTTAAATATGCTTTCTGATCCATTTGAATTCTACACAGAATGCCATATTTTAAAGCGATATAAGGAGGAGATTTGGAGGAGAAACAGTTAGACAGACTCTGCATTAGAAACAGCACTGGCAAATAGAAGAGATAACACCGGTGCCATGCACCAACATAAATTAGAGTTAATATAATTAATAAAGAGTTAATATAATTTTGAATAAATTAATACACCTGTACAGATGAGTATCATTTCACTGACCCATATAAAACTTTGGTAAACACTAGGGATGCACCGATACCATTTTTAAAGGACCGAGTAGGAGTACCAATACTTTTTTCTAGTACTCGCCGATACCGATACCGATGCCTATACATTTATTAATTTCTCTCTCTCTCTTTTTCCAACCACAACACAGTGAGACTATTGAATGTAGGACAGCTTCTTTATTATTACTGTAATGAAAAAAGTAATAATTTTTATGTGCTTGTCACAAACTTAAAGAACAAAAAATTCACAGTGTCCAATAACCTTCAAATGGCATAATTACCAATATATATAATTGTTGTTATATAAAAAGAAATTTACAAATTACAAACAATACAACAAATACTATAGAGATACAAATTAAATAAACTTGTTTTTCAGATACAGTAGGTTTATTTACCATGTATACATTTATTTAACATATTTTGTTGTTTTATTAACATTAATGACAAATATAGGCTACGGTCCCTTTAAGACCGAATCCATGGATACTGACACATATCCTGTTTTCACCCAAATGTTTACGTCCACTTAAGCCATAATCGACTGTATTTACGTGAGATACTCCACACGATGGACATTTTGACAACTGTGTGTGCATTTGACCATTCAGGCGCGAGGAGAACTGATCGCGCGCTGTCTGAGAGAAATGGGATCGCGCGCAAGAAAGAGAGAGAGCGCGTGCGAGAGAGAGAGAGAGTGCTTCTGGTCTGTGTCATTCAGCGCGATTCCGCCTTCACTAATCGATAACGATTTGTGATTGAAAGCATGCAGTTCGCAATGTATGGGTTGTCATCAATAATTTTGAAGTATTTCCACACCTCTGAGGCTGACATTGTTTCTGCTGCTGCCGTCGGTGTCTCTGTGCACGGAAAATTCTGTCTGTTACGTCACGTGATGTATGGTCTTTGGTATCGGGGGTATTTTTACGAATACGAGTACAAGTACAGGAGCTTGGTTTTAGTAAAAGCCATCATGAATTTTGGCTAAACCCAACTTTACATAGCAAAAAACGTACAATCCCAACTGGGTGTAATCGCTTGTGTTGACACTGTGCGGTGGGCTTCACTGTGCGTTTCTGGACCCATCCCTCACTGTCTTTTCAGTCTAACAATGATAACACCAGCACACAAGTATGAATATGTCATTTTTCAAGGCACACAAAACCTATGGCACTCAAACCTTTCATTTCTCCTGACTCAAAGGCAGGCGAGGAAGGCCCTGTTTGATAACAGCAATTCTAGAAAGGTCACAGGCGTCAAGAAAATAGGAAGAATGAGCCAGGAGGTTTTAAAGTTGTATTAATGAGAACCCCTTGCTGGCACATGCCTCTGAGGTCAGACCATCACCTAAAATGATAAAGATTTATCATGGGAAGGCAAGCTGGTCAAAGCTTCCTCTTATCTTATGCCATCCCTTTATGAAAGCAGCCGCTGTCAGGACCCTTGGTGGATGAAAGCTTCTCCTACACTGCTGCAGACCTCACAGTAAAAGAGAAACATCCAGTAAGTCTGTAAATATTTGATGCAATATATTTTGTACTCTTTGAGTATTTTTAAAGGCAAGTGAGTACATTATGCTGGACTTTGAAGATCCACTCTGAAGTGGTGACTTCTATAAAACAGGAAACCGCTTGCAATAATAAACAGGTGACATTCTTTGTTGGGTTTCTGTTTTAAAATTTAGATTTTAAAGAAGACCTGGGGACTGTACCATGAAGCTGGTTTAGCTGGCTAGCCAGGTGAGTTTTATATTACATATATAAAGACTCAATATATAAAGCTTTAAAAATGTTTGAGTCACTTTGGACATTAGCCAGATGTTTCTTTTAGTTGTCCTCTTTCATGGACAACTCTTTTCTTCTTGCTGTGTAAATGTTTTAAATTCTTCTTATTTTTTAGTAACAATCTACACCAGTCAGGCATAACATTATGACCACCTTCCTAATATTGTGTTGATCCCCCTTTTGCTGCCAAAACAGCCCTGACACGTCAAGGCATGGACTCCACTTACCCTGAAGGTGTGCTGTGGTATCTGACACCAAGATGTTAGCAGCAGATCCTTTAAGTCCTGTAAGTTGTAAGGTGGAGCCTCCATGAATCAGACTTGTTTGTTCAGCACATCCCACAGATGCTCGATTGGATTGAGATCTGGGGAATTTGGAGGCCAACTGAACACCTCCACCTCATTGTTGTGCTCCGCAAACCATTTTTTGCTTTGTGTCAGGGTGCATTATCCTGCTGAAAGAGGCCACAGCCACCTGGGAATACTGTTTCCATGATAGGGTGTACATGTTCTGCAACAATGCTTAGGTAGGTGGTACGTGTCAAAGTAACATCCACATGGATGGCAGGACCCAAAGTTTCCCAGCAGAACATTGCCCAAAGCATCACACTGCCTCCACCAGCTTGCCTTTTTCCCATAATGCATCCTGGTGCCATGTGTTCCCCAGGTAAGTGACGCACACGCACCTGGCCATCCACATGATGTAAATGAAAACATGATTCATCAGACCTTCTTCCATTGCTCCGTGGTCCAGTTCTGATGCTCACGTGCCCACTGTTGGCACTTTCGGCGGTGGACAGGGGTCAGCATGGGCACAATGAGCCTTGGCCGCCCATGACCCTGTCGCCGGTTCACCACTGTTCTTTCCTTGGACCACTTTTGATAGATACAGACCACTGCAGACCAGGAACACCCCACAAGAGCTGCAGTTTTAGAGATGCTCTGACCCAGTCCTCTAATCCTTATTTGCCCGTTTTTCCTGCTTCCAACACATCAACTTTGAGGACAAAATGTTTACTCGATGCCTAATATATCCCACCCACTAACAGGTGCCGTAAATAAGAGATAATCAGTGTTATTCAACTCACCTGTCAGTGGTCATAATGTTATGACTGATCGGTGTATATGTCAATGCTTTTGCTAGTAAACCTAATGTTTCTTGGGGGAATGCAAAAGTTTAGTGAAGCATTGAAATATCATTTTTCCTTCCATCTGAATTTGTTGTAGCTTTCTTTAGTGACAATATAGTGTTGAAATTAATAATAAAAAAAAAGACAATTCTGCAGTGTACCTTTAAGTAAAATAGATTTTCTTCGCTGTGTGGATTAATTTGTATGAAATAAGTAACAAAGGTAAAAAAGGAACAAGCTTTGATGCTGTGTATGAGAGGATTTATGGAAATATCTACAATACAAGTGGCTTTCATCACACCACAGGAGAGGCATTGCATGGATTGATTTGATATTTAATCTGGTGCCACATGGAGACCATGGGAATCTGATGAGTTTCTAATACACATGTTGCTAGCAGACATAAAACATTCCACACATGATTTCAGTAAGAAAAACCATATCAATGTTAAACATTGCATGTAAACTATTGCATGTACTTAATTAAAATGTTAAAGCAATAATGAATTTTGCCAACTAAATTAAAGTCTAATTTAAAGTGATTAGCTAAATCAAAAGGTTAAAATAAATTAATTTTAGCAAACAAATTAACGTCTAATATAAAGGTAAATTTCTCAGGGGCAAAACATTAAAGACAACAACATTAAAAGCTCATGCTGCAGAATTTTCTTCCACCTGCTTTCATGCATCCATCAACTATCACGCTTAGTTACATATTCATCCTTATTCTTAAGTGATATTTATTTTGTTTGAGGCGGGAACCCCTGGGGGTAGGAATAAAAAACATAAATCCATTGTTGACATGGCAACCATTAAACCTGAGTTTCAGCATTTCAGCATGAGGCCGTTTGGCAGTGTGATAAAATGTGTGAACACAGAGCAATTGAAGCAGCAACTGTTGTGCCTATAGACTGTGGTTTGTCACAGAGAATCTAAGAGTCAGTCTTACAAGAACTGCTCTCCTGCCGAAAACATACAACTAAACAGAACCTACAGAAAAGAAAGCATGGTGGCACTAGGTTTTGAAAGTGAGAAACAAATCTTTGCGGTACTGTGATCCATAGCTTTTATCACTGTGGATTTCTGATTAAAGGACAAAGGTTTTGTTCCTTATTTGTTCGTATTTATATTCATGCTGGTATCTTGAGCGCAAACGTGATACCGAGAGTGCTTTGGCAAAGTATGCAGAGACATGCTGTGGTAAACTGATATGAGTACAGTCTTGGGATTGGTGTAGTATCACAAACATATTCTGGCTAGTGTACAGCAATACAAAGCCAGAAGACTTGTAATCCTTAAACATTTGAAACAGCATTGACTCATCATCCACAAAGTAGGCCCTGAATTATCAGCACAGTCTACGCCAAAAATTAGTAATTAGAACAATGCATGCACTGACATTTCAACTAACTAAACACATTACTTAACCCTCATGTTCAGTTTGGAGATTCCATTATTAACCGCTTATTTTGCCTCCAAATTATTTGAACAAGCTCATTCAACCAACTCAAAATCCATTAGGGAGAAATTATTAGCTTTTTCATTCTGTCTTGCCACAAAGAATTTTCACACTTTAAAAATGTGACATTCCTTCTGGTCATGTTTTTTTTTTTTTTAAGGGCTGTCATGCGATTAAAATTTTTAATCTAATTAATTGCATGATGTGCCGATTAATCTATTTAATCACAAATTAATCGCACATCAAATTACACAAACTTTTAGGCTACAATGGCCATGATTTTTTTTTTTTTTTTTTTTAGAAGCTGCATCTGAATTGTTATTTATATATACATATTTACAGACCAAAACAGTCTGATGACCAACATTCTTCAAAATATCTTCTTATATGTTTCGCAAAAGAAACACAATGACATGAGGGTGAATAAATGTAAATAAACCGAATTTTCAATTCTGGGTTAACTTGACCCCCCAAACAGACACTAAGAAAAACTAAATAAATAACTGGTATAAGCACATCCAAAATTGTATTCACCAATTAAAGAATATCGGAATGTTAATATGTATTATAAAAAAAAAACAAAACATAATTTTCACAAACCCCAAGCATAAGTAAGTAACATTTTTAATGGAGGACAATTAAAGAGTATTTAACCTAAAACCTTACCTAAACTAAACCCTAATCCTAACCCAACCCTTACTCCTAAACCCAAACTCATTAACAATAAATGTGAGAGTTAACATGTAGTTACACAGTAAATTCATAGTCTTGTGGGTATTTAATGTTAGTTGTTAAGCAACATAATATAATGTGTGACCTGTATTTTCCAATTTTATCAAGAAATTTGTATATCTTGTATATTAAAATGGCCTTGGAGTCTCTCAGAGCCCAAACAGATGAAGGTTAAGAATGTTCAATGAAATCCCCACAAACAAATAAAAAGAAGAATGAAATCCCTGGTTAAATATTCGGCTCTAAAGTTGTGCTATGAATGGCATTTTCAAGATGCACATGGACTTCATCAGGTCATTCACCAAATTCAATGGCAGGTAATCAAACCTATTTTAAAAACAGAGCAAACTGGAAGTAGAGAATAGGCCTTTGTTTAAACATCTGCTGAAGCTGGAAGAAGCCGTGTAAGTTAAAGCAATAACACTGTAGTGAAAGAATTCAAAACAAAAGTAAAAGATGGACACTATTGTACACTGTAAAAAATGACGTGATTTTAGCAGTAAAAGACTGTAAAAATGCTACGCTGAAAAAAAGTTCATTGGTTTACAGAAAGTTTCCATACAATATACGGTGAATAACTGTAATAGATCTTATGATACATTTAATGTAATTTTACGGTAAATACTGGTAAATTTACAGTTTTTGGAATTGAAAAATAAGTCATTGTATAATTTGCAGTGAAAAAAACTGAAATTGACATTCCCACTATTCCCTGCGTGACACTTCACATTTGATGTATTTTCATTGAAATAACTCAATGTAACTAATACCTAATATTCTTATATCCTTATCCTTAGGGTTTTGTTACATCTAATGTTGTTAAATTAATGTTTATTAAATTTTTAAAATTTCATGTGTGTTACCCTGATGGTATTTAGTGTGTGTGTGAATGACACTGCGTGGACCTTCTATATATTATTGTCCTCCTCAGCTTGTGGAAAAGCTGCTTGTGATGAGCTTTGATTCATCACGTGACTCATCACCATTGTGCTTGGTGGTTGTTAGTGTATTACAAAGGTATAAAACAGATAATAGTACTTCATTAGGTTACATTATATCAGTTAATGGAATATGTTTTTTACCGTAAATTTAACAGATTTTTTTTTTTTTTTACTGTTTTTTTTTTTATTGTTGCTACCGTATTTTTTACGGTAAAGCTCTGGTGACCACAGCTGCCGTTTTTTTTTTTTTTTTACTGTAAATTTTACGGGGATTTTTTTACAATGTACATACAGATAGTATAGGGCGAGCCAGAGGAATAGAGGTGAACTTGACATTGTGAAGAACAGATGGTATAATCCAGAACACATTACTGTTAAAGCACAGGTTTGCAACTTGAAGTACTGTAGCACTGTGGCCATGTACCTGCTGTGAGAGCAATGCTTTTTTTGGAGCAAAAAATTGCTTTGCCAGTATCAAGTACCGCACTGTATCCCAACCACTGCAGACATTGAAAGCCCAGGTATCATTTGTCATTACCAAACACTCAAAGTTATGGATCACTGAAAAATGAAATTTCTGCCATTATTTACTCTCAGGAAATCTCTCAGGTTTCATTAAAAATATCTTCATTTGTGACATGAGGGTTTTTAAATGATGAAATAATTGTTTTTATTTTGGGGTGAACTATCCCCTATTTTTTTTAAACTTCGCACCCCCCTTCACTGGAAAATCTGTTCTATACGAATCATGTAAACAACATTTTAAACTGAAAACAGCAACCATCGAGGAAAGGCACTGGAGCACCTAAGCGTTTAGTTGTAATTTGAATGTTTCACCTCCAACCCTCATTAACTTCTCTCGAAGTTGGTCTGTGAAATGCCAACATTAAGGTGGCATTTAACTCTGTTATTTTGCTTCCCAAGGCAGATCAGACCACCACTTAGTGCACATCATTCCTATTTTCAAACTTATCATCATCTAGGGGACTGTGACTGCCAAGATCATAAGATATAGACAAAGGAAGTGGAAAGAGCTTTGGGTGGCATGCAGACAGTGTCTTTTCTGTGGATCACATAACTTCATGCTCTATGCTAGTACCAAAGATAGGCTGCATGCTCCAGCATCCTTACGGCATAAAGGGTAGTTTTTCTACTGACATCATAAAGACCTTTAAGAGGGTGGTCATGAAACAGGTGTCAGACCATCTGGATCCACAGCAGTTTGCTTAGGAGACATAAATAGGTGTGGACAACACTCGTAGACTAGGCTGGCTCCATGGCTAGATTCTTTTTAATTGAGAAAAACAAAAGAGAAAACAAATCATTGGTTTTGTAGCTGTGGATCCTAAAATAAGCAATGGGTTTGATTAGATGCGCTGTTGATTTATTGGTGGTTCAAAAATATCTTTCACTCTACTAAAACATGGAAACATGAAAATCCTAACAACATTTTTCAGATCTCAGTGAGAGTTTCTGTTTCCCTACTCACTTGAATTAGGTCTCACTCTACAGACCGGCTAATCACTGTGTAATGCATGCAAAATTGACTGGGTTTATCAAGAGGCAAACTGAACCGCAAAGCTCGAACCAGTGGCCCCTGCGAGCAAAGTTTCAGCTGAGCGCTGTGAGGTGGTACGAGTTCAGCGTAGCAGTTGATGAGTCATGCACAGCGCACATACACAGCTTTTTTCACTGTTGACAGTCAGCTCCCAGACTATGAAAGCCTTGTTTGTCTTCGAAATGGGCTTTGGCTGGGAGAAACACAGCTGGTTTGGGCGATCAGATCTCTAAATGTTCAACTTTCCAACAGGAGTCATTCAAAAGCAAGGAACGGGAGCTGCCTATTGGGAAATAGTCCCGGATTAAAGGAGCCAAAAGATTGAAAAAGTAATTTAAAAAATAATGGGCTTTTTAATGACTAAACCTAAGGGACACCCAGATGTGCTCTTTGTTAATTTTCACTTGTGTAATGTAAAATTCCAACTGCTTAATTACTCTAGTATACACAAAGCAAATGCTTTTAACGAAGCAATTATGGGAGACAATCTCGTCATGGCACCACAGCTTTCGCAAACACCCCCTGCCACTTGGACAGACGGTTGTTGACAGAGAAAAAACATTGGTTACTCATGTGTTGCATGACAAATGAAAACATAGTAGCGTTTGTGAATGGTAACATTTTCACACAGTCTTTCTAGTGTTACTCTCTAAATGTTATGTGTTGTTTCAAGGCAGGTCATTATACAAATGTTGATATCAGCTATTTAAAGGTTCAAAAAAGAATAAGTCAATAAAAAAATGCAACCTTCAAAATATTAGATGAAAATAAAATAGCAAATAAAACTATAAAATGCTCATGTGAACAAAAAACAAATCAGAGAACACTTTTTTTTTCTTTCTCATGAGAACAAGGTTGTGCTGGTGCCCAAGTTTTACAATTTTCTCTTATTGAGTATTACAGTACAATAACAGAAAGCTTAGACCCTCTGCAAATCAGGCAGTGAAACTCTGATGTTTTTTCTTCTTTTGCCAGTGGAGATTTTGTTGTGTGCTTGTTTGTGCCTGTGTATGAAGAAAAGATATATCATGCACTGAAGGGGGCAATGTTGGCATTGTTATTGCCCTTTTAGATCAAAAACATCATTAGGGTGCATGTCTCTTGACATTCTGTGTAGATTTTTTTTTTGTCCTTGCTGGAGGATCAATAGATTTCCAGTGCCAAGGAGCATAAAGGATGGCGATTTCTGCCTATTATAAGAGCAGCTGAACAGCTGTTGGTAAATATCATTACAATATTGCATGTTTTATTGCTGGTTTATTAGTGACATATTTGATGGATATGCTCAGAGGACATTAACATTTAGAACGATCAATAGAACTTCTGGTTGCAGATTTTATGAGAAGCACTTCCCTGTGATAGAAGAATTTGCAAAAGGCCTATAGTCAATTGAGAGTAGATTAATGAAAGGGAGATGGATGTAGAATTGGCCACTCTAAGATTAGACACAAAAATAGAATTCGACATATGTATTCTGCATACTCAGTGTAATTTTCCTCAGCATGTAGGTTTACACAGGCTACTGACCATTTCAAAGTTCAAAAATAAGGACAGATGGACACGGACAGACAGAGAGGCATAGAGACAGACAGACAGCAAAAGATTGCATTTCATGCACGGTTTAAAAATGAAAAAAGAACCATGTCTTTGAGATGCAAAATCCAGAAGAATACTTCTCTTGTCAGATCTAAATTGCTAATGCATACCGTATGGGAGCTGAGTATCCCTTTCAAGGATGGGAGTCTTAAAGACACAAACCTGATAGCTCACTTGATCAAAGCTTGGCCATGCCATGTTTTTCCCCACTGAGGAGCTGCACAGATGCATAGCAACATGCATATTCTGAGCCACATTTTCAGGGTGTGTGAGTCTGACAGTACAATTGCCAAATATCCAAAACAAAATGAACGAACAGCAGTTAATTGGCCCTTCCAAAAAATAATTTTTCTTAAAGGGGACATATCATGAAAATCTGAGTTTTCCAGTGTTTAAGTGCTATAATCGGGACCCTGGTGCATCTACCAACCCAGAATACGTGAAAAGGGACAACCCAGTAACTTTGTTTTGGTAAGCAGTCTCTGCAATCATGTAAAAAAATAAGCAGATTTCGCTCCCCTTGTGACGTAGGTAGGGGATCTTAGTATATTACTGCCCCTTAATCTGCACATTTCCACCCACGGTGCCGCTATTTTGTTTTCGCAAACGAGAACGGTGTACCAGTTCTACCACTGGTCCTGGAGTGCAGCTGTCCTGCACAGTTAAGCTACAATCCTGATCAAACACACCTGAATGTCATCAGGATTACTAAAGCTACGTGAAGGAAGGTGAGTTGGGTCGGACCAAAACTCTGCAGGTCAGCAGCACTCAAGAACATAAACATTATCACTGATATATGAGTCTCCATAAACTCCTGGCATCTGAGCCACTAAAGATGCAGTGGTGTAAATTTATTTATGAATAAATTCATATACCAGTATATGAAAGTCATTTTACACCAGACTGCTTTGCACACGAGGGTCAGTAAAACACATGATTTGCACGATCCATACCAACTGTTCATGATCCAATTGCATATATATTTCGTGATGTTTGCAAATTGTTTTTCTGAATGTGTTTTGTTAGCAAGTTGTTAATGTACCGTTAAATGTGGCTAAAGTTACCATTGTTTCTTATTGTATAGACCAGAGCCCTGTCGTTATTTTCATTTTTTTAACCCGAAAACTCCTGCTGTCTGTATAATTCATAATTCATCTTCATTCTTATTGAGTCTTTCCAACAGTGTGTAACTTTAGCCATGTTAGCCGTGCAGCACACTATCAAACCCATTCAGAATCTATTTGCTGTGTGAGTTTCTCCTGAATTGTTTTTGCCTCAGTGTATAGAAATCGTGAGCTTGGGGGCGGGAAGCATTTGCATTTAAAAGGTACACACACCAAATCAGAGCCTTTTTTCTCCCACCCAAAAATAGTCAGTTAAAACGTGGTATAATAAAAAAATTCATGGGGTATTTTGAGCTGAACTTCACAGACACATTCTGGGGACACCTGAGACTTATATTACATCTTGTAAAAAGGGGCATAATAGGTCACCTTTAAAATTATTCCACCAACATAATAGAGATGTTTTATTGCTAGGCAACATATTTAACAGATATACATAGAAGGCTTTACAAACAGAAGACATTACTCATTTTGAACCTCTTATAACACTGCAAACCAAATGTATTTTGATTACTGTCTACACATCATCTTACTTTTCAGGACGTAATCATCTTTATTAGATGCATAATTGTCTTTTTGGGAAAGAATGTGTTTCGCTGGTAAGTTCAGCCTAAGCTAATTCCTCTGATGCACAAGTACCCGATACAGTAGAAATCAAATTGAGTGAATCATATAACTGTGTCTCAGATAAATACAAGCCAGCCGAGGCCAACTCCTACATTCGGCCCACAGTGTTCTGTGATGAGATTCTCCATTTCACAAAAGCATTCCAGCACAATAGCACTGGAAGAAAAGAACTGTCCCTTTCATGAGTGCTGCCAGTGAGTTTACACGCTCCACTTGTTTTTCTCTTGTGTTCCAGCTAATTCGCCAGAGTTGCCCACTCACCCTCTACAAAGAACACACATACACATAATCCAAGGCCATATCAAGCCAGATAAACATTCTCACTAACTTATTACTCACTAAGAACCCATCACAGGGGAGGAAGTGAACAGGTGTCCGATCTTCTCAGAAAGACTTTGGGGATAATGACAACATGCTCTCATTAACACATTGTTTTTCTGTAACTTTTACACACATATGCAGCAAATTATGAAAGCCGAAGTCAGATAAAGTTCAGAATTCAGTGATTACCTGTAAGAATAAAAGCCGTCAGATATTTTAGAAGTCAAAAAGTTGAATTAATGAGGGCTATACATTGTAAAAAGTTTCATACCTAATAAAGTGTAACATTCTATGCGTAAATTCTCAAGCTTTCTGGAGCAAAATAGGAGGTGCTTGTCATGAGAGCCAGCAGCACTGGTCCGAAAGATGTCCCACGAGCTGGATGTTCCGCTAGAGCCTTGTATTTTCCATATTTTCATGAAGGCATTTCACATGAGAACTTAAAGGACTAATTGGCCCACAGAGATCAGCGATATTGTTAGTTCTGCCCGGCTTCCAATATTCAGACCTGCCACATGAGTGGTTAATCACCTGTGAGCCTCACACCTGACTTAACAGACACTTTGATATCCAAAGAGAAGCTGTTACCAGTCAGAAGTGCCTTAAGCCACAATTTACCCCAATGAGAGATTCAACCTGGGTTCAAGTGAAGATGGTATGATATAGTACAGAAGCATGTAGGTCCACCAGTATTTAAGACGGGCTCATTAAAGGCACAATGTGTACGATTTTTGGATTAAAATATTCCAAAACCACTAGAACAGTGTTATATATTTTGTTGACTTGTGTACTTTCATTATCCCAAATGTTTTCAAGAATTTTTAAATCCAGATAAATAAGCTATTTTAACCAGGACACGATCAGTGACATCATACCTGTGTTACCCTCGATTTCTGGTTTTATTTTGTAGAAATCATGGAAACACCAAATACGCTTTAATATATTATTTTATTAGACAAGGGAACAACAGTTTGGAAGCATTTATAGAAAGAAAACGAATCATTGTTATATAGCTCAACATGTTTAGTCCTTAGTCTCAACATGTTTAGTCTCATACGCTTGACCGGAAGAAGCGGAAGCAGCGACTGACTAATAAAAGTCCAGAGCCTAGAGTGTCACGCTCATCTCTCATTAGCGATCGCTCCAGCGGCCTCGTTCAGCTCCCACAGAACTTCGGCCCTGTTCTGCTTCATACTACAGTAATGTTAATTCTCTCATCCATGAACATGATTTCTGCCCGAGTCCCATCGGATTCTTTTCCCCTGGCTGTGAGGTGAAGATGAATCTCCAATGATTCCACGCTCAATCTCGGCGTCATCAAGCTACGTCTTTGTTTTGAATAGGCGACCTCTAGCGGCGAAATATGTACATATTGTGCCTTTAATACTGATACTTCATTTGACAAAATCATTATGTTATATCAGTGAAATGAACCTGGCGGTTTCCACAAAAATATTAAGCAGCAAAAACTGTTGTCAATATTGATAATAAGAAATCACTAAATCAGCATATCAAAGTGATTTCTGAAGGATCATGTGACACTGAAGACTGAAGTAATGGCTGTAATCTTAATGATTAAAGTAACATATACATACATACTAAGGATGCACCAAATTATATGCCGCCCCACACCTCAGTGTTCAGCGCTCAGGTTTCACTCTCGCTCTAGCCGTTATCACTACACAGTGTGACGCTCCGCTCAATATCAAGCTCTATGCATATGCGGAGCTCAGTTGCTCACGCCCCATAGGAATGCTCTGCTCATGCTCATCAGAGAAGCAAAGTCCGCCTAAATAATGCGGCAACATGAAATTTCTATGTAGTAGTATAATTGTTCTGTTTGCAATAGCCCTACTGTGCTGTAACATATCGTGCTATGGTAAAAAGACACTACCCTCTCGTTCACTGATCCACTCCTCGCTACGCTCTGCTAACATGCTCTGATAATAATAGCTTTGTAAGACTATACATTATTTGGATAATTGGTCTATAAATAAGGACGTAGTATAAGTATAATATCATACAGAACATTTTGAGACACTCACAGCTGTATATATAGCCACAACCTAAACAAACAATGCTCACATGCATGTGGAAATGCTTGTGGAACTCAGTGCAATGCATTGGTAAAGGATCTTCCCTGAGGAGCAGTCAAAAGCCCTGCAAACTACGTTGTCACAAAATCAAAGGTTCCTCAAATGTCACTGGTTTCTGCCATCCCTGTCTGTCAATTCAATTTTAATACACATCTGACTTCGGCATCTCAATAAGAGAGACAAGAAACGTTCTATTGTGTGCTCTCTTATGTAACTATAAATATAAAAGAGGCACCTTACATACCCAAACCTATTTCAAACGCTATTCTAGTTAAACATGATATTGATGCAGTCTTTTGTTCTACATTGAAGGAAAAGGGGTACTTATTCTAAGGAAATTATATGATGAAAATTTATGTTGTGTATGCACAAAAGTGAGTCAAACACAGGATCAAGATCAGGAGTAAAATTAACCCAAAAAAAGGGGTGGGGTAATATTCTTCTATCAAGTGACGTTTTCATTTAATTTCTACCTGCAGTCACTAATAAATGTTTTTCCTATGAAAATAATTTCATCATGCCTTAAAATAGCTTGAATGTAACTCTACACCGTTGCTTCATTTAGTATATGTGAATTAATGAATATGCAAATTAGTCCCCGCCTCCATTTAATCACACCAGCACGGACTACCTGATCCACCCAGTCAACTGTAGTAAATGCTAAACAACATATATGTTAAACAACCATATATGTTTGAACCAGAAACTGATTGAGAAGAAGAACAAATTATACAGGGTTGTCTATGTTGATGTATCAGAATGGTAATGCATTTAATGTATCGTTATCAGACACACAACGGTAATTGATATGATTTGCCTTTAGCTTATCAAACAGCTAATAATGTGTTTCTAATTTTACACAAAGCATGTTCCCATTTGCCATCTCAGAGTCAGACAGCTGCCTTCTAACAATCAGCATCCTTTGAAACGCTTTGAACATCATAGAAAATCAGTGGAGAAAGGTATAAAGTTCATCATCATCGTAATATACATCGTATGCATAATTCACCCGCTATGTTGCGATATGCACCCAATTTTTCCTGTCCCTTCTTAAATGTGTTCTTGTGCTCACTGTGTTAAAATATCACAGAGCAAGCAAGCCCCGTCCCGCACATTGATGGGATTACATGTTTGTGACGGTGAGAAAAGGGGCGTTCCAAACCGCGTTTCTGAGACTCTCTTTGGTTCACTGCAGTTTTAAGAAGAGAAAAAACTAAGCAATTGTGTTGACTGATGAATTTGCCCATGGTTTGTCTTAAAGCATATTAAAAATACCACATAGACATATAAACAACATTAAAAACTTGATTTTTTAACATATCAATCACTATTTAAATGTTTGCCCCTAAATCAGCCTATGCAAGTCTGGTTCAATTCAAATATGCCTACACAGAGGGAAATATTATTATAATTCTTTTATAGGCAAGTATTCACAATTTTTGCACTGTTGACCAATCATGCCTTTATCAGTTATGCCTTTATTCCCCTTTTTGATTATTCCTTGGCCTCTATCATTATGACCACAACTTGTAATAACTGCTTTAATGAGATAATTGTTTCTGCCTAAATGAATAGATGATGTTAGCTAACTGCATGATTTGGATCATCTTAGAACTGTACACTTCTGAACATATGCATTACTTTAACCTCTGATACTCTAAATTGTGAAGAAGAAACATGCATTTAGTCCCCACCACTGTATTTCTTCAGCAAATGATACATCTAATACTTCCATACAAATTCTCAGTCTCACATTCATCTTATGTACCAACCATCCTATTTGAAAAACAAACAAAAAAAAAAAAAAAAAAAAAAAAACCTTTCATATTACATATCCCTGACACTCTTACACCCTTAACTATTGTCATGATTGTCTGATCCACTGTCTTATCCATCTGATCCATAAAAATCCCAGACAGAGAGTGACAAATGTAAGAAAAAGCTATCAAAGGTTGTGCGTCGACATGTAAATTTAAACTATTAAAAGGAAATGTATGTGTTTTTAAAGGGGAACTTCTCTGCCTTCCCTTGGAGTTCACCATCCGCCTATGTGTGTGAGAGAAAGCTGAGGAGAGGTCACGTAGCTCACCTTTTTGTGTGCGTAATATTTATATGCGCCATATATTTATAACCTCTATATAAAGAAGGAAGAGCTGTGCACACGCAAGTGGCGGGATTGTGAGTGTGAGAACCGCTTGCACACCGTCGCTTCGCCACTTCTAGAACTACCACCGATTTGCCGGTTTCGTGCGTCTCACTGAAAATGAACTAGAAACTTGTGCTTTGCGGGTCCCATGTAAAACTGTCTTTATGTCTAAGGAAGCTACAGCCGGCCAAATTTATCAGCAGCCCACCAGGAATTTTCCCGAATCTTCCAGGAGATATTCTTACTATAATATAATACAGCGTTTTAAGTGCAAATATGACATATTTGCACTTAAGGATAGTTTTTTACGTTGCAGAATAAAGAAAAAAAAAAAAAAAAAAAGAAATCCGAAAACTTGCTTCTACATGCTTTTATTTTAGTGTAAGTTTATTAATAAATCAATAAACAAAACCTCCAGTCTTTCACATGCATCTCAAAGATCGAATTTAATTGTGAGTGTGAAGTGGGGGCGGCACAACAGTGTTTTGCCTAGAGCGGCAGTTGAGCTTGTGCCGGCCCTGATAACTCATATCATCTGATAACTGTTTTTTTTTTTTTTTTAAATATTATTTACACTATTAATTATTTACACTTCGACTTGATAGATTGACCAAGCACAATTAAATATGTTCGGTGAATATAATTCTTTAAATTTCAATTGAAGACCTTGAGCATTGATTACTACAATATATATATATATATATATATATATATATATATATATATATATATATATATGGAGTATGTTCTTGTCTTTTTCATTTTTGTACAAACACTGTAGGCCTACTGGTGTGTGTATTATCTGCACTGATGTTCAAAGTAAAATCTGTGTCATAAAGAAAAAGTAGGGCCACTGGTATTGTAAATACTGGTAGTCCAGAATGGAGGGTGTTACATATAACTAGTCCAATCTTGTCCTGGCTGAGGGGCTCGTTATTAGAGGTAAGTTTTAATGTAGTCCACAGAAGAACTTGACATCTTGGTGTAGAGAAATCTGGAGACAACAACACCTGGAGTCATTAACTTTGTGACATTCAAATGAAAAATCTGTTAAGGGACATTTTACCTAAGAGGATCTGAGCTCAGTGAAGATTGTGCCTGAGGTAATGAGTATCCATCCAGTTCATGACAAAGGGTCATGCAACAATATACCCAGAGATTGCGGATTCAGAAGTAGAAGGGGGAATGAGATGTAGTGTTGAGAGTCATCAGCATAGTAGTGATAAAAGAAGCTCTGTGATTGGATGATGGTTCTGAGCAATCCGGTGCTGACAGAAAAGAAAAGGAGTTCAAGCACTGATTCCTGTGGTACTTCTGTGAAGGGTGTGAGCCTTTCCAGATGACTTGGTAGGACATATTATCCAGGTTAGATATAAACCCGGAAAGGGTGGTTGCACATTATTTGGTGAGAAGCTGGAGTATGTTCTCGTCTGAGCCTCAAATGAGGTTAGCAACTGAAAGGGTGAAGTGATCATGTGGTGGAGAATGTCAGGGGCGTTGGAGAATGAGTTTTTTAAAAGTGGGTCATGAAGTCCTCAGCAGTGAGTGTGAATGGCGGACAAGTTAGGGGAGGATAGAGAAGGTATGAGAAGGTGACAAAAAACGCACACAGATGGTGTGTGAGCTAATTTAATTTCTCTTCTGTCTGTGCAACTGACAAAAATAAAATCCTAGCATGCAATTAAAAGAGACATTCTTTCTAAATATTTTGGTGCATAGTTTCATTGTAAAGTCGCATACATCCTTTCTTGTCATGCTGGAAACTTTATGCTGCCCACGTACATCTTGTCAAGGAACCTTAGTCAACTAATAGCTATTAGAAAAAAAAAAAAAACCTAACTTGCAGGATGAATTTGGTCAACATTACAGTTGAGGCAGGAGAGATGGAGCGGATTCTGCCCATATTGTGCAAAACTCATTATATCTGCAAGAAATGTTGTGCAAAGTGAGCTATGTATGTTATTAGTACCCATGGGGTCATTGCATAACTCTCCATAGGGTGAAAGCAAGTCAGTTCATAGATTTTCTGGTGCTTTTGCAGTACACTGGACTTATAATTTGTGAATTCTAGTAATTTAACAATGCTAAACTATAATAAGGCCACCTACTGCACATTGTTTAGAGGAAGACTGCTTTATCAGTTTCAGTAGTGCTAATTGTTATGCTTAATAAATGTAACATTTTGGTAATAATTTACCATTTCAGGGACAGTATGTGTATATATATTTCATCCTCAATCTCCTCTCAAACTAATGGAGAGTTTCAGTAATGATCAACATATTATAAAGTAAATGTCTTCTTCATTTTCAGTTTTAGGGTCATTTTAGATCAAATCATTCTACAGTTATTTTCACCGTAAAATTTACATATAATTTTGTGTTGTTTTAAAAGTTATAATTTTGTGTTGTTTTAAAAGTTTTTTTTTCATTCACTGACGAGACTGTAGCAAAAGCGATTAGCATTTTACAGACATTGAAACTTGAAGAAGCAAAGAATAAAATATCTCATCAGGTGACAAAATGGAAGGAAAATATGACAGATCTACTTTTGTTGGGTGAATCTGGATCTTATATGGACTCTTTCTGGTGTCTCTTATACATACACAGACTGTAATAAAATACCTGTTTTGTTTGACTCTTTTTAACGAACTGATTGATTGAACAATTCACACACACACAAAAAAAAGACATACTTGTCGCCACCTACTGGCACAACAATGAATTCTACAGAATGGGCCAATGAACTACAGAACGCCACAGGAAAAAATTTGACAATTGTGTCCACGATTTAACAATTCGTTCCTACGACTTACTAATACTTCAGCACGTTTTTCTAATTCATTCCCTCTATTTAAGTAAATCGTGCACACAATATAATAGTTTGTTTGCTTGTTTTACTAAATCGTGCGCACAATAAAATAATTTGTTTCCTAATTTTACTAAATCGTGACTACACGATAATTTGTTCCCTTGTTTTAGTTTAATCAAAATGAGGGAATGAATTAGTGCAACATGGCCACCATTTACTGAATCAAGGGAACAAATTAATGAGTTCAAATCAAAATGAATCTGAATATTATTTATTTTATTTACACTGAATGTATATAAACTATCTATAAACTCACTTGGATGAATAAAAATCCCCACCACTAGAGAAGAGGTAACCAAATTGAGAGGGCACACACACACACACACACACACACACACACACACACAAAAAAAAATCCCATTTTATTTTTAAACCATATTGAATAGGCCTATTTAACCATGGAGGATTTCACTTGGCCTTTTGACACAGTAAGCAGAACACTTTTTTTCTTCATAGAATTTTTCAAAAAGTTTACAATTATTAAAAACAATGTAAGTTTATGTAAACAATGTAATGTAAGTTTGCTTAAGTTTTCACCCCCTCAGAAGTCTGTGTTTATTAGACGCTCCTGTAGCTTGACTGGTAGAAAATGGCATTAACAATACAAATATCATGGGTTTAATACCCTGGAAACACACAAACTGATAGACTGTAAACCTTAAATGAACTTTAAATCTTGATAAAAATAAATCACAAGGATAAAAACCTATGCTGTGCAGATAAGACTCTATTGTTGGCCGCTGCAATTTTTCCCCATTATTTCTTGCAACTCTGCTCAAGCTCAGTCAGGTTACATGGAGATCCACCCATAAATTCTCATTTGGACTGAGATCTGGACTCTCATTCCATGAAGGACATTTAAATTGTTGTTTTTAAGCCATTCTAGCTTCGTTCTCTATGCTTGGGGTCACTGTCTTGCAGGAACACAAATCAGGTTTTCCTCCAGGATTCACTGTATTTTAATGCATTCATTTTCCCTTTACCCTAACAAGCCTTCCAGGCCCTGCTGCAGAAAAGCATCCACCTCCATGATTCACTGTGTGGATGTTGTGTTTCTGATGATGTGAAGTGCTGGGCATTTATTTAGATGGGCAAAAAAGCTCAATTTTGGTCTCATCAGGTTTCCGAAGAATCTTCCTCCAGCTGGTCTCCCACATACCTTCTTTAGGAGAGATATCATCTGACATTCTCAGTGCCACTCTCCCATAAAGCTGTAGCTGGTGAAGAACCCAGACAGCAGCGGTATATGCGCAGTTTCTCCAGTCGCAGCCACTGAAGATTTTACCTCCTTCAGAGTTGTCTCTCGGTGGCATCCCTCAGTATAGTCTCCTTCTTGCACTGTCACAGAGTTTTTGAGAAAGGTCTGCATAGATTTACATCTGTGCCATGCTTTCATTTCTTAATTATTGATATGACTTTACTCCAATGGATATTCAATGACTTGGAAATCATCTTGTATCCATCGCCTTATGCTTTTATTAATTGCTTTTTTTAATCCCTTCATGATCTTGCCACAATATTAACTAAACAGAAGCTGCATATTCCAGATAGATATGAACTTATACTACAATAAACCGAGACCCTTTGAATACACACAAACAATCTCCCATTTATTTATGTGATTTTTAAAATCATTTGGCTGCACAAATGATATATACAAGCTGAATATCAGTCAAAATCAGTACGTTTGGATTTTACCTTAAACAATTGTTTGATATCACTTTGAAAAGTCTTAAATAAAAGTCAAATAAATAAATAAAACTGTAAAACCCTTGCCATTTCAGCCAACCGCATCTGTGCTAGGTTTCTGATTGGCTAAAAAATATTAAAAATAAAATAAAAGAATGTTATTACAAAGAATATTATTTCTCAGGACACTTATTTCAACATTTTATATTCATATTCCATGAAAAACACAACTTTAGAGATTATTATATTAAAATATGTATTTTCTTCATGTATTTTCATCAAGCCTGTCCGTTATAATCTAAAAAAAAAAAGATGTTTTCTATGTATGTGTTATGTATCAGCTTTCATGTACATCTTTAACTGTATCTGATTCAGTTAAATTGTACATTTTATTTGCAAGTTTTAATCCTAACTGCTAATATGTCAAAGATGTTTGAGCCAAAAAATTTTAATAGCATTTTAGACTAAATATTTGCCATTTTACAATTATACCTGGTTTCCCCAGCCAAGAATATTTCAGGAATGAAGGCACACAATTGCATTAGCTGCTGATTGTGAACTTGAAATTTAAATGAAAAAAAAAAAAAAAGAAAAGCCGTTCAGAGAGTTCATTAGAACATTAAAAACCAGCAGTCAAAGGTATGCTGTGCACATAGTCCAACAGGTGTTTCAATAATGCAGAAATATGCACAATTTAACTGTAATGAATAATGCTAAACTGCAAAAAAAAAAAAAAAAAAAAAAAAAAAGGGGGGGGGGGGGGGGGTAATGTTGAAAGGTATCCAATTATCATTCATTAAATCAAGCTTACTTTACAAATAATTTCAAGCTTAAACTTGCTTTTCTGGGAAAACTGCTTTTAGGTGCACCAAGGCCACTAATTAATACTTTGTAAGTGCAAAAGGACCTCTAAATTAATTTATTAGCATGGAGGTATGCAGTGAATAGATTTTTAATGCTCACAGTTGACATTTCATTAATTTATGTTGTGTGCATAGGTGTTTACTGTGGGCACAGCATTCAAACGACACACACACACACACAAACAAACACATGAGAATGCATTCTCACACGCTCACACACACAAACACACACACCCACCCACCCACAAGGACCAACTTGGCATACACTGATTTAATGAGATATCTTTCTCACTCTCTGTGAAATTTCTGCCAGTACATAGAGTGCTGAGACGTTAAATAAACATTCAATTCTCAATTTCACATCTGCCTCGCCTTTCAAATATTTAGAAATGCCAGGGCACACTAGAAACTATCTTGGGATGGTTCACAGTGAGTGACTGCTATGTGAAAATCACTTCAAATAATCAAAGACTATAGCCTGGCACATGCACAATTCTGGACATAAAAAAATGCACACTCATTTATTACGATTTTTACCATTTTTCACATTTGGGCTCTTGAAAAATAGGCTATGTATTCTCTAAAAATTAAGCCATTCATGATTTTATTATAGCCACATACTGTATATATTTCTGGAAAACATTTCCTTTGTATTTTATTTTATTTTTTCAATATGCATATTCATTTCATCACTTGAGACATCAACAGCACTTATGCTTGATGACTGTTTTCACATATACTGTTTGCATTCATTACTGTAATCTTATGCAAATAAGCTAACTGAGAAGTATATTTTAAACAGACGCCTATTTTTGTAATGTTTCTAAATGTAATGCTCTACATGGACGGCATTTATTAAAGGCACAATATGTAAGATTTTTGGATTAAAATATCCAAAAACCACTAGAACAATGTTATATATTTTGATGACTTGTGTACTTACATTATCCCAAATGTTTCCAACAATGTTTAAATCCAGAGAAATAAGCATGGACCGTGTCCGTGTGACGCCTATCAATGACATCATACCCAAGTTACCCTCGATTTTGTAGAAACCATGGAAACACCAAAGACCTTTTAATATATTATGTGTTTTATTAGATAGGTGAGCAACAAAATCTTTAATACATCAGTTCATCCATGAATATGATTTCTGACCGAGTCCCATCGGATTATTTTCCATCGGCTGTAGATGTGAAGACAACACCTCCCATGATTCTGCAAAATCAAGGCGTCATCAAGCACGTCTTTGTTTGAATAAGTGACCTCTAGTGGCAAAAAATTACATATTGTGCCTTTAATGTAATAAAGAAAAGGGATTTTAATTAGTAAAATTAAGGCTTTATTTATTTAGCTTGTTATTTTAGCTAAAGACAAGCCTCATTTTGTGGTTTCTGGAACATACGCTAATTAGTTAGCTGTGTACTCTTATGGAAGACATAAACAAAATAATTTTAAAAAATATATTAATATCCAACTGCCATTGTGTGTGGTCTGTACTAATTTGTGGCCAATTAAGGGGGAAAAACATTTCTCAATTTATTTATAAAAAGTGATCTGTATGTTGAATGCAAAGAAGTACACTTAAGGTCAAGTATCCAATAAAAATCTGGCATTAACAACTGAGAAATAAACCGTATGTCAGGACAGCAAACTGAACAAGGAAGGCTCACTTTGTCTCAATTTTTTGTAGAACGCCCAAAAACAGTTTTTTGTTTTACAATTTCACAAAAACAAATAGGCAGTTTTATGTGTTTCTCTGTATCTTTACTGTCAAACCACTCTGCAAATGTTTGCCATGCAGTAACAATGGTTGCTCTCTGCTTTGCTCTGTTCTCTGCTCTGCATGACTTGGCTGTCAAGGAGACTCTGGTTATTAAAAGATATTCCTCTGCTTCCCATTTCCTAGCAAATCAAAGGATTATGAATCTTATTTCCTTCCCATAAAGATTAAATGAAAAATCAGTGCTCTAATGGATGGGCCTATTTTAATCTAGCACATTAATACTTTAGTATGCAGGATATTATTGTTCTATTACAATGACCGTAATCATTTTTGTTTCATAATCTCTGTCAGTCCTGAAATTGTTCACTTCGTTTAATGCTGGTTCTTGCCATGAGGATCATTAATTACTGGCTGATCTCAAGTACTGTTTGGGAGAAAAGCGTGTTTGACGGCACACTGGCATGTTAAACTGTTCCAACTACAAAGATATAACAGTGCTTATTTTCAAAATACATTTTAACTGCTTCAGTTTAGTATACATTATATGGATATTGAAAACAAAAGAACATTTTGCTTTTAATTAGCAGTAAAAGTAGAAAATAGACTAATAGAAATAAGAAATAAATATACATAATAGTAAAAATTAATGCAGATAAGTAACAAAAAAAGAAAAATAATAAAGAACAGCTCTGACAGTTTGGACCAGCTTAAATTGCAAAATGGTCTTTTGATGGGTAATGCTGGTGAGCTGACACTTAACATGTTCTTTTAAAATGAAAAACATATGCCTATTGTCATATTGTCATGTCACACTTTCACTACACCAGACCTGGAAGTCAAATTCACTTCTCAAAGCTCTTCTCAATAGACTGCAAAGTAAAAGCTTTAGATGTTTTAATTACCTTCAGTTTGAAAATGGAAGACTCTGAAGTGGATTAAATTGTTGGAATATCAAAAACTTTTCTCATGCCTTTACATATCATTGACTTTTCATATAAAGCGTTAACTGATCTCAGTGTCTATTTGGGAGAAAAGCACGTTTGATGGCATTTTGTGTCAAAAAAAGTAAAAAAAAAAAAAAGTAAAGGTAAAGGATTAGTTAACTTTCAAATGAAAATTACCCTAAGATTTACTCACCCTCAAGCCATCCTAGGTGTATTTGACTTTCTTCTTTCTGATGAACACAATCAGAGTTACATTAATAAATATTCTGACGCATCCAAGCTTAATCATGGCAGTGAACGATACCAACAAGTATAAAGCTCAAGAAAGTGCATCCATCCAAAGCAAAACGTACTCGCCACGGCTCCAGGGTGTTAATAAAAGCCTTCTGAAGAGAAGTGATGCATTTGTATAAAAAAATCCATATTTAACAAGATATCTAACGTCCGCCGGACCGCCTTCCGTATTCAACTTGCGAAGAAAATGTAAAACTCTCGCAATTCAAAAAGCTTACGCTACGTCCTACACCTTCCCTGTTCAATTTACGGAAATACGGAAGGCGGTCTGGCGGAAGCTAGATATTTGACTTTATAACTTGTTAAATATGGATATTTTTCTTACACAAATGCATCACTCCCCTTCAGAAGGCCTTTATTAACCCCTCGAGCCGTGTAGAGTACGTTTATGATGGATGGAAGCACTTTCTTCAGCTTCATACTCGTTGGTCCCGTTCACTGCCATTATAAAGCTTAGATGTGTCAGGATATTTATTAATATAACTCAGATTGTGTTCATCATAAAGAAGAAAGTCATATACACCTATGGCTTGAGGGTGAGTAAAGCTTGGAGTAATTTTCATTTGAAAGTGAACTAATCCTTTAAGTTGTGGATAGTTTCAGCATTTCAGAAAACAGTTTGCTTCATACAATCAGTTTAACAGCATTAAAGAGGGCAAATGTTGTCATTCGTCTGAACTGTATACTGTATTGCATTTTAAACACGTCATGTTCTTCTTCCATGCAATAAATGCATGTCCCTGAATGAGCACGGTTTTATAGCGCATTTAATTCCACTGCTGTTAATGGTCAGACCCATTATACGGTGGCCAAAATTACGATTAAAACTCCTTCAGAGCAAGAAATGTATTTTCATAGTTACAAGTAAAGCTTCATATTACAGGTAGACTGCTTTCTTTGACCCCCTACATATATTATTACTATTGTTATTATTATATAGTTTGGCAGGGCTGATATCACAATGAATCAGAGGGGATTGTTTGTCTGGAACTTATCCACAAATAACTAATTTGGGCACTAAGTTCTAGACATATTTACAGCATGGGGAGTGTTAAACCATGAACCAGAATTTCTGGCCTTTTTAATGATTGTTTATAATGTTTGTCTTTTATGTTCTGTGCACTTTTGCAGTCCAGCATTTTTGCATCATTAATCCTAAGATAATATGGTTTATTCTGTTGTAAAATAGCTGGGTTCTGGAAAAGACTGAATGAAGATGATCAGTAAATGATGATGAAGACGCTGGCGGCCCCGCCAATGCGTCTTGAAAATCACAGTCATGACATATGTCTTAGGAATCTGTTAGGAATGATAAACTACTGCATAAGTGGCATATTATGACTGTAGGATTTGTGTAACTGTTCACTGGCTAAGGGTGAATACCATAATCATCAATATTTAAGTTAGACAACCATTATTTGTACTTTTTCAGAACATGATTCATTTTCCACAGCTCATAGTTTGCATGATTTTAGAGTGAGGAGTGAGTATAGTGCTATAATACTGCATATTCAAAATAATTCACGAGACATTAAACATTTCAGTGTAATGACAAAATTGATTGTTGTCAAATCACCCTCTTGCCTCATAACCACTCATTCACGATCATGTAAAGTCAAGCGGTTGTTCTCTCCTTTAAAATTATTTCAGAAATCCTTAGAATATTTTAATGCTAATATTATAAGCTCACAAGCATAATATGATAAGCTGACAAGCTTATTCTAAGCTGTGAAGTTTAAAGAGTTTCTCCCATTAGTTATCGGACGGAGCATTAAATTGCACCACCGCTCTAGCAGGTACAAAGTTAAATTCTCTTTTAACTCGGAAAGGAGATTAGTTTGACTGCCAGTGACAGTGTCATATACAGAGGGGCTGGGGTTTATCTGAGCTGCGTGCGAAGCACAGGTGTTTGGGTACAGGACCAGGAAACAGACAGAGGCGATTATCTGACGGCCTGTGATATGCACTGAGGTGTCAGTCTGCACAGAGAGTAACTACAGCTGTGCGAGGCAAAACATCACCATGGCAACCCTGTTAACACAGTACCAGATGAAGTGCATTGTCTGACAGGATTCAAACGCTGGTCGAAATCTGATGTGAGTGAATCAGCTAAAGTTTGAGGGGAAAAAAAACTATATACCATTCAAAAGTTTGGGGGTTGTAAGAATGTTTTTGAAAGAAGTCTCTTGAGCTCACAAAGTGATATTACTGACGCTATTGTGAAATATTAGTACAATTTAAAATAACTGTTTTCTATATTATATTTGAATATATTTTAAAATATAATTTATTCCTGTGACCTGAATTTTCTGCATCATTACTCCAGTCTTGTGTCACGTGATCCTTCAGCAATTATTCTAATATGATGATTTGCTGCTCCAGAAACATTTCTTGTTAAAAACAGTTGTGCCGCGTAATATTTTTGCGAAAACCATAAAATATATGTATATTTTTTCAGGATTCTTTGTTCTTTTCAAAACAACAACATTTATTTGAAATAGAAATCTTTTGTAACATTATAAATGTTTTACTGTTACTTTTGATCAATTATTGATTAATAAAAGTATTAATTTCTTAAAATATTCTTTGAATGGTAATATCCAGCCTAGGAAAACTCAAAAACATCCTCACCCTTTACCCAAAAATAGTTAAAGAATTTGTAAGTGTATTGCATAGTTATGCTTGGAGTCAATTGTTGTGATAACACAATAAAACAAATTTGTACAGAAATTATTTTTGGCCAGGCTGCAGTGCAAAAAAAAATTAAAACATGCAAAAACAAGACAGAAGCATTAATAACTGATTATGTTGTAGTCAGTATGCTTTTTCCTTTGCACTTTTGTTTTTCTATGCATTTTTTTTTGCATAGTAAAATAAAACCTGTGGCCAGTTTGTTTTAAGTCACTTGGTTTTAAAACCAAGTTTACTGTATATATATATATATATATATATATATATATATATATATATATATATATATATATATATATATATATATATATATATATGGTGCTAGTAACGTCAAGGTCATTGGTTCTGTCTCAGCTAGGGAATGTGTGAACAGATAAAATGTATATTTTAAACGCAATGTAAGTCACTTTGGGTAAAAGCATCTGCTAAATGCATAAATGTAAGTACAAGAATATATTCTCAGTCGTATGATACCCAAGAGGTATCTTTCTTAACATGCATGGCGTGCGGTCAGCAACAATGAAGCTCATCGTATTAACCTCCAAGTCGAGCCATTGATCTGTTTTGCTAAACTCCAGGGATCCAGAGTGTTGCCAATGGATCAATGGTTTATTGAAAGGAATGATGCTTAAAACCAACATGAAATGTGCCTTTGACTTTTCAAATATGTGTCTTTTTATTTCAAGCCTTGTCATATTGTCATTGCCCACCAACGACCATTCACATACAGTACATTCTGGATGCTAATACAAAACTTTTCCTTTACTTGAGCTTGTAAAATGACAGGATGTGTAAAAGCACGGGGCTCTAATGATATCCAAATGCGAGACATACTTTCATCTATAGATATTTCTGTTCGAGCGTCTAAGCTTACACGAATCAAATAATTCCACTGATCTGGCCCAGAGGCCTCTCCAGGGGTCGCAGTAATTATTCCTCTTTGAGGTGCTGAATATGTATTTATGTCTAATCAGGCTTCACTTTCTCACAAACCAACCCAGCAATTAACCTTCTCCATTGGTCATGTATTTTGGACACAGTAAATGAAGTGTTACTGGGGTCCGGCTCTTTCTGTGTTTACTGGTCTCAATTAGTCACTGATAGTGCATGCAAGAAACAGCTGGCCAGCTTTGTCTGTATAATCTCTTTCTGCAGCTGGAGTGGGCAGGCAGCGTGTTCCTCTAATAAGTTGAGCTGCCTCTATTGGGAAACACAGTCAAGGGGCTCTGGATCAATGCCGACTCTGACACTCATGGCTTTTTTTTCTATTATGCATGTCCAGTGCAGATCCCCAAACTCTAATGAATAGAGAGCACAGCGTCTTTATATACATAAAAAAAGAAAAAGAAGAAGAGACCACAAACAACCATGCAAGTCACTGCATGAGGCAATGGGGCCTTACAGAGACAGATAAATGAAACAATGCAAAAATATGCCACACACTGAAGTAGATATACTAGGAGTAGAGTCAGGTGTAGACATTCAAGTTCATCACAGTGTTGAAAGTGAACTGATTTCATTAGTGGTGGGGATTTTTCAGTAACTCTTTATGCAGGATACATTGTTACGCCAGTTGGTGGCGGTAAGTGTCTTTATGAGTGAGTCCTTAATTCATTCACTCAACTGATTTGTCCCAACTCTATGGAAGCTGGTTTCTGCCACTAAATAAAAAAAATAAAAGGTAATTGCGACTTCTTTCTGACTTTTTTCCTCGCAATTGCAAATTTGCATCTCACAATTCTGATTTTTTTTCTCAGAATTGCGAGATTTAAGCTCGCAATTGCGAGTTATTAAGTCAGAATTGCCTGATATAAACTCGCAATTGCGTCTCATAAAGTCAGAATTGCGAAATATAGTTTATATCTTGCAATTCTGACTTTTTTTTTCCCTCAGAATTGTGAGTTTCTCGCAATTCTAACTTTATATCACGCAATTCTAACTCAATTATAACTCACAATTGTGAGTTTATATCTTGCCATTCTGAGAAAAAAAGTCAGTCGCATTCGCAATTACCTTTTTTACTTTTTATTTCATGGTGGAAACAAGCTTCCATACAACCCACTTACTCATTCAGGAACAAACAATTGGCTGTTATTATGAGTGATCACTGATTCAATCACTCAACTCATTCTTTCAAAAACACTGATTTACACCGAATGCTAATGATCGTGAACGTGAACAAGCATGGTACTTACGCACATGTGGGATTTATCAACAATGATTGCTTACTCATGTGCGTAAGAACTGCGTGCGCACGTTTGATAAATACGGATTTTCTTGTTCTTAGGCACATTCTAAATTTCATTCGTAGGTCAAAATATAGAACCTTTTCTAGGCACTGTTGATAAATGAGGGCCCTGAAAGTGCACATTTGTTGGATACTACTATTCCATGAGACCACAGGAGAGGATTTATGAATGGCAGTGAACCGAGGTCATGTCACAGCAACAACATATTGAATGAGTAGTATGAATAAAATTCGGACATACTGCATCCACCATTACAGTGAACAAACTTTTTTTTTTAACTGCCGTGAAGTAAGTTTAAATTCAAATGTAGTACCTACTCAGACAGTAGTAATATATCACAATATATATTTTGCACTCAGAAAAATATCAACATTAATGTAATTTAAAATTGAGTTATTACGCACTACAATGTACAAAAAAAAAAAAAAAAGTAGTACAAAGTAGAACTTTCTCTTTTACTCATACACCATCAACATGCATAAATTAAATTAAATTTAAATTTGAATAAATGTTCAAATTAAACATAAGCCACTGAGATGAACAAATAAATGAAGAAGAAAAAAATGCATTTCAACAATGTAAATGAGTAGACAGACAGATGTATAACCAAAAATGCACTTAGAATTACAATTACAGTTTGAAAACAACCCAAGGTCTATTTAAATATGTATTGCATATTCAGGGGCACACAGAGGAAACCCTGAGGCAGAGTTTAACAACCGGCCTGAAATTCTGGAAACACACACACACACACACATGCACAAAGAGTCTTTTCTTAGTATGATAGCCATACATTTTATACATATTAATTAGACATTACACTTTTTTCCAGGTGCCTGCAGTTGAAAGCATTCATTCATTTATGTTCAGCTTTCTTTGAAAAGAGAATTAATTTGAAATAATTATGTTTGCAGGTTAGAAAATGCAAATATTCATATAAATGGCTCCAGCAGTCATTCACAAAGGTGAATCCGTTATTCACTCGCAGGTATTGCCAAGTGCACCTATTCTCCTCCGGGACAAACATTCAGTCAATGTCTTTGAAGAGTGTTTTGTTTCAAATGGAGACGGTGGTGTCATTGGTATAACCCCTGCGAGCTTCATGCTCCCCCTTAGCAGCAGGCTCCAATGTGGGTCAGAAACCTGTAATAAAGCAAGGGAGGCTGGGCTCTGTTTGGTCAGTCGGTACGTTTTCCCTGTGTCTTGAAATGTCCAAAGCAGTGTGCTAAATTATTGGGGTCATTGACTTTGCCTGCTCCCTTGATTTGTTTGAAGACACACAAGGCCCGTTTGACATTGAAGGACATTTTTCTAGCACAGGGGTCATAAATTTATAAAAAAAAAAAAAAACGTTACCGGATCAACAGACATGAAGGCACCCGGTTGTGTGATTGAATGTCCTTGATATCAAAGGAGAGCTTGAACATTTCAGTGTCTAGCGTGGGAGCATTACAAGCAATCACCAGAGCAACATGCCGTGATTTTTTTTATTTTTTAATTATTTGCATGTTAAGAGAGACAGCGGGATAGCTTTATAAGGTTAAAGGTGCATTTATTTATTTCCCCTCTCTGCAAGGTGTCTACCTTGCTGAATGTTATTAAACAGACATACTCTTCGTTACAGCGTTGCAGCTAATCAGCTTAATGAGGCAAAGATTGCTGCAGTAATCAGGCATCATTAGGCTTATGAGTATTTATTATCAACGGCACGGATGGAACACAGAGGTGCCACTTCACCATGGCACACAAAGGAAAGCAATGCACAATCTGTTTATTAATTGCCTGCTGTCAGAGGGCCGGTACACTTTACAGATCCGGGTCATCCATCAACGCTACGTCCTGGCACGGTTAAGATAGATTTACTCTCCTTGTTGTGACCTGAACATTATACATTTCAAAGCCGGCAAAGGATGCAAATGGAAGTTCAGGGTGTCACGTAGGGACCCTGAGGCAAGCTCATTTAGAGTGGGTGTTTGTGTGTGCAAGCGCAAGTGTACATATGTATGCGAGCGTGAGAGCTGAACTCTATTTGCGTGTCCCTATGATGGATTCCAACCGTGTCTCATCATGTTTGCCTTTAAGCTTGGTTTCATGCTGTGTGGAACCAGTTTTTCCACAAGTTGAGAATCATACGCTTTCATAGAACTCTCCTTGATGTTTTCTTGCTGTCTGTTTGCAAGCGATGCTATGCTTGTTAAGAGGCGCATTTTTCATGTGCATCAAAGTTTACTGTTGCAGCGTGATAGAGGACCACCAGCGCTCCACTCAGGTAACAGGCGGCTTTAGAGCTGATTTTGTGCTGCTGAATAATGTGTTGTGTAATGTTAGCAAACGGGGGGCTTTTTCGCACTGAATATCAAAATGATTTTTTAAACCTTTTGTTTGTGGGAGACAAAGAGCGATCCATAACAGCCGCCGATGTTCATTTAAATACAGAACAAGTCAATAAACACTATGATATTATTCTTTGTTAGAGTAGATGTGTTTAGCTTAACAGTGCTCATGCGTTTCAAGTCAGTTTTCTATTTACTGTTTCAATTGTTTTCATGTATACCAGGGCTTGTCACACTCCTTATGTCAATGAATATTTTTCACAGTAGATTTATATTTTGAAAGTTCCACATATGAACCTTTTGTGACAACATGCCCCAGTAGCAGGGCATATTGTCACTCTTGGGCCCCTATTTTAATGATCTAAATGCATGGTCTGAAGCGCATGGCGCAGGTGCACTTAGGGCGTGTCCAAATCCACTTTTGCTAGTTTAGTTTAACGACAGAAAAAATGGTTGGCGCGCCAGGCGCATGGTCCAAAAGGGTTGAACCTAGTCTCTTAATGAGTCATGTGTGTGTTTTGGGGCGTAACGTGCAAAAAGTCTCATCTCTCATTCCCTTTAAAAGCCAGGTGTGCTTGCACCATGGAGGATTCACAATTTACATGGTGGAATATAGACACCTTCAACCTGATGAGTCAGTTTAAATACATGTGTGTATTGCCACAATTGTTTAAATAATTAGCCAATTTCAATTGTCATTACTGCACATAGGTAATTCTGATACATGCAATGACTATCCATTATGACATGTAGCATTTTTATCTTTATGTACACACAATATTAATCTTTTACATTGTAAATCTTTTATTTTCAATATTTGGCATGTTTGTGTGCTGCTGCGCATCCGTGTGTAACAAGCAGAGTGTACGCACGTTGTGCATCTGCCTATAGGCGCATATTACTAACGCGCCCTTTTAATAACAAAAAAATACTGCGCCATTGACTTTAGACCAGGTTTTAGTTGGTCAATGGCGCAGTCGTTTTTTAGTTGCCTCAAAATAGCAACACGCCAACAATGCACCTGAACACACCTCGTTTTCAGACCAGCATGCCCATGGGCGAACAGATGGGTGCGAATGCATGACGTGAAAATGATAACTGAACTGAAACTAGCAAAAAACACTTGCGTCGCGCCTGCCATCGCATTGCGGCATGTGTATGATAGGGCCCCTAATGGGGTAAGTTGTCACAATGGAAACTGCAATGAAACGGCATATTATAGGCTTTTCAGCTCATTTTAAATGTCACCTCCCTTGCTTAATAATTAAGACAAGCTTTACAAAACCTCTGATGGGAATGAACTGGACTGCTTATAAAGTGATAAAATTTGATATGATTAAGTGGACCATAATTATTTGTGACATCATAAAGTATTTTTATCATCAAACCCTCAAATAGAAAACCACACTTTTTCTTTTTCTATTTATAATATTAAAATTTGACAGGAGACAACATTCCCCAGCCGTGATTGTCCTAAAATGTACCTTAATTATATGATATATCAATTATATATATATATCTATCATTGACTCATGTTTGGAGGACAGACTTCACAAAACGATCTCCCATATTAGGGAAAAAACCTACTGTACAGCCATGAATAGAAAGATGTATGATGCAAAAATATTGCAAAAGAGACATACAGTATAGATGAAGAACACATGAAATATGAGATCCATCAGTTCCTCTGCACTATGGCATTACATTGAAGCATCTGTGGCTGAACCACAAATCCTTCGATTTTGTCTTTTTGAAAAAGAAATCATGGCAAATGATTTCAGATTGGATTGCAATTGTCCTGATAGGTTAATGGAGCCTAACAGCACCTATTTAAAAAGCATTTAGCTCAAAGAGCAAAAATAGGCATTGCTGGTTGGATTTATGATATATGCAGTTAATTAAATGTGCATTTAAATCTGTCTCTAATGATCAATATTAATGTTTAACTGAAGCCTACGCATGATTTTACGCTTTAACAGCAGCCTCTTCACATTAAATCTGTCATTACATTTAATGTGTAGGAAACAGAATATACATGACGCATAATCTAAAATTAAGCGATTGATTTAACACTTTACCTAAAATTTCCACTCATCTGTGAAAATGCAGCTGGAAAAGATGTTATCGCAAGATAATGTTTTATAAGCTTTGCTAACTTTGAAACACCAATTGAAAGTGAAGTAGAGTGGGATGTAGACAATAAGTCATATTATTAACTGGATTTCATCATTTCTGCCTGAACAGCGTGGTGTGGCAACTACATTCTGTAAGCACATGCCACCCGTTTAGAAGTGCCTTTGAATCTGCTTTTGAAATTGTGAACCCCCCTAATCTTTCCTCTGGGAAAGGAACGATTAAACCAGAAAGCTCACTCTTTCATTTTCCCTGACAAATTAAAGCCAACAAATTCATCTTTTACAAAAAGTAAGGCTAGAAAATGCCATCCCCTCTCCCCAAGTGAGCGGCACAAGGCTCAGCCCTCTCTGTCACACCGCGGCCCCCGAGCCCCCAGTGGCGAAATGAAAAAGTAATTGAGATGTAAATAAAGGAGCTGGGTTCCGCGTTGTCTCCGCTAAATTGATTTTTTTGTCTGCTCGAGTAACATTCTCTCCTTGCAGGATACTATGTTTTACACTCCTTTGCATCGGGCATAATATCAGATTGCCGGACCTGGCGACAGTCCTCTGTTTTAGAGATGGTTTCCTCCTATTAATACATCTGCTATCTGAAATCAATATTGATACTGTGTACATATAAAACTTCAATTAGTGCCCAGTGTTCTTTGTAATTTAATCATTGGATTTACAACCAGTGCAGGCGCCTATCAGGAACAGGTTCATATCAAATATTCAGGTTACATTCTCGACGTTTGTCTCATTCTGGTTCTTGTCTTTTTGGTATGGAGAAACAAATGGCTGTGTATATCAATGGCAAGTCTGGTTAAAAGGATAGTTCACCAAAAAAAATACAATAATTCTGTCATCATTTACTCACCCTCGTGTCGTTCCAAACCTGAATGACTTCTATCTTGCGTAGAACACAAAATGAGACGTTTACCAGAATGTCCAAGCTGCTTTTTTCCAAACAATGAAAGTGAATTTGCATTTTTGTTGTATGCAAAAGGGCATCAAGAATGAAAGTCATACAGGTTTGGAATGACATGATGGTGAGTAAATATTATTTTCAAGTGAACTGTCCCTTTAACAGATGTGACCATATGTAGTGCAACATTGTTAAAGTTTTAATTCAAATCCACCCATTCTTTATATTTGCTTTCACTAACTACGTTATTGTACAAGAAAAACAAGACAGAAAGTAATTCAGAAGGTCACTTATTGAGAAAGTTTAACAAAATATCTACTCTTATATTCCCTTAACTAAAGATCTGAAACTTAAAAATGGATTTCAGGGAGTGAATCTGATGCATTGAATTAATTGATGCTACCGGCAAGGCCGGTTCAGCCGGCCTCAAATTCAGAAAGCAACTGAAAGAAAGTAACAATGTGCTGTTCTATAGATGTTAAGTGAAGGTCAGTTCATCTGAATAAACCATGATGACTCATTTGTAGCTTAAAGAGTCCAGTAATACAAATAAATAATGTCAATAGATGCTGTAACACATCTATGGAAGAAGATATTGGTTCACCTTGTCTGTGTTTTGCTCACCATTTCTTTAGTAAGTTTATGTACATTATTCTTCAATATAAAATGTATGTCCAGCACTGAATTCAAGACTAACCCAATACATACAATTTCACCAATGTAATTTCTGTAAAAAATCTCCTTTTAGTTAATAATCCATCAGGCCTATGAATTTTTGGAAACAGTTTAGGGTCCAATTCTCACAATTTATTTAGTTGCTTATTGTGCATATTACTAGAATATTGTTATTAGTACTTATAAAGCACATATTAATTGTCTTATTCTGCATGACCATATTCTACATCCTGTAATCCTACCCAATACCTAAACTACCTTACTAACTATTAATAAGCAGTAATTATGAGTTTATTGAGCCAAAGGTTGTAGTTAATAGTCAGTTAGAATGTGAGAATTGGACCCTAACCTAAAGTGTGACCAAACTTTTAAAGGCTTCCTATTAGGAGTATAACTAAATAAATAAATAACACAACATTAAATCATTCAGCTTTCGACAGGTCTAAAAAAAAAAAAAAAAAAATAGTAAATTCATGATTTTCAAGTGCAAGGGTAACCTTATCAATCAAGTGAAGTAAATGTGCATCTACATATTTCCAACTAATGCACATGTGACAAAAGTGGAGGAATCTCCTTGATTACATGAAGAAAATAACAACCTCATTCATTAATCTCTACCAGTAATCAGGCCTAAATTTATTGTTATTTCAAATCAATACAGCCGAACATTAGCGCTGCCAAGCCGCTACTATTGATTTTATGGTAGATGGCTATAATTAAAGCAGCTAGCATGACTTTATCAAGTAACATCCCGAACAGCTCCGAGCTCTAATAGTCCAGTGTTAATTAACATTATCTAATCAATTGACCAATGACCTAAGCGGGAAATCTTTTGAACTGGGACACAGCGGAAAACATGACGATTCTATCTCACTGAGCAAGCCCTGGTGACGTCTCCGGGTTGTTGAAAGGCAATTTGCCACCCTTGTCACACCAACCTCTCTTACTTCGACTGTTAAGTGTGTGGTTTGTCACCATGCTGGTAAAAGATGTCCCTTGACATCACACTGACCGGTAGCATCCCATGAGCAGGGCAAATCAACTGACAGAAAAACTAGCCTGTGACTGGTGGACAGCTGAAGACAAGCTGACATGAACACATGTACTCATTTGCTATTTCTGAAACATAAATAAATAAATTAATATCTTAGACTGTTTTTTGAATTTGCCATCTGGGTGATCAGGAATGCTGTAGATGTAAAATAGTGATTCATGATTTGGACTGTAAACATTCTTTGTTCTATAATAATAATTTTGTTTTTTGATTCCCTTATTGCACAATATTAAACTTTCCATCCATTAATGCAGGCTTACTGGTCCTATTGTGAATGATTCATCGCCCATTTCATTCCTAGTAAAAAAAAAAAAAAAAAAAAAAAAAAATGTCTCATCTTTTATCAATCGAATACCAACTGTTCATTATCCATTCTACATTCAAGAGCCATTCTACAGTAGTTTTTTTCTTCTTTTTTTTTTTTTTCTTGTTGAATATCTTTTTTTACTGATTATGGAAGAAAATGGGTTTCAAATTGAGTTTTCATGCTTTAATAGAGATCTAAGAAATTGCAAATCATAAAATGTTCATTTGCAGTACGTTGTACAGGGAAAATTCTCCGAACTTCTGGCAAGGTTCTCTCAAAGTTATGCCAAATGTTCATCTAGTAACATTAATAGAATGTTCGTTAAAAGTTATACAGTCCTTAATAATGTTCTTTAAATGTTATTTATACAGTGTTTTAGTTTTTTTTTATTTATTTTTTTTATAAATGTTACTACTTGTTTCAGAATGTTCACATAATATTCAAAAGTAACATTCTCAAAATGTCTGCAGAATTTTATAATGGAATGTTTCCTTAATGATTGCATAACCAAGAGGAAAAAAGTTTTTAAAACATTATTTTGAATGTATTCATAACTAACTGGGAAAATTACATTTTACAGCAAAAAAATTACATTTTACATATTGCTTAGCCTTTGTATAAATTACCTGATTTTTAAAAACTGTTTAGTCTTGATCAGTATTAAAGGAGACCTGTTATGCCCCTTCTTACAAGCTATAAGTCTCTGGTGTCCCCAGAATGTGTCTGTGAAGTTTCCACTCAAAATACCCCACAGATTATACCATGTTGTAAATGCCCATGGTAAATGTATTTTTAAATGCAAATGAGCTGCTGCTCCCCACCCCACTTTTCAGAAGAGGGCGGAGCCTACAGCTTGTGCCTCAGATACTCTGCCAAAAACTTACAAAACATCTGTTTGGTTTTGATTATCATCTCAATCGTAGCCACACTCTCCTGACATTGCAGTTTTTCGTCATCATGAAAGTTAATTACTTGCATGCATTTTAAAGTTTTGATATATGAATCAAACAACAAGAAAAACAGAAAATCACTCACTGCTCATGATTAAATAACTTTAGTAGCTTTATTAAGAATACATTTCATACTTGAATGCTGCTGTTAAATGCTCTGGCGAGGAGATAAACATGGCGGACTGTGTACAGCTCACTCAGGGGAGGAGCTAAGCTAATAGGGCAGATCACCAGTCATATGTAGGGCTGGAAACGCTTGTTTGGAGAGGCTATTTATGATTTATGGGGATTATAAAAAAAGGAGTGGGTGGATTTTTACCATTATAGGCTGGTTGTTTACACACACTGTGGACACACATCTGTGTTCAAACACTGTATAAAAGTGAATTTTGAATAATAGGTCCCCTTTAAATCTGGCCAAAAACAGTTCAATCACATATGAAGGGATTTTCTGACATATTAAAAGTCAGATGTGGACTTGATTTTTAAACATTTTAAAACATTAAGAAGGCACCCCTTTGCCACATTGACATACATATAAATAAACATCTTGCTATATTGTTGTGTGTGTCTTTAGAAATCTCATAGAACAAAAAAATAAAGTACTTTAGTACATAATTACATTTTTTTTTTTCAATTCAAGCAAATATTAACCTGAAAGAACTTTAAAGTTCACTATTCTGCCCTTAACATTGGTGATACATAACAGTGAATAAAGGCAATCAATAATTCCCAACAAACAGTCTTCATCGCCATTAGCAACTTTCATGAGTTTTAAGATAAAAAAAAAACTTCAGTGGGATCGTGTCTAGTCTGAGCTTCCACATCTGAAAGACAAGTTTCTCTCAAACATGCTCCATATCTGTGGATTTCTCTGCTACTACAGCAGCCGTATGCAAGAAACTCCTTGAGGTTGTCCGCAGTAAAAATTAATGGAGCTCAACGAAAAGTCATTCAAGGACCTGAAATTAGTCCATTCAAGTGGAAAAGTATTTGACTGATATTTTATTGCTGGGAATGAGTGAATGGAAACCAAGAGGCACAACAGTGCCTTGTGAACGGTGAATAGAAAAGGTCCGCCTCACAACAAATAGTCTGTGGGTTGCAAATGACTTTTATGAGCAGAATGACATGCTACTGTTGAAATACAGGAGTAAATCATCTCAGCTTTCATGAGGAAATTCTTTGGCTTGAATAAGGACACCATCTGTATTTTCAAAGTCAATCTGTGATAATAGACAGAAATCGTATTATTGCTTTTAGTACATCAGATGATTTAGTTTAATTAAGTAATTGTCCGAATGATTTGTTCATGAATCAACTGATGTGATTCTCAAGTTCAACTCACTGACTCATTGATCGAGTCGCAGCAGTTAACAGCTCACTGAAGTGGAAGATTATTAGTGAATAATGGTATACTTCACAATAAGGTCAACGTTAATATGGTTAAGGTTAGTTTATACATTAGCTATCAATGAGCAACACATTTGTGTCTACACCGGACATGACCATTGATGCGTCACATTGTGCCACAACAGCTAGAAACTGTCTACACTGGACGTGACAAAGCGACCATTGCAAATCCATTTGTCCTTCCTATGAGAAGTATTTTGAGTTCTTCATAAATAGAATGAGGCATCAGTTTACGGTCGTGGATTTATGTTGCATTGTGCTTTCGTTACCGTTACAGTAATTGTAAAGAAAAGAGCAACAAATACATTATTCAAAATGTATCCTTTTGTGTTCCACAGAAGAAAGAAAGAAATGAGAGATGATTTTAATTTTTAGTGAACTGTACTCTGTATCTCTTTGAATAAAACATTTTACTAATCATGGGTGGGATCTCTGCTTTATACTGTTTCACTGAGCTTCTTGTTTAGGTTTAATTAGTACAGAGAACTGACAGACTACAGCTTCCAATGCCTTGATGTTCTGTCTCGCCTTTGGCATCACTGACCACATAATCATTGGCTGGCACAACTGGGACAAGGCTTGATTTTCAAAGGCTCTCGCTCCACTGATTCGCTGTGCATCCGTAAGATTGATCACAGTGGTTTATCAGAAACAACATGCGTTTCATCCCCTTGGATTGAGGGGAGGGAGAAGGTGGAAGCCGAAACGAGTTACGTCCCTACATTGCCCCTCCCAACAGAAGTGCCACAAACACCAGAATGACACCGAGGTAGAAAGATTTTGACAGCTCAAGTGTGTCAGCCCATCATGACTCGCCCATGGCACTTTTGATTAAAAGAGAAACAGATACTATCAGTTGTTGCCACAGAAAGAGCTAAATAACCACAGCCTAACATTCATAGGGTCTTCAACTCAATTAAAAAGAAATTTTTCTTATCTGTCGACGCTCCCTGCAAACTGTCAATATTTTATAATATGTTTGTGTTGGTAAAACAGCCCAAGGAAACAAAAAATACACTAGATTAAACATTAGTTTGATAGAAAGAACAGAAGCTTGTTTCTGCCACTGTATAAAAAATAAAAAGATAACTGCTTTTTATCTCATAATTTATATTACAATTCTGACTTCTTTTCTCAGAATTGTGAGATATAAACTCGCAATTGCAAGTTATAATATCCAAATTGCGAGATATAAACTCACAATTGTGAGAAATAAAGTTAGAATTGCGAGTTATAAACTCCGAATTGTGGTATGTAAACTCGCATGACTTTAAATTAATTTTGCATGAATTTAAACTCGCATGCGAGTGACTTCTGACGCAATTTTTTTCCCACAATTGCGAGTTTATATCTTGCAATTCTGACTTTTCTCAGAATTGCAAGATATAAACTCGCAATTGCGAGAAATAAAGTCTGAATTGCGAGATCCAGTGTAAACTTGCAATTCTGACTTTTCACAAATTCTGACTTTTTTTTATCGCAAATGCGGGTTTATATCTCGCAATTTGGGTTAGGGTTACTTTATAAGTCAGAATTGCATGATATAGTCGCAATTCTGACTTTTTTCTTAGAATTGCGTGACAAACTCTCAATTGCATGTTATAAAGTCAGAATTGCGAGATATAAACTCAAAATTCTGAGAAAAAAGTCAGAATTGCGAGATATAAACTCAAAATTCTGAGAAAAAAGTCAGAATTGTGACTTTATTTCACACAATTCTGACTTTATAACTCGCAATTGTGAGTTTATGTCACAATTCTGAGAAAAAAAATGTCCGAATTACGAGATGTTAACTCACAATTGTGAGAAAAAAAAGTCAGAATTGTGAAAAAAAGTTGCAATTACCTTTTTTATTTTTTATTCAGTGGTGGAAACAAGCTTCAATAACAAAGCAATACTTTGACTGTCATAAAATAAAACTTTCGGTAACACTTTACAAGGTTTCATTTGCTCGCATTAATTAATTACATTAGTAAACATTAACTTCTAAATGCTGTACTTTTACAACATTAATTAATCTTACAGTAGGTGATGACAATCTAAACATTTACCAAGACATTTTTTTTAATTGAAATTAGTATCTATTAATGCACTGTGAACTAACATGAACATTTTATCTGTATTTGAGAAGAGATGTAAGGCTTAGTACTGTGAAAATGACTCATCTTAAATGACCCTTGCTCTCAAGAATCAAAACAAATCATAGGCTGATTTATAATAATGCTGTTTTAAAGACCACAAAATAAAGCAAGTCTTTCGGTTTCACATACTGTATTAGGGTGGTTCGCTGTGACTCAAAATACATTGGCATATCAATGGGAGGTCCCACTGTGAACCAGAGATGCAACTGTTTTCAATATTCAGAAGATGGTGCTATTTGTTTATGTATGCATGCATTGTATGAACCCGTCTGCTTGCATTCACACCAATCTGAACATTCAATGTGCTACTGCTTCAAATATTGCATTTGCAAAATTCAGAAATATCACAAATGGAAAACCTACAGAATAAGGCAGAGTCTATGCATTTGTGCACAGTATAATACAGACTGGATAAAAAAGCTCTGCTTTTATATAATACAGATTCTTTATATCTTAAACAAAAGGAATATGATTGCATTAGTTTGCATGATAAACGGTCAGCTGTCAAGCCATTTTATACAGCACTGGTTAGCTTGCATTTCCTCTAAACTCAAGTTGACTTTGATTAGGCGGTCCTGGCCCTCCCTGTTAGTAGTCATATACTTGAAGGTCATGTAAGTATATAGAATAATAATGTAATTATGCAAACTCAGCTCCTGAAAGATCTGACATGTTATACGCAATTAAAGCCCAAGATGTGCGCCCACGGAATAGCCACACATTTTGATCCCGGCTTGAAGGGCACCACAGGATCCTGGTTTAATCGTCTGGCAAGAATGCAGAAGTGGAAAATTTGATGATGCCAGTTGTTAAGTGGATCTTCGTACTAAATGCATTCATGCCACTTTAGATGCAATATATTATGCTAGTTACACTGCTACGGCTGTTCAAGATCAGAGCTGAATTTGTGGAGCAGCATTATCTGGCAGGTCACAAAGCACTGTCTGATGTTTAGAGGTGATATTAAACAAATAAAATTGATGCTGTTACTATAAATAAAAGCTTTAGGAGGATTCTTGAGTAATTCATCACGGTGTCATTGTAAATTATGGATCAGCTATTTCATTAGACATTCATGTGCAGTGGATAAGAATTTCTTGACCCACTTTTATTTTTGAGAGAATTATTAAGGGATTGTTTTTGCATTAGACAAACTGAATGAGTAAATAAATAATCCAAGTGGCATTTCTTCTAAAGAAAGAGTACACTTAAGTAAGAAAATAAATAAATATATTTAATCTTTTTATGGTTGTGTCCATTAGCCATTATTAATGTAATGAACTTCACCTGTGGATGTGTCCAAAAGGTAAAAACAAGTATCATTTTTTATTTTGTGTATGAACGCTTCTCATAAATGTTTCACACAGGCATCCAAGTATGATATGTTCCTGTAAAATACCTTTTTTTGATCCTGGATCAACATTCCAATCAACCAATCAGATCTGAGGGACAAGTTTACAGTTTATGTCAAGTTAAGACCAGGTTTAGGTGCTTCTATCATTTCCCTCTGATTTTAGGGATAACTTATGGGTAGAGTTAGATTTAGGGATAGGGATATGGTTAGGACTAAATTTTCAGACAGGAATTTGTTCCAGTATCAATAAAATATGTTGATCCAGGAACGTCTTTCTTGGCAAAATCACAGTGACCCAAAATGCACCATAACCTCATGTCTAATGAGTTTTAGAGATAACCAATCAAATGTTCAAAGACTGAATTTCTCAGAAGAAACAGAGTCTGGGATTGGGAAGAACTTTTATAAATAAATAAACTCCTTTTAACTGCTCCATCAGACACTATTTTTATTCTGTCCTAGACATTGAGACATCTATGCAGCTTTCAAAACCATAATTTTATTCAAATTCTTGTTTCTTACCTCTATTTTACCTAACACTTCTGGAAACAGACTATGTGAATTTGAAGTGAACTGACATCCATCAGCATAATTTGTTTGCGGGTTGCCAAAAACTCATGCAATTTTAAGTGACAAAAGTGTCTAAAAAGCAGAATATTTCTAGTATGCAAGAGACAATATTTCACAGAAAATTAATCAATGTTGACTGACAGTTATTCAACACCTTTTTTTTTTTTTTTTAGAATAAATACACTGTAAATACTGACCCACCTGCACATATTTGTCTCTTTATTATCTATTTTCTATCAGATGCCAAAGTTCATGATTTCCCGCCTGGCAGGCATTAAATAGCTGAAGGCAGCTCCTTTATGACACATAAAGAGAATAATTCATATTATCACAGAGTATTGACTGTTCTCATTTGATACAAGTCTGTGGTAGCAGCCTGTCTCTGGCTGTCATCTCTGACTGGTTTTATTACCTGTAAATCACGCAGCAGTGGCCCCCCGTGGGTTTTAGTACAGCACAAAGGGCGGAGTGGAAGTTAACTGACATCTAATCTGCACAAAGAGAGAGCAGGAGCTTATTTGAATCCCCGTTCAGTGACAGCGTGAGACTGGAGAATTCTCTATCTCTGACAGAGAAATGTGATCTTAAGAACAGTCATTCTGACTTCATGCAAATATTGAAATGAAAATGGACCAAAATAGGATTCGAACCTCCCCTCCTTTCCTCCGTGGGTGAGTAAAACCCTGCTATGATGTCCCTGTATTTTTCTGATTACAATAGGCAGAATCACTTGGGCCAACACAATTCTCTATGCCGACAAGTCTCCTGCAGATAATTTTCTCGCCTGCCTTTGTGTACACATTCCTCTTGCTTGCCTCCTATCAAATTTAATCAGCCTCTGCCTCCTCTCTCACACATGAAATGGTCAGTGGAAATACAACACAAGCTACAATACCGGGCCTCGATTAATTCATCCCTCTGACTCTTTTCCTCTGGCTTGTTGCAATATTTGTTGTAGCTTAAAGGTAGACAGCTGAATGTTAAGTCAGGGAATATCCCCGAGTCTAAACAAAGGTTGTTTTCACACACAATAGACCTTTTATCTCTTCACACAAGCCCTCTACCACTGACAGACTTGTTACGATAACAATATGGCTCCTCCAAGGCATGTTCTCCACTGAATATTGCATTCAATTTGAAATTCACCAGAGACTTCCCTTTAACTAACTTTATATGTCACACCTAAGCGGCGGAAAGAGAGTTTCATGCGGTAATTTGTTTTGATTAAAAAAGGGAAATACTGAAAAATACGGGTTTGAGGGCAACGCCGATGAAATTCACATTCACATGGCAATTTTGCTGATATTTGTATTCAGTCTGGCTTGCATAAATTTGGCCTAACTCATTCAATGTTTGAATCACCCTAAAGATTTCTGGGGGCCCTGTATATCTCTAAGAAGGCAAGACTTAGAAAAGCCCTTTCAAGTATTCAGAAAACAATAGCAATGGCACATACAAAACACAAAATGTTTATTTATAGTGAACTTCTGTTACAAAAATTCTTCTTTACAAACTATGTAAAGAATTCAGTTTTTTTGCTAAATCGCATGGACGATTTACTAATCTGTTCCCTCGATTTGCTAAATTGTGCACACAATTTACTAATTTGTTCCCTCAATTTACTAAATCATGCTCACGATTTACTATTTTGTTCCCTTAATGTACCAAATTAAGCACACAATTTACTAATTCATTTCCTCAATTTACTAAATCATGCGCACGATTGCCTATTTTGTTCCCTCGATTTACTAAATCGCACGGACAATTTACTATTTCGTTCCCTCGATTTACTAAATCTTGCGCACGATTTACTATTTCGTTCCCTCGATTTGCTAAATCGTGCGCACCATTTACTATTTCGTTCCCTCGATTTGCTAAATCGCACGGACAATTTACTATTTTGTTCTGTCGATTCGCTAAATCGTGAGCACGTTTTAATATTGTGTTCCTTTGATTTACTAAATCGTGCACATGATTTACTATTTCATTCCCTCGATTTACTATTTTTTTCCCTCGATTTACTAAATCATGCGCACAATTTACTATTTCGTTCCCTCGATTTGCTAAATCGTGCACACCATTTACTATTTCGTTCCCTCGATTTGCTAAATCGCACGGACAATTTACTATTTTGTTCTGTCGATTCGCTAAATCGTGAGCACGTTTTAATATTTTGTTCCCTTAATGTACCAAATTAAGCACACAATTTACTAATTCATTTCCTCAATTTACTAAATCATGCGCACGATTGCCTATTTTGTTCCCTGGATTTACTAAATCGCACGGACAATTTACTATTTCGTTCCCTCGATTTACTAAATCGTGCACATGATTTACTATTTTGTTCTGTCGATTCGCTAAATCGTGAGCACGTTTTAATATTGTGTTCCTTTGATTTACTAAATCGTGCACATGATTTACTATTTCATTCCCTCGATTTACTATTTTTTTCCCTCGATTTACTAAATCATGCGCACAATTTACTATTTCGTTCCCTCGATTTACTAAATCGTGCGCACAATTTACCATTTAGTTCCCTCGATTTGCTAAATCGTGCGCACAATTTACTATTTTGTTCCCTCGATTTACTAAATCGTGCGCACAATTTACTATTTCGTTCCCTCGATTTGCTAAATCGTGCGCACAATTTACTATTTTGTTCCCTCGATTTACTATTTTGTTCCCTTAATGTACCAAATTGAGCACACAATTTACTAATTCATTTCCTCAATTTACTAAATCATGCGCACGATTGCCTATTTTGTTCCCTCGATTTACTAAATCGCACGGACAATTTACTATTTCGTTCCCTCGATTTACTAAATCACATGGACAATTTACTATTTTGTTCTGTCGATTCGCTAAATCGTGAGCACGTTTTAATATTGTGTTCCTTTGATTTACTAAATCGTGCACATGATTTACTATTTCATTCCCTCGATTTACTAAATCGTGCGCACAATTTACTATTTCGTTCCCTCGATTTACTAAATCGTGCGCACAATTTACCATTTCGTTCCCTCGATTTGCTAAATCGTGCGCACAATTTACTATTTCGTTCCCTCGATTTACTAAATCGTGCGCACAATTTACTATTTCGTTCCCTCGATTTGCTAAATCGTGCGCACAATTTACTATTTCATTCCCTCAATTTACTAAATCGTGCGCACAATTTACTATTTTGTTCCCTCGATTTACTATTTTGTTCCCTCGATTTACTAAATCGTGCGCACAATTTACTATTTTGTTCCCTCGATTTACTATTTTGTTCCCTCGATTTGCTAAATCGTGCGCACGATTTACTATTTCGTTCCCTCGATTTGCTAAATCGTACGCACGATTTACTATTTCGTTCCCTCGATTTGCTAAATCGTGTGCACGATTTACTATTTCGTTCCCTCGATTTGCTAAATCGTGTGCACGATTTACTATTTCGTTCCCTCGATTTGCTAAATCGTGTGGATGATTTACTATTTCATTCCCTCGATTTGCTAAATTGTGTGGACGATTTACTATTTCATTCCCTCGATTTACTAAATCACGTGCACGATTTAACAATGGTTTCCACAAAAATATTACTGTATATACTGTTTTCAACAATGATAATAATCAGAAATGTTTCTTGAGCATCAAATCAGCAAATTTGAATGATTTTTGAAGAACCATATGACAATGAACACTGGAGTCATGATGGTGGAAATACAGCTTTGACATCACAGTAGTAAATACCAATTTAAAATAATGTAATCATATTTTACAATATTATTGTATCAAATAAATGCCTTAGTGAGCTTAAGAAACATTACAAAATCTTTCCAACCCCAAACTTTTGAACAATAACAAACAAACTACCTAAAGTTATTCCTCTGTTTACCCAATATAAATGAATAAAATATGGTAACTAGGGATTTCCGCCCCCAGTTCATATTGCAGACTATTTCATATTGTTTCTATGTTATTTTTTAATACATTAATTTGTAGTTAGAATTGATGATTGTAATATTTCTTTAAAACTTTAAAATACTCTATGCAAGATCCAATGACTATCTAGGTTTGCTTCAATGCATGGCTTATCAATAGTTCCCTATTCATCATAGCTCTAATTTTGGCAAGAGCCTGAAGAGAATCTTAAAGTCTTTCTCTATGGAAACATGAAAAGCAGCATTACTCAGTTTTAACGATGATCTTATCTTAGTAAGAGCCGTGCTACAAAACGCCATCACTCTCCTATTATTTCTTCTCTACTGTGCTGTCATCCCACAGACATTAATATTTACTCATCATAATTAAATATTAACCTTGATTGGGCTGCCTTTCTCTTAAAATTAGAGCACTGATATTGAAATTGCAGCAAGACATTTTAAATGATTTTCTTCAGCTAATGTATGACGTTATTAGCTGCCCTGTAGCATGTTGTTTTAGAGTGATGGTAATTGATCAAGCTTACTGTATTTGTTTTTTGGGTTTTTGATAATGACAGCTTCCTGTAATGGATTATTAATATGTGAGAGCAGAAAATGTCTGGTTTCATGCCTGGCTAAGCTAACATTAGGATCATTTGGCCAGACAGTGTCAGGATGGATTTGAACCAAAGTGACACATTCCGCAGGAGCTCTGGATGTTGTATACAGAATTGATTTGATAAATATGGCCCAAAGAGTTGTGCAATTTGCAAGGTGATACATTTTCAGAGGCCAAATCAATTTCTTGTCTTGAAAGCATTGGTGAATATATCAAAGCAAATTACCTTGGAGGTCTTAATCTCTAATGCGAGCAATAAAGTGTACACACACACACACACACACACACACACTCACCCACAAAACAAATGCTGTTTTCTTCCAGTTGATGCTTGCAACAATTGCATTCATTTGTCCTGTATCCAAAGTATAGCCAGTATAGTTATGCTTGTAATCACAAACCATAATCACAATCAAAAGCCCCATATTGGACCAGGCTCAAAGACAATTCATGCTTTGTTCACTTATGAATTCTCAAATAACACATATATTAATCCAAGACCATTCATTTAAAACAGCCATTCTGAATTAGTTCTATCACTTTGTACTCGGAAAGAAAATAGCCCAAATGAAATGTTCCTGCACATAATGTAAATATGATAAGCACCAGCACAGTTAACATGTCAAAATGGACGAGAACATAGATCAAAGTTTCTAGGTGCATTCTAGAGGTTGGATAGCTTCAGAGAGCTTCTTAATGCACCGTAGGGGACGATTGAAATTTAATAATCGGCAACACCGAGGTAAGCATCTCGCTCAATAAAGCAGTTGTGGTGTCTGGTAATGGCTACTTTCATGGCACTTCGTGGCTTGAACACAATTCCCCTTTTCTCTAATTGCACAGTCAAGGGGAAACCCAGGACTAAAGTGAACAGTGCAGCCTGGATGTTATAAAAGAATAATGTTTAATGCCATATATTTTCAGAGAGCTTGAAAGCAGAATCCGTGAGATATAATAATTATTTAGACAGCCTCTGCCTTATGCATTTGAAGATTTCCCTAACAGAGCCATTACTTTGGGTTGTATCTTACCTATGGCCATGTAAATGCAACCTGGCCTCTCAGAAACTGCTTCTTGCACCTTCTCCCTAAATAAATAAGTAATTTCTTGGAAAAAAGCATTATTGAGGTAGTAGCTTTCAAGCAGACTTGCGGCGATGGGTGCAGTTGAAATCTATCACTTTAAAAATGTATGTGTTAAATAAAAGGTTTTCCATTACCCCTGCTCAAACTCTCTTTTTCACCTTATTTCCACCCTTACAAACTTTAGTCAGACCAAACCAGGCCTGAGATCCCTTAAATAAGTGTGAATATACAATGCTAGAATTAGGTTAAAGTCTATGCAGATTAGGTAGATGAGCAATTTTAAATGGAAAAAAAAAATGCTTTGGTAACACACATATTAATGCATTATTCTGCATGACCACATTCTACATCCCTTAATCCTACCCAATTCCTAAATTGAACAACTACCTTATTATTAAAGGGGACCTATTATGCAAAATTCACTTTTTCAGGGTGTTTGAATACAGATGTGTGTCCACAGTGTGTGTGAACCAGCCTATAATGGTAAAAATCCACCCACTATATTTACATTTACATTTATGCATTTGGCAGACGCTTTTATCCAAAGCGACTTACATTGCATTATACTATACATTTGTCTCTGAGTATGTGCAATCCCTGGGATCGAACCCATGACCTTGGCGTTGCTAGTGCCATGCTCTAACCACTGAGCTACAGGAAAGCTATATATATGTGACGAGCAGGGCGGGCGAGAGCCGTGAGGGAACAGCACGAGGCCGGTGACGCAAGTGATAACAAGCGTCAGCTGCGCGTTGCACCGGCCTCGAATCTCTCACGGAGGAGCTCTGGAAGCATAAAAGGGGAGCGACTACAGTGAAAGACGAGAGAGGACCAGGCCTGGACTTTATTTTATGGTTTTATTATGTTTGTGTGGATGGCAGACGGCCGTGAGAGTTTTGGTCTTTGTTTATTTAATATTAAAGTTATGTTGAATGTTCGCCGGTTCCCGCCTCCTTCTTCCCGTATATACGAACAGTGTTACAATATATATATATATATATAAAATCCCAATAAATCAGAAGCAGTGTCTGAAAATATGCTAAACATCATATATGATAAACATCATAGTAGGGATAAGCCCCGCCCATGACTGGTGACGATCTGCCCTATTAGCATAGATCCCTGAGTGAGCTGCACATTGTCCACCATGTTTATATCCTTGCTATTGCACCTATTGATATAATGTATACGCCACATAAACATTACAAATGTTGTTTTTGGATGTACCAATGAACATAAGAGTCGCCAATCCCCATGCCACTGAGGACAGTGGACGAATTTCATGTATGAAGGAAATTTGCCGAAGAAATCAGTAAAGTCTTATATGTTTGTGCAAATCAATTTATGACCGCTTCGCAAACGAGGGTCAGTTTAACGCTGGATTTGCACAAAAGTTGATTCTGAAAGATTAGTCAGTACTAACTGTTTGTGCTCAAACTTCATATCCAGAACAAGTAAGTATAGCACTTCATATTTTGTGAATGTTTCCAAATTTCTGAATGTGCTTGTTAGTATGCTGTACAGCTAATGTGGCTAAAGATGATTATATAAATTATAACCGTAATTGAACAAAATGATACCTGTTCCATCTCCATGCAGCATATATTCTCTGGCTCTGTAGGCATCCTACTACAGTTCCCACATGAGCACCTGTACAACAATTTATAGATGAGCATGACAGAACATGCTAATCGACAAGTTGAATAAAGTTAACTCCACAACAACTACATAAATTCATCAACTAACCATTCAGAAACATCTTGTTGGTCCATCCTGAGCCTCTCCATCTGTGTCCGACTCCGGTTTGAACACCGCTACTGACAATTTCTGACATTTTGGCTGCATTACATTCTCCAGTTATGCTGTTGTATTCGAAGCATGAGCTGTAAAAGCTCCGCCATCTTCTGGAAAGGGGGAGAAGAGCATCAGCTCATTTGCATTTAAAGGGACACACACAAAAACGGCATGTTTTTGCTCACACCCAAATAGGGGCAAATTGGACATGCTATAATAAATTATCTGTAGGGTATTCTGAGCTGAAACTTCACTGACAAATTCTGGGGACACCAGAGACTTATATTACATCTTGTGAAAAGGGGAAGAGGTCCCCTTTAACAAGCAGTAATTAGGAGTTTTTATTTATTGAGGCAAAAGTCGTAGTTAATAATGAGAATTGGACCCTAATCTAAGTGCGACCAGAGTTTTAACTGAAGCCATAAGTTCACTTCTTTCAGTCTATGAAACGTACACTGATGTTCTTAGAACTGGGATAATGCATTTTTACCTAAGTGCTTTTAACTGTATATGGCAATATTTTGCTACTGGTATACAAGTGGTTCATTAAAATGTTTATGTATCAAAACGAATGTATGTGAACCATGTCAGCATGACAGTCCCAAAGGTCCCTGTTGATTACATGCCGCACAAACAAAAGTGATACCCTCCCCAAACAAAAGGAAATCCAAATCCCATTGACAAGGGTGATGTAAATTAACTATTTGAAAGAGTCAGTAACAATAGGTTTCTGTCAGCCGACAGAGAATAAAAATGTCAGTCCTGTCAGTAAGCACATTGTCCAAAGTTCTCAAGCTCTTGACAGGAACATGGTTTGACAATTTGAAAGAAAGGCTCTATTGCTTCCATTATTTAAATATTTTAGCGATGAATCTCAGAGTAAGACACAGTTAAACCCTCTGTGAATGAAAAAGGAAAACCGAACACATGGCACTTCAACAAGTGAGGAATTCTCTTAAACATTTATGTGCATTATATCCACTCTGGGGAATTTTATTTCTTATTAATATATTTTAATGATGCAACATAGAGCAAATTCAGCTGAGTGAATAATTCATTAATTGAGAACTAACAGTACAAAGCGAGCAATAACATCACTCACAACTTATCTGACTCTAAATGGCTACAAAAGTGATAAAATAGGCATTTTGTTTTTGAGGAGAGACTGTGAATTAGTGAAAGCAGATGGGTAAGACACATAACACGGGAGGATATTAAGATAAGTCACAATATTTTATGATGTCATTTGACAGCATTAAGAATTTTCCTTCCATGAAACAGCACACATATCTCCCCTAATTTTGTTAAGAAAAACAAAATGCCATTAGATTTGCCTCAGAGAGTAAACTTGGAGGCTTGTCTGATTTGAAGCGTGCAACTTTTGCATAAGTATCACCTCAAGGATAATTGGAAATGGTTTACTCATTAGGAGCAACAAATCACTTAAACTGTAGATTAATGACTTGAAGATATGCTGTTAAGATGGGGATTGATTTTGAGATTCAATTTAGAAAAGTAATTCCATATAGAACATAGTAAGGGTGATAGTTTGAACGTATGCTGAGACAAAGGATTTGGGTTATACGGTATATATATATATATATATATAGAGAGAATAAATGGCATTATGTGTTAAAAATATTTTATAAGTTGTTAAAATGTTTATAATTCAGTTTGTCTATAGGGGTTGGGTAATAGGTGAACACTATAGAACTACACTACCAAACATTTATAGAATGACCCCATTCAAAAGTTTACATACCCTTGATTCTTAATACTGTGTGGTTACCTGGATAATCCACGACTGTTTTTTTGTGATGGTTGTTCATGAGTTCTGAGCAGTTAAACTGAGCTCTGTTCTTGAGAAAAATCCTCCAGGTCCTGCAGATTCTTTGGTTTTCCAGCATCTTCTGCATATTTGAACCCTTTCCAGCAGTGACTGTGATTTTGAGATCCATCTTTTCACACTGAGGACAACTGAGGGACTCAGACAAAACTATTACAAAAGCTGCAAACATTCACTGATGCTCCAGAAGGAAACATGATGCGTTAAGAGTCAGGGGTGAAAACTTTTGAATAAGAAGTTGATGTGCAAGTTTTTTTTTTATTTTGTTTAAAGAACATATTTTTTCATTTAGTTCTGCCCTTTGGAAGCTACAAAAGATACTTACATGTTTCCCAGAAGACAAAAAAAAAGTACAGTTTATTCTGTTCATCCAATTCAAAAAGTTTACATCCCCGACTCTTAATGCGTCGTGTTTCCTTCTGGAGCATCAGTGAATGTTTGAACCTTGTTTAATAGTTGTGTTTGAGTCCCTCAGTTGTCCTCAGTGTGAAAAGATGGATCTGAAAATCATTCAGTCACTGCTGGAAAGGGTTCAAATATGCAAAAGATGCTGGAAAACTGAAGAATCTGCAGGACCTGGAGGATTTTTCTGAAGAACAGAGCTCAGTTTAACTGCTCAGAATAAACAAGGGACTCATGAACAACCATCTCAAAACAGGATCATCCAGGTAACTACATAATACTGTGTAGTTACCTGGATGATCCTGTTTTGAGATGGTTGTTCATCAACCATCAAGGGGATGTAAACTTTTGAATGGGGTCATTTTTATAAATTCAGCTATTTTTTGTCTTGTGGACTTAATGTAAACATCTGTTATGTGAAATAGTTTATTCAGGACAGTACTAAATAAAAAATAACATGCAATTTTCATGATCCTTCTTATTTTGTTAAAATGATTCACATTTTTCTAGATTCTGCAAGGGGTAAACTTTTGAGCTCAACTGTATATAAATAATTTTAATAGCACGGCCATTCACAGCCCGAGGGTCTACCATGTGCATGTAAAACTATCAATGACAATCATTTTGGGGCGGGAAGTAATGTAAACACAGATATCGGATACCAGTCGTGTCTAAAGTGAATGTAAACACACTGGCCAAAAAAATCAGATACGATCAGAAGATCAGATCTGTGCATTAAGACTTGCAGTGTAAATGCAGCCATGATGTCTGTTTAAAAAAAAAAATTGTGATTCTCAATTTATCCAGAATTGTTCAGCTCCAATGTCAGGTTTTCACATGCGGTTTAAATGCACCGTAAACCGAATAAGTTGGCAAAACTCAAAACTCAAAATAAATAAATAAAAAATAAAAAAATTGAGGCAATCAGTTGTTATATAACGCTCAATTTGAGCATTTACTCTCTCTTTCGAGAGCCATGCTGGGAAATAGAAGTCTCAGCTCAGTTTCAGTTAAACTTAAGTTTGTCTAAATGAAAAGAAATAAGTTCATAAAACTCAAAACAATAAAACAGTTCAGTTTACTTAAAATATATCAGTACTGTGAACTTGAAAGAAAAATAAAGTGATAAATACCTATAAAATTTATTTTAACTGAACTAATTTGTTTCATTTAAGCTTGTCCTTCTCAAACCAGTTAATTATTTTAAGCGTTAGGGTTTGTGTGATTTAAATTATAAATATTTTTGAATTGTTGGAGCTTCATTTGTTTAATTGCTGAAACCTAATAGAAAAGCCTTTGATAGACTGTTTAATGGCAAGTTCCATTGTTGCAACTTACCCTATATAATATGACATGTCAGCTGCTATTAGTGCATGTAGTCATGAAAGGTCAATGTTTGCTCAATAAACATTTTTTTTGCCTTTTCCTTAACATTATAAGTGGAAATGTTCAATAGCCTTCTTTGTGCCTATAACAGAAACTGACATTCAAAAAAAAAATCTACCTAACAATATAAAAGTGCGACAACTAGCCCTGGAGCAAAAACACAAAATATCAAGCAATAATACAATAAAAGAACCAAAAGTAATGTTACTCAATGAGAACAAGGCTGCGATTAGTTATTCAGTTATCAGAGTTTGTAGCAATATGTTTCAGGTATAGAAAATAAATAAATCCTAAAGACTAATTGTATACTAATAGAGTGGAATGGAAGGTTAAAACCCCTCAGGAAAAGACCAAATTAAGCTGTCAATCATCTGAACAGATATGGATAAATTAAGGCCGCATGTCACACTTGCGTTGCATTATAACGGGCACCTCATGGTAGCAGCATTCATTTTTGACAGGCTTTCTCTCAGTTCTGCCTGCCCTTCAGATTCCAGCGTCAGCCTCTCAGCCTCTTATCTCTCAGACTTTTTCTTTCTTTTTTCCATGTCTTGCCCTTTTCCCCCAAAGACCATGTGTATGCTTTGAATTGCCTCAGTAACAGAGGATCAGCCATGCTTTCCTAGTCACACATATCAAATGCTTAAGACACCATGAGCCACAAGGACGTGCCACATCTCCTGTAGTCTAAAAAATTAGGATGGAAAAAAAGCATGTGCTACAAAAGAGGCTTATTCTTGGAGAAACATCCTTGAGCTGACAAAGCAAATAGAATAATGTAAAATATGTATGCTGTGTATTAAGAAGAAAGCTCTGTTTTCCATTCTAAATGTTTTAACAAACTTCAAAGAGCATGACATTTGCATTTCAGCTCTATACACACAAATAAAACATTGGCCCTGGTCGCATGAAATCATTAAGCATAAGCTCTCCCTGAGTTTAATATGTATTAGTTTTATCTTCTTGCACATTCTGACCAAGAATCTGCACAGAACAACACGTAAAGGACGTTTTCTATAGAACTTTCAAAAAGTTACATCAGCAACTGAGAGAGGATTAAATGAATACTTTCTAAATTCTTCACGTTAATGACTTCATCATCATTAAACAAGTCAGTTAGGTCACCCAGTGTTACGTGCGCACGTTTCTTTGAGTCTTGATATTACCTCCACATTAGTCCTGAAAGTCTGTGGTAGATTCATTTTGTCTGGCTGTCCTCTAAAAGCCAAGGTCATATGAATGACAGATTGGAGGGTGCTTTTATACTTCCATATTTAGCTTTTTATCTGCTTAAATCGCTGCCTTAAGGCTGCAAATTGAGAAAACAGCTAGGGTCTCAATCCCAAACCCATTTGAGCATAATAAGTATGAGCCATCCAATGGCATTTCTTCGATCTGTCGATCTAACAGTCTGCAGATGAAGTGCAGAACAGGCACAAAGCCATTATTTCAGACCCCCACAGTTACGGGAATTGCAAAGTTGCCTTTGCAGATACATCAGCATTTTTTCCCCCATAATATTAACATAAAATGGAGATTTCTTTATTCTTCCATGCTGAAACATACCAACCAGGATTGATCAAATGAAGCGTGTTTCAAATAACCTTTATGTTTCACTATTGTTACAGGGTGCAGTCTGATGATAACTTCAGATAAGGAATGCTCGTTACTTATACATTTTATACAAAGCAAAGCGACGTTCATCACAAAGTGATCGATCAGAAAGATCAGGTCTTAACTACCAAAAGTTTCGGCGGATTAACAGTGAAAAATTTCCAAGTCAGAAAAATATTCTCAGCTGTACAGCTTTTGACATTTAATCTTATTCTTTGGAGCATAGGCCTACACGTTCCAGCAGAGCAAAGCTACGGATGCAGCTTATACCAGCTCAGCTGGGAAGACAAATAGTTTTGGAATTTTTAACATGATTTCAGCATTTCACACAATATATAAGAGAGCAGGGCACAAACGAACACTTTATAATGTTCTCAAGTTTGTGTAATGCTGGGTTCAGACTACATGATATGAGCCTGATTTTGGCACAATCCATTTGACGTAGGGTGTCGTGGTGATTCGTAAAATCTTTTAAAAAATCAGAGCGCGAAAATCAATTGTTTTATCTCGTATAGTGTGTTATAGTGGATGACAACCAATGCCGCGTCTGCGTCCACGACGGGTTCCGTCACATCTGTGATGTTGACCAATAGGAGAACAAAAGCTCTTTCATACACAGCTTTCAAACATGGCAAAACGAAAGAGAGATGATGGTATTGATGCTGCTAGGTGGAATTATGCAATGGAGGAAAGGTTTGTTGAGCAATGGCAACAATATTCCTGCCTTTATGATGTTTCCTTGAGGGACTACAATCACAGAGTGAAAAAAGATAAGCGATAGGCTAGATGAGGCACTTCAGCAACCAGTCGAATTCTGGAATTAGCATCAAAGGGTTAGTTCACCCAAAAATGTAATCTCTGTCATTAAGTACTCACTATCATGTTGATCCACACCCGTAAGACCTTCGTTTATCTTCGGAACACAAATGTAGATATTTTTGATGAAATCTGAGAGGTATATGACTCGCCCATACACTTTCAAGGTCCAGAAAGGTACTAAAGGCATTGTTAAAGTCGATGTGACTGCAGTGGTTCAACCTTAATGTTATGAAGTGACGAGAATACTTTTTGTGTACAAATACAAAACAAAAATAACAACTTTATTCAACAATATCTTCTCTTTTGTGTCATTTTCATACGTCCAGAGCTTCCAGGTACTACGTCAGAACACCGACTTATTATTGGCCAGCTCATAAATCAGCATCACATGCATGTGTTGTGCTTCTCACATGATCAGCTTTGGCCAATACTGAGCCGGCATTTGGACGTAAACACGGTAGCCTTCACTGTGCTTACTCAACTGTGTAAGGATAATGATAGGGAAGAGAAGAGATTGTTGAATAAAATCATTATTTTTGTTTTGTTTTTGCACACAAAAAGTATTCTCATCGCTTCATAACATTAATGTTGAACCACTGTAGTCACGTGGACTATTTTAACGATGCCTTTAGTACCTTTCTGGACCTTGAAAGTGTTGATTAAATTGCTGTCTATGGACGAGTCATATACCTCTCGGATTTCATCAAAAATATTTGTGTTCCGAAGATGAATGAAGGTCTTCCTGGTGTGGAACGACATGAGGGTGAGTACTTAATGACAGAGATTACATTTTTGGGTGAACTAACCCTTTAATCAAACACACCGCTTTTGTAGTCTGTTCACACTCTTGTTTCTGGGAAGTCAGTCAATAGTTCCACCATCTCTGTGTTCAAACTATTTTTGTTTTTCAGAGACTGTAGATTTAAATACTCCATCAATAAAACCCACTTATTAAATTTGTCATGTAAAAAAATAACTCATTTTTAGTGCTTTACAATGAACACAAAACAAAGCCAATGCATGTTGGTCAAAATAATGCTAGCAAATATAGGTGAAGACATTCATAATAGAGGAAATATGTGAATTACATTGCCAACTGCCACATAGTTGGAGAATAACATTCTACCACATTTGCTTTGTCTTAAATAAACACTGAAAATAAAGATGACAGTTAACTACAGTGTGAAATGTCACTGATTCTATGGTTACTGTACATCTGGCAACAAATAAACAAATGAAGTTTATACCAGTGTGGGTGGAAAGCTGTTGTACCATTTCGTAATAAAACTATCCGTGTTATTTTGTGCCTCTAAAGCTAAATTTTTCTTTCTTTCTTTCTTTCTTGCTTGCTTGCTTGCAAGGTTGATATCTGCCAAAATAGGCCAATGGAATTAAAATAGTTTGGATCTATACACACAAACTAAGTTTAATTTAATTTAGAAACCTCCTAATGTTTGTTTTTCATGCTTTGTCCAGCAAATTGAATCAATACATAAACCTATGATACAGCACATCATATTTTTGTCATCATCATTCTGCTGACACCTGCTATCATGGGAGGTGAATGAGCCAGCAAATTAGGTGCCACATTGCACCACATTTTGTTATTAGAGATGTCAGTATGGCAAAGCTGACAGGCTGCTTCAAACTGTCAGCTTTTTGAGTGTCACAGTGGAATATCTGAAAGTGGTCACCTATATTTAAAAAAAAAAAAAAACAGTTTTGTGTGCAAAACTATCTATCTATCTATCTATCTATCTATATCTATCTATCTATCTATCTATCTATCTATATATCTATCTATCTATCTATCTATCTATCTATCTCTCTCTCTCTCTGCCACAAGGATGGATGAGAAGCACCACATCTTTAAAATAAGACACAGTGCTAATAGTATTAGTTAAATGCCAAATTTATTATGTTTTAAGCTTCATTTATGATTCTGGATAATCTGGATTTTTTTATTACATTAGACAACTAAACAAAATAACATGTAATTTACTTTAGTTTCTGACAAAATGTTCTGTTTAATTTCTTGGCTAAACGTCTAAAATGTAGGGCTGTGAATCTTTGGGTAGACAGCGATTCAATTCGATTCACGATTCATAGGTGTTCGATTCGATTCAAGAACGATTTTTGCAAATTCAGAACGATTCGATACGAGACGATTCACATTAAAATTCGATACGATTTGATTAATTGGATTCGATTCTGCATTTTAATATGCATTCATAGGGTTATTGAAATGCTTCCCTCAATGTGTCTTAGTCAAGGTAAGAATTACACAGCGGCCTTCAGGAGGTCAAACAAAAAAAACAAACAAACAAACAAACAAAAAACTTTTGTCCATTGTTCATGTTAGTCCATGTTAGTTCTTTATGATGCTACATAACTTTATTTTAATAGTCTATAAAAATTGGCATTTGTGGAAATTTACATAAGCCAAAACTTTAAAAGGGCTTTAAAAGTATTGTTAGGCCTAGTTCATATATAGTTAACTAGTGGAGGATAGTGTTAATGGCTACACAACCTTATTAAAGTGTTCCAGGTACATTAAACATAATGCTTACACGTAGAGACTACCCTAGAATATCATACACTTTCCCAACTTATCCTAAACTAACTTTTCTTCACGGAATAGTAAGAAAAGCCCTCTTTGTCCTTTATCAATGGCTTGAGCAGTTTGACAAAGAACTATTGCGGTCTCAATAGAAAGCTGTCATCTGCTCATGTGGATAGCAGTGGCCTACCTGAGGAGAGCTCAAAAGTAAATAGAACGAGGCATCCGTTCACTGTCGGAGATCTGTTACTCGCGTTGTGCCGCATCCAGTGTAGACAACATCACTGAATATAATGGGTTCTATGTCTTTTGTTGCGTCGCATCGCACCGCTCGCGTCCGGTGTAGACACGGTGTTACATTCAAATTTAAATTTAAATTCTACATCCTGTTTGCTACCTCAATTCAATTTAATAAACTGAAGCGAAATATAAAAGTCTTGTCAGTTCATTTGTGAATAGTACACAACTTTAACCAGCCTTGAACACACTGAACCAGTATTCATAAAACTTAGAACATTCATGAAATTTATTTTCTAAGCGAAGACACAGTGTACTTTTTGATACAAAACAACTTCTCCGTGATTGCACCAGTCTTGATGATCAACAAAGGCTATGCTATAACATCTGAAATACATGCGTAGGACATCGCAAGGTTAAAGCTTTATAACCCAAACAAAAACTGCCCATCTGAAGGACACGCTGAAACACAGTATATCTTCTCCCATATTCATTTAATGCAGACCTTGTCCACTTTTCTTCATAACACAGAAGATATTACAGAACGCCGTTACTCAGTCAGTGCCGTCGCTCAAATTGTAACTACTGCCTGAATCAACCACAATCAATCCATTTCTACTTTACATGAAGCCACAATTAAACGGTGGTGTTAAACCAGGATTGATAGATTCTAACAAAACACAGAATCCCTGCTAAAGCAGATGTGAGATAAGCAGGTGTAGGGAGGTGGAGGTCATCACCACATTCATTGGAACTGTTCAGAGAGGGAAAAGAAGAGCGGAGGCCTCTCTCTAGTGTGTGGATGGAGCGCTCCACCATACATCATGAAAAACAAGATGAGTTAAGCACACAGCCACACAGTGTTTCTTGGACAACTGGGATTGGAAACAAGTTGTGATTTATTGGCTGCTAGACACAGTGCCTTTGACCCATTTAGACAAAGGATTTGTTTATCTTATCACTGTACAAGATATTTTTATTTATTTATTTCCTGACTTAGTGTGTCTCACTCTAGTGAGTTACATGTTTTCATGTTAATGACTATCCGAGCCCTAAGAGGGTTTACCTACTCACAGTTGGCATTGGTTTGTCATTAGATGTGCATTGTTCTGTAAAAAAGCATGCTTGAGCAAGCACTACAATTATGTGGCCAGTTAAGTTAATTAGACTATTTAAGGCAATGTCTTTGCACCATGGCAGCAAGTAGGGTAATGACCGTTTCTTTTGTCGGCAGTTGTATGCATCCCGAATGCAACAGCACGTCTTTACTCATTGCATTAAATTAACATACCTTTAGGTAGGCTATGTATACTTAAACATGCCATGGTCACCATATAATTTAATTTGGAAAAAGAATTCACTGATATATTGTTGTCTTCATGCATGCCTTGTAGATAAGAACAAGAGATGATTCTGATGATCAGCGACCTTGCAGGTGCTTTTATGCAATAGATAAATAAATAAATGTTAAAGGATTAGCTTTACTCACCCTCAAGCCAACCTAGGTGTATATGACTTTCTTCTTTCTGATGAACACAATCAGAGATATTTTAATAAATATCCTGACGCATCCAAGCTTTATAATAGCAGTGAACGGGACCAACGAGTATGATCCATCCATCATAAACGTACTCCACACGGCTCCGAAGGGTTAATAAAGGCCTTCTGAAGCGAAGCGATGCGTTTGTGTAAAAAATATATCCATATTTAACAAGTTATGAAGTAAAATATCTAACTTCCACCAGACCGCCTTCCGTATTCAAGTTACGAAGAAAGTGTAAACTGGCGTCGCATCAGTTACACTTTTTCCGTAAGCTGAATAGGGAAGGTGTATGATTTAGCGTAAGCATTTTGAACTGCAAGAGTTTTCACTTTCTTTGTACGTTGAATACGGAAGGCAGTCTGGCGGAAGCTAGATATTTTACTTCATAACTTGTTAAATATACCTTTATCGACAGAAAACTAATCATTGTTATATAGCTCAACACGGTCAGTCTTATTGTTTGAATCTTGTTTTCTTGTTTTATCGCGAGTAACATGTTTGTACCCAAAAAGTAAATCGGATAACACTATCTTGGTGGCTAACTTAGCACAGTTAGAAAGAGCTTTATTTGTAGTAACAGTAATACAGCATTTTCTCGACCATACAATATATGCCATTTAGCAACAAGTCATTGTCTTTTTTTAATATGATATTCTGATATCGATCTAGCTTACTGCAATGTGCAACAAGTGTCTCATACCTGCCCCCGACGAACGCACAAAGTAACGTTATAATATAACGTTCAACACTTTAAAATGTATGATTTTTTTTTTCCAAGTAAAACAGCGCTGCATTACCCCACAATTTTCATTTGTTAAATAAACTGACCTGTATGAGTAGTAAAAAAGCATTTGCAGCTGTTTCATTAGAATTAAATAAAACAATATGAATTTAAGTGATAAAACTAACTGTAACAAAGTTTAGACTCAAAAGGCATATGGTTCAGGGAAGAAGGAAGCGGACGTTAATCATAACTTTGTAAAATATGCATAAACAACAAAATGAAAGAAGTGGCACTAGCTTCCAACTGCAGCATATAAGCATAATAAAAAAACAGCAACATAAAATGTCCTGGGCTCTCAGCCACTCCCTGCTTTATACCACAGTAACATTAATAAAACTTTAGCTCATCCATGAACACAAGTCCCATCGGATTGCTTTCCATCAGCTGTGGAGATGAAGATGACAACTCCCATGATTCCACACTCATCGAGCTATGGCTTTGTTATTGTTTTCAATAAGCGACCTGTTTCAGTGAAACTTACATACTGCGCCTTTAATGTTTGCATAAGCAAAAAAAAAAAAAAAAAAACTGGATGTTTTGAATGTTCTGAGACCACAAAAAAAATTGCCCCCTATCTAAAATTATAGTGGACATTATCGAATTGAATCCCATAACAAACTCAGTAATGAATATACAACCAATGTACACTCAATGGCTAGCCGCTTAAGGACATGAACTAACTGTTGAATAATGATTAATAAAAACAGCTTCGACATTTAGAACAAAAAAGTATCCTCTTGAAACTTTAAAAGGCATATTTATTTATTTATTTATTGTTTATCATAACACATCTTAACATTTATAATTCTTTATATCTGCTCTCAGAATTATTTGATTTTACTATGTAATGTCTATCTGTTGAGACACATTTTTGAAAGCTGTGCTCCATGCAAATATTGTCCACCTAAGCCTTTGGCGTGGGTCAAACAAGTGACTCGAAAACCAGGAGGAATTCAAAATGACATCAGTAATGCAGTCACATTTTTCTAATCTCCTTGGATGGATTCAGGCCATGATTTTCATTTAGTCGAATAGAGATAACCAGACTGTCAGCTAGGTTGCAGTTTCCCTTTAATCTTACCCTGAAGCTAATAATCAGCCTGCAACCCTGAAAGCCTTCATCAGACATTCATCATGCACTGAAATAATTTAGATACTGAACTTTCATTCAGTTTGGGGTTATCCAGGAGCATAAAGGCAGATATGATTAATTAGTAACTTTTTAGGAATAAGCCATATTGATGAAATAATGCATAATTCAATCAGTCAGTTGCAGTTCAACTTAAACTTGTCCATGTAATGCTATTAGTAATGATGCACAAAACATTTACTGAATGTAAATAACAGAAATTGCATAATGTTAATTAATAAAGTCATTTAGACCAGTGAGTTCATTTTACAACACTCTACAAAATCAATGTGGAATTTTTAATGTTGAGGTTTTGAACACTTGCTCTCAAATTATGTGGAAAACTGCATACTAAATATATCAGAAAGCATATTGATATCAGTATTTTTCGCTTTCTCTCCATGTTGATCATTGTTTAACATCTTTACAATCAAGAGATTTTAGTTTTCGCATTTTTAATTAGAGATCTTTCCATAATTCAAGTAAATAGAGCACAGACGGATCGGAGGTCACTGCAGAGAGTCTCAGTGGTAATGATATTAGCCTGCCCTTCACATTTAAATGGCCAATCTTAAATGCCTTCACATTTGCTATTTACTTTCAACATGATGCTTACAATGTTGGATATGCTGGGGCATGCTCAAATAGAACGAAGGTAACAGAGCTTGATTAAAGTTTATCTTTCGGGGTTATAACTCTACCAGCCTTCATTATTGCTTGTCAGATTATAAATGGTCCTGGGGAGAAATTATGCAAGCTCACACACATGCTGAAGGAAGTGAATCACTTTACTTGGCTTAAGTCATGAAAACCTGCTCATTCTTGAACATCTGATATGGTTAGTATTGAATCTAGTCTGTCAGAGAGATTTAGAAAGAAAGAAAGAAAGAAAGAAAGAAAGAAAGAAAGAAAGAAAGAAAGAAAGAAAGAAAAAGAAAGAAAGAAGGGTCAGCATTTTTAACTGCTTTTTCAAATAATATTAAAGGGGTGGTTGATTGTGATTTCACTTTTTTAACTTTAGTTAGTGTATAACATCTGCAAAGTTACGACGCTCAAAGTTCAAAGCAAAGGGAGATATTTTTCTTATAAAGAAATAACTTTTTAAGGACTACAACAAACGGCTGGTAGGGACTACAATGAGCTTCTTCCCGGATTAGTGACATCACTAACCCTAAAATTTACATAAACCCTGCCCCCGAGAACACGCAACAAAAGGGGTGAGGCCATGTTATTGCAATACAGTATGTAACCCAAATGCAATAGCATGTTATAAAAGCAAGATGACAACATAACCGTAATTAAACTAAACTATACCTGTTCTATCTTCATGCAGCATATATTCTCTGGCTCTGTAGGCATCTCACAACAGTTCCCACATGACCGATTTATAGATTATCATGACAGAACATGCTAATCAATGACTTTAAGATAGTTAACTCCACATCAGTTACATAAATTCATCAACCAACCATTCAGAAACATCCTGTTGCAGTCTACATGTTGTCAATTCTCCTTGAGTCTCTCCATCATTCTCTGACTCCGGTTTGAACAAAAAAGGATGAACAGTTGAGCTAATCGGCACTGCTAACATGAGCTCTTGAAACTCCACCCTCTTCTTGGGAGCAGCAGCTCATTTGCATTTAAAGGGACACACACAAAAACGAAGCGTTTTTGCTCACCCTCAAAAAGTGACAAATTTAACATGCTATAAAAAATGATCTGTGCGGTATTTTGAGCTAAAACTTCACATACACACTCTGGGGACATCAGAGACTTACTTTACAATTAGTAAAAGTGGCATTATATGACCCCTTTATTCGATAAATATAGCAAGCTAGAACATTAAAAATCAATTCCAATTAATGTTTGAATAGCATACAAACAATAGCATTTAAACAAAGAGCTGAGTTTAAGTTCTAAAGCTCTAGCAACACTGTGTATCACTGTGTAAAGAGGAAAGTAGCGCCAGATTGAGTTACCAGATGAGCTGACAGATATACAGATTATTATTGTTAAAACAGGATCAGCATATAGCTACACCATAGCTGGTATAAGTAGGGTAAGATGGGCTAAAAATGAAAAAGATCCACCTTCATTTTCTCTCTTGATCATAAATGGCACAAAATCTCATCTCAACAAATGTAATGAATGGCTATTCAGGGAAGAAGAATGGTAATTGATTGGAGGTTAGGTGCTTTGCTTAAAGGGTTAGTTCACCCAAAAATGAAAATTCTGTCATTAATCACTCACCCTCATGTCGTTCCACACTTGTAAGACCTTCATTCATCTTCGGAACACAAATTAAGATGTTTTTGAAATCGCCCATCACTAGATATTGTTGAATAAAGTTGTTATTTTGTGTTTTTAGGCGGACAAAAAGTATTCTCGTCACTTCATAACATTAAGGTTGAACCACTGTAGTCACATGAACTGTTATAAATATGTCTTAATTAGCTTTCTGGGTGTTTGAAAGTCTAAATTAACTTGCTGTCAATAGAGGCCTCACTGAGCCATCGGATTTTATCAAAAATATCTTAATTTGTGTTCTGTGACATGAGGGTGATTAATTAAAGACAGAATTTTCATTTTTGGGTGAACTAACACAAGGGCACCTTAGTCATTTCCTGCCGGTGTTAAGACTTGAACCCGCAACCTTCAGGTTACCTGTCTGACTCTCTAACCATTAGGCCACGCCTGCCAACAGTTACTTACATTAATATCACACTGACTGATGCATCATCATCCTGCACAAGCTAAACTTATATCTAAATGTTACAATTTAAAAGTAAATACACATTGTTCTTGTATATATACACATTGTATATAAATAGCACACACATGCATACATACACACACACACGTTTATATACATATGCAGTTGTTTGCTTTTTCATAATTTTCATTAGCACAGTCTCATTATTTCTTGATGTATTCTGGAAGGATATATCCATTCTGGATGGACTGGCTGAGAGAGGACAGATGGTATGTATAACACCTTTGTTGTATAGATAGTACTTACAAATGTTTTTTTTTCTTTCTTTCTTCTTTACAATTACTGACATGAATTCTCAGTTGATTCTTGTGTAAACGATTCAAAACACACCTCTTGAAGTTAACCTATGACTTGTCTCTACAGAGTGATATTTTGCTTGTCATTATATCATTATATCATTATGGTACATTTCAAACTTAAGCTTGCAACCATTTTCTGTACAAAAAAACTTTGTAGATTTTTGACTTCTAACCTTTCTAAAGGAGTCAGCTACTCTGCTATCCATTTTTGAGCTCTTTTCTATTCAACAATGAGTTTCTCTTTTATTCAGTTCTGCTCAAAGGCAACAGGAATTGAACTAAACCGAATATCCAGACCAGCTAGATAGCCTGAGGAATTCTGAACACTGCTTATCCTAATGGTGAATTGACAATCCTTGGATGAACTGGCCTTCTTCAGGGGAAACATCCTTGGATGTTTGATTAGTCTTGGAGAATTTTGAGCTTTGGTCTTCCTTGGGGATAGTTACCCGTGGATATATGGCAAACTCATGAAAACTGAGCTCCATGCTTTGTTACATTGTACCCATATCCTACTAGCACAAGTACTGTGTCTGGAATAAAATAGCTGGCTCACAACTATTCACAGGCTGGACAACTACTTGTCAAAACATACAGGGGAGAATTCATTAAACATAAGCTCCACTTTTGCTCACAGTATTTTAGTGAATAAAATAAAAAATAAAAATCTGCATCTTGATTGCTCGCTACCCACATTCAAGTTTAAAGGGAGAAAATTCTGTAAACATTCATTCACTTTTAGATAATTCAATCCTTTTTAACCGTCTTTCAAATTCTTCTTGTGTACCACAAAAGAAAGAAAGTCATACAGGTACCAACAGAAGTTTGAGTAAATAACAGAATCATAGTTTTTGGGTGAACTATCCCTTTTAACCAGGCACTAAATGTGCTTAAATAGCTCTACACAGACAAAGCATGTGAATAAACAGTGCTATCAGCCAGTGCAATTCATTCTTAGTGAATTCCCCAACAGCATTTCCTAGACAATAGAGTAGACAGACTAATCAAGAGGATTTACCAACTTTACTTGTTTCCAGTCAATTTGTAACTAAAGCAGACACCTCTACCAACAAACCTTTTTAGTTAAATTGACCATATTCTAAAACAAGCTGCAACTGCACACAATTAATCTAGTAAAGTTTCCTTCGTTCACTGATGCTCAACAAAACTTTGTGTGCTCATGCATGCATGCAAAATAGTCTGTCAGGACAGGCTCATGTTTGAGCCTCATGTTTGCAACTGATGTTTATTTATATAAAAACAAATGTTAAAATGTATTAGAATTTGTATATACACTAAAGGTGATGATACACGGGGCAACTTTTTGAGCAATGTTGCTGAGCAATGTTGCTTGTACACTTTCCCATTGAGAATGAGCAACAGATTTCTATCTGGATACTTTAGATCGGTCGTGTGCAATTTTTTGAGACCCTCCAATCAAAATGCTAGCAGCTGATCACATGACTGGCTTGGAAATTTCTGAAAAAATTCAAACAAGATGGTGGCCCCTCAGCAGCTGTGGAGCGAAGAAAAGGAGAGTGAACTTGTATCTTTTTACGCTGGTAAGTTGTCATGTGTCAACCCACCGGGTTGCCCGTTGACGGCAACATTGCTCAAAAAGTTTCATCACCTTAACATATACAACAATTGATATATACTTTTAGCTATTGCATTAACTAATGTTTACATTTAAAGTCTTATTGTAAAGTATTACTCTTCTTTTACTATTTTCTTTTTTACATTGATAGTTACTATAAATGCTGTTTAGGTTTCATGTTCCTTGTAGTGTTTACAAAGATCAGATAAATTAAAACAATGTTTGTAACTGTGATGCAGAGTCAGCGGAGTGAGGATCCATCTGCTTTATTGTAAACAGAGTCAAACAGTACAGGGTCGTAACACAGCAATGGCAATGGCAGAGACAAAACTGAATCGTGAACGGGGACAGGCTTGGGTCGAGGCAGGCGGCAAACATACACAGTCCAGAAATCAGGCAAAAAGGTCAGGGCAGGCATAGTACAATCACAATCCAATGAACAGGCAAAAGTCACGGCGGTCAGTAGAAAATCAGGCAACAGGAAAACAGTCCAAGATCAAACACAGTATAACAATCCACAAAGAAACGCTCAGAAATGACCAGCAAATCAAGACTTTGCAATGGTGGTGTGTGTCCTGCTTAAATAATGAGTGTGTGTGTGTGTGATGAACTGCAGGTGTGTGCGCAATCAGTCCCAGGTATGAGGGCCTATGGGAAATGGAGTCCAAGCAGCAGTCAATATTCTGGCGAGAGCTCCCTCTGATGATCCAGAGGAAGCGGAGAGGGAGCCTCACCTGTAACAGTAACACTATTTTACAGTGTCCTTGTTACACACATACATGTAGTTACTGTAATAATAAGTATAGCTTGTGCATAATTACATGCAACTAACCTTAAAAGGTTAGTTCTAGTGGTAATAGTGGAAATTTCTGACATTTATTACTCACCCTCATTTCGTTCCAAACCCGTAAAACCTTGGTTCATTTTCTGGACACAAATGAAGATATTTTTTGATGAAATTCGAGAGGTTTTACCACATTTAAGGTCCAGAGAAGTAAAGACTTTGTTAAATTGTTAAAATAGTCAACGTGACTACAGTGGCTTAACCTCAATGTCATGAAGTAACGAGAATACTTTTTGTGCGCAGAAACAAAACAAAAATAAAGACTTTATTCAACAATTTTTCCTCTTCCCTGTCAGTCTCCTACACAGTTAATGCAGTGAACACAGTTCAGAGCTTCAGTGTTTACATCCGAACCTTATCATAATTTTCATATCATGTCTTGCGCACTTTGAATGACATAAGGGTGAGTAATTAATGACAGAAATTTCATTTTTGGGTGAACTAACCCTTCACTGTAATCCTCACCCTATAGTAAATACCAACCTGGTCTCATTAGAAAAACGTACCAGTGGGCACGTTTTCGCGAGTCGCAAAATACGTACCAATACGTACGTATCGCTGCAGTTTCGATGTGAAATGTCCACTGAGTGGCGCTAAAAGCGTGTTCATTATTTTTTTGGCCGGAACAGATAAACATGAATATGGTACGTTAGTTTTTTTTTTTAATATATATATACGAATCACTGCAGTTCTGATTTGACATTTGCGCTCCATTGTGTTTTAAAATAACGTACCACCAAACACTACACCTAAACCTACCCGACAGCGTTCACAAAAGCAAACGTGACTTAAATAGCATCCGTATTCGTGCCGTTTTAGCTTGTTTGGGTCTCTTTTTAAGCTCTTTTTACCTCGACTCGCCTTTCGCGGGATTCGTACCCAGGGCCTCCTCGTCTTAAGTCCAACTCCGTATCAGCTGAGCTATACCGAGCAAGCTTGTTACGTCAGAAAAGCGAAACGTATGAAGCTGGTTAAGCGACGCAAAGTCCAAAATATATATTCGCTTTGGTTAAAAAAAAAAAAAACAACAACAAAAAAGCGCTTTGAAGTCATAACATAATATTGTGCGAGGAGACGCGAAAACGAGTCTTTATTAATCCATAATCTGCCCCCGGAATCGTAACTGTGTATGAAAACGATTTAAAAAAAAAGCGCTTGCCGTTTTACTGCCTCTAGCGTTCATTTCTGTCGGAAACTGCAGCGATATGTACGCATTGGTACGTATTTCGGCGACTCGCGAAAACGTGCCCACAGGTACGTCTTCCCTATGAGACCAGGTTGGTCAATACATGTAGTTAATTATTATTACTGAGTACTTAAATGTATAATTACATTGTAACACATACACATTAAAATAAAGTGTAACCTAGTGTTTATAAGCTTCCTATTGTAGCAACTTGTTAGCAAAGTACGTTTAAAAGCAAACACCAGTTTTAGAATTCAAGTTTGAGGTATGACTGTGTGTAATTTATGTTTATGAACAAAATATGAAATTCTCTTCAAGCAGCGTTAACCACAGAGCATTTTACTCATAAATCAAAAACCACTTTTGAAAATCCTGAGGGAATCCATGGCTCAAAAATGCTAATTCTCCTCCGGGTTTTGGACCTACAAACTGCTATTGCTTTCACAAGCAGAGAACGTGAATTCTTGTGCAATCGCATTGAAAAGTAGGCCTATTCCTTTTAAAGCACTGTACAGAAGAGTGATGATGTCTAATGTGACAAACACATCTCTTCAGTTCGCTTTTACTTTGTTCCTGTCGCAGGAGTTTCTGGGTAGTCCCACTGTGATATTGAGAGTTGAACGCTTGGACTGCTAATGGACTCAACATGCCTGTAGGCTTGTGTGGGCATCTGCTTGGGCTGAGTACTTTCCCGACATCACGGGGAAAAATTTGGTGCTAGCGTGTGCATGACTGAAAGGCAAATATAGGCCGCTCATGTAAAATTGGTTATCCAGCTTTCATGTCTCCGATTATTGCGGAAGATGAGCCAGCGTTCTGAACTTTATAGACGTATAGAGGGCTGACGTCACATCACACACACTGAGTGCCTTTTAGCGATTTAAGGATATTCACATATTAAAAGCTTCCATTTAGGTGATTCTATTTATGTTATTAATCGTTTAAAAGCATCTAAGCAGAAATTTGGTGAGCGGAAGAGTGACACTTGATCAATTCTCTCCTGCAGACATAATTAGGACGACGTAAAATTGCTCTTCGCTTCTCTTTATTTTATATTTACACAGCCTTTTATCTATAGCCACACACTGACACTACTGGATTGCATTCGGAGGCAACCAACATTGAGTTCAGAATTTAAATCAGCGCATGAATATGGAGGGCTTCTTTTGAATTTCCGTTTTGTACATCAGCCTGTCACTCACGGCATCAGCCTCCACTTTAGCCTCACATGACTGAAATACTGAATTCAGAAATATGATAAACGCCACGTCAACCCTCTGACAGTAATGTGAAATTCACCATGCTCACCTCTTAACTGTGTAGCACATGTTTGAATGGTTCTGATACACTGCCCCTGGTCAGACACATACTGACAGGGGAATATGTGGAGCACATACAAAGATACTTGCAGCAGACAAGCTTGGAGCTTTTTCTCTCTACTCAGACTGTGAATAAGATACGTTTGCTTCACGCTCTGCATAAAACAGTGTAGCGCTTATTATTTGCCTCAGATTTGCCTGACCGATCTGTGTCTAAAGTTAAAGATGATCACCCCAAGGTGAAACCGTCAGCGTACACATCACAGTTGGAGTTGAAATTAATTATCTGCAGAGGTGCTTGATTGCTAACTATATATCGCAGCAGACGCCGCTAGCATAATTGTTTTAATACCTCCATGTCAGTTTAATGAAGGAAATGAAGAACCAGTGCTGTCCTCGAGACTGAATGCTTAATTTTAAGTAATGTTTTCAAGTTTTTCAGAAAGAGGAATCACAATAAAATGACTTTACAATTACAAATGTCTTTGTCCTTGCCTTATTTTAGGAGGATATTAGTTTTTGTGGTATAATCATGGATTAGAGCTTTGTTTTTTAAGAGAAAGATCACATATGGTTACACCTTGAGGCAAAGTCACACAGTAAATATTACTGCACACAATAATGGGTTAACTAAATTATTATTATTACACAATAATAACAATACTACTATTTCTACTACTAATGCAATGTGTGGACTTTTTACACCATTTGTCCTATTTCCATTCAGCAAAACATTTTTTTTTATTATTATTATTTTTTTTTTTATTAACTACTACACCCCTAAACCTACCCACAGTGATTTATAATGCATATACACTTTATGAGCACACGCGTTCCCTGGGATCGAACCCACGATCGCATGATCACATGATTGCATATTGTTATATATTGCAATGCTCTGCCAGTTGAGCTACTCGAAACCCGAAATATGATGCAGATAAAAGGGAACAATGCATTAAAATGAAAGTGTCCTGTTGTCGATAGGGGCGCAACTTTAGCAAACGCTCCTATGGGTCGTATTTCATGAATTAAAATGAAAGTGTCCTGTTGTCGATAGGGGCGCAACTTTAGTAAACGCCTAGTAAACGACCTATATAGGTGTACTGGTTGGAGAACTTGAAATTCTTATGAGTAAAATATCTCTCAAAAGTATATTCCCATTCATATGTACATGTTTTAGCCCACCAGGGTGACTAGGAGCATGAAATTGTCCAGCCATGACGTCTTGTTTCACAGAAGTATAAATATGAGGAAACACAAAGGCCAAATTCCCGTAATCATTCATCACAAGGAGTAAAACCAAATAATATAGTTCTGATGTACAGCAAAAGATTGTTGAGCTTCACAAATAGAAAGAAAATAGCTAAAGCATTGAAAATCCCCATTTCCACCATCAGGGCAATAATTAAGAATTTACAATCAACAGGAAATGATACAAATCTGCCTGGAAAAGGACGTGTGTCTAAATCGTCCTAATGCAAGGCGAGGAGGAGAGTTTGAGTGGCCAAAGACTCTTCAATGATCTTTTTGCAGAAAATAGTTGAGTCTCTGGGTCAGAAAGCCTAAAAAAATGTATCAGCACCTACATCACCACATGTTGTTTGGGAGGGTTTCAAGTAAAATTCTCTGCTCTCATCCATAAACAATCTCCATCATATTCAGTTGTCAGACACTACTGGAACTTAAAAAAGGACCAGCTTCTATGGTCAGATGAAACTAAAAAAAAAAAAAAAGAGCTTTTTTGGCAGCAAACCCACCAAATGGCTTTGGTGCACACATGGACAAAAAGTACCCTATGCCCAGGTTAAATATACTGCTGAATCTTTAATGTTGTGGGCCTATTTTCGTTTCTATCAAATACCAACAGATAAAACCTGACTGCTTCTGTTAGAAATCTTATAATGGGCTGTGGTTGGATCTTCAATCAGGACAATGATCCAAAACAAACATCAAAATCAATACAAAAAAATCTGTCACTGAGCACAAAATGAAGCTTCTGCCATGACCATTCCAGTTCCCTGACCTGAACACTATAGAAAATGAGTGGAGTGAACTGAAGAGGAGAAGCTGGGAATCTGACGGATCTGGAGAGATTCTGTATGAAGAAATGGTCTCTGACCTCCAAACTCATCAAGCATTATAGAAGACGACTCACATCTTGGGAAAAGGAGGTTGCAATAATTGGGTGCCAATAATTGTGGCCAACATGAAAACATTCATTTCATAATGAGATTTCCATTGTTTTACTTGTGAATTTTGTAAATGAAAGATCAATACGTCCATATTGCACGTTTCAACATCGATCCTAACATAAAAAATGTACATTTTGCACCTGAAAATGTTACATATTGATACCTACATATTAATGATATATATATAAAGATGTATTTAAATTTATAATACACTAGAAAATGCCATAGAAACCAGTTTCATGTAGCTTAACTTGTGGTGCATGGTGTTAGTAGTGCCAAAGCCATGGGTTCAATTCCCAGGGAACACAAAGTTGCTACTGGATGGATTAAGCTTCTGTCAAATGAATAAAAGCAGGAGTACTGTTACAGGTCTTACTGTGTAATCAAACCAACATATATCAGAAAGCATGCTTAAATGATTCCCCATTGCATCCTTATACACACTCCACATGTTTTTATTTTTCTGATCTCTGCTGGAAAACGTCCACAGCATTATTTCTATTCCACATTCTTAGAAAGAGCCATTTCATTCAAGATAATCCTGAGAAAAAAAAAAAAAAAAAACATTGTCCTGCAATACTGCACAAAGGAGAGCAGGACCCATTAAGTATTCTGCGTCCATTCGTACCCTAATAATTAGAATCATTCCACATCCCGTGAACTCAGAATGACCTGTTTTTCCAGGAGAACTATGAGTGTAGGTTGTTCTTGGGATATGTCCAATCCAATTCACTAGATGGAAGGTGACAGAGGCATAAAAGCTCACAAAACCATGTTGCTGATTCTGAACACTTAATTAGCTTCGTCCCAGGAGAGATTGTGAAGAGTCTGCTTATTTCAGCTGTGCATTAGCAATGACATCTATTGATACGTGGAGCATACTTATGCAAACTTCCAAATACAAAGGATATTTTATACCAGGGAATCAAAGCAGTGCAAATGAGCAGTATTTGTCCTTTGTCTCAGTTATTTTTGTTTTCCATATGTGTACAAAATGAATCAAACCGTGCTATTCAAACACTTGCTTGGTATTTTATTGTACTTGCCACCCCCACTCAAAACAAAATAGAAAGTTAACCTAAAAACCTTGATTAATTGACTTGATTAATTGACTTGAATTGAAAGACTGGCACAATTCCAATGACTAACTTACCTGAGAGATATAATTCCTTCTGACAAGCAATCAAATTGTAAATTGTTCCACTTCCTGATAACAGAAAAAAGAAGCAGATATGCATGGCAGTGATTATGTACTCATTAAATTCTTTGTTAAAACCATCTGTTTAATTAAAAAAAAAAAAAAAAAAAAAGGAAAGAAGAAAATGAGTTTATGACAGTGCAGCATCAAAAGCAATACAGGAAAATGTGAATGCCTTGTCAACTTATTGTTTAGCTTATAATTTATATGTAGGCCTATTCAATTATCTGTGTATGGTGGGAAAATACATCTGCACGATAAAACCTAGATATTTAACTAATCAGCCTGACATCTGCATTTATTTGGAAGTGGAAACATGATTGTAACCATGTGTGCATGAAAAAGAGATGCTGCCCTGATTCAGTGATGTTCAGTAATTTTATTTTAAAGTATGATGCTTTTTTTTTTTTTTAACTCATTCAAAATGAAATTGCTCATTCAAAACAAAGGATAGAGTCTTAGAGTTTCACATGATACATGAAGTCACAGAGGCAGGAAATGTTCTGTATTGATAACAATTGATATTCAAGAAAATCAATGTCTCAAAGACCCTGGAGACATAACTTGGCATTTCAGTTTGTAGAGATCTTTACTTTGCTTCATTTGTTCTTATAATACAATCCTATAGCTCAACTGATTATTGCCAAGGTTGTGTGTGCTTGTACGTTTCTCAAGGAACACACATACTGTACTGATAAAATATGATCTTTGAATGCACTGTAAGCTGCTAAACGTCTCTGCTATACATGTAACTTAGGTTCTCCTTAAAGGATTAATTCACCCTACAATGAAAATTAAGTCCTCATTTACTCACGCCGGTGTTAATGCAGTATGCCTTTCTTTCTTTTTCAGACCACAAAAGAAGAAATGTCAAAAAAAAAAAAAAAAAGTCCCGCTCGCGCTCGTCCATATAATGGCAGTGAATCAAGCTTTTAAAAATATACATATATATTATTTTATTTTGTAATTTTGCCTTAGTCATGTTTCCTGCTTCCTGTTTGTCATGTGATTTCCTGATCCCGTCATGTGATCCTGTCATATGCTTCCCTATTCTCATGTGTCATGTTCTGATTGGTTTCTTGAGACAAGACAAACCCAAAAGCAATGAACACGATGATCATTGTTAGGTCATTAGTTTGTGTGTATATAGCCCTCATGTTTTCATTGTGTCTTGTCTAACTTTGTGAGTTCATGTTTAGTCCAGCTTCATGTTCATGTTTATTTCATCTTTCAAGTCAAGATCAAGTCTAGTCTTTTTGTATTTGTTCACGTTTTGTTTAAATAATAAACTGCACTTGGGTTTATCAAACTCGCCTACAGTGGACTTTGTTAGAGAAAAGCTAGAGCCAAACCAATGTGACACACAGAATGGTCTTATGTAACACCTGCTGTGTATCCCACATGTTCTGGGGGTATACGATTGTGTTCGGTAAAAAAACAAATAAAAATGTAATGTATTATTTAATGAAAATCCTGACCTTGGCCATTGGTCTTCTGTGCATGGCTGTGCGACGTGTGTGTTCGTGAGACTCTATTAGCGCCACAGTTCACTCTGACTCCCTCAGAAAAAGCACAAGTTGTGAGAAATCAAGATTAACTTCTTGTTGCGATGTACACAACAGATATATTCATGTGTTTCATGTCGAGTTTGTCTTGATTTCTCACAACTTGTGTGTTTTTTCTGGGTGAGTCAGAGTGAACTGCGACGCTAATAGAGTCTCATGATACTTTTGCATCTTTTTTTAGCTGGTCGCTATTCACTGCCATTATGGCCAAGCGTGAACGTGAGATTTTTTTAAAAAAAAATTCCTTTTGTGGTCCAAAAAACAAAATAAACATGATACTGCATTAGAACAACATCAGTAATTTTTAATTTTAAGGTGAACTAACCCTTTAAAGGGATAGTTCATGCAAAAAATGATTCAAAAATATATTTTGGATAATGCTTCTACTGTTATCGTGCGCACTGTAGATTAAAGACAGTGGGGTCCAAAACAACATTAGACTTGGTGAGTAAATGATGACATATTTTCGGGGTTAAGAAAATATCTTATTGTTTTATTGAAAATAATCTGATTTTGAGGAATTTTTGCCACACCTTCCAACATTTTACGGAGCATTAAAACCATCAACAACTCACTATCTAATAAAGTAAAATTAAACACTAATATGATGCTAATGAATCCGTAGAGCCACTACAACAGCAAAATCATAGCTGCATCAGTATGCATGCTCTTATAAGGATCTGCACACTTCTGAAGTCATTTTTAATGTGCTTCAATCTGCACAATCTCTAAAGGACCCATCCCTCCACCAGGAGTGATGAATAAATGAGTGTCTGACAGAGCAGCCATAGTAAAGATCAAAAGCGAAGGAGATAATTAACAGTAGACTAATTGATACCCACCCTGAGTTTTCACCAGAAATGAAAAAGAGTGCAGCTTTGCTTGATATTAATTGGGCAAGAATATGCATGAAATCTGTTCTGATGTTGGATCTTGAGCCCTCATGCACCAAATGTACCAATGAGCTCTGCCTGACTTTCACTTCTACAGCACAGCAGCAGTGCAAGTCAGTTTGTGGGCTCTTAAAACAGAAGGAAACAGAGTTTTAAAAAATTCACCTGGGTGACCTAATGTGCACATTCGAAAAAGGTCAAAAAACTTTGAGGATAAAGTCAAAAATACTGACATTATTAGAGGCAGTTCACACATAGCACTTTTTGCTACTTTTCTATTGTTTTTCTACGCTGAAAAGATGTTTGTTGGATTTACATGATTTAATTTTGTACATTGGTCCCACATGAATCAATTAAGTTAAACTAACTTAATTTGTTCATGTAACTTCAACATCATGGAATGAAGTCATTTTAAGTGGCCCAATTAAGTAGAATCAAAGTAATTTTTATATGGCTCCCTGACATGATTCAGGCATTCAATTTCATATATTCATACAATTAAATTTCATGTATTTTAGCATCAAACAACTAAGTTATAAAACTGTACTAGCTTTTTGCTAGCAATAGCACACATAAGCATCTTAAATGCTAAGCAATAAATGCTCTTTCAGCAAAGCAGTGATGAATTAGCTGTATCAGCCCACAGCCTAGGCAAATGCTCCACTCTTCTCCGCAGTGGTAACCCACTGTAATTTAAACGGTTCTAACAATTCCAGCAAAACTGAACATTAAACACTATTATACAATATCAAGTCTCTCCCTTTTCTCATCTTGCTCTAAAATACATAAAATAACACTTAATTTCAACATTTATTATCTCTTGATTGAGCCATATGCAAAGCATGCTGGGAACTAACAGTTTCATTTAATGTAACACAAATCATTCATGTAATCCCAATAAAAACGGAATAAGTAAACTTCAATTTTATATATACTTAAGTGAACTGAACACAGTCAAATTAAGTTAGGACAAAATGTATAGCAATTGTGTTGCTTTAGCTCATTTTAATTAAGCAATTTAAACAAACAGCAAAAATCCTTTTTTCAGTGTATTTAAACATGCACTAGACGGACTGTTGCATTTGCATCTTGCATCTTTTGCAGCGTCTTGCGGTGCATGACACAGTGTCCTAAAAATGTTAAAAAATGTCTCAGGAGCTTCCATCTTTTTTTTTTTTCTTTTCTTTTTTTTTTTTTTCCCACTGACCTGTGTCTCGCATTTAACTGCAAAAACGCTTTCTCTGTGAACCGGCCCTAGGTATAGTTCACCCCAAAATGAAAAATCTGCCATCATTCATTACATACAAAACAAAAAAGGAGATATTTTGAAAAAAATAAAGTAAAAATAAATATGTTTTGTCCATTAATGAAAGTCAATGGGTCTAAAGTTGTTTTAGATGAAAATATCTTATTTTCTGTTCCACAGAAGAAAGAAAGTCAAGCGGCTTTGGAATTACATCGGGGTGAGCAAATGATTTGCATTTTTGGGTGAACTATTCTTTAAAAGCTTTATTTGATGCACATTTCATGTTCTACCATGTAAAATGGATCCTATACGAAATAATTGTTCTTATTATTATTTTTATTTTTTTATTTCAGGCTTCAACATTCATGGCAAGAATATTTATTTAATATATATATTTGAGATATATTTGAGTTGAGATAAGTGCAGTTTTAAATTTTAATATTTAAATGCTACTTTTCAAAAAGATCCCAAATGCACTAGAGAATGCACTAGAAAAGTAAATTATTACTTGGTTTTTGGCCATTTTCCTTAAGAACCAAGATATTTTACAGACAGAGGTTAAAATTATTTAAAAGAAAGTATTAATTAGATTTAAAGGAAAATATGCCGACACATTTTCTGTGAATAACACAAACTTTCTATCTTCTTAGATGTTTCTTTACAATTCACCTAACATTCGTCCTCCTTGAACTCTCCTTTAAGTCATCTGTGCAGGGTGAAAAAGTTTCTTTCATTTGAAAGCAAATGAAAAACAGTGTTGGTATTATTTAAGTCAAGGTGGGCTGTGAGTAGCACACTCTGACAGTGAGTTATTTGGCTGTGGGTACACACAAACACAGCATTACACGCTTACAAGCCCCAGAGGGACCGCACACTAAAAATAAAAGGCCTAACAACACACATTCAAATCCACAGGGGAGCACAGATGTCTTCAGTCTGTCTTGAAATGTTCAGGTCTTGTTACGTCTTTTTTGCTGGTTGTACATCTTTATACATCCATTGATGTATTTATCCACTGTTGTCTTACACCAAATACTTTTAAGAACAACATTTTACACTCATTACTGTAATAATTTATACACCAGAGATACTGAATTGAATGTGCAGCATGTCCCTACTCTATTACTGTACGATCAGTGAAGTTTTCAGAAAATGTTAAGGACCCTAAAGCAAGAACAACATGATATGAGACAGCACTGCTTCTTTTGTAACACAGTTGAAGGGTTCTTCAAACTGCCTAAAGCCGAACATGAATTCTAATTATATACTTTCACATATTATGCCAATGTGGGTAATGAAGAAAAACATGAAATATATATATATATATATATATATAAAGGGCATAGCAAATTATACAATGTAACTTAAAATGCATGTAGAAAACAGTATTTGTTTTGGTGATTTATAAGATTTAATGTTGAATTTAGCTGTCTTGTTATTCTGCTGCTTTATCATAATTTTAGGAGCTTAGGTGACCTAACACACAAAGTCAGATTAGTTAAAAACATTGAGGATAAAGTCAAAAATACTAACATTATTAGAAGGTATAGGGCTACACTTTATTTCAATGGTCCAGACATTCTACTAAATATACAGTAAGTAACTTTGCAACTACAGTGCATGTCAACTCTCATTAATTTGCAACTACATGTCAATTACCTCTCATTAGTATATTAGCAGACTCTTAGTTTATGGTTAGTAGAATAAGTTGACATACCTGAAAAGTTAGTCAGAATGTTGGGGAACCATCAAAATAAAGTGTTAGCCGATATTAAGCAGACTATATGGCAAGCCATTGTGACTTTTATTCATTCTCAGGATATGAATTCTTGATATCAGGAATTACATTGTCACTAGTGACAATCAAATTATTGATATCAAGTTTATATCAAGGGTAGATATTTGCAATAGTAACAAAGTAATTAATGATATCAAAGAGTATTATTTTTACTAGTAATAACTATATTTCTAATATGTGAAATTGGAATTTCCACTAGTAAGAAATCAATTCTTGATATCAACAATTGAATTTGAATGGCAGCCTATGGTGACATTTCACTAGTGAAAATATAATTACAGATATCAAGAATTCTATTTTTTACTAGTGGAAATTAAATTTTTGATATCAAAATTAGCATTTTATTTTTGATATCAAGATTTAACATTGTTACTAGTGTAAAATGTAATTCCTGATATCAAGAATTGAATTGTTGATATCAAGAATTGAATTGCTGATATTAAGAATTCATATCCTGAGAATGAATAAAAGTCAAAATGGCTTGCCATAGCAGACAGTCTACTAATACTCTAATGACTGGTAGTCGACATGTAGTTGCAAAGACTTCTAGTCTTCTAGATTTCTAGGTGTTACTAGATATAGTTCACCCTCAAAGTGTCATAATTTATTTACACACAAAACCAGATTTTTTTTTTTTCTTCTTACACTGAAAGTCATTGGGGTCATGTTGGACCCACTGATTTTGATGAAACATGAATTGAAACATGAATATAAGACTGATTTGAAGTCATATTTAGCTGTCTTTTATTTCTACTGCTAGAACAGATTCAGTCCAAATAACTGTTCCTAGGCCATTTCATTGTGGCAAACTTGTTACAAATATGACTAATGGTATTTTCTGCAATACATTTCATTTCATAGTGGCACCTGTTTCAAATATGCTTATTTTGGCTGTAGCTTCATAGATTTGTGGCAGCTTTTTTCCTGTTCTCTTTTGAATGTCTTGGGTTATGTCACCTGTTTGAGAGGTATAACAGCACATGCTGAACTCCTGTGATGGATCACGAGCAGGTGTTACATGATCACAAGGGAAACAGCCAAATTAAACAATCATTCAATCAGCAAAATCAACAGAAAAAAAATGGAACGCTTTAGTCAATCGCAGTTCAAACAAATGGGTAATGCAACACCTGTGGATGCGTGTGAGACAATCATTTAAAATGACTGAAGAACACGCTCTTTTCACTAATCAGAGAATGCTTGACTTACTAAGCAACTGTGGGACTAATTTCAAACATCTGGTTAGACGACTACATATTGATATATTGTAATCAAATCAAAACATTACAGCTCACTGTAAAACAAATTATGGAAAATGGTGATGAAATTGGGATGGCAATAACAACCTGAACAGCATGCTTTTAAAGCAGGGCATGAATTTAAATTTTACCTCAAAGGTTGAGGTTTAAAGTGTCGTTTATTGATCGCACATGCTGGTTTTGCCAAGTTAGGTGTGTTCTTGGGTCAACATAATTTGTTGATCCTGGAACAACATTCCTGTGCTAAAATTTAATCCTAATATCTCTACCCCTAAACCTAACCCTATACCCATTAGCTATCCCTAAAATCAGAGGGATATGATAGGTGACTCTGATGTAGAAGCACCTAACCCGGTTGTAAGCCTATAAACTTAAGACTTATAAACAAGGATATTTACTGCAAGAATCATTCATCTGTCAGATATGCAAGTTAGAGATGATGTTGATTAGAGAAGTTGTGTATGATGTCAAAGTAAGTGATGCATTTTTAGTCGCTAAAAGTCGTTGGTCCACTTCAGCTCCAGCTGTTTAGCTTTGGCAGTGCGACGAATGGGCACTGTATATCAACGGGTCTAAAACAAGCCACAAGGGATGAATCAATTGCCAAATTTCATTTCCAACATGGAACTCCACATTTAGTTACTGTCCAACTGAGGACTGTTACAGTGCACGGTTTTGGGAAACACATGCAGATGATGGAGCTTCAGTAACCAGGTCTTTAATGAACAGACGCAGGAGATTAACATACATGGACAACCGACAAAGACTGAGGGAGAACACAGGGAATATATACAAGTCAGGCAAAGGGGCAAACAAGGCTAATTAACAAGAGACACCTGGGACTAATAAGCTCAAATCAGGGAAACCAAGGGAACAAACAAGTGGCGGGAAAACTGAACAAAAGAACGTGACACAGGGGAAACATACACAGAACACTGACATTACTCCCCCCTCCCGAATGGCGCGACCTCACTCCTCAAAAGAGTCTAACCAGGGAGGGAGGGCGGGTGGGCGCTCTGGAGGTTGGTAAGAGCGTGGTTTAGGGGATAGGGAGCCTCCAGAGCGGCGCCATGGTGGATCGGGCAGTTCAGGGGCCAGAGTGGCGCTGGGAGCTCAGGGGGCCATGGTGGTGCAGCCTCCGTGGCCTCGGTCCCTATGGCCACGGGTATATGGCGCCCCCCCCAAAAAAATGATTGGGAGGAGCTACGGGTCTCTGGGCTAAAGCGGAGTCTGGAACTGACTCGGGGGCTGGAGCCGTCACTGGATGCTGGTCAGGGGCTGGAGCCGTTGTGTGGGTGGCCCAAACACACACAATTGTCAGTGTCGCCTCGGGACGAAGGGGAGAGAGTCGCCTCGGGACGAAGGGGAGAGAGTCGCCTCGGGACGAAGGGGAGAGAGTCGCCTCGGGACGAAGGGGAGAGAGTCGCCTCGGGACGAAGGGGAGAGAGTCGCCTCGGGACGAAGGGGAGAGAGTCGCCTCGGGACGAAGGGGAGAGAGTCGCCTCGGGACGAAGGGGAGAGAGTCGCCTCGGGACGAAGGGGAGAGAGTCGCCTCGGGACGAAGGGGAGAGAGTCGCCTCGGGACGAAGGGGAGAGAGTCGCCTCGGGACGAAGGGGAGAGAGTCGCCTCGGGACGAAGGGGAGAGAGTCGCCTCGGGACGAAGGGGAGAGAGTCGCCTCGGGACGAAGGGGAGAGAGTCGCCTCGGGACGAAGGGGAGAGAGTCGCCTCGGGACGAAGGGGAGAGAGTCGCCTCGGGACGAAGGGGAGAGAGTCGCCTCGGGACGAAGGGGAGAGAGTCGCCTCGGGACGAAGGGGAGAGAGTCGCCTCGGGACGAAGGGGAGAGAGTCGCCTCGGGACGAAGGGGAGAGAGTCGCCTCGGGACGAAGGGGAGAGAGTCGCCTCGGGACGAAGGGGAGAGAGTCGCCTCGGGACGAAGGGGAGAGAGTCGCCTCGGGACGAAGGGGAGAGAGTCGCCTCGGGACGAAGGGGAGAGAGTCGCCTCGGGACGAAGGGGAGAGAGTCGCCTCGGGACGAAGGGGAGAGAGTCGCCTCGGGACGAAGGGGAGAGAGTCGCCTCGGGACGAAGGGGAGAGAGTCGCCTCGGGACGAAGGGGAGAGAGTCGCCTCGGGACGAAGGGGAGAGAGTCGCCTCGGGACGAAGGGGAGAGAGTCGCCTCGGGACGAAGGGGAGAGAGTCGCCTCGGGACGAAGGGGAGAGAGTCGCCTCGGGACGAAGGGGAGAGAGTCGCCTCGGGACGAAGGGGAGAGAGTCGCCTCGGGACGAAGGGGAGAGAGTCGCCTCGGGACGAAGGGGAGAGAGTCGCCTCGGGACGAAGGGGAGAGAGTCGCCTCGGGACGAAGGGGAGAGAGTCGCCTCGGGACGAAGGGGAGAGAGTCGCCTCGGGACGAAGGGGAGAGAGTCGCCTCGGGACGAAGGGGAGAGAGTCGCCTCGGGACGAAGGGGAGAGAGTCGCCTCGGGACGAAGGGGAGAGAGTCGCCTCGGGACGAAGGGGAGAGAGTCGCCTCGGGACGAAGGGGAGAGAGTCGCCTCGGGACGAAGGGGAGAGAGTCGCCTCGGGACGAAGGGGAGAGAGTCGCCTCGGGACGAAGGGGAGAGAGTCGCCTCGGGACGAAGGGGAGAGAGTCGCCTCGGGACGAAGGGGAGAGAGTCGCCTCGGGACGAAGGGGAGAGAGTCGCCTCGGGACGAAGGTAAGGGATTGGAACCATCACTGGACTGAGGTCAGGGACTGGATCCTGGGTGAGGAAGAGATACAGAGCCATGGTGGCAGCCATCTTGACCAAGGGGTCAGGCGTGGTGGCCATCTTGCTCCCAGAGTTGAGGACTTGGGGAACGGCAGGAGGACAGAAATTGACAGACCCATTGAAGGGGTATGCGGAGGGAACCGGCTCGAGGTGAGCGGGTGAGATCTCGTGTGTTTCTGATGGGGCTAGATAAGGAGGAGACTTCTTCAACTTCGAAACTTGAGACATTTAAATACAGAATCAGATTAATGGACTCGATTAGGGAATAATAGCAAATGGGTTCACTATACCGAATGGTTTCCTTATCCAGTCCCATCCAAAAATACACACAGAGCGAGATCTCCGGACAGCTCACCTCATAAGAGAGCTCAAGAAATTCCTCCACATACCACTCCAACGGACAGCCATTCTGCCCCAGTCCCCATAAGCGGTCCTCTGCCAGGGTGGTGTGGTTTTGGTCGGTTGTTCTGTCACACTGCATGGTTTTGGGAAACACACGCAGACGATGGATCTTCAATAACCAGGTCTTTAATGAACAGATGCAGGAGATTAACATACATGGCACAACGGAGACGTGTAGTAATGACGACAACCGACAAAGACTGAGGGAGAACACAGGGAATATATACAAGTTAGACAAAGGGGCAAACAAGGCTAATTAACAAGAGACACCTGGGACTAATAAACTCAAATCAGGGAAACCCAGGGAACAAACAAGTGGCGGGAAAACTGAACAAAAGAACATGTGACACAGGGAAAACATACACAGAACACTGACAAGGACTGTGGTATTATGGTAATGCATAATATGGGATGTTAAAACAGAAACCTTATCCTTTCCTTGAAGCCACGGGTCAGTCTGACCCATCCAATGCTGCACCTTGACTTCCACTTTACAGCCTGAAACTTCATGAGATGCTCCACAGAAATGCATCCAAAAAGTTTGAGGAACAATATGAGTCCTTTTTGTTGATTATTATGAAATTAACTCAAATAATACTGGTAGTGTGATTACCTTTTTGGGCTGTTTTATTTAGTGTACATACAATATTGCATTATAATGCAGGGAAATATCCACTGGTAGTTGATTTACTTGTTTAGTTGATCAATTGTTGGAGAATGGGAAATTTGCAAATTCCCTCTTGAGCTGTGATATATATATATATATATATATATATATATATATATATAAACAAACCTTGTGTATATTTTCTAAAACAAATCTGCCATAACTGTCTTCTAAATGTCATGAGACATCACATTGATAATGACCACAAAAAATAAATGATGCATGTCTCTTTAACAACACATTTATTTTTACTTACAGCTACTATGATTCAGATCATTAAACACACAACCGTATTTTTTGCTCCATCAGTCAACAAATTCTCTGTAAACAGAAAATGCTCACTCATCTTACCTGCTTTTTGGAATATCTGTAGAAATCAAATATTAAAGTGATGATTTATGATGTGAGTGATTAACTGATTGCAAGTGCCATGCTCTCCTGTTTGAGTTGATTTAGTCCAGTTTTGCAAATTGCAAATTAATTCATTAAAAAGAATGCTAGTGCACAAATCTTCAAACGGGATATTTCAAAGAACAAAAGTATTTAAGACATTTTGGCCTTGATTACCAAGATCCAAAACAATAGTACAGAATAAACAGTAGGCCTACTAATTTGCATGTGAAATCTAACAACTTTCAATGTTTCAAACGATTGAAACAGGAGAACATAAACTGTCAGTAAAATGTTTTATTAGAGTTATAATATGCTGTGTATGTTAAGTTGACATGAATGACAACAATGTATTAAATTCAGTTAAATGTAATTTTGCACAAAACAGTTGCTTACCAAAATCTCATGAGAAATAACTTCATATCACATTTATGCATGTCAGCTTCGTATTCTCCATTCTCAGAGTCTGCATTTTACCCATAACAACAGCAGCTGGTGAACAATGCGAATCAGATCAGGAGATTTGATTTGCATTGACACCAAAATGCTAAGAGAGAGCCTCACAATTTACAAGACCATATCCTTCATGTTTAACAACTTGCTAGCTTGCTGATTGGGCAGCTACAGTGAGAATTATAATTATGTATTGCTCTGGTGAAATACATCTGCAAACTTCACATTTCAATTCAATTTACATTTATTTGTATAGTGCTTTTCACAATACATATTGTTTCAAAGCAGCTTTACAGAAAGCGCATGTCAACATTACAATTTAGAGTAATCTGTTATCAGAGGTGACTGTGTCCAAGTTATGTAATTTCAGAAATGCACATATACAAATCACACAGTTAGCTAACAATGTATTCATTTAAGGTAGAAACAATTGCAGTAATGAATACATGTTAAAGGGGTGATGAACTGAGAAATCAAATTTTCTTTGACATATAAGAGGTCATCATACCATAAGAAAATCCTGTAAGTTTCAGAGCTGAAAACTTCCTTGTTAGTCCAATAAAAGCTTTAATTGACACCAGACCCAGCAAACGACAGGATTTTCAAAGTGGGGATCTATGACGTCAAAGGGCAGCAAGCACCGCCTCTGCAGAAGAAAATCAACGCCTACTTCATCACTGCCTGTTTAGCCCCACCCACAGATTTGCACATGACATGCAATAGAATAGGTAGCCTAAGTAATATAGGCCTAAGTGGTGCTAAACCAGATCGAGCTACCAAGCAATAAACATGCCATTGAGGATTACAATATTGTGCAGTGCCTGGACTCAACAGTAATTGTGTTAAATCTAATGCCTGATCTGAAATGCAATGATTCATGTACAGTCTGATGTTCTTTGTCTGTGTGTCAGTAAATCAAACCCGTGACTAAACGTCAACTTGCGTTGTTTATCTTAGTAGGATGAAAATAACGGTGATTAAATAATATAAAGAAAGCGATCAAAGAAAGCTCCCTTTGCAATCGTTGGAGCAGCGCGCGCTGAAGCTGTCAATAAAACAGCGCGAGTTTATCAGTGACCCCCGTTTATGAGTGACTCCCGTTTTATTCAACGAATCTCTTAATTATATCGCGTTTGCACTGTTAGTGAAGATAAAAGCATTTGTTAGTGTACAGAAATTGAGCTGCAATGACGAGATCACTGCTTTCATGCGCTCAACATGTCTGTATGTCTGCAACCTTTTATGCCACAATCTCAATATAATGCCATTGATCTAAATGTAATGCAGCACTTTTCACAATTAGTTAACCTTGAGAGCTTTAATAGTAAAAACACGCTAAAAGAGAAAATATGAGCATTTATAGTCTCACAGCAGACAAGCCCCTTAAAACAGAGCGTTCAAACCAGAGGGCTAAAATCAGGGTAGGCATTTTTCCTATACTCAAGTATACTCAACTGCGGATGCGCGCGGATGAATGAGTTCGACACATGCGCAGTACAACTTTTTTCTATACTTACCAGACATCGGAGGGCAGCACTGAGTCGTTTCATCAACGGGACATTCGCTGAGCATGATCGGAGAAGAAAAATAGTGCATCCACCATTGCAACATAGTTTGGAAGATACACTAAACAAGAATCTAAAACGATGGTGAAGGATATGCTTCTAAGTTTACTCGTCTTGTTTCAAGCGTGTTGTTTTTGAATCGCTCTTTCCACACTCTTGTTCGACGACTGCACACTGTGCTCAGTACTGTGCGTATTGCCACCTAGTGGACTCTTCTGTCCTGTATGCGCATGCGCTGTTGCACGAACGGTGCACGAACGCGGACGGCCGAAGTATACCCGGGGCTTAACATTGAACTTAAACGCGATTATTGCTTAAACGCGATTCTTAGTGCAATTATGAAATCGCAAAGGCTGCAATTGTTTTTTTATGCTTGTCAATGAAGTATGGCTCCAAATGCTAATCCATCTGAAAGCACTGCGAGTTTGAGTCGCTGATTTAAAAAAAAGCAACACGCATCGAACATCTTTCCAGACATGAGAAGCATTTATTAACATTTTGTCCAACAAAAGACAACATTTAATTGCATGTTTTTACTCCAAACTCACTTCATAAAGACAGTTGAGCATCCTTCTGCGAGATGATGTGGCTTCTTACACAGAATAAGGCAGTCGTGTGTTTATTAGTCATGTTTAATCAATCAAAGCCTTTCAGTCTTCTGTTTATTCAGCTACAGCGATATAACGCACGTTATCTTTTTCTGCGGCAGGGCATATTTGGAGTTTTTGCGCAAGAGCGCCCTCTGGCTTTCAGACGGAGAAGCATTTACTACTGATCACAGAGCTGTACAGCTCTGACAAGCTGCGCATAAAATAATCACAGCCTTTTCTAAATCGCGTGCGGTTTTTACACAGGAACAGAACAACCAACTAATATAGACGTAGAACAGACAAAAGTACAAGGGAAACTCAGGACTTAAATACACAGAGGTAAACAAGGAAACTCAATGATCAACAGGTGAAATTTATTATATTAACAGGAAACCACAGGGAAACTAGGTCAGAGAAACAGAACCAAACCAAAATGCAATGCACAACACATAATTCTGACAACTACACTGTACTGAAAAAGAGAGGGAAAATGCTGAAAAACATTTTTGTTTTTGCCATAGAAATAGAAATATTTCTCAGATTGGAGACACAAAGAATAGGCTACTAAAAAGGTGGGTAAAATACTTAAGAGAGTATATAGGTGAATACTTACACCCCCCCTTCTGGCACTTCTTTAATATTTTCTCAATCATCTAAGATCATTAAAGTGCCCCTATTATGCTTTTTCAGATATTACCTTTCATGCAGTTTGTAAAATAGCTGTTTGTGAATATAAAAGGTCTGCAAAGACTTAAATAATGCATGAGAAGTGCTATTTTAACAATCTAAGTGCGTGGTCTAAAGCGTACGGCGCAAGTGCACTTAGGGCGTATCTGAATCCACTTTTGCTAGTTTAAAGAGGGGGAAAATGGTCAGCACACCCGGCGCATGGTCTTAAAGTGTTGTCTCCATTTGTAATTTGTGTGTTTTGGGCATAACGTGCAATAAACCAATCATAGTCTCATCACCCATTCCCTTTAAAATCCAGTTGCGCTTGCACCATGGCGGATTCGCTATTTACGATTGTGAGCGAGGTTAAAGTGCATGAGCAGAACATCTACAGGACAAGCTGGATACTGCCAAAGCATTTTTATATTTATGCACACAATAATAGTCTTTTACATTGTAATCCTTTTATTTTTAATATTTGGCATGTTTGTGTCCTGCTGTGCATCCCTGTGTGTGTAATAAGCAGAGTGTACATCTGCCTATGGGTGCATATTACTAACTCTTTAAATAACAAAACAAATATTGACTTTAGACCAGGTTTTTGTTGGTAAGTGGCGCAGTCTATTTCAGTTGCCTCAAAATAGCAACACGCCAACAATGCGCCTGAACACACCTCGTTTTCAGACCAGCACGCCCATGGGCGCACAAATGAGCGCAAATGCATTTGCTATTTAAACAACGTGGCACAGGATGTGAAAATGATAACTGCGTCGGGCTGAAACTAGCAAAAAAAACACCCGCGTCGTGCCTGCCGTCGCACTGCGCTGGGTGTATGATAGGGCCCACTGAAAGAAAGAACCGATTCTGAACTGCCTGAAACAATTCGTCAGTTTTTCCAGTCTTACTTCCGTAACATTCACACATAACAATGTAACAAATTTGCATAATGCCAGCTTATGGTCTTCATTGGCTGGCTGCGATAAACATCTACTTTAACACGCCCTCAAACACTGTAGTTGGTTCATGTTGTGTACATGTCGAGAAGACACTGTTTTCTGCGTGGCAAAGGCAGATTCTCTTTGTATATACCTCTAAAGGATGAGGAGTCAGTTGTTAAAATGACCACAGCGATACAACATCAGTATAAGCTTTTGTTGTGTTCATTTTACTGGTGTATGTATGTTTACTGAATTACTGATTTTTTTTTTTTTTTTTTTTTTTTTTTTTTTGAAAAAATCATTTAGTTATCATCATGTGGGCTTTTAAAAAACCCTGTCCAGATCATGAAGTTCTTCTGTTAACAGAGCTGCAACTGCAATATCAGAGATCCCTTGACATTCTACTCTACGCCTACTCCAATTACAGTATGCAGGCTTCTTATCAATTCTGAGCATATAAGAACTGCTGCTTGTTACAATGCCTCTCATTTATGGCTAGGCCTTCCTGACAGTAGATGGGAATTAGACACACTAGTCACTCAAATCATTTGCTGCCTGCTGACTATAAGGCTAGACCCAAAAAGACATAATCATTTCAACATGTGATGCTCAGCTGTGATGAGACCATCACAGCTGAGCATCACAGGAGGACAGACAACATGTGCAACAACATGCATAGGCCTATCATATCTTAACATATCATAACTTTTTATATTTATATTATATTTTCTAAACACATTTACACCTGTTCTGGCCCTTAAAAATTACTAATATTGGTGTAAATTAATATTTTAAGAGGCACGTAATTACTCTAAAATGTCACAAAAGACATGTATTTCAAATAAATGTAAAGTATCACTGTTTCCATAAACATATAAAGCAGAACAGCTGTTTTCAACACTGATAATAATAATAAGAAATGTTTCTTGAGCAGCAAATTAGAGTGATTTCTGAAGGACCATGTGACACTGAAGACTGGAGTAATGATGCTGAAAATTTAGCTTTGCATCACAGGGATGAATTACATTTTAAAATTAAAAAGCAAAAGAAACTTAAAATAACCGGTAACATTCCATATTTTATGTATATTTCTAGAACAATAATTACCTTATGGTATCAATATTATAAAGATTTATTTATAAACAGACTCACAAATTAAAGGACATTTATAATTGGTATTAATCAGTACTATTGTTTTTTTCTATCCTTATATCACTCAGCATTTTATGGAAACTTTTTATAGAAAATTTCATGGAATTTTTTGTTCAACTAACTTAATATTAGTGGTTTTCTGCCGTGAAATGGCGAAATCCACCATAAAGTACTTGTATCATGTTTGTTGTCATTCTTTAAAGAATATTGTTAGTGAAGGTAATTTAATTTACAGAAAAATAGTGAATGGATGAAAACTTCAGGTACCATTAAACAGATGGTATGTATCTGTTTCATTGTAAGCACGACTGCAACATTTCTTGCGTGGAGTGACTCATAAAATCAGTAGTAGCTCCAGTAGACCTATCACAGAATGATGTGAAGAGATGTGTTTGGCTTTGAAAAAAAAAAAAAAAGTTTATGCCCTGTAAGAGCTGATGATTTCAATGCAATAATGTGCCAAGGGAACACTGCCTCTGTTGGCCTATAAATTAGTCAGAAAATAAATCTGGCTCATTTTTGCATGGATTTGTATGGAGTCGGTCCAGTCCATAGAGCCATAGTGAGTGCAAAAACTCAAAACTATTGCACAGTGATATTTCTTTTCTTTTTGTTCTTTTATTTTTATCATTGTAACTTTTAATATTGTTCTTACTGTTATAATTATTAACCCAAATAACATACTGTCAACTAGGAAGCTATGAGGCTTCTCATTAATTGCCATACCCAATACATTAGAGACTTTACACATTAGGTCATTTCAGTAAGTAATTTGTTTGGATGATAGCTTCATAACACGCATCTTGCTGCCGACAGAACCTTTGGGATAGCCTATGACAGTCTTGCCTGTCAGTCAAACAAAATCATGAATTATATATACCCACATTTTCCTCAAACCATGAATACCTGAACAGATCACAACTCCCCCATGAACTTCTTGCTGAACTGAGAAAACAGAATACGACTCAACTTTGACACAGTGCTAGACTGTAATAGCAGAATATTTTACTAAATGTCTTCTGAATTCTAATTGAATTCTAATGGAGTTGGGGAAGCTATTAGAAACTGTAGCTTCCCAAGCTACTCGTAATTTAAAGTAAAATAAAGTCCAGGTAACCCATCTGAAAAAGTGTGTTAACTGCATTACTAGCTTCTAAAAGTATATTAATCTATTTTTTATTTTTTTTTTGTTTTTTTTTGTGAGTCATCTGAATCTTTCACGCAATCATAAACACTGATTCAGTCTGGAATGAAACTTGTGTGTTGCATAAATACGTATTGGTTAATTCTACTGCTGCTTTGTTTAGAAACTGTTTTCGTCAGTGGAGCCAACCTGAGTGAGAAGCACAGAGTTCGCCATTTCTGTATCCTCGCTGTAGCAGCTGGAGTTGTAAAATGTCTGTGCCAAAGAGGCATTACAAGTGTGGTGTTTTAGGATGTACCAGTGCACATATAAAAATACACACATAAGAGTCTCCATAGACTCCCACCACTGAGGACATTGTGAATAAATTTCATTTTCAAAGGAAATGTCCCGAAGAAAATCGGTTAAGTCTTATAGGTTTGCGTATTATCATCATCATCAATTTATCATTTTGCGCCGGACTGCTTCACAAATGAGGGTCTTTTCAATGACTCTGGTTTGAACATATAAGGCTGAACATCGCTATTGACAGTTTCTGACATTTTCAGTGCGTGAGATTGTCCTATTTTGTTATTGCCGGTGTTCTGGCAATCTGTCCTATACTGGTATGCTGGATCATGAGCTCTTGAATCTCCACCCTCTTCTTGAAAGGGGGCGGGGAGCACTAGCTCATTTGCATTTAAAGAGACACTCACAAAATCGGCGCATTTTTGCTCACCCCCCAAAATTGGAAATTTTAACATGCTATAAAAAATGATCTGTGGGGTATTTTGTGCTAAAACTTCACATATACACTCTGGGGACATCAGAGACTCATCCACTGTTGGTCATCGCAGTTTCTGAGTCAACCACACATTTAAATACGGTTGTCAATCCATAAACTTTACAGTGTACTTAGCAGCATGAAAAACTAAACTTGTATTCAGGTTATGAATGGGGAATAAACAGAAATCAAGATAAGAGCCCTTCCTTTATAATCACTAAGGCTGTCAATCTCTAAAGAGCAAGCTCACTGAATTCTGCCCTCTTGTGAAAACTCCCGTCATAATAAGAAGCTGTGGCTCGCGTTGAACAAAACAAAACCTTGCACATTTTCAGCGTTGTTAAGCGGATTCTAAATAACTTACTGACTAGCACCACTGATAGACCATTGCGTTCACGCACTCAACAGATATGATTGTGATGGGCTACGATGCTGAACCCTCGTAAAAAAAAAAAAAAAAAAACACACTGTAAATAGAAATATTTGATGCTCAGAGAGCCCTCAAACAAACATGAACGAGAACGTTTGAAAGCAGCGTCTATCAGCAGGTACTGAATATACCCAGTACTTGTTACTGCAGAAATGCTGGTACCATCAACTTTCTTTCTTTTTTTTTTTTTTTTTAGGACCGAATGGTACAGGCGGTACTGGTACATTTGACAACCCTAGTATATAAGTAATGCGAAAACAATACTGTTGGGAGACCTTTACCTCAGCTATATAAAGCTGCACATATAATATGAAAGAAGCGATGTAGTGTTTTGTCATGCTTTACCGCTACTTGCTGGATAACAGCTATAAAATAGCTAATCTACTGATGCTAAAGAAAAATGTAGTGTTGCTACTTGTAGTTAGTCACTCCCCAACATTAATTTTAAGAACATTCTTTGGCAAAGAGTTTTGGAAACCAAACGAACACAGATCCTTTGGATATGGATCGTGGGGCCTATATCTCTGTGGATACTAATAGCACAGAGGAGCGTGGGCAAAATTTAAAATTATAGGACAATAATACAGATTGCCTGGTAACTAAGTTAAGTGCTGATAGGATTTGTGGAAAATCTCCAGCTGCTTTTTGTGCAAGGGTGACTACAGCATCACCCTTTGGTGAGGAATAATGGCTCTCCTTTCAGGAGGATGTGAAATTGGATTGCTCATACAAAGTGCTGGCAGAGGATAAACCTGTGTTATCCAATTACCCCTCCAAACTACATTAAGTAAAGCTTTGGATGGAGAGACCAGGCCACCTTGCTCCTATAAAAGGCCCATAGCAGAGAGATCCCCGTGAAATGGAGGTATATGTTCACTGGTGACTCATGAGCTATTCTAATCTACCGCTCTTACAAAGGTGTCATTAAAAATATATGTATACTGTAGACATCCTACACCAACATGTGTGAAATAGCTTGATTTAATGGAAACTGATGTTGAAGTGTACAGTAAATCCCACCTGAGCTGAATCATATGGGCAGTGCACTACACAATCACATACTGTAGAAATGTCCTTTGCTTAAGGTTGGATGAGGGGCAAAGCAAAAAATGTAATGTTGCCTCATCTCTGGACCAGCACAAAAGGGCACAACCAAAGGGGATTGGAAGGTTTTTAGACAATAAGAACCTGCAAACAACTGGTGTCCCACAAGGGGATCAAACTAGCACCTCTCTAATAACTGCTGTCTTTTGCTGTGTCACTGGTGACCATCACCACTATTTGAGATTGAATTCCAAGAAACACACAAGCAATGCTAAGATAAAGCATGGCTCTGCCACAGAAAGAAGCGGCAGCATAGTCTGAGTTCTCCGAACTTTACAATACAGCACTACTGGACTTTGGAACATTGAACAAGCTATTGATGCAGTGTACCAGTGTACACATGCACTACCATTCAAAAGTTTGGGGTCATGAAGATTAATAAAATAAAATAAAAAAAGATTTTTTCCACCAAGTGACAGTAAAGACATTTATAAAGTTTCAAAAGATTTCCATTTCAAATAAACACTGTTGTTTTGAACTTTCAATTTATCAAAGAATCCTGGGAACAAAAAAATAAATCAAGGTTTCCACAAAAATATTAAGCAGCACAACTGTTTTTAACATTGATAATGATTAGAAATGTTTCTTAAGCAGCAAATCAGCATATTAGAATGATTTCTGAAGGATCATGTGACACTGAAGTAGTGATGCTGAAAATTCAGCTTTGATCACAGGACTATGCAGGAATTGCAATTTAAAATACTTTAATCAGACTACAATTACTTTTTTGATTACATGATTGCTTAATATTCACAAAATGGCAGTAAAAAATTCATAATTCACTGATTGTCCTTAATTCTTCTCATTTTTAAAATTCTTCCTAATTTTAACTTTTACATTTTCATTTTTAAAAAAACCTATTGTTTATATATGTTCAGAAAGTCTTTTGTGTGGACACACACAAGAAAGGCCACTAGTTACAAAGTTATAATTACATGGAAAATTGAGAGGTCACACAGCATAAAAGTAAAATAATTTTTTAGTAAGAGTTTCATCACTTCCTACACAAACCCCAGTTTGAGAAAGCCTGACGTATGTTTAATGTTTCTAAAAAAGAGTGGAATAAATGTCCTTTCTCTTTGCAATTTTATATCAATATGCTACAAGATTCTTTTATTCAAATCAAATGCTAAATGAGTTAGATCAAAAGTAATCAAAAAGTAATCCGATTATATTACCTAAGATGTGTAATGTAATAGATTACTAATACAATAGAACTATATTCATTATGTAATTTGTATTCAGTAATGGATTACAGTTTGTAAGTAATCTACCCAGCACTAGGAATAGATTACATTTTAATATATATTATTTCAAATGTGTTATGTGTACATTTATTAATTTACAATCCATACTTAGAAAAATTCAATATTCAATTGAAATATTTGGTTTAAATATTAAAACAAAAACCATTAAAAGTAACAGTAAATATTTGATTTTTTAACATATACAGAATAAATCTTTTGTTCAAGAGTCCTTTTTAGATTAACATATATAGAATTGCACAGAAGAAAAAAATTATAACTTATGATAAATAAAATATAAGAGGAGATTTTAATAAAAAGATTTTTATTCTTCAGTTGAAAAATAACTGACACACAGTGAAAGAGCTTAAAGATGAAGTAGAAATGTTAATAAGCTACAAGGATTATGTGCACTGTAACCACAATAATTACTTTGTAAAATTGTCATTGGTTTTGCCAAGTTTTAGACAGTTTGTTGCAGGGCAGTGCTCAGTGAAACACGCCAAAGCAAATATCTCATCTTAGTACCCTCTATGCATTATCTCAGTAATAGTTCTTTACACAAAGGCATGGATTAAATGCAGAGTAAATTTCTGCCAATAGAGGGCAATAGTCCATTGCTGAATGAAGAGTGAGCACTTAGAATTTTGCTCAATAATTCCTGCGGTTTATTCATCTTTATCTTTAATACCATCACATTCAAAGATTTCAAAACAGTTAGACTTAAAATAAGATTTGGCCCCATCCACAAAGATGTTTTCATGCTGACTTAATTTCTGCAGTGTCTATTTTAAATCTATTATTACATTAAATCCCAGCATCTCATCTCAATCGTGCTGTCTTATTGATTGCCATAAACTGACAGGGCAAGTCCCATCAGGTTTAGAGATAGTAAATCAGCTCTCTACGGGAAGCAGGAGTGCCGAGGCTGCCAGTGTCTGCTATTTTTATTTATTTTATTTTTTTTTAATCAACATCATCAAGATCATCCTGAAAATATGAATTTTTCTCTCCCTTCATCCTCTTTCACTCAGCTTTTCAGAAGCTCACAATCATCAGTAAAGTCCCAAAGACACGTTTAAGTAGGAATTTTGTGCAGCTAAATACCCAAGACCTCATATGATCAACACAGTGCAACTTACAACCTGCTGCAAACCTTTAATAATTGAATATCACAAGTCAGCACAGTCACATGCACAATGCCTTTGATTTTATGTATGCAGCCTTGTCTCAACCACAATGGCTTGTGGCACTTCCAGAATTTTCAGTTTTTGCCTGCAGACATAATTTCATTTGCCTTTATACCTCTGAAGAAAATAAAGCAGAACATAATAGGTTGATTTAAAGGAACATTCACATCACAATGAAGTAAAATTCACTCCATATCAAATGCATTTTGTGTTAAAAGGAAAAGCGTGTGCTCAACTGTATGTGCAATTGAAGCATACACTTTAAACCCTAGTCAAATTAATTTTTATGAGTATTTAGAACTTTCTTTTTATTTTGAGCTCACGAAACTGATACTTTTAAGTCATGTGAATTGTTTCATTGTTTTGAGTTTTATGAACTAGTTTCTTTTAATTTAGACAAACTTAAAGGGTTAGTTCACCCAAAAATGAAAATAATGTCATTTATTACTCACCCTCATGCCGTTCCACACCTGTAAGACCTTCGTTAATCTTCGGAACACAAATGAAGATATTTTGGTTGAAATCCGATGACTCAGTGAGGCCTCCATAGCCAGCAATGACGTTTCCTCTCTCAAGATCCATTAATGTACTAAAAACATATTTAAATCAGTTCATGTGAGTACAGTGGTTCAATATTAATATTATAAAGCGACGAGAATATTTTTGGTGCGCCAAAAAAAAAACAAAATAACGACTTATTTAGTGATGGCCGATTTCAAAACACTGGTTTCTATTTCCCAACATGCTTTGCCATGACACTCGAAAGGGAATAAATCCTAAATTTTTTAGGACTAATTCCTAAAATTAAGTTTTAATACTCAAAATACTCAGAAATGTCAAGTTAGGAGTAATTAAAATGTATGAGTACAAAATTAAAATCTGCCAGTTCTGCTTACTTAAACTTTGAATTTCTTAACTTAAAAAAATAAAAATTGATGTAACTGATTACCTCAAATTTTTCGAGTTTTGCCAACTTATTTGGGTTTACAGTGTACTACAAATCTTTATAGTATATACTTCCAGATATAATATTAATAATGAAATAAAAGATCACTTAAGTGTACTTAAAGAGTACACTTTAATGAGACTTAAGTACACTTTTAAGGGCACTTCATAATCATAATGACAAATTAAAAGTTTTACTTTAATTATATTTTAATAATCTTTTGTCATGCTTTAAAGTACACTTATTTTGAAATGTTGACTAACATACTAAAGCACATGTAAAGAACTTGATTACAGTTTTAATTGTAATGTATTATCTTATATTACATTTACAGGAAATACATTTAAAATGTACCGAATTGCAACTTCATCATTATAAATTTGTAATTAATTATGTATTTAAATACATGACAAACAAATTTCAATAGAAATGACTTGAAATTATATTTTAGTTTCAGTATTCGACTACACTTTATCCATATTTTAAAGTCAACAGATGTTATTATGAAGTTACATATGAAGATGTACTTAAGTCAAAAGTCAAAAAAAGCACTCTTAAGTTAAGAATTAGATCAATAATTGGATTTAATATAAATTTAAACTAAAATACATTTTCATTTAATTGCAAATATTATACAACAGCAAGTGTTCGAAAACATTGCACTTAAGTATATTCTTAAGTATTATATCCGTAAAAAGTATTGTTTTTATGACACAAAGGATTTTCTTTTGGACCCCATTGATTAATACTGCATGGACAAAAAAATAGAAATATTCAAAATATCTTCTTTTGTGTTTCACAGAAGAAAAAAAGTAATAATATTGTGTGCATTTAATGCTTAAAAATCATTTGAATATAGCTGAAATATTCTCCTGACATCTTTGCATGCCAACCGATAAGACTAAGAGATAAGAAATGGGTTAGTTCTAAGAAAACCATGACAATAAATTAGTCATCAACCATTACCGAGAAGCGGCCATCTTTTTTTTTTTCTCTGTCTCTCTCTTTAAAAAGTATGAAAATGAAAGATAGATCCTATGTGGTTCTCATTAGAGAGTCAGCTTCAATATAGAAGTAGATTTTTATAGGAAGTGCACGTCATTACCAGCAACATTACATTATGTAAAGCTCATTTCACCGAGCAGAGGAAACATCATTACAAAATGTTTCTGGAGTGTAACATGACTGCGTGACATCTAATTGGCAAAGTTGAAGTGTCATAATTAGCAAGTGGACACTTTGAGGGACTCGTTTACGAGACATGCAAGTATTAGGTCTGCTGCGGGTCACGGTCCACACGCTAGGCGCCGGTCCCCTTCAGATATTTAAAGTATCAGTAAAAATGCTCAGCGGGCTCCAGAGCTCGCTTCACACCGAATACGACGAAGAGCCGAGCTGTGACTGCGAGGAGCACTTTGAAGGACGCTCGGTAATGACCTGTCCTCTCTGCATGGCCTCTGGAGGCAGCAATCCGCCGCTGTGATAGCATTCGCAGATTAAGCCTGCGAGCGCCAGGGTTGTGGGGCCGGATCAGAAGACGGGGTCACCCTTGTCAGTGCGGTTCACAGCGATCACACAGGGCCAGTGACAGGTCCTCTGGTGGTGGAGGACACACAGGGACCCGACGGCCCCGACAGGGGTGCAGTTCTCCCCACAGCCCCAATGGCTCACACCCACCCAGATGCTCTCAGAGTGAGATCTTTACATGACAGTGCCGACACATCTCAGCTTGTGAGCCTGATTGCTTTTGGCAGCCAGCATTTTTTAGTTCACTCCACTGTGCTTGTGTTAATTTGATGATAGGGCTGCACAGCTGCATGGGTGGGTGTGTGGTGGAATTTCATAAATAATATCGTTCAGTTTAACTATTCCACAGAACAAATGTAATGTGAAAGGGAATGGATCACAGTAAAACCCACCAGGATACGGACAGGTGATTCAAAATTAATGAGCTGCTGTCAGGTTTCGTACTACGGATAGTTCCTAATGTATTCATTTGTATTTATTTCTTCAACCCTTGAGGAACCAGAAAATGGAGCGCTAAAAGTTCCGCCGCATTCAGAGATTGGAGGATGTTCGTGTTTTGTCATTGGATTCTACAAAAAACTTCTTCACTGAAGTGACAGAAAAAAGAAGCGCAATAAGTGGCAATTCCACATACTCAGTCCCTCAGAACAAATTATGGCAATTAAATAATGGATTGGTTTATTGAATTTAAATCAGACGTAAAAGAAATTGAGTTATTGGAGAGCCACTCAGGATTACAAGCCAGAAGAATCTCTTCAAAACCAAACACTGGAACCATCATTGCTTGATTCTACTGTTGAATTGTGGAGGGCTTTTATGGGTTTATTTTCCATTGTTTTAATAAGCACTCAGAAATTCACTGTGGCCTATAATGATTTTTTTTTTGTTTTGTTTTGTTTTTGTTTTTTTTTTACATCAAAATAGCAAGAAACTACTCAAACTGCAGCTCTCATTTTTAATAGATGGCATGGCGTCGTTGATGTGATTCTGATGATCAAGAAATAGCAAAATTAAAGACATTCAAGTGCATGGCAACTTAAATGCCATAATATATATTTTTGAAAACTTGTAATATACATTTAAAGAGTTAGTTCACCCAAAAATAAAAAAAAAATCTGTCATTAATTACTCACCCTCATGTCGTTCCACACCCGTAAAACCTTCAGAACACAAATTAAGATATTTTTGATGAAATCCGATGACTCAGTGAGGCCTCCAAAAAAAAAAAAAAAAAACGACTTTATTCACCAATTTCTAGTGATGGGCAATTTCAAAACACTGCTTCATGAAGCTTCGAAGCTTTACGAATCTTTTGTTTCGAATCAGTGGTTCGGAAAATGTATCAAACTGCCAAAGTCACGTAATTTCTTTAAACGAGGCTTTGTTACATCATAAGTGTTTCGAAATCTCAATGGTTCACCACTAGGGGGCATGACTTTGGCAGTTTGATACGTGCTCCGAACTACTGATTCAAAACAAAAGATTTGTAAAGCTTCGAAGCTTCATAAAGCAGTGTTTTGAAATCGCCCATCACTAGATATTGTTGAATAAAGTCATTATTTTGTTTTTTTGGCGCACAAAAAAGTATTCTCGTCGCTTCATAACATTAAAGTTGAACCACTGTAGTCGCATGAACTGTTTTAAATATGTCATTAGTAGCTTTCTGGGCATTGAAAGTGTTAATTATCTTGCTGGCAATGGAGGAGTCACTAAACCATCGGATTTTATCAAAAATATCTTAATTTGTGTTCTGGTGTGGTCTGGTGTCTATCGGTGTGGAACGACATGAGGGTGAGTAATTAATGACAGAATTTTATATTTGTGGGTGAACTAACCCTTTTAATGTATGGATTGCTTTTTTTTTTTTTTGCCATTTTGGAGCCTAACAGCCTAGTACCTTGTTCACTTCCATTTTGTGCCAAAGAGCGGCCAGCAAATTCTTCATAATTTCTCATTTTGTGGTACATTAAAGGAAAAAAACAAAACATTGAAACAATACAAGATAAATAAATTAGGACAACATGTTCATTTTTTGGGGGTAAACTGTCCCTTTAAGACAGTAAAATGCAGGTGAAAGTGAACCTTTCCTCAAAGTATCCCATTGTCTTTAGACTGCGAAGAAATGGAAAGAGGCCATGTATAAAGTATTGCTTAATCTAACTGATAATGAAAGCAAATGTCTTGATGCAGTAGCTCTGTACTTGAATTAAGAAGCATGTTCATTAGGGATAGACGCAGCAGACTAAGTAGACTTTAGAGCTGTAAATCTAATAGAGTTAGTGCTTGCTGTGCACAGGGACTGTTGTGGAAAGGCAGGGTGGGTGCAATATTGGCAGAATACTCCACTGGTCAGATGGCACTGAAACACCTTATACAATAGTGTCAGTTACACAATTAATGAACTTGGGTGAAGCTTAATCACTTTTGTTTAGAGGTTCAAGGTTTTTGAAATGTGCTTTTAACTTCTTTAGGTGTAATTTTTACAAATAATGATAAAAATGTTGTTTCTAAAGAATTTTAACATGGCTTTGAGAACAATCAGAGACTGGTTTCCTGCAAAAATGTCAAATGTACGACCTAATAATTATTTACAATAAAACAGCACCTTTTGGCATTTTAACTAAGGCTGAAAAGCATTAAATATGTATCTGATTTGAATGTCAAGTGTCTCAGTGAGTTTACCCATTTATAAGATACTCAGAATAGAACAGAAAGAAAACATATACCGTAGATTTTTGATAACACTTGTTTCTTATTTCTTTGATCTGCTACTCATACACAAGGTACTACAGTACAATCCTCTTGATAAGATGAAGGATTTCACTTGGTTTTCACTCAGCTGTTAAAATTTTATTGTTGGAATTTGCCAGCAAAAAAAAGCTCCTGCTTGGTAAACAAACCATCTTCAAAGGTGTATAAGATTGTAGGCTTTTGTTAAAGTGGTTATTACTGGGAATCAGTAAACCTAGTAATTTAGTCTCATGGGAAACAATGGCATGCTTCACTTTATGGCTCATTGTTTTGTCTCTAGGTGCTTAACTTCCTGACATACTGTTGATACTTTATCACAGTCGTTGTTTTAAGCAGGTTTATTCTGCTCTGTGTAAATTGTGGATCTTTGCTGGGAAAGAAAAAAAAAATGCATTAACCCACTCTTTGAGGTTCTTCCGTGAGGGAATTTATGAGTTTGCTCTTCACATTTTACAGAAGAGAATTATCAGTTTTAGTCAAAGGGGAAAGTACTGTTTGTGCTCTTTGCATTTCATCGGTCAACAACAACTGAGTCACTCAAACACTATTAAAATGAATAATGGACTGTCAGTCAAGCCATTAGTGGCAGTGTTATGGCTAACTAAAACTAAAACTATTAAATATTGTTTTCGTTAACTGAAATAAAGCTGAAAATAAATAAAACTTAGATGAACTTAGATTTAAAAAGATATGTTGCCCTGGCAACTATCTGAAATAAGTTTAATTTGTATTTAAACTTAAAATTGCTAAAACTTTACAATTACAAAAACTACATAGAAATGACAAGAGTACATAAAAAAAAATACTAAAACTTAAAATAAAATTACAATGAAAGGTGAAAATGTAATTTAAAATGTTAATAGTATTTATATAATATTAAAATAACACGTATTAATGATGGGGAATTATTAGTGAATCTTTCTACAGGTTAGACCATTTCACCAGTTGGTGGCGACAAGAGAAGTTTTTATGAGCGAGTCAGCAGTTCATTTATTCAACTGATTCACTTAAAAACGCCCCCTTTTTTGAGTGAGTCACTGAATCATTCATTCAACCGATTCATTCAAACCAAGGATTCTTTCAGAAACGAAACACTGCTGTGTATAGAGGTCTCTTGGAACTTAAATTGGTGGAGCAAAATATAGAAAGAAGTGACAACAACAACTGAGTCTAAAATGTGCGTTACTCAGCATTAACATCTTGTTTATTGGACGATTGTATGAAAAAAAAACATCACACTTGCAATTGTGCTGTTTTCCGAATATGAGCACAGCTGGTTCCAGGTGAGGTATCACAGATTTTCAGAAACACATCATTCTTGCTCATGTGATATTACTTAAATGAGCCATGACTTCTTAAAATGTCTGTATTAAAATTCTTGTGAACTCACATTTATTAAATTCACAGTTTTAGTTTTATTCCTCATATAAGATCAAAAATGACACTGAGATTTTGGTTATCACTGACATTTCCTCTACATCTCTTTTTCTAAGAGCAGAATCTGAAAGAAAGCCACTATAGCTGGAACATTAACCTCTGTTATCTATAGAAAGTTTGCAGCCATTCAGTGCTCACTACAGTGGGTCCTTTCAAAGTTCACTAATTAATTGATTTATTTTGATGATAGGTAAAAGGTATATGAGGACTTGAATTACTTCCAAATTACAGATAATTAATTCCCTGTACCTCTCGTTCTCAATAGCTTCTAGATAATAGAATTGTCCTCAATAGCGTGCACTGTAACATTATCTATAACATCATGTTATATCATATATAACCAATTATTGATAGTTTGGGCCATGCAAGTCTTGATTCTAAGGTCATTCCTAACTAATCTGCTCTTTTTAAATCTACTCCTATTTCTAATACTGAGGTTAAAGTCAAGGAGCTGAGCTCGGTTTCCAGATTTCCAAACATTATGCTTGCAGCTCTGTTTTTTTTGTGATATTTTACACTCTTTTGTTTGTTGAAATTCATGCAGCCTACTCTCAGACCAAAATATTTTTCCTGTTGTGTTCCAATCTCAGGACCACACATCCTTCTCTTCTGGATCAATAACATGTCAACAGGTCAAGCTACCTGATCATCTTTCAAACAAAAATAGAGGATATAAAAAAGTGATGCTATGTCAGGAAACAGGCTTTTGCTCTGACATAATGGATTCTGGACAGAAATATCTCGTTTTAAGAGCATGTTTGACAGTCTTGTCTGAGAATAACGACATGTTTAGAAATAATTCTGTCTAATAACTGTCAAATATGCCTGTATTGCTGTTAACAGAGAATCATTAAGATGTTTTTTTTTTTTTAACCTTCTAAAATAATATGAAAAAGACCATAAAGTCTTGCTGGGTTTGCCAAGATTTAGTATTTAGTGTTGTTGTATTTTGATAAATCAGTATTGTTAGATCATTATATTCCTTTGGGAATTCTAATTACACATAAATAATACATTTCCATTTCAATTGGCTTTTTGTTTCGAATGTTTCATTTGAAAATAAATCAATTCTTCACAGGGTCACATCTATCCTCAAATACTTCATGATCTCTGCAACCCTGTAAATGTAATGCTAGTCTGGTATACCATCTAATCACAAGGAACTCATTGTGTTGCATTTGTCATCATGTCCTCTGAAGGAAGCCGCTGCACTGAGGCTAGAAAAAAAACCTGTGAGTTAATAAAAGTTCAATTAACAGGACTGAGTGCAGGCTGAGGGAAACCTGCCATAGCCAGTCTCTTCCACGGAGCCATGCTGAGAACAGTCTTAGACTGATATTAGTTTTGACATAGTTTGCTCGCACCTGTCTGAGCTCAATTACCTAAATAACAACAGCTTTGAAAATATAATAAGGGAAGTCAACTAATTTTGCTTCCCTCCTCCTTGTGCAGCAAATCCATAAATAATGGCTCTGAAAAAAAAGCTTTTTACATCCATCTTTCACAGTCATTACTGCCGCACCAGTATAGATAAAACCATGTTATTGTTTTCATTTTCTGCAAGAGATGTTCCACTTTCTTAGGAAGGAAAATAGAACATCAAAAGTAACCCAAAAAATGATGCACTGAAGTAAGATGGAGAACAACAGGTTACGGTCACGCTGTCAGAATGTAGTGACGCAAAAGTTACAAAGAAAATCGACCGAATACGGTGTTTGTGAAGCCACGACGCTCAAGTACAATGAGCCCAGACGCTATTTATTCACAATAACTTTCTAGGCACAAATAGGGCAAAAGTAACAAGCATGCATAAAGATCCTTAATGCTTTTATAATGACATTTGGAGGTTAAGTCCATTTAAGGAGGAAATAGTAGTAGTATAAATCAATGGTGTATTATTATGTGAAAACATATTAGCATTGATTTTCCATTGCTGAATTTTCAGATTCACAGGAGAAATTCTGTGTACATGCTGTGTTAATGCTTAGTTCAGTGGCCTCTTGCTATGTATTGCAATGATAATTTGGGCTGAATTTATAGGTCTGTGCATCTTAAAATGGTTATATGTTGAGGTAGCAATTACCTGAGGGAGCAAACATGATTTGGTCTTCTGAATATTCCTAGGTTCGAGTTAAATTAAGGAAACTTACTATCTCTATAATGTGGATAATGACAATTTCAAAGCCCCCAGTTGGGGCAAATTTTATTGCATTTAAATGGAGACTGTTAATATTTTCTCACCATAAGTTATTTCTCTGGTCTGAAAGGTTATTCTGCACTTTTTTATTCTGTTTAACAATGGCAATGTCACCCCCTCAATGACCATGAAGAGAGAATCACATGCTAAGAAAACTGAGATGAATGACTGTGGCTGATATCATACAGTTGTCCAACATACTATTAACATCACTATAGCTGTACTTACCGAGAAGACAAAGAGCACAATTCAGCCTCTGGATGAACACATGGACAGGGTCAGATCAATCGACCATATGGCACAAACAAAATAAATCCATTGTCCATACACTATAAAATTGGTGACCTGCAATTGTTAGCCTAAGAGCAGAGTTACAGTCTCTCTTAAAGAAAAATGCCAGAGAACATGTTCCCCTTCCAAAGAGAGATTCAGGTTTTTACAGCTGCTATTTTCTGGTCCCCAAGAAGGATGTGGTGTTGCATCCTATTCTTGATCTATGTCTTCTGAACCATTTTCTGTGGACTTACAGGTTCAAAATATTGACATTGAAGCTTATTGTGTCTCAAATTCAATCCAAGGACTGGTTTGTCACAATAGACCTGAAGGACACATACTTTCATATAGAGATATTGCCTGTTCTCAGAAAGTTCCTGCATGGGGGTGAAGTTTAGCAATATTGTGGTCTTCCTTTTAGTCCTCACATGTTCAGCTCTGGCTTTGTTGCGACTCCAGGGCATTTGTGTACTAATTTACGTCGACGATTGCCGACTGACTAATATTGGCTCAGTCGGAGGAGTTGGTGGTTCAGCATCCCGATATCATCCTCATCTATGGTACTTGGGTTTAAGATTAAACCACAAGAAAAGCGTGTTGTCTCTGAGTCAGAGGACCACTTTTCTCAACGTAGTTTCAGACTCAACTACGATGAGGGCACAGATTTCTCAGACTCGGGTAGAGTCTGTTCTTGCCATGGTGGGCAGCTTGAGGCTAGGCCAGGAGATTTCCGTCCATCAATGCCACAGTGTTGGATCTTATGGCCACAAGCGCCAATGTGATACCATTGAGCTTGCTGAGAGCTTTCCAGTGGTGGCTCAAGAACAAGGGGTTCCACCCTCTATGCAATCACCTGCGTATGATGAGGGTTATGTGCTAAGGACTTCGTACCCTTTCTATTTGGAGAGGTCCCCGGTTTCTCACCATGGGTCCCTCTCTCGGGTCATGTTGCCATCGCAAGACCATCACGATGGATGCCTCACATCTGGGGGGGCTCATGGACACTGGGAATGTCCTCATCTCCTGTGGCACAAAACTGCCTGGAAATGAGGGCTGTGTTTCTGCCGTTGCAGCACTTCCTCCCAGACCTCAGAGGCTACCATGTGTTGGTACGGACAACACACAGTGGTCTCCTCTATTAATCATATAAATCAAGCATTTGCGTCCCCTGTTCAGGCTGGTGCAGCAGATCCTGCTCTGGGTGGACAGCAAACTGCTCTTCCTAAGGGCAGTTTACATCCCTGGACACCTGAATTTGGGAGGAGACATCCTGTTGTGGCAGGGGAATGGCAACTCCATCTTCAAGTTGTGGAGTCCATATTGCAGAGGAGTCTACAGACTGTCCCCTCTGGTTCGCCCTCAATCCTCCAGCTTCCCTGGAGCTGGATGACATAGTGTAGACATGGCCGAGGCTGGATCTGTACGCCTTTACCCTGATCGCTCTGCTCCCGGGAGTTCTGCCACCTGTTACTAGTAAGCCCTGGTTCGGGGACTTAGTGTCTCTCCTTTAAGGCTCTCCTTGGGAGATTCCAATGAGGAGGGACCTTCTATCCCAGGTTCGGGGAACAATCTTTCACCCCCACCTGGAGATTTGGAAACTGTGGGTCTGGCCCCTGACTGGTACCAACTCATAGATTATAGAAGTTTATTATACCATTCGCCACCAAACAGACTATATCACATTGGGTTTCGGATGTGGTTTCTTTTGCTTATGACGCGCACAATATCGCTTCACCTCTAGGCTTCAGAGCCCATTCTACTCAGATTGTGGCTGCTTCAAAGGCCCTGGCAAGAGTTGTGTCTTTGCAAGATGTTTGTACTGCAGCAGGCTGGTCCTCTCTGCACACATTCATTAGATTCACAGTGTGGATGTGTATTCAACCCCGGCTCCCTGAGATGGGAACGAGATGCTCAAACCCATACTTCAAGTACACCTGCACGGCTTCTTCTTCAGACAAATGATTCTGGTGATGCTGTGCTCACTTGCCATTTTATAGATGTAGTCACACATTATGTAGTGTCACCTGACTTTGTCCACGGCCAATGCTATTTGCGTTTGTGTACACGTGATTCAGACACTGACGTACGCTGAAGATGCTCCCATAGTGTCAATGCAATGACGCAGCATTTTGTTCCCATCGCAGGGAACTGGGTTACATATGTAACCCTGAGACGTCTTGTTGGTATAAATTAATGTATTTAGGTTGATTCAGTGAAATTAAGTAATATTTTTGACTCAAATAAACCATTTAGCTTAAATGTTACCATTTTTACATTACAATTTTTTTTTTTTTTTTTTTCAATGTAGGGCAGATTTTTCCAGGACTGAATAAAAAGTTTAGGTGTAGCCAAAGACTGAATAAATATGAAAGTTTAAACATGGTCTGGATGCACTGTACACTGTAAAATGTGGTAATCTGCAATTGTCACCAACATTTTCACCTTGTTTAGAACATAAAATTTAGTTTTATTGGTATAAATGAATGAATTTAGGGTGATTTAGCAATATTAAATATTTCTTTTGACTTGAATAAAACTAGTTAATTTAGTTATTATTTTTTAATTTAGTTTTAATGTAACAAATAAATTCATTATAATTTAGCATATATTTTTTTAATTTAGTTATTTCGTTTTCCAATGTAGGAGAGAATAGTTCCATAAATTAAATTTGACAAGGCTGTTGTTAAAAAAAAAATAAAATAAAGCTTTGCACATCAGTGATTGAATAAGGAGGGGGAAAAAATCCCTTAATCTACAGCTCACCGTGTCATTTATCAGTGTTAGTTATTCTGTCTAACAGTGATAAATGACATATGATCAGAAACAATGTTTTAATAAGGTATCAGTTGAAGACTTTTGAACTTATTTGTTAAATTTTGCACCTTAATTTAATAAGCCCTAATTTGTACCATGAATCCATATCATCAAGTTTGGTTATAATAGATCAAAGATAGTTATAAAAGTGCCTAATCATAGAAAATACATCCATTGTACTATAAATGTATTACTTTATATCTATTACTGGGAGGTTAATATACAGGCTACTGTATGTGTAAGGTGAAAATATAGAACAGCATCACATTTCTGTGGAATAAAGAGAATATAATATTTAAAATGTTCGACAACATCATTTGGCACAGCTCCCTTGCCTGAACATTTAAAGCGGGATAAAATAAAATGTTTATCCGAAACTCTTGTGTGGGCAAACAAAATTATCACTTTAAAACATATCCCAGCGGATGGTCTTTTCACTGGCAGCTCCATATTTACTTGCCAAAAGAGCATGCATTTATCATGCGATATGTGTGCTTGCATTGTCCAACCCCGTCTATTTTTTCCATGTCCAGTTAATGGGTGTCTAAAATTAGGCAAGGAGCCTTTGTAAAAAGGGTCAATGATTTTTAAGGGTATCCATTGCACTAAAACTATTGCCTTATTACCCACAACTGCTTTACACTGCAGGCTAAGATTAAGATGAACCTGAGAGGGGATTGGGTGACTGCGACGTTCAGGTTTTTGTCCATTTAAAAATGTCTCCTCCCATTTCATATTCACCGCACTTCATTAATCTTTCAGATATATTTCACTCATCTGCAGTTCTGTTCTCATCCTACTTTCCGGTTCACTTACAGATACACTGATGGTTTGAAAATGTGTGACGGTCTTGAAAATGAGGGCGCAAGAGGACAGAGGTGACTGAATATATTACCACTGACTTGCAAGCTACGTCTATATATATGTTATTTTGTGTAACACCTGAGTAGTTCAATTTGCACATGCCTACATGTGACTCCTGGTGAACAAATCCATGCAGAGTTACCCAATTCTGCAAACTGGAAAGTTTTATAGTTGCACAATCTTTTCAACTCCCTCTTCCTAGGGCAACAGCTAATAGGAAAATAAGAGAAGGTGTTGAAAAATTGAGCAGCTGTGACTGTAAATAAAGTTTATGTGGCAGAGAAAATGTAGCGTTTCCTCCATCACCAAGGAAACAGTGGAAGTAGTTAATCCCTCGAGGCGCTGTCGTCACACTCCTGTATGTCACAAATCCGTTTATGGATACAGGTAGACACTTCCTTGATTAACTTATCTTTTCATGCCATTGTTTAAACGGAATATAAAATTATTTCACGATCTAATCCACTGAGGACGTTTTCCCCTCCAGTTCTACACACCAACATCCTGATTTAATAATATTTTTACCAGACATGCAACACTTCTGCTGGTTCACAAGTGTGACTGTGGAATATGAAAGACTTGAAATGCTATAGGTCTTGCTTGTGTCTCAATAAGAAAATGATACCAAACCTGAATAAATAATGGCCCAATAAGCAATAAAAATGTTAATCAAGAACATATAAAAAATGATCAATTAAAAATATATAATATACAGCCACGTATACAGCTATATCGCACAGCTATGAGTGTGATATTGCTTTATACAACAGTCTGACAGCACAAGTGAGTAGATAAAAAAAAAAAAAACAGAGTGTCTTTTGTGCAGAACTACTTCCTGCCACCACGGACTCAAATTTCATATTGACAGTTTATCAGTTTTGAGCAAGCCTCCGTACTAATTCTAAAACATCACTTTAGAACTAGTAACGAAGAAACGCTTCATTAAAGCTTATTGTATTATGTAGAGTAGAGTATTATGGTATTATGAGAGAGATTGGCTAAACGAGTGTGTTACCTGCATCTGATATAGTATTCATTATTCAGGTCGATGTCCCTATAATATTATATCCATTATAAAAAAAAAAAATCACTTTGAAAATGTCCACTGAGGAAAGCGATGTCTTTGTCCTTTTAAAAGATTTCCCATGACAGCACTAAAACAACTTACTTGTTTACAAAAAGTCCCTTTCAATTTGCTACTGATTCAGTCATAACGACAGTCTTTGCCACCATTTAATGGTGTAATAATGTAACTTTCACTGAAGTCGAAATCACAATCACTAACGGACTCTTTTTCAATACCAATTACGGCATATTATTTATAAAATATATGTATATTGAACAATAACATTTAAATTGACAACAATAGCCATTGGACAATAAAAATAAATAGGAAATAAATACAAACAAACAATTCAGTCAAATGTTTACTCTAGTACAGGATTTGAGTTAAATATAGCCTAAATATAAAGTTATGAAAGTTAATTTTCCCCTTAACCCAAACTGATTTGCATCTGGAACAAGTAATATGTTAATGAGACATTGCCTGTTTGATATACCCTAAATTAATTATATCTCGTGTTTAACCACTATCTATATAAGAGCTAGCGGCAATTCCCGAAGGACTGGCTGAGATTAAGCTGTTCTCTGCGGGTACATGAGCTCTGAATGGCCGCTGGAGCTCACATCTGCGAAAACGTCTAAACAAATTGTAAAATAGGTGCTATGTTTATATGAGTCACATATTTGAGTTCTAAATAACTACATTCTCGCCTAAAAAACTCTTAAAACTACATTTCGTGACACAACAACAGTAGTATTTGTAAAAAAATATGCTGGATTTGCTCGACCGCCATGACAGTCGCTGCAAGCGGGGTGATACAAACGGTGAAATGGTTCCAGTGCTGATACTGGGGGAATATCGCACGGCTCTCAGCCAATCGGATTTGAGAACCAGAAAACACTGTTGTACAAAATATAATAGCCTATAATATAAAACTGATCACATATTGTCATCCATTATGTGCACATACGCTCATTATTGCCATATTTTCAATATTTCTTATTTGTAAGTCATCTGAAGCAGTGCAGAATTTCAGGTAATATGTACCAACAATTCTGCACTGTTCTGTTCACAGTACCGCAAATTATTCTTGCATACAGACAGCTTGACTCAACACAGACACCTGCTCAACAAGACAATCTGTCATTTTCACTAGACAAACACTGTCAATCTTGCAAGCCAAAGTTTTGTCTTTTAGCACTAAGTTTGGTGCATATTCCAGCTTAATCTGGACAGAACCATCCACTCAGACACAAACATGTCATCTATCTGACATGTTTAACCACCAAATCACACGTTTCTTGATATTACGTGACATTTTGAGTTGAGCAATAGTGCATTAAAATTGATCGTTTGGCACATATGTGTGGATATCTCATTTAGCTCAAACTATCTGCCACAAACAAAACTCTTGAATCTTTAAAAGATTTAATAGCACAATCTCAGCAAGCAAATGGGGGCGTATATACATGCACACCACATTAGATAAATTAATAAATTAACCTCATTTTACATGTTGAAATTAATCTCTAATTATAGCTTTTTGATATACCCTCTAATTTAAATGACAAAACAAAACAGTTCTAATTAAATGTGATTACTGTGCTAAATTACATTATTTATACATGTAACAATTGATGTATTATTTCTATACTGGGCATGCACTGATTTCTTTCCGCTTCGAGCGCAAACTAGTTTGTGGCTGAACATTAGCTATTGTCTCACAAGGACTGAAGTGCACACATTGAGTGGACTTCCCTGAGGCAGAGCAGGAACGCTCTTCTTGTTGATTTTTGCCACTTTGACAGATATGATTTCCGTACTAGTGCATAAGACAGGGTCTTATAGTTTCATTTAAGCCATTCTTACCCGAGGTTAGAATGTAGTCACTAGAACGAGCATTTGAACATGAGTAGAAGTGACACATTTTCCACTTACATAGCTTAGACAGAAAAAAAGTAGGAGGAAGGACAGGGCTCCATTATACTTTCTAAAAAAAAAAAAAAAATTGAATGGTCAAGTTTAGTGTTGTTAAAACTTGAATATTGTATATGCAAAAAAATATATATGCAAAAGCTCTATCATGTATGTATCTTTGTAAACTTGCATAGTGACAATTAAATCAAAAGTACTACATCAGCTTGATAAAAAACATTTAAAAATGGTACTAAACTGAGACACTTAGATCAGGGTTTCCAACATTGTTTTACAACATTGTTTTTTAAGTACCCTCCGGCTCAAGTACTCCTTCATCAACATTAATCCAGAAACGTGCTCCTCTTAACTCATATTATACTAAACAATTTATGTTTTATTGGTTCCAAGCTGAAGAATGTATTATTTGAACCACTAGCATCACCAAATATTATTGCAAATACAGTACAGCTGTGGTTTATAATGCAGTTAGCTCAACAGTTCTTCAATGTAGAGCTTGTTAACGTATTGTACATATTTGATTGAATATTTATGAGGCGTGCAGCATTTATCCCCACTTCACTGTCATGAAACGGCATTTAGAACACTGTTGGCAAAGTAGACATGTCCAAACTACGTCATCTTCTCATTGTACACCACAGCCAGAGCAGTCCAGAGATTTCTTCAAGTTTCATCATGCTTCCCATGTCTTATTGATTTCTTTAAGCTGTGAACATGGATTGACAACCCCATTCAAACATTTGATTTCAAGGAACCAGAACATCATAAAGACAACAGAGGGAGACCTCAAACATGGCAATGATCAGACTGTCTTGTGTAGTCATTGAACTTTGAAGGGCCCAAAGAGGTTGGAGGGCATCAGTATCTCTTCAGTCTGGCTTGTTAGTGGTATAATTGTAATTTGCTCAACTGCAGAAAGTGCCTGCGGTAAATGGTTAATAAAATATTTATATGTACGAGTCAAGTCTCCTCCAAAATTATGATCATTTTGACAAGGCCCTGCACTGCCCCCCATCCCCCCCCCCCCCCTCCCCCCTTTTTTTTTTGGCAAAAAAAAAAGTGGAAAAAAATTGTATGGAACTGCTTGTATCTCAGTTAACACCATTAGTTACAGTAAACACATTTATCAAAAGCACATATGGTTTGCTCTCATCTGATGCCTAAGTCATAAAGCATTGCAGTGGTTTCTTCCAGATAATGAAGTGAGATAGTACTAATTTTTTTTATTTTTAGTGATGAAAAGAATTTATTGAAACCGTTCTCAACCTTATTGCATTCACTGCACTCATTGTAGGTGGAGGGCATAAACAAGCAAGCCATTTCTGCCCGCCGCACACCGCCTCTGGTCATACTGTAACGAAAGCCCTGATATTTTATATATGCCTTAAAAAAGTCAAATTAACAGCATCCTGGCTATTAAATTGTCATGAAATATATTAATAAGCATTGATTCTTGCCAAAAATAAATAAATAAAAAGTAAAAATACCTACCAGAGATATTTTATTCACTCACATTATCTCAACAGAAGTAATATAATATGGCTTTGTTGTGTTCTATATAGGTTGGATACTTAACAACATTTGCAGAGATGAAGGTGTCCATCAATACTGAAACGTACGGTTACATGAAATGTTTTTCATTTTGCGTTTTTCACTTACAGATGGCAACATTGTCAAAACGATCCCTGTTCACATGGATCACAAAAATCGCTGTATTATTCATGCCAGGCCAGTAGATGGCGATGTCACTTTGTAAAGAAACACTACACACCTATGGACTGAACATGTAATACGCATTCGCATGACATCACCGTTTTCACAAATTCAATTTTTTTTGTAGTTAACACAGGTGATAATGGTATCATTTTCAAAAACATGCACTTTGAAACCCATTTTTAAAAGTTAGCATTTTCAAGCCCCCAAAATGCAGTGTACATGAACAGCCAAAATGCATAAAACATTTTCAGTTTTTAGTTGAAAAGGTGTCGTGTAAACGGCTCCTTATTCTTGCACCTGTTTCAATGGTTTATAAATGGCAATTATAAATGTTGCTTATTATTCAGAGCTCACAGTCAACTACGGCATAGTGAATATGTTAGACACCATTCGAGCCAAAAGGTTAATTTTAGATTAGATTATAGTTGGTCTTTATTATGAATGTTTCCACATTAAAAGGTAATCACACCATTAATGCTGGCAGATGCACTTAATATTCAATGTGTTAGAGGAATTTGTTTAATTAAACATTAAAGAGAGAACACACTTAAAACTATGAATAATGGACAGCAGTGTGGCTTCACTCACTCACTCACTCACACTGTGTTATATATATATATATATGATCTAGAAAAAATTACATTATATATTCTAAATCAAAGTAATATTATTTAGTAAGACATAAAACAGTTGAAATAATAAATCAAAGGAATTACTAAAAAAGCAGATGTGGACGATTATTATTATTATGCTGTATGCTTTTCACTGTGAGAGGTGCTTTATAATTTCCCTTCCATAAGCCTGCCACTACAGGACAGTCAGGACTGACATCAATAGGAAGGGTTCGCTCAGGTTCTCTTTGAGAGTATTACATTTACATTAATGTTTATCCGTTGTGCCTGTCAGTATTCCTCTAAATTTAATTCAAAGACCAAGAGATTTGTCAGGAATTCTAACTTATGTTTTATACATTATACATGCTCCTTTCAAGTACGGCCATACATATATTACAGACCTAATGCAGATGTAAATCAGTGACAACGCTGAAGAGGAATGCATTATACAGGGTCTTCTGAAAGTACTCACCCCCAAAGCATAGATTTGGACCCTTACTGTTTTAAAGGAAGTGAACTGTCCTTAAACCCTGTCATCTAAACGCATCTGTAGTTATTTTTTCAGTCCTTCCCTTACTAGTTGTTAAACATTACAATAGGGCAGACTATGCACTAAGTGTAAATATTATCTAATTGCTATTTGCACTTAATGTTACTTTGTGTTGGGACGTGCTGATCCATACGTTTGGTCTTAAAGTGACAGCAGCCTATACATTTATATCATTAGTGTCATTAATGTTATGTGAATCAAACAAAAGAAAAAATAACTTACTGCTCTTGACTGAATATTTAACAAGTTATGAAGTAAAATATCTAGCTTCCGCCAGACCACCTTCCATATTCAACGTATGAAGAAAATGTAAACTGGTGTCACATCAATTAAGCTTTTTCCGTAAGTTAAAAGGAAGCTATGTTTACTTCATAACTTGTTAAATATGGATATTTTTTTACACAAATGCATTGCTTTGCTTCAGAAGGCCTTTATTAACCCCCCCTAATAATGCTTATTATATGTTATATATATTTTAATTAATAAACTTTTTTTGCCTACAGAATGGTGTAGTTATGGGATCTACCAGCAGGGGCTAAGTGTTTACAACAGTTTATTATCGGCTTTACACAGCTGTGACCTTGCCACAACCCCCTTGTGGATTAAACTAGAGTGACCATGCTGTGACGACAAATAGGAAAGACCTGAGTTTTTTTAGGTATTCAATAAAGCAGCATTTTAAAGCATTCGGTGGCGTAAAGCTGTTAGAAATGCTGTGTATCCTCAAAATCTGTCCGGGCATACTTAAAATACAGTCGAAGAAGGTTATTTTACTTATTTTCAATCCTCTAGCAAACCTCCTACTTATCAGTGAATGATGGAGAAAGACCTTAACAGATAATTTATTTATAAATCAAACTCAGATGGGACATGTGCAGTCATTTGCACTCGTTGTATAGCAGAATTTAATTATCATCAAAGCTTAAAAAGTTTTAAAAAGTGTGAAGCTCATTAATTTCTCTAAAGATTGAGTTCTGCACACAATTTAGGCTGTTGAAAGGGAGGTGAAGGCACATCAATGTATTTAAAAAAGGAAAAAATGAAAAATATATATTTAATCATTTAAAATACATTGCAATAATAGAAATACATGGCAGGTCTGTCCTAAATTAGAATGTAAGTACTGTGATTATGCTAAAGGTTAAAATTTTAGGACAAATGACTGAAGTTGTATTAATGAGTGAGCCATGGAGCAGAAAAGCTCTTAATATGAGTCATTAATTAATAGCTTAATTCCTCTGAGTGAAAAAGTGATTTGAAGCTCATTCCACTGAAGATTATTTCAACTTTTGGAGAATATTTGAACAGTTTTGTGTAAAAAAGTCTGTGTGTAAATGTTATCCTCTGCCTTAGGATGTACATACATAACAAATCATTGATTTTAATATGAAAACACATCAGTGATATTAAAATTGATATCAGCAAAACAATACTTTACACACGATATAACTCCAATATGCTTCAAAACAGCTTCCAGCCATATCAAAGATTGTCACTGGTTATGTTTTCCCATTGTCTACAGTCCTTAACTATAAAGGACATCATGCACTTGTGAAAATATGCACTTACTTTGAAACAAATGGCAAAACGACAGATGACAGGTGACTAAAGGAATAAAATCTTTGAGATTTCAACCTTATTTGTCATGATATTATTTTGGAACATTTTCCACTGGAGTAGCTTTAAATAAATACTCAAAATGTTTATTTATAGCGTATTAAAAATACAAGTTAACAAGTAAAAAGAAAATAATGCTGTCAAATCAATATCCTTATAAATTATAGTCGTCGTAGAAAAAGAGGTAAAGATGAAGTTTGTCTGCTTGCCTTGTATTGTGACAGTTGCCAGACCAACAGAATCTGGCATCATGGTAACCGTTGGTTATGACCTTGCCAACAGGATGCCAAGGGCAACTAAGTGGTAAATCTCATTTCACATATTTGGTAGTTTGGCAAATTATCATGCCTACAGGAAACTCTCTCTCACACACACACCCAAAGCCAAACTTATAATAGCAAAGCCCAAAAATTATTAAGTATTTATAAATATAGTTTTAAAAAAAATGTATTACATGACTTTCTGGATTCCCTCTGATTGGTCAATTGTACATTATACCTATAGTTTAATATTTATAGTTTAATAATATAATATAATATAATATAATATAATATAATGCACAGAAAACTTAAAATATTCATTATCAAATAAGTTCAGTTTCAAATAGGAAATCTTCAATAGGACTCTTTAGAAACTGTGCATGATGTGCACTGATAATTTTACATATAAAAGTGACAATGACAATTCATGGTCACCTAACACCTACACAAGTTAATGTCTTATTAAGTAGACATATAATCAATCTTTTACAAATTAGCCTATCAATACGGTCAAGCCGTCAATGACCCAGGCACTTAACCTTTGCAAAGGTTAAATCTTTTCTTAATCAGCATGGCATGTCTTTAAGATAGAGTGGTATAGAAAGCCTATGAATTCTACCACTATGTGATGATATCTTTGTTTTGCAAATGTGATGTGGACATCTTGATGAGGGGAGATTTCACAGAAATGCTGCATGTGATGTCACAAAATGTTGAAATATTGATAAGGTTATACATCACATACATTATAATGTATTATAATATACATTATTTATTTATTTAGTACTTTTTACTGTACTGAAGTAAAATGAGTACAGCTCTGTATTCTACTAAACTAAAACTGCAGCTGTACACTGTAAAAAGTAATGCTCTATATCTACTCCATAAAATTTTGGCAACAGATTACAAGCAGTATTATTAATTAAATTCAACAAATAGAATTGAGTTAGAATTAATCAAATTAATTCCTTAAATGTCAACCATTTAAAACGAGTAAAATTTAAGTTAAATTCAAACAAAAATATCTGAATAACAGACAGACGTCAAAGATGAATTAAGAACTCTTAATTTTTTATTGCCAGCATTGAAGACACCTGAAGATAACAAGCAGAATCACTGAAGGAAAAAGAAACAGAAGAATTAACAGAGGTTTAGATGTTGATGTTGATTTTATTGAAAATGTTTGGTCGTCATTATGGTGATCAGTGTTGCATTTAGTTGGGCAGTCTGACTCTTTGCTTTTTATGTCAGTTTGTGGTTTTTGTAATGTTGTTTGCTAATTTACACATTTTAAATGGTTGACTTTTAAGGAATCAATTTGATTAATTAACTCAATTCTTATATGTTGAATTTAATTAATAATATTGCTTGTAATCTGTTGCTGCAATTTTATTGAGTAGATAGAGCGTATCATATAAGCATATTATAATGATTTCTGAAGAATCATGTGACACTGAATACTGGAGTAATGATGCTGAAAATTCACAGAAGTATATGACATATTACAATATATTCAAGTAGTTTTAAATTGTAATAACATTTCACAATATTACTGTTTGTACTGTATGTTTTAATAACATTTCAGAGATTTCTTTCAAAATATTAGAAACCTTAATTATTCCAAACTTTTGATCGGTAATGTACATCAGTGGTATATAAGAAGCAAACACATGGTTGTTTGCATTTCATACAATATATAGCATATATCACAAGACAGACGCAGAATTAAAAATAGCACATAGCAGCTGCGCTTAACACCATAATGAAAAAAATCTCCTTCTCTTATTATATATATTTTTTTCTCCTTCTCAATAATGGGAGATGCTTCCTCTGTATTACATACATCCCTGCCACAAGCTTTCATATAGGAGTGAGGACAAAAAGAAGTGAGGACATCACCACTGTAAACAATGCCTTTGTTTTATACAACCTTCTCAAACAGCAGATTGTTATAATATGTTAAATGTTAACTGCTATAAAAGGCTTTGTTATGTTTCATGTTTTGTTTTAGTAAACGTTTATTTTCTTTCAGACATTATAATTATCATAACTCCACATAGGGACACAGACTCTACATAATTGTATAAAAAAACAGAAAACTATGTTGTGACTAGAAAAGCTCCACGCAGTTTTATCAGGCTTTGTATGAATTTTAATGGGAATACAATTGCTGCATTTACATGTTAACTGGCTTGCGAGGCCCTAGAGAGCTTAATCAGAAGAAAGGTACTCCAAAATACTTAAGACCGAACATTAGCATAGATGTTGCCTGTCCCCCTTGACTGGCAAATCAAAGCTGGATTTTTCATGCAAACTTTTTTTTTTTCCTGAGCATTCCATGTTTGTCAACACTTGACCTTTGGACAGGCATCTTGGCAATTAACAAAATAGATTTGAAGATTCTTTCAAATATCAGCACTAATTAGACTGCATTTACATTAGTGGTCCAAAAATATCATGTTGCCAAAAGCTTGTTCAACACCTAGGGTCTTTTTCACACATACATATTTTTGTTCTTTGAATTCAGCAATTGATTAATAGGCAGGGAATTAACATGCATACGTTACAAAGTCTGAGACTTCTAGTGAAAATTTGAGTCAAAAGGTGAACTGAAAAAACGGATGTGGGGGGGGGGGGGGTGCTGCTGAAGCGCTCTCAAGCGCTCACAGATAGGCGTTTTAAGCAGAGCGCTTAGCGTTTTTAGCCACCTTTGGTGGACACACGGCCTAATTCAAAGCTGTTTGCTACCAGTAAAAAGTGCAGAAGAAGAGACAATCTATTAATATGTTAACATGTAATCTCTCAACCAGTGTTTCAACTGCAGAAAGATATCAATAAAACAGCTTGAGAATACTATCTCACATAGCATAACATTTACCTCAGGCAAGTCATTTAGTGTCCACAGCATGTAAGTTCACCAGAGAAATGAACTCTAGAGGGGAGCATTATACTAAATATATGCACTATATTAGCTTAAATATTAATTATATTTATTTACCTGTTCGTAATGTCTTATTTAATGTTTTTATAAAAATAAATAGTAACTTTTTTGTCAATTGTAACCTTTAATATAGTATTGTGTAAGTAAGGGCTCCCTATATAGTTTACAGCATTAAAAAAAACATTTTTTATCCTTAAGAAAATTTAAATATTAAATAAAATTTTGATAATAATTGCAATTGAATTTAATTGCAATAGAGAGGAACATTTCTTCAAAAAAAAAACACAGATTAATAATAATAAAAAAGCAGTTTTATGTTTAGATGTCCCGCCTGCTGTACCGAACCGTGACTTCAATACCGAGGTATGTACTGAACCGTCATGTTTTTACACCCTTAATATATACATTTTGCAAAATGCTTTCTTTTTATTTTATAAGAATTTTAACAGTATTTTATGTTGTTTTAATCCTAGATGTTTATTGTGGGCTCAGACTTTTAGACCCCTCTGTACTGAACGTCTGATGAATTTCTTTCTATGATAATGCTGTGTGACTTTTCCGGGTAACTGTCAGGATAGGCTTTTCAGTGTGCTGTCACCTAGAGGAGGAAGTTACCTCAGAGCTGCCTGGCTGGGGCCACTGAGAGCCCACTAGGGAAGTGAGAGACAAATGCTAGTAAATAACCAAAATGACAGATCCAATCCTATATGTATTACCCAAATAGAGATGGATTGTTGCAGAGGCAAACCAAATATTAATAAATAGATGTGGTGCTTAGATGTGACGATAGCGGCAGCATTAAACCCATTTATCTTCCACTTTGCTTTTCGTCCTGGCAGTAATATTTCTCATCAGTCAGCAAGTCCAATGTCAAGCGAAGCTTAGTCTGGCAATAGAAGAATGTCAGGCTGATCTGAGCGAGTCCGGCCACCCTGCCTGTTGTCAATCAATGACAATCCTCGGCTAATGAACGTATAACGAGCTTTGAAAGTGGTGAGTAATTAAATCTTCTGTTCATGAAAAGATCCTCAGAATGGCTGTTGACAAACTGTGACTTGTCTGTCCAATATACAGTAGCACAAAGGGAAAAACAAACAAACAAAAAAAAAAACTTCAATATAAAGTTATAAACATTATCAAATAAGTAAAGTCCAAGCCTGGAAAAAAGTGAGTAGGATGAGAAACTGGGCTAGAATAAAGAATATTTTAAAGGTAATACAACGAATGAAATTCAGAACTGACATCCATTAATTTGACATTATAAACTAGTAGGATCTCAAACAAAAATGGTTGTGTAATCAGCATTTTAATTGAGTCTTAATGATTGCAATTAGCAGATAACAAAAGTGAAGAGTCAGCAGCACTTGATTGACATAGAAAACAAAGATTAAAGGATTTTGGTGCAGAAACATTGATCTACTTTAAGAACAACTGCACTTGCGAATATGAAGGTTTTATATAAGCTGCCTTCTTCAGCTGTGGATTTCAGAAAACTTCATGAAGTTTACTTAACATTAATTATTATATGAACATACAGGCAAAGGTTTTTTGACAAGTTTCACTCATTTTAGTTTAGATAATGATGCTAAATTCAACAAATAATAACAACAAACCTACAAATGAAATGAAATGAGAAATAGGACATGAATTATTGCACAGTTTTGTGTGTCAAATACTAAAAAGCATGAATAGTTTATCACCAAAGAATATATTTGTAAGTTATTCTTGTAACCCAGAAAATGTTTGTTTTATAGATACAGTACATATTTGATGAAACAGTGCCATCTGAGACCAAAGCAAAGCATCCTGTTTGAAATCAACAAACATGAGCTTTGTTTGAGAAGTCTATGGCAGGGCTGTTTTTGTTTGAGTCCGTTTGTTGCTGTACTAGCAGTGACAGCTGGAGATGCAGCAGTGTCTGAATTCTCAAGAAATACAAACCAAACAACTTTTATCAATAACTTCTCTAAGAAAAAGTTTAGATTTCTTATTTTTCACACAGCTCTAATATTAGTAATCTGGTAAAAGCATCTATCTCCATTAAAATACCATTGTTTTCTGAAATACGTAAGAAACATATACACTACTGTTCAAAAGTTTGGGGACAGTAATAATTTTGATATGTTTTAATGTTTTTGGAGGATGTTGCTTATGCTCACCAAGGCTGCGTTTATTTAATGTAAAAAATACAGAATAATCAGTAATATTGCAAAAAATCAGCATCATTACTCCAGTCTTCAGTGTCACATGATCCTTCAGAAATCATTCTAATATGCTGATTTGCTGCTCAAGAAACGTTTCTTATTATTATTGTTATTATTATTATGTTGAAAACAGGGTTACAATTTTTGTGGAAACCATGATACATGTTTTTTCAGGTTTCTTGGATTAATAGAAAGTTTGGTTAAGCTTTATTTTGATTGTCCACTTTAGACATTCTACTAAATAACTTTGCAACTACATAGGGCTTTTCACACTTGAAATAGTTAACCCTGGGTCATTCTAAACCCCGGGTAAACGGAATCCTGCGTTATCCTGATGTTTCACACTGGGTTAACGTTCTTATTTGCATATTTGCGGTGTCGGTGTCAATGATTGGAAAAATTCATCATGTGACCTGTTTACATAAGCTCTTGCGCATCCTCATATTGCAGACTGTACTATCGAGTTTATATTGAATGAACATTTCGGACTATAAAGTTAAAATTATATGGTCTCGTCTTCACTTTTTTTCAGTCAGCATTTGACATTTTTCCTCTCAAAAGCTGAATTTACAGTTTATATACAATGCACAGTGTTTCCGTGACTGTCCAAAGCAGGCAAATATGAGTATGCGATTGGTTGTCTGTTGCCAAGTGTCTGTCTGTAATATTCTAACACCGCATCGTTTCACACTGTACAAGTTTGGCAATGCAATGCGAGGTTAACCCTGCCTAGGAGCAGAATTTCATAACCCTGGGTAAAAAACTGTGCTAACCCAGCTTCTAAATTACAAGTGTGAACCGTTCCTTTACCCGGGGTTAAAAGCGGTGTTTAGAACGATGATAACCCGGGGTTAAGAACAGTGTGTAAAGCCATTATGTCAACTAACTCTCACTGGAGTATTAATAGACTGTAGTAGACTGCTAGGTTAGGGTTAGGTTTTAGGGTTAGTAGAATAAGTTGACAGATAGTTGCAAAGTTACTTATAGACAGTAGAATGTCTGTTGGGGGACCATTAAAATAAAGTGTTATTAAGCAGATATTAAGCAGACAGTCTACTAATATTCTAATGAGAGTTAGTTATAGAGCAGTAGTTTGTAGAATGTATAAAGTGGACCATCGAAATAAAGCGTTACCGAACGTTCAAAAGAACTGCATTTATTTGAAATATAATTTTCTTGTAACAACATAAAAATCTTTGCTGTCACATAGAAAGAACGAAAAAAATACATAACTGAACAACCTTATAAGCAAAGATGGCAGATTTCAAATTGTATATTTCCAGTGGGTCTTGTGCCAGAGTTCTCCAATGGATAGCTTAAGATCCTCTCATGCTGAAACAATAGATTTTCAGACATTTGAGAGACACTGGCATTCAAAAGAACAGTTTATGGTAATAAAGCGCTTGATTGATTTTACTCTGTTCTCGCCTGTTTTGTATTTTCAATACACTTTCTGTTTATCGTAATTGTATCAAAACACACGTTCAATTGTGAGACACTGTAAGTGAAAGTGAATGTGAAAGATCATTTCTTGCTTGTCAGAGTCTTGGCATGCTGGTTTCACACATCACTCTCAAAGAAGAATGTGATGGGATCGAGAGACAGGACTACTCGTTTAATGCTGTCACTTTCTTTTTACCGCCGCTTCAGGAAAATGAGTGAAAACAAATAGATAAGCTCAGAAAGAAAGGGCACACCCAGTGTGATTTCACAATGCCAGTCAACGTAATGAGAAAAGGGAAGCCCTCTCTGTAGAGTCTCAAGATAAGGGTTGTGCCTATCACCGAGAGGACCTCACTCACTTCCATCCTTCACAAGAGAAGAAAAACAGCTAAGGACCTTCAGCGAGGCCCGAAGAGGTCGTCACTGTCACATGTATATTAATGACCCCAAAAGCGGGAGACAAAGTTACAACATGCCAAACTTGAGACGACAAACTTCTTAAAGTCACCTTAACGCTTAAACTTCACTTATTTTTTTAATGACTTTCTCATCATGTAATCCTCTTTGAAACAGTGAATGAAAGAATTGCTGCAATGTTACACTAAAGCAAACCCGTCCCCTCTGGGATTCTGCTTAAAACCTGGCATAAGTTGCTGTACGTCCACACTAATTACGTCTGCATGTTCTCAAAAATTTCATCCAAAAATTTCATAAAGCTAGAGGATGATTTGCAGAGCGAGTGTATTTGATTTATGTAGTCTTTTTGTACAAGGATCACAGAATTAAAAGATATTGCACCCCGCCTTTGTGACAAGGAGGCAAAGAATATTACGCTCTTCTATGTCTCATTTAGAGCAATTGTACATGTGAGAATGCAGAATGGATCAAAAAGGTTGCACTTTGTTAAAATACACTTGGACTGACTAATGTGTTGACTGTCCCCCAGAAAACAACAACTAATGGGGACTGAAAAATAAGCTTTTCAGCACTTTTTGTACAAGACTTTAGGTCGAGAAAATATGCACTGATTGTCTTTCAGGATGTAAAGTGTGTCTCATTTTTTCGTTGGTATTGCTTACACTGTCTTATGCCCTGGGCTTGCCGCCAGGTAGGCAGACTTGGCTCCAGGTGCATTTCCCTTTGGGCAGAAACACCACAATGACTAAAAGAAGGCAAAACAAACGGTAAGTTTATCCCCTGCTTCTCAGAATTAATTCTTTATGAGGCACATGTGCTCCTGTCATCACCCGCCTTTGAAGACATGTTCACATTTGGAGCATGAACGATGATTTTACATGAAGACTTCATAGCATTAAAAATGCAGTCCTGGGAATTTTGACCAGATTTTTCCAGTTTTTGCATGTCAGACTTGACCCTGGAAATGCTCACTTTTTCAATAATATAGCCACATTGTGTAAATAATTGCAAGTTGACATGATTTTATTGTGAACAAAAACTATAAACCACAAAGTTCTGAAGAAAAGTATCATTTAAACAGCTTTTCCGTTATAACAGTGACAGATTTAATGTATTTATATAAAATTATAAGCATTATTAAATTATCTAGTTCCAAGTAAGATTTTTTTTTTTTTTTTTTAAGAAATTGATACTTTTTTTAAGCAAGAATATATTAAATTGATCAAAAAGTGACAGTAAAGACTTTTTATTGTTACAAAAAAATTCTATTTCAAATAAATGCTTTTGAACTTTGTTTACATCAAGGAATCCTGAAAAAAATCAAGGTTTCCACAAAAATATTTAGCAGCTGTTTTCAACATTGATAATAATAAGAAATCTTTCTTGAGCTCTAAATCATGATATTAGAATGATTTCTGAAAGATCATTTGACACTTAAGACTGAAGCAACTATGCTGAAAATTCAGCTTTGTCATTATATTTATATATTAAAACAGACAGTTATTTTCAATAATAATAATAGTAATACTAATAAAAATAATTCAAAATATAAGAGTTTTACTGTATCTTGGAGCAAATAAATGCAGCATGTGATGTGCTTACCTTGTATTGAACCTGGAATATATGAAAATGAGAAAGATTTTAGAACTATATAGTATATTTGGTACTTTAAATTAATGTCTCCTTGCATTTACATCATAACTTAACAAGGGTTAGTTCACCCAAAAACGATATCCCATGATTTACTCACCCTCAAGCCATCCTAGGTGTATATGACTATCTTCTTTCAGACTAACACAATCAGAGATATATTTAAAAATATCCTTGCTCCTCAAAGCTTTATAATGGTTTATAATGCTTTATAATGGAGCACAAACATTGTAGGTATGACGGCTAATCAAAATGGTACTTACTTGCGCTTATCCGGATTGTTCAAACCGACTTAAAACTAAAAGATTACGTTCTCTCGCACAAACTCATTCGGGAATGGTGACTTTCCACGTATTCCCAACTTCTGAGCCTGCTCGCCTGAAGTTATGGTCGATTGCTCTTCGGCTAGATATCAACACACCCATTAACATACTAAAGTTGTTGAGGGTCTGCAGCGATCATTTTTCCCCTGCTGATTTTACATACCTAGGAGAGGATCACGTACGACTTAAACCATCAACTGTGCCTATGGTTTTTCCACATCCAACTGAGGTATCTAAACAAGATCTTTGCATGTGTCCTTTTTATTTGTAAAGCTGCCCTTACGAAAAGTAACAAAATAAAATTTCGCACAAACCGATCGTTTCGTGTCTCAGGACATCAATGTGTCATCACGAGCCTGGATTTGTCTGTGCATGTTTTTTTTGCTCTCACAGATTTTGTTACCATTGCCATGCATTATATGACTGACAGACTGCAACGGTTGGAGTTAAAAATCATCATTTGTGTTCTACTGAAGAAACACTGAAGAAGTCACCTACATCTTGGATGCCCTGGGGGTAAGCAGATAAACATAAAATTTTCATTTTTGGGTGAACTATCCCTTTAAGAATACCTAAACAGTGACAGGCATAATCCCATTCTGGAGCCTGTTTGTTTTTTCACATTTAATTATGAGTGATTGCTTAAACCAGCCAGTGAGGTGGCCAGCTCGGCAGCGATGATGGACCTATAAATAATGTTATCAGTTCGATCTCCAGTGGCTTCCTTAATTACAGCAACCTTGTGCCTAATTACGCGCAGATGTTATCAAGACCAAAGTGAAAGTTACTTGTAGAAAATCAAATAACAGCTAAAGTTATAAACCAATTGCCTACTAAGATGCCATAGAGAAATGTTGTTTGTATAATGTGAAATTATAAGTTATAAAATACTTGATCATAAACCACTTCATCATAAACAATCAAGGAAGCTTTAATTAGATTTAAGAACCCTATGTGATTCCTGCTGACTCCAGAATTCCATCATCAATTACAGTAATTAATTATGGTGTGCTTTTATATACACATAGAGATTTGTTTGTACTGTGTGTTTTGCAGTTGATGTTTATGGGCAAGTGACCTGCTTGGTTAATTCTAGGTGGAGTACACCTGTGGTATTAATTAAAAATGGGTTGTATATTTGTCTTAAATTGTTAAGGGAAAAAACTGGAAACAAACCCCTCCATAAACGCAGATTCTTGCTGAGTACCGTATAAGTTCTGTGGTTTAAATCTGCGTTAAGATGACCAATATTCTCTAGAAGGCAAAAAAAGTTTTCCTCTGCACATCTCAAATAGGTGTGAACATATGCCTGCAGCCGAGAAACGCGACACATCAGTCATGGTTAGTTTTGCAACAGATGCTTCCAGTGATCTGTGTGCCTTTTTCAGGTGGTGACAGAAGTAAGCAAAGCTGAATCCCAGAGGTTTGTGGCATAAGTGTGTGAGAGAGAGGTTCATATTTCTCTCGGGTAATGCAGCTGATTGTTCAATCACGTCACATGCCCCACTTAGGGAGGCTGGAGAGGCAATCATGTGCATCTGAAAGCAAAGAGATCGATTGCTCCATCTTTTCCCTCCGTTGAGCTCCTCCTCGAGCCGTGTCCATCTGACATGCTGGCAGCTGTTGAAGCTGTTTTGCAGCAGGTAGAGCCTCTGGATGTGGATTTGAGGTGGAAGCTTTGCCCAATTTATGACCTTCGGGGACTGTGGTTAAGCCTGAGGACACAACAATATATAACAGAACCACAACATGATACATAGTTTACTCTTGCGATTGTACTGTATTATAGTTTTATTTTATTTTGGCCACTTTTACTGCTAGAGTTAATAGATGAGAGATCATATGAAATTATGGGAAGAACATGGGGAGAATAGGGCCATAAAATGACACCCCCCATTTAGGGCTGAAATGGTTAGTTGACATTGTCGACAATAAAAAATTGTTGACAAATATTTTTGTTGTCGAATAGTCTTTGATGACCTATTTGAAGCACCTGCAATAAGCGGTTTGACCAGTGGGGCGCTGTAGCACAATACTGTAATCCAGTCCTCCCGGATCCAGTCCAATAGAAGTAGAAAGAGTCCAAACGAAACTGTGAAATGTGGGAAAGTTTAACATAACTATAAAAAAATAATGCTATCTTGAAGGGCCACCAACTCTCACTCATTCAAACTCACGCAACTGACACTGTTCTCACGCCACATGTCCATTTTCTCATGCAGTGAAAGATACATCGCAGATCGAAGAGGACACCGACAGATAAGACAGAGAAGGTAACTTTTGATATAAAACAAAGTTTCAGCTTTTAAATTCTGTCAATTTTAATACAGAAATCAAACAAAACGTGGTTTTGGCGCTCTTTAATGTGGCGTGACAGATCGATGTAACACTTCAGATCAAATGACACGTGAACCTATTATCTCTTCCTCTTTTCTACTTTTACAGCACAAAATAAACATAAATGAAAATCAAAAAGTATGTTGAAACATACAGTACAACTTACTGAAATGAATCCATCTCTAATGCAATCACTTAATCAGAGTTTAACCGCAGAAAGACGTCAATAAAACAGCTTGCAAACAATGTCACAAAGCATTGCATTTACCTCAGGAAAGCCATTCAATGACCATAAACTCGATAGTTTGTTAAAAAAAGAACTTTAGAGAGGAACATTTTTAAAAAATATGCACAATACTACATATTCATATTTTTACTTTTATTAAAAAGTTAATATTACGATTCCCAGACTTAATAAAAACGCAGTGCCACTCATTGAAATAGTTGGACTACTGATGACTTCTGAGGAGGAAAGAAAACCTGCAGAGATTGGTCTACTCAGTTGGATCGAAATTCATTAAAAATACATTTTCAAAAGCTGAAGTGATTTCTTTATTTATTACTTAAAATAGGCATAAAGCCGCGGTCACACTAGACTTTGAACTTGCGAAATTTCATCTGACGCTGCAACGGTCGTCATCTGACGTCACGGTCAGCAGCGTCTTTTTTTATAAACATGAATTCACATAACATATAGAAATACATTCAAAATGTAAAAATATACAACCTAATATTTACTGCAAAGATATCATTATTTTGATTCAGCCAAGAGGTCATGCTGTGATGAATCGATCTTCACGTGATGTGAATTCACAGGTCAGAGTTCACCACACAAACTTTTCGCGTGAGCTTGCATTTCCGGTCTGACGCATTTGCATGCATTTGAATGGAAGTCAATGGAACGGAAAGTGCAGTGTGACCGCACCTTAACTCAATATTTTTAGTAACTGGAAAAGTGGAATAAGGAATCAAAGCCTACTGATTAATGAGTGAAATAATCGATGGTTAGTCGATTAATCGTTCCAATAATGGTTAGATTAATCAGTTATCAAAATAATCGTTTATTGCAGCCCTACCCCCATTTTATGGCCCCATAAAATGGGGTTTGACTGGTTAGCCTCGGCATATAGAAAAATATTTTAAATAATTTAATTAAAAAACAAAATGTAAAAAATATTTAAAAAATGTAAAAAAAAATAATAATAATAAAATTTTATTAACTCAATTTTATTAAAACAAAATTTTAAATATATAATAAAATTATTTTATTTTATTGCAAAAATTTCATATGGGGCTATAACATGACACCTAAATTCACATCGCAATCCATACTTGCTCTGCAGCAATAATCAACAGCAGCAGCGGTAGACTAGCAGATCTATAAGAACAAATGCATTAACATTGCTATATTCAATAACATGCTAAAACTATTCAGAGAGTTGTCATGATTGAAATGCATATGCATACAAACCGCAAAGTCAAAATTCTAAATTGTAACATATTTGTGAACACACAGCACGAGTAATAGAACCACTTGAAAGTACTGCAGGAAACAGTCAGAACCACTGTAGCAAGCACTCAAGGAAATGTACAGGTGTTGGTGTGAATTTGCTGTGCAGCTGTAACCATCCACAGCTACATGTCGGGAATATGTTAAAAGATATAGATGGATCAAATGAATGAAAAACTGGTTTGGGGTCCCAGTAGAATTGTTAGCAAAGTCTATGCATGAGTTTGGAAGCTGAGCTCAAACATTCCTGGTTGATGTCAGCTGGTATATCCACAGGAAGCACATGTTCACAGAATGTGAACTTCAGCACAAAGGAATAATCTTCTCCCATGGTGAAAGACAGAATGCGGACCCATGCGAAGGAACACTCCTGTGTCGCTTTGAAGGAAAGAGCCTTCCAGACTGAAAAACCATTCATTTTTAGTGATGCATGCCCTTATAAATGAAATGGGCTAGGATTCAAAATATTAGAACAAACACTTACCAGTGCAAAAGGCACAGAACAATGCAGAGCATATAATTTTCCAATCATGCCACACACAAATGAGCTTACTAAACCCTTACCTGCCAACTGTGCCACATTCACACAACACTGACTTTCAGAACAGAAGTGAAGTTTAAGCCTCACACTTCTTTACAGACTGATACATGTATTGTTTTAGGTTAACGTGAAGAAAACGAATTTAGCATGCATTACAAGGCCTGTCTTCTGTACTGAAGGAGTTCATTTCTGTTTGTTCCTCCTTCCCCCTAATCTAATGATCACGCCGATCCCACCAGAGAATAAGCTAAAGGCATTTACATAACTCAGCACCAGAGAAATACTCAAAGCATCAACATTCTTGTTAAGAGTCTAAGAATCTGACAAAGAAAAATGACCAGAGCTACTGGAGTGGCAGCACTTGACTCAAGACTTTGATTCCCCTCCATCCCAACAGAATTCACTTTCATAGTGGGTGTACCAGTGCATAAAGTCTTCCCTGGTTGAGACCTGACAGCCTCGGATGCCAAAAATCCATCTTCCAATGCAATTTAGCACAGAGGGAGCAGGGAAGATGGGAAAATTATACAGGACTCTAGTCTGAGTTTTAACAGGTAGCTGTGGAGACCCGCAGACACATTTGAAATAATGACAGGCTGCTGGAATCTGACAAGTCAAAGTTAGTCACTCTAAAATAAAAATTCAGTCACCTCTGAAACATGAATGGCAGCGGTGAATACTATGGCTGTCCTCATGTCTAGACTGTTTGAGGAAGAGTCACCTCTAAAACCTGATCCACTGTATATTTTCCATTCACTGACTGGGATGATATACAGTACAGTGCTAAAAATCAATGGGGTAACAATGCCAAATATTTCAAAACGGAGAACAGGATTTCTCACTGGATACAGACACATGCTGAAAAAATCGTCAAATATAGTCAGGGCATTAAGAATCATGCTTGAGATAATGATGATGTTAGGTTTAAGCTCAAGTATGTGAAAATGACTAGTGAGTCATTGACTCCTGAAATTAAGCACTTTTTAGTTGACAAATTGCAAATGTAACACTGGCTCAATGTGTTTGTTTGACCAATGACAGAGGAGGAGAACAGTTTTCAGTCCATCTGTGTTGTAAATGGCACAAAATATACTTCAGCTTTAAACTGGAAGATGCAACATTTGTTGAGGAACATTTGTGAAGGAAATAACAGAATCATCAAACCTGTAGACTGTATGATGATAACAACGGCATTGCGATACTAGATATTGTCAATGAAGTGGATTTCATGGGTTTAAGGATTTAGGGGTGATGAGTAAGATTATGCTTCACATGCAGGAAAAAAAAAAAAAGATGATTCAATTATTGCATTATGGCAGCCCCATACACAAATATGAATATGGGATTCTCTATTGTTTTAGGAACAATAAGGCAGTGCTTTAAAGGGTTAGTTCACACAAAAATGAAAGTTCTGTCATTAATTACTCACTCTCATTTTGTTACAAATCCGTATGACTTTCATTCATCTTCAGAATGCAAATGAAGATCTTTTTAATGAAATCTGAGAGCTTTCTGTCCCTCTATTGACAGCCTATGCAACTACCACTTTCAAGTACCAGATAGGGTATTATAGACATCATTAAAGTAATCCAAGTGACTCCAGTGGTTTAAAGAGTTAGTTCACCCAAAAATTTAAGAACTCACCCTCGCGTCGTACTGCTCACGTGTTCAGCTTCGGCCAGTACTGAGTTGGCGTTTGGATGTAAACAAGGAAGGCTGCACTGAGTTGACTACATATGACAATGGTTCAAAAAGTTGAATAAAGTCGTTATTTTTGTTTTGTTTTTGCACACAAAAAGTATTCTCATTGCTTCATAACATTAAGTTTGAACCACTGTAGTCACATGGACTATTTTAACCATGGTTTAAACTACTTTTCTGGCTGTCAAAAGGTGCAATGACATTGCTGCTTATGTGTGGATCAGATACCCTCAGATTTCATCAAAAAATATCTTAATTCGTGTTCCGAAGATGAACAAAGGTCTTATGGGTGTGGAACGACATGATCAAATAAATGCAAATAAATGGATTAAAATGTTGTAAATAAATTGGTAAAAAAAAAAATTGTGTGCACAAACAAAGCATTCATAAAACTGAGGTTAAACCACTGGAGTCACATGGATTACTTATTGATGCCTTTTCTGGGAATTGAAAGTGTTAGTTGCGTAACTGTCAATGGAGGGAAAGAAAGCTCTCAGATTTCATCAAAAAAATCTTAATTTGTGCTCTGAAGATGAACGAAAGTCTTACTTTCATTTTTGTGTGAACTAACCCTTTTAGACTGCTTTGCACTTATAGTAATTTCTCACCAATCACTCTTCATTATACTGTCCTGAAATGAAATCACTGTTAACTGAACTGAGAGAGTGAAAGGGACATACATTATTAAGTAAAAAGACAGAATTAGCTTGACCTGTAATGACTAAATAGACCTATGTGAGAATTCAGGAAACAGCTGCAAGCAGTTTTAAAAAAGGCCATCTGTTTTAGATGGACTTAAACGCACTGTGGTGGTGTGTCTTGTCGCTGTGAGGAACAAACGGCCACGCTGTCAAATGCTGAAAAGCCAAAGGCTTGATTGGCAGAATGTTAAATACTACGTTTGAACTTGTTAGTGCATCAGGCCATTTGTAAGCGTTCCACATTTGACAAGGTGTCTGTTTTTAATCACTCTTTTCATGTAGCCAAAAGAGAATGATTTTACACAATCATAAATTTGTTTCACTCACCAGTACTAGGATGGATGGATGGATGGATGGATGGATGGATGGATGGATGGATGGATGGATGGATGGATAGATAGATAGATAGATAGATAGATAGATAGATAGATAGATAGATAGATAGATAGATAGATAGATAGATAGATAGATGGATGGATGGATGGATGGATGGATGGATGGATAGATAGATAGATAGATAGAGATAGATAGAGAGTTGTTGTATTCATAAAACAAGCAGCTGTCCATATTTCATATACCCACAAGTCTATTTATCACTTTTATGATTTGATGTCATCTCCCTTGTTATGTGATTTTGAACACCAGCCAAGTGGCTGGTGGAAGTAAATGCTTTTAAAGATGCACTGCTGGAATATGGCCAAATGCTTCTGCAAGATGAATTAAATGGCAATCATGTTGTGGCAGCGTATTGTTTTAATTAGGACCCTTGTCTATTTAACAAAAAGACCAACAGAGCTAACAAAATGCAATAACGGAATAAATGGGGTGCTCTGAAAAATGTCTGGGCCAGTTGCTTACCAGTTGGATTTCAACAATGCTTTTAAAGCCACTCAGTTTGAAGTACCTTTCCTGACAATGATAACTTGTTTTTTATTTGCTTGTATTTCCACAGTGTGTAATTCCAGTCATTTACTATCCAAGGTCATGAAATTATTATTCATTTTATCTATTTATTTGTTTTCTCAGAATATTAAAGCAAAATATTTTCACGGCATAAAAAAGACCTTTGTCTTAAATCAGTGGTTCTGAACACATTTGCTTCAGGGCCAGATTTTACATTGAACCCAAAACTGTATCAGGTCTGTTTATGTTAAAAAGCAAACAACATATGCTAATTAGGAAAAAATGTCAATTTTATAAATGCATAAACAGCAGAAGTGTGATTTTCCAGACTAACACATAAAACAAACATTGGGCCAAATATTTTACTAGTATTAGCCATTTTACTCACTAACAAATGAATTTGCGCCAATACACCAACACGACCTCTGTCGTCAACAACAAAAGATATGGGAACTGTATCAATTTCAAGTTGATAAACTGCACAACATTTACATTTATTCATTTAGCAGACATTTTTATCCAAAGTGACATACAAATAAAGAACGTCACAAGCAATTTGTCAAGAGACCTAACAATAACCATAATGCACAATGTTAAATTTAAAGTCTAAACTAGTTTATATAAGCTAGAGCTGAGGTGAAATGCATTAAAAATGAGAGAAAGAACTTTAAAAATACATTAATAAATACATAGGAATTATATTAAGTGTCTTTGTTTGAGTTAGATTAGTTACTATATTAAATATGTGTGATATGCTTATATGAATTTTATTGTTTGTGGTTAGCATTGACTGTCAAAGGTGATACATGAATTAAATTCATATTGTTCTTAAATCAATTCTCATTGCATAGCATTTTTTGATTGTACAAATGTCACTCTCATTTATGTCTATACGCAATGTTCAGCAACTGAGCAGTGTAGAGGCAAGTGGCATCATCAGGCTCATCTGTGTCATGAATCATCCCCAGTTATGACATCACTGAAATGTCATCCGACCATGTTACAATACTAGTCTCTCTGATTCCAACATCTGTCACAACAAATGTGGTCAAGGTCCTGTTTTGGTAATAATTAATGTAAGCTGTTTGTTTTTAAATATCCCTTATCTAGGCTTCTATTTGAGGATTTTTTGATGCCACTGTAGGGATAAAATTTACGCTATAAAGTTTGGGCTTGAAAGTCTCTAATGTTCACCAAGGCTGCATTTATTTATTTATTCATGTAATATATTCCTGTGATGTCAAAGTTGAATTTTTAAGTGTCAATTTTCAGTGTCACATGATCCTTCAGAAATTATTCTAATGTTCTGATTTGGTGCTCAAGAAACGTTCCTTATTATTGTCAGTCACTGCTTTAAAGAGTTAGTTCACCCAAAAATGAAAATTCTGTCAATAATTACTCACCCTCATGGAATTCCAAACCTTCAAAACATGAATGAAGATATTTTAAATGACTCGCTTTTTATGTTGAACAGATTTAATTTAGGCTTTTACTCACATATAAACATTGCAATCATAACACTCGAGAATGAACCTCATTGGTTCTTAAGGAAGCACAAATTTGCTGCGTAACACTCGAGAATGAACCTCATCGGTTCTTGAGAAAGCTCAAATGCGCTGCGTAACACAAGAATGAACCTCATTGGTTCTCGCTGAAGCTCAAATGTGCTGCATAACACATGAGAATGAACCTCATTGGTTCTTGTTGAAGCTCAAATGTGCTGCGTAACATGAGAATGAACCTTAATGGTTCTCATTGAAATTCAAATGTGCTGCATAACATGAGAATGAACCTCATTCGTTCTCGTTGAAGCTCAAATGTGCTGCATAACACATGAGAATGAACCTCATTGGTTCTTGTTGAAGCTCAAATGTGCTGTGTAACACGAGAATGAACCTCATTGGTTCTCATTGAAATTCAAATGTGCTGCGTAACATGAGAATGAACCTCATTGGTTCTCGTTGAAGCTCAAATGCGCTGCGTAACATGAGAATGAACCTCATTGGTCCTCGGTGAAGCTCAAATGTGCTGTGTAACACGAAAATGAACCTCATTGGTTCTCGCTGAAGTTCAGATGTGCTGCATAACACATGAGAATGAACCTCATTGGTTCTTGTTGAAGCTCAAATGTGCTGTGTAACACGAAAATGAACCTCATTGGTTCTCGCTGAAGTTCAGATGTGCTGCATAACATGAGAATGAACCTCATTCGTTCTCGTTGAAGCTCAAATGTGCTGCATAACACATGAGAATGAACCTCATTGGTTCTTGTTGAAGCTCAAATGTGCTGTGTAACACGAGAATGAGCCTCATTGGTTCTCGTTGAAGCTCAGATGTGCTGCATAACATGAGAATGAACCTCATTCGTTCTCGTTGAAGCTCAAATGTGCTGCATAACACACGAGAATGAGCCTCATTGGTTCTCGTTGAAGCTCAAATGCGCTGCGTAACATGAGAATGAACCTCATTGGTCCTCGTTGAAGCTCAAATGTGCTGTGTAACACGGAAATTAACCTCATTGGTTCTCGCTGAAGTTCAAATGTGCTGCATAACACATGAGAATGAACCTCATTGGTTCTCGTTGAAGCTCAAATGCGCTGCGTAACATGAGAATAAACCTCATTGGTTCTTGAGGAAGCTCAAATGCGCTGCGTAACATGAGAATAAACCTCATTGGTTCTTGAGGAAGCTCAAATGTGCTGCGTAACATGAGAATAAACCTCATTGGTTGAGCTTGAGCTTCTGTTTACCACAACTGATGTGTTTGATGAATGTTTATATGTGAACAAATTCAATCTGTTCATCATATAAAGCGACCGAATCTCTTCAGGAAATTTGGACTAAACTGCTCAATATATATGGATTAGTTTTACGATCTCTTTATGAAGTTTTTGAAGCATCAAAGCGGTAGTTGCGTAGACTATCAATAGAGGGACAGATTTTATTAAAAATATCTTCAGGTGTTTTGAAGACGAGCGAAAGACTTACAGGTTTGGATCGACATGATGGTGAGTAATTGGTGAAATAACCTTTATTATTTTTGTAGTTATTTTCATTTATTTATTTACTGATAAATAGAAAGTTGAAAAGAACAGAATTTATTTGAAATAGAAGTCTTTTGTAACAATGTTAAAGTCTTAAATGTATACATTTGCTAAACAAAAGTATACATTTTTTAGTATTTTTTTTTTTTTTAAATCTTACTTACCCTAATCTTTTGAATGGCATTGCATATCGAAATGATATTAAAAATCGAAATGATATTAAAAATTACTATTATTAGCCAAATACTATAAAATGCCATTGTCATTGTATATTTGATTTTTAAATACAAACTGCAATGTTGCTATTATTTATGCCTTACAGACCTCGCAGTGCAGCAAATAATGAGTACAAAAGTGACTGAAACCCCGCAATTCTTTTTTTCTCCTTTCGATCAGTCTGGTATCATGACTACTTGAGCCCTTCCAGCTACATAGATTTACATGTGCTATTATCATCCTCTGTGGCATTGGGAACAAACCTGTGGCAGTGTCTCGAAGCCGGCCTCACTTTAATTAACAGGGACAGTGCATGGCTTGGAGCTGTCATTCTTGTCTGGGTCTATAAATGACATTTAATGCATTTCAGCCCAGCTGTGTATCTGCAAACATCATTTCAGAGGATGTTTTCTATCAAACACGCTGCATACGAAAGCAGTTTGGGGTTCATCTTAGGAAATCACTCCTCCTTGAAGAAAATGGTTATGGTGTGCTGGATAAACTCACAGCTTATGTTTGTTTTGAGAGAAATTCTATCAAAATTCCTGCGAGAGCACTGTATTTCTCTTACAGGTGAATTCGCAAACACGTGCTGAGATTGACAAGAACAACATAGTTACACTTACACAGTTCTGGGTGAGAATACATTTAAAGCTTAAATCTTCATTTCTCACTTTTCCACTAAACAGCTGGGCAATTTGACTCAAAACAAAACAAACAAAAACAAACACACTACCCCGAAAGTACATGCAAGAATCATGTTGTAAAACTTTGTGCTACTGCTGACAATAACTCATTTATAAGGACGTTTTGTAAAGATGAGTGACAACCAAATGCCCTTCAAACTAATGAGACTCTGACGATTACACTCCAGCCCGACACACTTTATTTATGCCGATTATAAATAATTAATCGCTACAAGTATGCAAGCCTGTCAAGAAAATGTCATGTCTCATTTGGATGTGCGGAGCAGCTTTGATTATCCTGCAATATGTATAGCTTAAAATATAGTATTAGAGGGTATCGCTTCCTTTCACCTCCGTTAGTGAAGTTATAACTATAGCTCTAAGTATAGCACTTTTTTAGTGTATCCGCAGTCTTTTTATCAGTCCTGGCCACAGTGGAAAGGGTGTCTGGGCTCTGTAGTGTGTGATAAATAATTTAAGCCTGCTCTTTCCTTTCCTGCTCTCATAGAGAAGTGTGTGAGAAAACATCAACAAATAATATGATCTGGTATAAGAGACACTGCAAGTATAGTAAATGTACAGAAGTATACGATAATACATTTTCACAGATAAACTGACATGGATTAAACATTTTAAAATTAGTTACTTTTAATATGTACACACACATACACACACACATACACACACACATACACACACACACACACACACACACACACAGGTTTGTTTTTGTGAATTGTGGGGACATTCCATAGGCATAATGGTTTTTATACTGTACAAACCGTATTTTCTATCCCTACACTACCCCTACCCCTTTTACATTTTCAAAAAAAAAAAAAAAACATTCTGTTTTATTTATAAGCTGTTTTCCTCATGGGTACCAAAAAAGGTCCAGACAAGGACAAGGATTTCAGATATTGCCATCTTTGTGGGAACATTTTGTTCAAACACACATCTTCAGTTAAAAAAAAAAAGATTAAATTAAAAAATTTAAATGTAAAATGAATTTATTGTATATATATACATACATACACACTACCAGTCAAAAGTTTGGACACAGTAAGATTTTTAATGGTTTTAAAAGAAGTTTTATCTGCTCACCAAGACTGCATTTATTGAATTAAAAATACCATAAAAACTATAATATTGTATATTATTACAATTTAAAATAACTTTTTTCACTGCATCATTACTCTAGTCTTCAGTGTCACATGATCCTTCAGAAATCATTCTAATATGATGATTTGCTGCTCAAGAAACATTTATGATTATTATCAATGTTGAAAACAGTTTTCCTTGATGAATAGAAAGTTCAAAAGAACAGCATTAATCTGAAATACAAAGCTTTTGTAACATTATACACTACCGTTCAAAAGTTTGGGGTCAGTAAGAATTTTTATTTTTATTTTGTTGAAAAGAAATTAAAGAAATTAATACTTTTATTCAGCAAGGATGCATTAAATTCATCAAAAGTGACAGTAAAGACTTTTATAATGTTACAAAACAATGATGAACAACTTTCTATTCATCAAAGAATCCTGAAAGAAAAATATTGTACACAAATATTTTGTACAATTGTACACAATAAATGTTTCTTGAGCAGCAGATCAGCATATTAGAATGATTTCTGAAGGATCATGTGACACTGAAAACTGGAGTAATGATGCTGAAAATTCAGCTTTGATCACAGAAATAAATTACTTTATAAAATATATTCAAACAGAAAACAGTTATTTTAAATTGTAATAATTTTTCACAATATTACTGTTTTTACTGTATTTTTAATTAAATAAATGCAGCCTTGGTGAGCAGACGAAACTTCTTTTTAAAACTTTCCAAACTTTTGCCTAGTAATACACTGCTTCAGGAAGCTTCGGAGCATAATGAATCAGCGTATCGAATCCCGATTCGGATCGCGTGTCAAACCGCCAAACTGTGGAAATCACGTGACTTTGGCGCTCCGAACCGCTGATTCGACATGCTGATTCACAATGGTCCGAAGCTTCCTGAAGCAGTGTTTTGAAATCGGCCATCACTATATAAGTCGTTATTTTGTTTATTTTGGCGCACCAAAAATATTCTCGTCGCTTTATAATATTAATATTGAACCACTGTACTCACATGAACTGATTTAAATATGTTTTTAGTACCTTTATGGATCTTGAGAGAGGAAATGTCATTGCTCCCAATGCAGGCCTCACGGAGCCATCGGATTTCAACAAAAATATCTCAATTTGCGTTCCAAAGATTAACAAAGGTCTTACGGGTGTGGAACGGCATGAGGGTGAGTAATAAATGACTGAATTTTCATTTTTGAGTGAACTAATCCTTTAAGGCTGCATTTATTTGATCAAACGTACAGTAAAAGCAGTAATATTGTGCAATATAACAATTTAAAATAACAGTTTTCTATTTTAAATATGAATATATTTTAGAGTGTAATTTATTCCTGTTATGCAAAGCTGAGTTTTCAGCATCATTACTCCAGTCTTCAGTGTCACATGATCCTTCAGAAATCATTCTAATATGATGATTTGGTCCTTAAGAAACATTTCTTATTATTATCAATGTAGAAAACAGTTGTGCTGCTTTAATTTTTTGATGAACAAAAAGTTCATAAGAACAACATTTATATGATTTTTTTTTTTTTTTGTAAGTCTGTCACTTTTCTTTTCAATTGAATACATCCTTGCTGAATAAAAGTATTAATTTCTTTCAAAATTCTACTTAACATATCATGCACATATCGTATTCGCTGATCTATCGCCCATTTATAACAATGTAGCAAAGTGAACTAGTTATACTTGGCCATTAATAAAATATACCTTGGAACCGGTTATGCTAGCAGTGGGAATACTCTATACTGTACATCTGCACGAGCATTCGCTGGCATGTGCGGCAGTAAATTATCAGGCCTAAGGACATCTGTACCCCAGGAGCCCAGGAGATGCTTACTGTGTCAACAGCCTTGCGCAGCAATGTCACCACACATCACACCTAAGCCATTACCGGGAAAATGACCGGTCAGGTTCCCTCTGATCACGAGCGCATGATCTCCTGTCAAAGAGAGCGGGAGGAAAGGAATGGGACACTGCTAAGGCTTTTAGAGCTGAAATGCAATATCCAAACAAGAATTTGTGAAACAAATGCGCAGAGCAATGTGATTGAACTGAACGACAATATTAACCTAATATCACTGCATGTAAGAAAATGAGGGTTAAAAAAAAATCCAGGTCATTCAGGGTTGTAAGTAAAAGAAATAGCAAAATAGATGATGTCCCATAATGCTTTAACCTATTTCCCCCCATCAGTTTGAAACTCAACCATTAAAGATGAAAGGAGGTCAGGGGTTAATTATGGATTCCTTCCCCTGCCAACACCAGACCTGCCACCAGCCCCTCATTTGCCTGTGCTTTGATATTAGCACTATTAACTTCATCCATGAAAAGACACTTACCATCCCAGTTTGAAGAGACCATAGACAAGAATATCCAGTGAGAATGATCCATTGTCCTTAGGTATTACAACACAGGAACAACATTCCTACTGTGCAGTAACTATTTCTCATTTTACCTAAAAGTTATTCTTAGATTCACAAGTCTTATTGTCCCCATCAGCACACCAACCAGTGTTATTTATATTTATATACTAGTATAGTATTTATTAATATTTCGAAATAGCATTCTTTTTTATATTTTCGGTTTATTTCCATTTTAGTTTTAGCATTTTTTGTGCGTTTTCATCATTTTTATTAGATTTTGTTTTTCAGTTTTTCTATTTAGCTTTATTTTTATTTCCATTTTAGTTTTGGTAATTTTACTATTCAAATTTTAAATTTAAATTTTCATCTAATATTTAGCCTATATTTTACTTTATTTTTATTACAAAAAACTACAAATAAACTGTAATTGCTCATTGTCACATGAGGTTTCTGTTTTTCCAGTTTGCCCTGTGTTAGTTCTTGTCTTCTCTATTGCCATGGTTTCTAAAAGTATGTTTACTAACGTTATACTATAACATCAAACGTTTTATGACGTTTTATTAGGAAGTTTTAGGATCACGTAGTGGTGGTGATATAAATAAAGAATTATTGAAACGAAACATTTTGGATCTATAAATTGAAATCACTGTCTCCTAATGGTATGGATGAGGAATTAGATTTTTCTGTTTTTCTATAATGTGATGTAGAGAAAATTGCATTACATGATTTTTACAAATATCACAAAATAAGTAGAATATTTATTTAATGATTTTTCTTGATTGTAGGATCTTCTGTTATCTTGCTTGGTGTGGGATTGTGTTTTGTACTTTGAACTTTATGAGTATTGTGTCTTGGGTTGCATGTAAATTGTTAGTGGATGCATTCATATTGTGTGAGGATAATTGTTTAACACAATCAAGTGAATGATTTGTAACATTCTTCCATTTTAATGAGATTGATAATTAATTAATTGTTTAAATAATGGGTGGAGGTATTAGAGGATTCAACACACTGAGGAAGGCCTGTGAGCCGAAATATTTATGTTTTATTCCCCTGTGAATAATCAATATGATTTATTCCCCTGTGAATAAATATGAAATAAAGTGCTCAAAAGCTTTTTGAGTGCAGTTCGCTGTATTCTTAAAAGTACATTTACACAACAACGATGCTTTGCGTTTTTTACGTCCAGACGACAAATTTCTCAAAATGATCCCCGTTCACATGGATCTTCGAAAACGACTAAAAATGCTATATCATGCTGCCAGGCCAGTAGCTGGCAGTCACTTTGTAAAGAAAAACTACGCACCTATAGGCTGAACACATAATACGCATGAGCATGACGTCACTGTTTTCACAAATCCACATTTTTGTACTTTACACAGAGACAATAACGGTATCGTTTTCAAAAACTTGCACTTTAAAACTCATTTTCAAAAGTTTGCATTTTCAGGCCCCCAAAACGGCGTTGTCATCAGTGTTGCCAATTGCTTTCAGTTGAAAGCAGCTAAAAATGGTTGCTAAATATCGCTAGATTACGTCATACTGGCGAGTCCACTGATCTATATTAATATAAATATAGATCAGTGAGCGAGTCACGGTTGCTAGATTTGTTGCTAGGCTTTTGAAAAAACAGGCGGGGAAGTTCAAATCTAGCGGCAGCACTGGTTGACACATAAAATGCATAAAAAGTTTTCAGTTTTTAGTTAAAAACAGTGTCGTGTAAACAGCCCCTTAGTATGTTCCCATTTGTTTCTATAGTTACTCATACTTAATTGATGAATCCCACCTGTTCCTTGTTTTCTTCCTCCCTTTAGTCTCCATGGCCCTCATTTTCAGCTGATCTTAATCCGTTCTCGTCTGTGTATAGTGCTGCTCGTGTTTCTTCTGTGTGCTATCTTGATCTCCTAAGTGTTTGCTATTTTGATGTATTGTTTATTGAAGTTGACTGCGGCATTTAGTTCCTGCCTTAACTCATCCTTTGGTGAAAACAATCTATGACACTCATTCTTAGTTATTTTAATTAATACATTAATTAACATTAACTAATGGGACCTTACTGTAAAGCATTACCTATTTTTTATATAGTTTTAGTGGTAAAACTTAACAATAACTTGGTTAACATAAGGCATTTACTAACATTATTCAGCAATGAGCAATACATTTGATACAGTATTCATCTTTGTTAACATTAGTTAATAAAAATGCGACTGTTCATTGTTACTTCATGTTAGCTCAGGTCCATTAAATAATAATTTTAATAAAGTATTAGTACATTTTTAAATTAACATGAACTAAGTTTAATAAATGCTTTAGAAGTATTTTTTTTCATTGTTCATGTTAACTAAAGTTGGATCCTTATTATAAAGTGTTACCGTTTTAGATTTAGTTCAAAATAAAAACACATACCAACAATGTTCATTTGTTTTAACATCTATTTAATCAGGTCTTTAGCTACATATCACTAAGGCAAAATATTACAAACATAGCGAGAGAAGCACTTACTTTGAAAGAAATTTGTATGAATATTGTTATGACCCAATGCTTTGGGAAAAATAAACCATGGAATGACATACTACAATGTATAATGAGTCATCAATTCATTATAAGCTTGTTAACCAAGGTGAAAACACTGAGAAAAGGATTAGCAGGTTTCCAGTTGAATCAATTATCTACAAGCGAATGCATATTAAACTGTCTAAAAGCATTTTTTTGTGCGAAGAAAACACCATGAACAGCACATTCTTAAACACACCGAACTGTAAAGCAGTTCAGAGAGTCTGCTGTGATGAGATATCAAACCCCAGCCAACATCAAGACTGGGATTCAAGAGAAAACTGAATAAAGTGTGACCTTTCAATCACCTTATGCATTCTGGAATGAATTCTGAGAAACCCTCAGTGTATGACAAATTAAGTTGGTATAGTTAAAATGTACTGAATTATTAATTAACACTTTCATATGAAGAAGACAAAGTGTTTCTGTGAGAAAGTTTGAAAGTACATCTTTAATTTATTTTAGATACAGGCCTTGGCATCAATTGCAAATGTTGTCAGAATAATGAAACAACAGCTGAAACAATTTGCACCCTCAGCAAATGCAGACTAAAATAAGATCAGTGATATGCATTTATTGATTGAGATAATCATCCATCAGAGGATAATTAGGACATGCCAAATATTTCCATTTTAATTATTGGTTTTCAAGCATTTCACCAGAAACAATCTTTTAAAAAATGCATTCAAGGATGTATGAAGGGCATCCAAATGACAGCATAAAAATATGTCAGCCATATGACAGATTAATAACCGAAATAATTGTTTTAGCTTTTCTTTATTTAATTAAAACGATTTTCCCAACAAAGCTAATGTGTGTGTGCCAAGGCGAAATAAATTTATACTTGACCTATGAAGCTTGCAGCTTATTTCTGCATATATTTAACAATCATTTTTGTAATGAAATCCACCATTAGCACAAAGTCAAAAAGTGACCACACAATAAACAGTGGAGAAACAGAAACACTAGGACACAGTTCCGGAAGGATCGGCCTCCTACGTTCGTACCGCTCAGGGAAACAACTCCGGCTGACACTCTCTCAGATCTGACGTGACATTTCTGACAGAAAAAAATAATGGCGGTAACAAAGAGGGGCCTCAGATCTGACAAACATTTAGATGTTATTACCCAGTTACAGTGAATAACTACTGTGCCACTCAAATCATGCCCGCATGGCCACTGGCAATACCAGCCAAGCACCTAATGCCAGTAGACAGCAGAAGCGCACATCAAGCATAACTACAAATTCAAGTAATTGACAAAAGATAATGAAGAGTTAGAGAAGACACTAGGCATCCTACTGCGACACTACTGTCAGTGTGTTTCTCTGCTACTCTTTGCATGTTATTTATATGTAGCACATTGTGTTTATAGAGCAGGGAAAAGTCTAAATAGCCTACAGTCTGCAACCTGTAAATGTGAACGTAATTAATTTTAGAGGTATAATGGGATTGTTGATGAGGTACATTGGTGAGTAAAATCACAGCTGTTTGACTGCAGTTTACAATTATAATGTGCATTTGAATAGTTCTTTTGTGTGTATCGTTCTCTCTCTTTCTTGCACGAAGAACATTAACTCTTCATTTTGTTCTTTTTGCAAGCTGAAAAAAGTTTGATCATTTGGCTGGATAACAAATTAAATGCATAGCTTTCATTCAGTGCAATGTGTTACCTTAGACACAAATAAAAAAACCTCTTTGCAGGGAAGCTTTTATTAAATGTGGATTTTTTTTGCGAGTTTGAAATCATTGACAGTTAGTGGAATGATTTAGTCAGAATGATTGTTCTCCAAACAATACGCCTATATAGGTCGTTTGTCACTTCCCTGAAATACGACCCATAGGCGTGTTTACTAAAGTTGCGCCCCTATCGACAACAGGACACTTTCATTTTAAATCATAAAATACGACCCATAGGAGCGTTTGCTAAAGTTGCGCCCCTATTGACAACAGGACACTTTCATTTTAATGCATTGTTCCCTTTTATCTGCGTCGTATTTCAGGTTTTGCGTAGCTCAATTGGCAGAGCATTGCAATATATAACAATATGCAATCATGTGATCATGCGATTGTGGGTTCGATCCCAGGGAACGCATGTGCTCATAAAGTGTATATGCATTATAAATCACTGTGGGTAGGTTTAGGGGTGGGGTGTGTGTAGTCGTTAATAAAAAAAATAGTTTTGCTAAATGAAAATAGGACAAATGGTGTAAAAAGTCCACACATTGCATTTAAATGAGCACGCATTTTAATTGGTAACAACAGTCATACGTCATGACGACAGGCGTAACACGACTATTTTTACGCCAGCTAGAGGGTGTATGACTTTAAAACGTAAATATAGATCGTAATAAGGTGCTTTTTTTTTTTTTTGGAGGACTGAACAATGTAAGGCTGAACACCGTTACTGACAATCCTCATTTTGTCTGTGTGAGATTCTCCAGCTTTGTTGTTTTTGAGCAACCGAAGCGCGATCTGTTAAAGCTCCCCCCTCTTTTGGAAAGTGGGCCGGGAGCAGCAGCTCATTTGCATTTAAAGGGCCACACAAAAATGCCGTTTTTGCTCACACCCAAATAGGGGCAGACTGACAAGCTATAATAAGTAATAACATGATCTGTGGGGTATTTTGAGCTGAAACTTCACAGACACATTCTGAGGACACCAGAGACATATATTACATCTTGAAAAAGAGGCATTATTGGTGCCTTTTAACATCACCTTTTTTCCTTATTCTGATGCTCAGTTTAAACTTTAGCAGATTGTCTGGACCATGTCTACATACCTAAATGCATTGAGTTGCTGCCATGTGATTGGCTGATTAGATATTTGCGTTAAAGAGCAGTTGAACAGGTATACCTAATAAAGTGGCTGGTGAGTGTGTTTGTGTATATATACTGTAGGCTTATGTCGAATGGCCAACTATTAGGTCGGCATGAACGGAGGTAGCAAAATGAGTAGTACTTATCTGGAAAACTTGTATACATTTGGCTATGCACCAAGAAATATAGGTCGTAATAAGGTGCTTTTTTTTTTTTTTTTTTTTGGAGGACAGTCTGGGTCAGAAAGATGTAATTAAAAAAGAGATGTCCAGTTGCAGCAGAAATCCCCTCCCATCAATATTGTTCAGAAAATTATGCTTCTTCTCTGAGATCAGTAATATTAGAAAAGAGGGAATTAATGTTCCAAAAAGAAGGCTAATTTCTGTTTGAAATTTAGAGGGAATTATTCCAAAAGTTCCTCCTCTGGGCTCCATTAATGTTACACTCACTAATCTGCAGTTAAGTGCCTTGGCAGCACGGCCATTGTAAAGGGGAAAGTACAGCCCACGTGAGAGATGAGAGACAGTAGTCGGTGCTATGGCAGCCTTCTGATTTCCAGAACTGGCTGTACAACTTTATTTAATTTCAAACTATAAAATATCATGACAATGACATTCAAGACAATTAACTGTCATGTAGTAATTCAATATGTATTTTCAATCCTTGTTGTTTGTGTTACTATATGTTCAATTTAGAATCATGTAGAAAAAAAACCCTACAAATCTAGAAACTCTAAACCATTTTATATTTCAGTTCAATAACTTGATCACATTGATGCCTTGTTGTAATAACTACTTTTATCAAACAAATACTATATATACTCACTGGCCACTTTATTAGGTACACCATGCTAGCACAGGGTTGGACCCTCTTTTGCCTTCAGAACTGCCTTAATTCTTCATGGCACTGATTCAACAAGGTGCTGGAAACATTTCTCAGAGATTTTGGTCCATTATTGACATGATAGCATCACACAGTTGCTGCAGATTGGTTGACTACACATCCATGATGAGAATCACCCGTTCCACCACATCCCAAATGTGCTTTATTGAATTAAGATCTGGTGACTGTGGAGGCCATTTGAACTTATTGTCATGTTCAAGAAACCGGTTTGGGATGATCTGAGCTTTTTGTGAGATGCATGTTATCCTGCTGGAAGTAGCCATCAGAAGATGGTACACTGTGGTCATAATATTGGCCAGGGATAGACATGGTCTGCAACAATACTCAGGTATTTGAGTTACTGTTGCCTTTCTATCAGCTTGAACAAGTCTGGCCATTCTCCTTTGACCTCAGGCATAAACAAGGCATTTTTTACCCACAGAACTGCCACTCACTGGATATTTTCTCCTTTTCAGACCATACTCTGTGAACCTTAGAGATGAATGTGCGTGAAAATCCCAGTAGATCAGCAGTTTCTGAAATACTCAGACCAGCCCATCTGGCACCATCAACCATGCCACGTTCAAAGTCACTTAAAGGGGTGATTGATAATGATTTCACTTTTTTTTTTTTTTTAGTTAGTGTGTAATGTTGCTGTTTGAGCATAAACAACATCTGCAAAGTTACGGTGCTCAAAGTTCAATGCAAAGGGAGATATTTTCTTTTAAAGAATTCTCTGTTTAAGGACTACAACAAACGGCTGGTAGGGACTACAACAAGCTTCTTCCCGGGTTACTGACATCACTATCCCTAAAATTTACATAAACCTTGCCCCCAAGAACACGCAACAAAGGGGGTGATGCCATGTTGGGCTGCTTTAGAGAAGAGGAAGAGTTGTTGTAGTAGAGTGTTGTTGACATGCTGTCATTTTACACCGGACTGCTTCACAAACGAGGGTCAATTCAATGCTGGATTTGCACAAATGATTAACATGACGGCACTTGCTAGTCGATGAGTTGAATCAACTCCACAGCAACTACATACATTTATCCACTAACCATTCAGAAACACCCAGTTTCATTCTAAAAGTTGTAACTTCTTCCTCGGTCTTACCATCAGTGTCCGACTCCAGTTTGAACAATGTAAGGCTGAACACCGTTACTGACAATCCTCATTTTGTCTGCGTGAGATTCTCCAGCTTTGTTGTTTTTGAGCAACCGAAGCGCGATCTGTTAAAGCTCCACCCTCTTTTGGAAAGTGGGCCGGGAGCAGCAGCTCATTTGCATTTAAAGGGCCACACAAAAATGACGTTTTTGCTCACACCCAAATAGGGGCAGATTGACAAGCTATAATAAGTAATAACATGATCTGTGGGGTATTTTGAGCTGAAACTTCACAGACACATTCTGAGGACACCAGAGACTTATATTACATCTTGAAAAAGGGGCATTATTGGTGCCTTTTAACATCACCTTTTTTCCTTATTCTGATGCTCAGTTTAAACTTTAGCAGATTGTCTGGACCATGTCTACATACCTAAATGCATTGAGTTGCTGCCATGTGATTGGCTGATTAGATATTTGCGTTAAAGAGCAGTTGAACAGGTATACCTAATAAAGTGGCTGGTGAGTGTGTTTGTGTATATATACTGTAGGCTTATGTCGAATGGCCAACTATTAGGTCGGCATGAACGGAGGTAGCAAAATGAGTAGTACTTATCTGGAAAACTTGTATACATTTGGCTATGCACCAAGAAAACATAAGAAAATGAGGTGAGTAGACCTGTTTATGGAACATGTTAAATGCAGTTCACACACACACACAAGTGTTTCCCCCTGTAGATTATGTTTAATAATGAAACAAATGTTTTCTTTTTTCTTTTTTTTTCTTTCTAATAGGCACAGCAGAAACTGTACTGGTAGTCATGGAGAGGCAAATGCAGCATACTGATGAAGCAGAAATACTGGCTGAACAGTGACTGCTGCACATTCTTCTGGGTAAAGCTACACACTCATGGAAGGTGAAAAAGCTATAATTATTCCATATGCATCTGCCTAAGCAAGCTGTTTTCATTTAAATCAGGAATGAAATAGGAATGAAAATGTCCTACATGTCAGACTATCTATATTTAATTTAATTTTCTATGAAAGACACAACAATTTATACATAAAAAAAGGGGGGGGGGGGGGTGTAATATCAAATGACTCACTTTCAGACAGAAATATTGTTGATTACTCTTACATGAAACCAATTTTAGATGCTCTCTGGAATGAGAATGTCCCATCCCTATCATGTAGCAAATCATGTATAAAATCAACCAAAGATCATTGCTACTTAAATAATAATAATAATAATAATAATAGGGCTGTCAAAAGATTAAAATTTTTAATCGTGATTAATCATACACTCATCATGAAATTAAGCATACACCATTTATCTTGTTTAATGCATTTATTTTGTCAGAATTTGCTATATTAAGCAAAGTAAACTATCAGATTGAAGGGCAATTCTCACAAAACTGCATTTTCTGCAAATCTTTTTCAATGTTAATTTAGGTGTCTTTCCAAAAAAGGACATTTGGAGACTCCAAAAGGGCACCAAATAACTAAATGATTATGAAATGAAACATAACTAAATGAGACATTACAGAACAAAACTTTTCAGAATTCTCAGTAGAGTTGTCAAAAGTACCGACTTCGGTACCAAGTCGGTACTTACATTTTAAAAATGTGATGCTTTGAGCACTGTTGAGCGGATTCGTAAACACCTCAGATTGGCCATTGTGTTCACACGCTCATCAGATATGTCTGTGATAGGCTACAATGATCAACGCTTCAAAAAAGTTGTAAATAGTCATCAATGATGCTCTTCACCGAGCGCTTACACAGATACACACAGGAGCGTTTGAACGCAGGCATCTATCGCGAACCGGTCCGCTGATAGACGTCTGCTTTCAAACGCTCCCGCTTTCAAATTCAAACACTTCCGTGTGCTTTCAAATGCTCCCATGCGTTGATCATTGTAGCCAATCACAGACATATCTGATGAGCACGTCAACACAATGACCAATCAAAGGTGTTTACAAATTCGCTCAGCACCGCTCAAAGCGTCAATTTTAAAATTTCTGTACTGATTGGTACTAAAGTCGGTACTTTTGACAACTCTAATTCACAGTGTATAGTAGCCTATATATGCACTGCAACAGCAAAGAGCCTGTTTACATTTCAGACAAGTCAAGTAGCGATACCGAACAGGACCACATGGAGATACCAAAAAACCCTATACCAACTGCCTTGACCTGACTGCATTTACCTACTACAGTACATTATTACTAAACACAGCAACATACACATGACTGTTTCAACAGAAAATACACACAGAAAGAAAAAACGCACCTGTCAAGTGATTTCATGATGTATTTAGCTAGAGTTTTGGTCTCATATGTAAGAGCACAAGTCATTTCAGCAGTACTAAAAGCCTTACTTAAACATTAGAGTTCATGTCACATTATCCCAGGTAAATTACACACTTCCTTGCTTGTGGTTTATAAGGCCTCCTGATAATCAGGCTGAAATGTTTGTGGGATCATTTGAACTGCTCTGATTTAATGGAGCATGTTCAAATCCTGTGAGGGGTCACTTATATCTCATAAAAACCTTGAGAAAAGCTGTAAAATCAATGACCTGTTTTGTTACTTAATGAGTTGCTGGTGTGAGAACAGAAAAAAAAAAAAAAAATGAGTTTGCAATTGCTATCTTGCCTATTAACAGTTTGGTTTTGCTGCAGTGCTGTTATTGAAGATGCAGCACAAACACAACCAGAACTCTCCAAACCTGTTCTTATTCCAAATACAGACAAGCAAACCATATATACCATCAATAAATAACAAAATCACAGCATAATGCCTCCCCTAAGAAAAACAACTGCATCCACACAAGACACCACGAAGTGCCTTCTGACCCAAGCTTTGGAAAACAAAGATAAAAATCCAAGACAGCACATACTGACGTTTTGACGTCAAACTGGCTCTCCAATTGACTCAGCAAGCATCTTTTGTACTTAATGAGAGAGTGATTTCTGTTCTTGTGGAGATAATTTACATGTCTGCACACACCACCTAATTCAGCAATCACATATAGATTAGAATAGATTGGACAGTTTTTATTTCTTTCCTTCCTTTTCTTAAATGAAAAAGCTAAAATAATTGGACCTATGCTGTGACTGGAATCAAATGTTTTTGGAGCTCAAAGCTGCTGGGTCCGATAGCACGATCCACGATCATATAAGAGTGACAATGAAAATGGGATGACAAGTAACACAATTGAGTGCATATGGTGTTTGTGTGTGTTAGTCAAACAGGCATTTTCTATGTTCCTCACTGCTGTTTTTCATCATATTAATGAGATAGTCAGCTGATCTACATCTGTCTGTTGACTGGTAAGACAGTCTATCCAAGAAGAATGAATTGCTGAAGCTTACGCCAGCGAGTAGCTTTTGCCTGCCAGATGGTGGTCATTTTTTCTTAAGTCAAGCGAGTGTTTAGATATCCAGCCCACACTCGGTTGTTCAGGTAAACTACACATTTTGGTGCAATTTCAGAGGTAAACAGTCTCAAATTAACTTGATGAGTTATGTTAATGTAATGAGGCATGTTAACTTTCTTCGTGTTGATAAACAGATTTATTTCTCCTTGCATTCATTACCGCATTGCAAATACTTTGTGGCTGCTTTGGAAATGTGGTAAAAGTGCCATCTCAAGTCCACTTATGACTATTCATGCATACAGTCAGCTTAAAGAGACAGAAATGTTAAGGGTGGCATCGTATGATTTGGAGCAGCTCATTACATATGCAAGTCCATCCCTGTAAATCTATAATCATTAACATCTGCAGTGTCTTTTCTCATTGAACTGTTTTGGTCCTGTGTGGCCCACTCATCCTGCTTAACTCTTCCCGTGCAAACGCAGCAGAAAGTGGGAGTTCGTGAGAGATAGCGTGAGTACGTTTGAAACTTTTTCACACTTATTTCAAGGCCCTGCACCATGCACGTGCTTATGTCTTTCAAAATTTCATTAGCTTTTCATTAGACACCAGTAGCTGCCGATTTCATCATGAGTGAAATATAAATAATATATACAATTGTGTTTTTTTCTATCGATTTGGACAGGAACAAAATAATGCAGAGGATGAAATGAGAATTTGTGGATTGCTGAAACAGAAAGTCGTTATATAGAGTTGACCTTGCTTTAATTTGAAGCTTAGGACACTCGCTGTTGCTATTTGAAATACATTAATTGTTGTATTGATTTAGTCAGGGAGGGAAAAATCTGATTAAAACAGAGCTTGCCAGTTGTTTACATGTCCTCACGAATGCTCTTTTTCCAAATGCATCACCTTGGCAAATCAATGACAATAATTGTCAACACTGAGAATGTATCCATTGAGTCAGTCAGCCGCATCAATTGGCAGGACAAGCCATGCAAGAAAAATTAGAAGTGATAGATATTTCAGACTATTTGAAGACTGAAAACAGCTGCCAAATCAGCATTAATTCAGAGCAGATTGGTACATGTTGGCTGGGATGAATGGTGTTATTTTCTTCACTCTTTTTATAATTTTTATTATACTCCCTTACAGGAAATAATCAGATAAACCCCTAAAGTTCGCACACTTCACCATGTAATAATAATAATAAAAAAATGCATGCTAATAAATCATAAGCATATATAAAGGTGGGTGATAATACCTCTGCGTTCCAATCCACCAACGGAGCATTTTATATTTCTGCTCATTTAGAGCACAATTTCCAAAGCCAGCCTCAGAGCAAGACGCCATTTACACTAAATGACCCTTTTTTGCAGGCAGCCAAGGCTGTAAATAGAATATTATTTACTGGATTGGCAGAGTTAAAATTAATGTTGCAAAAATCCCTTTCTCCAGTTGGATTGCAGCTTTAATGAGCCTTTACTGATACGAACTCTGATGGCACCACGGATGGCGGGGCTTTCAGGATGTCAGGAGTGAACTCTGCATTCATCGTCCCTCAGCTGTATGACACAGAGATTCCACAGATAATCCGCTTTCACACCACACATCACCATTGTTATGCCAGTATTGTGGTCTTCAAAGTGTATTTGCATGTTACTTCGGAGAGTGGAAATGTCTCCACCTTCAAAGCTCTTAGAGCACTTTAATTTATTGATTTCGCTGCTCTTTTCTCCATCAGCGGTCCAGTCGTATTTGTGCTGCACTAAGCCAGAGCTGCCTTAGCAAAAAGGAAAACTCTGTAGGATAGCAGATACAGCTTTTAGGGTGGAAAGTTGAGTCCACGCTAAGACCACTTGCCAGAATAGTTCTGAAGTTACATGTGTTATTTTGACAATATTGGGAGAATTTTTAGGTTAGAAAATCCTCTTAAAGTCAACACGAAATCAAAATTGATCCTATTCGCTAAGATCAAAGTGCCTTTGTAAACTTTTTAATCCTCAAAATCTGATACAACCGTCTTTTCCCACTGAACTCTTGGACAGTGTTAACCAGTAGCCAAATAATTCATCACAACAATTCCAGACAGTTTTCATGATCCCATAAATTGCTGAAGGATAAAATGGACCATTTTCATAGACTGACACATTTCCACACTTATTAACATCGTAATATATGAAGAGTTAATTTACAAAAACTGATAAACGCCACGTTTAAAAAAAAAAAAAGAACCGACTGCCGTGCATTATTGACAAAACTAAATATGTTTTGTCCAAAAAGCCAGTATTGTCCACTGTCAGGGCATCACAAGTTCACGTTTTACAGAAGAAACTAACAAGCACCCTTGTTACTTGTGTAAACAAGATAAGTCCGTTTTAGCGAATCAGTGCGCAGTATTCAGGTCAGGTGACAAGGCTGCTAGTCACTTCTAAAAGACGTGCTAGCTGAGGGGATTTATTATTCCATTTTACTCTGAAATACATTAAATCTCTGAAGTAAAATGTGTTGCAAACAGTTGACTTTAAGGCTCAAATGATAAATATTTTGGTCAGTGTTAAATAATTTCTTATTTCTTGGGCTTAACTTTTTGACTTTCTTTGTGTCTTGGGATTTTTCCTTTGTGCATATCATGTACTTACCTAGACAAAACAAGAAGAAGTAGTCCTTGGACACACTCTCACACGCAACCAGAAGTTGAAGACACACACACATTTACGCACATACATTTCTTATTTGTTATTATATTTCTTGAAATGCCATACATGGTAAGGTTTGATTCTTAAGTCGTATGATTGGATGCTTAAGCCATCCTGGAGATTGTCATTTGACATATGTCTATAAATACGACCCTTCATCCTGAATAAATCTGAGAATGCTTTGTACCACACTTGATCTGTGACTGCTTGGTCATTCTCCCGAGATCTTGCGCTGCTGCTGCCACACATCACAGGGGTTGAGGCGCCTGTTTCTAAACTGATGACTGAGACTACTAATATTCTACCTATGATTTGAGATTTTATTCTAACAGTCAGTGGGTCAATTTCGGTTTCAAATGTGAGGTTCAAATTCATGTTTAACTGTACAAAACTTTGGCCTTCATCAAAACTCTGTTGTCTAGTCACATTTTGTTTATAATGGTTGTCACGTTTACATTTGTCCCTGCCTTGCTGAGAGGCTGATGACTGCTAGGTAAGGCCCCTGTGGCATCAGCTGAAAGTCTTTTATCTGTATGGTACATTCAGTGCAATTGACAGGGATGCAATCAGGGGCATGTTCAAGATGATTGCTTCTGATTTTACAAATACTTCTTTGTCTCAAAAGAGGCAAAATTGGTGACTTCCGTAGACACCCACATTCATGCGAGTGTATAAATAAGAGTAAAACAAACAGGGCATATCAGTGCAAAGTCACAGCCTTGCACTGTTTAATATTCCAGTGGGGTGCAGTGAAACCTGAAAGCCTATACCAACAAATAAACTTTTATCATACTAGATATTACCTTTAATTTGTGCTAACTGTCTGTTACATTGTCTCATCTTACCTGATTTTTTTCTTTTGTTTGTTTGTTTAAATGCCTGGAAATATTGAAAATTAATAGAAATTGAAAGAAAAAGAACAAATGATTTTAGGAACCATTTCAGAAATGCCCCACATTCATATGTGATCTTTTATGAGAAGCATTTTATCTGTTGAATAAATACAGTATTTATCAAAGCAAACTGACACTAACCAACCGAATGTAGGTAGTTCCATAAAGGGAGAACACAAAGTCTTGAGGAGGCGTACAGATCATGTCGTTTGGTCTTCAGATATACTGTATGTAAAAACATGTCTGTAAAACTTTTCAAAGATGCTAGAACTAGCGGGGCTCTGGGGGTCTAGAGCCCCTCCAATTTTAGCCCACTCAACCGAAAGTAAGTGCTAACAGCAGCAATATCTTTACACTGTGTCCTGACAACAATACACAACCCAACCTGTTTCAGCTGTCAAGTAGCAATGTGTCAAAAAGTAGATTATGCTGTACCTGATTCAAAAAGCTGCTCTCCAAACTGTACCACAGACAGCGTTTCCAACGTAGCCATCTTAATTTGTTTTTAATGGGTGTTTTCACACTGCTTGTGTCCAGTGTAACTGTAGGTTGCTGATGTCTGCTGTTGCAACTTGCCACATTAATTGAGAATTCAACTGACGTGCAGTGACAGGTGTGCATATATTGGCTACAGTACTCTACAACAGATTCAAATGCGACTCATCCAATTAAATTTATAGTGTATTATGTTTCTTCATAATATGAAGATGTTTTTAATTTCAAATGTATCGCTGATTTGTTATGAACAGTCATATGTACAGGTGAGTGTCCATCAAAGAAGATGGAGTGAAAAAGAGACAAAAATACCCAAATGAGAAGTACAGTATCCTTCACATCTAAATGATTTGTTCACTGAATTATACCAAACATTAAAACAGCTATTTTCTATTCAATATATTTCAAAATGTAATTTATTCTTGTGATATCAACACTGAATATTCAGTAACAATTACTCCAGAAATCATTCAAGGATTATTTGATGAATATAAAGAAGAAGAAAAAAAGAAAAAAAAAGCACACTGTAAACCCTAACGCTCAAAATAATTAATTGGTTTGAGTAGGACTTAAAATAAACAAATTAGTTCAGTCACATTAACTTTTATGAGTATTTAGAACCCTCTTTTTCTTTTAAGTTCACAGAACTGATATATTTTAAGTAAAGTGAACTGTTTCATTGTTTTGAGTTTTATGAACTTATTTCTTTTAATTTAGACGAACTTAAGTTTAACTGAAACTGGGCTGGGATTTCTATTTCCCTGCATGCTTTGCCCATGGGACTCGAAAGGGAGAAATGCAAAAAATAAATGTTATATAATGTTATTTTTTTGTGTGCAAGATTAATGTTAAGTGGGAGATTTAGTAGTGATTCATGTTTTGCTGTGCTAGAGTTTCTGTTAATGTGGGTTTTTGGAGAGTTACTATCATGGTGACAAGTGGTACATGTGGCTTGGTTTGAGAGCAAGTATGTTAAATGCTTTATATTGCTGTCCTCATTCAGCAAGTGTTATACCATGCTATTGTTAACATGTTAGCAAATTAGCAAGTTAGCATTTTTTGAATTAGCTGTTATAGCTAGCTATAGTGTACTCAAACATTTCAAATTAAGAACAGTTAACGTATGAATAGTACAAAATAAAAATCTGCTACTTCTGCTTACTTTGAATTTCTTAACATAATATTTTAGGCAACTTATTGCCTCCATTTTTTTGAGTTTTGCCAACTTATTCGGGTTTACAGTGTACTTAAAACTTTGAATTGCATTAAATTACACTAAATGTATATTTTGATTTAAATTAATGTTTATTTGTAATTTACAGTTATTAAAAAAAAAACTAGCTCTGCTTACTGATGATATTTAAGTTTGCAAACTTACAAAAATAGAGGAAATCAGTTGCCTCATTTTTTGAGTTAGTAGAATTTATCCGGGTTTACAGTGTAGCATTTATTTTGATAGAAATCTTTTGCAAAATTATAAATGTCTTTATTGTCACGAAATGACAAAGTAGTATTTGCTGTGTGGAGTGGCATTGAGTAGCAATGAAATCAATGTGGGCGGAGCTAAACTACACACACAAAACAAGCAACTAACTAAACCATTTTGCTAGATGTTATTTTTCAAACTTAGTCTTTTGGGTAATGTCACAAAAAACATCCCTAAAGCATTCCTAATGATGTATTTAGTTAACTGAACAATTTCCAAGCAAGACAACTGCTGCAACAACTTGACTGTATGTATTTGCTTTTATGCCAGTTCATTTTTTAAAACACAAAATGGATGAAAGTAGTTATTAACTGCCAATAGACTGAAACACGCATACAAACACTCCACACTACAGTATGTGCACAAACAGACTTTAGATCAATAGCTTGCCAAAATTCCTCATTATTTGCAAATGGAAAGTGTTCTTTTGTACAAGATGTCTTAATTAAGCTAAAACAACAGCCCTGATATTGACACAGAAATGTTACTCCCAACAGAGAGTGCTTTTACAAGAGAACCAATATCCCATTCTTGGCCAGGTAACTGCTCAGTATAGATTGTGAAGGATTACCATTCTCATTGTTCTACACAACAGTTACTCCACTCTTTCTCTCTCACTCTCTCTCTCTCTGCAGCTGTCTCACAATCAGACCAGATGCAGATGGCACTCCCATTGTACTTGTTAATGGTGATCAAGATCATAAAAACCGAGCAAATGACAAGAAAATCAATAGACTGCCTCATTGTTTAGCTGGTATTTGTTCCATTGTCCCTCGGAAATCACACTTTCACTCAAACTGTGAACAACAAAAACATGCCCACATAGCAAAATACTCCATGAGGAAATGCACGACTGAGATTGGATTAGGACATAGGCACAGATTTGAGGGGATGTGTCCCCTCCGTAAGGGAGTGAATTGTCCCCCCTAATCATGTGTCTGTGTGAGATTCCGGTAATTGAAGCATTGAGGGTTACTGTAAGAAGATGCACATGATGTGAGTAATTGATGTTTTATCCATATGTACTTTATTATTCTCGTGCAGTCACAGAGCATCATTGAAAAAGGAGGCCTATTTTGGTAACACAAGTCTCCTCATACACTACCATTCAAAAGGACCCTGGAACACAAAACCAGTCATAAGTCACACGGTTATATTTGTAGCAATAGCCAACAATACATTGTATGGGTCAAAATTATTGATTTTTCTTTTATGCCAAAAAACATTAGGATATTAAGATTATGTTCCATGAAGATATTTTGTAAATTTCCTACCATAAATATATCAAAAATGTATTTTTGTTAGTAATATGCATTGCTAAGGATAAATTTAAAGGTGATTTTCTCAATATTTTGATTTTTTTTTTTGCACCCTTAGATTCGATATTTTCAAATAGTTGGATTACAGCCAAATACTGTCCTATTCCAACAAACCACACATCAGTGGAAAGCTTATTTATTCAGGTTCCAGATGATGTATACATCTTAATTTAAAAAAATGTACCCTTATGACTGGTTTTGTGGTCCAGGGTCACATATATATTGTGCATTTTTTTCAGATTCTTTAATTAATAGAAAGTTTAAAAGAACAACATATATATATTTTTTAATATTTAAAATATTTTACTGTCACTTTTGATCAATTTTATTAATTTTATTCAGCATGGAAGCATTAAAAGTATTAATTTCCTTTATTCTTTTAAATTAACTAGTTATTATCTACACAACATTTTCATCTTTCAAAAAATTCAAATCAACTACTACACATTTCACAACATGGAATTGCCATGGTGCAACTGGAATATCCATGCGCATTAGAGTACAGAACATTATATTCCAGCATTCTGCATGTTTCATAGATCTGGCAACCGACTGAAATATGCATAAAATGGATGCACTCCCTCTTGTTGAAAAGTATCTCCTTTTCTCTCCTGTCTGATCTGCACTGTACTGTGGCAGAGCCTCTTATTTCATTTTGAATAATTTAGCGAGCCGCCTGCTCTTTTCATTTGAAGAAGCTTTGAGGACAGACCCACACACTGTGGCCCACTCGACTGAAATTTTCAGCCACCATATAAATTGAACCTTGTCACCTTTGTAAAAGTTAATGACTTTCTAAGTGGCGAGGATTTACATACGGAACGTTGGCTGACCAACAGTGGGCTTCTGATACGTACAAAGGAAGATGATTGGCAGCAGAACTGATCAGGAAAAAGAGCAACAACGACTAGCTAAATGTCAAGAGGAGACTCAAGAAGTCTGTGATGTATTCTCAGTCAGTCTGTCTTTTCGTTTTTGATTCAGAGCAAGAATTAATGTGGATTCTTATACTCTGGATAAATGTCTGGAGGCATGTGGACTGAACAAATATGAAAGTGTATAACCTGTTGGCAGAAAATCCATGTGTAATGGCCACTGTGCAGATTTCAGTGCATGAACAGCATGTCAATGGTAGAAGCATGCATAAAAACATCTGTATGGTTACTACTAGCGACGCCAGCGTCTTTTGCAGTGGCCAGAGATGGAAACCAAAGAGGTGTCTTAAAGGGGTCATATGATGCTTTTTAATGTTTTCCTTTTCCTTTAGTGTGTAATGTACCTGTTTATGCATGTATAATCAAGTTTCAAAGCTCAAAGTCTCCCACAAAGGGGTTTAGAACACTAATCCAGACCTGCCTAAAATGCCTCAGTCGAAGTCCAGATAAAAATTTTGGGAATGTCTATGTCACAATGTGAAATATTAGCATAATGCCCACTCAAAGGCATACTCAAACAAAGAAGGCGAGGCTTCAGTGAATTGTAAAGTTGTCACCATGTCATGGAGACACTGAGTTTCGATGAGAAAGCAAACCCCTTTGTTTGGCTTCTGAATCCGAGCAAATGGAACTGATTATACATGTAACATTACAACTTCAAGCTGGGTGGAACCAGCAGGGACACAAGAGACTTTGTGCTGGAACCAGAAGGGACGGGAGATTAAAGGTGCAATATGTACGATTTTTGCAGTAAAATATCCAAAAACCACTAGGCCAGTGTTATATATTTTGTTCACTTGAGTACTTACAATAGCCCAAATGTTTCCAACTATTTGTAAATCGTGAGAAATTTGCAATTTTAACCAAGGCTCCGGGACGTGTGAGGAGTCGCCTGTCAATTGCGTCATACCCGCGTTACCCTCGGTTTCCGGTTTTATTTTGTAAAAACCATGGAAACACCAAAGACGCTTTAATATATTACATGTTTTAATAGACAAGGGAACAACTGTTTGGTTACGTTTATAGACAGAAAACTAATTATTGTTATATAGCTCAACACATTTAGTCTTATTGTTTAAATCTAATTTTCTTGATTTTTTGTGCGTACCATGCTTTACCATGCCTCAGAGAAAAACACTATTTTGTCAAGTAGCTAACATAGCATAATCAGATGCAGCTTTATTTTTAGTAACAGTAATACAGAATTTTCTCCATCATACAATACGTTTTAAAATTGATTGCATGCCATTTATCAACACAAACCATCCAGCATTTAATATGATATTCTAAAATCGATCTATCTTACTGCAGTGTGCAACAGTGTCTCACAGCAGCCACCGAGTGAACGCACAGAGTAACGTTATAACATTTTCAACACACTCAAATGTACCTAATATGATAAACAGAGCTGCGTTACCTCATACTCATGACCGGAAAAGCGGAAGCGACGCAGGCGACTGTGGCATAGGGCTGTCACGATATTAGATTTTTCACACCACGGTTATTGTGGCCAAAAGAATTCACGATATCGATATATCGCGATATCTGTAGAATCCTTGCTGCACATTTTTTAAAGTCAAATTTAAGGCTTTTTAAGACCTTTTTAAGACCTGAAGAAATAAAAATTAATACTAGCCTAGTAGCCTATACATTAGGCCTGTTACCAATCAAATGAAATCATTATCAACAAAATCCATCTTTGCAATACAGAGGTGACACAGAATGAGAAGTGGCATTAATATATTTACAAAGCATTTACAATTTGTCTACATAAATTTAATTCAATATTTAAATATGGAATTATTTCTAATTTTAATTTTTTCATTAAAATGTATTTTAAATTTGAAACTAAACTGCCAGTAGGTGGCAGCAAGTCACTGTCTTAATGAGTGAGTGAGTGAGTTCATTCATTCAACCGATTTGTTCAAATGACTGATTCATTCAGGATGGAAGCAAGTGACCATCTTTATTGAATGCGTCATTTAATCATTAATTAAACTGATTCGTTCAAAACGCAGATTCAGCCAGTATAACAAAAACATTTCTGTCTGTTGCACGGCACTCTTGCTCGTGTGATATTGTACATCATATCATATGATATAAGTTAATGACAAAAACTCGTCAGGGCAAAAATGCCCGTGTATCTTGAATTTAGAGGGCATATAACTGCATGCATAGACACATCACGCTGAGTAAGACGAGTAAAGAAAATGCGGTACTTATTAAAAGAATCACCCTTTATTTAAATACATGAACACAGAAAATCGCTGTTAACAGGTTAATATAGCCTAACATTTCCCATTCCATGACTAGTAAAATAATCGCAACTTACTCTCTGTAAAATGGCGTAATCTGCAGAGTGATGGACACGGAGGTGAGTAAAAAGGTTGTTGGTGTTGCCACCCTTCGCACTGACGTAGGCAAATTCTGCAGAGTGTTTTCTTTGAAGCCGAAAAACTCCCATACTGTCGAGCTTAGTTTATTCAGTTTATTCTTACTTTATTCAGGTATGGACAGAACCTCTCGCTCTCCTGCTGGGACGACATGCCCTGCGTCTCAATCAGCTCCCTTGCTCCCTAGGTCGTGAATCAGTATATCATGTAAATTAATGTGGCTGATTCCCTGATCAGTGCCCTGACTACTGAACTAGGGAGCTGATTTGAGACGCACCCACGGTTCTTCTCGGAATAGCTGCACACGCTGCATCTTCTTCTTGTTTGACAGGTGTCAGTGTTACGGTGCAATACTGCCACCTGAGAGGTCAACCAGGTACTGGCACTGGAGTATTTACGTGTCATGATATCATAAGAGTCCTATTCATTTTAAATGGTTATCGCCAGTACCGGTATATTGCCACACCCTAAATTAACACTATGTCGATATTTCATGCTTTGAATATCACGATTATCATCAATACCGGTATATTGCGACACCCCTACTGTGGGATAATAAAAGTTCTGCTGCTCGTGAGGTGTGTGTTGTGCTTCGTTCAGCTCCCACAACACTCGGTCCTGCTCTGCTTCATACTACAGTAATGTTAATAATCGCATCCATGAACATGATTTCTTCTTGAGTCCTATCCCGATTATTTCCACCAGCTGTGATGTGAAGACCTCATGTCACAAGATTCCACGCTCAAACTTGCCATCATCAAGCTACGCCTTTGTTTTGAATAGGCCTCTAGCGGACAGAAATCTTACATATTGGACCTTTGATATGAATATCCTTTTCCAAATCAAAATAACCTGCAGAGGTCAGCAGCAGCTCACCCTCAGTGGTGGAAGTGTGGGTGGGGTCTTTTTCCATTCCCTCAAATTCAACTAGTGCTCCCACGGCAGCAATTGATGTTGCTGGCTCACACACCTGGTCAGACTCACTGTGGGGCTCAGGCTCCGTGGCAATGGCTGGCTCAGTGCTTTCTTACTGGCGCTCGCTCATTCATCGCGGCAGGCTCTAGCTCTCCATCTGCAGTTGGCCCTGGCATCATATCCGTGCAACGGGGTGATGACTGGCTGGGCTCTGAGTCCGGACTGGAACTGGTGATGTCCTCCACTGGGCAGATGGTGAAAGGTGATCCATTATTTATCAGCACCCACTCCACAAAAATGTTGAAATCCTCTTGAGGACTGTTACATGGTAGGCATGCCTTGGACTGCTCACTGAAGCTGGTGATGTAAAAAACGCAGAGCGAGCGATCCAGATAGTAAGTTAGGCACGTCAAATCCAAAACAATCTCTGGTGTGGTCCTCCAGGGAACGTTCCTTCTGCTTGAGTCAGAGCAGCTGGATGGCCAGCAGGTCCATTTAATGAAGCGCACGAAGAAAGAGAAAACAAAAACAGTCTTTAATAAAATAAACAATGAATACTCAGGAGATCGCAGGAGAATATACAATGCAACCACATTAATACTGACGTTACCGGAAAAAGAAACTGAATGAACAGAGGGTTTAAATACATACAGGGATAATTAACGTAACCAGGAACACATGCAAAACTCAATCAAAAGCCATGGAGACAAACTAGCAAAGGGATCACAGGCAAACAGTAACAGAAAACAGAGAAAACAAACCCAAAACTGACCATACACATTGCGTAGTGATGGCAAATTTGACAAATTTCTCTCCTCTGGCTGTTGCAATCATTTTTTCCACTCTTTTGGAAAGTCGTGGAAATGCTATCATGGATTTTTTTTTTTTTTTTTTTCGTCTTCCATTCACCACTGTAGAAGTTAACCCAACTAGTCTCCACTTCTGAGAACCCCGAAAACGTGAAAAGGGTCCACTGGAGATTTTCAGACAGACTAAGGTACTGCAATAATGTACAGTATGTGTAAAATAATGTTTTTTGAATATTAAAGCATGTTAACCTATTCTATTACACCCAGTAAACAAAAAAAATGATTTTTTAAATAGCATCATATGACCCCTTTGCAAGGATCCAAACAAATCCAAATAGTGACAAGTTCTAAAATATTTTATTGGGTAGAAATCATGAGTAAAACATATTTTAAAAATGATCTTTAGAGGGGCTATCAAATATTGTTGTGGACAATGGGGGCCTTATACTATAATTGTGATTTGTTGTTTCAGATGGACTTAAACTGGAGTGTGTGGACTGATTATCTGATTGCTTTAATTATGATCATGATCACCTGAGGATTTGTAATGCATTTTCTATATTATTATTGAGTGAGTCAAATTGTTACACTGACAAAGGTGAACAGCCGAAATGTTTGTCAACTTATCTCCTGTGTACCAAGATTAAAGTGCTTCAAAGTGCAGACCTTTTTTGTATTCTTGTAGAAATAGTGAGTAAAATATATTTTTAAAATTATCTTTAGAGGGGCTATCAAATGTTGTGGACAATGGGGGCCTTATACTGCCTTACATCAAGGGTCTGATGTAATGTGGAATCCAAAATAACAAAGGAAGTACATGAAATCATCAGCAACCTATGATTTATGATGTCTTAGTGGAATAGTGGTTCATGACCACTTCTTCTACAGCAGAAGGTTCTCCAGCATGGGACTGGGATCCACTAGAGAGCCTCAGAAAACCTCAGGGGTCACAAGATTAGTTTGAAATAAAGCTAAAAAAAAAAAATGCTGAAATTCATGATGTGAGCCAATAACATGTAAACAGTCATTATTTCTCTGGTGGAAATGCACTGCTGAACTTTCCCTTTGACTTTTTTTTTTCACTGCTGTGTAGAGGTCTGCATGGACTAATTTTCCATCCTGCTTCAGCGAGTTTCTTTAAACACCTGCCAACTTTAAAAAAGTTGGTACACAGTGCCTGCTTGCAAAAAATCCTGTTATATATTATTAACATATATAGTTATATATCCTAGTATTATGGGGGTTTGAATATTATTTTGCTGTCACACAAGATCACATTCATGATAGAAAGTTTGGTAATACTTTATAATAACTGCACGCTATGAAGCATTAGTTAAGCATTAGTAAATAGTCAATTCATCACTTATAAAGCATTAATAGACATTAGTAAGCAGTTTATAAGTACAAGTACAGCTATAAATGCTTTATTCTTAATTTATAAGCATATCTATACTGTGTTTAATAATTGTATTTTCATACTTTATTAATAATCAATTTATCATTTCTAAATTAAGTATTGCATTATTTACAAACCAGTTATTTAGGAGTTGTCAGTGGTTCATAAGATCATTTAGGAAGTGTAAGTAAATGATTAATAAACTATTTAAACATTCATTTATACATCTTATTATTATGTAGTAATAGTTACTTGGTGTGTTAATAAATGCTTTATAAACACATTCCTACTGCAATTCATGATTAATTCAGGTAGTTATAAAACATTTAGAAGTGGTCAGTTAACTATTTGTGTGAGCTCATCTAAAGTGAGGACTATTTATGCTTTTTAAAGCTTTTATAAATGAGATTTAAAGGTTCAGTGATCTTCTGCACTGCTGTTCTCTAATGTTTTGAAGTTAGTACTGAGGTAGTTCTGACACTAGGAATATGTGTTAATAAAGCATTTAAGTAACTATTACTATATGTCTAAATAATAAGATGCATAAATGTACATTTAAATATATTATAAATCATTTACTTACACTTCCTAAATGATCTTATGAACAACTGACAACTCCTAAATAACTGGTTTGTGAATAATGTAATACATAATTTAGAAATGATAAATTGATAATTAATAAAGTATGAAAATACAATTATTAAACTCATTATAGATATGCTTAGAAATCAAGAACAAAGCATTTATAGCTGTATTTATAAACGGCTACTAATGTTTTATAAATGATGAATTGACTATTTACTAATGCTTAACTAATGCTTCATAGTGTGAGTTATTATAAATTCACAGCCTCAATTTTTATTTTAAATTAAAAAATGACAAGGTATATCATATTTTGAAGCTTGCTGTGCCCCCCGGCCCTTATATAATTGATCATTCTTATGTATAGCAAGCTCACTGACACAATGAGAGAATAATAATGACAAAAGACGTCTTGCGAACATATATACTATGAACAACTGTGGCCTAATTGTGGCCACAAATAGTAACACTTTGTAAAAAAAAAAAAGGTTAAAGTCAGACACAAAACTGGAACGCACATTTTATCAAAAGTAACAAAAAATCATTGAACTACTAAGAAACCAATTATGCAATTCAGTACAATCCAGAGTTCAATTAGCACAACATTAGTGCCCTCAAAATTCAGCTTGTCTATAACTCTGTAACTATTGTCTACAACTTTACTAACAAACAAACAAACAAACAAAAACACAGTAAGGTGATAGAACTGAAAGTTGTAAATGTTTCCATCTCAGTGACTTTAGTTGTGAGCTTATTATGTCTCTGACATTATAATACAATGACGTGAGGCTCATACTGTCTTGCATGACAGCCCATTCGTCATAGCAGTTATCATTTTCAGCTTGATATATGATACAGCTTGATACATGACAGTACATACAAGCACGATCACCCATGCTAGTTCAGTTAGCAATGTAGCCTATTATACCTCAGCTTTGACAACAAGGGCCCTACGGCAGAACAGAAATCTCAGTCAAGGATTTTATTTGATTCAACATCAAAATAAATCTCCAAACAGCAACGAATTGTATGCAGGATGTAAACATTTGAATCAAAAACATGCTGCCGTCATTAAAACCATCAGCTAAAGCCTATATACCCGCAGCTCTCTAAACTTTCACTTGCCGGGATCTGTCAAAAGCACTTAGACGACTATGCTGTACACTTCACAGAGCATTATACATGTGGTATTCCACACATAATACGGCGGGAACAATGCCAAAGTCGAACAACCTTGTCTAACATTTGTAGACACTAATGCCATGCAGTGTGCTTGCTTTGCCGTTAGCACCTTTCAAGCACTGTGCACGACCGTGAGGTCCCAATTCTTTTTTTCTTTTTTTTTTCCTGTTTATACTGATAACAGAACACCGTGGCATGCATTTGCTGACCCAGTGGTGATACAAAAGCCTGCACGTAAGCCTGCACATTAGCAGGTGCTGGTGAACATTAAAAGAAATGCAAAGCAGTCAAAAGAGAGATGGAGTCAGCACACAATATTGCTAATAATGATATTCAATCTACCCTGGCCTGCTCAGAACTGTGTCCGACACAACGGCAGGAACGATCTGAGCATTTTGGAGAGCGCCCAGCTTATCCTGGCTCCATGCTGGGTGTTGCGGCTATGTCTGGTTATACAATAGCTCCTTTTGCTCATTTGTGCATCTCTGATTTTGTCAGATGGAGGGAGAACAGGTTGCTAAGTAACTATTAAAGGGTAAGGACAATTTCTACCTTTCAAAAAAATAATAAAATAAAATCAAAATATAATTGAAAAGACAAGCCTCGATGCTGAGCGGTATACTGTTAATTACATTCGGCACATTTAATAATTAGCCTGTGACATGAGTGCACTTTAAAGCACACACTAAAAAACGCTAGGTTGTTTCAGCCCATGTTTAGGTCAAATATGGACAAACCCAACCGTTGGGTTTAAAAATGTGATTAAAAAATTTAAACCAGCGGTTGGGTTTGTCCATATTTGTCCCAAACATGGGTTGAAACAAACTAGCAATTTTTAGAGTGCATGATGTTTGATTGCTTTGTTTCTCAGCCAATGAAGGTCCACAAAAAAAAAAAAAGGAAAGAAAAGAAAAATTACTCTCAAATGTCAAGTTGTTAGAAATATGTTCTTTGTATTACTGATAATTCTGAGAAAAAAAAAACAAAAAAAACAAACATTTAATGACTAAAAATGCCATGTGTAAAAAGTAATAACACATTTTTCTTTTTGGAAGTGCACATATTTTTCAAGGTAAAACGTATTTTTATATAAAATATTATGAGTTATTCATTCATAATTATTACATTTTTATTACAAGTATTTGTCTAAGTAAAAGGTACAACATGAACAACATGAACGAACCCTACCTTCTCATTTTTTCTGAAATTTTAAAATACTTACTGACCTTGTTACAGTCATGAGGGTCTGCAGGGGGCCTCTGATGTCATTTCCTGTTTTATGCATGTTCACAAAAAAAAAAAAAAATTAAATAACATTTCATTAAATTACATTTTTGTTGTGAATAAAGCCAGTTAATTTAGAATTTACCACAATGTGCACATTTTGAAACATAACGAATGAATCGCATATGAATGCAATTTAAAAACGAGAGTCACTTCATTTACCGGTACCTAGCACCAATCATTTTTATTCATATTTCAATCAAGGTCTCTTTTTTTCTAATTTTTAGTGTTTATATGTCTCAACAGCAAACATTTCACAATTTCATATGGTATTGTTTGATACTGACATTGTTATTTAATTTTCTCACACTTTGCCCATCAAGGTACAGTTAATTGGTGCTAAAGAAGCAACATTTTTCTCAGTTATTTATTTTTTATTTTTTTAATTATAAACCATTTGATTTATGCTTTGGCTGGCCTAGTGGGGTGTTAATCAAAAACGGGGTCCTTTCAGCAACAGCAGCACACATTTTACCATCAATTAGGCCAGTTCAAGATATAACCCTGAATGTCTTCATAGATAAGAGCCCATTCACAGCACATTTCATTTATAATGTTGTAAGGGCTGCATCTGCACTGTTATAGAGCAGGGAGCCGATTTTTCTCTGTCCTGAAAATTTCAGAGGCCATTAGTCCTGCGGCTGTCTTTACTTATAAATGTCACTCATAAGGCCACCGCTTCTGTCATTTCTCCATTAAAACTCAATTTTTGCACTTCTTAGTCTTGATAGACTGCCCTCCACAACAGTACTTTATTAAGAGCTGATTGTATAACACTTTGAAAAGGGAGCGAAAATGATATGGAAAAAAATCACATTTGGTTCTCCATCAGGAAAAAAGTCAGCTCTCTCCCGCTTTAAGTCAATTTTTCATTATGCTCAGCTATTGACCTTTCCTCCAACAGGAAGTGCTGCGACTATCTTTCTGAGGATTGTAATTGACAAGATGTCTCTTCTAATAGAAAAATGACCACATTTTTTCACAAGTTAATTATAAATTCACTGGTTGCCTCAGTGCTGGCAGACGAGACAAGAGCTCAGTAAACCTTGGCCCATGTCAGGCAAACAATCATATCATCCATTATATCCCTGCCACACACATGCTGATTTTTGAGTTTTTCTCATCGGCTGAAAGTCACTAATCTTATACATTGGTTTTGTCTGTATTTAGGAACACACAGACAGCAAATTGCACTGTTGATCCTGAAATCAATAATTATTACTATTAATTTTATTCATTTTAAATTATTCAGATCCACCATTTTTGTGGTGCTAAAGAAATTGCTCAGCCAAAATGGCATTATTTTGTCATTATTTAGTAGGGAAACACCAATATTAAAATTCTGACACCAGTAACTTGACATTGAAAACTGATAAATAGCCAGTTATAAACTCTATTTAGTATTTATTAAAATAGTTACTCTATTAAAAATGATTAACTATTAAAAAACATTGCCCAAAAAATGTTTTTAAGATGTATATTTATATATAATGTCTAATATCAGCCAGTAACTGGTATGGTAACTGGTAATGATATCTTCCATCCCAAATCTTTATAGTAATGCATGAACTTTGCAGAATTGACAGTTATTGAAATTAATTGAGCTGAATAATGACACTATTCTCTTCTGTAGATCAGTGGCGGAGCCAGGATATTTTCATAGGGGTGGCACAGAAATCTTCATTATTTCAACATAAAAATGAGTTTGACTATATGTATGGATAGTCTGTGTTTCTGTGTTCTTTGTATGTATGGGTGGGTTTTGCATGTGTTTAATTTAGTTTCCTGTGTTAGGGTACGTTTACACGACAACGATATGGTTAAAACTGGTTAGTTTTAATTTTTATGGTTAGTTTTCCGCATATAGACAACATCATTGTCAAAACGATCCCCATTCATACGAATCCGTGAAAATGACTAAAAACGCTGTATTCTGCTGGCAGGCCATTAGATGGCGATGAAACACTATAGACTGAACATTTAATGCACATGTGCATGACACCATCGTTTTCACAGATTCGCGTTTTTGTTGTTTACATGGAGACCGTTTTCAAAAACTTGCACTTTGAAACCCGTTGTCATGTAAATGAATAGCCAAAACACACAAAAAGTTTTCAGTTTTTAGTTGAAAACAGTGTCGTGTAAACGACCCCTTAGATTCCATGGTTACTCATTGTTTGATTATCAATTACACCTGTTGTCCATTTGATTGATTGGTTTGTTCAGCGTATTTAAACGCTGTGTTTCTTTCAGTTCTTTGTCAGTTCTCATCACATTAGGTTTGGTTGTTCTGTTCTTGCTTCCTAGTTCCTGAGTTCTTTGTAAAATAAATGTAAAATTGCTGCATTTAAATCCTTTACTCATCGTTATTTTCAATCTCACTCTGAAACTATAAAGCACTGGAGTAGTGACTATAACACAAATGAATACACTTAATTTGTACTTAAATGTAATTGAGACAGTAGTGAACTAAGGTGTGTTCACGCCATCTCGTAATTCCTGTAATTTACGAGATTCTAGCTTGTAAAAAGTGTTCACGTCCTCGTAGAGCTCGTAATTACAGCTTGTAGGATGGGAGTTTTCTGAAAGCTACCACATGGCCACTGTACCACCTGACCACTGTAGATTAATTTAGGCATTAATTGTCGTGCCATAGAAATGCATAATTCCGAGGACGTGAACAGCTCCGAATATAATGTCACATGTTGTCATCTCAAGATTCCGGTAAATACAAGGTGGCATGAACACAGCATTAGATCAAGTAATCAAGTAAATTTGACAATATTTAATCAGTCAACCTTCATTAAATTTTATATAATTACTTGTTTCAAAAACTTGCACGGAAAAAGTAAACAACGGATGTTTAACATTCTATTAGTTGTCAAAATAGAATAGTTCCATAGCTTAAACCTAAAATGAAATAGTAAAAAATGTGTTGAATCCCCATGTGCAAGAATGTGATTGTGACAAGTGTGGAAGCCGGCAGCACATAACTGCCAGAATGTAAAATTAGTTATATTATGCACTTAAATGTCATTTTCATTTGTAATTTCTTACAAAGTAACACAAAATTGGCACCTTTTTGCTAGTACAAATGCACAGTGCTCACATTTATTGTGCATTAAATTACAGATAAAAAAAATTACACATCAATTTGTGCCATAAATTGTGATCTCACACAGCAGTAGGCTGTATTTTATGCTGCCTTCAAGTGCTCTCGGAATTATTGTAAATACGAGTTTCCAAGGTAAAACTTGCACATGAACGCCCTCCCATTTATGTGATGCAATGAGCTTGTAATCATGACTTCAGAAGTGGGAATTATCACATTTCCGATAGCGCGTGAAGGCAGCATATGCCCATACCTTTGAAGATATGTTCTTAAATGTGACGAATATATAGTAACATGTATGCATTGTTTTGACCAGAGGTGGACAAAGTATAACTCCATCACTTGACTGAAAGTATAGTTACTACTGGTCAAATATTACTCTGTTACAAGTGAAAGTTGTAAAGTGCACATCACTGGCAAAATGCTCAAATTGGCACGCTGTGCCATCATGGTGGTTTAGCCAGTCAGTGATGCTCATCCGACATGCTAGCGTACGACTACCTTTTAAATACTTGTTTAAAAGTTACAAAGCTCTTTTCAAAGTCGAAATCATACTAGAAAAGAAAGGTTTTTACATTGTGTTTATTTGAGATTATGTTGAAACATATTTCTGACAGAACTTCAGTTAACGTTATTAGCCCAACTGCGTTTGTGCATGCTAGCATCATTGTTGAACTTTACCTATGTTAGCGGTCTATTCACAAGGCTATGGAATTTTGGCAGGCAAATCCATAAAAAAACTTTTCACCGACTAACGTTATCTCTAAAAGCACATTCAATGGACTACTTGCACTGAGCCTCGTGACGCACAACTGGTTTGAAATATTACGGCTCAGTTGTTCCCGGTTATATATATTTTCAATGCGCTGTTATCACATAGCTAACTAAACCCCTCTTAAAACGAGAGTCCTGCGATAATTTAAAATTCCAGAGACAAGATAAGAGCTATTCTGATGATTACCGTGTACAGACCTTTCCAAACTCAACTGAACTTTAAGTTTTAATCCAACTTAAGTCGTGTTTCTTTCACCACAGGGTGTCAGAGCTCTACAAGTGATCGCGACGCTGCAGCGTGAGACGTGATGAATAAGATCAGAATAAACATAATATTTTAGTCACAATTCTTTGCCATTTTTTACTGACAATTATTTATGTATTTCGCACATTTATGCCAAAAATTCTAATATTCAAGGTAGTTGCGCTGTCATTGCGTTATTCTTTAAGATGAATTAAAAACACCGTTAAAGCAATTATCACATTCATTCAACTATTTCAAACACTGGAATAAAAGAGCACCAACGCAAGCAATCGTACGAAAATTAACCGTACACTCTTACTATAGTAAAACGTTCGCCTTCATAAGTATTTGATTAATTATAAGTATTATATGAAAGGTAAGTTATACTGCTGTTTAATCGTCAGCTTGGTTTGTGCATGTCTTGTATGCACTTCTGCTCGTTTACAGTCAGACAGCAGCTAGCGCGCGACGGTGCTAGAGGACTTACAGTGATTGTCATTCTGTTAACAGATTGTCAGAGGGAATCAGCGATGCTTGACAGTTTTAACTTGTTTTTGTTTGCAGTGCAACTGTAACGTAAAATAGTCTTGCTATCGTGATAATGCGTTGTCACTCACCCATTTAGGTACTACACTTACCATAGTAAAACCATGCGCTTTCTTTAGTGTGTGTTATCAGTCAAATTCATTTAAATGTAAATTTAACAGGTATGAAATGTGATGACTAAGAGAAAAACACTGCTAATGAGAAGACGAGCACTTGACGGCGGAAGGTTAGTGGGGAAATATATTTATTTATTATTCAGAATGTGCATTTGGAAGGGAAATATATTAATAAACATTTCAGGGGGTTGAAGATAATTAATGTTAATGCAGAGAATATGATTAATTGTTTAAAAAACATTTGGCAGCCCTAAAACGTAGTAATAATCTGCGTTTTCAAGAGAAGCTCTCTATATATAAGTGCGCTAACGCTGACCGGAAACGCTCGAGCCGTAATAAGTAGGACGCGGAAGTAGTTGTGCAAGTAGTCCATTTCCATTTCAAGCTTTAACCAGAAATTAAAAGTTTACATACCTCAATAATATCCTTCCGCAGGTTGGACGGCGAGTTTTTGAAGACTGTGATATGGTTCGTTTTAGGCAAACAAAGCAAATGTTTAAAACGGAACGAATCTTAAATCTTGTATGGCCGCGGGTGTGCGCACTTCGCTGAGGAACCGTCTTCTTCCATTTTGTCATCAGCTGATCAGTGTTCAAAAAATCATCGACTGGTTTTCAAAGCTACTATATAGTAACGACATTCAAGGACCTTTATAGAAACGTAGTGGAGTAAAAAGTACAATGTATTCTCTTTCAAATGTAGTGAAGTTAAAGTCATAAGTTTCCAGAAAAGATCATACTCAAACTATAGATACTCAAAAAGTGTACTTAAGTACACTAAAGTAAATGTACTTTGTTACTGTCCATCTCTGGTTTTGACGCTGCATTCTACTGTTGATCTACTGAAGCTCCCTCGGCACCTGTACGTTTTCCACACTTGTTTGTCATTCCAAACCTGTATGCTTTCAGTTTTAAATTATTTTTCCCCCCATAGAACAACAGTTCATAGTGGATACAGGCTGTCAAGTTAAAAAAAAACCATATAAAATGAGTCCACACGAAAAGTAGACCATAATACACAATATAGGCTATTTATTTATTAAAATAAAAGAATTAATTAATAAATAAAATATTTGTTATTAAATTTTGTTAATAAGATAAATGAAATTATTGAATTGTGTGAATAGAAAAAAAAAAAAACAGCATACAGTTTTTAAAATGACACTGTGGTGTATAAACAATGACAAGATATTTTTTGTATTTTTTTGGGGGGGGGGAATGGGGGGGGGGTTAGGTATCCCTTTAAATTCAAACCAAGCAGGAATCACATCTGCGTCTCAGTGACACAGATGTTTTATACAACTTCAATATCTGAAAGAGAATGTGTCCGGTAATCTAATAATACAGGTGATTTGCTTTGTATTACCAAACAATTCAGGAGACAACGGATCATCTGTCAAGGTAATGAAAACATGACAAGTCTCCGCCGCATACATGCTCATCTGCCCTTCATTTGCCCCCGGTACCTCTCCCTGAACCCTGCAAGTGATAAGAATGACAAACACACTCAGCAAACTTGAAAACGATTTAACAGTCTGTGAGAGCCACTCATTCATTTCTGTCTGTAACAGAGCTCATCTGCATTACGCTCACCTCAGTGGCATCATGGTCACTAGCTCCAGACCATAGGCTATTCCATCAGCAAAATGTAGATGAAATGAAATTGTGGAACTGTTTCCTATTTGTTTGTTTGTTGGGGGAGGCCATCTCCTCTATGATTCAAACTGACCTTTTCCCAAGTGAGATTGAGGATTTGGGTGAGTGTTCGAGCTGTTCCTGCATACCCACTCCACTGGTGCCCACTGAAGCAGGGCCTAGCAGTTTAGAGTCAGCCACGTGTCACGGATGGCTAAAATGGGAAGCACTTGGACACTGACGGCGTGCGGTTTCGGAAAGACCTGTGCTTCGTGCAGCTTTAAAGCATGTTAAATCAAACAACTCTAGACCAGGAGGATTGAATTGGATGTTCTTTTGACTCTGCTATGGTGCAGAGGTATTGTCTTTATGTTTCCTAACAGTGTTGTGTCATGCTATGCTGCATTTGATTGCATGTTCCTAAGTCAAGTAATACATTTGATCCAATCTCGCAACTTAAACCATTGGCAAAAACTATCAAAGAACCCTGCAGAGGGGAGTTGGCTGTCAAATTAAGGGACCAAATGTGCAGTGCTGTTCATTTTAGTATATTATGGAAGCATACCCAACTTTTTCCTCATCTGAGTGGAGAGAAGCTATCTCAAGAGTTATTCAGCTGTGACTTGATAGACATCCAAGTTTTGGAAGCAGACTTTTGCACATTCTGCTGAATCAATTCATAGTTCATTTAATGGAACGCTCTGTAACAAATAGGAACAATTTGGATTACTTCAGCAATATCATAAAAGCAAGGTAATTTCACCCATGTTAATATTCGTAAAAAAAAAAAAAAAGAGTGATATTGCTTTTAAGGTGCGGTCACACTCGCAGGCAAAACAAACAAAAAACAATTGTCTATTGTCAATGGTGTAGTGATGTATGAAGCACCACTCATACAGAAGTCACTTTCAAAAGAAGCAGCTTTCATCCTTACACGAAAATCCAGATCATGTGGATTCCCATTGAAATGACTGGATTTCACCTGCAAAAAATAGCAAAAAAAAAAAAAAAAAGCTTGACCACACCTTTATTCAACAGTTTAATATAAATGAAGATGATCTTGAGTAACTTACATTTTAGACACAATATTACCAGTTACTGCTGACAGCACAAATAATAGTTCCAAACAAACTTAATGGTGTTTGTATTGTTCCTGAATGTATCAGCTTTTGAAGAAAAAAAAAAGTGACGAAATGATTCAATGACTCACTGATGAATACAGTCGCATGTTTCATTCCTGAATTACTCAGCACTTTTGAATGAATCAGTTCAGTGTATTATTTAACAGTTCACTGATGAATAGTCACATTTCGTTCCTGATTAATTAGCGGTTTTGAATGAATCGGTGGAGTGTACTATTCAATGAATCATTGATGAATACAATCGCTCGTTTTTGTTTTTGAACGACTCAGCACTTTTGAATGAATCGGATGAAGGAATTGTTCAGTGATTCACTCGTGAATGCCACTTGTCACCATCTACTGGCTCTCACTAAAAAACACAGACTGACAGTCTGTCTGGTATTCGCAAACAGATTAGTTGTATATGTTTTTATGAGCAGTTTTAGATTGTGTTAATTGCAAATCCTTTAAAAAACATGATTACGACTTTACGATTTAAAGATTTAAAATTATTTTATATTGTTTGTTGTCAAACAAAATGTTGTTTCTGGTTTCATCTTTAAAACATCAATAAGATTGTGCTGTTTCAGTAAGTGGTTGATTGGGAGCCTGGCTATGTTTAAAATAGAAATAAATACCATTGGTCTTAAAATGTCAGGGAGACCACAGTTTAATTGGCTAATCAAAAAGGCCCCAGTAAGGGCTGGACAGAGGGATTACAGTCAGAACCAAGTCACCCTGAGTGACAGCCAAGATTTCTAGTGTGTGAAGAAGAGTAATTGGAAAGTGCTGTGGAGTACAGGGAAGGATTTTTCATCATCTTGCCAAATGGCACTAAGGATCTCTAGCATATCCTTCCTCATAGGAGTAACATCAGTCTCTCTGGTTTATTTTTGAGTCTGTATATGAATATCCCTGTAGATGGATCGGGAATGATTTAAAAAATAACTTTAGAACCATTTAATTCTTTCAACTGGAGTTTTAATGTGCTTTGAGTGAAACATGGGCAACATATTCAATATTTAAAAGCATTAATCTTATCAAAGCATGCACAATAGTACATCATTTGTACACAAATCGAACTGCAGTCTGCAGGCAACACATTAAACACAACAATTGCACTTCATAGCATGTTTATACATATATATTGATGTTCAAAAGTCACGCAGGCGTAAAATAAAGCTAATGAAGCGTTGCCATTATTTTTCCTTTCTGTCTAAAATCTTCATATACATCTCTGGGGGAGTTATGGGAACCCCTTGACATGTTGTTTTCTGTTCATTAACCCACCAGCTGTTCATTCAAATGAGCCTAAAGGCAATATCTCACTGTTGAGTCACCATTCAGTCTACAACTCAAAACTGTGGGTGTCCTGTCCCGACTTTCTAATTCTCACCTTATCCAGGTGTTCCTGGAAAAAAAGGCAGAGCATTGGAGGAAAGTGTGTAATATTATTCAATCCTTTGCATTTTGTTTAGAAACTCCAGCATTGTCGACCAGCGATTGTTATGCAGTGCATATTTTAGCATATCCAAAATCTGATTACATGCACATTTCATGACCATATAGTGCAAAGCCTACCATAATTTTACAGCCCTTCTTTTCTTCCCCAGCACTCATAAATCCTATGATTGACTGTGGATGTGCCCTTATGCGGAAAGCAGAAATGCATAGGGAGAATAGCTCCCTGATGTATCACATTAAAATATGATGCACAGCCGTGCTTTTTGCCAGATTACACTAAATAATTCACTTGCCTTCAGAAAATGAAATGTGCATCTGTGCAGATTATTTACTGTTTTGAAATTATTATTATTATTTTTTTAAAAACCCACGGTAAAAATCCAGCTAGATTGTACTAATGGTTGCCATACAAGTGTCCAAATGCAACAGCAAAATAACCTCTTTCCAAGAGGGTATATGTCTTTGAAATGGTGTTTGAAATGATTTAAAACAAGGATTTTAATGTTTAGAATTACTTGTTTCTTTTGAGACTTTCTGAGACATTCTCTTGAGACTTTATCTTATGTTTTTTTCTGCAGTGAACATTCTGAACACAGACATTTGAAATACTGCTAAATCTGAAATATAGTTACTGCGAGCACATGTATTTATGTGCCGAACATAAATGTGACCATCATGTATTATAATTCATGGTACCCTTAAGGTAAGGTAAGGTAAGGTTTTGTGATTCAGTCCTATATTCGTCCTATTCCCAAAACGCCCTGGGACATGATTAATAAGGTTGCAATGTTTAGCCATCTGCCAATTTTGTTTACATTATTGTCACATTTAATAACTTTAGTTACTCTGAAAAATATCACTTAGAATCCTTACTTAATTTAAATAGGTACCATTCATCTACAGATTTTAAATCAAGGCTACTTGACATTTTAAGTTCAGCCAAGCCATTTACTTAAAAGTTCTGTGAACCACTTTTTTTTCTTTTTACACAGGAAAAGTAGGGCATTTGCTGCAAATTTGAGGCAGGATACTGTATCTGTTTAAAAATGCATAATATGAGAAATAATACAGGGTCTCTGAGATTTACCCTTTTTGTTTTTAGCCATATGTTCAGATCTCTTTGCTGCCTTCACGTGCTATTGGAATTATCATAAAAATGAGTTTCCTAGTTAAAAATTGGACATGAATGCCCTCTCAAGACGTATTTACCACTGGGAAGCTCAGGGATAATTTTGATTCCCAAGTTCCTGAGATGGGAGTGCCATATACTTTAAAGGATTAGTTCACTTCAGAATTAAAATTTCCTGATAATTTACTCACCCCCATGTCATCCAAGATGTTTATGTCTTTCTTTCTTCAGTCGAAAAGAAATTAAGGTTTTTGAGGAAAACATTACAGGGATTTTTATCCATATCCATATAGTGGATACTTCAACAGTTGAAGGTCCAAATTGCAGTTTACACGATCCCAGCCAAGGAACAAGGTTCTTATCTATCGAAACGATCAGTCATTTTCTAAAAAAAAAGAGATAAAAATAAAAATGATATACTTTTTAACCACAAATGCTTGTCTTGCACTAGCTCTGTGATGCGCCACGCATTACAATATTATGTTGGAAAGGTCACACGTGATGTAAGTGGAAGTACCGCGGTAGGGCGAAAAACTCCATCTCATTTTCACCTCCAAATTCAAAATCGTCCGACATCGTTGTTTTACTTTTTTTTTTAAAGGCCGTTTGACTTAGTATTTGCACAATCACTTTGTAAACACTTGCTCGATACTTCCGCCTGTCACATGTGACCTTTCCAACATGGTTACGTAATGTGTGGCGCATTGCAGAGCTAGTGCAAGACAAGCATTTGTGGTTAAAAAGTATAAATTAAAAAAAAAAATGAAAATGACTGATTGTTTCTAGATAAGAACCTTATTCCTCGTCTGGGATCGTGCAGAGCCCTTTTAAGCTGTGCTGAAACTGACATTTGGACCTTCAACCCATTGGTAACTGTTGAAGTCCACTATATGGAGAAAAATCTTGGAATGTTTTCTTCAAAAAATGATTTTCGACTGAAGAAAGAAAGACACACACATCTTGGATGACATGGGGGTGAGTAAATTATCAGGAAATTTTAATTCTGAAGTGAACTAATCCTTTTAACATGGTGGAGATGAGATTGGTTGCTGCTGTGACTGCTATTACATATATGAATAATTATTTGAAGCATATTGTATGTTTTATACACAGCAAAAATAGCCTGTATTTGACAGAAATTCCAGAATTGTCAGCAAGTTGACTATCTGGATATCATTTTGGTTTTAATAAGATTTTCCCAATAAATAGGCAAGAATAGACCTGGTATCCTCTATGATTGCTGTTCTTTCTGATAACAAAGCATTAAGACAAGCTCATAATCACAACTTCAGAGGTGGTATAAGTAGAAAATGTCCAATAGCATGTGAAGGCTGCATTTTAAGGGAACATTTTAATGTATAGCTACACAGATATTTTAAGTGATCAGTATTAAAACTAGAAGCACTCAGTGAAGATCAGCTATGGGTCTACGGCAACCGCCCAAATCTTTCAGCACAACCGAGAGGGTGTTAACTTTGAAAACACAGTAATTTACAAGTTTGAAGGCATGCCATTGAAGTCACTAATGAAGCACCCCCAGCTGAGGTTGATTAACTGGGATCACCTGTGAGGGGACTGAGGCCAGACTGAAGCTACAGAAACACATCATGGAAGCCTGCCAGATCCATTTGCTTATGTGAGGCTTGTGTCATTCAAATGACTTTTATTTGATCTTCATTTACACCTGTTATTTCAAGTATCCAGCAATATTGTAAATGTCTTCACAAGCAGAACGCGAGATCCGAGATATGAATTGATACCTGCTGACTCATGTAAAAACCTTGTTTGTGCAATAAATATCATGTTGATGGTCTTGTTTTTCATTAGGTAAATTAATCCAAATCAGTCAGTCAGCACTTGGTATTTTATCACACGCTTTTTCATTCAAAGTGATTTACTGTCCTGTAATTGCACGGACAGTCCCCCTAGAGCAACATGGGGTTAAGTGCCTCGCTCAAGGGCACAATGGTGATGAGAGAGAGGGATTGCGATCTCCAAATCTCACTAGTTCCTAGGTCACCCCTATTAGAAACTGAACCTGTTGGCCCAGATACTTCACCAAGAGACCATCACGTACAACAGTTTTATCTTTCTTTTTTCGTTTTGAATCGAATCTACTTTTACAAATGGTTTCTAAATACACCTTTTTCATATACGAGTATATACTTCAACAGGAATTTTAAATGTTTATGTAACCTCAGAAGTTGGACAAAAAGTTAGCCAGGTCTTGTATTTTCACCTTGTAGTAAATAAGATAAATTGTTCACCTGATGAGGTAACCATAGCAACAGTATGCTTCTTGGACACTTTATGTTCTTATAGAAATTTCTTTCAAAACATTGACCTCCCTGAATGTCATTGTATAATTTGCGACCTGAATGTTCCACAAACCTGGAGTGCAGTAACAAATGGACATCCTTAATTTGCTGTCCTACTCTAGTTTGTAATCATCTCTGAGATGCTCTCGACAGAGACGGGGACGTGTAAAATCAATCCCCTTTCATGTCTATCATTTATTCCAAATACATCCACTGAAAGAAGTGGATAAAAAAAAATGACATGGAGGAGAAAATTTGACAAGATTTGAGACTCAGAAATCACCCGTCTTGTGTCTAACAGTATGTGAACAGAGAAATACAGGCTGACTGTCCTCTCCAAGATTACACTCCAAAATAGTCCTCTAGCATAACATCTGTATTCATTCGAGTTCAAAGACAAAATAATAGCACAAATAAATCAATACTCTCTTCCTGCCAGTCTTTTTTGCCACTTTCGCAAGCAGCCCCTGCCAGGATAAGAAGAGGGTGCCACCAGACATACAATCTTCAAGTACAAATACAGCTAAGCTGTTAAGCTGGTGATTGGGGTGGGAACGCAGTATGTAAGCGAATGACTTTGTGGGAAGTGAAGGGGCCTGCTGATTTCTCAATTATACTTCTTTCAGTGGCCTTGGAGACACAAAGTGCTAAACGGCCCTCATTTCCAGTCAACGACACCAGAAAAGACTGCGCCCAAAGGTAATTTGGTGTTGATGCTTTTGAGTATGAACACGCTGTTTGATTCACTGAAAACAGAGATGAATGATATGATATGGTGACCGGGAGGGGACATGTTCGGTTCACCTAGTTTTGTCATGGTCACGAGATGGGAACGGTTAGGAAAGGTTAGTTGAGTTTATGCAAAAATGAAAATTCTGTCATTAAAGGTTTAGTTCACTTTAAAATGAAAATTACCCCAAGCTTTACTCAACCTCAAGCCATCCTAACTGTATATGACTTTCTTCTTTCTGATGAACACATTTAGAGTTATATTACTAAATATCCTGATAGCTTTATAATGGTGGTGAACAGAACCAACGAGTTTGAAGCTCAAGAAAGTGCAACCATCCATTATAAACGTACTCCACACTGCTCCAGGGGATAATAAAGGCCTTCTGAAGCGAAGCGATGCGTTTGTGTAAGAAAAATATCCATATTTAACAAGTAAAATATCTAGCTTCCGCCAGACCGCCTTCCGTATTCAAGTTACGAAACAAACGTTACTGACACATCATCCTAAGTTGAATATAGAAGGTTGTCTGGCGGAAGCTAGATATTTTACTTTATAACTTTGATTTCTTCAGCTTCATACTCGTTGGTCCCGTTCACTGCCATTATAAAAATTGGATGCAACAGGATATTTATTAATATAACTCAGATTGTGTCAGAAGTCATATACACTTAGGATGGCTTGAGGGTAGTAAAGCTTAAGTAAAATTTTCACTTTAAAGTGAACTAATCCTTTAATACTTATGCCGTTCCAAATGAAGATCTTTTTGATGAAATCTGAGAGATTTCTGTCCCTCCATAGACAGCTACGCAACTCCCACTTTGACGCTTCAAAAAGTTAATAAAGAGATGGTAAAACTAATCCATATGAATTGAGTGGTTTAGTCCAAATTTTCTGAAGAGATTCGATTGCTGACAAGAATATTCTGAGATCTCAAAAAACAACCTTCACATAGTCAGTTCCAATCAAGATACCCATCATGTCATCTTTCATTCACTTGGATTTAAGTCAATTAGCAAAATTCCAAGTTCTTGCAACTATGAAAACCAAACTAATGGGTTAAAAGCACTGTTTACTTGGATTTGTGAAAGCTCATCCAATTACAAGAAGGCCAGGAGCTTAATTACTGTCATGGAGGTCAAACTTTTAAGGTGTTCAATGTAAGACTGACTGTTCAAATTGACAGCGCAAGCGGAGTAGCTTTGTAAAGACTGCAATTCAAGTCTGCAATACACTGCTCATTGAACAAAACACACAAATGCATTTTTAATTTATTAAAGTAAATCTAGAGACTTTAAGGTCAAGGTAACCATTTGTCCTGTGCTATTCCCTTTAATCGTGAAAGCAGGCTGCCTTTTAAAACCTATTCCTGATGCAGGCCATTGACAAAATCTTGTCAAATTGACTTAAAGTTCTCATATATATCATTTCTGCAAACAAAGCCTCTACACAGGCTAATAACATTACATAAATTGTGTTTAAAGAAGAGCCCTTCTGATAAAGTGATGGACAGTATCCATTTTTATAAATATGCATATTCATATGGACTCAAATGCATCTTGCCTTGCATGACACTGAGAGAATAAATCATATCTGTGATGGTCCATTTTGGAAATGGACTTTATTTATAGCTTTTAAAGTCTCGTGGTTTTTTTCTCCCTCTCTCTTCAAAAGCCCATGCACTCTCTCATCTTTCTGTCAGAGCAAGATTGGCTTAATACATAATTTCTCACAATTGCATTAAAAGTAATACTCAATAACCAGTTATACAATTAATTGTTTATAAGGGCAACGCAGCTGTTCCTGGCAGCCTTAAGAGCCATATTTCATTATTCAGGCTCTGGCACTGAACAATATGAGCTTATTTTCAGTTATCATATGATATTTGTGTGACAGCATTTATAAGATTAAACACCAAACTTGAACTGCATGTATGAATTCAACAGTTTTGCAAATCATGGACTGTACAGTATAATAGAGCTAATTTTCTGTATCACGTCAGCTACGAAATGTCTGCCAGCAAACGAGTATCACATATTGCCACAGCTAACCCACAGGCTACTGGGTAAAAGAATAAATATGCACATTTAAAAACAAGCTTCGGTCGACTTCCAGCTATTACTATCCTAGTGTAGCTCTTGGGGCAAGGCAAACTGCCAAAGCGCACTCGCCCTTTGAGGTGTCATGCGGTTAAAAAACAAGTAGTGCACAACAACGATCACCACCTCCTACTAAGTGCACCACAAAAACTGTGCGCGTGCCAGATATTGTACAAGGGGCATTACGAGCCATGGACAATATGCCTTTTTATGATAAATAACCCCTTCTGAAAGATTAAAGAAACTCTTTGTTTAGATGCATTTGAATTATAAAGGCAGATTACTGTTATTGTGAACACATTTACACTACATGCTGTGTGTTCTTTCAAATGTGTCCTCCAAATTATCATAACTAAAAGACTGGCATACACAGCAATGGATGATGGGGAAGCATTGTCGATTATGCATCTCCATCAAGTACAAGCACTGCTTGTACTTGACAGATGGAAGTCACACAGTGATGTCCAACAGAAATCTATTTGTTATCTATGTATAGTATTTATATATACAAGTCCATTATATGTAAGTCCATTCTGTTGAAAAGGAGTTCTCACTGATTGTGCCTGTATTTCCAAGCAATCGCAATGTTTCAGGCTATTTTTTACCTGGTCAATACATGATAACCCCATCCAGACAGCAGGAGCCAGTCAGAAATTACTTAACTGCGATAAACAACATCACGTAACTTCATGTTGTCCAAGCAAAGTGTTCACTTTCTGAAAAGTTTGGCCATTATAAAATGGACTAAGAGTCAATATACTGTAGTGTGTTGTTCATGTGTCCTATTTTTTTTTTTTTTAACAATCCACTTGGGATGCGGTATAACAAATATAACTCTCAGCATCATCAAAGATGAGTCTTATCAACAAAGATGAGACTCTGACTGTCATTTTGTTCTCCAAAATAACAAAAGAAGATGGTAGGGGGAAAAAAGAGAAATAACTGTTCTATGAACCATTACAGGAAGTTAAACCATTTTATTCTGCTCCAAGTGTGCTAAAGCATATCAAAGCGTTTTGTTATATAACTAAAGCTTAAAACGTAGACAATAAAAGAATATACATCTATAGATGGTTTATTTCTGCAATATGAAAAGTGTAAAAATATCAAAGTTGTTTTGAGACGCCACTCAACGTGACACACATCGTGACAAAGGTTTTCGAATCGTGTTTTCATTGAATACAGTCTCAAGGATTGCTGAAATCCTACCATTAGCAGAATATCATCTCTTTTGAAACCACAGAGACACAGTGGTTCTCTCTCTGTTCTAACTCCAAGGTCGACACATACAATCAAACAAACAACAACCCTTGACCATTCAGTCTATAACATCGAGGAAGAAAATGCATACATGTTTCACAGAAAATATCTCAATGAAATATGTTATGAAACACCATGCGCATTCATAAGAGAACTGAAGATTGAACTGCATGACCTAAGAGTGATACAATAGACAACATACAATCCTGTGGCCTTCATCTCTTCAGAAGCAAGTGAATTTTGTTGCAACATTCACCGAAGTTCCTGTGAAATGAATTTGACATGACCTGTTGTGAAGGATGGTTCTGTCTATGCAAGCTGGAGCAGCTCCGGTATCTCAAAGGAAATGCACAAAACAGTAAATAACAAAACAACAACAAAAAGCTATGTAGATAAGAGAGGAAATAACACAATGACACAATGGTAAAACAAACAAACAACACTTTCGCAATACAGGCGCACAAATGTGCATTACTTCATTTTTAACTAATACACAGATAATCGTGAGTTGATGTATGACTCATGAAGAACTAAGCTATTTATTAATGATTGTCGCAACAGCAACTGATCAAGATGCATTGTCACATCACGCTGCAACAGCTGACTACTGGATGCAAACAAAGCAACCGATCCTTCCTATCAGAAGTAGTGCTAGTGTTTGGAGTATGTCAGAAATACAACGGGGCATCAGTTTACTGTCAAGGATTTGTCTTGTCGAACTGCATCCAGTGTAGACAGCATCGCTGCTTATAATAGGTTTTGTCTTTTGTCATGTTAATTCTTCATGAGTCATACATTAACCCTCTGGGGTATAAGGGTGTTTTTGGGCCCTGGAGATGTTTTTAGATGCCCTGCCCGTATTTGAGTTACTTATATTTTAATGGTTAATGTCTGATTATACTGTATTCAGCACAAACTCTGCTACAATAATATGTGAGCAGCATGTATGTATCTGTGTATTAGTTAAGCATAAATTCATGCAAAAAAAAAAAAAAAAAAAAAGGATACCAGCACTACAAGTTTGCAAGTAAAAAATAAGAAGACTGCTAATGTTTATTTCGCTTCCCACACAGATTGATTGACCCAGACCACCCTGGAACCCGTCAACAGCCTCGCCTGACCAACTGTGAGAATTCTCAGAGATATCTTAAAGCTGCAGGCCTAAACAAGGCACCAATCATGTATACAGTGGCATGCAAAAGTATCTGCACCCTGATTCCCTCTTCAATGTTTATATTCATCCCCGAAAACACAGAGCTGATATATATTTGAAATCGTTATTTTATTTATTCATAGAAAAAAATACCAATTACCCATACTTCCCCAGTGAAAAAGTAATCATGCTCCCTTGAAAAAATAAATTTTAGCTGGAACTTACTTGCTGAAACTTGCAGATGGAAGTAGACTTCACTGCAACCATACCTGTTGAGGTAATATTTCACCTATATGTAGTCACCTCAAAGCTCCAAACATAAAGTGTTGCTATAAAGGAAATTCCAGTACAGCTGAGAAAAAGAAGTTGTTCAGAAACACCAGTTTGGTTTCAAAGCCATTTCTAAGGTTTTTGGAATAAACAAGGCAGCAACCATACTGGACCATTCTCATCCATTCCTCCATGTCTACTTGGAATCAATTGGAGCAAATCTTATAGGGCCACTATAGCCCACGAGGGGTCATGAATATATATTGGTTGCGGAGGGACTTTGCAAAACAGTATCAAGAAGTCATCTCCATCCAAAAAAAAAAAAAAAAAAAATGTGGGTTTCAAACTTTTTGGATACTAAGGTTCTCTAAATATGATGATCCCTTTGTGAGGGCATCCCTTTCTAAAATATAAAAGTGTAAAATTAAATAATCAACTTTTACATTGTCATCATACAGTAGAAAACTCTTAAAATATTATCTGTAATATTATCTTATTAACAGTGTGTTAACACTTAGATTTTTTACCCTCACAAAATATGCAGCTTTGTTTTCTTTCTTACTGTTAAAAACTTTTGCTATGAATAAAGTACTTCCAGTTAATCTCACCTGCAATTTCTGACCAGTCTTTAGAAACAAGAATAATTATGCTATTTATATTTTAAGTACAAGTTACATTTTTTCTCTCAAATCTGCTACGGTCTCTAGCCTGGACCACAGTTTGAAAACCCCAGAACACCATGTCCATGGTGGTTGTTGACTGACAAATTTATATTGGTTTTCCTTCTTGGAGTCTTAAAATTTTACTTGCTGTACAACTATAGCTAAATTGGAACAAGCCATGAGAAATGAGCCATGAGCCACATATAGCCACCAGCTAATAATGAACCAATCCTCTTGATCTACAGTGTTAAAACTGGTTCCCTACTAACTACAAATTTCTTGCATCTTGGCAGGGACCAGAAGATGTCGGATCTGTGACCATTTGATGGTGCAAGCATTGCCAAATTATTTTCAAGAAAATCTGCTCTCACTCCGTTTGACTTTGCCTTCTCAGCTGAGTGCCTGGTCATGGTTGACACTGAGGAACAATTAGAAGAAAACTCAGAGAGATGACAAGAGATCAGTTTGTAGACCCCTAACCACCAGTTCTGGTGGTTGATGGATGTAATTGTCTGTCCACATCAAGACTTTGCAACAGCCTAGCAGGATGATGTAATCGTCCATTATGAGAGCATCTGATATGAGTTCAGAAAGTGCATGAAGAATTGCTTGAAGAAGCGACATCTGAGGTTATAAGGAACATGTTACCCTGGCTTTCAGATAAGATGTAGCATAATAAAGCTGCAAGAAGAAGGTGGAAGCGGTCAAGTCTTTTTTCAGACCCACTACAAATAGGTAGGTACATGCTTTCCAGGGCTTTGCAGGTTATTACAGGTGCTCCATGCCCCTTAATTTCTCTCCTGCGGACTCTCTAACCTGACAAGGAAAGAGCAGTCAAGAAAAATAGCTGAGCCTGAGAAAGAGGAAGCTCTCATCACAGAGCAAATTTTTGCATATTGGAAGTATGATATTTCCTACCTAGGATGAACCTTTTACCAAGGGCAAAAGATAGGATGTATTTACAGTATAATACAAAAACAGTAAAACTGTACAACAGGGTTCAATTCGTGTTGAAAAAAAAAACAAAAAAACAGTTTGCATCAATTTGATCTAAATTTATGACAACTCAGAATGAAATTACGTTCAACCAACAAGCTACACCGAGTCAGAGGAACTTAATTTGCAGCATAAACACAAATTTTTAAGTTGCTTTAACTACTTGAGTTGTAGGCCTGAAACCAACTAATCTATTTCACAGCTGTTATAGCACATGCTTAATGTAACTTATTTGTATTTTTAAATGAACAAATAAGATATTACTTGTCACTGGTATTAGCGTCATCATTGCATAGCCTTTAGTCAATGTAGTGTTTCCTGTATCTTCTCTTCAACACAATGCTAACCACAAAAACTTCAACATTACAGAAACTATTTTAAATGTCAAACGTAACAGCATTTAACACAAGCTTTTCTTTCACATACACACAAAAACATCCTATGCAAAGCATGCTGAGAACTAGAACTCCACTGCCTAATTTCCGTAGGTATCAAGACAATTTCATTAAGTTACTACAACTTAATTAAAAAAATAAATACACACAATATACATTTATGTAATGATCAACATTATTATGTCAACAGAAATAAAATAATGTTTGCAACTTAAAAAGTTTAACAATAATTTTTTTTTTTTTTTTAACTTTCTAACTTGCAACCATTTATTTAAGCTGTGGTAACAGGTCCCCTGAATTACTTTTTAGAGTGTAGATCAATGAAACTGTATCGTTGAAATATATAATACTATATATGAACTATATAATTTATGAATACTATTTTTCAACTGTTACACCTAGGCTTGTTCATCATATTAACCAATGTTAATTTATACAAATTTAAGTTAAGTTCAGATTAGGTTTTGCATTGCAGTTAACTACTAATAACATATAGAACATATTTTTGTGTTTTACAGACAAAAGTCAGAAAATTTTGGGGGACACACAGCTAATCAATTTGGATTTGTGCTAATTAATTGTTTAGGCCACTAGTATCAGTGCTAACACACCAAAAAAGGCATACAAGCCTATATGCCGCAACACCATGGCAACACACAACAAAACAAAAACCACATGAGTTACAGGTAGGAGAATAAGGCACAGCTGAAAGACTTATCGACCCTTAAGCACAGAATACAGAAAGGATGACATAGTTCGGTAACATGCAGAGAAAGCTGCTAATGTTTCCCTTTTCCTACAGTGATAGTTCTCTTTTCAACCCTGTTGCCATTTGACAGCTCTAAGATCCTTTTCAGAAGTTTTTGTCTTTGCTTGCACACAAACACACACACACAGAGCTGTCTATAAAGACATGCTAAGTTACAGAATTGGATAACTAAATGAAACCAATTAAATGTTAGCCAAGTTGCTCATTTCAATAACCTCCTGATATTGCATTTTAGAATGGCAATTATGCAATCATATTTGCTCAACAGGATATTGCAAAAGATAAGATGAAGGTGTGGCTTCTATTATTACTCACTAGCTGCATATCTCTACTGTAGAAGGAGATGCCATTTCCGAGCAGTGCCGCCAGGCTCTGACTTACTGTTTTTTTTTTTATGACAAATGTGTGATATTTAAATTCAAATTAGATGATTTTCAATTAAAAAAAAAACAAAAAACAAGAATATATTAAATTGTATTGTCATATTGTCAAGTTCTGATTCCAAAAATCGGCTGAAATGCCTTGTTCTTTGATCCTTGGATACACTCAAAGGATTCCTTGATACCACGGACAAGGGTTTCTGTCAATGATACTCAAGAGTATCACGAACCTTTCCCTGCAAAGTGGACATCTTGTGAAGAACAAGGAGGTATTGCAAAAATGAGTGGCCCTCAGAAGAGCCAAAATATCAGGCTGGACCATGTCTATCTAACAAGACAATGACTGGGGCCAATTAGGGCAGCATGAGGGCTTTGGAAATAACAAGATTCCTGGGCCTGAAGAAGTGGAAGTATCCTTGAAGTGAAAACCTATCAGACATCTCTTCTCTGTGTGTTGGAGGGCAAGCTCAAATATAGGATCAATCTCGCTCACAGACTAAATCAGATTTCCCTCGGTGTGAACAAGGAATGAAAAAAGTGCTACCTGGTTTAAAGTTCACTCTGATTGGTGTAGCGTGTATAGATGCTAGCCACGTTCACACATGAAACTTTCAATTGCAGTAAAATTTCCTGTTCCGCACATCTGTATGCAGTAGCTATGTGTTAAAACCGTGGTGTCGTTTGACACAAATTCAATCAGATGCTTTTTTAGTGAATTTCATGAATAAAATAATAAATAATTGCTATGCAGCACATTAGGAAAAGAAAAAGGGCATCTTTTAACTGAAGGCACATTGTGACATGACATGCCACAGCAGACACTTCTAGACCTTTATCTTTATTAAAGAAGAGTGATGAAGTTTCGATATGATGTGCCACTCGTGTCCGGTGTAGACAGGGTGTTGAGAAAAAACTATTAAGGCCATGACGTCTTAACTTCAACCTGTTATAGGGTTAGTTCACTTTCAAATGAAAATTAGCCCAAGCTTTACTCACCCTCAAGCCATCCTAGGTGTATATGACTTTCTTCTTTCTGATGAACATAATCAGAGAAATAATAAATATCCTGACGCATTCGAGCTTTATAAATGGCAGTGAACGGGACCAACGAGTATGAGCTGAAGAAAGTGCTTCCTTCCACATCCATCCATCATAAACGTACTCCAAAGGCTCTGGGGGGTAAATAAAGGCCTTCTGAAGCGAAGTGATGCATTTGACCGCCAGACCACCTTCCGTATTGAAGTTACGAAGATAGTGTAAGCTGGCGTCACGTCAGTTACACTTTTTCCGTAAGTTGAATAGGAAAGGTGTAGGACGTAGCGTAAGCATTGTGAACTGCAAGAGTTTTACACTTTCTTTGTACATTGAATATGGAAGGCGGTCTGGCGGAAGCTAGATATTTTACTTCATAACTTGTTGAAATATGGATATTTTTTTTACACAAACGCATTGCTTCGCTTCAGAAGGCCTTTATTTACCCCCCGGAGCACACGTTTACGATGGATGGATTTGGATGGAAGCACTTTCTTCAGCTCATACTCGTTGGTCCCGTTCACTGCCATTACAAAGCTCGGATGCGTCAGGATATTTATTATTATTTCTCCGATTATGTTCATCAGAAAGAAGAAAGTCATATACACCTAGGTTGGCTTAAGGGTGAGTAAATCTAATTTTCATTTGAAAGTGAATTAATCCTTTAATCTTACAGCTTTGTTCACAAATAACAAGATGGAATATTTCTGGATCTGATTTGCAGACGTTTCAAAAAAAAAGTAAGTTTCGTACACAAGGGTCCACATAAAGTGCTTGTGACGCAAAATTCATCACCAGAATAGTATGTGCTTACTGAACGCGCGTCACCTGATTTTTGTAACCACGTGTACTTTGTATGCGCAGGTCGCACATGCGCTTTGAATTTGTTTTGCACTAGTCAGTTGTTCCACAAGGTGGCAACACTGGCCTAGGCCATTATTTCACAGTAGAAAACAAAACTAACAACAACAACAAGAATACAAAGACATTTTTATTGGTCATAACTTCTGGAGAAAAATAGCGCAGACACTGGACAAAGATTAAACTTTCTAGAGTGCATGTGTCGACCGCCTGCTATCTAATGGAGTATACTTTAAAAGGTTACAGGTTCAGTTGTACACATACACTAGCGTACGTGTGAAAAAATATATACTTTGGGCTTAAAAATGCTTCTAAGTTTACAGAAAATGCAGGCACATTTTAAAGGGTTAGTTCACCCAAAAAATGAAAGTTCTGTCATTAATTACTCTCCCTCATGTCGTTCCACACCTGTAAGACCTTCGTTCATCTTCAGAACACAAATTAAGATATTTTTGATAAAATCCGATGGCTTAGTAAGGCCTCCAATAACAGAAAGATAATTAACACTTCCAGATGCCCAGAAAGCTACTAAAGATGTATTTAAAACAGTTCATGTGACTACAGTGGTTCAACGTTAATGTTATGAAGCGACGAAAATACTTTTTGCGCGCCAAAAAAACAAAATAATGACTTTATTTATCAATATCTAGTGATGGGTGATGTCAAAACACTGCTCCATGAAGCTTTGAAGCTTTACGAATCTTTTGTTTCGAATCAGTGGTTCGGAGTGTGTGTCAAACTGCATTAAAATAAAGTTTTGGGGGGAGCATCAAAATAAAGTATTGGCAGATATCAAGCAGACAGTCTTAATACATTAATGACTGGTTGTTGATATGTAGCTGCACTTATAGTTAGTAGAATGTCTAAAGCGGACTATCGAAAGTGTTACAGAACATGACACTAGCAGCAGCAAGATCATGGGTTCGATTCCCAGGATTGTGATATTTAACATATCAGGAGTCAAACGAGTCCATAATATTTTTGTGTGAAACACAAGTACGTTCTCTTTTGTATTGGGTATTTAAAAAAGACAATTTACAATGTGTTTGCTTTTAGCTCCTCCAGTGTTGAGTCAAGGATGTGCTGCTGTATGCTGATAAAACAGGGGTCGTCACCCAGAGGGACCTTGTGTATTTGTTTATTAACAAATCCACATGCAATTAAGCTCTTTGTGCATGCAAAAGCAGTGGAGCCATATGGGTAACTATAATTGATTCTTATTTTGAGTCATTTGTAGGAATCAGCAGCTGCAGCTCAGATCATATTTGTTGATGACACTCCAGATAACTGTACTTGCAAGTAGATTATAGTAAACACGACTCAATCTTGTTATCATGTACGCAGTTATATCCTCTTACCAAAAGACTCTGATGCCTTTAGCATCATTTGATTCACATAAAGACTGAGCCGTATTAAGCTAAGAAGAACTAGAAAGAGGATAATGGCACCCACCTCTGCAATTAAAAACAGATTACGGCGACTTTGAAAGACTCTGCAGAGGTAAAGCCCACAGACAACAGGTGATTGTTAGACAGCGATCCCTTAACGATGGAGGATATAAATTTGGGAAAAAAAGAGATCTTTTTGTTGTTTGTTTCTGTTCGAGAGGTGCAGTTTAACACCAGAATTCAATCTACCTTTTATTCCTGCTGGTTCCTGACAAGACGTGTATGCTTCTGTAGACTGAGGAGAAATTAGACTGTCAAACAAAACAAGTCAGCCATGTGACTGTACTCAAACCCAACCTCACACTGATATGTCTCTTCTTGTTCTCAGAGATGCAAGTAGGAGATTCATTCACCTTTCTTTCACTCATGTTCGGCTCCATTGTTACCTGGCTTGCTGGAAGAACAAAAGACGAAATTCTTTAGTAGGAAAGCAATGAAATGTGTTGAGTTGAAGTGATAGTCAACACAAACAGACAGATGCACAAATGCATTATCCGCTTGGTTTGATGCAATGAATGAGACATTTAGTATACAACAATAACATTAACCTTCTAACAATGATACTAATTAACACACATTTCCTGATAGTCTTAATGGTAATTATCACGTGAGTCTATCAAGGAAATGTCACAGACAGAGAGATTGCAGAAGAGTGAAAATGGTGCTTGACAGTGTAATTATTCAGTGCACTTTCGAGTGGCCTCAAAGCATTAAATCACTGCGAGGAAAGTCACATAATCTTAATATGCTTTGTTTAAACTCTTTCTTCATGCAGTATCGCTGTACCAAATGTCAAGTTAAATGCTTAACTGATGATTTAGAGGTTGACCGTCTTGTTGAGACTTTAAGCCAAACTTCTGTATTTACTGAATTTTAATTATCCGAGTAGCCCAAGGGCAATGCGATGCTTTCTTTTGTTGTTTCAGGTCAAGCTGAGGTTTCACCGGTTCATTTACCTGCAGAGGCCTATAAACAGTAACAGCATTTATATTCTGCACCTGACTCCGTCATGCCCAGCGTATTTATTGAAACCGTTTGACACATGACCCTCACATTGTCTGTCTTATTATTGCAGTTTTTAAGCAAATTGAACATACCGTTTTGACATGATACTGCCAACAGCACACTTAGCTCTTGTTTTGAGAGCTTTCGCTGACACTCGTTGTCATATTGCTATGTATTCTCCTAAACTTGTGCAGTGAATTTTCATAATGGATGTAAAGTAGTTTATATTTCACATCAGAGCATTAAATTCCTTATTGCTTTACTGATACATACTAACCTGCCCACTGTGTTTGTATCTGAAACCTGCAAATTTTAGTTTAAATTGCATTGGTTATTCCTTTTTCTTTTACATTGCACCAGTTCAACCTCCACTTGGTGAATTTGTTATTGTTATTAAACTGTCTTTCTGAATTTTTTTAATAACAGTGCATAAATTATTTTCTACACTGTAAAACCCGATAAGTTATGGTAACTCAAACCATTTGAGGAAACCAATTGCCTTAAACCATTTAAGTTTTAAAAACAATAAGTATGAGTACTGTAAACTCATATACCTTAAGTTAAATTCACTTATATTTTAGTGTTGGTTTAGTCCATCATTAGAGTAAACTCAAATGACATATTTTAAGATAATACCACTCATTCAGTTTGAATTCAGGTAACAAATCTAACCCAAATCTAACTAAGTCTTAACCCTCTGGTCCTCTTCGATCAAAAATAACAGAAAACTTTTATGTTTTTAAATTTTTTAAAATGTTTTGCTTCGTCGGAATGGGATGAAACTTAGTGACTTTTGTCACATTATCTATGTGAAGACACAAAAAAAAAAAAAAAAAAAATCATGGACATGATTCGGATATGTTAAAGGGCCGTAAAAAAAAAAAAAAAAAATAGCTAGACTCGGCTCCTTCACGGTCAAAAATGACCGCCATAGGAAATGAATGGGAAATATGAAAAAATACAAACTACAAAACAGCCACTGTGCAGAAAAAAAAAGTGCAAACAGCAAGGAAGAGGTTACGGTCTAAAACATCGAGAGTACAAAACAGACACACATACTCACAGACACACACAACACACTATTATACACACACAAATGAACTGGTGTGGCTGTAATAATATGGTAAAATTGAGCCAAAAGACTCAAATAAAAGGTTGAAATTAGACCAGACCCAGATTTATTAAGCTGTGATAAAACATACCTGTTCATTTTTGTTACATTTTTATTGAATTTTGATATTATGTGTAACAAAATGTCCTCCTCTGTGTTCAGGTTTGGCTGTAGTAAAATTAATGCAAAAACTGACACTTCAAATCAAAAAATCAAAAAAAATAATAAAAAAAATTGAACCTTGACAAAAAGCAGTCTTTGAGAATGTCTAAGTATAAATCCAAATCCACAACTAAATAAAAATAAATATTAATGTCTAAAACTAAGTATTTATGTCTAGAGAATTTATAAGCCACTTTATATAGAACTATATAGGAATCTAGTGGTTATAACATGGCATTACATAAGTTTTTCTTTTTTTACTCCAACCAGATGGCACTAATCTACCTCAAAAAAATTGGATTTTAAATGCCTTGTGTCTATTTTAACATGGAATACTGCTTTAATTGAAAAATAATTAAAAAAAAAAATTTAGACATTTTTTATTATTTTTTTTATTATTTTCAATGGGGAAAAATAGCTAATAAAAATTATATAAATATTGCATAGTATCATAAAATACCCTCAAAATTCTAAAAAAAATAATTTAAAAAAAATATTATTGAACAAAAATATATTTTATTGGTTTTCCCTCTGTGGGGGGAATTAGACTTCGGTCTTTTTTGACCGTGAAGAAGCCAAGTGTGACCCCTAAACGAAGAGGACCAGAGGGTTAAAGGTGCTGTATGTAAGTGTTTGACTGTACTAAAGCATAACAATTCCATATTGATGTGGGGAAGATGTAATATGTTCTTCCAGCAGTAGGGGGGAGCTGTGTTTCATTGTTGATTGTGCCCTCTTTACATGGGTGGAGCTGTTGTTGCTCTTCCTTTCTGACAAGGTCTTTGTTATCTTATAAATTTATATGATTATTTTGACCATCCGTGTTATATGAAGAGATATGTTGTTGTTAAAGAGGTTTACTAACGTATATGTGCAGTGATTTTCAATGGATGGTTTCGTTTTTCTGATATTATTTCATATGTTGTTTCCTGGAGTTTCCATGTGGTGGAGTATATTTTTCCTTATATTGTATTGTGTTCAAGGTTTATTTGTGTATTTTGTGGTTTTATCATTTGTATTTTGCATATATCTTACATCTATCTTTAGTTTTTTCTATGTTGCAGTTTATGTTTTCTTAGTTTGCAACCATGTGATTGGCTGCAGCTACGGCTATCTTGCTCCCTGTTGTAATTTGATATATAATGTTTTGATGTTAATTTGGAATTAACACAATGCTCTTCCTTTGTGACAAGTAGCTGTGTATGAGACAAATAAAAAGAAAGCTTCACTGCTGTGACACAACGACTGTCTTGGTGTCCTCCTCTTACACCCAGTGCATCACACAATGCAGAGACATTTGGGGGAGCACACCAACGAAGAGGGTTACATTATGTTTGCAGATATTTAGGAAACATGCTGAGTTCACATACTCGTCTATCTGAAAACCAATGCTATAGCCAGTTATTTTACTTTGAAATGTGCGTTCCGTGTCGTTATGTCTTTTTTTTTGACCGCACGTTGCCAATTTACCCAATAGTATTTCGCCACCCCGGGTTGCCAGAAAACACATGCAGCGAATTGCAGCCATGGAAGCCAGCAAACAAACTGGGTCAGAGATCGCAGATATAACCGACCTAACAAAGCTACTTAAATGGTTTAAGCAAAACTGCTTGCCTTAAATGGTTTAAGTTAATCAAACTTAAAGTAATAAAGTTACATAAGACTTATCAGAAACTAACATTGGTAAAGCAATGATGACAGAACTGGACTGATGGGATGCAGTGCACTGTGGGGTGTGAAATCATTGTTCAGCATAGCTGGTAAATATTCTCAAGAGGAGATTGAAAGTCACTATGAAATATGCTGCTACTTAACAAACTGAGCAAAATATTAACAATGTGCATTTAGGGACATTCCATTTATAGCTAAAAGGTTTTTCAGTAGTTACAGTATTTTTAGCACTATCGAATTAACATCTTAAAATGTGTGATTAATTAAATGTTTGGCGCTGTTGCATCATTAATGAGTCTAGTAAAGTGTGCTGCTGAAGTCTCTACATATAATCCTCTACATATAATGTCTTTTACATACATATTATGTACCAACAATCCCACTACAAATGTCATTTAGGCAAATTGATGAATTCAAACAAATACACATATAGTACTATTTTGTTTTCTTTTCTTACAAAATAATTGACTGTGTTAATTACAAAAAAAATTATGAGATTACCTGCGATTAAACATTGTAATTGATTTTTCAGTATTACTTTAGTATTATTAACAGGAATATATAGTATAGTATATGTGTAGTATGTATATTGTAGCTTTTATTTTTATATTTTCAGTTTTTATTTTAAATTTAGTTTCAGTTTTAGTGATTTTGTTAGGTGCTTTTTAAAAGATGTTTCTATTTAGCTTTAATTTATATTTATTTTAGTTTTAGTAATTTAAGTACTTCATTATTTATATTTTTTTATTTCAGCTTTATTTAAATTACCGAAAATAATTTTAATAGTTTCAGTTATCAATTACAACACTGGCCTTTTTATTTTACATTGATCATGTTACAGTCTAATTATAGTAAGTAATATGAATGAATTTCTACTGTACACACTAAATATTAGGTACTACATATTATAACTACACATTTTTTCAGTACTGTTATTATTGCATTAAATTATATTTGCATGCCATACGTGTAACATGGACACTGTAAAGTGTCACCACGTACGGATAATATTAAGGTCAAAGGCACTGTATTCACTAACCTTTAGTGGGTGAGATGTACACAAGAAATATAATAAACGACACATTATAGAGCAACCGATATGAATGTGTACTCAGAAAACATAACCCATGCTGCTCATGTCATTGAAGCTGTGTATCTCACCTTTCTCTTCCTGTTACGCTTTTTGGTGTGAAATATATCACACAAAGCAAGTAGAGCCTGTCTTTCTTGCTTGTCAAACTCTATGTTTGTCTTGGCATTGTTGTGAAATTATGTGTGGTAACACTTTGTAAGAAAAGATAGAAGTGTTTTGAGGTCCCCATCCAGACAACCTCACAATGAAGTGGAAAATCTCATAATATCTATACTCTGCTCTCACAAAAGCACACTTTGTTTATTTATTTCATTTTTGGTCATAATGTAAAACTTGAATAACGTCCCTTAAAGTGTAACTTTGCCAATTTTCAACCGCTTTGTATTGTTACAATGTTGGTAGTATATGTAAATGATCAATGTTTACTAGTTCTCCATGTTACCTGGACCAAGAAATTCACGTTTATTTTTCAGCAAGTCTTTTGACAGCTTCAGGGCTTTTGTGAAAACAACAGTTTCTTTCAGTTTCCCCCTCCGTTTGGGCTAAAATACGTTTGGTCATCCAGTTTGAAATGTTGACTAAAACAAAGGTTTTTCAGATTTTCTGTCACAGCGTATTTACAATTTTTTGCAGCCTTTAGCCACTGCCTAGAACATGCTGGATCCTTCACTGGAAACCAGATGTAACTCAGTCCCGCTAAATGTTTACTCTCTGGATACTTGCATATGGGAACAATACAAGTCAACATCATTGTAACTAAAAGTTTGCAAAGAAGTATTTCCTACTAAAGCAAGGCAGTATTTGCCTCATAGCTGTATCCTTAGCAGACTGGTGGGAGTGGTCTTGAAAGGCAATGTGCCCGGTGCATTATGGGTGTTGAAGTTTTCCTAACTATTTGGCAAAAGTGAAGACAACAGCTTTTTCTTTCTCTGTTTTTCTAGTCGAGTAGCACCGATTTCAAACATGTTTTCACCTTTTTACTGTATAGGCAGCCAAGATTCTTTGAATGCCAATTTTGCCAGCATTTAAATACTCCTTTAAAAGGTTAGTTCACCCAAAATGAAAATTCTGTCATTAATTACTCACCCTCATATCGTTCTACACCTGTAAGACCTTCGTTCATCTTCGGAACACAAATTAAGATATTTTGGATAAAATCCGATGGCTCAGTGAGACCTGCATTGCCAACAAGTTAATTTACACTTTCAAATGCCCAGAAAGGTACTAAAGACATATTTAAAACAGTTCATGTGACTACAGTGGTTCAACCTTAATGTTATGAAGCGACGAGAATACTTTTTGTGCACCAAAAAAAACAAAATAACTTTATTCAAAAATATCTAGTCATGGGCGATTTTAAAACACTGATTCATGAAGCTTCGAAGCTTTACGAACCATTTTTTTCGAATCAGTGGTTCAGAGGATGTATCAAACTGCCAAAGGCACGTGATTTCAGTAAACGAGGCTTCGTAACGTCATAAGTGTTTCGAAATTTCAATGGTTCACCTCTGGGGCGTGACTTTGGCGGTTTGATACACACTCCAAACCACTGATTTGAAACAAAAGACTCGTAAAGCTTCAAAGCTTCATGAAGCAGTGTTTTGAAATTGCCCATCACTAGATATTGTTGAATAAAGTCATTATTTTGTTTTTTTGGCGCACAAAAAGTTTTTCCGTCGCTTCATAACATAAGGTTGAACCACTGTAGTCACATGAACTGTTTTAAATATGTCTTTAGTATCTTTCTGGGCATTGAAAGTGTTAATCTTGCTGCCAATGGAGGCCTCACTGAGCCATCGGATTTTATCAAAAATATCTTAATTTGTGTTAAAGGTCCGGGTGTGGAACGACATGAGGGTGAATAATTAATGACAGAATTTTCATTTTTGGGCAAACTAACCCTTTAAAGGCACAATACGTAGTTTTTCGCCACAAGAGGTTGCTTATTCAAAACAAAGGCGTAGCTTGATGACGCCTTGATTTTGCGGAATCATGGGAGATGTTGTCTTCACGTCTACAGCCGGTGGAAAAGATACGGCTTGAGAGCAGCGGAGCTTTTATTATGCGGCAGACGTCCGCTTCCGCTTCTTCTGGTCATGCGTATGTAGGGGTAATTATCAAGGCTGGTTTATCATATTGGATACAGTTATGTGTTGAAAGTTGTTATAGTGCTCCTCTGGGTTCACTCGGCGGCTGCTATGAGACACTTGTTACACACTGCAGATCGATATTAGGCATGGTGTCTCACCTGTCTAATAAAAACACATAATATATTAAAGCATCTTTGGTGTTTCCATGGTTTCTACAAAATATAACTGGAAATCGAAGGTAACGCGGGTATGATGTCATTCATAGGCGACACACGGACATGGTCCGTGTCCTGGTTAAAACTGCTTATTTCTCTGGAGTTAAACGCTCTTGGAAACATTTGGGATAATGTAAGTACACAAGTCGACAAAATATATAACACTGTTCTAGTGATTTTTAGATATTTTAAATCCAAAAATCTTACATACTGTGCCTTTAAGTAAAATGCCTACCTAAAATACTACAGTACAAATCCATTTTATACTGCAAATACACCAAAGAAGAGTTTATTTGGTGTGGTTTCATCTTTGAGGATCAATCTGTTATACCTCATAAAAGCTGGCATGATATAAGGGGGATGTCAGCACTAATGTCATCTCCACAGAATGAGGAGGAGATCCGAGGGTCCTGAGGCAGTTCCAGACCTCACGGTTTGATCAATGCAGTGCAGAGATTGTTTTCACTTTCGGTCAATACCAGCAAAGAAAACTGTACAAAAATATAATATGATCTTGTGGAATTATCTGCATCAGTAATGAAAAATTAATGCATAACATTGAAACTAATTTCTTTTATTTGAGTAAGCAAAAAAAGATGTATGTACTGTGTCTGCATTTTAGTCACCTTAAACATTACTTCAGGCAACTGTGTTTGTTGAAAATTTAATTGACCATAAAACTGCCATTATCAGCAGTTTATCAAAGTAAAAAAAAAAAGAGCCTGTGTGTCTCATGAGCGAGCAGTGCAATAAGCCAAAAAGAGGAAAAATTCATCCTTGATTTATTTCATGCTGAATGCAAGTCTTAGTTGAATAGCACCATTTGCCTTTCCAAGTGAATGTCCATGCATGCTCTGATTAGCTAAACGAATATGGCCTATTATATTAATACGTCCTGGAGGAGATGTCTTCAGATTTAGAAGACAAAAATTCACCATGATGTTCATTGCTGGGAATCATCCCTGACATGTAAGCAGGACCAGCGGAGCCCTGCGGCACAGTTACCACCAGCAACCCCATTGTGCGGCTTTGACTTTTATCCGTCTAATTGAATATGCATATAATGCATTTCTGTTTAACCCCAGATAAAGCCACATGCTAATTAAATCAACGCTTTGATTGAGGACATCTTAACCAGTCCAGACTATGTCATATGAATGTGAATTCTTAATTATGTCAAGCATTGAAGAAATGGTGTGAAAATATAGCCCACAAGGATTTCTCCTTACTGTGATTTTTGAGTCTCATTGTAAAGTTAGCTCTCAGTTACTGACATAAATAATAAATGCCCGGTTTCACAGAAGAGGCTTAAGCCAAGTCCCAGACTAAAATGCATGTTTGAGCCATCTTAACTGAAAGCAGCTTTTCATTTAAACCCTGTCTGTGAAACCAGGCCAAAAAGTTACTGATAAATTAGCATTAACACAATAATATTTAATTTTGTTGTCATTTTTTTGTAGTTCACCAAAAAAATGAAAATTCTTTCATCCCTTATGTCGTTCCAAACCCGCAAGACTTTCGTTCATCTTCAGAACAAAAAAGATCTTTTTGATGAAATCTGAGAGCTTTCTAGCCCTCCGTTGACAGTCTACGCAACTACCACTTTGACGCTTCAAAAAGTTCATAAAGAGATTGTAAAACTAATCCATATGAATTCAGAGGTTTAGTCCAAATTTTCTGAAGAGACTTTAAATGATAAACCATTGCTTTATATGATGAACAGATTTAATTTAGGCTTGTATTCACATTTAAATATTCATCAACTCACACATCAGTTGTGGTAAACAGAAGCTCAAGCATGTTTGCTTGACATGCGGAATGACTTGAGGGTAAGTAATTAATCACAGAATTTTCATTTTTCAGTAAACTATCTCTTTAAAGCAGAACTTAAAAACTTAAAGCTGCTACCTTTTTAACCTCTGAAGAAAAAATAATGTGCAAAGCAAAGATGTTCTGTTCATCAGTTATATATATAGATGCACAAACTCAACTCTTAAAATACAAACCTCAGACTAGTGACAAACATCATTAACAGAAGATAAACTCTTAACGTCACCACACAACATTACTAAATGTGTAACTGACAGTAAATAGCAGTATCCACATAATTTATTCATGCTACGATGCACACTAGAAGCTCGCAAAGAAACCAGCAACACTCTCCAATATGAAAATGTTTGCTCAGACAAATATATTTGGCTAGTTTTGACTTTTGTTGTTGTGCAGTCTGTAAATTATGTATAATGACTTTACAGGGGCAAAAGAAATGCTAAAATATAAGAATAAAGTATTTTTTAGTATGTGTGGGTCAAAAAAAATGCTGGTTGGAAACTAATTCCTATATTTAAGTGTTGTATATTTTACAAAAACACCAAAACAACAGTGAAAGTTCATCATAACCAAGTGAACTTGAATTTGACACTTCTTAATGAAGCCCAACATAGCACATAATATTTTAAAAATGTTTAAACAGAACACTAAATCATCAGATCCTAACACTTGGTCAGTGTACAATTAGCCCACTCGTTTCAGAAGCCTGATTCTCAACATATATAATGACACAACAGCTATTTTGAAAGCAATCAGAAATCTTGTTGTCTCTCTGCCTCAGTGCCTGAGCCGTGGATGATGAGCTAGTCCTTGGAGGGCCAGTTCATCTGCTGATGGCTACCAGCAAATCTGAGCTTAAACTCTACATGGTGCACAAGGTGATATTGACTACTTCTGCTCCACTTGAGCAGAGATATATTGCCATTTAATGATGGAACAGCAGGTACAACAAAGTTCAGTCTGTAGCACGACACATATTGAAAATTTGTGTTCTTACCCGCAACATAAAATAATCTTAAAAATTAAAGGGTTAGTTCACCCAAAAATGAAAATTCTGTCATTAATTACTCACCCTCATGTCGTTCCACACCCGTAAGACCTTCGTTGGCTCAGTGAGACCTGCATTGACAATTTCAATGCCCATAAAGCTACTAAAGACATATTTAAAACATTTCATGTGACTACAGTGGTTCAACCTTAATGTTATGAAGCGACGAGAATACTTTTTGTGCACCAAAAAAAAAAAAATTAATAATGACTTTATTCAATAATATCTAGTGATGGGCGATTTCAAAACACTGTTTCATGAAGCTTTGGAGCTTTAAGAATCTTTTGTTTTGAATTAGTAATTCACAAAGTCCCGTGAACCATTGAAATTTCGAAACGGTTCAAAACATTTATGACTTAACGAAGCCTCGTTTACTGAAATCACGTGACTTTGGCAGTTTGATACTTGCTCCGAACCACTGATTCGAAACAAAAGATTCGTAAAGCTTCGAAGCCTCATGAATCAGTGTTTTAAAATCGCCCATCACTAGATATTGTTGAATAAAGTCGTTATTTTGTTTTTTTGGTGCACAAAAAGTATTCTCATCGCTTCATAACATTAATGTTGGACCACTGTAGTCACATTAACTGTTTTAAATATGTCTTTAGTAGCTTTCTGGGCATTTAAAAGTGTTAATTATCTTGCTATCAATGGAGGCCTCACTGAGCCATCAGATTTCATCAAAAATATCTTAATTTGTGTTCCGAAGATAAACGAAGGTCTTACGGGTGTGGAACGACATGAGGGTGAGTAATTAATGACTGAATTTTCATTTTTGGGTGAACTAACCCTTTAAAGCCATATGAATGAAATGGAAAATCTATTTTTTGTCATGTTAGGAACAATTTAACTGCACAGAGATGAACTATAAAACATCAATGAAACATGTACCGGTATTTTCAAGTATATAGTACATACATGCAGGTCTTTAGGGTAATTGATGAGCAGGTTTTTCAGCCATGATGTGATAATGTCTAATTTCATTTTCAGAGAATGTGCCACCTCTAATTACAGCAGTCCATACAGTCACTAGTGTCATTAAAGAACTATTATTTGGTGTGAGATGCTTTCTGTGGGCTCTGAGGTAAAGGTGATCATCAAGGAAAATCGACACCGTCTGTTAATGGGTGCCAGAGGTAACGTTACTGTCTGCTTAATTATCTTGTATCTGAACTGCGAAAGAGAGAATAAAATGCAAGTTCTATTAGCACATAAAAGAACACTGGCATATGGTCACCCTGATTTTGCCAAGTAAGACATATTTTGTTGATCCTGGAACAACAACATATCTGTCTGAAAATTTAGTCCTATTCCTATCACTACCCCTAAACCTAACCCTACCCATACGTTATCCCTAAAATCAGAAGGAAATGAACACTGATGTAGAAGCACCCAACCCTGCATGTAAGCCTAAACTTGACATAAACTGTAAACCTCAAATCTGATTGGGTGATTGGAATGTTGATCCAGGATCAACAAAGATGTTGTACAGGAACATGTACCTGGTGAAATCATGTTCACCACTAGCATATTAATTGGTGAAAATTATAGTCATAAATATTCATAACATTAAAAGCAATGCAGTGATTTACGGGCTCAAACAAAGAACCCTTTGTCTCTAGCATTACAATTACTGCTTTCCATGTAAATAGTAACCATGGCTTGGTTTTGTCTCGAATAAAAATAACAGATTCACATTCTCCAAAGCGAAACAGATCACCCAGACACATAAAGCTGTCACCTAGGGGACACACATAGATACGGACTCAACAAACAGAGTGGCTATTTGTCACTTGGCCGTTCCGTGCTGCCGTAGTTGCCATTGTTAAAACACATCTGTTACACCTCTCAGACACCTTTCGGTTTTTAATTAATGAAGATTTGGCTTTGTCACCTCACGTCTGATGATTACAATAAATCAGCATGCTGCAATAATTCAGACATAACCAAGGTGATCGAGATTGGAGAAAGCAAAAACTGGCTCTCCACTTCTTTAGAACTTGATTTTTAGTGTAAATGCTTCACTGAAACACTAGCTCAAGCCATACAAAGGTTTAATGAGGACCAGTAGTAAATGGCTAGTGTATGCACCATTGATTTTAAAGCTCTTATATGAAAGATTATAACACAGTCTGAAATTCTTGAAAGCGCCATGACAAATGGAGAGATATCCGCAAGCAAAAGACTCATTAAAAATCCTGCTATGCTAAAGTGCTGTCGTTAGACGTTATTGGCCTTTTTAAAACTGACTCCACCTGATGACACCAGGGAAAAAAAAAGCCCTTTTGTGATATGGTACATGTACTAAAATCAATGCTAGATGCGAAAATAAAAATGCTAATTCACTGGCTCATTTTGCTCTGAGATATGCAATTATTTTGGCTCCATTGCAGAGTAAGAAGATACAAATAATTCTGTTCTTTTTTAACATTTGTTTACTTTGCATCATTTCATATCATTTAAATACATATGTTATGTGATGGTCTCAAGTGTTTTATGTTGTTGAATCTGTTCTCCATATATAGTTTTTACACAGTCAATGCATGAATGCAGGATGAATGTTTAGTTAATTGTTTTGTGCCATATCAATATCGAAACATGTTGACTGTGATGATGACGGACATTTATGGCACCTCTAATTTGACATGTGAGGATGTGTGAAGACGTGTTGCGTGGCAGTAAATGCATCCGTTGTTACCTATAGTGTTCTAACTGCAAAATAATACTACTCATGCATTTGATCTATTTTATTAGCAAAATAATATATTATATGTAAATGTTATAATTTTTTACAATGCATGTGGTGTGTTTTCTTTAGACCACATATAGTCCATATATATGAGACAGAAAGAAGACTGACACTTTGGTATTAGTGTTATACTTTATACTTCAATTCAAAATAAAAGGTGAAAAGCAGAAGAAATGTTCAGGTTGGGTTGTGTGAATGTCCAGGGAATGTGATGTCCATGTTGTGCCTGGACGGACAAATCAGTCAGTCAGACAGGGAAGTGGGTTCAGAGAGATGAGGCCAGGTGGTCATTGCTTACATGGAGAGCCATACTGATTTTTAGTAAACCATTTTAGGAGAAACAGGTGGATTTATTCATGGTCAAACACAATTTAAGCCCAATAAGCATCAGATGCTTTTCATCACATATTACAAGCTGTATTTTTGTACCTCTTCCTCTTGGCTATGCTTGCAGGCCAAAGATGACTGGAGAGAGTAGGTGAATCCACCATTTCTTCTACTGAGCTTTATAGGCTATGCATCACAAATTCATAACTTCCTATCCTGCAACACAATGGCTTACGGTTGAACATAGGGCACACAGGAGTGCAAGAGCCGGGACTGAGCTTTATCTAGGAAGATGGCCTCCTCACTGGACACTGAACTCACCTTGTCAATCATCCGTCAGTGGCATTACAGTTAATCGACTTTTATATGTTTTCAGGTCTCATGTACTGTAGGGGCAGGTGGCTCAGTGGGAACAGCTGTATACCGTGCCCTGAAAGATTCAGGTTTAAATTACGCTTTAGGGCCTTCCTGTGACCGCTGCTGGTTTGCCCTTCGGCAAAGCACTTAATGCTCCTCTGGTCTAGAGGTGCTATGGTTTGACTGCACCTGTGCTCAGATATATGTCTGATCATTTATAATACAGCCCAAAGGATTATATATGTATACAGAATATAAAAAAATTAAGATATTGTTGATGAAATCCGAGGGTATCTGATCCACACATAGGCAGCAACGTCATTGCATCATTTGACGTCCAGAAAGGTAGTTAAAACATGGTTAAAATGTTATGAAGCGACGAGAATACTTTTTGTGCGCAAAAACAAAACAAAAATAATGACTTTATTCAACAATTTGAACCGTTGTCATACATAGTGAACTCAGTGCAGGCTTCCTTGTTTACGTCCGAATGCCGACTCATTATTGGTCGGATCCTGTGTCAGCATCACATGCATGCGTCGTGCTGCTCACGTGTTCAGCTTCGGCAAATACTGAGTTGGCGTTCGGACGTAAACAAGGAAGCCTGCACTGAATTTATTATGTATGACAACAGTTAAAATTGTTGAATAAAGTTGTGATCCACTGTAGTCACGTTGACTATTTTAACCATGTTTTCAACTACCTTTCTGGACGTCAAAAGGTGCAATGACGTTGCTGCCTATGTGTGGATCAGATACCCTCGGATTTCATCAAAAATATCTTAATTTGTGTTCGAAAGATGAACGAAGGTCTTAGGGGTGTGGAACGACATGAGGGTGAGTACTTAATGACAGAAATTTCATTTTTGGGTAAACTAACCCTTTAAAACGCAATAATGTTTCATGATGAAGAAGAACTGCAATGTCCGTGAGCATGATTGCGATATAGATGATAATCAAAACTAAGCAGATGTATCCGATGTGATGCATGCAGGAGCTGTTGAAGGAAGTGATTTCCTGGAAAGAGGGTGGGGAGCAGCAGCTCATTTACATTTAAAGACACATGCACGGAAGCAGTATGTTTTTGCATACACTCAAAAATGGGTATTACATAATAAATGATCTGTGAGGTATTTTGAGCTGAAACTTCTCAGACACATTCTGTGAACACTTAAATTACATCTTGAAAAAGGAGGCATAATAGGTCCACTTTAATATTTCTAAAAGTCTCACCATGGCCACATTTATTTTTACATTTAAAATTTTAATATACATTTGATATTCAGAAATCATTCTAATATGCTCATTTGCTGCTCAAGAAACATTTTTGGTCCCACTTTATATTAGGTGGCCTTAACTACTATGTACTTACATAAAAAAATGTACTTGTACAATGTACTTATTGTGTTCATATTGTATTGCAAAACACTTTTGCTGCTATTGAGGTGGGATACGGGTAAGGTTAGTACAGGTTTGGTGATATGGGTAGGTTTAAGGGTGGGTTAAGGTGTAAGGGTGTAATTATATATGTAATTACAGAAATTAATTACAGATGTAATTACATGAAGGAAGTACTGTGTATAAACATGCATGTACACAATAAGTGCATTGTATCAAATGATTAATGTAAATGTAAGTACTCAGTAGTTTTTTTATTATTATCAATGTTGGAAACAGTTTTGTTTCTTTGAGGATTCTTTGATGAATAGAAAGTTCAAAAGAACAGCATTATTTTTTTTTAAATAGAAGTTTTTAATAATGGAAAAGTCTCTACTGTCACTTTCGAACGATCCCTTTGAATGGTAGTGTATAACAAACAAATAATAAAAGAATAATTGTTTTTGTAAAAACAAGAATTGTAAAACTTTCTTTTGAGATTTTGGTTTATTGAAATGCATTGCACAAACAATAATTAAGAAATACAAATATAACATAAGAGCATTGTTTTTGAAAGTCTTTCAGTCACATAACTTCAGGCTAAAGGCACTTGGACAAGGATCATCATAGCATAAAATGTGTTGCCATAGAAACATGCCATGCAAACAAAGCACTCAAGAAATGAGTGGGTGCCCTAGAGAACTAGTTGTCATTGTTGCACAGCCCTCTATATTCTTGTTTCACATTGTTCATCTTTGTTTTCTTCTTTCATTGCCATTCCACTAGCACTACAAAATAACGAAGGTATTGATGAACTTAATTTGGCCTACTGGAGAAAAAAAAAAAAAAAAGAAAGAAAGAAAAATAAATAATGATGATAAAGAAAAAGTTATATGAAACAAACAAAACAAAGCCATTTCATCTAAAGTTTATTGTAACAGGACGAGAGCTGATCTTGCAGAGCATGTAGTACAGCATTAGAACAGGATATTCGGATTGAATAGCACTCAAGAAGAAGACAGCAGAATGGTACAAATTTTTCATGTATTTAATTTCCTGTTCCAGTTAGATACTAATAGAGTTATAGGCCATTTTCAGGAGCATGTCTTCCTGTTGACTTTTTCCTTGGGTGTGCCGCTGTTATGTTGTTATATTCCGTAGGAATATTAAAGTAGGTTACTTTGTGGTTTGAGAACTCAAAATATGTAGAAGGCGATGGATACCAACGATGGCAGAGAAAATAAATCAATGGCTTTAATTTGATCTGGATTCAAACTGATGCTTAAAAGCTACATTTTATTGGTAGCTGAGACGGAGGATCTGTCTCCTCGTTGCCAGGACATCATCTTTCTAGTGGGTGGCCAAGAGGACGGGCACAAGCACAGAGCTGTACTGGCAGTGCTTGATGAGGTGTACTGATGCTTATTGTGCCTTATCATTGCTGCCATAAATCCAGCATCACATGTCTCCTTCACTGAGACTGGGCTGGCGTGCACCAGATGTCCCCAAGGTTCAGGTATGGCTCGTATTTATAGTACATGAAAGATGGTCAAATGAATCAATAAATAACACCATGAATGGCCATAAACATCTCAATAACAAATCCTCCAATACGATTTTTGAGTTACTGTTATGAACGTATAGGCAAAAGTTATAAAAGAACAATGAAACAAGTAAAAATCAATGTTCTGCAAATAAATCTCATTATATTTGCTGAATATTACATGATTTTTCCATGTGCACTTTACACTCTAAAAAATAAATTTTCCTAAAGGAGGATTGAGTCCATAGAAGAACTTTTTAGGGTTCCCCAAAGAACCTTTCAGTGAACAGTTCTTAAAAGAACATTTTTTTTTCTTAGCGTGAAGCACATTTTAATGATTCAGAGAACTTTTCTGTTTGTTTGTTTTTTACTATAAATAACCTTTTGTGAATGGAAAGCTTCCATAGATGTTAAAGGTACAGTAAGCAATTTCTGAGAAACACTGTTGATATTCTCAAACAAACACACCCCTCCCTCCCTTCATTGCTCCGCCCACAAAATGCACGAACATGCAATGCAAGAGTGCACGTCCCTTTATCATAGCTTAAGTGAAGCAAAATAATGCTTTGCAAAAAAAAGGGAAGATGATGAACAAATGACAAAGGAAGAACAATAAATAAACATACAGTACACAAGAGAATATACAAGAAAGAGTTGGTTGTTAGTGTCCAGCAGCACACCAGCTCCAGACAAACAATGACACTCAAAACTGTCCTGTTACTATAACTAACATTAAAACAATCTTGGTTCTGTGAAACAGCAAAACCAATGTTATAGAGCAGAAACAACACAACCTTGGCATCTGTTTTCAGGCCTTCCCGCTTAGGTCTCTCCAGCGCTGGACAGCTTTTCTAATATTAACACAGATCCTAAAGCTCCTGCCTGATCATAACTCTTCTTTTTCCAGTTATATTCATCTGACATTTTCTCTTTTGTAATGTCTCTTAGCCATCTCTCTTTCTACAGTCTTTCTTCAGATCTCCCTCTTGCTCACTCTCTCTCCTCCCCCATCATGAGTGGACACGCCCCCTACTGCTGACTGGCTACAAGTGTGCTGTGCTGCTCGGTCCGATCCACTTTCAACAGCGTTTCTCGGAAATCACTTACTGCACCTTTAAAGGTTCTTCATGGAACCATAGATGACAATAAAGGATTTTTTATTTTTAAGAGTGTACTAGTTCATATTTAGTTTAACTTCCACTGAAGAGCTTGCAAGAAGGAGAGTAAATGGCTGTCCTGGAGCCTATATAAGAGTGTTAGAGATAGGACCTGTGGAAGCAGATGTGCATGCATCCCTCATAGGGATGAAAACAAGGCACTGCCATTTAGGCACAATAGCTTCCTCTCTGAAAACAAATGATCACACTTAAGCGTTTAAGGTTCCCCCATGACGTTTGATATTATGGTTAAGTGTGGTTGTGGTAAACACACTGGAAGAATCCAAGGAACCTATAATTTAAGGCGATCAATAATCACATGAATATTGTTTTGAGTATAAGCAAATATGCCTCTTCCTCCATTCAAGTGATTGCTAAGATGTAGCCAGTTTTTTTATTACATTCCATAATTTTTACTGTAATGAAAATGAACAGAATTGTTTATTGTGTCAGATTAGCATTTTTTATGGTTTTAAGATGACAAGGAATTTTCGTTTTTATTTGATTTTACAGTAATAATTCAGGAAAATTTCTTTTTTTCTCCAATAATCTTATAAGTCACATTAATTAATGAAGTGAAATAATGGAAGTTAATTAATAAAGTGAACAAATTGGCAAAGACATTCAACTTTAACTGTGTTTTATTCAGACATTGGTTAAGGTTAAGCAGGTTGAACTTTTACAGCACAACCTTGAGCAACATCATATCTGAGTATTGCATTCTTTTTAAAAGTTAAAGTTAACAAACACCAGTGTCAATGACAGCGAGACTAAAGGCAAGATCTTAACACATGAAGATAGAAATGAGATTATCTTGTTTCCCCAAGGACTTTTGTTCATATAAAATCTTGGCATTGAAACCACAGTGGCTTTTACACAAATTTAATAAAAGCATTCATGATGAAATTACCTAATGTCTATTGACATTTTATCCAGACATTATTAAAAAGGCCCAGGATCTGGTTATCAATCTCTTTCAGGTTTGGAAATCGTATATTTAATATGCTTTATTGTTCGGCTATCTTTGCAGACTGATCGGAGTAGACTGCGATTTCTGTTTTAGGTTGTGGACAGTTTTAGTTTTCTGTAAAACCTAGTCAAATGCATGCACACAAATATGAACTACTGCATCCAAATAATGAGAGCACATTTCCATATAAGCATTAAGTAGTGGTATGAAAAGGCTCAGGGTTTGTACCTGGAACAATCCTGACCCGATACCTTCAAGGATAGCCATGAGCCACCATTGTGCCCTTGAGCGAATCACCTCATATAGGTTGCTCCAAGGGAATAGCCCATGTAAAAAGTCCAGTACCTGGTCATGTGGCATACAAAAAGGTAGTCACTCTAAGTTAAAAGGGAGAACCAAAAGACTATACAGTTTAATTGTGAAGGTCTGCTAAAAGTGAACTTCAATGTCAATGTTTAGGAATGCACTAGCATAACAGACATGGACAAAAAAAAAATCATTTTAAGTTCATGGGGTTCATGGCAGACAGCATTATACATCTAGCATACAGTATGTTTTTTCATAATCTTGTTGATAATGTTCCTAACACGGACTATGGACTGCCTATGATTTGTTTTGTCCCTTTTTAAGATTGTGGTTATGTGACAATAATGAGCAAAATGCAATAAAACATTCAAGAAAGCTCATTTGATCATCTCTGCAGTAAGAATGTAAATAATGAGCCAATCAAACTTTTAGACAAGAGATCAAGGGAGTCAAATGCACAAACCTTGCATGCCATCTGTTGTTAGTATGTTTCTTCACCTTAGAACAACCTCCTCCGCACCCCCTCCACCTCCACCTCCAACTTAAGCCCCAAACACACACATGTGTGCACACACACAAATACACATACACACACTGAGCTTGAGCCAGAAGCCCCACTTCTCTAAAAATCAAACAATTAAGAAAGTTGCTTTCCTGAATCGACCAGCTGGATGCGCTTTAATCTCAGATTCTCTGCGAACTAGAGACAGTGGTGCAAATTATTTGCTTGTTTTACATCACATCACATGTCAACTATAATGATGGAGGCCCACGCAAGATTTCAGCGGACAAAAAAGCAGCATGCGTATGTCTCAGTAAACCCACGAGAGCAGCAGCCTGTGAAGCAAAACAGCTTTCACTTTCATGCCTTTTTTTCCTTCTATTTTTTTTTTTTTTTTTGAAAAGTTTCAAGTAAAATTCTCCATTAGAATGGCAGCATGAAGCATAGTTCTGTAAGCAATGAGTCGTTTGAAGAAAGTACTTTTCTGTTTAATGTTTGAAATGCATTACTTTTAGATAGAATGCTGATGTAAAAAGATGGATGAAAGTGAAACACTTTTTTTTTTATTGCAGTTTCAAATTAAATTGTAAACATTTGCAACTTTAATGATCGAAGAAATACCAATATAAACTGAAAAAAAAAAAAAAAAAAAAAAAAAAACTACACTACACAGTAAGTAGCTGCTGATAGACTATTGTGGACCAGGAATGAATTAGAATATGTATATTTTATTTAAACCCCACATAATTTGATCTGATTTTGTACACTGAGCGTACAATGACTTCTGGGAAATTAACCAAGTATCTTTTTATTTATTTATTTTTACCAACAAACAGAATTCCAATTATTTAGATGCATGCTGTGAGAATTCAGACCTCCAGAAAGGGGTCACATGTATGAAGCCCTCTCAAAAATTCACCAAGAGCTTTGCATGAATATTGAATACCAATCTCCATATGAATATAAATACTATAAAATTCTTAAAGGCTTGTTTATGCATCCATTGTTTGTAATACTACACCTTAATACTATTTTATAACTGTTTGTCCAAACAATGGTAAACAGGAGAGTGTTAGGGAAGCATGTCATTATTTTTGCAATTTCGTTTGGGGAAATATTCACCCTTCACCTTTAAGAATCAATCGTAATGCAGGATAATAAACACTGGAGGCCCTTGAGAGGTGCATAGTCTCCTAAACCATCTGTGCTTCACAAAATCAATGTGAGCAAGTGAACGAGTCGACTGCTGACATACTAAAATATGAAATAAAAATCTAGATTTTTTAAAATAAACCTAAGAATATCTTTTCAATCCTTTAATGTTTCCACATCAATCTCTGTTTCCTGCCCCACTGACCAATTGTTTTACGCCAGACTAAATAAGTGGGACAAAACTAGATGATCCATCTAGGGAGTATGCCGTGATAGTGTTTGTTAAGAAGGCTCCTAAGGAGGTTATAAGCTGTAGTTTAGCACAGCTTGACTATGTCAGTATCACTTCCCCAATGCGGCCATTTTCAAAATGTATGTGATAGCAGGAAAATGAAAAAAAGCACCATGTCTTTGTGTCAGTCTGGGTAAAAATAAAGGAAATTTCATTCTGTTTTAAGTAATGCTGAATGACAAAAGGATGAAGAGGCTTTAGCAGCAGTCTGACGAGATGGGAAGATTACCAGTGGGAGAAGATTCTTGGAGATGGCAGTCTTTCACAGCCCACTTGACTTAAGCTGTCATGATACCATCTGATATTCCTCACTGCCCAACGTTTTTTTTTTTTTTTTTTTATAATCTTTCATAGGATGAATGTCACATATGCAGAGAGAATACATATCAAATTCATATAGTATTTATATACCATCAGAGCGAAAATTCATCCATGTTTTTGAACACCATAGAAGTCATGATGATTTGTTAATCGGGTAAATCACTAAAAAAATGTGTTGGCTCACACTCTAGGGCAAATCCCAGAGGGGAAACGGTGGCATAAAGGAATGTGCTGGAAACCTCGGTGGTGGTCAAGTGCCATAACTAATTTCCACTGAACAAAGCATGAAATCATAAGACGATCCAAAGGGGCTGTGCTCTGACAATTATGACCCCCTTTTGAGCTCATTTATGAAGAAGAACAGAGAGGAAAAAAGCTTTCATGGTAGAAATCGTCAGAAAGCACATCTTTTTTTGTTAAAATGTCAACTTTTTCATAGCACTTGCCATAAACATGTTTCTTTGTATAGCTTGTTCAATATGTAAAATATATTCATTGAAATCCTAAAGCTGACAATGTTAGACTTTTCCTTTATTAACTGAGGCTACAGGAATCCCGCTCCGCTGATTTATTTAATGAAACACTCAAGTGGCTCTAGGGTACCAAGGCACCAAATGAATAAGGCGTGCACCAGTGCTTCTAAATTCAGATATATCACTACAATTAAAAAGACCAAACTGCCTGTTCTGTATTCAGATTCAGATTACAAAATGCTCCTCCACAGAAGCTTGTGGTATTGAAAAGATTATTATGCATCAAAGACATTTGCAAAAAGCTCTGCCCACAGCAGCTCATTGCTTCTCATTCGTGGCACTACTTCACTTCTGCACTAGTTAGATGTCACTGGGGGACTGTTATCGGGACTGACTCTTCATTCCGAATTGGAATGTGTCAGGGATCAGTGATTTTAAAACTGGTCATGGGGCAATTTTAACCACCACCAAGGCTGTATGTGGCAGGCTGTAAATGATAGTGACAACTGGAACACTAGTACAAGCATCTACCAATGCATCTGCATGGCATCCTTTAACTTTTTGGTGAATAAAACCACATTTCGCTTTTAAAATCACAAGTACTCTTCAAGATAACGCGAAAGCCATCAAAGGTTGCAAAAGCAGTGAGTGTGACAAGGTGGGGTGTATACAATGGATTTCTTAAAGAGTCATTAGCTAGGTGATTCGCATTCAAGTCTATGCTACACCGGATGCAGTCTTGGTCTTCAAATTCTTAACAAGATACAGAAAGACTGCACATTGATTCGGCTGCTTCTCCCTTTGGAATAACTGAGCAAATGAGTGTTGCAGAAGCTACTGTGGAACTAGCAGTTTCTAAGCTGCAATAATTTAAAGCAGTTCAAATACAGTCAAGCTACTTTTGACCTACACTGAATCTAGTTATATGGTATAATCTGAATATATGATGTGTTTACAAAAATAGTATTTAACTGGGAAAAGAGCTATGAAAATCTCAACTTTGGTGACAGCAATAAACTTCAAGTTAATTTGCACAAAATTAAACTAAATTTACTGAACTGAAAACATGGTTATAAACAGCATTATTGCTATTAATCACTAATTTAAAAACAAAGAAAAAAATAAAGACTGTCAAAAATTTCATTGTTCCTCTGGGAAAAATATTGAGTGATGATTTTTTTAACTATTTCAATTGAAGCTGCTGTCCATAACCTTTTTTTTTTTTTTTTTTTTTTTTGGTTAAAAATGATCCAAAATCAATTTTTGAGCATGTACATAACCAGCCAGTGTTCAAAACTATCTCCTTACCTTAGCCCGATTCACAACGGTAAGCTTGTAATAATGTTTTATAATTCGGGTGGTACTGGTGGGTTTCCATGGGAAATTCGAGCATGTCGACTTTTGTCTTTGCGTCATTACGTCACATCTGTATACATAAAGAAGGAGTCCCAGCTAGTAGGCTATATCGCATGTGAGGCGGATCATTTACAGCCTTTTCACACAGCAGCTGCAATAATTAAACTTATCATTTTGATGGCAGATTGTATGGTATGACAAATTAACGTTAGAGATTAGACTGTACAGAAATTGAAATCGACAGGTAACGCTAATACACACTAAATACACATAGTCACGAAATGCTGATGTTGTTAACATTAACAATTTGAGAACAAAGTATAACAATAATAATAATTTGCATGGTTTGACGTGATATGAGCTAAGTGATCGTTAGATTTAATCACCACTGGCAGTGCGATTTACTGTAATGCTTTTTTTTCCCCTCAGTCAGAACAAAAGTGGATGACATGTTACTTGTTGACATGACATTAACCGGTGAAAATTCTTATTTTGGTCATACTTCCAAGACTACAATCTGTGATTCCGAAGTACAGTATCCACACTGATGTGGTGACTGACAGCAAACATTAGATTCATCCGTGCTGAGGAGCCGTGCCGAGGAACAACGCACGTACAGATAATAATTCCACAAACATCTGCAACTGCAGGTTTCAAACAGAGGCAAAATTACAGACTTCAGCTTTAAATTAATTTAATCTGTCCATTATTTAAAATGTACAATTGAGCTAATGTCATACTTATGAAAAAAAATGTACTAACATTGTGACTTTTATGTAGTTACTCGCTATACTCACCAAGTGGAATGTCAAGGCATCTAAAGTTTAAAAGAGCTCCTTGTCATAACATGACGATACAAGAGTTTCCACACCTCATGTCATTTAAAACAACTTGTATGCAATATTCCAAGACTTCTGAAGACATATAAAAGAAAATGGTTATTCACTAATAACTTTCTTTGATTAAAAATGACATATATGCAAGTCATGCAAATCAGTCACTTAGGGCTGCAACAAACAATTATTTTGATAATCGATTAATCTAGCGATTATTGGAAAGATTAATCGACTAACCGTCAATTATTTCACTGATTAATCAGTAGGCTTTGATCCATTATTCCACTTTTCCAGTTAGTTAAAATATTGAGTTATACCTATTTTAAGTAATAAAGAAATCACTTCAGCTTTTGAAAATGTATTTTTAATGAATTCCGAATGCAGGCCCTTCAAATATGTCATCAAAAGACTATTCGACAACAAAAATATTATCGACTAATCGTTTCAGCCCTACCCACAATGCAAATTATATGATAAAGAGCAGCATGAACATTCTTCAAATTGTTTTTAGGAAAATATCAGCATATGTTTAGAATGGGGTGAGTGAATAATGACAGATAAATTATTCCTTAAATTTGCCCATAGTTCAAAGCTGTGTGAACCTTTATGTGTTAATTAGCAGAAACTCTTCTATTGTTGGTTTTCTGACTATTTGACAAGGAGCTCTTTTGAACTATAGCTAACAGACACATGACTTGGAATTCATTGGTCACTCAGTAATTGCAAACCAGCCAGCACAGCAGCTCCAGACTCTTCAACTCCTTCAATCATGCCTCACAGACGTGATAGGCTTTTGAAGTTACTATGCATTATATTCTTTGTTTCCAACACAAGGCTGTGCACACAGCGCCATAATCACAGACATTATCACATGCAAGCGGTTCCTGCAGATTCATAACAGCCACCAAAGACTTTTTGTCATTGTTTTTTTCCTTTAACTTTGTGTCCTTGTGTTGCTCTTTGTAGGAAATATCCACTTCCTGTTTGAATATCAACAGTGCTGAAATTCTTCTATTTATAAACTGTTTAGTCCATTTTCAGACCGTGTGCATAAAGAGCCTTCCTGACTGTGGACTGATGTCCTAGTTCCTGAGTTAGTAGCCTAGTAAATTATTTTAACCAAAGCAGGGCTTCTGTGGAGTTTTTGAAAATTAAATTTTAAAGACCTGGTAAAATAAAATTAATACCGTATGTCCATACAAAACAAATCTGTGCAATCTAAAAATAAAACACAGACCTCAAATACTTAATTTAATAGGCTGGGACACAACTTCAACTGCAAAACAGGATAACTGCGAGATTAAATTACTCAAGATGTTTTATTCAATATAGATATGTACTGAAAATTGTTTATGTAGCCTACCAATATATCAATACATATAAATTAGAGGGCGATGGATACTGGATTTTGCTGATGCGATAATACTGTGTTGTAAGAAAGGTAAAAAAAAAAAAAAAGATTATTGTGCTGAAACTAGTACAATCTATAGCTACCGAATGTGTTCTGTTTAATGTTCTTAGTCCTTCTGTCCTATGACAGGACGGCCCAGGGAGAAGCCATAAGTTTACATACCAGATACAGTTTATGTACCTAAAATACCAAGAATATCTGTACTTGCCCTACCAAAGTTTATTAATTTGTTTGTTTGTTTGTTTGACCCATGTAAACTTGTGTTTTAATAAATAAGGTTAAGATTTTCAGGTAGGTCTAACATTGGTATTACCTATTGAATAGGATGCATCATGATATTTATTAATATAACTCCGATTGTGTTCATCATGAAGAAAGTCATATACATTTTGAAATAATGTTGTGCGTTATTGTCCGTTCAAGCATGATAAGAAGACGCAAAAGATAACTCAACCGGTACGCTGTCTGAGAAGCGGCTTTACCTTCGTAAAGTTGGCACCCCATAAAACGAAATAATCCCTAAAACTATGCACTCGTTTGTGCTATGTTTGTGCTGCAAAAAAATGAACATTTGTGCTGGTTTGGTGTTTGAGATATTGAACATTATTTTTTTTGTTGTCTCCCCACCCCATGTCGTTCAAATCGCTCCAAATCGGTGCAATGCTCGGGTTGTGCCTTTAAAACAAACACTAACTATTTTCCTTCCCCGGATATAACAAATAGCCTATAATTCAAGAGCTGTGAAGGCACTCTCTACTACCCTTATTTCAAACAAAAACTGGTATCGTTCATTTGTGCTCGATTAGTGCCATTAAAATGAACACTGTATTTATTTCTCCTCTTTAGAACTAACAAATATTATAGACCTATATTTTGTGTTTGCAAACAGTGATGACATTTTTTGTTGGCGGAGCCTACCTGGTGGCAGAAAATGACAGTTCTGCAGTAACAGTCTGAGGAAGCCACGGAATAAAAGAATAAAAAAGAAAATTTCGAGTTTATATCTGACAATTGTTTATTCCGATTCTGACATCCAAAACATTATTCTCTTATTATTCTGTGGATTTTGCCCATTTTCCTCCAAATTGGTCTATATTTTTCAAGAGTTGTGATTTCACTCTCCACCCCATGCTGTCCAAATCGCTCCAAACCAGTGCCATTAATTTGTATTTTTAAAACCTTCAGTGTCTGAAATTGTTCATGTAAAAGTGCATGTAAACATTAATTCAAATCAAATCATGCTGCCTTTTCTGATAAGTGTTATTACTTTTATAAATTAAAAATGTGGAAAAAATCTCATAGACTTGACCCAAACTTTTGCCGAATTTGGAGTGGATTCTTTTGATTTAGGCAGTTAAACAACCACCAAGAGCAACCATCAAATTCATTGAAATAAGAACGACACACAAAGTTTCATATTGATCTGTTCCAGTGGATGTTTATACTGTACATTTAGCCTAGTTTTTTCAAAGGAGTTTCAGCAGGTTGCCTGTGGTGCAAAGATGAAACTGAACTTTGTTTTGTCTTCACAGAATATAATTTGAATCAAACAAGCCATCCCTTATAAGCACAAAAATTCACACTAAGAAAACTTGAGAGAACAACTTATTACGCATTAGACTTCAGATCATGCAATGAGATAAAATGAGAGGGGATACCAGGAAAGCAAAATGGCCTCTGGGCAGAATGTCTGTCTTACACAAGCAGAGCCTCTGGGTCGCTGTAGGCAACATTCACGGCAAATGACAGGCCCTGGATGTTTCTCTGAGCATCTTGTGAAACTCCATAGAGCAAACATTAGGCCAGTCACCAACACATGTCACCGTACTTGAGCCCATCCCCATCAAGCGGAAGATGCAAGACGGAAGCTTCACAGACGAGTGATTCGATTCCTCTGATCGTTATCAGTACACTGCTCTATTTTCACCAAATTCTCCTAAGAAATCATTTCACCTTGGGCTCAGTCTATCTGAACCTGTCTGTGTTATTCAAGTATAGAAGATTATATGCACTGAAAACAGAAGAGAGCAAGATGTGAGTCAGATGCCTCGGAGGGACTGTAATGTTTTAAGATCCGCAAAAATGGAAAGCTCCCTTTTAAATTAAAAAGACAACAAGAAAATGGCAGATATATTTGACCGTTCGTGTAGAGTGTTAGTCACTGATACATAAAGGGACAGAGGACAAAATTTAATGAGCCTTTGAATATGTACCATTAACTTTTTCAGTGGCCCCTAAACACATTGCTGTCCAGATGCTAACCTCTTACCACTTTTACCACGGCATGACATACTTGATAGACACACACAAAAACACATTGCAGACTGGTGTGCCATTATAAAATGAAACATGACATTCAGAGCTTCCTCGATGGTTTGTTTTCATAATGATAATATAATGATATTTAACATACAGTATATGGTATGGCCATCTGTATTCAACGATGCATAGCAGTGGCTCCGAATCCATATGCCTATCACAGCAGTCATTTTTAACACGTGATATCTAATTTGCAATTGAAGTTAGAGACAAAGAATGAATCCACACCTCCAAACCCTATACACGCATACACTTACACACACACACATATACAAACAAAAATATATATTATATATTTTCTGATGGGAATTTTTCTTTTTAAATTTCCCTGAAAAGCATATAATATGCTGTTTAATGGAGGATCAATTCCATTGTGACAACTTACCCCATACAGTGTGACAACATGCCCAGTTGCCCGCTATTGGGTTGTGTTATTTTGGGGTTATATTATAATTGTGATTAACAATTTAATTCTGTTGTTTATTAAGCCTTTTTTTTTTTTTTTTTTTTTTTTTTTTTTTTACTTGAAATTGAATATAATACAAATTATAATAAAATAGGCCCATATTATTCATTTTAATGCTACTTATAATAATATAACATAATATAAAATAATAATTTATAAAACGGTTAGTTCCTGTCCTTGATTCTGATTGGTCAATAGCTGTGTTTTATTCACGATAAAACATGGCTATGACCGCTAAGCAACGTATAACTGTATGTTCTCAATTGATAGTGTTCATTGAAGCTTACTGTATTATGTAGAAGAGTATTGTGAGAAAGAGATCGATTGAGCGAGTTTATTAACTGCATTCAGATTTAGCATTTTCTTTTAGGTCAGTCCTATGTTCATAATAAAAAAAATCTGTTTTAATGTCCAATGTTTTATCTTGTCCTTTTAACATTTAAGGGGTTTTCCCGTGACTGACAGTGCTAGTCAAAGCATTTATCAGTTGCATCTTGTTCCGTGTTCACAACAATTCAGTCTTTTCAATGTAAAAGTCTTCGCAACTGACTGACACACTCATAAAGACAGTCTTTGCCGCCATCTAATGGCGTAATAATGTAACTTCTGTTGCTGTTCACGGTCAGGGACTATTTTTTCTGGCGGAAGGACGACTTTTAGTGAAACTTTACTTCATGAAAGTTGCATTGAAACATATTTTTGGCTTTAATATTTGTATTGTGTGGTAACCATTTTATAAAAGCAATAAGGTACTCGAGGCTAGTGCTGTATCGTGAATAAGTCACGGCTGAAAGGGATACAGCACAGCCTTGAGTACCTTATTGCTTACATAATATAATTAATATAATATAATACAATTTGACTACTTTGACTACTTCATAACAGTGTTTTTTCATATACTCTTTTTTCAAAATGTAATTAAAATTTAAACTGTGCAATTATTGTGGCCTTCAATTAGATAGAATAACCACTATTAGACGATTAATTAATAATCACAACAGGCCTAGTCGAAATGTTCAATAACATGCTTGTACTCAAGACCCTATACAGTATGTGTCTATACAGAAATTGACAATCAAAAATTAACCAACCCTTTTGAAATATTCGCAGCAATAAAAATGTGTGACAACCAGCTGCGGTCTGCCCTTTATACATACAGTACATTACTGTGTATATCACTGCATTTTAGAGACCTTTTCCTCAATGATTACTTAAATCCGTATGCTCAATACTACAACTCAGCCTTTTGGCAGTCACTGATGTTTACCAGTGCGGAAAGCAAAGTCCATATATTACCCCTGGCACGATAATGAATCAGTTCCATAATAAACACTGATGTGAATTACTCTCAACTAATAAATAAAACAACTAAGATAACCTCACACTGGACATTACACTGCACACTACGCAGGGTGTATATTGGCAGATATTCTTTGCTGCTCTTTCTCTCTCAGCAGTAATGGGAAAACCCTGCGGGATTTCTCTGCAGGCCAGAACCCTAAAAAACATGAGGGAGCACATCTGGGGCCCAGCAGGTGTGGGATGTCCCATGAGAGGTTGTTGCCAGGTAGTAAACTTCTGGACTAGCTTCCCCCAGTGCTCACAGACATCTAGATAAATGTGATAATCAGCAGCAAGCCCAAAAAAGACCTATTTGCCAGAGGGGCGTAATACTCACCAACATTTGTATGTAATTCTTATATACATGTAGTCTACCCTCCTCCTATTTCAGGGTAGAGATCATTTTTTACACTGTCATGCCCTAAGGATGGTCTGTGTTTACAGTGTAGAGGTTTATTTTTGGTTATGTTTATGATTACAGCCAACATAGCATGTTTAATGTAAAAATGAAAATTCTGTCATCACTTGCTTACCTTTATGTTGTTCCAAACCCGTACTGTATAAGTTCCACTTCTAAAAAAAATAAAATAAAATAGTCCATATAGCGACGTCGGTAGATGTATAACATTTTACTGAGGCACGAGGGCCAGAACCCAGACGCGTTCTAGAAACTCTTGCACATGCGCATTATATTAATATCTACGCTTTGGACGAGTTGTTCATGTTCACTCAGCTTTGTATTCCTGCGCTGCTGTTCAGCCGTTTTTTTAAACAACGTAATGTGAAAAGATAAAAAGACTGTGCACTGCAAAAAATGGCAAGCTATCGTGTATTTCTATTGTTTTGCCCTCGCGGAGTGGATTCAAAAACACACGAGTGCAGTCTAATTCACGAATAAGTGAATCTTATGAGATTGAGACGATTCTTTTTAGTGAATAAACACACACCGCAAACAGCACAGTTCGCTTCATTAACAAATGATTCACATCAACTGTCGGATCTTTTAATGTTTAATCTCACGAGCTCAACCTGTGTGAATTACTACTCAGACGAATCCTTCACTCGGTTAATTTACTGAATATGTCAGAGCGTAGTTCTGTTTTCTGTCAGGACCAGCGATGTTGCTTCGTGATTGATTCATGCGTCAGTTCTGAATGAATGAATCTGTTGAAAAGGTTAAATTGGTTTGCGATTCATTTACAGTTCACTCACGCGAGCCGAATTGTGTGGAGTGGTTTCTCGCTAAATCAGTTTCTAGTAGCCTACACATTGGAAAGAAAGAGCGATGGATAAAGAAGATATTTACCTGATAATTCACTGAACTAAACCTGCAAATGGATATTATCAGTTGAGAGCGAAGACTGCAGGTAAAGACATCAAAACACTAACAGTTAGAAATAAGTTGCCTAAGTTAAAGTCCCCCTGAAATCAAAATTTAAGTTTTTTAGCTTTTTGGTATGAATATGTTAGCCTTAAGGTTATGAATAAGCTGGTGTGTTCCAAAACAATGACAAAATTTGCATTTAGGAGATACAAGCAAGTCTTCCGCTAAAATGGATCATGGATTTTCATGACATCACTGTGGACTGCAGCTTCTCATCAAATGCTCTCTAAAATCTGAAGTCCCGCCCCCTCCTACACTAAACAGATGCTGAAGCTGAAATCGGTCATTTGTTCACACAGTTTCTACATGGTGAATGGCACATAGTGCACTATATAGAGGATAGGGAACGATTCAGAGTAAGTATGCGAATGAAGCCCGTTTTCACGTTAGTGCCACGTGAACCGCCACAGCGCGAGCACAGTCTGCTCCGGTCCTGAAACACGAGAGCGGATCATATGCGCGAGTCGGCACAGATCACAAAACGTTCGGACACAATTGAATTCTACAAACAATCCTATATTTTAAACTAAAGCAATATGGAGGAAAAACAGTTAGAGATTATGAGGAAAATTGGGTTTTAGGAGCTCAACGTTTCCCAAAAGCATCGTTAACCAACTGTGGTCGCAAGTTCCATTGAACTCTATAGGTAACGACGGAACTTGCTATGATAGTTGGCTTTGGGAAACGCACCCCTGGCTGTGATCTAGGCGATACGCTATTGGCTATTTTGAAAAAAGGGGAGGAGCTTCTAGATAAATCCCGCCCTGTCTTCCTATTTCATTGGAAATTACGTCAACACAATGAATAAAGCTGCGCGTTTCAAGGCACTTCAGTGGGCCTTCAAGTACCATAAAGTTAGCTTGTTTTTATTGCTGTTTTTAGCATATGCCTCGTAGATATAGTCATGGATATTGTAATCATTTAGCTTTAAGTCAGTATTAGCATATACCACTACCATGGCTACTTTTAGATAATTTTGATTAACTTCAACACATGCTGTGTTAGAAAGCTAAGTAACTTGGTTAGTAATTATGTGAACGTGAGCTTGTAAAATGCTTATGTTTTGGTTATATTGTTATGCAGTATGTGTTTTGACTAAAATTAAATAATCTGTAGCTCTTGTGTGTTAATGCTACGTAATAGTGCTAAAGATGTTGCTCCCAAAGTGCCTGGAATTGAGTGCATTAATGATGTATGGAGAAAAAAATCTCCTACCCTACAATATATATATACAGGTGCTGGTCATATAATTAGAATATCATCAAAAAGTTGATTTATTTCACTAATTCCATTCAAAAAGTGAAACTTGTATATTATATTCATTCATTACACACAGACTGATATATTTCAAATGTTTATTTCTTTTAATTTTGATGATTATAACTGACAACTAAGGAAAATCCCAAATTCAGTATCTCAGAAAATTAGAATACTGTGAAAAGGTTCAATATTGAAGACACCTGGTGCCACACTCTAATCAGCTAATTAAATGAAAACACCTGCAAAGGCCTTTAAATGGTCTCTCAGTCTAGTTCTGTAGGCTACACAATCATGGGGAAGACTGCTGATTTGACAGTTGTCCAAAAGACGACCAATGACACCTTGCACAAGGAGGGCAAGACACAAAAGTTCATTGCAAAAGAGGCTGGCTGTTCACAGAGCTCTATGTCCAAGCACATTAATAGAGAGGCGAAGGGAAGGAAAAGATGTGGTAGAAAAAAGTGTACAAGCAATAGGGATAACCGCACCCTGGAGAGGATTGTGAAACAAAACCCATTCAAAAATGTGAGGGAGATTCACAAAGAGTGGACTGCAGCTGGAGTCAGTGCTTCAAGAACCACTACGCACAGACGGATGCAAGACATGGGTTCGCATTCCTTGTGTCAAGCCACTCTTGAACAACATACAGCGTCAGAAGCGTCTCGCCTGGGCTAAAGACAAAAAGGACTGGACTGCTGCTGAGTGGTCCAAAGTTATGTTCTCTGATGAAAGTAAATTTTGCATTTCCTTTGGAAATCAGGGTCCCAGAGTCTGGAGGAAGAGAGGAGGGGCACACAATCCACATTGCTTGAGGTCCAGTGTAAAGTTTCCACAGTCAGTGATGGTTTGGGGTGCCATGTCATCTACTGGTGTTGGTCCACTGTCTTTTCTGAGGTCCAAGGTCAACGCAGCCATATACCAGGAAGTTTTAGAGCACTTCATGCTTCCTCCTACTGTCCAACTTTATGGAGATGCAGATTTCATGTTCCAACAGGACTTGGCACCTGCACACAGTGCCAAAGCTACCAGTGACTGGTTTAAGGACCATGGTATCCCTGTTCTTAATTGGCCAGCAAACTCGCCTGACCTTAACCCCATAGAAAATCTGTGGGGTATTGTGAAGAGGAAGATGCGATATGCCAGACCCAACAATGCAGAAGAGCTGAAGGCCACTATCAGAGCAACCTGGGCTCTTATAACACCTGAGCAGTGCCACAGACTGATCGACTCCATGCCACGCCGCATTGCTGCAGTAATTCAGGCAAAAGGAGCCCCAACTAAGTCTTGAGTGCTGTACATGCTCATACTTTTCATGTTCATACTTTTCAGTTGGCCAAGATTTCTAAAAATCCTTTCTTTGTATTGGTCTTAAGTAATATTCTAATTTTCTGAGATACTGAATTTGGGATTTTCCTTAGTTGTCAGTTATAATCATCAAAATTAAAAGAAATAAACATTTGAAATATATCAGTCTGTGTGTAATGAATGAATACAATATACCAGTTTCACTCTTTGAATGGAATTAGTGAAATAAATCAACTTTTTGATGATATTCTAATTATATGACCAGCACCTGTATATATATATATATATATATATATATATATATATATTTTTTTTTTTTTTTTTTTTTTTAATTATGGTATGCCTTCTTTTATGGAGACATATGATAGTTCTCTGTGAGAAACAGTCTGAAATTAAGTAATTATTAACTGCAAATCTTTACTTGCAATTTTTGCTGAAATGAATAGGCAGCCATGGTCACCTTTCATTTCAATTGTATGGAAAACAGCAGTGTGGACTTACTATGAATAACTCTTTTTGTGCATGTTCCACACAAAAAGAAAAAAACATACATGTTTTGGAAAACATGATGATGAGTAAATGATGACAGAATTTTATTTTTGGGTGAGCTGTCCCTTTAAGATAAACACAGACTATATTTGCATGAGAGTTCCAAAAGCAATGATGTTTTTAAACAAATATGTCACACCATGAGAAGAATTATACAAATTTAAGTAAATGTTGCAGGTCATTTACATGTTATATGGGAGTCGGTCAATCATGGAAGGAACACTCCAATGTAGTGCTACTGAAATAAAAAAACACAAATAATGATGCGGCCATTTTTAGATTTTTGAGTTTGTGTTGATTAAACCAACAATCAAGCTTGCATTTGCAAAACTCTTGACAGCAACTGTACAAGCTTTGTTTACATGTTTGTCAAACACTAAAAGGACGAGGCAAGGGGAGCCAAGAAAAGTGCCACAATCTCATCAGCATTCTAGAGAGCTTGCTGGTCATATTATCCTTGATAAGGAAGCCTGGAGTAATTGGGAAAGATAACTTTTATTTCAGCCATCATTATCTTCCCCTCCTTTCTGTTGAGTTTTAATTGTAATCATTTCCTCCCCAAAATATCATTGACTTTCATATTGTCTATGAGGTGTCTGCAGCAAGATCTGAATAATATTAAGGTGTCCAACAATGGACTCATGGGGAAGAAAGACTTGGGATCAGGAAAATTGTATTTGATTATGGGCTTGGAAAGGGAACAGCATGCAGTAAATGAATTTCAGTGGTGTATACTGCATCTTAAATACCTTTTGTCTTGATACCTTTTTTTTAAAGAGATAGTTCACTCAAAATAAATTTTTTTTGTTGAACTAATCCTTTAAAACAGAACTTTAATGGATGTACAATTAAAAACAATGCCAGGTTTATATGACTTATGTCATTAATCACTTCAGGGGCAGCAAATGATCATAAAAGTCATGCCAGGCTCTGCGTGAGTGCTTTAGATATGTCGCACCATATGAGCAAAATTTATCAAGGTAGTAAAAATCATACCAGTCACCTTCGACTTTGCCCTGCTGAAATATGCACATGTCTGGAGGACACTATGTAAAGCATAAGGGTAGTAAATTAATTTTAGATTGCATCTAGAGGACTACCTGGTAATTTTGGACCAAAAATAACACTTGAAAACTAAGAGATCCTCAACAGGATTGAGATGGAACGTATATTGTAAAACCTGATTACTTGGGCTAAGTCAACTTGTTGAAAAGGGTTGTAGAAAAGAGGATTGTTTTGACCTTTCTCACCTCAGTTGTATACTCATAGCACAAGGTACACATACACATTGAATGAGGTTACTATAGTGAACTGCACGTTTTTCCCAGTACATAGCCAATAAAATAGATGTGAGAGGCATTTTCCCACACATAAAAAAAGATGCTTTAAACAGGAAAACCATTATCTCGTATAGGTTTCTTAATATGCTTTGAGCAACTACAGTACACCAGGGTATTTTAAGAAAAAAAAAAGCAAGGAAATGGATGAGAAAATGGAATTATTAAAAAAAAATTAAATGTGAGATCCAGTTGTGTGGAAACCAGTGACAAAGCTATGGGTGTGCCCTGCCCACCCAATCAAAAGTTCCAAATAGATGAAATAATTTAATGAACAATAAATATAATAAATGTTTTATCAGACTATAACTTTATTTATTTAGTTAAAAGAATGATTAAATGCAAGTTTCAATGGTCAGTTGCAGGTGATTTTCTAGAGCATATCATAACACTTGTCAAAATAAAACGTTAAAAATGAATCGGCAGTTAGTCTCATCCACAATGTTATCTTTACGACACAAGGTTGTAAATCTTGTAATAAGAAGGATTGTGGGTTTGTGGAGTTGAATTTAAAATTGGCAAAGCCAATATCAATCAGTTAATATTTTAAAAAGCCTAAATTGGATATCCCAATTGTCCTGCTACAAGAAACCAAGGCTAGCAATGAATCCAGGCAATTCCTTTAAAGCGAACTGGGGTTTTAACCCAAGGACAGACATTGGGCCAGTGGCGTGCACAGACCTCCTGGAGGGCAGGGGCGAAAATGTGTTCCAGGTGAGGAGAAATGGGAATGCGGGGGCACCGCGATGCGACCACAAGGGGGACTTTCACTTTTGCGATCAAAGGGGCAGGGGCTCAAGTATAATCAAGTATAAAGTATAATCAACCCTGTTGTCAGTTTTTTCACAAATGGTTCTGGTTCTTCTGCCAGAGCTGGGCTGGTGTTCGGCCACTAAATGAACAGTGCACAATTCTGACATATTTTTACATTCGAAGTGAAAAGATTCAGTATTTTACAAATACAATAATTTTATGCAAGACATCAGGCATGTCCATCACTTCTCATCCCTGTTTGTTGTTGCATAAAATAAAATAAATTTATATTTAAAATAAAACATACACAAACCTTTATTTCACAGAAGAAATGCTCACATTTGTCAACAATGTTTCAGCTCAGTGAGATTGATTTAACAAACAATCAAAGCAGCTTGGTAAAAACTAACATATACAAAAAAAAAAAAAAAAAAAAAAAAAGAACATTGTGTTGTTTAGAGTGTATAATTAAGAAAAACCCAAGTTTGGTTTGAAGACGACAAACGTATTAAGCACAATGTTCTCTCACTATTCCTGATTTCTAACACGCACTCCCCGTTTTCAGAGTGGTCTTGCAGCTATCAGAGCAGAAATGAAAGCTGATGCTCTCTGTGTTTTTCCGTCATCTCCGGGTGCGTTTATATGTAAATTGCGTGAACTTATTTTGTCCATTCATTCGAAACATCTGAAAAAAAAACATGCATTTACCCACCTATAGACCCTCCCCTCGAAGAAATCAGGACAGAAGTGGTTGAAAGTGGACAAAAGGGACGAATTAAAACACTAGGTGTAAACAGAAATGTGTCTCCCTCGTCTACTTCTGATACAATCAACCAAAACGCATCTTAATACCAGCTGGAAACAGGGTCTTAGTTTGGTCTTTCCTGTTCCTTTTTGCCTAAGTTCTCATTCATTGTTAGTTGGCATTGTTTCTGATTTCAGTTATGCACCTGTTCCATATTACGTTGATTAGTTCATGTGTGTACTTCTGTTCATTGTTTGGTGGTGTTTTTATTTACTGTGTGGTCCATTTACTTCTGCAATCTCCTATGTATCCTGAGCCTGTTCCTTAATAGTGTGTTTGGTTTTGAACTCTCCATCATTGTGCATTGTCTTACCATCCAGCACTGACAGAAAGAACCAAAGGAAGGGACTAATATTAAAAGATCTGTTAAGAGCAGGAGCATCGTGCCCTCGAGGACCACACAAGAGACTTTTCAGACCTGGCGTGCCTTAAGCCCGCCAAACACTACTAGATATTCGGGGCGATCTTTTTGGACCGATTTCTCCCCTTGCGACAATCCTAGGTAAAGTCAGGATTAACTTAATGGTTCTGAAGATTATCTTATCAGATTTTCTTGTGGTGTGAGGTGTGTTAAGTATGACTGAATCTGCTCGGAAGAACGTCGGAGCTGCCCCGATCTCGAATCGTAAATATTCAGCATGTTGAATGCTGAACATGTTGAATATTTAGGTTCAGAAATCCTGTTGTGTGGGAGGAACCCCGAGGAGAAACGCACGCATGCTCTGGAGATTATCACGTGAAACAAAACCAAACCCAACAAAACGGTTAAATCTATGATTTCTCTTGTGGTCTCTCACATTTTGAAAATCTTGAGTTTGGCCCAGCCTTTAAACACTTCCCAGATAGCACAATTTGTCCTTGAGGGACATTTCTCCATTTGTGGAGTGGGTACTGGTTAGTTGTGGATCCCCATTAACCATCTGTCTTGTGGATGAGGCCAACACCAGCCCCACCACCGACCCAGAGCCCGCGCCCCCCACTGAGCCGGCAGGAAGTCTTACCTGGTCTGTTCCAGTGGGCGATCTTGTGGAGTACAAGGGCAAGGAGTACGAGCCCTGCCCCTACTCCCGCCGCTGAGGGTGAGCTGTGCCTGGTTTTAATACAATTAGCTGAGGAGCTGGAGAGGATTATCCCCCCTCTCCTTCATCGCCGCTGGTCACACCCAGCTCCAAGTCTCCTTCGTCGCTGATGGTTGCTCCATCCTCTTTTTCCCACCTCCTCTGCTGCCTCCTCTAACTAAACCATCCAGTTCCTCAGCCCCACCTCCGCTGGCTCCCTTCAGTCCCTTGGCTCCTCCTCTGGTGGCTCCGTTCTGCTGCTATTAAAGTCCTTAGTTCCTTCTGTTCATTGCTCATTTCATACATTTACTCTCCTACGTATCCTGAGCCTGATCGTTAATAAAGTGTTTGGTTTTGAACTCTTCGTCATCTTCTTACCACCTAACCGTGACAATAATATAAACATACAAAAATGTTATAGTATTGATTTCTTATTGATAGATGCTGTTCCATGTCAAAGTGTAACTGTAATGTCGAATGTACATTGGACTAAAAAAAGCTGCAAAAAGGGAACCTTTTCACTCCACCACAAACCACTGATCAGCAGACAGGGAATGCACGCTTCTCTGAATATGCAAATAAACTCTTCGCTATACATCGGGCACAAGGGTGCCATGCTAAAACAGTCCAAAAAGGTCAAAACTGAAAGATGACTCTGACCTTTTTGAGACCTGTGGGTCGGACCAGCGACACCTATGTACAGTGCTTAACATTTGCGTGGGCAGAAGTTCAAAAATATCTCGGTGAATTAGATTACGCTTGGCTTTTCCACCCCCTGTTTTGTGAGAAACACTGTGTGTTTTTTGCTGCATTTGAATCCTTCCCTTCAACTTGTCAGCACTTTGATTCCTTGACAGATTTCCTTGCTGCCTTTTTGCTTCAGTGCCATCACACTCTGTTTTCTCCGTACTTTCTGGATCTGCCTCATGTCTCAGCTGACGTGCTCAGAGACAGCCCTCTGCTCATCTGTTATTTTCCATATATTCGAGATTTGGCGATCTGCTTTGCAAGCAACAGCATAAACGTCTTTCCTAACAAGTGAATCAGTGCCAAATAACAACTGTCTACCATGTCTTACCATGCATCTTGTTGTTGGACTTTTTCTGGAAATGTTTGATGGGCAACGATTCTATTTTGGTCTATAAAAAAAAAAGTTGTTTTGTTTATAAGATTTTGCTCAGCTCAAATCTGTGATATGTTTCTTGCTGCTTTCATCGCACCACATCAAATGATAATCTAAGGATTTGATAAAAACAAAAAGATGTCTAGGTTTTTCCCCAAGCAAAACTATTCTTTTTAGCACATGTCATTTGACAAGTATTTGCTCCAGAATGTTGTCTCGTGAGATTAGGGAGGAGAAGTGAGAAATAGTCACACCATCAAATCTGGGGCACTATTTCACCTGCTATTTCACCATCCCAAAAGTAAAACTTTCTTATTTTCTGTCTTGTTTTCTGTAAGCGATTACATGGATTGGGGTAAACAACAATAAACCCTCTTAGAAGCAGCTAGTCCGTCTACAGTGGAGAAACCTATGAAAAAGCAAACCCAAGTACAGATGCCAGTTAGTGTTGTATTCTGTGATGTTCGGTGTAATAATCGGACTCCAGAGAAGCATAGTCTATTAAGACCAACAGAACTGACAAAATAAATGCACATGAACAATGCTGTGTGGGTGTTCTGCGACAAATTCATAATGAACTGGCAATAGCATGAGGTCAGCGAGGTGACTGTGACCAATATAAAGCAATAGCAATCATATCTTTCTCAAAAGAGGGGAGTATTTTAAGAAAAAGTAACACAAAGGTAGGAGTGAAAGTTGTTCTAACATAAGTTGAGAAAATGAATATTAGGATGCATACTGTGAACCCCAGAGATTATATAAAACGAAAGCATTTTCAAATCTAAGCGCATAATTAATATGGCTCTCGATCAATTTGCCTGCGATTTGGTTGCTTTGCTGTTGTCACTTCTTATTTTTTTAGAGATATGTTACTGCCAAACATAAGAGAAGGTTTACAGGTGATGTAGCACAATCTTACACAACTGCAGCCGTACCGCAGAGAGCACCGCAGAAGGGGTGAGAGGTCAACACAGCAACAGTTGGGGAATGCTGCAGGGACGTACATAAAATTGGATCTGTCATTTCTGAAAATTGTAGAGTTGATTTGATCCTCTTCAGGCTACACTTTGTGTAACTGGCGACGTCCATACAGGCTGATGAAGACAAATTACTGGTATTCTTCACATGTAAAATAACATTAAAACTCTTGTTTTTAAATGCCTATTAAAAACGTTAATGCTACTTGATGATGTAGTAATATGCACAATCCACACTTTTAATCAACTGATTATAAAGAAATAAAATAAACTTGATTATCTTGTTTTTTCCATAACTCATTAATTATAATCATCTGTGTTCACAATGGCAATCCATCAGACATGGCTATACAGAAAACACATTAAAATAAAGCAATAAGCCACTAATTTAGGCTTGACAAAAGGGTTTTAATAAACAGTGGTAAAAGCAATATCATAAAGGACACTGATGTTCAATAAATAATTAACGTTATTATTAATATTATTAGAGGTAATCATCACAATAAACAATTGTTCCACTAAGTAATATAGTTCATTAGCCCTCTGAAGGTTATTTACAGTTGCCACGTATTAAAAAGAAAAATATCTCAAAAAATATATTTGCAAATTCTGTCATTATTTACTCTGGTTTTGTTCCAGACCTATATCTGATGTTATTTTTTCCCTCCATGCACTCTTATGTTCTTTATACGAAGAACCTTTAACATCCATGAAAGCAAAAGATTCTTTGGGGAACCAAAAATGGTTCTTCTATGGCATCAATGTGAATCCCTCCTTTATTTTTAAGAGCATGGAAACTAACCACTCCTGTAAGTTGTACCTTTTCAAATGAGCCAATTCATACGAATTTATTAGTGTTGTCATTGACATAAAATGGCATTGGTTCTTGTGTGTTATAATCAAATGTGTAATTTTGAATATGTAGAATAGGAAATGACAATCAAGAGATGCAGTGGAAGGAAAAAATGTCAGTATAATATTAAATTAAATTTCATTAAATTACATTTAGTTTACTTTTTGGTCTGTTCCTCACACAAAGCTAATGTATTATAAGACTGTATAAAAATATATTGCACAAAGTCCTGCTTTTTTTGAGCTTGATAGACATCACTAAACTGTTGTTGTTTGGAAAAGAGCTGTATGAATGTGTTCTGTAGAAATAATAACAGCATGTAGGTTTTGGAACTTCATAAGACTGAGTAAATAGTATTTTTTGTTTTTCTGTGAATTGTACTTTTATTATAGAATTCAACTGATATATTATGGCTTCGAATGTGGTTCAACCAATCAAAATATTTCATTTTATAAGAGCAGATTTACAACTCAAATCAAGTATACAGTAACGGTGGCTTATTCCACTTTTCTGCTCATGCAGGTCTAGCTGTGTTTTGGCATTCCTGCTGCAGGGCATGAAACATCCAAAATTTCTGCATCGAAGCTTGACTAAGAAGCCTTTCCACAAAGTCACATGTTTATCTGTTCAAGCTGTCAGTACCACATGCTGCGGCCCAGCCTAACATATGTACAGCATTTACAGACATTTCTCTTCATCTTTGTTCTTGGGTTGTTGTTTCTTACTTTTCCATTTGAATTCTGCAACCAATGTGCAAAACAAAACTGACAGGGAGGTGATGAAAAGAAAAGAAATGTGATGTGAAAGTGCAAATGGGGTGTGGATTTTCAGTCTTCTATGCATAATGTATTTTTAATGGCACCTTTTAAAAATATATATAATATAATTTTAATGTTATTATATTATTCATTTTTAAAGGTATTGTTTTTCAAAATTAGCAAGTCAATGCATCATCAGTCCTTCTTACAAAATGTGTTTTTGTCTTACCATGATTCACTATGGGAAGCCTATCACAAGTGTTTACATTTTAGATCCGACGGGATGATTTGTACAAATATATGTAACTTGCCCGTGCGTGTCTCGTCATATCTGTAAATAGAAAAAAAAGTTTAATAAATAAAGCATTATTTATTGTGAAGGGTCATTTCATTACGGTTGTTGTAGCACTGAATATATTTTCAAGGAAATACCGTTTCTATTAATGGGTAAAGCTACAGTAACGTATTCAGCTAGTCAGCTTGATATCCTTTTCATCTAAACTAAGCACAGTCAAAACAATGTTCTTCGGCAAAATGCATGCAGTTTTGTTTTTTAACCACTAGAGGCCCAACAGTTTTTTAATAGTATGATTTGAGAGTTACATACATACATCTGTAGATTGCAATAGAAAAAATGCATGAAGGTTGTTATGTAAGCCGATGGCAATAAGCAATAAATAAACTTTATACACTTGATATGAACTTATAAAATAGCATACTGTAATGAATTATGATGTGAGGACTGAAGGCTACATGTGCATATGCAACCCTCCTATTAGCAAATACACATCCTTATTTCTTCCTTTTCTTTGCATTTTATAATTTACAAGTCTTAATTTGCAACTAATTATGGTTGGTATTGTTTATTTCAAATATCCATGGGAAGTTGCATAATTATTTTAAACAGTCTTAGTCACAGTAGATTTGACTGGAAATTTCCATTGAAATGCAATGAACAGAAATGCTCTTTATGCATGGTGCCCGCTGTAATGGACAGATGTGTTTTAATGTGTATTCACAAACACACCACTAATAATAGCTGAATAAAATCAATCTTAGATCTTATTAAACGCTCTCTGTCTGATTGGTCAATCATGGCATTTAGTGGTCAGCACCGCATAACTGATTGCTTGTGCAAGAATTCGATGTTATCAAATGCAACTATTTTCTACATAGTTGCATTTGATAACATCGCTTCAAAAAAGCATAAAAAATGTATTAATCTGTGAAGGAAAATGACAAGCTAATTATCCTGCTTATTAGCAGAGTAATTCTTATCTGCAGACAGAGAATGAAGCAAAAACAAGAGCAACAGAAAATGGAAATTCTTGTTTTTGTTATTATTAGGCAAAACACGTAATTAGAACAAATGCACAGAATGAGGTCAATACTAAGCCAGAATAAAATAGAATAGCAACTTCTAGAACAAAACTACATAGCATTTGGTACAGTGTTTGTCACTTGATGTTTATCAGTCATCAGACGTGTAAGACAAAGTTGGCAAATGCTTGTTTCTTATTTTAAAGAGTGTTAATTTTAATAATTCTTGTGAACCCTGTCCTTCAAAATAAGATTATAAACATAACATTAATTAAAAACCACTACATTTTATTGAGGCAAATTGTAACATTTAATTTCCATATACATACACCTATCAAGCATAACATTATGACCACCTTCCTAATATTGTGTTGGTCTCCCTTTTGCTGCCAAAACAGCCCTGACCCATCGAGGCATGGACTCCTCTGGACCCCTGAAGGTGTGCTGTGGTATCTGACACCAAGATGTTAGCAGCAGATCCTTTAAGTTGAGAGGTGGAGCCTCCATGGATTGGACTTGTTTGTTCAGCACATCCCACAGATGCTTGATTGGATTGAGATCTGGGGAATTTGGAGGCCAACTCAACACCTCAAACTCATTGTTGTGCTCCGCAAACCATTCCTGAACCATTTTTGCTCTGTGGCAGGGTGCATTATCCCACTGAAAGAGGCCACAGCCACCAGGGAATACCATTTCCACAATGCTTAGGTAGGTGGTACGTGTCAAAATAGCATCCACATGGAAGGCAGGACCCAAGGCGTTGCCCAAAGCATCACACTGCCTCCGCCGGCTTGCCTTCCCATAGTGCATCCCGGTGCGGTGTTCCCCAGGTAAGCGACGCACACGCACCCTGCCATCCACGTGCTGGAAAATAAAACATTATGATTCATTAGACTTTCTTCCATTGCTCCGTGGTCCAGTTCTGATGCTCACATGCCCACTGTTGGCGCTTTCAGTGGTAGACATGGGTCAGCACGGGCACCCTGACTGGTCTGCAGCTATGCAGCCCCATACGCAACAAACTGCAATGCAATTTGTATTCTGACACCTTTCTATCAGAACCAGCGTTCATTTCTTGAGCAATCTGAGCTACAGTAGCTCGTCTGTTAGATCGGACCACACAGGCCAGCCTTCACTCCCCACGTGCATCAATGAGCCTTGGCCGCCCATGACCCTGTCGCCGGTTCACCACTGTTCCTTCCTTGGACAACTTTTGATAGATACTGACCACTGCAGACCGGGAACACCCCACAAGAGCTGCAGTTTTGGAGATGCTCTGACACAGTCGTCTAACCAATCACAATTTGGCCCTTGTCAAACTCGCTCAAATCCTTAAGCTTGCCCATTTTTCCTGCTTCTAACACATCAACTTTGAGGACAAAATGTTCACTTGCTGCATAATATATCCCACCTACTAACAGGTGCCGTGATTAAGAGATAGTTTCACCTGTCAGTGGTCATAATGTTTTTCATGTTACTTTTAACAATTTTTGTTGTTTGAAAAGTTAATTTGTATTTTATTAAATATTTAAATTGCAGGGTTATATTATTTAAATTTACAGTAGCTGAAAAACCTAGGATGTTTAATAGCAGGTAACAACTTACCCCATATAGTGTGATATCATGCCCTGCTATTGTGTTTTGTGTGCTGCATCTTTTTTCCTGGGCATGAATGGTGAAAAAAGTTCAAAACATTTTGGGTTTTTTGTATGTGCCTTTAGAGAAATTGACTTTTAAAAACAAACCCTGAGAAGCATTCAGTAGTAATGAATGTAATAACTAGCCCCGCTTTCTTCTATATTTTTCTTAATTCGTGGAGTCTATTGCTATGGCAACATATGGACAATTTTTGATTCATTTTAAAAGACACAGTTTATGAGAACATGTTGATGACATGCTATGCAGGTCTCGTTCACGCTAAGTAGATCGTCTCCTCATTTCCATCGTTTCCTTTAAAACACAATTGTGTCGGCATTGCGAATGATTTATTGGCATTTTGTTGTGCTGGTTTGAATGGGCTTACTCTATTAGAATCACAGAGGGCCGCATCTTTTCCTCAGTAGTGCACATGTGAAAGTAAAGCAGTCCCCAGAGCCTCTGTTTACCAACCAAGTCGGATTTAGTCCTTTTTATACCCAGACATACAGAGGCTCACCTTCTCCCCCGGGGCTTTCATTTTGTCTCACATACTAACTCCACTTTTGCCACAATCCGCTCAAAACTTACCAGACTGAGGGGCTTTTATGCAAATCTCTGCACCAAAAACATAGTTACAAGCCCATTCCTCATTCTCAGAAATACACACTTCAAAAAGAAGCCGTTTAATTCTCTGATGACAAAATTGAGAACAGTTCCATTATTGCCCGTACCAGCTAGAGGGGACAACTTAAGGAGCTTGTCTGTAAACATAGCCATACAAAACCGCTCTCAAGGAAAGCTTCATCAGACAGGGAATCATTTGCATTCTTTTAAACAAACGTTTTGATGGTGAAACAAACAGGCCCGCTCTGCCATGTTTGATCTCCATCATTTTCACAAAGCGCTGACACTAAGTACAAAAACAACTTAAGGTCATTTCTCCATGACTATGACAGACAATTATTCAGCTGCATTTTGCATGAGGAGCTATGGGGGCGGACACGGATGATGGGTGAATGGATACTGAGATTACCGCATCGTTTCATCGAACTGACCAAAACAAAGCAGGATTCCTCTGTGTCTAATGGTGGCCAACGGAAAAGCTTTTGAATCAGATCACATTGAGGATAAATGAAGCTTCTTGAAATGGAATGGGGAGAATGTGGCTCGGATTGTAAAACGGGGACCACAGGGAATGGTAAAAGGGTTCGAATGGCAGCCAAATTCATCAAGTCATTTATGCCATTCCTGAAATATGTCAAACGGCCATTAGGAATGCTCTTTGATTACTAAAAAGGGAGACAGAATTAAATATATGAATTAGGGATGGTGGGCTGTGAGCATTGCCTTTAAAATCCAAAATATCTGTCCTAATCAGCCAGGTCAAACAACTAAATATATTTAGATTGTGTGTGCTATATATATATATATATATATATATATATATAAACATGTTTAAATTAATTATGAATTTAAGTTTCTTACTTCATTGGCATACACAATATTTCTTTTTTTTTTTTCTTCTTCTTGTTTTGGGCATGAATGTTAACAGTACTTAAAGGGTTAAGTTCACCCAAAAATGAAATTCTGTCATTAATTACTCACCCTCATGTTGTTCCAAACCCTTAAGACCTTTATTCATCTTCAGAACACATATTAAGATATTTCTGATGAAATCCAAAACCTTTCTGACCTATGATAGACTGCAGCGTTATTACCACTTTCAAGGCCAGAAAGGTAGTAAAGACATCGTTAAAATAGTCCATGTGACTACAGTGGTTCAACCTTAATGTTATGAAGCGATGAGAATATTTTTTGCGCGGAGAAAAACAAACAAAAATAATGATTTTATTCAACAATTTTTCCTCTGTCAGTCTCCTACGCTGTTTATGTTGTAAACACAGTGCAGTGCTTCCAGGTTCTACGTCAGAATGCCGACTTAGAATTGGCCGACTCTGTACATGTGAGCACCACGACGTATGCGTCGAAATTGTCGAATAAAATCATTATTTTTGTTTGTTTTTTGGCACACAAAAAGTATTCGTCACTTCAAAATATTAAGGTTGAACCACTGTAGTCACATGGAATATGTGACTACAGTGGTTCAAAAAGCTCACAGATTTCAACAAAAATATCTTAACTTGTGTTCTGAAGATCAACGAATGTCTTACGGGTCTGGAACGACATGAGGGTGAGTAATATTAATGACAGAATTTTCATTTGTGGGTGAACTAACCCTTTAAAGTCAGGGTAGGCAGTTTTTTAAATTTTTTTTAATACTTGTTGAAACTCTCTTCACATCCTGATAGCAATCAATAATAGAAGTGATCTAAATATTTAAAAATGTACATATATATTCTGTGGAATCAGGACCAAAAAATTTTCATTCATACATCAGTCAAACTATGTATTTCCACACCTCTGCTCACCCTGCTCTTGCAAACATCACACATCATCAGCGCGTTCCATTAGGCTGCAGAGTTGTAGACAGACTGTCACCGGGTGCTAAAAACAAACAGCAGCTGCCTTTACAGTTCCTCCTGAACTGTAATTACAAGATGGCAACCCGTGACGTTCGACCCAGAGCTGTTCATGATTTCTAAATCAACGGCTAAATGAATTTGCAGCAGTCAGTTGGTACAAGTAAGAGCTCTGTAAGTTGTTTACGTTCATTATTATTGTAATGTAATGTGCTTTGAGACATGAGATAATTTAACGCCGTCTCTCGTGATGCTTTGCAGACTCTGCTGTGTGCGTTCATGTGTTTTGAAAGAGGCGTGGCTTTGGAGAGCGCTCTGAAAGGAGGGTAGGATCTTATGCTTACAAAGCTTGGTTGCTATTGCTAGCATCTCTGAAATTGCCTACCTTACCTTTAATTTATACTCTTAAAAATAAAGGTTCTTTCAGAATTAATCAATGGTTCCACGAAGTACCTTTTACATCCTTGGAACTTTTCCTTTGCTCAAAGGGTTCTTTAGACTTTTAAAATGACTTTCACACTAGAGAGAGAGGGAGTGTAAAAGGTTCTTTTAAGACCTGTTTGGTTCTTTGGGAAACCAAAAATGGTTCTTCTATGGCATCGCTGAGAAAGTTCCTTTTTGGAACCTTTAATTTTAAGATGCTTAAACAGGACAAATTGTTTAAAAAAAAAAAAAAAAAAAAAAAAAAAAAAATATATATATATATATATATATATATATATATATATATATATATATAATTATATATACTGTATATTTCTTCTCATGTAAATTGAAATTTTTACAAGAAGAGAACACAAAAAAATCTTCTAAAACATTTAATAACATTGAAATTACTCATATGTCACTCAATACACCATTCATTTATGAGTGTTTGTGTGTATATTTATTGTAAGAATCAGCTCTTTGTACTAAATGACTGACGGCTGCCAAGTGCAGCTTGTGTCACCAGGAAGCTGAGCCACAGCCTATCACTTCCAACTGTTCTTTCTATGGTCACACGACATGAAATCAATACGGTGCGTTCTGCAGCTGATAGGGACACAGGGAAAAAGAAACATTCCTACGAACAGACTGCACTATATTTACACCCACTGAAGCACGCTATGACTGATTGACAGATCAAATCAGAAATTATGCTTAAGATCAGGCAAGATGATTATTTCAGTATCTTTAGAGCATTATTGATGCAAATATTAGATAATTGGCAGAACAACATGATCTCATTAGAAATCTTGCGTGGTGATTATTGCACATATTTTTATCTGTTTGTATACAAACCGAGACATATATTATGCACATTCTGACAGCATCTAAAATGTAATATTTTGACATACAAACAACTTAGATATGAACAAATGTGTAGAATATTGAATTTATAGAATGAATAGATTGATTTCATTGTATTTAATAAATGTGATTCATTAAATGTTCAAAACCATCACATTTATTTAACATTTATTTAAAAAGTGTTGTATTCTATTTAAAAGTAACTGCGTAACACGACAAAATGTATTATGGGAATGATAATAGATTGCTTTCTCCATATTTTTCCTTGGTCTGTTCATAAGAGAGATACTGTTCCCATGACTCCCATAGTGAGATTTTCTCAAATAACATATTTTTGAAACATTATGGACATGGAATGATCACTAGGTATGGTAACATTTAGCATTTAAGGCAATGCATTGAAGATGTTTCGATCGTTTGGGCAATGACAATACTAGAAGATTTGAAATGTTAATGAATTCCGTGTTTAATGTGAGGAACATCTGTTTGAAGCTCTGATTTATTTAGAAGTATACATCGATAGCTCATGTGAAAGATTTTAAATGTCATCGCAAGCGTCCCTCTGAGCATTACTCGAGACTCTTCCTTAAAAGCCGAAAGAAACGTAAAAGAGGCTAAAGTGATTTCAAGAATGAGACAAGCAGTCCCAGAAGACCCAGTTTAAGTAGGGCTCCTTTGGTCGAGCACTCATACGCGATACCTACAGTTGTGACCATTGTTCAAAATCTTGCTTCACCGAGCTCACTGTCTGTGACTAAGAGCCTTTGGAAAGCAGTGGCTTATTTCATGCGTTCCTGTGGGAGTATGTGTCACATATCAGATTTAAAATCAGATGGATGTTATTCTTTAAGGAGGAAACCTCAACACATAGGATAGTAACCTAGCAAGATCTCAGAACTGCAAAACAGACATTTCTTTATTTTTAAGGAATAATAAAAGCTTATCAAGCACATCTTATACAAAGTGTGGGAGTAGAACTAGCTCGTGAAAAATCTGATAGCACAGCCTTAAGCCATTTCAGAGGTCATAACTCGCAAGGCACCGCTATCTCTTTAGTGCTGTGATTCTCTGTGTGCGTGTTCATCTTATGAACCTGTCACTCACCCCTTTGGCCCTAATGACTGGGAAAAGAGAATGGCTCAAGCTTGTGGTAATATCTCAAAAGGTCATTCTACAGCTGATAATGCATTCATCAGCACTAAAGAAAATTAACTATATAATTTCACATCCGTAGTTTTAATGTGGAGATGAATTTGCGCCACAGACCATGGGAGAGCAATATGCCATTAGTTTTGGTTGGCCAAGTGAGAGTGCTTTCAATGTGTCTAATGCATACCTCTGTCTAATAATTGTAAAAGTTTAATCTTTCTGAAAGGGTTTAGGGTTTTTAAACCAATGTGTACTCTATGGCATGTGACTTTTTAGTGTTGCAAAGCTATGATTTGCAGGCAGTTGGACAAGAAAAGCTGTGCTGTTTAGAAGAGGAATGTTTAAGTAGAAGGTTTTTATTCCCTCTTTTCTAGCAGTTATGTTATCGCACGGTTGTTCGTAGTTCATTGCTATAGTATAAAAATAATCTTAGTTATGGACAATGTTATAAACTCAAAAAAAAAAAGGCAACCAAATTTCTGCTGGAAAATTATTAAGGGTCAATTTTATAAGCCGTCATTAGGCTTCCCCAAACCATGGCTGCTAGAATCATGAAAAATGCTACTGGCAGTGCGCTATTAATCTCTCTCTCGCTCTCACTTTGAAGTATTCCGCTAAACTAATCCACAGATTTTCTAAAAAAGTCAACTAAGGAGTTTAGATTGATTTGAACAATATGTTGCAATCAGGTGGTTCAGTGGTGATTTAGTTAATTTACCAATTTAACCCTCAAACCAAACCATTGAAGTTATATAATTTTTTTGCCCCCTTTAAACGTGTGGTATGAAGCCATCCTGTTAAATGCGTTCTTTTTCTCTTTTTTTACTCATATAAATGCTGTTCTTTCTATCTATACAGTCAAACCCAAAATTATTCAGACATGTTTTATATTTTTGGTATATTTTTACTGGTGGGTGCAGGACACTATAGTTCATTTATGTAAGTGAGGATAGCAAAATAAAGTAAACTGTGACATATTATACCCAAAAATTCTTCATACGGTGGACTACCAGTAAAACCGATAAAAATTTGGAACCAAAAATTATTCAGACACATTGACTTGCTTAAGTGTTATCTGACATAATTAAGATATTTTTTTTCTGACACAGTTTAACTCTGAGATCTTGTCATATTTTATTACCATTTTTTTAAACTATAGTGAATAAACTGTATTAATGAATGAAATGTTCAAGGTGTCTGAATAAATTGTGGTTTGACTGCATATATATATATATATATATATGCAGTCAACCTTATATATATATATCGAACATTTACTGAATAATATCTGCTATGTGAATAACATACAAAAAATGAATGAAAAATGAAAAAAAAATGGTTTGACTACAGAATTTCTGCAACATTAAGGGGAAAAAAAGTCTCATAATTATCTAATTTACTGAGAAAAAAAAAATAATAGTACAAATACTCACCTGTAAATGTGATCCAAAACAGTCAACAATAGTGTCCGTATGCAGTGACCATGTTGTGTGGTTTTGGCATGCTAGGCTATTGTAAGTGAATATTGTAGTGACAAAAAATGTAATTGCTTTAAAAATGTGTTGCAATTCAGCCACAGTAGGTCTCAGAGAGTTCACAATTAATTATTTATTGTTAAGATCTTTATTAAGTAGGCAACTGAATGAAAATAATGTCACTCACTTTATATAAGGATCAACATTTTGCAACCAGTTGGGTCCTGCAAAGTAACACTGCGAAGGTGTTAATGAATTCAGAAGGGGGTAATGACCGAGATGGAGGTAAGAATTGCTGGTGGAGGTCAGTCCACATGAGTTCTAGATCAATGAGCTCAACATTTAAATAAGCAGACCCTTATACACATTTGAAGAGAGAAAGGCATATTATCCATAATGAGATCATTTGATTTGGCTTGAGTTTTACTCGTATTCTGTTTATTTTTTAATGATTCTATTCATTGTTAAAGGGTTAGTTCACACAAAAATGAAAATTCTGTCATTTATTACTCACCCTCATGTCGTTCCACAGCCGTAAGACCTTCGTTCATCTTAGGAACATAAATTAAGATATTTTTGATAAAATCCAATGGCTCAGTGAGGTCTGCATTGCCAGCAAGATAATTAACACTTTCAGATGCCCCGAAAGCTACTAAAGACATATTTAAATCAGTTCATGTGACTACAGTGGTTCAACCTTAATGTTATGAAGCGACGAGAATACTTTTTGTGTGCCAAAAAAAAACCCCGAAATAATGACTTTATTCAACAATATCTAGTGATAAGCGATTTCAAAACACTGCTTCATGAAGCTTCGAAGCTTTACGAATCTTTTGTTTCAAACCAGTGGTTCAGAGTGTGGCAGTTTGATATGCGCTCTGAACCACTGATTCGAAACAAAAGATTCGTAAAGCTTTGAAGCAGTGTTTTGAAATCGCCCATCACTAGATACTGTTAAATAAAGTCGTTATTTTATTTTATTTTTTTATTTTTTGAGCAAAAAAAGTATTCTTGTAGCTTCATAACGTTAAGGTTGAACCACTGTAGTCACATGGACTGTTTTAAATATGTCTTTAGTAGCTTTCTGGGCATCTGAAAGTTAAGTTAATAGTTAATAGTAGCTAAAGTAAACTGTTAAGACACAAGCAATGTAACTAACAAAGTAGCTAGTTATCATTTATTGACAGTGCGAGATACTTTTGATTCTGATGTTAAGGTTAAAAAACTAGGAAGGTTAGTAAGGGGGCAATTAAATAAACGCTTGAGTTTTAAAAATGTGTTTTAATTTGATCAGTGTAACAATTCAAACTAAAAGTTATGAGACCATAAGCAGCATTTGCCTCTGAATGTGTTTATTGTATTACCTGACATGCCTGCGGTTCTCTCTTTCGTAGCGAGGGCCTTATTTACAAATTCCCAAAAGCCACAAAAAACAAAACATCCACAAACTCCCACCATACCCTATAAAAAGGCTATATTCTTCCTCTTTAGAGAAAATTTGCATATCTTGCAGGTATTGTCTGTCAGTTTCTGGATTCCTAATGTGCAAAGTACGTTAAAATTTAAAGCAGGCGAATGGAAAATAGATTTGAGACTAGTACTTACATGGTAATTCAACTGGTGCAGGAATGATGAATCAATAGTCTAGCAGTAACATCTTTGACTATGCTCTCATCTATAATGTATAACTCATGCATGTGTAATGAATCAACAAATAATTTGTATTACATTACAGGTCTTGTTGCTCCTTAGTACCATGCAGCAGTTACAATGCATTAAGATGTCTTAGGGAGCGTAAATTATTGGATTGTTGCAAGAATATACGTAGGATATAGCGTTGTTCAAATATATCATGTGTTAAAACGACAACGGCACCATCTAAAGAGCTACAAAATCAAATAAAGTTGCGGAAAACTCAAGGGATATTAGCCAGTACTAAAAGGGTTGACCCCATAAAGAGTTGTAGCCTAATTATGATTTCATTAAAGTGTTTATTCAATGGAGGAATAGGGAGGAGATGAAATTGAATTGTTGGATAAGATGATGGCAGTGTTGTATTGAAGCTCAGAGTTGAGTTGGGGTTTCATCCTATTTCTAGGTTAATTACATGGAGCCTTCACTTCAATTGTCAGAGGAGGAGCATCGCTTAACCTAAATTACACCAAAACCCTGAAGAGAAATTGTCTCATCCATGTAAACCCAAGTCCTCTCCCTCTAACTCATCTATCTCTTCCCCCGCCTAAGACGCACCGCCGTCTCGATCCCAGCACGCGTCACAATCATTACGTATACTCTAGCCGCAAAACTTGCACCTCAGAGGCTAGTCTCGGAGATAGCGAGCGTCCTGCACAAATCAGACGATGCCGGTTTACACGGCATGCCTTCAATTTTCCTCCTCAAACAATGGTTGTGTGCACAGCTCATTCAAGGTTTGAAAAACGCAACAAAACGTGATTTGAACATCAAGCGTCGGACCATCTGGGCCACATTACAAGCGCCAAATTATGACCGGTCCTTCATTGCTCCACTAATGCATGTTGTGTTTCACTTATAGAAATATCTTCACACGATGCTATTTTCATGCAGCTGCTGTCGTCTTGTCTGTCCCTAAACCACAAAGAAAAAAAGGCTCCATTAAAATTTCACAGACAGGGCTGCTGGGCCTGAGGTTCGGCTGATGGAGGATCTCCAGTCACCACATGCCATTCATTTCACCTGCTTTTGTTGCTATCAAGGCCGGTCTAATCCCTGACCTTACAAAGGCTAGTCATTAAGATTGAGATCTTCAACACATAAAAATGTATTTAAAATCAATTCGGCAACCTTCCTATGCAAAGACAGGTCCCTTAACTAGACTTTGAGAGCCATACGCAAGCTAATTGGCATCACATTCTGAATTAAGCTTGTTTATATCAAATCGCTAATTAATTGTAAACTGGTTATTAAAGTGCGTGCTTTTGTTGCTGTTTTATGCAGTAGAATCATTACGTTCAAGCATTGTGTTCTGTCTCCTGTAATTTAGTCAAGGAGCACTTGATAAGTTCCTTCCTCCATTTACTTGTGATTATCAGTGGGTGTTAAATGCAGTGGTCTGATTCCTTTAAATTCATGAGTTCCCTCCGAGAAAGAAAAAGAGCATTTTGCTTAAAATTGGTCCATTGGTCCGAAAGAAAAGAAAGACAGATGGCATAAAAAAGGCAAAATACATCAATGGGCTTTATAAAAGCAAAAAAGCTCATCGAAACTACGCATATGTCTCAAAAAGAGAGGCTTTTTTGTTTAAACGATGTATTTTTGCAGTGTGCAGCCTCCGCAACCAAATGCCTTGATTTTTCAAACGTGATTCATCAAGACAAAAAGTATTTTAATGTAACCCCTCCTCTCTTCGATTGTTCTTTCTTGCTGTCACCCTCTTTTTCCTCTCTCTCTCTCTCGCACGCGCTCTCGTTCTCTCCATCCTTCTTTTTTTCCCCGTGTGTGAGTGTGAACGGTTCATGAGCGTGTATTGCAGCCGAGATCTATGGGGGGGAACAATGTGATAAATTAGTTATGCATGCACACAACAAATTGATCCTGCTCTGTTCTGTCACAGAAAGCAGATGTTGCATGCAGTGATGTATGTGGATGAGCAGCATGACTACAGTGCATTAATATTATTTCTTATTCAAATGTAATGCAAAGGACAAACAGTGTCTCTCATTCATGGCAAGTTATGCAAATAATAATAAGCTGTATTTTTCCATTGCTTGATGTATGAACTAGTACATCACAGATTCAGGGAGACAAATTTGTTTTTTGCTTTCTATAAAGACATTTTTAGGATAAGTCATTTTCAAACTGAACGTATTTTCCTTTTCATTAGAATAAATTTGTTTACGACGTGACACACTAAATTATTGTCTGTTTTGCATTTCCCTTCTGATTTTTTGTATTACTCAATACATTGTTGTGAGACATTTTGATAAATATCAGCAAAAAAGAGACAGCCGGAGACATTTTCTACACTTTAACTTCCATTTACTCCAACCGAATCCATTTTTTTCCAGTGGTATAATAGGAATAACAAGTTAGCAGCCTGCCATGAGCATATCCGTCAATGAAACGCAATGTGTATGTAAACAGCATACCAAAATCTGAAGCAATCAGGATGCAAGAGCTGGCATGATTATGTTGCAGTGATATAGTCATAAGCAAAATGAATAGCCCGTTGATAGAATCTACAAAACCTCCTCCTTAAATGGTTAGTTCACACAAAAATGAAATTTCTGTCATTAATTACTCACCCTCATGTCGTTCCACACCCGTAAGACCTTTATTCATCTTCAGAACACAAATTAAGATATTTTTGATAAACTCCGATGGCTCAGTGAGGCCTGCATTAACAGCAAGATAATTAACACTTTCAATGCCCAGTAAGCTACTAAAGACATATTTCATATGACTACAGTGGTTCAACCTTAATGTCATGAAGCGACGAGAATACTTTTTGTGTGCCATAAAAAAAAAAAAAAAAAAAAAGGACTTTATTCAACAATATCTAGTGATGGCCGATTTCAAAACACTGCTTCATGCTTCAACTTCGAAGCTTAACGAATCTTTTCGAATCAGTGGTTCGGAGCGCGTAACAAGCTGTGCCCCCACCCCCGGTGGGGAACCATTAAAATTTCAAAACACTAAGTACAAATTTCAATGGTTCACCACTGGGGGGCGTGACTTTGGCAGCTTGATATGCTCTACGAACCACTGATTCGAAACAAAAGATTTGTTAAGCTTCGAAGCTTCATATATGACGTAACGAAGCTTCGTTTACTGAAATCACGTGATTTTGGGAGTTTTTTGGGTGAACTAATGCTTTAAAAGGACGAATACATATTCAAAGGTATTTTTATGTCTCATTAAAAGTCCCATCTAGCAACATCTGGATAGTTGGCATTAGGTGTCCTTGGTATGCCATATTAATTGGTCCATATGTACATCAATTGAAGCCCCTTATTAGTCTTTGAGGCTTTTTGCGCATGCATCCTCCAACATTCAAGCCCAGGACCATGGAAAACATCCAGTATAACACAAGCGTAGCTGTCACGGATTGGTGGAAGCAGGCTTCGGGACAGATGTATCCTTGTTGTCAGATATCTCCTTGGCCCCCTCACCTCATAATATTCCCCAAGGACATGGCATAGATCCACTCCATGATTGCAATCAACCTTGACTTCCACACAAACAAACAACTATCCTTCACCCTGACCATCGCCAAGCTGGCTCATGCCAGGCAATTCATGAGCACCAGCATTCATTGAATCGCTTCGTCTCATCTAACTGAGAAACCCCACGGCCTGTGCAATTGACTCTTCCATGAGCCGTACAACAGCTCGGCAAGACTCAGAGCTGACAATAATAGAGAGCTTTGTGAGGCCAGTGTGCATCAAACTCTGAAATCTTTTATTTCAGACTCTCTCCTTATAGTTGGATGCATACCCCTAACGCTCACCCCTGACTGTAGAAGTCATTGACATTTGGAGAGACAGGCAAGATTACCCTCTCTCCTGTCCTGCCTTCTTCCTCTTTTGTAGGCAGAAAGGGTTTCATACCTACCTGACAAAAAGATCCAGTTCAGATGGCCTAAATCCTTACATATTTCATTAGACTCCAAAGGCCTTCATAATTCATGGCACTGACCATAATACTGCCCACTTTTGTTTACGTTTTGCCATTTTCCACCACAGTGGAGCGACACGCCGGCGATCATCATGCCTGAAGGGTGCTTTGGTTTGAATGCCGGCTTGCTCTGACGGGTTGAGCCGAGGTCTTGAATGCTGTATGTTTTGAAGGCGAAGGTCAAGATATGAAGCCTCTTTCAACCTCAGACACCTCCATGTCTTTGTTCATCATGTTCAATAGATGATGGTGGCTAGCCGGTGTAGTATGAAAGTGTCAGCCTATCTGCAGGAATGTCTTGGAAATAATAGACTTCAATTATAACTGATGATAATTCAATCATCCTGTTAGAGATAGACAAATCAAATGTAGTATGCAAGGTTAATAGACTCATGATCGCTAGTAACGAATACAAGGTTATAGTTTCCTAAACATCCTTTGAATACAAGCCTGTTTATTCGACCCGTGTCCATCAGTATGCCAACAGAGAAGTAACTTTGATTGTCTGAATAATACGTATCCTCTGCATTAGCATGACAGGATTTTTAAGAGGCCAATGAATGCCTGGAGGAAAGGGGAAACAGTAACAAGTCATTCTTTAAAGGCAGGTTGGATAATACAGAGGCATGGTCATGTTTTATAGGGAAGAAAGATCAATCCTCTCTGAAAGAACTTGAATGTTAATATACTGAGGCACACCTTGCAATTTACCTCCCTGGTCTTCAGCACCGTTCCCTGCCAAGCTGTGCTAGACTGATAAGGTATATTAGTGTGTTCTTTCCTCCAATGATTTCTCTTTGTGCCGTTAGTAATGAGTCATGGATCTGGTAGGGGGGCCAGTCACATGCAGACTAAGGGATGAATAGAGGAAAACCCCATTTGATCATATCAACAAAACAAAAAATGTGGAAAAACAGCATTGTGCAATACTTTAGCCTTTTCATTCACAGGATCTCATATTATATACACAAGTACCTTTTTATCACATTAAAGAAACTGCATAATCATTAAAACATTAGTTTAGATTTTACTACAAGAGGTGTAATTAACACTCTGTGTAGTCATCCTGATTACATGTGTTGGTTCGATCTGATTTGCCCATGGGAAGTCGCAGCTTGATGTGTTTTGTACCAGGAGAAACCGCCATTCGCCACTGATTGTAATGTGAAAAGTAGTGTAAAACTTGCCGTTAATTATGAGATAATAAATATTTGTTATCATGTACTTGACTGTAGATGGGTCAATGACTTGACGGGTCATTTTTTTTTTTGTCCAAAGGCCTTAATAATAATAAAAAACAAAGATATGACATCCAAAGTATGTAAGGTAGTACAACTAGATCTGTTTTATTGAATCCAAAAGGTTTTAATTATATTTTGCACATATAAAGGTATTTTAAAGATTTTGAAGTGTCAAAAGGTCATTTGGTTTAATCATCCAAAGGCCAGTACAGCCATTTCATTTGTGATTAAAATATCTTAAAATAAAATAAATGTGTATATTTTTTATTCTGGCATGATTTTGTAACATCATATATCAACATAGTGCAAAATGGTATTAAAATTATGTGTAGAAGTCATTGCTTTGTTATGAGAAAGAATGTCCGGAAAAATTAATTTTATGTCATTTGGAGTAACCAATATAAAGGGGCCATTTTGGATCAAGTCAATGCGGTCAGTATCATGTGACAGGATGTGACATCATTCAGACACCTGCAAAGGACCACATGGTCGTGAAGCAAAGTAACTAACTCTCTTTTAACTATTTGAAAAATTCATGTTTTCACTTGCTCATATATGTCCCGAAACATCAGGTCATTCGGTTCAACCGCTATAAAACATGGAAAATGTTGTAATATTTTTAAAAACTTGTACTAAATGTAAAAGGTTTGATTGTCCATTTGTTAGCTAGCTAGCAAGCTAACTAGATATTTAGCTAGATTTCAGCATGTTAGCATTGTTTGAAAATATCGTCATTCGGTATAACCAAAAGTGTCATTCGGTAAAACCGAAATTTTGGTTAAACCGAATGACTTTTTTGGTGACAAATTTTGTCCATCTTGTAAAAAATGACAAAAACAGTGTTAATTGATTATAAAAACCATATAATCTCATTGTTAACTCTGAATAAAACTTCAAAATTAATTATCTCCATTTTGTTTTTTTACACATTTAAAAACCTTATTCATCAAAGACCCAGATATGTACGTTTTTTATATTAAAGTGTATATATATATATATATATATATATATATATATATATATATATATATATATAAAACCATCCTGTTCATTCTTAGTTTTGTTTTTTTAGTTGTGTGCATTGTGTGTTTTTTGTTTCATCTGTTATTATTGACAGCATTTGATGGAAAGGCCACTTTTAATGAACTTTCTTCAGAAGTCATTATCATTGTTAACATTGTTAACATATTTAGTAGATCGAAATGAGTTGGTATATTAACATTTAAACTTTTAATGGCATACAGTTATGAACTATAAGTTAGGGATAGTTAGTCACCAAAGTGCTTGTCATTATGCCTATAACGCATCAGTATATCAGCTTCCAGTTTTTCCTGTAAATTACAAGATATTTTTTACCATTAAAAAAACATACTGTGTAATGATGCTGTGCCAAAAATGGGAAACCCTAAGCAGCGGGAAATATTTTACTGCAGGCTTTTGTACATTGGAAATGAATATGATGTCACATTCTGAACCCGACATGAGTTAACCAGTGAGGTTTTAATTACTGAGCACAAAACGAACACTCCACACCATTAAATATTGTAACTCTGTCCTTTATGTTGCCCCTAAAAATTCAGACACAGGTATCCAGTGTCACACATCATTAGATTATCATGGTTGAGAAGAGCTATCTGAAAGTGCTTGGCATACAGTTCTATTGAAAGACAATCTGCATAGCAGACGCAGAAAGGACAACAGCAGCGACTCAGACGCACTATGATATCATCATCATTTGTGCTTGCTGTACATGTTACCAATGAATTTAAGATTTTATTCACATATGCTTCCTCACAAATGTTACACTCACTCTCCCATTACAGCAGGAAATAAAACAATGTCCAAGATTAGATGTGCAGCATGACATTTAAACTGCTCTGTGCATTTGGTGGATTCTCTAGCCCTATCAGAAATGCATAACTGGTTTCTCTAAAAGTTCATTTTGAGGGTGGCAAAATAGCCATCTGAATAATTCATGAGGTATTTTGTGCCTTTCATATTGCTTTAAGGCTTTCAGATTTGCATTTCTTTAACATGCCTAGGAGAAGTCCTTCAGTGACATGAAGTATGAATCTTAAAAATATGAAGGGATCAACCCTTTTAGGTATAGCTCTCAGATAGCTACATTACTTGATGAGGGAGAAAAGCTCCCTGGACGCTTCAAATTCCTCCAAAGATGTAGGTTTCCTGGAGTAGATTGTGCAAATTAGCACAACTATGTTGTCTAATTGGCGAAACATTTTCCTGCGGTGTTATGAAGGAAGCCATTGTAAATGTAGCCCCAAAATAATGGGATGTTAAACACTATAATAAAATACACATTAGCCTCAGAGTTCAAGAACTGTAAACATGTAATTGTACACAAGAATTGAATATGATATTTATTAAATGCCAACTTTCCAACCTTAAGGGCACGTCACGCTCAATTGAAAGTGTGACCATTTAAAAGCGTGCTGAGGTGAAGCATTGGGATGTGATTGATGTTACGAAGGTTATGGCTTTTGGTAAGAAAAGCTAGCTTGAGGGGACCAGTCAAAGACTGTGATTTGTTACATTGCAGCAGTGTAAAAATTAATGGGAAGATCAATGTGTACATGTTGTGTGAGTGACCTTTATTGAATGTGGGGCTGTGCAAGATTTTCAGCCATCCCTGGCAATAGAATGTGTTGGATTATGCTGACGAATAACTGTACTTTTCAGATAGGTAAATTGACTGGTCTTCTCTCTTTAAATTCTGTATGTCTGATGTGAATGCATTACTAGATACCTGGCATGTTGTAATCAGTGTTGGGGAAAGTTACTTTTAAATGTAATACGTTACAATATTGCATTACTCCCTAAAAAGTAACTAATTCCGTTACTTTGTTACTTTTTATGAAAAGTAATGCATTACATTACTTTTGTGTTACTTTTTCTCACCTGGGCTGCGCTTGCTTGTTTGTTTTTTTAATAACAACATAAAAAAGTTGTATTTTTGGCAAATGTTAAGGCCCTTTCACACCAAAAGTGAAATAAATAAGCCTCAGGGCTGAAGGAAATGCATATTTACACCTGTACAGTAGAGGGCGCAGCTCAAACAAACCTTTCAGCTGTGCTGCCATTCTGGATTAAAGAAGAATAGAATTCAGGAGAAGGAAGTTAAAAAATCTAATTTAAAGTAATTTTTGCTTATTAGTATGGTTGAATGACAATTGAAGGTCAGCGACAAAAACATTGGTTAATAAAGTGAGATTAAATACATAAAGTATATTTGTGTAATTTAATATAGTTAATTATTACTTACTCTATTGCTCTCAACATGAGGACAGGAGAGCTGTCAGTCAATAAATCTATCCAGGTGAAAAAAAGTTCTCCTTAAAGTGTTAATTTTGTACTTAATATACAAAAAATTCTTCTTTAGTACTTCTTAAGATAATCTTAAGGACATCTAAGTGTACTCAACTGTGCTATTTTGAGACACCATGAATATGAACTAAAATGTGCTTTTAACATACTATCTCTGTACTAAAAATATTTTTTAGTAGCCTTTATTGAGTACAAAATTAGTGAGCGAAAATAGAGCACTTTCAATAGCCTACATTATGGAAGTATACTTTTTATCTATCTATCTATCTATCTAAAGCATAATGACATATTTGTATCTATCTATCTGTCATTAGTAAAGTATAATGAGGTAGTTTGACGTTGGACTTCACACACAAACTCGTGTTTATAAGCAAAGCGAACAGTGCCCCCTTTTCCTCTCAGGCGAGTAGCGGCGTTGGTGTGAGGTATTAGTCCGCGGTGAGTGCGACCGAGCGGGGCGCTGACTCCAGCAGCAGTGCGGCTTTAAGATGAAGGCTGTGAAATTTATCGCTGGCTCCTCCTCCCGCGATGATGTCAATCGGAGGTGGAGAGGTAGGCAGTACTAAGGAACTGAGTTCATACAATACAACAGAGATTGCTAGAGCTCTGCGTACAACTACGGCAAAACGCCTATCTCAGTGTGTGGAAGTGATGCTGCACCTATAGGCACACTGCCCACCTGCTCCGTTGCACTGACAGCCCATGAGTATTTCTCAAAATAGATATTTGCTCTCTATCACTCTGCCAAACCACGGGATGACATTAAATGACGCGTCCGAGGATGTTTTAAATGATTTACAAGTTCTTTAGCTGTTAATTAAACGCACAAAGAAAAAGAAAACAACTTCACTAAACAGTTTACGTACACGCGAGGAGCATTCCCAGGTTTTCCCGTGATGACTGTATGAATGCACTGAAATAAGAAGTACTGCACATTGACAAACCCATTTGGAGCACCACTATCTCTCCGCGCGCGTGGGATTCAAGCAGTAGCCAGGCGCGAGACATCTGAGGAATTACATCGTCTCTTCTAAAAGTCATTCACAGATGTTTTTCGCTGCTCGTGCGTGGACCGTGGACTTTTTCATGGACATGGATCGTTTTCTCTAGTTGGATACCGACTGGTCACTACGTGAAGCTGTTTGATTCTGGGATTTTCTTCAGTCTGCTTCACGGCACTTCATCTCCTCCAGCAGTGATGCCGCTACGTGACGGGAATTGAGAGTTTCTATATTCACTGAAAAATCCGAGGTAAGACACGTCTTCCTTGTGCTCATTTAATGGTTATTTCTTTATTTTATGCATTTTTCGTCAAGAAAAATTAGTCGAATTTTACCGCGCTCCCTATTAAATTAAAACGATCGGTCGTACTTACTTTAATGTCTTTAAAAACATAGCGAATTAGATTAAATATAGGCTACACTTACATTCACTTGCACTGTACGGGGGGGGAGATGCAAAAGTCGATGTGTTTAAGTTTGCCTGAGGAAAATAAATTCAATATAATATTTTAAAAAAATATATAGGCTATTAATAATAACACGAATTGCAGAATTTCCTAAGCTACCCAACCGCTTCACTTTCCGTTTGGAGATGCGCTAGTCTAGTTTGTCAGTTTGGATAATGACTTGGCTTTACAAGAATCCGATTCGACGCAAAGGTAAAGTCGCGTTAAAGCGTTTCTGTGAGAACATACACAGCCAACACGTGAATCATAACAGCATAGCAACTGCAAGACAACTTCTGAAACATTCTCATTAAACGTTGGCTTTGGGGGGATTTTTGTTTTGGAGTTATTTAGAAACTGCTATGAGCAAAATAATGATATCTTATTTCATAGCTTGCTATTAAGGAAATGGCCACATCGCATAGGTTAGGCTACTAAGAAATGCACGGCTGTGTGCTGCTCTCGAGACAGAGGAGCATCAGCAGATGAAGTCGGCAGCTGATCCAGGATGCGTCATTTTCTGAAGCGATGTGCTGCTGGATGAGGCAGAACAGAAATACTTTGATTTAAACAGATCCTGTCCCATACAGAAAAAAAGCCATGGTAATATCATGCCGCTCTTAGAAAGAAATGTTCTTAAATTCTTTATATTTTCAGCCATAAACCCTCTTTTCAAGAACCGTTGATGAATATGGTTCTCATTAGATTAAAAAAGTTCTTTTACAAATTAGTATATAAATAGTTTTCTCAACAAGAAAATAATAGCTAATAATAATAATAATAATACGTTTATTCTTGTGTTTTAGTGGAAATGTTTTCCTATTAGATCAGACCAAGCCTTTATTATTAAAAGTGTAGATTCTACATTTATGGTACTTCTTTAAAAGTGTTGTTAACTTGGTATTGTCCATGTGTAATACAAAAAATAAATATGAAAAAGCCTTACACTGTTTGCAGGTGATCCCACATCCATTTATTGGTCTTACCTTATAGTTATAACTGCAGTAACTATGGTATTTAGCTGCTAAACTGCAATAGTTACCATGGTAATTTTTAAGGGAAAGCATCCCAATATAAGCATACAATTCCACTTCAATACTGTAGATGTAGTCCATTCTGCTTGCTTTGCTCACATTCTGTCACTGAGTTATACATAAAGACGACCTTTGATGACAGTATGAGTGTCAAATCTGATTTTAAATTTCATAGGGACAGGAGTTCATCATTGTTTCATGCTCTTAGGCAAAATGATGCAACTGGTTTTCATTTTTACAGCACATCTCTGGTGGTTGAGCAACACTCAGATATGGAGAAATTCAACAGGCCTTTCTCTTTATCGTTGTTTGTAATAATTTTTACCAGTTCTCACATCTCTTCATGAAGTGTGTGGAAAGCACTGAGCCCCTAGAGTGGAGACTGAAAGAATGTTGTGAAATGTTTAACATTATACAAGAAACAAAACAGTTTTGACTGTAATGTAGTTGCCAGTAATCCAATGATGCAACATAAACGGTTAAGGCTTCAGTAATTGTCATTGATTATAGCCATGTGGTGAAGTCGAACATTTCTGTATTGTTTTGTGTGCTACCAATATCATTGTTAATAAGTAACAACAATTTGAGTGAAGACCTTACCTAGTAGAAGATGATATCAATTTTAAAGTTATCCTCTACAAACTTGAAAAGGTAGAAGTACTAAATTGGCAGAAAGAAAACGATGCGACAGCGATTATTCCTGTCATTGCCGAATACTGAATCTGCACTGCGGTGCTGGTCAAGGTGGTTTCACTTGATACAATATCCTAACATATCAGAATAGAATAGAATAGAATATACTTTGTTGTCCCATTTCTGGGAAATTCAGCTTGGACAATCATGACACACATGACTCGCATAACACAGTATATAACATACAATAAATTACTCATAAACAATAATCCAAAATATATCATATAAAGTTGTCTTGCATTATCTGAAAATTAGAATAAGAGTTTGTCTCCCAACTGTAATCATTAATATGAATGGTTATTTATTATATATTAATTGATTTATTTTGACTACTCCAGTGCCCTCTATTGGCAGTTTTATTTATTTATTTATCTTGCCCTGCATTGCAATGAGAGGAAAATCATGTTTTACTACCTAAAATATAGATAATAAAGTAGCATATTTGATTTTCATTATACATTTTAACAATGTACAGACTTTGTGATTTAGAGCATGGTGAGCTGATATCATTTGTTGAAGTGAAAATGCATTGGTATGTAAACTATGTGTTTTGAAAAATTCTATTGACATAAAGATTATATAAATACTCTAAATATATGACATAAGACTAATTATAAAAGAAGAACAAAAGAGTGATTCAATCATCTTCAGGTCTATAATGAATGTTATCCTTCATTTGTAAAACCCCTTGCGCTTCCCTCCTGTCATTTATAACTTATAGACATAATGCGTTCAATTATTTATTTATTTTAAGAGAAAATTCAAGGGGTAAGAGTGAAGACTAATGGTGCATCACAGGCCAAATACCAGCCTTTAAGATTTAGAGTTTCATTGGCATGTTATACACTTTGCAATGTTTGTCCATATAAAATCAATCTAGGAGAATGATATATCGACAACTGACACGTTGTTTCTCTGAAAGTGCCCACGATAAATTGCCTGATGTTGGTCTAAAGAATTAAATCAAGTTTTACTATGATTATTTATGATTCAAATTAGCAAAATCTTGACGATGATTCATGGCTCACTATTTTATGTAAACAAAATCACTCTCGGTTCCTTCTCGGCTGGAGTTAGTCATAAGTTATTTTGTCATCTGGCCGCATGGAAACTTTGATAAATTGATAAATGACAGACACGACTGTTTGGATGCATAATCTTTGCTGACGGACATAAATCGACTCCATCGCATTGGCTACATCTGTTTATCCGGTGCGACTGGCAGCCTGTTTGGTATGTTAATACCTCCCTATTGATCATTGGTCCTTAGGATCAGTGTAGTTGCCATCAAAGCTACTTAAAGCCAGTTTGTGTTTTTCAGTACACTGTAAAAAAATATTTTCATGATTCATCAAATCAACTTAGATAATTAATGTGATTCAGATAACATAATATTTTGAGTTTCTATTGATTAAACCAATCGCCTTCATTGTATTAACTCAAAATTTTTATTTCAATGAACTTGAAATTTTAAGGCAACCAAGTAACTTACTTTTTTAAGTTAAACCAACAGTTATTTTTTTCCTAACTTAATATGATGCACCAGTCTAGCCTATTCAGGGACATCCGAGTGATTAATTAACATAAAAAAAAAAAAATGAAAATAATGTTGCATAACAACAACATGACAATAATAAAAGTAATAAACACATTTAATAATAATACTAGATGTTTTTCATTACCACCTATTTGATATAAAACAGATGTCTTTATGATACATAAAGGCTGAATAAATTATTAAAAACACGTTTCCTGCTGATGAAAAGGCCGACATCCTGACTACACAAGAAAGACAGCAGGTAGGCCGGTTGAACAGCTGGCAGGGGGATATGGGTCTCAAGCTGCTGATGGCAAAAGGTGGAGGGCAAACTCAAGCGACATCGAAATGTCAAAGAATCGCACTCACACAGGGTTTCTTTAAACCGATGTAGAGAGCGATGCTTCTGATAAGAATGAGTTAAGCGACGCGCTTCAGGCAGTTGTCCCAGTTTAACTTCCATAAGCGACTTTAATCATTATTCGAAATGTCATTTTGCTTTAATTACCGTTCTTATTAAATTTGATCGTTTTAATCTGATGCCTGTTTGGTAGGTGAACCGTATTGATTTTTACACCTCTGCAGCAGTCGGTTCCTGCTGATTCATATAGACAGAGATTCAACATGAACTCGCGGTTGACATGTAAAATTATTTTCTTCCTTGACAGCTCAGCTCAAAATCAAAAAGCAGGTAGGCTTGTCCATCACATTGTCATGTAAAGCGCTCCAAAGTCTGTGTGCCGCTCACTCCAGGCTCCAGAGGGAAGAACGGCTTTTGCAAACTCCCTAGAATGCATGGTCCGCTGCTCAGAATAGATCACTGGAACCCTATGCAAGCAGGGAGAAAGTCTCACCGATACCCATGAGCACAATTTTCCCAGCTAATTCTCTCTATTCACTCTCAAGCTGAAAGTTTCCAAAGATTGGGAAAGTTGAAACTCAAAGCTTTGCAAATCCATACAGAGTATAGTTTTGAAAGGATCGTTCCCGGGAGTAAATCTGAAAATGGCTCCGCGAGTTTTCACAACAACATAAACTGTCCTAAATATGGGGAGGAGTGACATGTGGGCTCCCGTGTGGAATTGTCTAATCCCAGAACCACGTCCCTGGGTAGCAGAGCTCCATACAAAATGCCAGACATCACTTACTGAGAGCTAGAGCTTACACTGTCTACACTATTTAGTGCTATTTTGGGTTATACAGATTCATCAGTGTTCACTCTCTCCGGGACGGTGCGTTTCGTTATTGTTGATGGTAAACTGATTACCTAAAGATGCAGTGGAACGTGCAGAACGAGAGACCCAACACCCTTCATGCGTGTTTTAAAGGCCCGTCCACATTATTCTTAATGTCATTTGTGGTTATTTAGATGTAGATCGTCTTTTCATCTTTTATACACTACTCTGCAATGCACTCCTTAGCCAGTAAGTCCTCTTCATTATGCATTGTCGGATGCCGCCTTGGACTCTTTCGGGCTTATCAGAGTACAGTAGGTGAATAGTAATTGCTTTGCTCTTGCCGACTCAAAAATGGTGCAATCTTCAAAAGCAAACCAAATCATTTTTCACTACCTTCTTCAAAGAACAACATAACAGTCTGATAATATGAGCAGATAGTAAGCTGGTCATTGATCACTGTCATGTAAATACTGTGAGTGGTGCACGTCTGCCCAACAAACCTTTAATGAGTCCCTACAGTCCAGCCGGAGTGTTCACTGTGAAAAACAGAACATCTCGCTGACAGCCGAGACTTGAGCGGCTAAAAAAAGGGGGGCCTTCAACTCTCTGTGTGTTTAAAAAAATCATCCTTTGTGATGAATTTTTGATGTGTGAAGCACATCTTCAGCTTTGTTTTTAAACAAACATCCTTTTGGCACATCCAAATTACACATTAATGACTTGGGGAGTCATTGCTAGTAGTATTCCAGGATATCCCATTTCAGGAACTTTTTTTTTCTCAGTGGCTATAGTAACATGCTATATCTGAACAGTTAATTTGCTGAATCTATATTGGATATTCCTGCTTTGGAAATATCCAGTTTAACTTGTTAAAGCTGCTGTCTGTAACTTTTTTTTTGGTTAAAAATTATACAAAATCAATTTTTGAGCAAGTACATAACTAGCCAGTGTTCAAAACTATTTCCTTACCTTATCCCGATTCACAACGGTAAGCTTGTAATGATGTTTTCTAATTCAAGTGGTACTGGTAGGTTTCTGCTGGAAATTCGAGCATGCAGCTGTTCGTCTTTGCGTCATTACGTCACGTCTGTTTACATAAAGAACGAGTCCCAGCTAGTAGGCTATATCGCATATGAGGATGCTGCAGGCGGCGGATCATTAAACTTATAGTTTTGATGGCGGATTGTATGGTATGACAAATGGACGATTAGAGATTAACAGTTGAAATTTAAATCTACACGTAACGCTAATACACACTAAATACACATAGTCACGCAATGCTGATGTTGTTAACATTAACAATTTGAGAACAAAGTACAACATTAATAATAATTTGCACGGTTTGATGTGATATAAGCTATCATTAGATTTAATCACCATTGGTAGCGCAATTTATGTGCAAATTTATTACTTTTTTTCTCAGTTGGTCAAAACAAAAGTGGCAGATTTGTTACTTAATTGTTCAGATGACATTATAGTTCAAGACTCCACCGGTTGTGACTGACAGCCACACATTTTTCTCAAAACATTAGATGCATCCACGCTGAGGAGCCGTGCCGATGCACAACCCGCGTAAAGATGATAATTCCACAAATAACTGCAATTGCAGGTTTCAAACAGAGATGGCGACAAAGAGGGAAAACTTACGGACTGCAGCTTTAATTATCTATATAGTTGTTTATCATTAAGATCACTTTGATTTAAAAAGAGAAAGTCAAACTCAGTGTGGAGTTTCTGATGGGGTTAAGGTTAAGGGCACTATATTCAAACATAAATAGCACTGCATGGACAACTCTGTACACTAACAAAACCCAGAGTCTGGAAGTGTTAGGCATCTCCCCCACCAGTTCTCTGTGACCTAGTTGAGTTGTTGGCACATTGTGAAAGCCTCAGCCCTCTGGCTACTTTTATTTATATAATGCCCTGACAGGATTTGTGTGGCCATCGAGCAAGTTGGCAACAAACACTGAAATGCTGATTCATAAATCATGTCTTGGTGCTTTTGAATTAAGGCTTTGTCCTATTCTTCTGAGGGTTATGGACAGTCATTTTGGGCCTATGACTTTCTAAAACTCCTGCTTACTCTACAGTTACATCTTGACTACTCAAAAGATAAACATACTGTAATCTGATATCATGCATTGTAGTTCTGTTGAGTGTTGTCAATGGTGTACAAGAGTCCATTATCTGCAGTCTGAAATCTGGAGAGCCTCTCTAATACAATTGTATGTTGTATTTGGTAGCATTTTACCATTTTAAACAATGATTCATATTGTTAAAACAGTTTATTTTTCCTTTTGCATAAAAAACAACAAATGAAAAAATAGGATAGTTCACCCAGCAATGTAAACTGTTTCATTTACTCACCCTCATGCCATTACAAACCTGTATGACTTTCTTTTTTTTTTAGAACACAAAGGAGAAGATGTTTCTTTTTTCTGTGCAATTATCTTTCTTACCCCATTGGCGAATTGTTTATTCCCTCTCATTTTACACAAAAACCACACTAGTTTGTGATTTCTATGAAAATGAAAAAGGATCTTTTGTCATTTTGCTTATTAAGTAAAGGAGTCTTGTTTTAAGATGTTTATATATTTTTACTTAAAAGCTTCACTGCAAAAAAAAAAAAAAGATGAATTCTTTCAAGCTTTAAAAAAAGATGCAAAAGGACCATAAAAGTATCATAAAAGTGGTCCAATATTTCCCCCTAATTAGCTGTTCACTGATTTAGTAAGTAACTTACAGTTGAAAACCGGATTCGTGCGTGAAAAAATTATTCACATCAATTTTGTGAACTAGATCAGCTGATGTCCAGTGTTTTTTTTTTTATAATCCCCTATAGAAAGCTTCCGTGTTTACATCAGAACACCGGCACAGTATTGGCCGACGCTGTTCACGTGAGCACCACAACGCATGCATGTGATGCTGACGCAGGAGCCGGCCAATACTGAGCCGGTGTTCTGATGTAAACACGGAAGCACTGAAATGCGTTCACTGCGTCAACTGTGTAGGAGACTGACAGGGTAGAGAAGAAATTGTCGAAATAAAGTCGTTATTTTTGTTTAGTTTTTGCACACAAAAAGTATTCTTGTCGCTTCATAACATTAAGGTTGAACCACTGTAGTCACATGGACTATTTTAACTATGTCTTTACTACCTTTCTGGACCTTGAATGACGGTAATTACATTGCTTTCAATGGGGGATAAAAAAATAAAATAAAAAAAACTCGGATTTCATCAAAAATATCTTAATTTGTGTTCTGAAGATGAAAGAAGGTCTTATAGGTTTGCAATGACACAAGGATGAGCACTTAATGACAGAAATTTAAAACCTTCCCCATTATTGTAAATGCATGGAAAAAAGCAACCATCACATTTTTCAAAAATTCCCTTTTGTGTGTGTTCCCTTTCTGTGTCATACAGGTTTGAAAGGACATGAGAGTGAGAGAATGAACAGAATATTTATATTTGGCTGAACTATCTCTTAAATCTTGAAGAAGCCAAAGGATCAAAAAGCTATTTGTAACAAAACTTTGACCATCTTTCTCTTTTCATCTATCAGACCTTGCAGATCTTTGAAGAGAGTGCAGCACCTACTCCGAGTATGGACTTGGCAAGTGAGGCCCATGTTCTGGTGGTTTTACTCACCTGCTTATTCTTGATGTGCCGGGCTCAAGAGAAGGACTACACAGTAAAAGAGGAGCAGCCGGAGAATGTGCGAATCGGAAACCTCCGCAAAGACCTAAACTTGAACCTAGATCCAGACGTTAAACTGTCTTCAGCACTGCAGTTCAAACCTGTCTACAAGACAGGTGATGTGCCTTTGGTCAAGGTAGAAGCCAGCACGGGAGAGATTTTCACCACAGCCAACCGCATCGACCGTGAGAAACTCTGCTCCGGAGTCTTCAATGAGAAACGCTGCTTTTACGAGATCGAGGTTGCCGTGCTACCCGACGAGATTTTCCGACTGGTCAAGATACGCTTCCTCATCGAAGACATCAACGACAACGCCCCACTCTTCCAGTCGACGGTTATCAACATCTCCATTCCAGAAAACACCGCCATCAACAGTCGCTACCCTGTCCCTTCTGCATTTGACCCTGATATAGGAATCAATGGGATTCAACACTACGAGCTTGTCAAGGTGAGTTCAACGTTCAGCTGTGATTTATTATGTGATGTTGTCATTTAATGGGCCTTTAATGTCCAAAATAAAAATAGCACAGTAAGCAATAAAAAAAAAATGTTTTTGGCTCAAGGTTGTAGAAGTAATTTCCTCTGTTTTGTTTAAGGTAAGTTGGTAATTGCACTGAGATAGATTTGAACAATGGGGTGAACAGAACTAGTACTTCTAATTGATGTCTATTGAGAAACTAGCGTAATATCCTCAGCGGCTTAATATAGTCTGTTCAAACTGGAAAGTAGGATAATGATATGCATGCTATTAAATGATATACAGTAGCAGATTTGTCACATGTGTTTTTTTAACATCGCATTGTCACCTGAGAAGTGGTAAAAATTCACTAAGCACACTCGTCTGGGATGTCAGTCACAATGCAGAAGATTGCGACATAACATAGTTGAATGAATGAACTGGTATTCCCTAGAAAGGTCGCCCTGTATTTTAATTAAAATTCAAATACAGTGTGAAATTCAAATACAGTGTGAAACAAAGAGCCCAAGACTGTCATTAAAGTGTGAAAGAGTAATTTGTACCTTTTCTTTTGAGAATTAGCCGAATCCTTGCTTTTCATGTCTGATTAAGTTACCAATTTGCATTTTTAAAGAGTCTCTCTCTCTCTCTTTCTCTCTGCCAAGCCTGCTGCGGCTCTTTCGATTGCCTGTGCTTGGAAAATGACCAGTGCATTGCCTCATAAAATTACAATAAATACGTAAATGCTCTGTTTCCTTTCAGATGATTTCATTTGTTCTCCATCTGCAAGGGTAGTGTTTCTTTTTATGAATCATGCATGCAAGTTTGGTGAGGGTAGATCTAAGTAAACAGAAATGGAAAGGGAGGATATGTTTCATCCTCTGAGGTTGTTGAAAGCATCCCACGAGCAGCATCTGGCCGTGAATCCACCTCTTGGACTGCGTTTGCATGGTCCTATGAGAGTTTGAATCTCTGAAGCTCCCACACAGTAATGGTTTAGACCGGCTCACCGTCAGCATGGAGCTGCATGATTAGCATTGTGGACCACAGCTGCTGCACACATAGCTTTGAAAGAGCTCCGATAGCAATCCCTCTTCTGCTCTTTACTCATTCCAGTCATGTCCCCTAAGGAGGAAGCCCTCGCTTATGACACAGAGGGCCGTTATTGCCTACCCCGGTTTTAATTGCAGTGCCATATTAATTGTTCCATCAGCATTAGTGTTGCCATGTCACCTGGAACGGTGCACAGAAGCACCTCTGGACACTATCAAGGTCAGCCTACAGAAAGTAATACCATGCATGGCTGGAGGAGTGCTTTCTATTAGAAGAGATTTTATCACTTAAAGAGAACCTCTTTACAAGTCCTATCTGGAGCCATGTGGATCAGATCAGGCTCATGGGATGACGATATTGACTTTTCTGTGGTGGGTTCCACCCAACTCATTGTTATTTTTACCCTGCCGTTTAAGCACTCTAACCTCACATTAAGAAAGCCGTTTTTCTCCTTTGAAGCCATTTGTTTGTTTTTTAATCACCTGGGACTGTTAGTATTGTCAGTTTAGATCTGCGCCACAGTCGAAACTTAAGAAAACACCTTTCGAGGCACGTTCATTGCAGCAAAGTCTCCATTGGATTGCTTCTTTGGAGAGTCAAGGTCAGCATTAAAGTTATCATTGCTTTTCAATAATTTATGAGTATTTTGGTTTTCATCTGTGTCTGATTCTGACTTGAAATGGAAGAGAAACTAGCTCATCTTAAATTATTTATTGAAAGTGCGATTTTATTTTATTTTTTAAGTTCTCACTTCTCTAGTTATTTCAGTTCAAGACAATGAGTAGAGCCAGTCGGATGATGCATTAATGATCAAGGGCTGACAAGTAACATGTCATAAAGAGTTTCTACGAATGTTGCACCACAAAGGCTTATGATTGATTCTTGAGAAAGAGATCATCTTCTTTGAACGAAGAGTTGAGCTGAAGGGTTCTGACTCTTTCCACAAAAGGTTTGTTACCCAGGAAACGTTTGCAGTATATAAAATAAATTTAATAATTAAGTAATTATAACACTTAGCTTATGAGAGTATAGATGCTCATTAAACCAAATGTTTTGTAATTTTACTCCCTTGAGAATTAGTCTGAGTAAAAGTGCATCAACTTTAAGGATGAGTGGATAAGGTAAACTGATTTCTGTGAGTGTTCTGGACAAATAGTGGATGCTGGGGAAATAGTAGCAGATTATAATCACATTACCAGCTGTCAGTTGGTTCCAGGTTTCATTTGTACCTAATTTCTGGCTGATTCTTCAGCCAAAGTTTGACCTAGGAGACAGCGCTTGTGTTTCAATCTGATTATAGTTGGTAGTACTGTAAATTAAGGTGACAACATTTTAAAACAATTTAGTGTACATCATAATTATGGCTTTATATGTTGTATGATATTATTTAGTTGTATTTATTACTTTATACTGTGTTCTAACACAGTGCAATGGTACAAGGGTCTAAAATATTCAGTTTCTCAGTTGTTGATACCGAGTTCATTCTGAGTCGTTGCTGTAGAAGGTCATCTCATTGATTCATACAACAGATACTTCAGCCAGTCTGCAAAGCTGAGAGAAACTCTGGGGTTGAACTATGCAAAATAAAAGAACACTAATGCTTAATCTTCTACTGTTAGGATACCGCCTTCTTTTCGGGTATTTATAACTGACATTCGCTTTTGCATATATTTCTTGATTGTACTAGACAACTGGGTTCAGTTTAAGCAAGTTATTTTGGCATTGTCTTACACCCAGTATCATCCCCTGTCAGTCTTTTACTCGAACAAAAGAGATTTATCCCATGTGTCTCTCATAATGCTCTAAGGGTTAGTATGAATATGTAGATTCTTATGCACTACCTGTATTAATTTCAGACATTTGTCACCTCCCTCGGGCCTGTGATTCATGTTCTTTTGACTCTACCTAAGTCTGTATGAAGATAATCAGAATTCCCCAGCCTCATTTTCTATGGGCCTGGATTGAAAAATTATGATTGATCCCCCTCATTGCTAGATATTTTAAAACCAGACTCATTAGCTAAACCATGCTTTATCTCCCTGAATAAATCTGAAAGTCATATATAATTAGTAAAAAAAAAAAAGGCCTTTTGGTCATCATGCAAGTATTTATAACTGACAAACTGTAACCCACTTTATCGTAACCAAAAGCACACCAAACAGATCCGCTTCTCACAGATTTTTGTGTTGACTCTCATATAAACATTTCCAACAGCAATCAGTTTTGTTGATTTTTGATGACTGTATATGGAAGGAGAGCTGTTCTGCGAATTGTTCCTTTTATTCCCTTTCTGTTTTTAATGCTAATTATGTCTTGGATGAGTGTTGATATATGTGTGTTTTTGCATAGTACTGACAGTAGACCACAGATGGTCACAAAAGTGTGCCAAGAACCACCAAAAAGGGGGATGTTACATGATTTTAGCATGTACAGAGCTTACTTTGTCAACCTAATATATAAACTGTAGTTTGCTATTGTGGTTAACATGTAGCTGCATGCAGTGTGCCAATAAAACGTAGTTTGTTAGTACCAGACTAAATGATTCAAGATTACCCATAGCATGGGAAATGCATATACATATCGTAATCACATTTGAAATATGTGCCTAGACAGAGTAATCTTTCCCAGCTCTATGTGTAGCAGGAAGCTTATCTCTTAAGGAAGTTGATTTTTCTTGTTCTAGCGTGAAAATGTTTTTGACTGAAAGAGCTTCAAAGAGCCTCTTTGTTTCACAAATGTGCTTGACTCTCATTCAGGCACTGTTCCCCTGTCTCCCTCACTCGCCAACCGTGGAAATATAGAATATGCGTGATGTTTTGCCGTACCATGTAGCCTGATCTGTAATCATTAATATTAGGGCTAGTTTTGGTAGGAAGGCAATTATTTGAAACAGTCGAAGCTGGTTTCTCATGGGGATTACATATGCATTTGTTTTCATTTTCCTAAGGCTTTGCTGTTGCCTAGATTTAGCTCCTTGCTGAAGGAGAAAAGCTTTCTTTAATGTTCAGGTTTTTCCTTTTCTTTAATCTGTGGTGGTCTTGCAGTATATTTAAAATGGAAGCTTATCTCTTTTACTCCTTTTTTAGTTGCTTTCCTCACATATGAACTTGAAACTGCACAAGCTGTCTTCCATACACTAAATCAGAGTCTTGCTAGTTGGGTAAAACAATAAGTTGTGTGCAGCAAAGCAGAATACACCAGAGGATAGGGCTAGAACTCACTGTTTCAGTATTATACTGCTATGAGACGCAGTGTGGCTTTGTTACTTGTATTGGTTGGTAGAAAATGTTGTTTTTGAATGTTAAATCTGCAATTTTATGTCAGACTGGCAAATGGTTTTAACATTCAAAAAAATCATGAGGGCTTACTGTAATATTTCAGACAGCAATATGTGCATTGATTCATGCTCACCCAAGTAAATATGGAATGACACAAGGTAATTTCCTTCTCCAACAAACAATTTTTGATTGTTTACCACATCTTTGGGTGGAGAAACAGTGTTCATTGCATCATTTATGGCACATATTTTAGTTTTAGGTGCTCGATGGAACTGTTTACTGTGTGGGGATCCAGTGTTTGCTTTATAGGATAATATCCCCCGGATGGGCTTTTCAAGTAAATATTTTGAAGACCTTGTGCATTTTCTCATAGGATTAAAGAACTTTAACCTCAAGGTTTAATGCTAATGCCAACATCTGTTGAAAGCCAGAATAAATGACTGGCTCAAACACATTAGTATTTTTGTTTCTTACTTGTGTCTGTGAGTTCTGAATGACAGATTATGATAACACACATTCTCACATACATTAAAAGTAAGACAAAATAGTAATAGGCACAATAATAATAACAACAACAGCAATATCAATAACAACTGACAGAAGGAAAAATGCACCATGGGATTTTTAGTTCAAGTGTAAACATCAAGTGAAGGTGTCCTTAGGTGACACTTAGCTAAACACTTTAAAGATGTACTGCTTTTGGTTAAATATACTGCAAACAGTTTACAAGACTGCTATTTTTTTTTTCTTTTTTTTTTTCTTCTCCAGAGTGTGAGCGAATTTGGCCTGGACATCATTGAGACGCCTGAAGGAGACAAATGGCCCCAACTCATCGTTCAGCAGAGCCTCGATCGGGAGACGAAGGACACCTTTGTGATGAAAATTAAAGTAGAGGATGGTGGCACCCCTCCAAAGTCCAGCACAGCCATTCTGCAGGTGACCGTCTCAGATGTGAATGACAATCGGCCGGTGTTCAAGGACAGCGAGGTGGAGGTAAATGTTCCTGAGAATGCCCCAATGGGAACATCTGTCACTCACCTTCATGCCACAGATGCTGATCTGGGGTCCAATGCTCAGATTCACTTCTCCTTCAGCAACCAAATCTCCCCTGCCACCAAACGACATTTTGCTATTGACAGCACAACTGGACTGATTACCGTCAAGCAGCCATTGGACAGGGAAGTCAACCCAGTGCACAAGCTTATAGTGCTGGCCAGTGATGGAAGCTCTACCCCATCAAGGGCTACAGTGATAGTCAATGTAACAGACATTAATGACAACGTCCCCTCAATAGATACCCGTTATATAATTAATCTAGTTAATGGCACTGTGCTGTTGTCTGAAAATGCCCCCCTTAACACAAAAATAGCTTTAATTACGGTGACAGACAGAGATGCGGACCTGAACGGTAAAGTGACTTGTTACACTGATCATGATGTACCTTTCAGATTGAAGCCAGTCTTCAATGACCAGTTTTTGCTCGAAACTGCTGCACCCTTAGATTATGAGACCACTCGAGAGTATGCGATTAGAATAGTCGCATCCGACTCGGGGAAACCTCCTTTGAACACTTCAGCAATGGTTCTGATTAAAATCAAGGATGAGAATGACAATGTCCCAGTTTTCCCTCAGCCTGAAATCCAGCTGTCCATTCCGGAAAACAATGACCCCGGCACACAGTTGATAAAAATCAGTGCGACAGATGCAGATAGTGGTTCTAATGCCCTTATTATTTATAGTCTTGGTCCAGATGCTCCTGATGGGTTTAACATAGATCCCCGGTCTGGTATCCTTTCTGTTGTCAAAAGGCTGGATAGAGAAAAGCAGGAGAAGTATTCATTTACGGTCATTGCCAGGGATAATGGTTCTACCCCTCTTCAAAGCAACGTCACCGTAAAGCTAATAGTCCAAGACCAAAATGACAACAGTCCAGCCTTTACCCATCCCGAGTACAACTTCTATGTGCCTGAGAACCTGCCTTTGTATGGAACAGTTGGTTTGATAACTGTCACGGATGCAGATGCTGGCGACAATGCAGTCGTCACCCTCTCGATCATAAATGGAAAGGACAATTTCATCATCGACCCAAAAACCGGGGTGATCAAACCAAACATTACCTTTGACAGGGAGCAACAAAGTTCCTACACATTTGTTGTCAAGGCTGTGGACGCAGGTCAAATGCAAACCACCTCATATGCCAAGGTTACCATAAACGTTGTTGATGTGAATGACAATCGACCGGTGTTTGTCATCCCCTCCTCGAACTACTCCTATGATCTAGTACCTTCAACCACCAGCCCTGGATCTGTGGTGACCAGAGTGTTTGCCATTGACAATGACACTGGGATGAACGCAGAGCTGCAGTATAGTATTATTGGAGGGTCGCCGAGAGGATTGTTTGCCATTGACAAAACGACAGGCAACATTACTCTGCAGGAGAAAATTATAGCGACAGACCAAGGTCTCCATAGGCTGGTGGTAAAGGTTAAGGATTTGGGACAGCCTGAGTCCTTGCATGCAATCGCCCTTGTTCATTTGTTTGTGAATGATACTGTCTCTAATGCCACGTTCATCCAGGAGCAACTACGCAAGAGTTTAGAGACGCCCTTGGAGCGGAACATTGGGGAAAACGATGTGACGCCCCAGACCAATGGCTACGTAATTGTTGTTATTGCCATAATTGCTGGGACTATGACTGTTATCTTGGTGATCTTTGTGACTGCTTTGGTACGCTGTCGACAGACACCGAGACACAAAGTTGTCCAAAAGAGCAAGCAGAGCGGTGAGTGGGTATCACCAAACCAGGAAGGTCGGCAGATTAAAAAGAAAAAGAAGAAGAAGAAGAGGTCTCCAAAAAGTTTGCTGTTGAATTTCGTAACCATAGAGGAACCCAAGTCTGATGACCCTACTCATGAGCACATTAATGGCACCTTAGACCTCCCTGTTGAACTTGAGGAGCAGACAATGGGAAAGTACAACTGGGCTACCACACCGACTACCTTCAAACCTGACAGTCCTGACTTAGCCAAGCACTACAAATCCGCTTCCCCTCAGCCAACATTCCAGATCAAACCAGAGACCCCTGTGGCTCCCAAGAAGCATCATGTCATCCAGGAACTCCCACTGGACAACACATTCGTGGTGGGCTGTGACTCACTCTCCAAATGTTCCTCCAGCAGCTCCGACCCCTACAGCGTTTCAGAGTGCAGCTGTCAAGGGAGCTTCAAGGCACCTGGACAAATCCACACCAGACAGGTAATTCACAACTTCCTTTTTTAAACCACTCGCTGCTCTAGCTCCCATTTGTACTGTCCTTCCGTGAGAAAGATGTGGAATGTAAGGTGGCAGCCACATGTTCTGAGCTTCAACAAGGGTTCAAAGATGCATGCATGTCAGGATGCAATATGCAAATGAAAATCTAAAAAAAGTGGGAGGTTGTTGCTTTTATGGTTGTGTGCTCGTATAAGCAAAAATGGCATTTCACTTCTTCGCTGAAGAATGCTGTTGGAAAAATGCCACAAATTATCAACTGAAGGAACATTCTACATATTAGGAAGACTGTGACAGATAGCGAAATGTTGGATAGCTTTCTTTTGCCAATCAGATGTTCAATTCTAAAGAGTAATTATTAGCAAAACAACTTTTTGTGTGTACGAAAAACAAGAGTGCTAGCTTGAGATTACAGCTATGTTTGTTCTTGATTGACATGCCAAAACCAAGCATGCTTGACAGAAAACCAAACAAGATAGGGTTGCGTTCCACAGGCGCAACTGAACAGATGCACACTGCTGAAACAATTGTTTCCCACAGAAATGCTTGATAGAACTCATTAGAGCTAAAACTTGTAACATAGTAGGGAAAGGATGATTATTTTTAAATAGAATTCCGAACTCAGTCCAAAGGAAACATTATAAGTTGTCTCTGAGGGAAATTGCCGGCATTAATGAGATGAAGGTTCATTTGAATACTAGTATTCCAGTCTATGGTTCCAGAGGAGATGTGCCAAATGCAAAATAGCTAATAAATAAAAGCAGGTGAGGGACATAAATGTAAATTGGGGTGGAGAGAGAGGTGGCTTTGCTGCGGCAACTGGTCTTTCTCGCAGAGTGGAAGACTGAGCTGTGCGATTGTAGGTCAGAGAGATCAAGGTGAAGACAGAGCTGTGGGACCGTGAGACTTAAATAGAAGCATATTCACTAATAGCTTGAAACACCATTCATTTTACCTATCAACTGCATGTTTTTAATGACCAGGCATCGAGTCTGCCGCATAACCATTTTCTCGAGTAGGTTAGAAAGCACAGGACTGGGGTCAGGAATGGAAGTTGGCAGGACTCCAGAGGCCTAGATTCAAACGACTGAGCATGTAGATAGTGATAAGACACTAGATAGGACACTATCTACATGATCAGTAAGTAGCTTCCCAAAATATTTTTAACATGGTGGGTTTTTTTTCTCTCCCATTTTTGTTTAGCATTAGTATTCAATAACAGACAATCTTTTTTTTTTTTTCCCTGTAATATCATGTCATCCACTGTGAGCTCTTGTCCTTATTGAAGAAAATCCCCCTCTGCATATTTCTTACAAATTACAGTATATCCACTCAGATACATTGTGTGCATGGTAATTTAAGGTGACACCCACACATAGCTGATGTTCCATTTTCACCATGAGGCCTTTATTTTAAAATGCAGTTAAAAGCAACGCTCTGCCATGGTGCATTATACATAAGCCTGCTTACATAGTGAGATTATGGAATGACACATAATTCAAGTTAGGTTTGTAATTTGCCCTGCCAAAGTTGTCCTCCTGCTTCTGTATGTTTTGAAATATGCAGAAATATTTGTTGAAGGTTTTGAAACCTTGCATCAGATTCTTTTTGAAATGTTTGTGGTAAAATCGTATTCAGATTCTATTGCCTTGTACTGTCAATAATATAGTTACTATATATATATATATATATATATACACTACCAGTCAAAAGTTTGGACACGGTAAGATTTTTAATGTTTTTAAAATTAAAAGTTTCATCTGCTCACCAAGGCTGCATTTATTTAATTAAAAATACAGTAAAAACAGTAATATTGTGAAATATTATTACAATTTAAAATGACTGTTTTCTGTTTGAATATATTTTATAAAGTAATTTATTTCTGTGATCAAAGCTGAATTTTCAGCATCATTACTCCAGTCTTCAGTGTCACATGATCCTTCAGAAATCATTCTAATATGCTGATCTGCTGCTCAAGAAACATTTATGATTATTATCAATGTTGAAAACAGTTTTCCTTGATGAATAGAAAGTTCAAAAGAACAGCATTTATCTGAAATACAAAGCTTTTGTAACATTAAATTAAAAAGAAATTAAAGAAATCAATACTTTTATTCAGCAAGGATGCATTAAATCGATCAAAAGTGACAGTAAAGACATTTATAATGTTACAAAAGATTATATTTCAAATAAACGCTGTTCTTTTGAACTTTCTATTCATCAAAGAATTCTGAAAAAAAAAATTGTACACAAATATTTTGTACAATTGTACTCAATAAATGTTTCTTGAGCAACAGATCAGCATATTAGAATGATTTCTGAAGGATCATGTGACACTGAAGACTGGAGTAATGATGCTGAAAATTCAGCTTTGATCACAGAAATAAATTACATTTTAAAATATTTTCAAATAGAACACAGTTATTTTAAATTGTAATAATATTTCACAATATTACTGTTTTTACTGTATTTTTAATTAAATAAATGCAGCCTTGGTGAGCAGATGAAACTTTTAATTTTAAAAACATTAAAAATCTTACCGTGTCCAAACTTTTGACTGGTAGTGTATATATATATATATATATATATATATAATTTATTTCTATATGTATTTTAATTTATCTCAATAATCCTCTCTTTCGAACTGACATTGACCCTTTCTTTGAGCAATTCAAAACCTACCTCAGGGCAGGTTTGGACCTAATCTTTCTGTGATTTCTATTTTTTCTTTGTTCTTTTGGAGAATGAAACTTAAAACTCTTCAAGTTTTAAAGACATTAGGTTAAATAACAGTGCATGCCTTAGAGATGTATGTTATCTCTGTTCATCTTAAGGGTATCCTGTATGCTTTGACAGATACAGACTATTGAAATAACCCATTCAAAAAAAGCTATACGATTCTGAATCATCTCCATTTCTGAAGTGCTCTTTATGTAGCATCTAAGAATTTCATACTTTGACTAAGTATGAAGAAAAATTAAAAACAATAGCTCATTTATGAAAGCAAAAATAATATTTGCCTTCATAAATGAGCTATTGTATTTAATATTTTTTCTTACTTAGTCATTGTAAACACCACTTGGAAAGCAGCTGAGAGACATTACTGAAAAACAGACGCCAGATATTGAAATACAGAATCTTACAAATACAAAATAAAGCATTATCAGATCATGTCCCATATCCGTTGGCCCTATATTTGGTGCATAAGCTCTGGTGTCTCATGTTAGCTATAAAGCAGTGGCACAAATGTCAGCATTACTTAACTTTAGTGGCCCCATCTCGATGTCTGAGAAACATCATGTCTGAATGTGCCTTGATGAATAGGAGGAAGGACATTTGTAGCGACCATTAAAATATGCATTTCTCCCAGGAAACGCTCGTTGATGAAGGTCAATGGGATGCTTAGGGGGCTGGGAATGATGTCAGCATCAAAGAAAAGCTTGTCAAAATACAACATATTTATGGGCCATATGGCTCATAATACCATCAGTGGTCCATTCTGCATTCCGCTCAGCACCACGAAACTCTTTCCCACCCCTTTCACTCATCTCTGCCTTTCTTTTATCTTTTGCGCTCCCTGTTCTCAGACGGTGATTTTAGAGGTCAGTCCCTCCGGTGGTGGGGGTGGGAGGTGGGGGTTTCTGTCTGAATACACACTTTAGTTGTGGCAGATCAAGTAAATTCCACCATACTTGACTGATCCCTGGCAAGGCCATGAATATGCAAGAACGCTAGTCGAATCAAACGCTATAAGGCCTCTATATTCAGAGCAGGGGTTTATTTGAGGTCAGTGACTTCGCCATTCTAACCTCATGTTACATGCAAACCCGTCTTCATTCACATTGGTAATAATATGCCCTCACAGGCTTATGGGGCCTCACAGTCAAACACATTTTCTTTGCATCAGGCTTCATGGTACATTCAGCTTTTCAAAAACATCATAAAATATGGGAGAGTATGTCCTTGAGTCCACAGTTTGTGCTCTAACCCACCCTCGTTTCAATAATTCAAATTCTGCTTCATTTTTGAATCTCGCCGGGTATAGGGCAGATGTGCCTAGATTTCTAACCAAACACATTTTTTAGAAATTCATGAACTGATTAATCTCTCTTGAATTTCTCTCTCTATATTGATTACTTCCAGTTGTGTCAAACTCCAGGCTATTTCTGCCGCATTTAGCCCATCAGAAATTCTTGTACATCTCGGCCTTTAGTTATATATTCTGCATGTTCGTTTAATACTCACAAGCTTTAAGTATGTTCTCTTTTTTTTTTTTTTTTTTTTTGATTCTCCCATAGATAATCATAAGTGAAATACAAGTTTGCCATTAACAGTATTGCCCTGATGCTTGTTTGATATTCTGGTTATTACATAAAAAATAAAAAAAAGAAAGAAAAAATAAAAAGTATGTATATATATCTCACATTATGCCGGTACTCTGACCGTCCACTCCCGGGAATGAGATTTCAACTATATATATATATATATATATATATATATATATATATATATATATATATATATATATAGGCTGCATTAAATCTATCAAAAGTAACAGTAAAGACATTCATAAGGTTACAAAACATTTCTATTTTAAATAAATGCTTTTCTTTTGAACTTGCATCAAAGAATCCATCAAAAAATTGCATCATGGTTTCCACAAAAATATTAATCAGCACAGCTGTCAACACTAATGATCAAAACAAATCTTTCTCGAGCACTAAATCAGCATATTTGAATGATTTCTGAAGGATCACGTGACACTGAAGACTGAAGTAATGATGCTGAAAATTCAGCTTTGCCATCACAGGAATAAATTACATTTTAAAACATATTAAAATAGGAAATAGATATTTTAAATTGTAACATCATTTCACATCATTACTGTTTTTACTGTATTTTTGACAAAATTTCAGCTTTTCAGTTGTGGTCATACAATGATTAAATGGGCTCAAGTATTGTGAATTTTTTACTTTGGAACAGCAGTGAGAGGTAGATTTTTTTCTCTCACCAAAACAACCTAAATCCATTATATACGTTTTATCAGCATGTGTGTTTCCTGGTAAATGAACAATGACCTTGACATTGCTAGCGTTGTGTTCTATCAGTTAAGCTGCACTGTAATGTCAGCTTGAAAAAGTCTCAAGTCGCTTAATGTTTTTTGGTGTTGTTGAAGAGTAACTATAAAGAGCTTTGAAATGGTACTTTTCTCTTGCAAATGCTCATTAAATTCAACACATCCACTGTCGCTTAGATTTCAGTGATGAGGTTGACTCAGAAAAAGTGAGTATAACTTTATTAGATGGGTAGAAACAAAAAGTATTTTATCTTATTTTTTAAAACAAATTTCTTAAAGTGTTACACCAAAAGTATTTAAAAAGGAATGTATTTAGTCACATGAGCTTCCTGTTGTCATCAATGAATGAGTGGTGCTGTAGTGTGGTGGATGTCACGGCACATTTGGAGCAAAAAGCAATTTGGTTTACCTGCATGCACTGACTAGTCACTTTTACCCGTTGATAACACCCAGCATTCTTCAAGGTAAATCCGACGAGGGAAAAAAAAAAAAATAGCACAAACCTCTTTTAGTCTGTTCCTTGAAGAATGCTTTCTCCTTCTCTCTCTTTATGTATGCATGTGAATGTATATGTCCAGAGAGAGAGGACTTCATTATCATCTTACACAGTACATACTGCAGCTTAGCAAGCCAGATGATTTTGTAACTACAATCTCCCTATATCTGTCTGTCTCTCTATATTACAGGAGACGGCACTGAAACCACCACTCTATGGCACACTCTGTGGCACAGGTACAGCTCGCTCCCACAGGATAAAAATCAATCTCTAGCTGCCATTTCCTAAAGAGAGGGAGGGAGGGAGAGGAAGGCACTCACTGAAGAGGTGAAAACGTGAACTGTACAGAATCTCCAGCCTCAAACGAGTCCTAGAGAGCAACATCAGACTAATTTAACCGTCCAAAACTCTGCTTGTGACTTGTAGGAGGTTTGAAATGCTTTGTTTAAACCCTTTTGTCCTCATTCACCGGTTGCACCAAATAGGGCACGAGAGACACCTCCACTCTGCTTATCCAAATGGAATATGAATATGGCAAAGACCTCTGTATAGGATGTTTATATAGATATGTATTTATGTATAGCAGCATCACAGTCCTTGTCGTCTGTGTGTCTATTTATTGATTTTGTTCACTTGATTGACACATTAGACAAAGTTCGATGAAACTTCGACGTGCCTGGTGGTTGTTTCCTTTTTTCTTTTTCATTCTATCTATCCTTTGCTCACCTGCTATTACTGTTTTATTTGTTCATTCTGTGCTCGCACAGGCGCCGTATCCGATAGATCCGTTATCATCACGGCCTTGATACGGCAAACTCCTCGTCACTGATTGCCAAGGCTTGTTAACGTGTGGCTAACATTGAAAAGCACGGCCCTCCTTAGGAGGTACCGGCACACTTTAACTGTGTCACTGATTGCCTCTGAATTTGGGATGTGGAAGATTCTAATATAGCCCTAATGCTTTACTAAGCTGCAATCATATGGGACAGCACTCCCGCTTTCCAATCAAAGAATCCCCTTGTACGCTGTAGAAAGGGACACCGGGTCTGACCTTTATATGTTGTCTGTTGTAGTCCGCTTTTACCAGAGCCAATATAACCTGTGAGATGTATTTAACTGATTTTGAATAGAAAGCCTCTGGCGATCTGTCATATGAGATGGTAGGTTTTAGTTACATCACCTGGGTGTTTGTATATTCTGAAACTGACATGCTATGTATTCATACAACCGAGATGAAAAAAAAATAAGTATATTAAAAGTAGATAATACAATACAGTACAGAGCACGAAAATACAATGTGGACTATTCAGATTTTATGTCAACAGCAATAAATTTACGATTAAACCAGAACTCACCCTACATGAGCACTTTAAAGTTGTGATAAGCATCCCACAGCTAAAGCTTTCTTTTGTGAAACTTAACAGTCGGGTATTTCCGTCTTGAATGACTATTACATCACTAATAAATTGCTTCGATGGATAGCACTTTTGTTCAAGCAGTAATTTACTCCTTTTTAGCAAATGGACTGATTTGTAGAAAGTGTCTTTGGGCCCAAATGTTTGACCTCTTATTCCTGCAGAGGTATCGGATGTCTTAATGGTGTCAAGTGTAACGCTCTGGAGTAGGAAACACAGAATGACTCACGCGGAAAACTGTAGCACTGTGCAAGATACAATTAGACGCCTGGATATTTGCGATAGACAAAGAAAGAGATGGGAGAGAAAAAAAAAAAAGAAATGGACATTTTCTTTTTAATGTAAGGGAGATGGTCACTTTCCTTATATATGAAACACCTTACATTATCTTTGTATTCTACTTTGATTTGCCAACATGTGAAGTCAACTGTATATAACTGTTTTATGTATGTTTGAGCTTTGGAAGTTTATTAAAGTCTTTTTGCATTGTACTGCACAATTCCATGCGTCATTTATTAACCAAACAATTTCACATTCATAAGCAGTCGTGTCTTAAAAAGTCTGAGACCACTAGTGATTTTATTATAAATAGTAATAATAATAAAAAATATTATAATAATAATATTATTATATACTTCTGCATTTGATTAAAAAAAAAAAAAGACCCATCTGTATATATTCCCATAGAATATATTACTCAATTTCCTTTTTAAAATATTTCTTTTTTGTTTTACTGTGAAGCATTAAGGTAAAATGTTGTGGTGTGTTTATTAAAGGGTTAGTTGACCCAAAAATGAAAATTCTGTCATTAATTACTCACCCTCATGTCGTTCCAAACCCGCAAGACTTTCATTCATCTTCGGAACACAAATTAAGGTATTTTTGATAAGATCTGATGGCTCAGTGAGGCCTCCATTGCCAGCAAGATAATTAACACTTTCAGATGCCCAGAAAGCTACTAAAGATGTATTTAAAACAGTTCATGTGACTACAGTGGTTCAACCTTAATGTCATGAAACAAGGAGAATACCTTTTGTGCACCAAAAAAACAAAATAACGACTTTATTCAACAATATCTAGTGATGGGCGATTTCAAAACACTGCTTCATGAAGCTTTACGAATCTTTTGTTTCGAATCAGTGGTTCGGAGCGTGTATAAAACTGCCAAAGTAATGTGATTTCAGAAAACAAGTCATTGTTACATTATAAGTGTTTCGAAATTTCAATGGTTCACCACTGGGGGGCGTGACTGTGGCAGTTTGATACACGCTCCGAACCACTGATTTGAAACAAAAGATTCGTAAAGCTTCATGAAGCAGTGTTTTGAAATCGCCCATCACTAGATATTGTTAAATAAAGTCGTTATTTATTTATTTTTATTTTTTTGGCACACAAAAAGTATTCTTGTCACTTCATAACATTAAGGTTGAACCACTGTAGTCACATGAACTGTTTTAAATATGTCTTTATTAGCTTTCTGGGCATCTGAAAGTGTTAATTATCTTATTGTCAATGCAGGCCTCACTGAGCCATCGGATTTCATCAAAAATATCTTAATTCGTGTTCTGAAGATGAACGAAGGTCTTACAGGTGTGGAACGACATGAGGGTGAGTAATTAATGACAGAATTTTCATTTTTTGGGTCAACTATCCATTTAAAGTCTATATAAAACATGAAGGTGAAGTTGGGCCGTATTGGCTCTTTAAACGCACAAGTACTCTGTAGTCTGTGGAAGTACATAAATTACACAACTAGATTTATTTAGCCCAATTATGCAACTGCACTGGAATTTATGCATCTATTTAAATACCTTTTTATAAGACTGGACCATTTTTAAGGCTGACTGATCACACAACTGTATTTTCTCAACATCCGTTTGTGAGCAGGCCCAAAGAGCCAGCCATTGTTCCTATGTATGTGGTTTCAAAGCATCTGTTCCAGAAGTTCACATGAAAGAAGGAAAAAATGAGAAGCACAATGGAAAACAATTTAATTGCTTATCAAAGTTACTTTAAATTGCTAGACTGGAGAGCTAACCATTTCCCTTGAGGGAAATATGTCCTTGGTGATTAGAGAAGATGGTGTACATGCACTATGTTGAGCTTATATCTTCTTCTTTTTTTCTGAGGTAGTGTGCAAATGTCAGCCTGCTATTAATATCGCAATGCAAACTTTCATTGTGCTAAAGTACATTCATAACTGTATGTTGGCATGCACACTTCCATTGGAACTGAGTGATAGGACCATAACCGATGCACATTTGCTCTTTCATAAAACACTTTTGCTCACTTCAGCTTGCACAAGCATTTCAGATAAACATAAAATCATGTTTAATGATTCTGTGTCAGATATGTAAGAGATAATGTACAATCAGCAGGCTGCTGCTTCTACAACACAGCTTCTACCAAATAAATAAAGGAATATACATGAAATAGTGATTTTAATTGATATGATTTTATGTTTCTGTAGCTCAAACAGAAACAGTAGTGCATGGTGCTAGCAATGCCAAGGTCATGGGTTTCATATCCCAGGGAATGCATGAATTAATTAAATATAACACTTAAATGCAGTGTAAGTTGCTTTGGATAAAAGCATCTGCCAAATGCATAAATGTAAATAACATTTTATTGGTTGTTTGAGATGGAATAGAACACAGAATGATACAAAAGATCATGTAGCAAATCAGTTGCCTTATACAACGATCAATTATAGACTACTGTCAAGTGGTCATTATACAAATTTGAACGCAGAATGCCGCAATCGACCAATCACAGTCAAGTATTCCAGAGAGTCTTATTGTGGGCAAAAATCTTCCAACAGATTGGTCTCCATCTGCTGGCAAATTATGTTTCTTAAAGATATATAATTTAGCCATTGTTATTCTTCAAATTGACTGTGACAGCTGAGGAGAGTTTTGTGTGTTGGCTCTGCTTGATTTGTGGCATTGAACTTAAATGTATTATTTGTTTGACAGCGTTTAGAGGAAGGAGAATTCCCATTGAATCAAATAGAAATGCTAGTTGCATGCCGTGGATTATGTGGCTCCATTTGGTGTGCACAAAGCTAACGTACCTGCATGTTTGCTCATAATCTAATAAAGCAACTGTCTATAAGGAGACTGATTAACTGAGTCTGTGAAGTTACAGCCTTAATAATGGAGACGCCTCAGGGATTGACCACATTAGCCTAAAACAACCTTGAACATGTTGTACACTCTAAAAAAAAGCTGGGTTAAAAACAACTCAAGTTGGGTTGAAAATGGACAAACCCAGTGGTTGGGTTAAATTACTGTATTGCTTGCTAATAATGAACTCGGAGTGTGTTGGAAATTAAAATAAAAAATCAGACACATAATTACTAAGGGCAACAATAATAATCAAAAGGTGAACATTTATTAATAAGCAATTTAATAAATGTTTATTGTTTAATTATTCACTACACTTATTAATAAATGTTCATTTATTAAACATATTAATGAATGTTAATTTCCAACATACTTTGGGTTCATTTTAAGCAACAATACAGTAATTTTTAAACAATAGTTGAGTTAAATAAAACTATCCCGCAGGTTGGGCAAACATTTAACCTAACTGCTGGGTTAAAACAACCCATTTGCTGTTTTTTTTCTTCTATTTTCTACCCAACTTGGGTTATTTTTAACCCAGCATTTTTTTATAATGTACTGTTCACCCCTAAAATGAAAGTCATTTACACACAAAGTGAGACTTTGTTCATTCAAATTAATACTTTTATTCAGTGAGGATGCATCAAAAGTGATAGCAGAGACATATATACTACAAAATATTTGTTTTTCATATAAATGCTGTTCTTTTGAACAGTGTATTCATCAAAGAATCCTGGAAGGACAAATTATCGCAGTTTTACAAACAATATTAAGCAGCACAACTGTATCAACATTGATAATAATAATAAAATATTTTTTGAGCATCAAATCAGCATATTAGAATGATTTCTGAAGGATCATGTGACACTGAAGACTGGAGTAATGATGCTGAAAATTCAGCTTCGCATCACAGAAATAAATTACATTATAAAATATATTAAAATAGAAACCAGTTATTTTAAATTGCAATAATATTTCACAATTGTACTGTTTTTGCTGTAATTTTTTTCATCAATAAATGCAGCCTGTGAGTCTTTTTTCGTTTTGGTTCGTTTTGGACCCCATTGACTTTCATTATATGAACCAAAACAATTCTTCAAAATATCTTCTTTTGTGTTCTACAGAAGAAAAAGTCACACAGATTTGGAACGTCATTAGGCTGAGTAAATGATGATGAAGTTTTAATTTTTGGGCGATCTATTGTATTAATGTTACATTTGATAGCACTTTCACATCTGACTTTGCACAATGTTCCAGTCCTCAGAAACACATTGCTTACTTTTCCTTTCCTGTGTGTGTTGGTGGGAAAGAATAAATGCATAAATTATTTCTAAAAATAAATGAGGAGTTGCATTTAATTTTGATTAATTTAAGGAAACTTAATGATCCCAAACAAGCTGCACTGCCACAGCACAATGAAAGTGAAACGGGTGAGGAATTGCATTACTTAACTCTGAATGCCTATGAAAGAACCTCTCCAGCAGGTGCTGACTATGAGAGTACTGCACCATAGGAGAGCTCATGAATTAATAAATCGACTGGACTTTAGAATGACAAAATGTATTTCGAGGAGGACAGACTAGGATCAGATTGCTGAGAAAGTGCAACAAAACATATGTCTTGAAATCATATTTATAATTCATATCGATCATATCCTGTGTCCTCAGTATTACATCACACACAGAGGGGCAGAATGGGGCCGGGATTTGAGGGTACCGGAGAGTCGTCCGTCGTTATAAATGATCAGGTACACGAGGGAATTACTGCAGACTGAGAATATTGTGTCCAAGCCCCAGAGGGTTTGCTGATTATCTCTATGTAGTGCTATTTATGCATTTTCTGTACAGCGGTGAAGGAAACAGGAAGATGGTCTCTGTTATTTGCACTCAAGGCAGTACAGCACACTCCTGCTGCCAAATCTCTGCCAAACTGAATAATTCAATCGTGCTTTTTTGCAGTTCTACATTTGTGTGTTCAAAAATCGAAGCAGTTCTCAAAGGCACCGGTTGTCGCTATGGCTTGTTAAAATGTGCCCATTGGTTAAAAGTACAATGGTATAAATATTCACAAGCCACACTGTGATAACTATTTTTAGGCTGCATAGATTTACATACAATTGCTCTGAGATAGCTGATATTAATGTTATTGATTAAGGAAATGAATTAGGATTCTGTATATTTGCAGACATTTCAAGTGTTTTGTCAATTAGATCACATTCAAATGCAGAAGAGATCTTCTTATATGGAACACGACTGACGTTAAAGCAGCTCTACCGCCATATAGCTTTTTTGTTGGTTTTCAGGGGAGATTAGGAATCGCTTTTAAACATGATTGTTGTTCTTGTTTGTCTAGGATTGCCAGGTTGTATAGGCTTATTATTCCAAAGGGAAAATGTAAAAAAGCTTCAAAATAAATACACTGCTGTCTGATTAAATGCTCTCGAAATTCAATTGAAGAACGTTGTTATACACTAATCTTCAGGAGGACACTGTCTAAGAAATACATTCTTCTGAAACAAGGGATCAGAATTCAATTTCCAGAACTTGTTTTTCATTTTGTCTGCATAGTCATCCTACACTCTAACAAATGCTGGGTTAAAAACAACCCAAGTTGGGCTGAAAATGGACGGGTGGGTTGTTTTAACCCAGCAGTTGGGTTAAATGTTTGCCCAACGTGCCGGGCAGTTTTATTTAACCCAACTATTGTTTAAAAATGACTATATGGCTGGCTTAAAATAAACCCAAAGTAGGTTGGAAATTAAAATCAGACACAAAATTAGAGGCAACAATAATAATCAAAAGGTGAACATTTATTAAAAAGCCATTTATTTATTAAACTTATTAATAAATGTTCATTTATTAAACATAGTAATAAATGTTCATTTCCAACATATTTTGGGTTCATGTTAAGCAAGCAATACAGTCATTTTTGAACAATAGTTGAGTTAAATAAAAAGACCCAGCAGGTTGGGCAAACATTTAACCCAATAACTGAGTTAAAACAACCCATTTGCTGGGTTTGTCCATTTTCAACCCAACTTTTAACCCATTTTTTTAAAGTGTAGCAAGGTATCTTTTGTATGCCACATCTTCAGTAATGTATTTCAGTGTTTAAGTAATTGCATGATGTTTTTAAGTTTTCAAGTATGTTAAAGTGGGATAGTTCATCCAAAATCAATATTCTCATCATTTACTCACTCCAAACCTGTTTGACTTTTTTTCTTTTGTGAAACATAAAAGAAGGAATTTTGAGAAATGCCTCATTTCTTTGTAACCAAATGGATTGGTTACCAACATTCTTTAAAATATTGTCTCTTGTGTTCTGCAGAAGAAAGGAAATAATTAAGGTTACACTCACATGACCTTTTCAGTGTTATCTTATATAAAGCATGGCTGAGTCACTTTCATTGTAAGGCATTTGATTTAATATTAGTGCTGCTTTATGAAATTTATTTGCAATGCAACATACTGAAGTCTTGGCTCATTTGACATTATAAAAAATTTAAAGAATTAATTCACATAATGAAAATTATGCCATCGTTTGCTCACTCTAATGTCTTTCAAACCCCTTATGACTTTCTTTTAACACAAAAGGAGAAATTTATTTTCCTTGTTTTATTTTCATTGTATGGAAATAAGCAGCTTGGTTCAAATTGTCTCGTTTTGTGTTGTACTGTGAAGAAAGTCAAATAGTCTTGGAACGACATGAGGGTGAGTAAATGATGACAGAATTTTCATTTAGTGGTGAACTATCACGCCACAATTGTGAAAAACACAAACGCATGTGTTAATTTTCCATAGAAAGCAGTTCCTCCGTCTTCAGGGCTTATTCTAGGAAATGGTGGCGTGTGGAACGGATGACCAGCTGAGGGTCGCAGGACATTTGCATGAGATCTTTTCTAAGTGGGTAAGCAGAAGATCGGCCCAAGTCAGGTTGGGAGGCGTTGACTTAAAGACACTGTTCAGAGCCACTGTAATCCAGGTAATCCAGCACAGATTTCTTGATTTACTCTCGCAAAAGAGATTGGAAGACGATAAGAGCCCAACCCCATCTTAGAATAGCTGATAATCTGGTTTGAACAGAGGACTCAGGGGTATTTACCCAGCCTTAACATTTGCTGAAGCAGATGGTAAGAAGGGGGGTTGGAGCCACCAAACTTCCTCATCTATCTACAGGACAAAAAATAAAGAGGGAAAAAAGAACAGTGGATGATAATCAATGTTGTTTATTTGCTGCTTGACTCCTTAAGTACTGTCAGCCAGATTATAGGCTTTCCTGGGGATAATCGGAGACAGCAGACAATTGCCTTTTTTCTATCCTGAAAGTATCCCCTGTGATGGCGTAAAGAAGGCGGTTTAGGGTGGATGCCGACTCTTAATTCCTGATTAGTCCTGTTCCAAACCTTGCTAAAATTAACTGGGCAGGGTGCTAATCACTGAGCCTCAGACACTCTGTGCTCCGCTCTGCCGCCGAGTTTATGCTACATAGCTGACATGGAGTAGACGTCTCTAGAGCGAGACCCAATTAGGGCAGGCTTTTGAACCCTGCTCTGAACAATGTTTGACCACACAATGGACAAGCGATTTGCTCCAAGCCGTTGTTACTTTGTTGACTATATAATAGCCCCTCAACAGAGCTGTCTCTCAACGCGGCTTGCGTTTGTCGCGCTGAACAGGCAGCCGTCGCTCCCAAGCCTGGTCTGAATAGCTTCTTATATGAATAGCATTTCTGATATTTGAAAATAAATAGGAATGCTGAAACACACTACCATTCAATAGTTTTGGGTCATAATATTTTTCAATGTTTTTGAAAGAAGCTCACCAATCAAAAATCCAGTAAAAATACACTACCGGTCAAAAGTTTTTGAACAGTAATAATTTTTAATTTTTTTAAAAGAAGTCTCTTCTGCTCACCATGGCTTCCTTTATCTTATCCAAAGTACAGCAAAAACAGTAATATCGTGAAATATTTTTACAATTTAAAATAACTGTTTTCTATTTGAATATATTTCAAAATGCAATTTATTCCTGTGTTGGCAAAGCTGAATTTTCAGCATCATTACTCTCGTCTTCAGTGTCACATGATCCTACAGAAATCATTCTAATATGCTGATCTGCTCAAGAAACATTTATTATTACGGAGTGTCTATTTACACTAAGTGCAAACAGTGTCCCTTGTTGGCAAATGCTATTTACACTAGTTCCGCCCACCAATGACTGGTTGGGCCACTCAAGTTTAATTGTTTATTGGGTAGGGTTAGGGGAATTTGCAGGGAGGGATTTTATTCTCCCAATAAGGCAGCATCCATTTAATAATTGTAATGAATATAATCATTTACACTATGATATTATTGCATCTTGTTACGGTACAAAAATACTGAGGTGCAAATAGTATCTGCCAATATAAAGTAAGATAGCATCTAATTACTAGTGTAATTACTTCACCTAGTGTAAATAGCATATCGCTAAGAAAATGCTGCTATTGTCACTTAGTGTAAATAGAATAAATCACTATTGTCACTTAGTGTAAATAGCATCTACAGCTATTTTAACTTAGTGTAAATAGCATCTATCGCTAAGAAAATATGCTATTTTCACTTAGTGCAAATAGCCACTGCCTTATTATTATTATCAATGCTGAATTTTTTTTCTTCAGGATTATTTGATGAATAGAAAGTTCAAAAGAACAGCATTTATCTGAAATAGAAAGCTTTTGCAACATTATAAATGTCTTTACTGTCACTTTTGATCAATGCATCCTTGCTGAATAAAAGTATTAATTTCTTTAATTTCTTTCCAAAAAACAACAACAACAAAAAAACTCTTACTGACCCCAAACTTTTGAACAGTAGGTTACAAAAAAAAAAAAAAAAATCACAACATTGATAATAATAATAAATGTTTCTTGAGCAGCAAATCAGTTATTTTTAATTTGTATAAATATTTCACATTATTACTGTTTTTACTGTATTTTGGATCAAATAAATGAAGCGTCGGTGAGCAGACGAGACTTCTTTTAAAAACATTAAAAACTCAAAACTTTTGACCAGTATTGTATTATTACCATTTAAAACAGTTCTTTTCTATTTTAATATGTTTTAAAATGTAGTTTATTCCTGTGATCAAAGCTGAATTTTCAGCATCATTACTCCAGTCTTCAGTGTCACATGATCCTTCAGAAATCATTCTAATATGCTGATCTGCTGCTCAAGACACATTTATGATTATTATCAATGTTGAGAACAGTTGCACATATAAGAATAGAAAATTCAAAAGAAATGCATTTATTTGAAAAAGAACATTATAAAAGCCTCCACTGTCACTTTTGATCAGTTTAATACATCCTTGCTGAAAATAAAAGTTAATTTTCTTTCAAAAAATCGTATCGCTCCCAAACAATTGAACGGTAGTGTATAACCTTCCTTTAATTAATGCTACAGAGAAGCAAATTCTCTCAACGGCACTACATTGAACCTTTAATTTTTGCGTCTCTACTTTTTTACCACCTCATCATCAGGGATGGACAACAAGCGCAACCGAGACATATTTCTCTAATTAGTCCGCAGCAGACTCATTAGAGCTCAGAATGACAAAAGTGGATGGCGTATGGATGTAACGTAGCCAGGAGACCATATTATGCACTTTTAAAGGTGAACCAGTGCTAGACTGGACGGAGGAGTGTTAACAGAATAGATCAACATTGTATATCGTGGTCAAAAGATGCAAAATGGAATCTAATTCAATTATCTTTCCTTTTTAATTGGACAAAAACGTATGATCAGGGGCCAGATTAAACGGTCGGTGCTCTCGATTTAATATGCATCCCCTCCGCGGTCTGTGCAGCAGACGGCCAGATGCTTTCAGTGAGAGCGGACAGACTGTAAAGTTTACAGGAGACAAAGAAATTGGAATTATGCAAGCTTAAATTGACATTCTTCTAAAGTTAACTTGCTGGCAGAGGTTATTAGCAAATGTCAATATCAGGGCAGAAAGCTTGCTATTTTTTAAGATCGCTATTCATAGTAAGCATCATTATGTATTGATGACATCCAAACTTTGTCTTGCTTTGGACTTAAGTAGAAAATCCTGATCTGGAATGTCAACAAAATGTCAGCTCGGGTATTACATTGCAAAACAGACCCGAGAAGATTTCATTATAGGATAGTGTGTGAGCCATTATGCGTTCATTAGATTAAATTTGGCTGCAGGCAGTCAAATGTAAGAGAGGCAGACCTGCTGTTCAGGGGAATGTGAGCTGGGGCTGGAAACATACTGTTCGTACAGATTGTCTGCCCCAGAGAGCTGCCCTGTAGACCCCGCATGCCTTCGGATGCCTTCCGCTTGCCTAGTAAGCACTTTGAAAGCTACTGTATTGTTTAATACCTTGCCATACTCTTTGCTTCCCTCCATCTAACAGTAGTGGCTTTTGTCACACATGATGGGTGCTTGAAAAATTGTGTATATTTTCTAAATAAATAGGACAAAGAGGAGCTGAAAGATAAATGACTTTCCTTGGGTGCAGTCTTACGCTCCTTATGAAACACATTTTTTAAAACACCTTTTCAATGTTAAAACGAAACAAATGCTTTTTCAACCCAAGCACTTTTCTTTTGCACTGTAAATACACCTAAAGCATGCCTTTCAAAGTGTTTGAGATTTTAATGTTTGAACAGAACGGCTTGGATCGTATTTCGAGTCTTTAAAAAAAAAAAAAAAAATGAAATCATAAGACCAGACCAAAGCGTCTGCTTTTTTCCAAAGCTCACTGATGTTTTGACAACACATAAAGGCATAAACATCTCATATGGTCATTGCTGTTTCAAATGTTGTATTTTTTAAAGTTGTTTTATCGCCAGATAAAAGACAGCACGATTCTCTTTTGTATTGCTTTGTCTCTCTCTCTTTTTTTAATTTTTTAAATGCAAATGGGCTTTGGCTGTTCTGCAATCTGTCTGCATGGGGCGGATGCCTTTGGAGTGCCATGGATGGTGGGCATGATAAATCTCAATAAGCAGAAGCCAAGCACATGGACAGATAATGTTATTCCTCCCCCAAAACATAGAGCGACTGTCCCTTAAAATGAACAGCTGAGCTCATGCGATCAAGTAAAACGTGTTAAAACTCGCTCTGAAACAATCAGACTAGGAGTCATAACTGATTCATTAGCTGAGCATGTGACGTCTACCTTTGATAGATCAGTTAAATGGATTACTGCATGTGATTTCTGCCGACACCGTAGTTATTTGTGATGTTTTTTGGCTGGTTAGATCTCACGAGATGAAATATATTCACCTCAGCCTTCACCAGAGCAGATCGTCATTTTGCTGCAGTCACACGTAGTTTGAAGTCTGACTAAAGTGCTGTCAAGCTTTAAGTGTGGAGTATTTGCTGTGCTTGTTTTCTATTTGTTTGCGTGGCAAGGACCTCAGGTGTAAAGACACGTCTGTGACACAACAAAGCTATCGTACTGAATGATATTAAAATCAATGAAGGATATGAGTGCCATTGCTCATAGTCCTCCTTTAGCACGTTTCGCACTCTGATGAGGGAGTCAATCTGTACTAATTAAACATAGGCGAGAGTGCCTGTGGACTGGCAGCTCTGTCTAACTTGATTTAGAGCCTGATAGCTCTAAATCAAGTCTACAAAGAGTTTACAGAAGCTCAGCTGCAGTGTTTACAGGAGCGATTGTTCTGGTTGATCCCATAGCTATATTTGTCCATAAAGTGTACATGTACATTTTGGATGTTAGGATAGACAATAACCCTGATTGGTAAGACTTTGCAATAAGGTTATTTAAAGTTTAGGTAACATTAACCCTCTGGGGTCTGAGGATTTTTGGGGCCCTGGAGAAGTTTTGACATGCCCTAACATTTGTGCTTTTTTTCAGTTAGTATTGATTATTAATGGCAAAAGTGTCATTACACTGTATTCAGCACGGACTAGGCTACCATAATATATGAGCAACATGTATGTTTGTATTTTTGAGAGAATAACGTTTATGCGTGGTTATTGAAAAAAAAAAATTAAGTCACTGAAATAAGGCCACAAAACAAATACTAAATATGTGTCCACAAAACTAGGTAGAAGGCTAGAATTGTTGCATTAAAATTATGTGAAAATCATCCTGCCTACTCATTCACATAAAATAATATATTGATTTCAATTTTGTAAGACACTTTTTGTTTAGAAAGACTATGCATGGAGGCATGAATAATTCTGAATATGTATGATAAATGTATTGTTCTTTGTTATTTAATGCATTTACTTATGCATTTTTCAGGCTGGATCGTGGTAATGCGCATGCACAGTCCTAAGTGTGCATCTCTATAGAAAGCGTGCATTTGTTTCTATAGGAACCGGAGCTTCTGCAGTGACGTGATGACTTCACTAATCTGTGATTGGTTCTTATTTAGAAGGCCACACTTTACATATGAATACTAATGAGATGACACTGGTCATTTTGCTGGTGCTGTATTGTAACGCTTACCTTTTTGAGCTAAAGAAAGGCCTCATAGAAATAACCATTGAAAGAACACGTAATCTATATAATGTAATACATTTATTGCTTGTGTAATGTCAATAACAGGCACAGCAGACAGAGCAGCTAGCCATAATAGCCAACCCTAATGCACAATATGACTTATATAGTCTATTTTCCAGGCACTGGTTTTGATGTTGGTTCAGTACCAATGCTGTTTGATGGGTTGTAAATCTGCTTTGTGTGCCGAGGCAACAGCGAGCAGACCAGGACAAATTTCTTACGGCTAATTCACTTCATAGATTAGCACGTACGGCAAATACATGTGTTCGGCCCAGGGAGATGGACAACACTTGAGTGCATTGTGAGAACAGAGCTCATTTCATTGTGTGGATGATTGGGTTCTCCTGCTGGAGATAATGACTGTGCCCTCCTTTGACTTTGAGGCAGTGACCTGAAATAAGGCCCACAAGTGAAACCGGAGTCCGTCTGAACCTGTGTGTGATTAAGGTCACCCAGACATACCACATTTTCTTGACCTCCTGCTCACATCGACCACAGCTTGAATTCATTGGAGACTCTTTTGTAGTTCTCGTCACAATGCAAACATCAGACCCCGGCAGAAAGGCGGGGGCGAGGTACTCGAACCATCCTGTAGCCGTTTCTTTTCTTTTTTGGCCTATCTATTTTCTGACAGCCTGATAACACTCACAAGGGAATGTTTAAAGCATATTCAGCTTGCTAACTTACCAAGGACAAGCATTCAGTCATGACCACAGTGCTAAAACCGGCATGTCGAGTAATTAGTAAGATGGCTACTCATGAAAAAAATACACTGGGCTGCAGCTCATGCTGAATGTTCCCAGCTGAATATGGCCTGTAATGTGAGATTTATGAGTTTCAGCACGGAGTTTACTCTCAATTCATCTCCTTGCTGTGCCCTATCGGGGCGTCAAAGTCAGCCTTTTTTTATTTTAAAGTGTCCTGTCGTCGCTGACCAATATTCTGTGGTGGCCTGGTGTAGTATAACAGATGACTCTTGCACTTTTTCACAGCCGCTGCTGGCAACGTAGGACAATTTATTGACGTTCAGGGGTTACTCTGATGGAACACGTATGGACGAACAGTAATTCCTAGAAATGTAGTTACATTTTTAAGGCTTCTTCATTATGAAAATACACAGTCTACTGTAACCTACTCAAAAATATTTTCCCATGCTGTAAGATTTTATTGACTTAAGATCAGAATCCTTTTCGTTTGATAAATAATTAAGCATAATGCACCATTTTCTTAGGTTTTTTGAGCAGATCTCTGAGTGGCCGCATCATTTTATCACGGAGAAATATGTGTCTTCTTCAGCATGAGCAACACGTCAATGGAAAACTGAAATAACATCTAAGCTAGAGAGTGAGGGATTCAGTTCCAGCTGGATGTTTAGAACTACAGTAACATCTAATGATTGATTTTCAGCTGGCAGATGATAGGAGGATATGACTTTGTTTGTCAGGTTTTATATAAAGCATTGATCAAACTATGTATAATGCAAGACTGAATAGGTAGCAGTATTTATTTGAAAAGAACAACAAGTTCTAAACAACTTCCCACCCTGCTGTTTTTGTTTTACATTGCTGAAATTCAAATTGCTAAATTTTAATTTTTTTATTTTTTATTTTATAAAACACAATAGGCAGGTAGCGTAAATAAAAATTCCATTTATTTTCATATAGGGAAATTGATTTTTAACACTAATGTTTAAACCTTTCTGAGATAGTAGAAGCCCAAGTCTGTTAGCTTTGTGCAATAATGTTAAAAAAAAAAAATCACAGAGAAATCACTTTTACTATTGAAAATGTGTCGATAATTGTGTTGAAAGCACTCAAAAGTCAACTTTGCCATCACAAGAATAAATCACATTTTAAAATCCTATATTTAAATAGAAATAATATTTCAGAATATTACTTTTTTTTTTTTTTTTATCAAAAAATGCAGCCTTGGTGAGCATAAGAGACTTCTTTCAAAAACATTTAAAAATCTAACTTTTCAACTGTAGTGTATTATTTCAATATTTTGCAGTGAACTTAAAATATATTTTTTCTTTAGCTTATGTCATTAATGACTTTATGTTAATATTTTACATAAATATATGCTATATTGTTGTGTATGATTCAATTGACATTTATTATGTTAAGTCTTTTATTTTTCTGTTTGTAAAAAAGTTCATTCATTCATTTAATGAATGAGTGAATGAGTGCAGTGTCATTCCCCTTTCTGTTCTTACCAGGTACACCAGATGTATGATATTAATGGAGTATATCCAACAATGCAATCAGATATTGAAAATTAAGTGTCTTCAAAACCAGCTGTCCTTGACTGCCTGAGTCTAAAGAGACGACATGAAAGACAGAGCAAGTCAAAACACACATTTCCCACAAAGTGAGGAATCCTGCCTCTTATCTATTTGATTTTGCACTTGGGGAATTTTTCTTCATCTTATGCTTCAAACGTCAAGTGCCAAATTCATTTGCATGCGCTTGAGGCTCGGAGAGTTAAAACAAAGACGTGTGACTGGGCTCGGTTCAGACACACAAGCTGTTGATGGAAAGGAAGTGCGGTGGGAGGGGAACCTGGAGGGGGGGGAGGGGTTCTGAAGGCCGCAAATCACATGAAGAGGATAATTTAATCTGACTCAGTCTTTCTGTCACTTCATATAAACTGGTTAGTTGGCTAGGCCTCCTGAAATGAATTAAAACGCATGAATAATGAAACATCTCTGGCTGAGAAAGGAGCCCAGCTTCCTGCAACTTCAAAGCTGGACAAAGCAGCTTTTCTAATCAACAATTTGGCATTTTAGTCTTATATTAATGCCCATGTTTGACATAACATAATGAAAATGCAATTAGGTTTTGGGAATCAAAACTATTTCCTTAATCAACCTGCGACAAGAACACTTGTAATGTTAACAGCCATCGTGCACAGCTGTTACTGACATTAAACTAGCTCAAAAAATGCAGTAGAGAAAAACAGAATTAAGCATTCAGTTTGAATCATGATGCTTTGAACTATTTCCATGCGGTATCTGGTCATGTGTTTTTAAATAGCCTAACTTTTACACCAGGAATCTAATGTCAATACCAAACTATACTTTTGTGCTTCGTAAAAAGTCCAGACTAAAAAAAATTATAAATAAAAACTACAATCCTCAAATACAGCAACATACTTTTAAAGTTTTATTGTTGCCAAGGTTAAGCTGCCTTCTGCGGACCGCTGTCTTTCTATCATTGTTTACTGCTAGAGATAGATGTGATATTCCTTTTAATGTTAAGCTCCTATAGAGAAGAGATATGCACATAAAACTTTGACTTGAGCCTTTACTTTAACCCTAATCTGGCTGTGGCAGTGTACTTTAATGTATTGGTGCCACATTGTGAAGAATGGTGGAACGATAACGCTTTGTGATCTGCGATCCAGTCGGAGATCAATGCTCTGGCAAATAAAAGCATGAGGCCGCTGAAGCCAGAGAATTTATAAGCAGCTGAAAGTATTGCAAGTGAAATCTCAGAGGCATAAAACCAGGGGTGAACAAGCATTCTGGCCTGGCAGTGATGTCCTACTTAAGGGAATAGTTTATTCACCCTCATGTTGTTCCAAACCCAGGCGACTTTCTTTCTCCTGTAGTACATGAGGGCATTTTATTTTTAACAATATACAGTATAATGAAAATGAGTGAGGGGTGTAACAGTACACAAACAAGATGGTTCGGTACGTACCTCTGTAAAAGGAAAAAAGAAAAAACCACATATGGCAGGTTTTGCATTAACTAACCATTTTAATATAATCATTTACACAGTTACTGTCATTACTTGTTTTCATGACAAATTTATTTAAACATATATTAAATAATTAAGACATTACTAAGAGGTAAAGTAAATATAATGAATAAATAAGCTAATATAGTGCATATATTTAGTGAAATGCTTCATTTCTCTGGTGAACTTACATGCTGTGGACACTAAATGACTTGCCTGAGGTAAATGTAATGCTACGTGAGATATTATTCTCAAGCTGTTCTTTCCACAGTTGAAACACTGGTTGAGAGATTACACGTAAACATATCTATGCATAGATCGTCTGTTCTTCTTCTTCTGCTCTTTTTCCTTTTGTGGCGGTTAGCAAACAGTGTTGCATTACCATGCGCGCCCCCTTCTGGATTGGAGTGTGAATCGCCTGTGACCGACTGTATTCGTCGCCTTACTGTATGCACCGAACCGTGACTGTTTGGGATGAATACATGTACCATTTCACCACTAATATATATATATATATATATATATATATATATATATATATATATATATATATATTTGGTGCTCAAAAACAGCATTACTCATCATTATCTTATTATTATTAATACTGAAAACCGTTGTACTGCTTAATATGTTTGTGGAAACCGTGATACTTTCTTTTCAGGACACTTCAGCGAATAGAAAAGTTTAAAAGAACTGCATTATTTTAAATAGAAATCTGTTGTGACCTTATCAGTAACACTTTATTTTAGGGTCTTTTAACTAGTTGCTTATTAGCATGCATATTACTAGAATATTGGCTATTTATTAGTGCTTATTAAGCATATATTAATGCCTTATTCTACATTCTTAATCTTACCCAATACCTAAACTTAACAACTACCTTACTAACTATTAATAAGCAGTAAATTAGGAGTTTATTGAGGGACAATTTGTAGTTAATAGTTTATATGTGTTCCCTATTGTTACCACATTATCTTGTATCATTGTCTTGTATTTATCAGTTTAATGCATTCTTGCTGTAGTAAATAATACCATTAATTTCCTTTAAAAAATTCTCATACTAAGCTATTGTATATCTGTAGGAGAATTGGAGTATAGCACACTGCTTTTATGGTAATTTCAAGGTGCATTTCAAGGAAAAAGTGACGAGTACATTATTCAAAACTTTTTCTTTTTAAGTTTCCAAGAGTTTTTAAGTTCAACTTTAGGTCAAGTAATCCTTTAATATTTCCCTGCAGAAATTTCCATTTTAAAAAGCATATCATAGAAGAGATTAGACAAGCAATATTGATTTTGAAGGACAATTTTAAAAGGTATATTAGCTCATTTGTTAGACTGGTTAGATGTTTGAGCTTGTTTTTGTCTTTTCTCTAATCTGATCAAACCAAACAAAAAGAACACTGATTAAAGTCACACTTTTGTACAAAAAGCCAGTCTAAAGGAAAAGGCAGTTGCTCTGAACAAAGTGGGGCTTAACCATTAGACAAAACAGAGGCGGCATGCACTTTTGTTGGATGCAGGACAAGATTAATACAATCATGTTTTAATCACTGACCCGGTTGATTCTAGAGACATCCCGCCCGCTTCAATGACTCTGGGCATGAATGAAGCCAATTGATCTCCACCAAACTCTGTGAAATCGATGTGTGGTGACCATCTTAAAAGAAGAATAATGACTGGCATCAAAGTCTGTGATCACTTGTTTGGCAACTCCGAAAGATAATTACTGGATATGTTGGTCTCTTTACAGCTTGCATAATTAACACACAATTAAGTGTTGAGTTGAGTTGATGAGTTCTCTCAAAGTATGGCTGACAATCCTAATGTGCTCAACAAAGTCGAGACTTTGCTGCATTGCCTTGATGAAGTCAAAGCCAATACAGCTCACTGCCATTGATAATGGAGAGAGGATGATTCACTATTCAAACAAACTACACACATAATAGTACAACAATTTAAGAGTGTTTCTTTTGTGTCCCAGTGGTGGGTTTTTATTAAACATTAACATTATTTGATATCTACATTAAAACTTTTTACCATGCCTTCATCAATAGTTTTTGCTATTTTAATTGGATGTACAGACATTATAATCTTACTTTTTTTTCCAAGACCAAGAAGTTCAATCCTAAACTAAAAAAAAAAAAAAAAAAAAAAGATAAAAATATTAAATTTAAACTATGGTAATAACAGTGAAATTAACATCAATCACATATTATTCTTATTTTTTATGTATTTAGCCATTCTTTGCAAAAATTATGGCTGTACTTCAGACATTTTTACAAATAACTTTGGCCCATTTATTTTACAAAAGTTACTTGTTTACTAATGAGAAAACAGTAAAGAACTCGAGATGAAATATGAGACGTGATGAGTGAAAAAAAAACATTTTATTTGAGTAAATATTGCTTGAGTAAATAGAAGTATAAACATGTAAATATCATTAGAATATCTTGTATCATTTCCAATCTGAATTTGAAATGTAGTCACCTTATTTAAAACGTGTGAAGATGTTATTTAAATCTGTTTATTTATCATATATTAAATGAGCAAGCCATTTCATTCCAGAGATTTGTACATGACGGTTCATGTTTATCGACTATTGGACATAGATAGCGAATAAATAAAATATGTGAAATATGAGTTCATGACCAAAATGTGTTTTAAAAGAATTTAATTTTTAAAAGTGCACTGCCCATAGTTTGAAGCACAGTATTTCCAGAAAGGGTACAGATATTTTATGTAAATTTTGTTTATGAAGTGTTGTTTGTCAGAGAATCTAAGTCAAGGGGAATGTTTTCCTGTCACAGATTTCCATCCATCCATGAATATCTGATGTAGCAGTTAGTGTTTAAAGAGGCATACAATGTTCAGGAGAAAAGAGCGTTATTTGACGGGGGGTAATCCTTTATAAGACTCACCCTGAAGTTGCCTGCGGGAGAATAGAACAAGGGAGCAGATTCCCGCTTCTGGCTGAATTCACAACTGTTATCTGGCTTCCCTATCCTGTTGTTTAGTGATATTGCATTCTGCTCCTTGATATTCCAGTTAATCCTTCAAGTAAAAAGATTTAACTCGAGATTATGCTGTTTCTATGAATGCTGGCTCTTGCTTGCTCTCGCGTGTCTGAACGAATGCTCCCGAGGCGATGTCATAATTCGAATCCTACAGAGAGAAAGCGGAAAAGGAAGCACCGGGTTTCCCATTGGCACTTGCATATACATGATGTACGAGGCCTAAATCTGTACATGCAACTCTTAATGAATGCGTCAGATACATTTTATATCTCCATTTAATGAATTGCTTGATGGCTTAATAGCATTGTGATGTTATTGTATGTCATTTCGACATGTCACACTCATTATTTTTTTGCTCTTTCTTTAGAGAACACTAAAGTGCTTGGCTCATGAGAAGTGTTGGGACTGATAACCACTTACAACACTTACCAGCTTAATGTTAGATTAGACACTTCAACTCCCAGCTGCGTTTTAACTCTTTGGTGCTCATATTGCCGCTGTTCAGAACGATGATGTTCTAAGCCACTCAACAGCCATTCAATTTACTTCATATAGCACAATAATCCACACAGACTGTCAAACATATTACTTGACATTGCTTCCGATTTAATTCTGGTGTGCAGCAGTGGAAGCCTGTCATCGTTCACTAAACATATATATTGTGAAATATTGTCACAATTCAAAATTGCCGTTTTTTATTTAAATATATTTTAAAAAGTTATGTATTCCTGTGCTGCAAAGCTGAATTTTCAGTATTACTCTAGTCTTCAGTGTCACATGATCCTTCAGAAATCATTCTAAAATGCTGATTTGGTGCTCAAAGAAAGAAAAAAAATATATGATTAGCAATGTTTTGGAAACACCACCCATTTTTTTTCCCAGGATTCTTTAAAGCTGCTGTCCGTAACTGTTTTTGGTTTAAAATGATCCAAAATCAATTTTTGAGCAAGTACATAACCAGCCAGTGTTGAAAACTATCTCCTTACCTTAGCTCGATTCACAACGGTAAGCTTGTAATAATGTTTTATAATAACAGCGGTGATGGTGGGTTTCGAACATGCAGCCGTTCGTCTTTGCGTCATTACGTCACGTCTGTAAACAGAAAGGAAGGAGTCCCAGCTAGTAGCTTTATCATGTGAGGATGCTGCTTGTAGCGGATCATTTATAGACTTTTCTCACAGCAGGTGAAATAATCAAACTTATAATTTTGATGGCGGATTGTAGTCCAGAAAGGTCCAAATGACAGTCATCAGTGACAACTGGAGATTCACCTGTAGTCAAAAGCAAAAGACGTCGGACTGAGGAGAAATTAAAATCTACAGGTAAGGCTAATACTCACTAAATACACATAGTCATGCAATGCTGATGTTGTTAACATTAACAATTTAAGAACAAAGTATAATAATAATTTTGTATGGTTTGACATGATCCGAGCTAAGCGATCATTATATTTAATCACCATTGGCAGTGCGATTTATTGTAGGCCTAATGCTTTTTTCCTCAGTTGGTCAGAACAAAAGTGGCAGACATGTTACTTATTTGTTCAGATGACATTTTCCAGTGAAAATTCTTATTTTGGTCATGCTTCCAAGATGTAGAATCTGTGATTCCGAAGTACAGTATCCACACCGATGTGGCGACTGACACCAAACATTACATTCATCCGCACTAAGGAGCCGTGCCGATACACAACGCACGTAATGATAATAATTCTGCATGTAGCTGCAATTGCAGGTTTCAAACTGAGATGGCGACAAAGAGGTAAATCTTACAGACTGCGGCTTTAATAAAACAGAAATCTTTTGTAACATTATAAATGTATTTACTGTCACTTTTGATCAATTTAATACATTCCTGCTAAAAAAAGAATTTAAAAAAATCATCTTATGAGTCATTTGTTCACGAATCGGACTGCACTGGCCGCGTTGCATGTTCTTTTTGTGTGCAGCTCATGGGGAAAGCTCTGTAGAAAGATATTTTTCCCCATTATTTTGTGGTACACTGTGCTTTTATAACATCAATACAGACTGCAAACTCACATTCTATCAAGTAAAAAAATAGATGATTTATTGTGCCTTGGTGCTGAAGATTAAAGCAAAGCGGTGCAGGAAATGCTGATACATAAGTATGATCAGAGACAATACAGGAGACACACGTCCTGAGAACATATTTTGTTGATCCTGGAACAACATTACTGTCTGAAAATGTAATCTTAACCCTATCCCTACCTTTAAACCTTACCGTACCCATAAGTTTTCCCATAAATTCAGAGGGAAATTAGAGGTAATTAACAGTGATTTAGAAGCACCTAGGCCTGGTTATAAGCCTAAACTTCTGAATGTGAAGATGAAGTGAAATGTAGCCCATTTGTGGACATCCAAGTGCACACACACAGCAGTGAGTATTGAACACACACACACCTAGTGAGCATCCTTTTTTGCTGCAGCACCCGGAGAGTGATTGGGGGTTAGGTACACTTCAGTTGTGGATAATGAGAGTGGAAGAGAGCGCTGTTTATTCACTCCCCCCACCTACATTTCCTGCCGGTACTGAGACTCAAACCCGTAACCATTGGGTTACAAGTCCGACTCTGTAACCAGGCACAACTGCCCAGAAACATGTGAACTTGTTCCTCAAATCTGATTGGTTGATTGGAATGTTGATCCAGGAACATGTTGTACTTGGTGAAATCAGGTTCTGCGGAGGGGACAGGACACTCAAACAAATTACTGGCAGAAATATTAGCACTCAATATGTCGGCAGTAGGAATTGAATCCCGCCTTCCTGGTGAACGAGGCAATCTCCCCTACCCCCACCCTTTTTTTTGGATTTCATATTGAGGGATAATCTTTATAACCAGTACTGGCATTTTTGAAAAAGAAAAACACAAAACAAAAACATCCCCATCAAGTACATGGGCACTGTTATTGTATTCCTATTACTTAGAAAATAGCTGCCGAGGTGTTTCCAAAATGGCTGGTGAGTAGATTGACTTGCCTTAAAGGGACTTTAGTATGACATTATCATATTAAATTACAGTGTCAGGTTTTTCTCCTTCTGAAACAAATTGAATGCTGCATATTTTGCTCAGATAATGGCCAGAGGGTGTCTCATTTGGCAGTTTGCAAACCAATGTGCTAAGGTCTATCTGGTCTGCTATTCTAACGGCTTCTCTTTCTTGCCCTGAATATGAACTCTTGCCTTACTCATTGTGATTCTCTTCTCATGGGCTGTTGTCAGTGGCTCCACTGAAGTGCTAAAAAGTGCCTGTGAGTCTTATAAAGAATAATACCTGTTAATTTGATTCGAAGGATTTATGAGTTGGTACATTGGTCATAGTTGCAGTCTTCTACTGTTAAATCTTTAATGCTTCTCAAACAACAACAGTTGCAAGACACTTGATTGGCTGTAGTGTGTATATGTTGGCACATGGAATGGTTGCCTAGAAACATCAGCTGTCTTTCTGCAAGGTCTTTGCATTGTGTTATGAATTCTTTAAAAGTAGCATGTTCCCTAGTTCAATCAATTGAAACAATCAAAAATACCCTTTTTTCTTTCAATGGAGAGTTTGAGCACTGTCACAGGTTATTATTGTCTGATGTTTAGCGGTTTGAAGAGCATCTCGATATATTAGTGGCACCTAATTGCATTACCTGGAGGGAGACGGATGGCGCCAGCTAAAATGGTTGGCTGAGGCTCAAGCTGTGTTGAAGGCAAGTGCATCTTTACAGCTTTTACATCCATTTCCAGCTGGGATCTTTTATTGACGACTAAGTGATTTTCCAACAGGTTTTTTTTCCTCTTTTTTTCACTCAACACTCATGCTTCATCTGAGCAAGTGTATTGCCAGTCAACGTTTAGAAGCATATTAGTAGGAATTTCTCATTAGTTGAGTAATACTGCAATGTAAAAACTTCTATGGCTTCTTGTATTGAGGATATTGTTACATTCTGGAAGCATTTGTTTACTTATTTATTTGACAATCCATTATTGTTCTTCATATGACTTGTTGTACACTACATGTCTATGGCATGAGCATGAAAAGATAAAAACTGATGGCATTATATGATAAACCAATTTTTGCATATTGTTGTTCAAGTACACAACATTGATTTTCTAACAGCAACAACTTACAGAGTCAACTTTAGCCCATGCAGCAACAGGCTACAAATACTCCAGATCTGTTCGGTGACCTATAGGTCACTGAAACCCTTAAAATGACCAGCCTCCTCTTAAAATCCCGAGATGATTTATTTAGCTATTCTTTGTTTCATGTTGTTATTCATTAAAATTTCTAAATATCAACACACACTGGCTCTAACCTGACCTAACCAGAACTAAATAAAGTTATATCCCACCCACACATTTATTTACGTAAATACATTAAATACATACAGTACAGACAAAACTTCCATAAATTGAATGCATTAATGTGTCTGTGTATTTAATATTAGTAATATTAATTAACTACATGTACTTTTGGGGTTATGGTTAGGTTTTGGTTTGGGGTAAGTTACCTGTAATAATGCATAATTTATTGTCATTACGCTTATAAGTGGTATGTGGTAAATAGCTTAATATAAAGCCAATTACAAGATATGAGGATAATGTGCAAAACAGCAGACAATTACACTCTAACATCTTGACATACTAGCCATTATTTTCATATTTTTATGAAACCTTGTACTGTTGGTTTTGTTCTTTCTGAACAGAGACAAAAATGTGCCATAGCAATCCTAATGGTGATAACATCCTAATTGGGGGTTAAAGATAAGAGGAAGTAATTATTTTTTCACAGACAGAAGCACTAACGCTTTTCAGGTGTTGTTCATTGAGAGGTGAGAAAGGAATATTTTTTTTAAGTTTAAGGTCTTTTTGTTAACCTTACACCATACAGCTGTACAGCAAGTGTGTTTCATTAAAATGCATAATGCATAACATGCAATCACTGCATGCCATTGATCAGCACTTGAATAAATTGAGTTGAAATTCTATTAACATAACCAGTTAAGCATAAAGTGAGATGAATATTTAACAATAGTGCTATATTGCATATATAAACCCCTTTGCCTCCTTGAGAGCTATTTAAACGCCTCGAACAGACTAAACTGCGTATATGCATCTGAGCGATACGCGTTCCCAATTACCACATAATAAACATTGAGGCAATATTATCTTGGATCCCCTCCACAGACATAAGTGCTTCCTTTATATGAAATCATTAAATGAGCCCCGATCAAAAGAACCACCAGCGTTTTTCCTCACAACACCATGTAGAGATCTAGTTGTTTCCAGCCCGTTTTACAGTGTATTTGCTGAGCGCACAATTTGTCACTATGAAATGTGCGGTGCGGTGAGGTATACTTGGCGGCTCCTTGTTTGTGGCGCCTGTCTCTGCTCGCTCTTTGTCTGTGGGCTAGCCTGACTGCCTGTTTCTCCCCTGTGGCCTTCCAGCGCTCTCGTCTCCTCACCACAAAGCATTTGCATGTACTCGCATTTAAAGCAATTAGGCCCTAACCTGTCAGCCTGACAGGTGGCCTCCATCTCACTAAATGCACCTCTTATGTTTGTATCTGAGTTAAGTCTTTGCGGGCCCAAGTTGACAAACCATTTCGTTTTTCTGTATTGTGAATAATTAGGCCAATTATTTTGAGCGGATGGCGATTAAACATATGCGTTTTGCCGATTCAATCCGGCAGGGGTCTGTCACTCTGTTCCACACGGGCCGCTCACTGACCCAAATTACGGGAGAAATCCTTCCCCCTGCTACCCATCAACTTCCAGCACAATGGCAGGAAAGTCAGCTAGCGTATACACTGCCTTAATAAAACAGTAATGATAATGACTATTGGTACTGCGGCGCTCAGCTCCAACGACATAAGGCCGACGGAGTCTTGTTTTATAGGACGGCTAGTCACGGCCGACAGCCTGATTTATCCCGAGTTTCATTTAATACCTCTATTTAGCAGATAACACTAATTTCTTTAGTGTTATGGGGTTTCCGCTGATTGTTTTTGGTGTGCGTGAGGTGTTTTTTGTGGATGCAGCGTTGAGACTGGTTGAAAATTATTAGGTTAAGCAGCATTAGTTTGTCTAAAGAGTCTTAGGTCTACTGAATTATTATTGCTGTTGGTCACACATCATTGCATGAACATAATGCTCTCCTAGATTAAGCCATGTCATCTTTTACAAAAAAGCACAGTGTGGATAATCTTCTCAGCTCTTTGCCTGTGTCTCTTATAAGCGCACATCGAAAATGTTCAATTCTTTGACGTGTTACATCCCCGCGCCCTGCTAGGGTCACAGAGAGCTCTGAGCAAACCATCTGTCAAGAAACGTGTCAGGAGCTGACCTGAATTCAGCCTAAGTCAATGAAGGTCTTTGTTGTCATATCGAGCTTCCTCATGGAAAAAAACGCAGTTGTTTTTGCACCAACCTCCATTTGTTAACCCCATGCAAATGGGGAAGCAAAATAACGCCGGTTGATGCATGCAAAAAGCAGTCAAGGTAGAAATATTGACAGTTTGTTTTGCCTGTAACTACATTTGCATCTGACGTTAATCATCACTCGCAGGTGAGCCTCAATGTGATGTTTATTATTATGGCCGTGCAGTGGCATCAACCGATGGTCTAAACTACAGATTGCAGAAGATATTACATGCCATTTTTAAAGGGACTCCCACACAGCACTGCGAGGCAACTAATGCTGTCTCTCACATCAACACAGAGAAAGCAGGAGAGGGAGCTATCAAATGTGACTGTCAGTCAGACTCTGGGGAATCACTTCCCCATTCATGACCATGAAAAGGTTGCCAGTACAATGTTTCTTAGCAAGTAGAAAAGCATCTGTTTTTACATTTTTCACTTCATGTCAACCTTTTGCCTCCTCACTGCAGGCTAAACGCAAAACAAAATGCGCTAAGCTCCTTTAGCATGGAGAGAATAGAGAGAGAAACCAATGCTTTGTGTATCTTCATCTTTGTATTCTAGTAGGAGGGAAAAAGGAAGAAAAGCTCCTTTTGAACCTACTTTTTCCAACACATGTAGGAGACATTGTAGCTTTTTAGTGCACAGACGCTTTGAAACAGTGAGTTCTGCCTTTGCCTGATGTGCTATGTGGGCGACACCAATGCAGACTCATTTATTAGACGGCTGTAATTAATGTGTTTGTTGATTCCTCTGAAAAAATTAGAAGAATGCCTTTGTTTTAATTCTCATGGAGGTCAAGAGCACAATAACCAGATTGTGTTCTTTTTTTGTGAAAATATGTTTTCTCCGGTGTGTTAAATCACCAAGCATATGATGTTGGATGGTGTGGGAGTGTCACTGGGAGATGGGGACAGAGCTCCCTAAGAAACCCCAAGAGTTTGTGTCATCTTAGTTAGATCAGGCCTGTTTACACGCAACTATTATCCGCAGTTTGTCATATGGCAGGTGTGGGATCTTCTCAATGCGGACATAATGAGGACATGTGAAACAATGTTTGAGGAGGAATACATTTACATACTTTTGAATATTTTCGTAGTCTTCTAACGTTTCTGCCAAATGTCATATTAGAATAGGTAACATCTCGACTGGGAACAGATAACAGTTTTAAATATGCACCTATGTGAGATATAGCCTAGATATATACACAGTAGTGTTCAAATATTTATTTTTTTTTTACACAAAATTTAGTGAAAGCATTTTTTTTTATTACTTTTATTCAAAAAGAGCACATTCAGTTGCTCAGAATTTATATTAAAGACATTTATTATGTGACAAAAGGAATTTTTTTTTTTTAAACATTGCTAATTATAATAAATGTTTCTTGAGAAGCAAATCAGTATGATTTCTGAAGGATCATGTGACACTAACTGGAGTAATGATGCTGGTTAGATTAAATTATATACATAGGAGTGTCGCAATTTACTGGTATTGGCGATAACCATGATATTTAAAAATGAATGGTACACATATGATAATATGACACATAAACAATGTGAGAGTTTTGCTGCGTTCATGCCATGTTTTAGTTATACCTTATAATTACGAGATGACAACACGTGGAACAGCTCAGAGCTGTTCATATCCTCGGATTCCGAATTATGCTTTCCTATGGCAACACTATAAACGCCAATATGAATCTGCAGTGGACAAGTGACACATTGGTCACATGGTACAAGTCGGAGCTCTCAGAAAATTTCCAGTTTACAAGTTATAATTATGAGCTCTTTGAGGAACAGCTCCGAGTTGAACGTCTCATGTTGTCATCTCGAAATTACGGTAATTACATGCATGGCATGAACGCAGTATATGACTTTCCAGGAAATCCCTTATATGGACAAAGGTATTCAGATATCGTGGCAGCTAAATAACATGCAGATAGAGACATTTGAACTAAAATGAAAATAAAAAATAATAAATCTGTGCCATTTCGGGTATTCATGTCAGGCATTTTCATAAGAATAATGTGTATTTATAATGCAATACTAATCGTCATAGCCTTAATCAGATTTAATTCACCACTTACCTGTTATTATATAATATACAATCTTTTTATTTTAGCATACTTTTTATTAAGACCTATTCAAAACCTGTATGTTGTGTAGCTTTATTAGTAACTCCTTTTGCACATGTACCAGATGCTTTCATCCAAAGTGGTTCACAATTGAAAAATAATACAACAAAAGCAAATTATCCTAGGGGTACAGAAACATGAGGTAAGCAAACATGATGTTTGGCCATTATTTATTCATAGTCACTTTCTTTTCGGACCATTAGTCAACAAATCTTCAGTAAACATGGCAGGTGTCATAATGGTGGTAAGCATGGATATGCTCTCAGTGGACAGATCATACAGGTGGGGGACCATTTTTATTTGAGGGTTGTGGAATGCCGTTATCTTTATCTTAATGTTATTTACAAATTATATTTTAATGTGTTTTCCTTTTGGCACATATTATGTAAAAAAAAAAAAAAAAAAAAACTGCAGAGGGAAAGTAATGCAGAAGTAATGCATAAAAATGTTGTATGGTGTTTCGTGTTGTTACATCAGAAAACAATGTGGGAAATAGACTGAAAAAGACACATACTTATTTTTTCCTTTTGAGAGTTTCCGTAGGGGAGAGCAGGAAGTGTTGTAACATGCGGTGAGTTGTAACACTATTAATTTAACCAATTAGAAAAAAGCTACAGGGGTGATATCACAAACATACATGACAGCCATCCTTCTGATGTGACAATTTGAAAGTCTGTAGAGAAATATAAAGGACAAAAAAGAGTTTCAGGTAAGAATATATACAGTAACTTTACGTTTGATTTATAAATTGATTTGCTATCATGTTAAAGGGATAGTTCACCCAAAAATGAAAATTTGATGTTTATCTGCTTACCCCCAGGGCATCCAAGATGTAGGTGACTTTGTTTTTCCAGTAGAACACAAATTATGATTTTTAACTCCAACCGTTGCAGTCTGTCAGTCGTATAATGCATGTCAATGGTAACAAAATCTGTGAGAGCAAAAAAAACATGCACAGACAAATCTAAATTAAACCCTGCGGCTCGTGACGACACAATGATGTCCTAAGACATGAAACGATCGGTTTGTGCGAGAAACTGGACAGTATTTATATCATTTTTTACCTCTAATACACCACTATGTCCAACTGCCTTGAGCGCGCGCACGGCATCCGGTGTGTGAGGTGTGTACGCGCTCTGGTGTAGTTTAAACATGGTGCCTGTAGTACAATAGTTGTTAAACAAATGGAAGTAAACCACTAAAAAACATGATGTTTGATGTTTTATTACATCAAAACTTCATTTTATTTTGTTACTTTTCATAAGGGCAGCTTTACAAATAAAAAGGACACATGCAAAGATCTTTTTCACATACCTCAGTTGGATGTAGAAAAACCATAGGCAGAGTTGATGGTTTAAGTCGTACATGATCCTCTCCTAGGTATGTAAAATCATCAGGGGAAAAATGATCGCTGCAGACCCTCAACAACTTTAGTATGTTAATGGGTGTGTTGATATCCAGCCGAAGAGCAATCAACCTCTGACCATGGTGGAGAGGGGTGCAGTTCTCCTCTGACCATCAAACAAACACAGTATGATTATGATGATGCACTGTTCGTTTGTTGGCCAGAGGAGGACTGGTCCCCCGAATGAGCCTGGTTTCTCCCAAGGTTTTTAAGAAAATCAACAGCTTTTATATGATCTGTTTAAAAGTTTGGGGCAGAATGTTTTTTTGATAGAAATAAATACTTCTATTCAGCAAAGATGCATTATATTATTCAACAAGGATGGATAAATGAATCAAAAGTGACAGTAAAGACATTTACAATGTAAAAAAAAAAAAAAAATTCTATTTCAAATAAATGCTGTTCTTTTGAACATTCTATTCATCAAAGAATACTAAAATAAATACATAAATAAAAATAAACCCCCCAAAAATCAAATTTTCTACAAAAATATTAAGCATCACAACACATACTTAAATTACCACCATAGTAGTATTTTACATTCTTGATCAAATAAATGCAGCTTGGTGAGCATAAGAGACTTCTTTCGAAAAAATAAAAAGCTTACCAACCCTAAACTTTTGAATGGCTGTGCATAATATCAATACAGTCTTTTCATAGATATGTTAAGGTTGTATCAACAGCACTTATATGGACAAGTTGTATATTTCTAAACAATGTTAACACGTATTATGTGGTTATGTTGTATCAAAGACAATGAAACAAAATGTGTTATAACACTCATCTACACTATCATCCAGCCTCTCTCTCTTGCTCTCATCTGCATTTAACCTGACCTCTCTAACTCGCTACTTGTTCTCTTGCTGTATGAAGGCACTTTAATCACTAAAAAACCTGGAAAGTGCTCTTTTCCTCTTCTGTTTTATGCTTACACGTCTGTTCAAGCATGTAACCTACTGAACTTTCATATCCGTATATTTAATAATTAACAGAATTTCAATGAGTAATTTTTGGGAAACAGTCTGTGGAGGTTTACCTCATGAATTTGAAAACAGTGTGATTTGTAATTTAACTTTTGCAGGAGTTTTTTCAACTGTTATTCATTTCAAGAAAAATATGCTGCTTCTATAAATGACAAATTTAAGAGATTTTAACAGATTGCTTTCAACAACACACTGGGTAAGCATCATCATTTAACTGTGTGGCAAATTTATTCATGAAACACAATTCCATTTATAATATGAGACTCAATTACAAGGAGATATTTCTTAGGAAACATGCTTTCTAACAGTATGCTCAGTATGAAGCATTTTCTTAGCTGTCATAAAAGCCATCCATCCTATAGTTAAACAAACACTCTTTATGAACTATATTAAAGTCCCCCTGTAGTCAATTATTTTATCCCTTAAAACTCATCTTTGATCACCAAAATGACATATTTAAAAAACAAATTTGAGTGAAAAAAATTTCTTCATGCCTTAAAATAGCTTGAATGTACCTCTACACCCTTGCCTCATTTAATATACATGGATCAATGAATATACAAATTAGCCCCGCCTCCAATCGCTCAAGCCAGCTCGGAGAGTCTACTGTTGCTGTAGTGACAAGCAATTTGTTGTTTGAGTTGTGGATATTTAAGAAAAAAGCTTGCTTCGCTTCGTATATTCAGTTTAACAGCTGTGCAACTGAACTGCTCATATTTTCTGACGCTTAAATTGTGTTTTAAATTATGAATTGGTAAAACGCCTTTGCAAACGGTCTGAATCCACTTGCATTTGTTTGTACTGCTCTCTCACTGAATCACCCTAAGTGATTTCTCAGTAAAACAGACAGTATCAAGAGAACAAGCAGCCGTTTTCCTCTGTGAACATGCGCTAAATGGATGTTTGACAATTTTGTTGCTTTTTTGGAGTTTTCAGATTAAAAAAAAAACATTTAGAAGAAATCCTGCAGGTGCCCGTGCCTTCTCCGTACACGAAATAAATGCACATCCTTGAATGAACGCGGCTTTCCAGCTTATTTACTTGAACTTATCAGGTAGGCTAATATCTATGGTTTGATTCATTCCAAAGGCGGCCAAAATCTGAATTTATAATGGACTGAATAGCTCTCTCAGAACTTGGCGTGCAATTCCACACTGACTGACATATGCATGAATCACGGTCACACGCTCAGAGCAATATTGTTTTAGCTATGTTTTATAGTATTCAAATATTTTGTCATTAATTAATATGACTTAATATAATTAGCCTTTTGTTTGACTACATTATCAAACAGCTAATAATGTGTCGCTAATGTTACACACACCATTCCCGTTCTTCATCTCAGAGTCAGACAGCTGCCTGCTAACAATCAGTATCCTTACAAATGCTTTGAACAACTCAGAACGTCAGTGGAGAAAGGCATATAGTTCATCATAACATCGTAATAGACTCGCTATATTGCTAAATCTAAACAATCTTTCATATCAACAGAAAATTTACCGGGATAACCTGGCTTCTCTCGAGACTTTCCCGCTTCAGACCAGTCATAGTTAATGATATGCTAAAGCCTGCCGGCACGTTGTTGTGATTGGTTACAAGGTAGTCTGTGACGTCACAAACACCACCGATTTCAAACCGCGGGTTTTAGACTGTCTTTAGTTTACTGCAGTTTCAAACATAAAATATTCAGCAATGGTGCTGACTTATGAATTTGCACATGGTTTGTATTAAAGCATATTAAAAACACTACATAGACATATAAACCACATTAAAAACTTGATTTTCACCACAGGGGGTCTTTAAACAAATGCTAATTCTGCATTAAACTGGCTTGATTTTAAGCTTATAGGCAGCTCTATTCTGAGGTGGGGAAGCGTATCCTCAGTTTCAGCATGTCAGACTGTGGCGTACTGTTGCTCAGTGAGCTCTTTGTATTCCTTGTAAGTAGACAGCCGTTTGACAGTTTGTTTCAAAGAATGTTTCGAAATGTTTCAATACCTAAGGGGAGGTGTGCAAGGAAGGAGAAATCACAGAGGCAATTCAGTTATGCAAATCACATCACACTGTTTTCATTAATCCCACCTGAACATTGCAAACTGTCTGTGCAGAACCCGCAGAGAGAAAAAGAAAGAAAGAAAAAAAAACACTTTAAACTTTTCCATTCAATCTATCTATCTACGTCTTAATGTGATAAAATTATGACAGAGGGAGTTATGTGACATTTTGAAGGGCTTTATTATAATAAAAACATCTGACAGACTTTGACTGTCATTGGAGGTCTTTTATATATAATATATATATATATATATATATATATATATATATAAGGGCTGGGTATTGACACAGTTTTCATGATTCAATTCGATTTCTATTCACATGCTTGTGATTCGATTCAATTACGATTTTGATTCGATTCGATTTGATATCGACTATTTTGGATGTAGTATATCAGATACAGTACATGGAAAATTTTCTAGAGGAAAAAAATCTCTCAACTAATGCTGTAAACTACACATGGGAGTCAGTTGGTACTATATTGTTAAAATGAACATATATAACTTATTTATATACAAACACTCAATGTTTTTTTTTATAATAACTAAAGTTTAGAATTACATAATCATCATTCTACTCCAAATCATTTTTTTTGAAATATAAACATTTAAATTGTGGCTGTCATAACTGATTTATTCAAACATGCATTAAATATTGAAGAACATCAAAAATTATAATGAATATGTAACAGTGCATAGCTATATTTATCATAATGCTGACTTTCTAGAGTTCATTTTTCTAGCTGACTAACGAGTTTATGGTCACTGAATATGGTTTTTCTGAGGTAAACGTGACATTGTTTACAAGCTGTTTTACTGGCGTCTTTCCGAGGTTGAAACACTGATTGAGCTATTACACGAGACATGATAAGGATTTTGGTAAGTTGTACTCTATATTTTATAATGCTGCCACTTCTTTTTTTTTCGCTACAGCGCTCTGTCACACCACATTTAACAGCGCCAAAACGGTATTTATTTTTTGAATCTCATAATAAGATGGACGTCATTTGAAAACTGAGACTTTGCTTCATATCAAAAGTAACAAAGCACACAGATTATTGCGATTTATTGGATGGGAGGCGCGCTACATGTTCTGTTCATTCATCAACTGAAAACAGACTAGGCTAATCGATTCTTGGGATTTAATTGATATCGGTTCGTAAAAATGAGAATCGATTAAAATCGAGAAATCAATATTTTTTACCCAGCCCTTGTATATACCTCGTATATATACACAAAGTTCTGTCATGAAACTCTAGATGGCGCAGGCTAATAGGTCCTTTAACTCAACCAGGGGTGCGTTTCCCGAAAGCATCGTCAGTCCCACTGAACTCTATTGGTAAAGACGGATCTCGAGACCATAGTTCGCTTTGGGAAACGCACCCCTGCTTGTAATCACATCGTTATCTATAGGGCACAGCTGATTGGTTCCTGCTGTATCAGTAGCCAATGAGCTGGCGTGCTCAGCCTTCAAAACACTCTCTCTCTCTCTATATATATATATATATAAATGTTTTTTTGAGCAGCAAATCAGCATATTAGAATGATTTCTGAAGGATCATGTGACACTGAAGACTGGAGTAATGGTGCTGAAAATTCAGCTTTGATATAGCAGAAATTACATGTTAAAAATTTATTAAATTAGAAAACAGTTCTTTTAAATTGTAATAATACTTCACAATTTTACTGTATTTTTGTTTTTATTAAATTGCCTTAGTGAGCATAAGATAATTATCTTAAAAAACATTTAAAAATTAAATAAATTAAATATATAATTTCTTTGCACTAGATATAATCCTATCTCTCTCTCTCTCTTTTTGAAGTTAAAGCACCGTTTTATCTTTCTCTAATTGATTCTTGCATCAAATGCATTCTCACAATACTGAAATGCCTCTCCACTCACAGTTCTGCTGATGTCTTATTTATTTATTTATTTGTCACTCAATATTTCCCTTTGAAGTGTCAACTACGGGATCAAGTTGTAAAAATATTCCAGCCAAATCCCATAAAATACTTTATAAACAGGAGAACTAAGGGAATATGTCATGCTAAAAGCATAATTGGCATTATACATTCTGTTTAAAATCTACATCAGGGGATCCGAACTGACACGTCCTCATTAAGCCTCTGGCCTGTGCTTTGCCAGAGAAATAAAAGTGATTGCAGTAATTACACCAGCGAGGATGAGGATGATGATGATGAGGAGGAGGCACTTCTGGCTACAGGTGGCTCTGATTAAGTTTAATCTGGCAGCCCTCCTCTTGCTATCTCTTCTCCAGGCTCTGTGCCTCTAGGTGCAAAGGCTCGGAGGCAGCCTTCCATAATGAGCTCCTCAGCTACACACTGGATACCCTGGAGTACAGTCCCCACAGAGCCATAATGAGCACTCCAGTGCAGCACTCTGTACTCGCAGCCAAGGGCTCCAAGCCGGCCTCCCCGTAGACAATGGCGCACGGGTGGGCATGGCTTGTTCGCCATTCTCCTCTCAGTCGGTCCCCAGGGTGCTTGTATGGAAGGTGGGAGGGGTGGCCGGGAGCCTGCAGTTGGCAGCAGTTGCCTCGCAGGGACTCGTTTTGGCCCGCCGACAGCCCTCCTTCACATCCAGCGATCGTGTGGGGTAGCGAGTGTGAAGAAGCGAGACGGAGAGGCAGCGGGCAGAAGGAACGCGAACATCTTCTGGACGGACTTGGAGTCGCCGCATCAGTAGTGTGGGAAAACTACTTCCCAGACAGCGTTTAATAGACTCACTGGAATCAGGAGACACTCACTTTCCTAGCGTTTCTGATGCGTTCGCTTATAGTCTTTTGATTATCTTGGTTATTTAAATGGATTTGCATAACAATCAGCTAGATTTTATTAGCCGGAGAGATGCAGAAAACAATCAGTGCGCTGCAGTGTTGATGCAAGACTCTTAATTACAATGTTGAATAATGTCAAGCAAATGAATCAAGCCAAGCACCTCTCACATCAGCTTTCATCAGGATGGAGAGATACAGGGAGCGCGCTCATTATGCTTGCAGAGTGTGTGGGTCGTCGATCAGGGGGCTGAGGTGATGCTGAAGTGCTCTGTAGGTTAGCTTTTCACTGTTCCACAATTATGGTTATGGAGGGAAATATGATAATATTGTTTATGTGTTGCGACACGCAATGGGCACCATTTCTATCTTTCTTTTTTTTTTTAATTGCTCTGTATTTTAATGAGCTCACCTCTCTTGATCTTGGACAGACACGGTGTTGGCTAGCGCTGTATTTTCTGAAACAGCTCCATCTGGGAATGAGGATTACATAGTTATTATCTTGAGGGAGGATTAAGGATTTGTGTCTATCACTGGGTGGTGCAGCCAAAGACAAATAAATCTCAACATGCTGTTAATACATAGTCTCTATTGTTCCTTTTGTAATAATCAAGAAAAAAAAAAAAAAACATGGGGAATGATGGCGGTGAGGGGTTTTTGGGTTTACTGCCGCATGTCCTGTTTGGGAGGTGGGATTTATCGGAACGATGTTTCATCATCGCACATAATACGCTGGATTCCGCTGTTCTGGAACACTCAAGCTGTAGAGAGATCAGAGAGTAAATTCATTCTCAAAAACAAAGATTGAAAATTGAGAACAGGATACAAGGTTATATTGCTCTGTCGCTGTTATGTTTTGAATATACATGGTTTTATGTGGCACGACAAATACCTTGTTTGAGTTCAACCTAAATCCTAAATCACACTTCGATATATTATTCTGATGGCATATTTTCTTGCACAAAACTACGACACTAGGGGTCAGGGTCAGAAATTAATGGGGACATTTACATTTAACATATGAAACTTGCTAATAACTTTATTTGCCTAGAGCAGTTACATATTAACTAGGGCTGTCAATAGATTACATTTTTTAATCACAAATAATCACTCCCTTTTGTCACAATTAATCGTATACTTCTCGTGATATCAAGCATACACCATTTACCTTGTTTAACACATTAATTATGTCATAATTTGCTATATACAGCAAAGTAAACCATCAGATTGAAGGGTGATTCTCACAAAACTTAGAAATTTAGATATCTTTCCAGAAAAAGTACACTTGGAGACTCCAAAAAGACACCAAATAACCATATGGGAGAGCGGAGGGATGTATTGCTGTTTCGTTCAGTCTGTTTTTCACACAATGCGTGAGGGCTCGTGCTCTTCAGAAACAACCACCGAATATGGTAGAGCTTCTGTTTTAAAGCGAAATGCATATTGAAATGAATAATTCACTGAAAACGCAATGTGAGTCTCTATTTCCTCTGCCATCTCTCATGTAATCAGCCTGGCTTTCTTTACATTAGCACTGTTTTGGACTGATTGTTTGAATGAATTCGCTTACTGGATCACTGAAAACTTTCTCGGAGTTTAGCAGCTTAAAATGATCTGATCGCAAACAGAGAAGTGAAGTCGAGTTAAAGTGTTAGAATAGATATTTCCACATATCAGGGTTACATGTGCTTGCGCCACTGTAGATGCTCATTGTGTCTCCCGACTTTTAAGATCATAACTGCGTGGCAATAATTAGGTTAATGACGTAATTTCACATGCTTCTGTAATTTATTTGCGTTAAATTATTTTAATACATTAAAGATTTAGAGTTATTTGCATGCGTTAACTCGTTAACATAGTCAGCCCTAATATTAACATAAAATTGATGCTGTATTCTGTTTTTGAAAGAAGTCAAATTAAAATAAATGTTTTCTATTGTAATATATTTTAAGAAGTAATGCATTTCTGCAATGGCAAAGCTAAATTTTCAGCATCATTACCCCTCTCTTCAGTGTCATATGATCCTTCAGAATCATCATTCTAATATGATCTAATATGATTCTAATATACTTAACTTATTATCAATGTTGAAAATAGTTGTGTTGCTTTGTGTAAACCGTGATACATATTTTTCAGGATTCTTTGATGAATAGAAAGTTCAAAAAAAAAAAAAAATTGTAACAATATAAATGTCTTTATCACTTATGACCATATTTGACACTTTTATCACTTTTAGTCAATTTAATGTGTCTTTTTTAAAATAAAATATTAGTTTCTTAAAATAAATAAATAACCCCAAACTTTTGAAAGGTAATGTATATATATATATATATATATATATATATATATATATATATATATATATATATATATATATATATATATATATATATATATATATATATATATATATATATATATATATATATATATATATATATATATATATATATATATATATATATATATATATATATAAGGGGCAAATATAAATAAAATGAATGAAAAAGTTATTTCATATTTCTGTAGCTCAAACAGTAGAGCATGGCACTGGCAACAGCAAGGTCATGGGTTCAATTCCCATGGAAATGCATGAACTGATGAAATGTATATTTGAATTCAAAGTAATGTACCTTTTGCTTCCTTTAGCAATATTTGACATTTTAAATTGTTAACATGAATCAATATAACAGTTTGCCGTCAAACATGTCAAAGATTCATCTACTAACACGTGAACCACGAATGCCCCTGGCCACAAGTGACCTTTGGTTGAGTAGCAACCTGATTTGATCCTTTGTGTTGTATGGAAAACCAAAGCTCACAAAGCCTACTCTTATCCTCATCTAAACCCGTTAGCTAATCACTCTACAATTGTAGTTCTCAGCAAGTAGCGATACAAGTGCCACACCTGTTACTGCAGGCTGACCGCCACTTGTTTGTAAGTGCGATGTATGTTGAAAGCGTTGACATGTGTAAGTGTTGAAAGCCCTGTTACTAACCGAGCACACGACCTGATTTGATAGCCCTGAGTGGAGCTGTAGGATTAAGGGGAGCATGTTGTTAGAACTGGTTTAATCATCATGAAGGACGTAACCGTAAATGAAGACGACGTGACATTGTCTTTTCAAACAGCCTCTCTATTAATGCTGGAGGATGCTGTAATCTAGAGAGCTACAGCCTGCCAGCGGTTCCTCTTTGAATGGCTTACCTTTGTGGAGCGCACAATCGCCGCTGTACGTTTGGTCCATCCTTGGAGCCCACACCATCACAACAGCCATTTGGATGATTCTGTATTGTGCAGACAAAAAAGAAAATGAGAAAGAAATGACTGGCAGGAGAGAGGAAGAATATAATATATAGCAAGACATCTTGGGTTATTTCTATAGACATGAAGCATTTCACATCATTTGAAGAGCTCCTATTTTGCTATTTTAAAGCTTCCTAATTAGGTTTTGGATGTCTCCCACAATAGGTTTACATGCATACACACACACACAAAAAAACTAAACAAAAAAAAAACACAATATCTGAAAATGGTTAGTTCAGATATTCTCTAAACCCCTCGTCTCTGAGAGTCTACTCTGTGCTGATTGGTCAGATGGCCCAGTCTGTTGTGATTGGTCGGCTGCTTACAGCGTGTCAGAAACGGAACGTCTATTACCATATCTGAATTTCAGCTCCAGAGGCTTCCTCAGCACTTGATACACAGTGATACAATTCCAGCGTGAGTCCTCATCCTTTTAAGTGCATGCAAAGTGGATTTAAAATAGCATCTTCTCGACATGGCAACAATACAAACCAAACTCTACCAGGTCTCAGCTACAACTATAATGTTTGAGGGTGGGTCAAAGTAGGCCAATAAAGAGCATAGGCTGGCATTATGGAAATTTGTTACATTGTTACATAGTTATGTAATAGGAAGTGAGACTGGAATTGCTGACGACTCGTTTCGGCCATTCAGAATGATTCTTTCTTTTAGGAGACAATAACTTTATTTGTCATGCATTTTGATCTTTAAATCTTGGCAGACCTTTTACATTCACATGCAGCTATGTTACACACTGCATGAAAGGTGACATTCAAAAAAGCATAAAAGGGCCACTTTAATCAAAAAATGATTTGTATTCCTGTCATATTGTCTGAAATATCAACATACTCTACAAAAATTCATGCATTTTAGGTTAAAATCAGCATAATGGTTGAAATGATTCATTTTTACTTTTTCCCCCCCTTTTTTTAATTCATACATGAATTAATGTTTACAGATTAATTTAAATCCTCTAAACTTTTTTTTAAATACTACATACAACCACTGGTTTGCACGATAATTCCTTTATTTACATTAGCATATTTTATATCGTTTTTAATACATATTGCCTACATTTAAGCTTGTTTAACAAATATTAGAAGTTAAAATTAAACATTTAGAAGTAATTCAAGTGTAATCGTTTCTGTTGTCCTGTTTCCACCATATCGGCGCTGGATCTCGTGCCGGAGATGGTTCGCGATTGGCGGGGGAACTTCTAACTCCAGACCGCCGCCTGCGTTTCACCCGTAGCCGAAAAATGCTGTGACTGACTCCATAAACTGTCCGGCATCAGGCGTTTTTATTTTTCCCGAAAACATGCACCAATTTGACGGAGCTGCACTGCTTTCTCCTGAAGAGGTCGCAAAAAGCCCGCGATAAATAACTCAACCCCTGGGTAGTTATGTCTGACCCAGGATCTGGGTAACACAAAAAACTACCCAAACACTGGGTTATGATGTCTGACCCAGGAGCTGGGTAACACAAAAACTACACAAACACTGGAAAAATAACCCCCCAAAATTACCCAGAAGGCTCAACCCAGGACTGGGGTAGAAAAAATAACCCAAGAATTTTTTTTTTTAAATATAATTGTCCCTGCATTGGTTTAAAAATAGTCTGAGGTCTTAATGGTTGGGATTTGTGTTTCTCAACATAAAGATCACTATTTCACATCTACATCAACATTTGGACTGACTGCTGTGTAATTGAGTTAACAGGCTACAATTTGCATGTGAGGTTACCAATTTCACTTCAAATTTTGACTTCTCTTTTGTGCCACAATTGAATCTTTCAGACACCCAGTGCCCTAATCTGGCAACTATGGTGTTAAATGTCACAGAATTACTGTATTCAGATACAGGTACATCAGCCTGCCAGCATTTTATCATGCAGTTGTGTCTCTAAATGAAACTTGCATGGAATGAGAACAAGGATTCATATGAAGGAGAAAAACGTGATCCTTGATAGTGTCATCAAGGATCAGTTTGCTTTTAAAATCCAGTTATTCGCCCTGACATACATACGGCAGCAGTGTTTTTTCCGCCTCAATCTTATAAGCCAGGCCGAGTTGTTCCACTGACTGTGGCTTAAGCAACAGATGACTCAAATAAACAATATGCTTATAAACCACTTAGCCTCAAAAACAAAACAAAAAAAGAAAGAAAAGCAAAAATAAGCCTCTAAGTGTTGAAGTGCTCATAGTAAGCTTTTTACCAAGCAAAACATAAATCCATCATGAGTTGCTTTAAAGTCAGTTATTAAGGCTGCACGCTAAAGCTGGGTCAATCACGGCACGTTGTAAGTTTCTGTGCCACATTTTATCCCAGAATCAAAATATTTGTAAAAGACGCAGGCAAAAGAAAAGTATTGTTTGCTTCGTGAATCTCCAAAGGCTATGAATTATTCAGTGTGACCAAATACCAGTTAACATTTTCAGAAATGAGACACTAAATCACTGCAGAGACTCCACAGCCATTCAGAGAAAGCTGTATCTTGTCACACACATTCTAGTGGATGAGCTTTTTTCTGGAGCAAAGGAGAAGTTGGGCAAAGCTGGTTCTTCTGCTCCTCTACCTTAGAGACGAGGATCAGCAGGCAGAATCCTTTATTTGTCCCAGAGTTGAGTGCGTGGAACACTTGGCCTCGTCCCTCGGTGCTGCCAGGATCAGAGCAGTGCGCGGTCATGGTCTCACTGCTGGCAACACACAAAGCTAGCTTGGAATGACAAATTGGTCTGAGACACCACCAGGCACATGCCAAGAAACACTCATAGAACACACCACACCAAATTGGCAATCTGAACTAAGTTTAGACAAGCTGAACACACAAGCACAAATCAAATATCTGCAGGGTTTGTATGTGCACATGACTCTGTACAGGATGTTTGTGCATAATTATGATGTGCTTTGTTTTTATATGCGATTTTACACGAAGCACACATTTATAATGCTTTTATTTTGGATAGGAAGCGGTCTCTAAGGAGTCTGAGGGAGGTGGCCCATTTATTCTCTCTTTTGTTTTTATTCATGATATGGAAAAGCATTTTGGATTCAGAAAGTTTTGTTTTCAAAAATAAGACAGCATTTGTTTTCTGATTAACATATTAAAATCTACCACAGTACCAATAAAAAAATGTAGAGGTAAAGGTTATATATATATATATAATATATATATATATATTCCGAGGGTATAACCGATTGTTTTTTCCATATATCCATTTTCTTTAAAGTAGCCTTGAAAAAAGTTTTTGAATTGTCAAACAGTGGTGGCTTTTTCTGGACCTCGGCGATTAACTTCTCCGCAATGTCGTCTGCCATTTTAAATGCGCGAGCCCTTAAATTAGAACGGATTCTGATTGGCTGTCAGTGTTTTATCGATGAAAAGCAGAAAAAAAAAAAATCGTTATGAAAGTGATCCCAATGATATCGTTTCTCTATATCGTTATCGTTATAGCTGTGGTGTGGACAGTGATATTCTTATTTAGAACGATTTTTATAACTATATCTTTATCGTTATCTTTATGATTGGGATACAGCTAAGGCCAGAAGTGACAATAAATTAAATCTGCTACTTATCAGATTGTGTTTTATTAACGCGTAAACCTATACCCTTACAATGATGCAAATACAGTTATTATTTTTAGTTTAGACGCAATATTGATGTGCGCATGCCCAGTAGGACAATCTGGCCGTAGCTGTATCCCTTCTAGCCCCAACCGTCGTTTGTGGTTCTCTCGCGCAAGTCTGCTCTTGTCAACACAACACGCATGCGTCGTGATGCACTCGTGAACGCGCGTTGGAGATATTTCGTAAAGAAAGTGGTAAATTATGTTTTATTTTTTTATTTTTTTGCGGAAACAAAGCACTCGCGTCACTTCACTTAAACCACTGGAGTCACATCGATTACTTTAATGTCTTTCTGGGGCTTGAAAACGGTCGCTGCGTAGGCTGTCAATGGAGGGAAAGAAAGATCTTCATTTGAAACGACATGATGGTGAGTAATTAATGACAGAATTTTCAGAAATTTCAACATAAACAAGGACATAAACCGTTTTCACATTATTTGTTGTGCAGTTAATTTATTAAAATTAAAATAAGATAAGTCCTGACGTCATGACAACGACAAAGCAGCTTTAATGCAACATTTCATTTACACACAGAAACTTACCTAAACCTTTAACACTGTTCTTTGGCTACCTCAAAGACAGTAGTTCCTTCAGGCAATGCAAATGTAGTTAAAATATGTGGTTGTTGTTGTGTTGGTGTGTTCTATTTGATATATTCCAGTGTTCACATTTTCCTTTCCAATACTAAAGCTAATTTACAAACCGCACAAACCGGTAGTCCAAATATAGGCCAAAAACAACAGATACTACTCTCAGATACTCCTACCAATATCTGAATCTATGAATTTAGACTGGATATGAATGACAGGACTTATTTCAGTATATGGCAGGTGGGTACTTTGACTGCCTGGTAGGGTTTTTTATTTTGCCATTAAAATGATATTTGGTCTCTCTTTGATGGTTTGTGCCTGAAACCACGCCTTATCATGATTTCAGGTGGACCACTCAAATTGAAAGCATCCGTCGCTTGAAGCCACATCAAATAATTGTTTCGAGTCATAGTGGATTTTATCTGGGATAGGACTTACTTGTTGAAAATGATCCTGGAGAACAATAAAATGCATTTTTTTCTCTCCTCTGGAAATGTCTGCAAAAATGTATGACAGTCTGGCCCGTGGTTATTGAATTCAGGCCCCATATCAGTCACAAACCCAAATTCCTTTTATTTCTTTTTGGGGGGGTGGAAGCCCCCAATATGATAAATGTACAGTACGGTCCTTTGATTGTATGGCCGAGGCAGCCGCTAAATTATACTGCTCAGTTTGAGGGCTCCAAGTTGCCTAAGGCTTTTAAATTGCTAATGATCAACTGTGAAGAAGCACTTTGATAGCAGTGCCGGGGGACTTTAAAGCAGATCTACTGTTGTGTGCGAAGCACCCGCTTCACACTGGAAACCCTGTACCATTATTCTTTCCGAAATAGGGGATGTCGAAAATGGAAACAGGAAGAAAAATCCAAGAAAAAAAGAAGTGGCCCAACCCACTCCAAAGGCAGACATGCTGCATGCATAAGTATAACAGCATTAAGGAATACACATCTGACAACTGCAGCGGGTTCTAACCTAGTAGTGTGACTGTTTCATTGTAAACTTGGCCTGTTACGCTTTTTATTTTACACAACTGTCATCACGTTCGCACATTATGTAGTGCCACAGCTGCTAAGATCTAGGGACAGCAGTGTTTTTTCTTCTTCTTTTTTTCACATCGTGAGATCAAAAACATGGAAGTCATGTGATCAAAAGCATCTGATTATCCATGAAATACAGACCTTTTTTAACCCCTTGGAAAAAGATGTGGGTGTTGTTGTTGCTTCCTCATATTTCTAGTTTTTCTTTTTTTTTTTGGTTTGTTTTTTCATATTACAACAACAACAACTAAAAAGAACGTCATAAACGGAGACAACAAAATCAAGAGTATGCGAGGGTTGTGCAACTTATTTAACGCTCAGTACTCTTGAGTGTCAGCCAGGAAGTAACAAGTACAAAGTCTCCCAGTGTGTGAGGAGAATGTTACTGGGCCAGAGCATCCTCACTGTGCCAGCCTGCCAGAAAAGCCCTGCTCCTTATTTTGCCTTGGGTGAATAGTGCTCTTGTTTGTGAGTTTAAATGGGAGTCGTCTGAGATCGCGGTGAGTCTTCCCCACCTGGTGCGTATCGGAGAAGACAAGTTAATGTGACGACGTCAGACCCTCTCTTTAAGATTGCTTTTAAGGTGAAAAGTACTTCGCCGCTCACTCCTGCCAATTCGCAGCCTGAGGCTTTTTATCGCACGAGGGATGGCTGAGAGAGAGAGATAGATTAACAGAATTATTTGCGGGTTCTTTTAGGAGCTGTGTTGCCATCAGTATCAAACAGAAAACATTACTGTATCGGTAACAATTGAGTGGTGTTGCATATACACTACTGGTCTGTAATTGGATTAAAATTACAGTATACTGTAATACTGTGAAATATTATTATTACAATTTCCAATAACTGTTTTCTGGTTTAATATATTTTAAAAAGTACTTTATTCCTGTGATGTTAAAGCTGAATTTTCAGCATCATTACTCCAGTCTTCAGTGTCACGTGATCATTCAGAAATCATTCTAATATGATGAATTGGTGCTTAATATAATTTGTGTGAGTATTTGGTAACATTATAAATGTCTTTGCTGTCACTTTTGATCATAATGAATCCTTCCTGATTAAAAAGGTGATTAGGGTACAACTGTTTTTAACATTGACAAATAATAATAAGAAATATTTCTTGAGCACCAAATCAGCATATTAGAATAATTTCTGATTTCTGAAGGATCATGTGACACTGAAGGCTGGAGTAATGATGCTGAAAATCCAGCTGTACCATCACAGGAATAAATTACATTTTAAAATATATTCAAATAAAAACACTTCCTTTAAAGGTACACTGTCAATTTTTATTTATTTATTTGTTCAAAATTAACTACATTTAAATGAGTTAATACATCAGTTGTTTCCTTCCAAAACGTGTTTTTGTCTTACCCTGATTCACTATGGTAAACCTATTATGAGAGTTTATATTTTAGACCTTTTTTTTCGCGGGAAATTGCATACATACATCACTCGCTCATGCATCTCATCGTATCCATAAATAGAAAAAAGTTGAATCAGCCATTTAAAGACAAAAACACAGAACAGAGAATGTGACAGAGCTCGTAATAAAACAAGAATCAACACTGGCTCGTCTTTTCGGAGATGGTGAGAACTGATGGATTTGAAATGTTGTAAAAGTAACACAAGATGGCGTTTTTGTTACTCAATTGGTGAGTAAGATATTTTATTGAACAGATAAATTGCCATATTTAGCTCTCTAAGCATTAGCCATAGTGAAGGGTCATTTTATTATTATTGTTATAGCGCTGTGCTGGAATTTATTTTCAAGAAAGTACTATTTGTGAAAATCTTTTAATGAGTATAGCTAAAATAACGCCTTCAGCTAGTCCGTTTGAGATCCTTTCCATCTAAACTGCTTATATCTCTTAAGCCTAGTAGTGAATGTTTTAGCAGTAGGAAAACCATATCCATATTAGAAGCACAACCAAAACAATGTTCTTCTGCAAAATGCATGCAGTTTTGTTTTTTAACGACTAGAAGGCCATATGTTACATAGTGTACCTTAAAATTGTAATAATATTTCACAATATTAGTTTTTACAGTTTTTTTTTTTATAAAAAAAAAAAAAAATGCAGCCTTGGTAAGCATAAGAGACTTGTTTGACAACCTTAAAAAATATATATTCCAAAACATTTGACCAGTACTGTACATCTGTCATTTTCTTTAGGTTTCATAATAAATGCACGCACAAGCACGACCAGATTAGATTTGCTGTGATGAAATATTCATGCTTTGTATTTAAACCCATGCAAAGCAGTAATAAATGAACATGTTTGCTATGAACTGCTTTGTTTTGCTCAGCTTGAGAATGAAATGTGATTTTTAATGCAGCTAATCCTTTTAAAACACATAGCAGGCTCATTATGGCCTAAGGATACAGTAGTGTCTGTGTGAGAGAGCGTTTGCATTGCTGTGTTTCTTCACCTAGCTGTGTGTATGTGACAAAATTTGCTTTATCTTTGTTGGCAACCGTAAATAAAAAAATATATCATTCCAAATTAGATCTTGGCTATTACGTGGCCCACAGCACTTTTGAGTGAAACAGGTTTTAGCTTTTATTATACCAATAAACACACTCATGCATACCTGGGTAATTTTATGAAAAGTTCCTTTACCCTACCAGTTTGAAATTGTGATTTTTTTTTTTTTTTTTTAAGTAATTGTTTAATAAGCCTTTTGCACAGAAAACTAATGTGTTTTTACATTATAATAAACTGCATTGTGCCTTTACTAACTATATAAATCAATTTTAATAGAATATGTTGGGATATATAGGCTAATATGTTGTTGAAAGCTAATGATTGACAGTTTACAAACTAATTTCAGAATTCAAGGTTGTGAAACTACAAGTTGCTTTTCAGAAAGAGAATTTAATGCAGATATTTCATCATAGTAACAAGGTTGACATTGTAAGACCATTGAAGAATAGAGATATTTAGAGTATTTTATACTTTAAAAGGAGAAAAAAAATGTACACACCACCATCATAATACATAATAGCAACTAAAATTTGTAATAAAAAATCACCAATCCTCCATTTATTTGATGAAAAATACAGTAAAAACAGTAAAACTGTTATATTAGTATTATTAATATTATTACAATTTAAAATAGCTGCTTTCTCATCATATATATATATATATATATATATATATATATATATATATAGTATATATTAAACAACTTTTGTAAGGTAGTGTATTTTATTTCCATTTGCTCGTACAGCAAGGCATATTAAGAGTTATTCATCGTTAAACATTTTTATCTCTATAACTGGAAGTGGCATCCAGTTTGTAGAACGATCCACCTCTGTGCTTGTTGTCGTCACAGCATCCAGAGGACCTTGTTTTCCACAAGCAGACCGATGCAGCTGTAGTGCCAAACTCGGGCTCAGTATACCTGCACCTCTAACTCATTACAAAGGTTTAATTGAGACTTCTTCCAGCTCTCAAAACCAGTCTGAAAGAAGGGACTTCACACTGCTTAGCAAATGAGCACACCAGGAGCAATAAGCCTTGGTGTCTTGATGCACTTGTGGGAGGCTGTCGTTTCAAAGAGCACCCCTTTATAGCGATGGCACATTGAACGTCAGTCAGCCTCAACACTGCTGGCAAGGAGATTATGGCTCTTTGCAGCGTACCGCTTGCTCTCTTTCCCCCTCCACTACCATTTGGAGTGGAAAACATTCAGCAGAGTGAAGGGAAGAAATCACTTCCATGGCTTGTTTTGGGGAGGAACAGCAGAGAGGTTTAATATTAGCAATTTGGCATCTCGATAAAAACTAATTTGTCTCTGTACTGTGAAGCAGAGATGTAACACGTAATGAGAAGAGATAATAAATTTGCCTTCTATCTGGCATTTTTCATCATGTTTATTTGACTGCACTTCACAACCTTGACAAAATCACATTTTGCTTTCACAAGTTTACTGGCGCTGCATGAATTATGGAGAGAGCTGAGAAGGAAGGAATATACCAATAAAGACTTTTTTTGTAAGAAAGCGACCATTTGAAAACCATTCACTCCATCTGCACTTATTTTATAGAGTTATCCGCTCTCCAGAATAACAGCAGAGCACTGAAGTCATCAGCTTGTACCAGTGCAGTTATGTTGCATTTGCATAGCCTAGGCTTTCAGTGCAACATATAATTTCGCTGCACATTACAGAAAGGCCATTCACTCGAACACACTGGGTCAACACTGCCTGATAATGGTGCCTGTGTACCTGCAAATGAATAAAGCCCCAGTGGCGTGTGTGTCTGTCGTCTATGTCAGATTTTAATGGGATCATATATTATTTAAACATGCAGGACAAGTTAATACACTCCGCACAGCATACCTGTCATATTAAATAATTAACCATGGCTGAGCAAAACATTAAACAGGAAATAAAGCATTAACACACATGCAATTTTTCCAAAGAGATTTCGTTCTCTTCTCTTCAATATGTTTTTGTTTCATAACTGTTGCTCAGTTTATTTAAACAACATCACACCAGCAAGAGGTGTTGTTCTGGATATCAGCACTACTGTGATTTGGCTGTCGGCACGAAGCCAGAGGGCAATTGATACGCAGTTGTATAGCATGGTTTGACATCGCTTTTTATACAAAAGTTCTATTGAACAATAAGTAACTTCAGTTTCAGACACAATTGACACGCTATTTATTATATATTTTTCTCCACCATTGAAAATGGTAATAAAAGAAGCCAAGCAATGCACAGAAAACCAGATTGGAACACATTGCTCTATTTTGTTTTTTGCAGTTACCGTAATACAATGAATGAGTTAAAAACTAATCTTGATGTTGGACTTTTAACTATTTGTATAACTCTGTGTTTGCACGTTCCAAACTGTCAGTGTGTGTATTAGTGCTGGAGTTTGTTTTACTGACTCGTTCTGCAGATTACATCGTTACGGCAGTAGCTGGCAACAAGTGACTTTTTGAGTCACTGAATCATTCTCTCAACTGATTTGTTCAACTACACTGATTCATTTAAGAGCGAGTCATTGAATAATTCACTCAACCAATTCGTTCAAGTGTTCTGATGGACTGGGTTAGGCGCTGGGTTAGGCTCTGTGTTAGGCTCCAGCATCCCAGCGACAAATAAATTTGGAAATTGATTGATAGATTTGTTCCTTCAACAGCGAGTCATTGATCAATCATACACCCGATTTGGTTCGCTGGTTAATTCAGGAACTAGTAAACACCACTGTTGTGTGTCGCTTAGAGATGTGACAGTTCTGCTTCACTTTGGAGCTATTCGCTGGTTTAGCAAAGAAGTAACGGCAACGTGTCTAAAGTTACTAAAATCTAAAGTGTCTAAATGTTTGTTTAACTTATTGTTTACTTTGAAATGTTGTATAAAATATCCCACTCAAAATAAGAATAGTGCTGTTGTTCGTGTATCATGGGCCGCAATTGAGTTCAAATTGTACTGTTCTTAACAGAGCTTAATAAATGTTTAATAAAAGACTGGCCAGAGTAGAGCAGACATGGGTCAATGCGGGTGATGCTGACAGCGGCTCTCCTGAATAAACATGTTGCGTCCTCTGAGCTGCCCTTGCAACCAGGAGAACGTGTGCTTTATTAGTCTCCCCCTACTTGAGTTCCTATGCCAGCTCTGCTCAGGTTACAATATAATGTATTGTTTAAAACTAGCTCATTAAAGGAAAAACTGTCTCCAGGAGCGTATGAGCCAGGTTGAAGAGGAGAAGAATGATTCCTTAATTGGTCAATTGTGCAAAAAAATGTAAAATTGTGTAACCTGTGTCTCTGTAGAATTTCCTCTTTGCAAGAGTGGCACAAAACTCCTTTCTATTATCTCAGACGCCTAGGGCTGTCCACGCAGTGTTTGTCTTTTACCCGACAGCGGGTGTGAAGTGAGGTTACCACACAGCCGATGCTGACTTCTCTAAGTGCTGATGAAATATAGATGTTGAAGTCTGGACCGCTCAATGTTTCATCTCTCTTGGTGATACCATAAGGAAGCCATTAATAGTGTCAGAGAGCATTAGTTCTACAAAAAGAAGATAACTGGATGTAAGAGAATGACTGGCAGCACCTGCTTGGAATCAACTGGCCGTCCCTCAAGTATTAGGGAGAGAAGTTTGTCCCCTGCTGTGCAGGTTCGACTGCTTCTTTGTCCTCATATATATGCGAGGTCACTTCAAGATGGTCATTTCTTCCTTGTCAGTGTGCAGAGGCCCTGCAACATGCATAATCACAAACAGCAGGACCATCTGTTGTTGCCTTGTTGACTTACCTACGTGCAACCTTTTTAGTGTTGGTTTTCATGTATTAGTCTGATGTAGCACCATATTTACAATATGCTAATTGGTTAATGAAATCCTGTTTGAGAACCTTTGCATATGTTATGAAGCCTGTGCTATGTGTTACGCTTGTGTTTTCAGCATTAGGGGCGCAGGAATAGACTCGCATTGAGAAGTTTTGCTGTAGCCATCTGTTGGCGGTATATTCCACCAGCGCAGATTGATGACCTTAACCTTTATTCACTCAATTGGCTTTTCCATTTCTTCAGAATAAGTGTACGTAATAGGTCACTTTGTTCTGCCTTATTACGAAACATGCAATTTATAGGAACTGTGCTTGAATGCAACAGTTTTATTCTAACTAAACACAGAGTGATTTGTTTCTCTTCTAGAACCAGAGCCAGACCCCAGATAAAACATTCCCTGTTGTCCCAGCCATGTGCCCTCACAAGGTAAGTCACTGTCTTGCTAATGATTCTGCTTATTAGAGGCATTGTATTTTCACTATGTGATAAAGCTGTTGCAGTATGCTGCACCTCTGTAAAGCATTGGTTCTCAACTGTTCTAATACACACACAGAAGGGGAAAACAATGTGAAAATGTGTCTTTTGTTTGGCATCAAAGGCTGCGTATTTTGTTGTCTTGATGCAATTTCAACTGAGCATTCCTCTAGCTCAAACAGTAGAGCATAGTGCCACAGTTTAACTACTAGTTTGTATAAATAAATTACACGAATGTGATGCATAAATTCACTTGTTGCTTTTATGATAGATTGATAGATTGATATGAAATTTATTTTATTTGGATTTTGAGCTGCTAAAGAATACAATTAACTGTTATTAAATTATTAGTGTCTTGAAAGATTAACATTAAGATGATGGCAAAGGTAATGCAAATGTAAAACTGACCTTGCACAATTAAATATCCAATATCGATATACATCAAACAGGGTTTTTCCTGGGTCAGAAATGGTCTTTGGTGGTGACAGACATGGTCATCCACACAAACAGTAAAAAGTACCCTACCCACGTGATCTGCGAGCCCAATACTGACAATAAAGTACCCGTTACTCTCACTGTAATTCTTTCTTGCCCTCTTTGCAAAGAAATCTGTGATTTCATAGCTTTGTAAGAGAAGATGCTTCTTTGCTAGACCTGGAAATTATTTTGGTATGTATAATAATAATTATAATTAATAATCAGTATTACAAAGTAGCATTAAAAAGTTACATTAACTAATAATATGATTTTCTACCATATACAATTTAATGCACCTAGCTAACAACAACTTGCTTTGTTCTGGTTTCACCACACTCCAGTATAAACTGGGTAAATGGGGTAAGCACACTTATGGTCTCATTTCAGAGTTGTTCGAGTAAATGATTCGTTATAGACCGTGTGGACAGATCAGTTGTTTTCGTGATTCATTAAAATAAATCTGTTCAAACGAGTCATTAGGTCGTGAATCGGACTTTAGCGGACATTGACACGTTGCGTGCGAATCGCGACTGTTATTAGGACATCGCAAAAGATTTGTCAACACAGAAAGTGTGGTTTACTGAAAGTGGTTTATGTCAGCTGCATGTGCGGGACGCCTGTCAGAGATGAGGTGATGTTCTTTTGAGCACTATTCACACCTAGCGGTTATTCAGGAAAAACATTCTCCGAATGCGCCTCGTGAAACATGGATTCGGTCTTCCGAACTTTTAGCATCGTGTCAGTTGATTTAGATTATTATGCGCGAGGTAGAGAGAGAGCAAAGACAGTGCTTACTTTGAAGACAGAGAGAGATTGCGCGCACGAGGGAGGAACTCTCTGCTCGTTCTGTCAGCGCAGCAGTCATCTGCATCACTAATAAACAACTCTCAATAACTGATCAAAATAAGGCTTTGGCGGGACAAAAATTTGTTTTGGAGGCCGCCAAAAAATTTTCAATGTAGGAAAAACCCTGTCAAATATTCACTGACACAGATCTGATATGATATCTATGTATTGTGCATCCCTAAAAATATTAAATTCGGCCTCTCAGTTCCTGGCAATATTAATAAACATTAGCAAGTTATTAGATGTTGATGGCTTGATTTTGGTACTGTGTTGGTTCCCCACTTGGTTTGTGTCCTAAAAGCAAATCCAGTTGAGAAATACTGCTGTAAATAATATATACATTGGTGCCCATGCATCATGGACTTTTTTTTTTATCTGCTAGATAATCTTATTCTGTGAATATTTCAAAATGGATTTTATTTATTTATTTTGCTTGAATACGTTAAAATAGAACAACATTTCATTTTCTCTACACCGCCATGTACCAGAGCAAGGAGGCATGACAGCAGATATTTCCTTTTTATTGTGTCTTATCTCAGGTTGGAAACAAGGCCCTGAATTAAACCGTAATATTGCTACAAGATGTCGAATTATCTGCGATTTCATGCCTTTTGGGTTCAGTATTTACCAAAACAGTGACAAGAATCAGTTGTATTCTTTGTGTAGATGAACCTCGGCTGCCTCGGCTTTTGAGCAGTTTTTCACGCGGCCTATGTGAGAAACGCAATAATGTGTTATATTGCCAAACTTCGCACTATTGTCAGTCCACTAACCCCGAATGTGCCAAAGTGCTCATATCCTTTTCTGGTTGAATGGGCAGGTCAAGAGTAAAGACCCCACAAAAAAGTCAGTCAAAGGCAGGCATTGGCACATCTGACAGCCTGTCAGCAAGTGGTCCAATTCAGGAACCCCTAATATATCAACTGCCATCAAAAGTGACTTGAAGCTGCAAGAGAAAGCTGCAAAATATTTATACAAATCACCCCGGTGCTCATTGTGAGATGTATGAAAAGGCAATCAGCTTTGTCCTGAACCTCTCGGCACACAACAGGGCTCTAATTGCCAACCCGTCCTTCACACGAGCCTGCGCGCTTCACCCCTGTCGAGATCACCTCTAATAACACGTTCTATACAGTGCTGATGCGCTCGAACTCACCTGCTCGACACCCAGGCTGCAGCGTTTTGTCCTTGAAATATGGAGAGCGTTGCAATTCCCATGTTGCTGTCAGCTCTCCTTGAAACAGCTGATCTGGATGGAGGTAATGAAGGGATGCCACCGATTTGTGATGGCGTTAACGTTTCCCCGCGACCAGCAGAACATAATCTCTGTCTCGTCGCTTCCCATTAGCGCCTGTGATCTGCACAAACCAATATGCAAAGAAAGCAATGGAGCAGTGGAGTAATTTGGCGTGTCACTCAGCTCCGAATGAAAGTATAATGGCTAAACGGTTAGATATGATTTCTATAATAGGAATGTCGTACTGTGTGGCACTAAGACCGTTCCTATTTTCTTTGCTCGTATTGTATGCATTCACAATGAAAGGGAGCTAATGAACAGAGAGCTTTTAAAAGCTCCGTGATTAAATGGAAAGGAGAGGGGAAGAGAAGGATGGCGGGAGAACGAGAGAGAGCGAAGCCGAGGGGGGTGGAGAGAACACTAAGTATACATAATTGCTGCTTGACACATTGGCCAAATTCTGCTGTGCCAGAATTGGAGTGAAGATGATTAACGGCTGTCCGTGTGGGTGGGCAACTTGGTCACCCAGGGCTTCTAGTTTCCATAGCAATTGTACTCCAAAGGCCATACTTTACATTGTGAGAGTCCCCGAGGCCTGAGCATTGTTAAATTCCCCAATAATATCTTACATTATGCGTTTGTCCTCTCAGCAGTAATTCATTCAAGCCACTGCGATTCACAATAGGTCAGTAGAGAAAGTGGAGAGAGTCCCAATTTCAGACCTCCTATCAGAACGTGAAGGAAGGCACACCTCAATGCTTAACGTTGATGAAGTGGCCCCGACTTGAGGAAAGTGATCATTTGTCTGACATTACAGCAGGCACGTCTGCTCTGCCAATCCAGCGGACGACCCGGCCGATATTCTGCAGGTATTTAAACGCCATTCATCAAGGCTTCAAGTTAACCCTAGCAGGCGCCATATCGCAGAGCCTCCCCGTCGAGCCGCCAAAGCAGATGGCAGATGGAGCGCAGAATTTGACCCTTCCCTCCCTGTGCGCGATGCATGCGGAACCCTGGCACGGGCTGCCTGATCTGGGCATGGTGCGACCAGCGTATCCCTCCATGCAAACACAGACACATATTCCATCTGCGGGAGGGAGGGGTGTCGTTGCTCTCTCCGTGATGTCACATCCTCCCTTTCCCCCGGTCTGAAATTGGACCTTGTGACCGCGCACTCCTCCACATCCTACTCAAAATGGTGTTTTGAACTTGGGGAAACCGGTGGTGAATAAGCACATCTTAAAAATGATTCATACTAGATAATAAATGGAAATCCCTCCAGCCATGCAACAACAGGCTAGTCATGCAGCAATTAAGCTTCGTAGCATGCAAAACTCAAGGCGGCGTGCTCTGCATTCATGCGCCGTTCAGGAGGGAGTAGGCGTGATGCTGGAAGACAAGCAGCAAAATGCCCGAACCCATACCGCCGTCTCAGCGTGGTGCCTGGGGATGCTTTGGCGGACATCTTCAGACAAACATGTAGTAGAGCTGGAAAAACTCACAATTGGAAAGGTCAGTTGTGACCTCTGGGTGCAGGGCTATGCTGAGCCTGTCACTAGCAGGCACAGCATGTTCATGTCAAACAGAGAAAAGGTACACCGGCCGCCCAACTCTCTGAGTCTGCCATGCAGCAGGTTGCGTGTGCATGCATCTGTGTTATGGATATTTATAGCTGTTTTGATTCATCAGTAGGGTTGGGAACCAAGGACAGGTTCTTATTCAGATTTTCTTCACTAGTTTATAAAATACCTGGATAAAATTATGCTTGATTTAGTTTTCACACATGAAGTCAGTAAGATACAGTAAGAAATTAATACTTTTATTCAGCAAGGATGCATTAAATTCATCAGAAGTCAAAGTAAATACATTTATAATCTTACAAAATATTTATTTTTCAAGTAAACTTTCTATGCAAAGAATTCTGAAAAGTATCATGGTTTTCACAAAAAAAAAACATTATTAAAACTGTTTTTTTAATATTGATAATTCTTACTTGAGAAGCAAATCAGCATATTAGAATAATTTCTAAAGGATAATGAGACACAGAAGACTGGAGTAATGATGCTGAAAATTCAGCTTAACCACAGGAATAAATTATATTGAAAATATATTAAAATAGAAAACAATATTTGACAATATTACTGTTTCACTGTATTTCTGATCAATTAAATGAAACCTTGGTGAGCATAAGACACACATACACACACACACACACACACACACAAACATTTAAACAGTAGTATTTGTTGCCACAGTTATTACTTTTTGTATGTAATTAATATTGCCTCTAAAAAGACTGTGAAAGTCAACTGTGAACACACATTTTGTTTTAAATATTATTTATTATTTAAATGATTTTGTCGTTTGCCAATTAAATTTCACTTTTTTTCCTTAAAAGTACAAAAAAATAGTCATTTGTGGAACCATTATCAGAACTAGAATTGTTAAATTGTACAATTTCCATCCCTAATCATCAGATGATCTGTTTGTCTTTCAAGGACTAGCTCGGGTAACATATCTATACTAATTTTTGTTCCAGAGAAGTGTTTGCGGTCCTCCATTCGGTTTATTTCGGTCCTGCTCTTGTCTGTAATTACAGAAGCAGTGTTAATGTGGTGTCTCTTTAATTGGCAGACATGTTGGTTTTTTACAGCCATATTAAAGTGGGGTCCCTGCACAGGGTACCGCATTTATAGACTTGCCCCTCACAAGGTCCTCTGGCTGTGGTTGACCCCACTAATGAAGAGATGAAAGAAATACTAACCTCTGGAATTACAGCTGTAAACCCACTCGGATTAGATGATTTATGGCATTAGAACAAGATTAATTTGTCTCATTTTTCATACACATTTCAATATTAATCAGTCATACTTAAAAGAAGGCAGGAACTAATTTTTTCCCCCCTGTCACCACAAAGTGTTTGGCTTTTTCTAAAACTGTGGCACGTTTCCTGCTCTTTTAGTTAAACCAATCAGGGATTCCGTCACATGCTGTCTAATCAATTAAGTCAAATGTGTGCGCAGCCCTTTGATATAGAATCATTTGTCAAATCAGTGGAGGTGTCAGAGTGCAGTTACCCAGGAGTCTGAGGCGCTTGACTCTCATCCACCTGGAAATCTGCTCAGCGTTCGGATTCAGGCATTCCTGGTGTCCTCCATCCTGTTAATGGGGTGTCATTGTGCGCGCTGGATTTAGTTCAGCTAGGGTCCAAAGGCTTTTTCCATGCATTAGCCTCTTGACTACATAGCTTAACCTCTTAATTTTTTGAAAGCTCTGCCCAGAGAAAGCTCGATATTATATAACAGAATGGCAGCCATTAGGATTCAAATGATTTGCTTTTTGCTGTTGCTTGGTTATTGCATTTAACGTTACACGATACAACAGCCACGTTCAACGTAACATAGAAGCTCAAATGTAATCTGGTTTTCTGCCATTATTGTGTAATTTGTGATCGGAAGTGAAAGAATCCCAAGTTCTTCAGGTGGAGGTAATCTGCTGATTGTGCTGTATGGGGAAGCAGCTTGGCACTGAGGGGTCATTTAGTTCATATACTGCGCTTTTTAATAATTCTCTCATGTTTCTTCGTTCTTATGGCTCTCAGAGGAACTCCTGGAGAAAACTTCAAACTTCACCTAATTTCCTCCTGAAGCGAGTCTAATTTAGAGCAGGCAAGATGTAAGAGATTCTTATTTTTGTGAGATAGAACTGGAAGCCTTCAAATAGAAATGTTTTGTTTAATTATAACATTTATTAGCTAAAGATATTTAAGATTTTAAAGTTGCATTGTTCAAAACAGTCTTTATTCACAGAGGGGTGTAAAGTACTTGAATAATTGTTTTATACTGAAATTGTTTTGGGAATTTGTACTTCACTTGAAGTATTGTACTTTTAACTGTTTACTTTTTTTTTCTTTTTTTCAAATTTACTAAATTTAACTAAGTACAAAGTAATTTTTTTTCATATTATAAGAGTGTTAATATATTCATGTATTCCAGTCTGATCTCCTTAGTATTCAAGAGTATTTTTTGCGTACATTTTTTACGTATAGTCATATTGGCAACGTCTAAAATAGCACAACACAGATTTAGAAGCATAAAAATCTTATAAATACTTTGTATGCATATTATTTTGGTATTAAAATCATTTGTGTAGTGTTATTTTACTGTGATAAATATTAATGCACACTAGTCTGATAAACAGTGCATTTCCCCCACATATTTTGTTGAATATTGACAAAATTATCCACAAATAATGCTTTTTTTTTTCTCACTCAAATCAATCAGATCAGTGAGGCCTATGATCAGTCAGTTCCAAAAAGAAATACAAAACCTGTCTTAATTGAAATAAAACAAGTTGAAAAAAAGATTGAATGCAATATTTGGTGATAATATAGCATAATTTATAAGCAATTTTTAAAAGCCCAGGAACACCAAAGGTGTTACAGGGTTTTCAACACAGCGTAAGGGTTCAATAATTTTAACTCTATTAACTTTAAAAACCAATTAAATTTATTCCAATTTAATATATAAAGTGCAACATTTTTACATAAGTGTGTTTGACACTTTTGAATTCATTTCTGATGCAGTACCTCAATTTCTCAGTACTTTTAACTCCACTGCTTATCCACCTCATCATGAATCCGTCTAGTAATGTAAGCTGAGATTAGTGTGAGCCGTCTACTTTTTGTACTGTTTAAAGCGCTCTTGATGAAACACTCTTGATGTACCTCCATAGGAACCACTATATAAGTGAGTTTCCAGCCACAAACAAAGTCTAGTTAAATTAAAAGAGGTGCATAGTATGAGCGTAGTGAGCTGCAATCAAAATGCAATTGAAGCGTAGGACATCAAGATAATGCTAGAGTGCTTTCAGTCCCACGATTCTTATCTGATCTTCCATACTGATCAAAGCCATTCAACTCAAGTGCTAAATATTTCAGAAAGAATGAAAAACAGTGTGTGGTGACCATGTGACTCGTTTCTAGGCTCTAAAATGGCTCTTTCTCTGTATTTAATCTGCAAATAAGAGGTCTTCAGACAATGTTATCGCACTCCTGCTGCCAAGTGTCATGCAATTAATCAATCATTTGGATTCGTGATTTGTGCGGCTCCACGTTTCCTTGAGTCTTGTTTTGACAAAGAAGCCAATCCTCATATTTGGGAAAGAAAAGGAAAAAAGACATCTGGAGCCTTTATTGCATATGCTTTCCCCACATTTATGGTTACAAGGTATTCCCTATAATGCGGTATAATGATCCACCCGTGGAAGGTAGTCATTTTCCTGATGTAGGGTGAGATGCTAATGAGCCTGTGTCACAGGCACTAGGAGTGGTGCTGTATCTTTACAGTGGGTGGCTAAGCGCAGGGAGCATGGAAGAATCTCCCATAAGCTTAAAAGCAAATTAATGCCTCTCACCTTCACGCAACCTTTCCCTCCCTCTCCTCTTCATGCTATTATTCATAGGACTCTCACTGTCAAGTTTGGCAATAATTTGTATACTATTCTTAAATACGTTCCCATCCCCATTCCAAGAGGCGCCGAGGGGAATAGACAAGGGAATATTTAAAGGTGATTTTTTTCCAGATGATGAGTGAGTTTGGTTTAAAACAAGAATTTATGATTTCCTGAGACCCTCGGTCTGGTCCACAGATGGGAATCTTTGTTGGGGACGGGCTGGAGGGAATTGCGATGGTATGAAAATCATTAAACGGATGTAAGTACTCTGTGCAAAAAAATAAAAAATAAATAAAAAACTAACTATGAACTATGATAGCATTGCACTGACTGGAATTATAAATTGGCTCCAAATACTAATATATTCTGGGAAGACTTGCTGTTCAAACACACAATGAATAGTAAAACAATACAACTACCAGATGACCTCATTACATGGTGCTCCTCCAATCCAAAGCTGCTGTTGCATTGATATCTGATCGTTAGCATCGCTCAAACAGAAGAGAGCTTGATAATAAGAGATTTACTTGTAGACTGTTCCCTAAAGGTCCATGTGGGGCTGTAGTTTACTGGTCCTGAAGCAGTCGGCTTGACACTCAATATAAACAAGCTCTGGAAGATTTCGGACTGAATCAAGCTCTAAAGATTTCTAGCACTGTTCACTGTGACAACATATGTTGCGTTTGATAGCCATAGCCAGAAAACAGTGAGAGGTCTGGAATAGAAATAATGTTAGGTTTGCTCCCTTGGCTGATGACATAGACTATATTTTGAGTCACGGGCCTGTTTTAATAGAGCATTTTTCATGTGCAGACATGTACTGTTTCTGGCGGTTACATTTTGTATCGTGTTTGTTCTCATACATTATTAATATCTAGTTAGTCATAAATATAAACAGTTTTTGTCAGGCCTGGAAAGCTGTCTGTCACTGATGTTAAGGAAAATTCATTTTTCAGTCACCCTCATGTAATTTCCAACCTTTATTACTTTATTTTTTTGAGTGTGAAACACAAAAGAAGATGTTTAGCATAATGTCCAAGCTGCTCTTTTCCATATATAATGAAGGTCAAGCCACCGACATTCGTATGATTGTTGCATTTCTTCTTTAGTGGCATTCGCACTGAACTTTCAAATTGGGTTTGAAGCAAAGTTACCCTTCGCTTATTGACCATGGTAAAATAAATGAATAATGAATGTATGAATATCTAGACAAAACAAATGACCACCAAAGAAAAATATAGTTCTTTTTCGGAGCCTAAACAATGTAAATAATTGTTTTAAAAAATATATTTTGGACATAATTATTCATAACTGACCATTTTAAATAAATAGTGTCCCCCCTGTAGTCAAATATGTACCCCTTAAATGTTTTTTCCTGTGGAAGAAAAAAAATAAAATAAAATCTTCATGCCTTAAAATAGCTTGAATGTAACTCTACACCCTTGCCTCATTTAATATATGCGGATCAATGAATATGCAAATTAGCCCCGCCTCCACTCGCTCACGCCAGCTAAAAGATCCACTCGGTCAACTTACTGAGGTAAACGCTGCACAATGGTATCGATCTTTACAACATCAGACACATAACGGCAATTAATATGATTAGCCTTTTGTTTGACTATGTTATCAAACAGCTAATAATGTGTTGCTAATATTACACAAACCATGTTCCCGTTCTTCATCTCAGAGTCAGACAGCTGCCTTCTAACAATCAGTATCTTTACAAACGCTTTGAACAACTCAGAACGTCAGTGGAGAAAGGCATATATTTCATCATAACATCGTAATATACACCTGCCATATTGCTAAATCTACACGATTTTTCATACCAACAGAAAAATATACGAGAATAACCTGGCTTCTCTTGAGACTCCCGTGCTAGTTCACTGTTAATGATGTGCTAAAGCCTGCTGGCACGTTGACGTGATTGGTTACAAGGTAGTTTGTGATGTCACAGACACCAGCGATTTTCTTTTTTTCACTGCATTTTTAAGGAGGAAATATTCAGCAATGGTGTTGACATATGAATTTGCACATGGTTTGTCTTAAAGCATATTAAAAACACCACAGAGACATATAAACAACATTAAAAATGTGATTTTCACCACAGGGGGTCTTTAAAAAATAAAGCTTTAGTGCAAAAGCCTTGGTAATTTGTCATCTGTCTGAGAAAATGATTTATATGGGTTAAAAGTGTGAACTCATAGAGTAAACAATCTCTTTACTGTATATGTTTCAGGTTCAAATTGATTGAAATTCACATTGATTGTTCATCCACATGGATGTTTGTTTCTTTTCATCTAAATTTTGTGCACCCTCCTTGGGCTGTTTTGTTCTCTTTTTAGGGTCCAGTGAGTCATGTGGTGCTTGTAATGTTTTTTTAGTGGACACACTCTGCCTGCTGTAAAATGTTGATACCTCTTAGCTCTCAGGATATAAAGGAATATCCTCCAAAGTCAGGCTACATCACACAGCAAAAGCAAGTGCCAGGCCAGCAAAATACAAACACATCAATCCCAGAACATTTTCAAAATATCAGATAGTGTCTGTAATACCCCTGCCATGTGCTTAGTGTTCCTAGAGTAGAAAATCCATATTGAAAGGCCAGTGTGGGAATCTTTTTATGAAGTGATTTGACTGCAAACACCATTTTTATGGCAGAATTTCTACTTTAATATTTTGTACGCCTTGATCCCTGTAGGTCTGTACCTCACCTTTTTGGTGAATCACAAGAAGAAAAAGAAGAAGAAGAAAAAAAAAAGAGAGAAAAATGTAGCTTACAAGTCACTTGCCCAGAAACTGTGATTTACAGTTTTTTTTTTCTTTCAGGTTTTTATCCTCTCTTCCTGTCTTTTGTTCTCCTTCTCAGACTATAAAGCCTTTTACTTTATTTTAAATGTATTTATTTATTTATTTTATTTTACTGTTTATTACTTTAGTTTTATTTCATTTTCATGTGAAGATAAAACACATGACCTTGTCTTGAGCTTTATGAGTTGCAGTCTTGTCTCCCTGCTATTCACAGACAGTTTTTCACAAAGACTGTGTGCAATCAAAGCTCAAAATTCTCAGATAGGCTGCCCCTCTTTTGTCATATTGAAAAGCCACTAGACAGGCTTTTCTTGACAACTGCAATTATGTTTTTGTAGAAAAGAGCTCAAATTATAAGAAAAGACCTGTTCTGAGACCATGAATACTTGAAATGCGGCACATGGATAACTGTTATTGAGTTAATTAGTCTGGGCTTATTAGGATCTCCCCTTCAGTCTTTCTCTCTCTGTATAAATTACTTAAGTCCACCATGGGTATGCATCTATTTCCCTCAGTTTAAAATCAATCTTGACAATCAATAACCATTGCTATTAATGTTAGAGTAGGCAAAGCCAAGTCAATACCTTTAAGTGTATCAAAAGTGTAAATAAACACTTGAGAGGCTCATCTTAAATAAGTGGAAGTCGTTGCTCTTAAAAATGATGCTATTAAACTTAAGCATTTATGCATTCATAAAGATTTTTAATTGCCATTTACACACTTTATTTTTAACGTGTAGACATAGAGCACAAACACACATGGATTTAATGGATATCTGCAGTAATGCAGCGAAATACCTAGTCTAGTGAGACTTATATATATTTATTTGAAGAGTAAATATAAGATATTGCTAAGCCTTTAATATTTGAAATAAAAGGGATTAGGTGATCTCTCATATTGAATCTTTTCAATAAGAATGACTGTCTATATTTGCACAACAAAGGGGAAAAAAAAGGTCCCAAATATCGCACCTGCAGGTTCGCTGCGGTTGGTCATCGTATTTATGGAAATGCTTAGATCCATATGGTGTCCATATGCTTAAATATGATTCAGATGAAACCTGTGTGGGGTTCCCGCTGTGTTCACAAACTTATCCAGCATCATTAATCAGTGTCACCATCAGGTGTCTTGTTTGCCAGGCAAGGCCTAAGTGACAGTGATAAGTGATCCTCCGCTTGTTCCAGCATGAGCTCTAATACAGTGACTTTTCACATTATCAGCTGCGGACAAAGCCAGTGCCACTCCGAATGAATGGAAGTGTCAAGTCATTCAATAAAAGAACAATCCGAACCATTAACAATTTAAATGTAATGCTAAAGAAGCTAACATTGAAGGTTGATGCACATATTAGCTCCTTACTTTTCCCATCATCCGTCCGTCAAAGCTTCACACTCGAATGACCTTCTGAGTCTCTCTTTTCACATTAAGCAGCAATGACAGAAGCCAGGTGCGTGGTGAGACCACATGTAGACCGAGTTTTGACCTTCGGCCTGATGAGAGATTTCAGGAAGCATAGAGGGTAGAGGGCACGGCTGTAGACTGATGGGCAGTTAAACATGGACTCCAAATGGGTTCTCTCATAAGTGCAAAAATAATACCTTGCCCTCAGCTGCCAAATCTCTTCCTGGCTTATCCAAGTTCTCAATTTTTCTTCTATCAAAGCCTGTCTTTTTTGTTTGATGATGACTTCACTTATTGTATAACTAATGCATAGCATAAATATTGAAATTGTTTCATCAATAACTAGATCTCGTTTCATCTTGAACCTTCACACTAATGTAATCAATAAGATCTGATTATTAAGTTAGCACCCGAAAAAATGTAACTGAAGATGTCCTTCAACTCCACCTGCATTGTAGGGATCACTTTAGAAACTCACTTTGAATTTGGTTGAAAGTACATGATTGAATTTTAATGCATAATTAAATCAAGCAGTAAATCAATTCATTCCCCTCTGAAAATGGGTATTCAACACTCCCAAGCATCAGAAGCCAATTATGATGAAGTTATTATCACAGAATCATATAATGGCACAAAATGACTGCATTGGCACCAAATCCGTGCTCGGCGCTCATCAATAGTCCAGAAAGCAAAATTGCAGGTACAACACCTAGTGTGTGTTGCTGCACATGCTTTCTATCTGTTTCACTAAAATAAAGGTGGCAGTTTACCCACACAAATCCTCTAGGGGGGACTTAGACTGCTCTCTTGATGAAGAACCAGATCAAACTGGTCTAATTTCCTAAATGAATCCTCTAGAACTATTACCAGTGAGCCCAGCTTCTGCATAATGTGATGAGCAAAGGGAACATTGATGAACTTTTTTAATTATTACGCCGCTTGGGAATTTGACATACCAGTTCGGGGATCCACACCGTCAGGCCTTGCGCTGTTTTTCAGCTCCTTTTTAATTCACCCAATTTGTCGGTCCAAATGAAACACTGAAAGGTTAGAGTGTGGAGTAATTAACAGCACCGGGCCTAATGAAATCAGGAGGGGATGGTGTGTACCATGAGGATCAATACAGGTCTTTAAGTGTGAGTTGGGTGGGAATTGTTCAGGGAAATAAGGACCACTTAATAGTAATAAGTTGATGAAAAGGCAACAAGCCTGCATGTGCTAAATGAGAATCCACTGGAACACAGATAGAGGTGTCACTCTGAGGTGGCAATGTATCGAACTACAATCGTGTGGTGACGTGTTGAGCTACGCTAACATGTTCTCAGCTAATCAACTGAGATGGATGCACCGTGCCTTGGGTTTTAAAACGATGAAGAATGAACGAAGCGAAACTGCCGAAGGCCGGCATGTTTGTTGATCTTATAATATGTGACTAATATGCAAAATATTTTTTTTTGTGTTTGCCCGAGTAGTGGAGGAACAGATGCTAGCTGTAAATATGTGCAGCTTTCCTCACATTCCTGAAGCAAGAAGAAGTATTAATCACATGAATACTTCCACTTTAAACTCCTGCTGTCTCAGACATTAATGAGCAGCACGGGATTGATAATTCCACATCTTACGCACAATTTTCACATAAAGGGAGAGCAATCTGTGCTGGCGATTTTCCACAACACACTTAGCAAAGCTGGGCAGAGCTGACCTTTAAAAGTGTGAGGAAAACATCCTTAAACGCAATGTGAAATGATAAACGGGAGGCTGGGGCTAGTTGTCACAATCTTTTCTATCTATCTATTTGTCTGTCTGTCTGTCTGTCTATGTTATAATTTAGAATTTTGTATTGGTTATTGATATTTTGTATTTGTGTTAACATCATTTAGGTGGATCAAGTGAGGGAATTATTTAGCATATTAAACATGAACTTGACAGTAGGTCTGGGTGATGTACAGTACTGTGCAAAAGTCTTAGGCCACCATTAGATTTTGTTTTAGCAATGATATAATGATCATATATAATTATTTCTCTGTATTAGAATATAAACTTAAAATACAGTACATTTGTAGGCAGTGTTAAAAACGGAAAAGGATTGGAAGGCCAAAATCTGATGAGAAGTTTCTCAGAGTTTCATTTTTGAGAAAATGGAAAAAGTCCAGGAGGTCACACTAAATACTGATTTTTGCTTAAAGAAACAATTTTTTTTTTTTTTTTTTACATTTTGTGTACATATTTCCTGTATTTTCTATTTGTATCATAATAAAGAGACTGAAAACTAAATATTGATGGTCATTAAAACATTGCTAAAACAACAAAGCTGGTTTTGGCCTAAGACTTTTGCAGAGTACTGTATATCTAAACATGTATGTCTTAATATTTTTCAAAATTTGGGAAGTCTAGGATTGCTTTAATGCTCAACGCTATTAAACACATTGTGAAGAAACGTTTGACACTCTTCACAGAACACTCACACACTTTGAAAGAAGTGCCTATCATCTGTCATACTTGTGAGATGTGAGTGAAATTGCCTTATGGTCTTTATAAGCTAAACTTTTTACATTATTGCGATATATACGATACTCCCTAATTTTATATCGTCAACAAAGATATCATGATAATTTAACTAATATTTGATGTGTCGCCCTGCCCTACCTGACAGTTAGCAAAGCGCTTTATGCAAATAGAAAGGGTGATGAGATTGCTGGGATTGGTGAAATGCCTTGAACTTCCCCTTCAAATGGTTTCTACATAATTGCATCTGAGGTAGAAACCGTCATGTGATACAGAGTGTCAAACAGTTCCCCCCATTAGTACACAAATGCCCAATTACTGTTTATAATGTTGCTATGTTTGGAGGTGGGCATATGCTTCAACTATACGTGTCTGTGCGTGTGGGTGGTTGTGCACATGCCTCAGTGGAACAAGGTGCAGTGAGATATTACACATCGAAAGCTGTGTTGTATTTCACCAAATACAGGCACATAAACAAGACTCTCTGGGCAACTGTCTGATGACAGGTCACGTGATCCTTTCACCTCCACTTAACAGCTGAGGTGGAGGTCCAAGGCCTGCCAGACAGTTCTGCACGGCTGAGGTACTACGACAGCTTGTGCTTGACCGTCCTGTCACTGTTTTAGCACATTACATGGCACTTCCTGCCAAGGAGCCCCCAGTCATGAGAGAAGCTATTTGAAGCATTGGATTCAGCAAGAGAACACTGTTCCTCAGACTCCATCAGTGTTTAGGATGAAGACAGTAAAAGACTTCATTGAGACAGAGACGAGAATAACAAACGTTTAGACTTGTTGGTATCTTCTTAGAACTGGTTTTATAACAGTAGAGTACACAATGTGATGTTTTTATTATTACATTATTTGAGGCAGAAGTTTAATTGCAAGTAAACATCAACACTGATGAGTATATTTTACATTTTACATTTGTGCATTTGGCAGACGCTTTTATCCAAAGCGACTTACATTGCATTATACTACACATTTTTGTATCTGAGTATATAAAGCACTGATACTTGCCAGCATGAGTAAAAATTGGCTTATGGCCTTTTTTTAAGATTTATTTTTGCCATTTTTGCCTTTGTTATGATAGGACAGTAAGCGAAGTGGGAGAGAGAGAGGGGGATGAGATCGGGAAAGGTCCGCGAGCCAGGATTCGAAGTCGGGTCACCCGAAGCGCAACGGTGCTATATGTTGACGTGCTGCCCACAAGGCTATTGGACTGCTTATGGCCTTTTTAAGGGAAACCTTTAACATTATTGCGATAGACACAATAGTTCCTTAATTTTATATTGTCAGCAAAGACATCATGATAATGTCACTAATATTTGAAGTTTCGCCCAATAACTGGCCACTGCATGTTTCAGAATGAAGCCCAGGAGGTCATAATCCGGTGTATGAGAATCTTTTATAAATCTGTTGTCAACAAAAGACAAGCTTTAAGGTCTCCCTGTGGTTTTCTTTCTTTCTTGTTCTTTCTGATCACATGGCTTTTTGAGTAACATTTACAGATAAGTACATATTTATTCAAATAAATAATGAATCAATTTTCTGTTTATTGAATTACAAATAGTAATTGGTACTTTGGTGTTGCTATTTAGTATTTTGGAAGAAATATTTCTTGAAAATGTCTTTAGCCGCATTGTATCCTTTTTAATACTGCACTGTGGGATGTTGGAATAATTTTGGCCTCCAATGTGGTGACATTACGATGTTATGGTATTATATATGATGATGGCATTAGATTTTTCCAGCTATCTTTTTTTCTTTTTTTTTTCTCAGATGGAATCAGATGGAAATATTTCTGTTCCAAGTAACAGCAGCCCACTGTCTCAGTTTGTTCAGTCCTAAGGGCAAAACGAAGAGTTCTTTGTTTTTTCTGAGGCATGTGCTTGGCTGCAAACAAGCAATATATTTTAGCTTTATGGAAGGGGTGAACACCGTGGAGCATCATTCTTCAAGGCCAGGCAGACCAGGGTGACTGTTGAAGAAGGTTACGCTCATCGTAGGTTTCGTCCTACATTCCAGGCCACTTTGACATAAATGTGAATTTCCTCAATTTTTTTTTTTTTTTTTTTTGGTCAAAGTGTTTGGTTTTATAGAGACATAAGCTTTAAAGCAGTGCTGGGATTTGACCTCCCTGGTGTGTGAGCTTAGTCCAGCTATCAACAGTGCAGTTCCAGCCTGGTGGTGGGTCTGAAATTAGCCCATAATAGCACCTCAACATGCCAGATCCACTGAGACAGGTTTGGGATAGAGAGCGATTGAAGGACAACACTAAACAAGTAGTCCACTGAGGATTGAGAGCCCAAAGTGAATGTTTCCTTCTCATCACAGACATCACAAGAGGGCTGTGACCCCAGCAAGGACATCTTAAACAACAGCACTGCGCCGCAAGGCTCAAGTACTTAAAACACCTCAAACATATGGCTTGCTAAACGAGCGCACTTGCAATGTTTATTCATGTACTGCCAGAATACTAAATGAAGGAATGAGGAGCCAAAAGGATGGTGATTTTATATGAATAAGCATTAATTTGAGAAACTATTGCGCAGGATCCTTGGCTGTGAATATATTAGGGCTGAGTAAAAACAATGATTTCTCGATTTTAATCGTTTTTTTTTTTTTTTTTTACCGATATATATTATTGATTTACCGTTTCTTAAATCCCAAGTATCGATTTTTAGTCTGTGCTGTTTTCAGTTGATGAGTGAACAGAACATTGTGGCATGCCTCCCATCCAATAAATCACAATAAGCTTTTTGCTTTGTTACTTTTGATATGAAACAAAGTCTCAGATTTCAAATTCTGTCCATTTAATTATGAAATTTAAACAATAAATACTATTTTGGCGCTCCGTTTGTGGCATGGCAGATCTCTGTTGCCGGATGTGAACTTATCATCTCTTCTGCTTCACTACTGGTTACAGCATGAAATAAACATGAATGAACATCAGAAGGTACATCAAAGATACAGTGCAACTTAATGAAATCCATATCATGTAATCGCTCAATCAGTGTTTCAACCGCGGAAAGATGTCAATAAAACATCTTGTAAACAATATGGTACTGTATGTGCTGTAATGTTACATTTACCTCAGAAAAGCCATTCAGTGATGTTAGTCAGCTAGAAAAATTAACTATAAAGAGGAGCATTTTGCTAAATATACGCACCATATTACATATTCATTATATTTTTAATATTAAATCCATCTAGTTTTTATGACAGCCCCCATTTTAATGTTTATATTTAAAAAAATAAATAAATAAATAAAAAAATTGGAGTAGAAATTTGAGTTGTGTGTAATATACAAATCAGTTCATTTTTTTTTACCAACATTACAGTAATGTAGTACTAACTGAGGATTTTTGTTTCCTTCAAGAAAATTTGCCATGTACTGTACCTGACATATATCCAAAGTAATCAATAGCGATATTGAATTGAATCAAATTGCAAGCTTGTGAATCATGAATCTAATTGAATTGTGAAATTTGTATCAATATCCAGCCCTATTAGGGCTTGTTTAATTTAATCTAAAACCAAAAATAAGTAATGCAACTGGGTGCAATTATGACAATGGAATTACAAAATGTGCAAATGTTTAAAACAGAAGACTGATGGTTTACTTGATCTACTTTTTTCAATGACCTGTTCGACTGCAGAAGCTCTATATAAATGCACTTTAAATAAACTTGATACATGATTTCAAGCGAAATTACATAATGAGTTTATCCCACAACAGACAATGTGGTTTTTACTCTGCAGGATGGCACGTATCCTCTTTATTATAGTTAACTAAAAGGAAAACTACACATTTTACATTCATTGTTACTTAAAATAATATAAATGTAAACTGTAATGAATTAAAAAAAGAAAAAATTAAACTCAATAAAATTACTAAAACTTTAGTTAAAATTATGGGTAATAATGGGAAATATAAAAATAAAAAATTAATTAAAAATATGAATAAAAACTAATAGTATCTCAAAGATACTAAAATAACACTCATGTATATCTATATATTTATTTGTTTAAAGGAAAAGGCGATTTCAAGGTTGAATTAAATTGGGATTCTGAGACGCAACACAATAAGCCCTGGTGTTTTAATCAATTATTAATCCAATATTTTAATGATCAGAAAGCTGGGGATGATCAAAGGCCTGGTTCATGCCTCTCTGCCATTGCTCACTGAGACACACTCCGGCTCTTTGAAGTGCTGCACCAACAAATGCACTTATCTCCACATTTCCCTCACAGGCGTACATGTGGAAGCCCTGTGAAAACACTGGCCCGGAGAGCCACTGCAGAGAGGCCAGGGTCGTTGACCCGGTTTAAAAATACAACAATGTATAACGTACACCTTTAGATCTATCCTGGCAGGTTGACTGAGAGAATTTAGATTCATTACAATTCCATCATGTATGCAATAATAAAATTATTATTATTATTATTATTGTTTTTTGTGAATTTTTACACATTTTTTGTCTTAACGAAAATATTCTTTAAATGTTGTCAATATTTCAATATGTCATAGTCATTTTTTATAGTCAGTTTTACTGACTAAAGGCATGACAACAATGTCCTAAAAACTAGAAAAGTTTTTCTTTTGCAATTTTTGCATACAGATGACAATGTTTTCAAAACGATCGGCATTCACCGCGAAAATGCTGTATTCATGCCAGGCCAGCAGATGGAGGTGTCACTTTATAAAGAAACACTACACGCCTATAGACTGAACACGTAATACATATGCGCATGACATCACTGTTTTCACACATTCGCGTTTTGTAGTTTAATAACGATATTGTTTTCAAAAACTTGCACTTTGAATCTTTTTTTCAAAATGTGAATTTTCAGGCACCCAAAAAGCCGTTGTCATCTGAAGGCCAAAACGCATAAAAGGTTTTCCATTTTTAGTTGAAAATGGTGTTGTGTAAACAGCCACTAAAATGCCATTTAAATAGGCTGTAGCTGATGAAAATAATATTTTAGTTCATAAGTAAAAAAAAAAAAAAAAAATCAAATATTCAACATTGGATTAAATTAAATGTACCAACATTTAACAAGAACAGTCCTTGTTGTGAAATAACATTATAATACAATCATTCTTTATGCTTTTATTATTTATTGTCTGTCTTTTAGCAGCACAACGTGACTTAGACATTCTGACTAGCACGTAACTTAGTTCAACACATCCATTAGTGTGTTTGCATCATCTTGTGCTCGTGATTTTTGTCAGTGGTTTTCTTGACTACATTAACACTGAACATGACTTCAGTATCTGAAATATTACGGCACATTTCCTTCAAACATATGTTTCTGGTTTCAATCCTTTGTCAATTTCTGTGCGCATTATACTCTCAATTAAATCTGAATAGTACATTTTGGTCATCCAGTGCAAGGGCAAAGCTCACATTAACTCCCAGCACATGCATCTCTCGCTAAAAAGGGCTCCCTGTAGTGAAAGCACAGTTCCATTCATGGTTTTAACCTAATGAGCTAATTAATTTGTTGATTATTATTTTCAGCCTCAAGATGGATTGTCGCACGGCAGTGTTTGTCTCTTCGAACAACCACATGATTCAAGGGCAATAAATTCCCAAGCTGAGATATCTCAATGCCTTCTGATGAACCAATTCAATCTGTGACACGGCGAAGAGGTGTCTGGGAGACTTCCCTGGCAGCCTGACAGCCTGTCGATGACCTGTATTTATGGATGCGTGCAGTCTGCCTTTAGCGACACAAAACCAAGGCTTCATTGTGTTTGTCAAAGTAATTGTAAAACAAATAGGATATATTTTTTTTTCCTGGTTTGGATAAATCAGCCCGGGCAGATATTGGCCAAAGGAACAGGTTGTTAATGTCTGCAAATAATTGCTAATGAAATGCTTTTGTTGGGCATGAGATATATATTTTTCTCTGGTGACAGTAATGGTGAAATGGGGTTGGGCGGTATATCAACTTGGTAAGGTAAAAAAAAAAAAAAAAAACTATATAGGATATGACAATGCAGTTTATATTGATATACAATAGCTTGATGTTGCGAGTGCCTCTGAAAAAAATAGCAAGGACATAGTGAGCTACTGCAGTGAAAGTGCAAGATTCAAATTGTCCTAAATGTGAGACATGCTCTAAATTAAGCGCTTCAAAATAACTCATAAGCAGTAAATATATAGTTTAACACACTTACCCTGTTCAGTGATTCGACACATGTATGCACTGATAGATATTGTGTACTGTATGAGATGTGTTGCATAACTTACATTTCGTTTGTAAATGTTAAAAAGTAATGTGAAGTCTTTACTTTGTTTTTTTTTTTTTTTTTATTTTAATTTTTAATATAGTGGTTTTAATTTCTTAGACTGTGTTTTGTGCAGGGTGTGGAATGACTTTTTTAATAAATATATATATATACATATATATATATATATATATATATATAGTAGATTATTCAGATTTAAAATATCAAATGAGCAGCAAAAGAATTTCATCTGTAGAGAATGACATAAACAGTTTTTTTTTTTTAAATTTTAATATAGTGGTTTTAATTTTCTGGTGTGTGTGTGTGTGATTGATTAATCAATTATTAAAATAATAATTACTTCAGATATTTCTATATTATTCAGATTTAAAATATCAAATGAGCAGCAAAAGCATGTCATCTGTAGAGAATGTCATAAACATTTCAAATCTCTTCTGCCATTTACAACAGCACCATAAACCGCAGTACGAAGAAAAGTGTGTTAAACTTTGTGAAACCCAGCTGTGAAAAGTCTTCTACAATGAAAAAAAGTGCTTTGCAAGCTACATTTATCCACAGTGTTCCTTATGAAACAAAACCGAACATTTAGCCCACTAGAAATACTGAGATATGATTTTTAGGTGCATATTGCCCAGCCTTACTGTGAAAGCATTAGTTATTAATCAGTTTATGGGGCTAACCTTCACCAAGTGTGGCTTTATTCTTAGCCTACTTTCCAAATTGAATGGAATCATCCATCTAAAAACAAGAATGCGCTTTTTAAAGTCCATCTAGCACACGCTCCATATCGTTCTTTTAGACACCGAATCTGGCCGTCCCATACCCGATGTGTTTTTATCTTGGAGCTCAAATTATGTAATGATAGTTGGCTTGATGTGAAACTTTGTAGGAGCCGTTCCACTTATAAAACTGCCAGAAGATGTTGTGCTTGTTGAGATCTACATCTCGTTTTAAATGGGTATACCAGAGGCCTCTGTGTAAATATTTCATTGCCTTGATGAATCTCAGTTGTTTTCCACGACAGAAGCAATTACGTCGGTGGCGTCTGAAGGGATGCTTTTCTCCGCCGTTGTCCCACGCTACATAGAGCGTCTCTGCAGCCGTGTTGTCTGAAGCCTTGAAGACCTGACAGGCCACATCAGTCAGCCCGTCCCGAATGCTCGGCTAATGCGTCCGACCTCCGCTACAGATGCACGTGGGCTCTCTTCTCTGTGTGATTTGTTGATTTGTTGACACAAATGCTTGGTTTCCGTACACGAGCGGATCAAAAGACGCAACCGTCATTCTCATGTCCCATGGTCCTCTGCATCTCTTCATCACCGTTGCTACTTCGACATCAAAATCCTGCTTTTCTTTTCAATATCAAATTGCTCATTTATTATCCTCGAAACAAAGAAAACACAATCTGTGATTAAAAATTAAACAACGTTATCTCTTCCTGAGCTATTACGGAGTCCCCCGGGAGAGAATGCTATTTTGCTGCCTTGCAGGCGTCTTTTGTTCTCGTTTTGGAGGCATGTCACTATTTATTGTTAATTTTTGATGCTTCATTTGATATGCAGTTCTCCCCGTGACATGCACGAAAGTCTTCATCTCTGTCAATGACTGCCTGTGAAGTCCTGATTTGAGGTTCACATAGAGCAGAGAATGTACTCCACCGCAAGCTCTGTCAACCTGCTAATGCTGTAATCATAGCTGACTGCAGACTCACTCTGCTTCACCACCCAAATCAATACGTAATCAGACACATCATGCAGAACCCATAGAAACAGTTTCACAGAGGTAAATACGTGTGATGTGGCTTATCAATACGTACTGGTCTAATTTTGGAGTTGCGTCTCAACTCCATAAACGTAGTCCAAGGTGAAAGTCATTGTTGAGCTTTTCTTTGATGGTCTTCGTAGCCTTGTTTAGACGCATCTGTCTAAAGCACATGTTGCTTTGTTATTGGACAATAATTGGAGGACAACTGTCCTCATTAACAGTCTTTGCCTAATCCCTTTAACCCTGCTGCCAAAGTGTCTAAGCTACAGAAAACTGTGGCATAAACTCCTGCGCCATGTAATCTGCATTTACCTAGGGCAGTGGCCTTGACCTTCTCTCTTAAGATGAACTGAAGTCACATAAAAGTTGCACTTGTTAAAAAAAAGAAAAACTGTGCCTGAAGTTGAAACATGTAGTGTATAATCAGTATATACACTCAAACAGAATTGAATTGTTACTTGTGATGAAATTCTTGTAACAACACATAAAAAAATCCCTTCTCTTTTGATGTAAACAAATACTTGCATGTTGCACAATATAATACATATTTCATAATATCACTGTTTTTGCTGTATTTTGGATCAAATGAATTAGCCTTGCTAATCATGATAGCTTGCTGCTATAGTCGGTGTTGACAGTGTTATCGGTTCTCAGCCGGTTACGTCACTTGCCAACCACAGCACAGCTCCTCACTGTCATTTAGATTTTTTTATAGTAATAAAAATCAGTTAGAAAACAGACACTACAATTAAAAACTGATCAGCAGCAGGAGTAAGTTTTCATTTATCACGAGAGTGAGGAGCTGACTGACAAGACGATGGCAGAAGATTTGGTTTCAAAACGAAATGTAAAAGCAGCTATTTGGTTGTGTTTTTCTAGTTGTTGTGTTTTTCATTAAAAATAATAATGAACCCACAAGCAATTGTCGCCCTGAATTGGCGCTAATTTAAAAAAGCAAAAGTAAAATGTGCACTTCCACACGGGCATTCATAATGGTGCATGTCGCGTTTTTAGTTCATTCCTATGGAAGCTCAACTTACATAGGAATTAATTGAAAACACTCGCTGTGCATCGTTATGAATGCCTGTGCGGCTGTGCACATTTTACTTTCACTTTTGAATTAGTGATTTAAAAGTGAGGTGCAAAAGAGGGACTTGAGTTAAACTTGAGTCAGACATGAGTTAAATCATAGCCATGAACCCTGGTTTGCTACTCGCTAATTGTCTGCAAGTGGTATTAGAGGCAGGACATTGTCATTCTAGAGTGTATTTGATTGGACACTGGCACTGTGCAGTCCAGGGTGAGTCATCAGTATTTTTTATCTTTTTTCCTCAGAAGAAAATAAGTCTGAATTTAAAATCATAGATCTGAATTTTGTGAACATATAAATTTAGTGTATACCAAAATATTTTTGGCCTCAAAGTTAAAAGAGATGGGCTGAAAGCCACAGAACTTTGATTTCATTGAGTCTTTAATGTTTTAGTGCTTTTAAAAATCCTGCTCTTTGAATAGATCACACTCATTTGTCACCTCCGGTTTGCTTAAGATTTCAGGATAGTTAGAGTGTAATGACTTGAGTGCCTTGGCCATCACATGCCTAATGAAGTGACAGTTGTTTTTCATCTGTTTTTTTTTTTTTTTTTTAATCAGCCCTTGTCAGAACTACAACATTTAACAAGCAATTTTCTGATTCTGCTCCATCAAAAGCGATTTATACTGAGAAAATGTCACTTGCAAATGCCTGGTGAATCAGTGTTCTTTATGTGTAGACGGGGCTTTTGGTGGGGTTGGAGATTGTCTTTTTTGTGTCTGAAGTGCTTGCCCCAGCATGGATGATCTTTTCATTATCATGAAGTGCTAACCCAGGGTCAGCGTGCACAAAGTTATGATTAGAGCGATCTGTAATCTTCGGCATTTAGTTAATTATGTTGCTCTCGAGGCAACCATCCATGTCAACTTCAAATCCCTTGAAAACTGTTGCCACGTATTTTTTAAATCGTTTGAGGTGTAGTCATAACCTGATGTCCCTGTGAGCGGCGGTACCATGAAAGCAATGTTCTTAAAACTAATCTCCGTTGTTCTAAATTCAATGTCATTACTCACATACTTCACTGAGCCCTTTGGCAACACAATGCGAAACAAGACAAAGTGTTTTCACCTTCAGCTGATGAGAACATACAAGTCTGCCACTGACCTTTGCACTCGTTAGTTATTTGTCTCAGTAGCTGATATCTTTTTCTCTTTTTTTTTCTTTTTTTCAGAACGTACCCCATTTATTCATTTCACAAAAACATGTGGTTTTGTTTATAACTCATCTAATGATTCATTTGTTTGGTTTTGTAGAACTTGGGTCAAAGCAAAGGGTTAAGACAACATCTCCTCTGTCTCAAAATCAAGCATATTTAGGTCTTAAGTGTTCCGTTTATTTTTAGGGAGTATGTGGAAGTTAGGGATGTGTGCCATGACTAATCAACGTTTAAAATGACATTTTGTAACCAACAAGTCAACTAGTCTAAGAGGACAATCAAAAAAGTCTGTATAAGTGATCCATTTAAAATAGCCTTCTTAATTCATTAATCAAACAGTTAAATCCCATCCTGAATTCCACTGAAAAAATAGATTATATACATGCGCTGTGTATGTGACATGACAGGCGGCGAAATGCTAAATTTTGAGTGTCATTGTTTGTATTAGGCTGGTGTGCTGCTGGAGACTAACAACCAATTCTCTTGCTGTATGTTCATTTTTTGTTCTTCTTTGTCATTTGTTCATCATCTTTACTTCATTTTCACTTCAGTAATTCTTGCATTGTGTGTTTGTGCATTTTGTGGGCGGAGCAATGAAGGCCGGGAGGGGTGTGTTTGTTTGAGCTGATTTCAGATATCAACAGTGTTTCTCAGAAATCGCTTACTGCACCTTTAAGGGTATTCTATTTGTTGGGATATTGATATCTGTTGTTGTCAAGTTTCATTCATAGTTTTTTTTTTTTTTTCTCTTTAAACTGGTCAAATTTAATGGCATTGTTGCTCATAACCGGTAGTATAGCGTGCACACTTTAAATGTTACATGGCAGTTTGACATAGAAGAAAACAGAAGGGTTGTGTGCAAATTCAAATTACTGCCTCATCTTTTTCGTCTTCTAAATGGCCGTGAGTTACATGGAGAAGACGAATGCATGCAATGCATGCAAAGGTCTGAGGTAAAATGAAATTATTTTCTTTTTATAGATATACACTGTTCGAAATATTGTATGACTTTTTTTAAAATTTAACATTAACATGTCCGAAATGTGAACGTAGCCTCTGTAAAAATATAAAGCAAAACATAAATGTGCAAAACAAAATGTTCAATGTTGAGTAGTAGCAGCAGTAGTATCGTTTAGTATACTATATTGCACATCCTAAGTAAAAATGAGGAGAGGCAGCTCATGTTTTTCAGCTGAGCTTGTGCGCAGATCTGGAGAGATGCCTGTTGGTGCCTTACTGGTTCATGAGCAGCAGCAAACGAGAAAATTAACCATAATGCTATTTCACGGTACTCCACTGTTGGAGATCACCCCTGCCTGGATCTACAGAGCCACGAAGATGGGAAGAGACTGCAGCAGCTCTTTGGGTCACTCCATGCGAGTGCTCACATATTTGTTAGCCTATTCATGGGAACATGTTATTAGCCCACTCTTCTAATGATTAGTATTCAGAGTATAGCTTCATTTTAAAAAAACATTTAGATAACAAATTTTTATATATGTGAAAATTTGGGGGTGACATACTCACCAAGGCTGCATTTTTTTTTTTTATTACAATTCAAAATAACTGCTTCTAAATATACTTTATTGACTTATACATATATATTTATATATAGAATTTATTTTATTCCTGTGATGGCAAAGCTGAATTTTCAGCATCATTATTCCAGTCTTCAGTGCCACATGATCCATCAGAAATTATTCTAATATGCTGATTTGCTTATACATTTTTTTTTTTCAGGATTCTTTGACAAATAGTTTTTGCATTTAGCAACAGAACAGTATTTATTTGAAAAACATTGTAAAAATCTTTACTGTGAATTTTCTCTGACAGTTGTAATGCATATTTGCTGAATAATAGTATTAATTTCTTTCTTTCAAAAAAAAGTGCACTTTATTTTATTCATTTGTTTATTGTTTGTTTGTGTGTCAGACATTTGCTTATTTTGAAGAACAACATTATAAAGCAAATAAAAAAAATCTACTGCTAATAATATAATAAATGAATAAATACTATTTATTCATTTATTTATTATATTATTAGCAGTAGTAGATTTTTTTTTAAATTTGCTTTATAGTGTTATTCTTCAAAATAAGCAAATGTCTACTAACCCTAACCACACAGGTTATAAAGTGGGCTGTATTCTGTTCCTACCAGAAATCACAGCACCTGAGATCCCGTTTGTTAAACAGTGCACAGGGAATTAGGTTTTTCACAGCTTGTTTTTTATAGCCCCTATTAACCCTCTGTAAAGATGTGCAGCGTTGGCTTGTAAATCCCCAAAAAACGACTGTTTGTCACTCAGAATGCGGTTGGTGGTCCACAGATATCTGGCTGAAAGAAACGGGGTTGTTTCTGAATAACACTGATGTTGTGACTTTGCTTGGAAGAAAAGACATGGCGATGCACTGATCTGTGACTTCCCTCTGGAGCAGAGTGGCTGATGTTCTTCTTCCCTCTTCTTCATGTTAATATAAGCACCATCTAATTCTCTCACAGAGCAATCCAGCCCCATCTGCACATTGTCTGGGTCGCCACCGGCGAGGGGCTTTGGCAGGACTTGGCTTGCTACAGAACTTGGCTTATTTCTCCTCTTTTTTATCTCTATGCACATACTTTTGATGGTGATGTTTTATCCTGTTGGACAGGCTTTGTTTGGTCTTGGTATCTCCTCTAGCAGCTTGTGTTTGTTTTATGGATTTCTGGCATGGGTCTTTAAACAAGTGATAATGTTTTACAATACATACACACCTTAACCCATGTGTAGAGTGGGGAGAAGACAAATGTTTTCTTATGTTAAAGTGTAACTTCGCTGATTTTCAACCCGCTTTGTATTGTTACAATGTCGGTAGTATATGTAAATGAACAATGTTTACTCGTTCTCTGTGTTACCTGGATGTGTCAGCAAAAGTTTTTTATTGTCCTCTATGTGACTTATTATGTTTGGGTATTTTCACCTGCATAGTTGCTCATCAGTTTTGAACTAAAGATTTGACATTTTTATTTTACTTTTCAGTGTATCCAAACATGCAAAAATATGTGTACATTAGACGTACAAAAATCTAGTCTGTATTGATCATATTCAGGAATGTAATGTCTGAACAAACAATTAAGGGATTAGTTCACTTTAGAATTAAAATTTTCTGATAATTTACTCACCCCCATCATGTCATCCAAGATGTTTGTCTTTTTTCTTCAATGGAAAAGAAATGTTTTTGAGGAAAACAGTCCAGGATTTTTCACCATTTAGTGGACTTTAACAGTTACCAACGGGTTGAAGGTCCAAATGTCAGTTTCAGTGCAGCTTCAAAGGGCTCTACATGATCCCAGATGAGAAATAAGGGTCTTATCTAGTGAAACAATTGGTCATTTTCTAAAAAAGAAAAGAAAATGATATACTTTTTAACCACAAATTCTCATCTTGCACTGCTCTGCGATGTGTCGCGCATTATGCAATCATGTTGCATGTTTTTTTTTTTTTTTAAGAAAATGACAGATCATTTCCCTAGAGAACGCCCTTATTCCTCATCTGGGATCATGTAGAGCCCTTTGAAGCTGCACTGAAACTGCAATTTGGACCTTCAACCCATTGGTAACTGTTGAAGTCCACTATATGGAGAAAAATCCTGGAATGTTTTCCTCAAAAACCTTAATTTCTTTTTGACTGAAGAAAGAAAGACCTAAACATCTTGAATGACATGAGGGTGAGTAAATTATTAGGAAATTTTAAATCTGAAGTGAACTAATCCTTTAACATTTAAATGTTCTTGTCTCTTCTTCATTTGCTTCCTTTTTCATTTGCTTCTTGCAGTCCATTTAGGCTTGTAATAGAGAGTGGAGCCTTGTGGCTATAAATTCTCTTGAAATGTCCTTGACAGCTGTATTTAATCAATTATGACAGTAGATTTGGAATGAGCACAGCAATTAGAAGCATTAAAGTGATATTTGTGCACATTTCTGGACAGCTGACTGTTGTCATCTTTACAGCACTAAATTGCAATGAATTTCCCTTAAGGGGCATTATGATGATTCAAATCAGATCCTGATTAAGTATTCAGTAAAAAAGAGAGAAAAAGAGGAAATAAGACCAGATAAAATGGCTTTCAACATTTCATAGGAAGTTAATGAAAACTTGTGTCTGATTTTGAAGCCATCTAATGAATCTACCTACCCTCTTTTGCCAAATGTAAGACATGTATGATGCATGCTTTCTTTAGCCTGTTAGCATCATATGCATGTTAATATACCTTCCAAAAGCAGCAAATAAACAGTTTTACAGATGCAAATCAAGCCAACTAATGAATACTTTATTTTAAGCAGGACCATGAAAAGTTGAGCTTTTGCCTTATTGCGACTGCATGGCCTTTGAATTACAGATAGCGTAATTCCCCAGCGACAATCTGTTGTTCTGTCAGCTCAGATCAGAGATGAACCACCTAACATCACACTCAGAGGTCAGAAGCTGCTCTCTGCTGCAGAGTAACGAATGCACACTGACTACCTCATAATTAAAGTGAGAAATTAACCTCAGAGAACCTCAGAGAATGAAACCATGGCTCATGACAATATAGCTACAGTGCTATATAACATTTCACAGCATTTTTGGATCAAAAACTCTGTCTTCATCACTCCATTTATAAATACTAAAAAAAAAAAAAAAAAAAAAAAGGAAGTGAATTATCAACTTGGACAGTTAAGTAATATTGTTTCAGACAGTGTTATATTTGGGATGCCTGTGGTGTGACATGATGTACTCCATCTAAAATAATTTTAATCAGCATTTTGCTTGTTCTTTTTATAATTAAAATCCATATAGTTTATGACCATTAAATGAAAAAGACATGGAATAGTTGTACTTATCGTTTTTAATTCATTTATCACTCTGCAAGACCATTTAAAATGAGCTATTGAAGCAAAAAGGTGACTAAAATAGAGAAAAAATCTACATGAAAGGCTTTCCATTATAATTCATTTAAAGTGCCCTTATTATGCTGTTTTAAAAGGTTCCTAATTATGTTTTGGAGGTCTCCTACAATAGGTTTTCATGCATCCAAGGTCAAAAAAACACAAATTTTCTCATAATATATATTGCAGCGTCACCTTTTTTCTCACAGTGTCAGAAACAGTTTGATAAAGGATTCAGTCTCTTTAAACCCCTCCTTTTCAAGAGCCTACTCTGCTCTGATTGCCCAGTTTGTTGGGATTGGTCGGCTGCTTACAGCACATGTCAGAAAGATATTACCATATCTGAATTTCATCTGCAGAGGCTTGATACACAGTGATACGAATTGTAACTATGGTGTCGCCTTTATCGTATCAATTCGAGCCACAGTCCTCATCCTTTAGAAGTGCATGGAAAGTGGATCTGCAGTGCAGAAGACAGTGTCTTCTTGAAATGACGAACCAAACTCTTCCAGCCCTCAGCTACAACTACACTCACTCTAAAAAAATGCTGGGTTAAAAACAACCCAAGTTGGGTTGAAAATGGACAAACCCAACAGTTGGGTTAAATGTTTGCTGAGTAGTTTTATTTAACTCAACTATTGTTTAAAAATGACTATATGGCTGGATTAAAATGAACCCAAAATAGGTTGGAAATTAAAAATCAGACATATAATTACCAGATGGAACAATAATAATCAAAAGGTGAACATTTAATAATATGCAATTTAATAAATGTTTATTGTTTAATTATTGTTCATTAAACTTTTTTATAAATGTTAATTTATTAAACATATTAATAAATAATTTCCAACATACTTTGGGTTCATTTTAAGCAAGCAATACAGCAATCAATAATTTTTAAACAATAGTTGGGTTAAATAAAACTACCCAGCAGGTTGGGCAAACATTTAACCCAATTGCTGGATTTGTCCATTTTCAACTCAACTTGGGTTGTTTTTAACCCAGAATTTTTTTAGAGTGCTGTTTGATGGCGTCAGTTGAGACCAAGCGTGCCACACGAGTCCTGAAAAGTGAAGCCAAAGCGTCTCGATCACCCCCAGGTGGCTGGAAGCAGTATAGGTCATAAACCCCGCCCTTCCATGAAATGTAATGGGATGCAAGACAAACTAAACAATTTACACTTTAAACAGTTTTTTTTCCAAAGACGGTTTCTGTCATTTTAGGCATTTTTTTTCACCCTGGTGTTAGTTTAAGTGTTCATTCTTTAAATAAGTTTGTTTTTAGTTAGTTATTTGATGCTATGAAAACGGGGGTGAGACGTCATGATTGACAGCTGAGGTTGACAGCTTCTCTGAGCGAAGTAGTCACTGAGGAGCCAACTGACTTTTTTCTGGATCTTCGCAAGGTGATTGAAGCTATAACTTTAATTTCTACATTTCCATAACTGTTTATTTCACACCAAAATAATGACTTGTTCTGAGTTTGGCGAGACCTTGATATCGCGGCTCCACTTCGCTCACTACTGCGCAGACTCAGGCTTCATGTTCACTATGCGCAGACTCGAGACTCAAGATGTCAGCGCCATATTGGCACACTGGCGGCTTCAGTTACTACAATGGAAGAGAGTGAAGGTGCGTTGTCCATATTTTTTTACAGTCTATGGTTGAGACATTGTTTGTGGGCAGCCAATAAGACCATAGACTGGAATTATGCAATTATGCATTAAAAACCTACATAGGTTTATAGCAGTAAGTGAGACGTCTGAGGAACTGTTACTACTATAGTTAGATTGATACTCTATGTGACTTCTTTCTGTTGATTTCTCAGTTTTGAATATGCTTCTGAGGTGGCAGTAACACAGACTATAATGAACCTTCACAGCTTTGCATTCCGGATGCCAACTGTAAGGATTTAGTTTTGACAAGCTACCAATAGTCCTAAATGAAATGGTAAGCAGTTTGGAGATGTGTGTTTTGTTTTTGGAAACACATGCTCTTTATTTGCGCCAAGATTTCTTTTTTCTTTTCCTGCTATTCCTTTTCTCTGCATTTTTACAATAAGGCCTTTATTTGTGTATCATAATGACGGAAGAAAAGGCTGGTTTAAATTCCCTGGAGCTCTTGAGCATGTGTTAATGATTAACTTTTGATTCTTGATTTCTTTGAACAATGCTTTAAGAATATAATAAAATATGTTCTGCATGTGTATTTTTGTGTTTAATTCCAACAGTATTTTCTCAAATCTATGTTTGAAGTTTTAATAGAAAGCATATGGAGCAATTTTACTGATGCAGTTGATGTATCTTAGGTATCTATTATTTCCAGTCAAGTATGAATACTCATTTAAATGAAATACTCAAAACAGGCAAAGAAAACAAACACAATCACATCAGTATCTCAGTATCATAGCTTTTATTCTTTGCAGTAAATTTGACTTAGTGAATTCAATTGCTTTGCCTTTCATTTTGGCTATAATAATGTCACTGGCTATCCAAGGCATAAATATGAAAAAGCAAATAAATTGATATTGGCATATTATAGTCTAATGTGATATTAGATGAAGAAGAAGATAAAGGTGCCCTGTTTTATAAGGACTCATGTAAAGGCTGTGCTTGCCCGTGGCTGCCTTCTTACCGCCAGCAAATTTAGAGACTACAAAAAGGTCACCTTAAATACCAATATCAGCCCCAAAGAGACAGAGGTTCTCCTCCTTTGAACAAGAAACTCTACATAGTGTTCCCAGATCTGCCTGGTTAAAACTACTTGATCCACATCCTCCTCCGCCATCTAAATTGGGCCAGTGGGTCGAAAGCAATGGAGAAAAAGAATCACTAGTTTGCATGACTGTGGGCAGTCTCTATCAATCAGAAACACAATGCTTAGAGGGAGAAACCGAGGCTCGAATATTCAGACGCATTCTCCTGGCAGAGCAGCCGAATAGAACCGGTGTCTCAAGTAGTGACAGGAACAGTTTTAATAAAATGGATCAAATGATACTTTGCCATTCTTGCTGACAGTCATCTCATAACTTTTTTGTTTATTTGATTTTGCTTATTACTCTGAATGATACTTGGCAATATAATAACTTTGGCACCAGCACACTACACTCTAAAAATGTGTAAAAAACTCTATGTATGCTTGTATGTGCAGTATGTATGGATGGATATACAGTATGTATGTATGTATGAATTCTTTTTTATGAAAAAATTGAATACTCAGAATATTTGATTAATCAAGTTATAATGGATATTTTAATATGATTATGATTTAATATGAAACAACCTGACTATATTAGACTACACTAACAAAAGTCATTTCTAAGCATCAGGTCAATAGAAAGTTGATACATAGTGAAATACTTTTTTTTTTTTTTTACTTTCATAATTATATTTTAGTATTTCCATTTAAATTTTAGTTAAAGTTTCAGTAATTTATTTGTGTAAGGTAACTTTTTTTTTATTTTTTTTTTTTATTGTACAGTACATCAAGTTAAACTACAAAATATTTCGAAAATATCTCAAAGGTTGCTTTGCAAACTAGCTGAAATAAAATAAGTTATTTTTTTTTATATTTTATTTTATTTCAGTTAATGTTTATTTTATTTTTCACATAATAAATGTTTTTTAATCATTTTAGTTTTAGTTTCAGTTATAAAAATAACCCTGCTTTAAGGTAACAATGGCATGTTTTCAGTTCTTATGATGATTAAAGGGTTTTATAAAATATGTTTTTCATCTAATAACACTTACAGCTGCAGCTCCAGAGCTGTGATCTTGATGCACAGGAACGAATATTCAAAATGAAGTCTACTGTTCCTTCCTGAAAGCCTGAAGCTTTTACCTGCTCAGCTTGAATGCTTTGTGTTTGTGTGTGTGTGTATTTTAGCAGACGCAACGCCGCGTGACCTTTCACCTCCCGGACGGCTCTCAGGAGAGCTGCAGTGACAGCGGGCTTGGAGAGCAGGAGCCCAACAGCGGTGCCAGCACCACCCAGCCTCTGCCCTTGGGCTTCCCTCAGGAAGAGTACTATGAACAGACCTCACCGAACAGCCGCACTGAGGGTGACGGCAACTCCGACCCCGAGTCCAGTAAGTACTGACCGCTGTCCTTTACCAGCACTTTTTCAGCAGCTGAGCAGGCAAAAGGCAGAGGAGGTCAACACTGTGGGGGCCTCCAAGGTTGATGAACTGCTAAGCAGTGTTTTTACATTACGTGTACACATATTTATTTATTTTTTTTAATTCTATAGCACATTCAGATGGTTATCACATATTTCTCAGGCCTGTACACTAGTTCAAAATTTGAAGGTCGGTAATATTTTTTTATGTTTTTAAAGAACAGTTTTAAAGAAGTCTCTCACCAAGGCTGAATTTATTTAATCACAATTAAAATAACTGTTTTTATTTGAACATGTTTTAAAATGTAATTTCTTCATGTGAAGGCAAAGCTGAATTTTCAGCATCATAGACCTTATTCAGAGCTGCTCCAAGACGAGTATGAAAGCGAGGCTGTGAGGGAGAGACTCACCGTGTTTTCAATGGCATTTCCTGTAAAAAGCTGTATAAAGCTCCTAGATTACTTATCATTTTTCACAGCTCATGATGTCAGAAGTTGTAATGTTTATTAAAGTTTCTTGGAAAGATATTTCTGCAGTGTTTCATCAGCAGAATAATCCAAAAACACCTTAAATAACAAGTACAACACACTAAAGAGATGTATGTCGATCCCTCACAGCCTTGCTTTCATTCCTGTTAAAAATCAAAGATGGCGCTGCTGTGAATAAGGTCTATTTCTCCAGTCTTCAGTGTCACATCATGATCCTTTAGAAATCATTTTAATATGCTGATTTGCTGCTCAATAAACATTTCTTACTTTTATCAAGTTTGAAAACAGTGGCCTGCTTAACATTTTTGTGGAAACTGTTCCTTCTTTTTTTTTCATTTGATGAATAGAAAGTCCAAATATCCAGCATTTGAAATTTTTTTGGAACATACATTTCGGTAACACTTTAGTATGGGGAACAATTCTCACTTTTAAGTTGCTTATTATTAGCTTGCATATTGGCTGTTTATTAGTACTAATAAAGCACATACACTGTAAAAAAAGAATTGTTGGTTTAACTTAAAAAAATAAGCCTTGCCTTAAAAAAAAAAAATGAGTTAATACAATGAAGGCAATTGGTTTAATCAACAGAAACTCAAAATATTATTTTGTCTGAATTATTGAAGCTGATTTGACAAAAGAAAAAATGTTAATAGTGAATATGTGTTCCCCATGCCAGAGTGTTACCTAAATTTCTTTACTCTCATTTTTTTGATTTTAGTGCCTCCATGATGAATGTAAGTATTAATTTCCTTCCAAAAAAAAAAAACTGACCTCAAACTTTTGAACTGGTGTATAAATGTATGTAAACATAACATAATTATCTATATAATATACATATATCTGACTGTTTTATCTTTTTTCATTTTCTCAGAAAACTAACATAGCCGCCATAAACCTGAACTCTCCATTATGTTCTTATCTTGCGAGCGAGTCAGTAAAAGTTTTGAAGTCCATACTTCAAATCAGTGGACATCTATTACCGTTCAAATATGTCCATTCATTTATATCTCATCCAAGAAATCTCTATTTTTCCACTATGTATATTTGTTTTTGTCTTCTCTGAGGATTGGTTTACCATCTGCACTGGTGCAAGAACAGAAATGCGTACAGTTTATAGGGCACATTGCTGTTAAGTGAACATTAACGCTGCCCTCTGCAGTAGTGCTTTGCGGAGCAAATAATGCTTGTTTAGGGAGGGTGTTTATTTGCTCAAGTTGTTATTGTTTAATGAGGCGCAAAAGAGCTGGTTAGTATTTACTGCTGGGCTACTCTATATTGCACGGCCATTAGTATGACCGACCGGTCTTTGTGAACATAAGCTTCGTAGATCTTCTTCATCATGCAGCATATAAAGCGGTCTTTGTGTTTGATTCTCACCATAACCCTGGGATGTAAAGCCCTTGTATCTTGAATAACGTAGCACGGTCCAGTGAGGCTGATGGATCCTTTGATTCCTGGGTTCATTTCAGCATCATCATCAGGAAACTGTGGGGGGGACTCTGATCAACACAGATCTCTTCATCTCTTTCTGGCTTGCACATCAATAATATCAGTAGATTACCATAACGTTATTCATGTTGTTTGAGGCAAAAGAAGTTTGAAGAAAAAAAGCACTGTAGTGAAATAAATCGGCTTGCATACACCTGCAAATATCCTCTGTGTCTGGTCCATAAATGAGACAATAGCGTCTCTGACTGAAGCACAAATGTCTTTGCATTCTGCACTGCAGCAGAGCTGTGACACTCACAGTGTCGTGTAAGAATGAATGCATTTCATCAGCTCTACTCCTGCCAAGCTATTTACATACACATGAGGGCCAGTCTTTGCTCTTAGATTAGCTGTTGTTGAACCGGCCTGCTGTCTATGTTAATTCAACATGTTCTCTCAAACTGAGCTGTATTCATGCATTTAAATCCCTATTTTTCATATTAATTTATACATCTGATAAACTGTATATACTATCATCTTACTATGCATATAAACATATCTTCATATAAAAAGCTTTGACACCCCATTTTTCACATATACGCACATGCGCACACACACACACATACACACACACACACACACACACACTCTGCTAACTACATTAAATTACTTTAGGAGGTGTTATTTTCATAATTATTAATATTCTGTTTAAATGAGCATTATTTTTCGGAAACAATAAGGATATTAGGGTGACAGAATTAAAATAATTGCATGTAAATTTGCACTAAACAGTTTGCTAATAAAACTAAACAACTCTGTAATTGATACAAGTGAATTGAAAACACGGTGATAAACAGCAGTATTTACAAACTAAATTTTTATTACACTTCAAAAAATGAAGATGTGAAATGCCTTGTAGGAGTTTCAAGAACAACACTGAGTGATGAGTCAACTGAATCACTGAATTGATTTTTCATTAAAATGAACTGCCCAAATGAACCAGATGAATCTGACTTCTTTAAGTGATTTTAAGGGATAGTTCACTCAAAAATTATAATTCTGTCATCAGTTACTCACTCGCAGGTCGTTCCAAACCCACACTGTAAAAATCAAGCAATTTAATTCAAATCTTCTGAAAAGACACCAATTTAATTTAATTAGGATTTAATTTAGGCTTTTATTCGCATATAAACACTGATCAACAAATAAATAGAGCACATTAAATATTGTCAATGGGAGCTCAAACATTCTTTGTTGATTTGCGAGAACCAATGATGTTTGTTCTTGCACATCAAGCTTGCTTGAGCTTCCGTATACCTTATTTGATGTTCTCTATGTATGTGTGTTTTAAACAGAAATCTCTCAGGTTTTGTCAGAGCCGATAGCCTCGTGGGCAGCGCTACGACATTTAGCACAACTGCGCCTCCAGCGATCCGATTCGATTCCTGCCTCGAGATCCTTTGTCAATCCCATTCCTCTCTCTCCATCCCATGCTTTCCTATCTGATCTCTACACTGTCCAATACTGCCATAAAAAAGCCTATATATATATATATATATATATATATATATATATATATCAGGACATGCCCCCCCGGAGGAAAATTTTGTACATTTTAAATTTAAATGCATAAATCTGGTGCATTCTGAGAGCAAAATTAAGTGACTAGATCAATGAAGAAATTAGTTCTCTTGTAAACAATTTTGTTCTCTAAAAGTAATTTATTTATTGGTGATGGTAGGGCACGAACACAACACAACATATAGTAGGCTAAATGATAGTTCATAAGTGGTCAAACATGTAGAGTATATGTAGAGGATATAACAGTTTATTAATCATATATTTCTTCTCACTTTTAAATTCCAGTTATCGTGCGTGTGACGCCATTTCATAGTCCTTGTGTTATGCGATCTAAGAGAAACCCTGTAGCCAGTATGATGACATCGTTCAGAAACAGCAATAAACTCCACCAAGATAAAGTCGTTTTATGTAAATCCACAGTCCTTTATCTACATATCAAGTATTATAATGGGAATATATCATATTGGAGAATTTTACCGTGCTGACTGTCGTTACCGAACGCGACGCGCTGTTTGAGTGCTGAACAGAATGATTGACAGCTGCAGCAGAGGGAATCTCTCTCTTAAAGGGTGTATATATATATATATACCCTTTAAGAGAGAGATTCTTGTAAAACATGTTTGATTAGTGCCTCAAAATCAAAATAGCATTTTGTCACACCATTGCTACTGCTACTTTTTGGAAAAGGTAATTTTTAGTACTCAGTAGGAAGTTAACAAGCAAAAGAACTTGTTATCCCTTATTAAGGAATATATTTTTGATGTTTGAAGATGTTAGTCTTATTTATGCTTGTATACAGCAATCCACAATAATTTCATATCTGAAAATTACCTTGTATTATCTTTTTTTGTGTGTGTGTGTACTATTTATTTTGTACACTGAGAGATAACAACAGGCTGGATAATGGGCTGCTTCTGTGCATCATCCTGTAGAAAGGAACAAACTAGCAGTGATTTGCATATGCTAAGTGATTGCTCTGTGGCTCATTAATATTCTGCAATGGATGCATCTCCAGCTTCATAAAATCAGCCTTGTAAATGGGAGCACGACGTTCGTGTCATTTGGGAACTGGGTTAATTGGCAAAGTGGACATCTTTTTTTTTTTTTTTTTTTATAATAAATTTGCAATAAAATATTCTTTTTTCCCCTCTATCTGGAGTCTAAATTGCTCTCAGGTAATTCAGTTACAACAGACAGCAAATGATAGCAAAAAATACGAGAGGGAATTCTGAAGTCAATATTCTTATCGCACTGTTTCTTTTCACTTCAACTTCATCCGTTCGAGCAAACCATTCTTTGTACACAAAATCTATCATTTATTCTATTGTCAAAGCACAAGCTGAAAAACCTGAAAGCTTCCAAACTGACAGCCTCATGAATAAACATGAGCAATCCAACACTGCTTAAAATGAAACATACATCATGCACTTTTATCCCAAGATTATTTGCTCTTGTGCAAAAGCCAGATTGATAAAAAAAATTCATGTCATTTATTTATAATCAGCAGAAGAGTATGGTACGGAGGGTCGAGATGGCGTAAAGCAGAAGAGAAAAGGCTGACGTCGTCCCCTCGAGCATGGCGGGACCCCCAGTGTGTGCTCGACGAGGAAAGAAGTCAACCGTCTCATTCGGTTCCCATTTCCTAGCCCAAAAGTTCACTGATAAAAGCTGACGCCGTGGTTGAGAGTTCAAAAAGAGAGATAGATCCCCTCTCTGTTGACAGACTCAGAGACTGTGAGAGGAGTGCATCGGAGGCGTAGGGAGCCCAAGACGGATTAGATATGGTTTTATCAATGAGCAGCAGGCAGCTGTAGCTGTGGCAATCGCTTATCTTGTCGTCTCAATTTGAAAAGAGTGAGAACAAGAGAGAGAGAGAGAGCAAGACGAAGGGGGATTGAGAGAAAGAACAGAGAGCACCGGTGGCAGACCCAGGGAAAAGGTGACGTGAAGCAGGTTTACGCGCGAAAAGGTGGCGTGGCAAGGTCTCGCGTGTCATCTCGGCTTGAGTAATAGCAGGTGGAAAAGCAGAGGATACGGCCTTCTTATGACAATGTATTTCTCCGCTCCTTTTTTAAAACAGCATCTTTATTAGACCGCCCGCTTTCGAAATAAAGTTCATGTGACATTTATGTTACTGTTATTTATGAGGCAGGAGGCAATTCGTTTTATGGCTCCTTTTTGCTTTCCCTCCTCGGGCTGTCTTTATCAGACGGTCACCAGTATAGTTTGCTCATTTTCGCCACACTCTGCTCTGAGCGGCTCAAATTTGCCACGGCCTCTGGCCGATTGGCTAAAGACTTGTTTCTGCTGTTTGCCGAATTAGCATGGACGTTGTTGTCCTTCTGCCACCACCCTGTGCTTCTCCCCTCCCGAACAGCTGGCAGAGGCAAAAGGGAACTTCTCATACAATTAACGTTTTTAAATCTTCACTGTCCCTTCAGGCGGTCAAACCTTTGTACTTAACATCAAACAGTATTATGCATTAAAGTGTATGTTTGGGATCAGCGCTGCCGTTGAATTTAGGTGGTTATGTCTTTGTCAAGCAAACAAACTCTGATCCTAAATTATTATTCTTTTTTTTCTGGTTGTGAATGGATTATTTAGAAATATGATGTGTAATATACAATTATATCTTGCCCTGCTGAGTGTTGAGTCTCATCTTTAAAAGAGGTGAATATTGTGCACTACAAAGCTAATTTGCCGTAATGGTGTGCTTCATGATTGCATGAGTCACATTGTTTCCTTCCTAATAAGTCAGATTAATTACATAAGGGTTATTTATAGATCTATACTCATGCAGCATTGCAGTGTGTGTTGATTTACATATTTAATAACCCTCACAGACATTTTACTTGTGGAAAACCGGTAGCAATTGCATTATGTTTTGCATTTGTCCAAGTGACTAATGGAAAAGAGCAGCCAATGAAGATGCTTGGAAACAAGCTGTCTTCAATATTTTCTTTTGTTTACATTGTGTTGGCTGATATGGCCATTGTAGAAAATTGCTATACTAATTTATTCTAAAAAGTGAAAAATGTCCAATGGTGGGTGGGCTACCAAGATTTCATCATTCTGCCCTCATGAAAAATAAAATAAAATGTTTTTGAAAGAAGTTTAATGCTCACTAAAGCTGCATTGGATCAAAAATACCATACAAACAGTAAAGTTGTGAAATATTATAACATATTATAACATATATTTTATCCAAATATATTTTAAAATGTAACTAATTATTGTGATCCTGTGATTTTCAGCATCATTACTCCAGTCTTCAGTGTCACATGATCCTTAAGAAATCATTCTAATATGCTGGTTTGCTGATTATGAAATGGATCAATGTACAGTATTTATTTGAAATAGTAAAGATATTTATGTTACAAAAGACTTGCTATTTAATGCATTTAATACTGTCACCTTTGATCTATTTAATGCACCCTTGCTGAATAAAAAGTATTATTGTTATTATTATTATTTAAAATTTATACTTACCCCAAACTTTTGAAGGGTAGTGTAAAATAATGTACTATTTACAAATGTTTTTTTTTTTTTTTTTTTTACTTTTAATTTGAAGGAAAAAAAAAAATACTGAATGGATGCTGTAAATCCACCTTCACAGATTAGCTCCTGAATGAAACATTTATCTTGAATCATATATACAGATTAATGAAGACAGACCTTATCATGTGCATTCATGAAGTCCATTTCGCTTTTGAATATAAAGATTTTCTCATGTGTCTATAGTGCAGTCTAACACATTTAGTCTCAGGGAGTCTCCATTTAACCAGCTAAAAGCATGTTGCCGTCGTGTCATTAGTAAATTATTAGTCATTGAGAGAGATTTCCTGATGTGAAGCATATGGCCGCATGTGACCAGCTTATGCCTTGCCTTCCTAAGGTCTAATCTGGTATAAAAAATAAGTAAATTCAAATGAACCAATCCATTTTATTCATTCTAAATATAATAAGATTACAGTTTTAACAACGTCTATACACTTTCAGAGTGAGAGCTTTAATGTATATACTTTCCCTAAGTGCATTCATGGGTAATTTTTGTTATTGTTTTCCACTGCAGTGTTTAGAACAGAAACATGCATGGACTTGGTTTAGCCTAAGATATTAAATGCTCTCTCTCTCTCACTCTTTCACTTTAGCAAAGTGTAGCTGTTATTGCTGTTAGTGGTATAAACAGATGCTGGGTTGGCCTTTTCAGATAATCTCAAGCGGAACATGTAAAACAATGTTATAAACACTGCATAAGTGATGGGGTGCTGCGTGAAATGCATTTTCATTCAATCAAATCAGGCTGCCTATTATTTTATTCAGCTATCGGTATAGTGAATGTATAGCAAGTTACACTATGTTTTCCGTTTCCCGTTTCCCAATCATAATCCTCCCTGGGTTATTTATTTATTTATTTAACTCCAAATTCTTACTTTTTGTAAGTGGGTCAATGACATGACAGGTCATTTCTGTCCAAAGGCCTTAATAATAGTAAAAAAACAAAACAAAGATATGACATCCAGGTTATGTAAGGTAGTACAACTAGATCTCTTTTATTGAATCCAAAAGGTTTTAATTATATTTTGTTACATATAAATGTATTTTAAAGATTTTGAAGTGTCAAAAGGTCATTCGGTTTAACCGTCCAAAGGCCAATACAGCCATTTCATTTGTGATTAAAATATCTTAAAATAAAATAAATATATGTATTTTTTTCTGGCATGATTTTGTAACATCATATATCAACATAGTGCAAAATGGTATTAAAATTATGTGTAAAGTCATTGCTTTGTTATGAGAAAGAATGTCCGGAAAAATGAATTTCATTGATGTCATCTGGAGTAACCAATATAAAGGGGCCATTTTGGATCAAGTCATGCAGTCAATATCATGTGACAGGATGTGACATCATTCAGACACCTGCAAAGGACCACATGGTCGTGAAGCAAAGTAACTAACTCTCTCTTAACTATTTGAAAAATTCATGTTTTCACTTCAGGTCATTCATCAGGTCATTCGGTACAACCGCTATAAGACATGGAAAATGTTGTAATATTTTAAAAACTTGTACTAAATATAAAATGTTTGATTGTCCTTTTGCCAGCTAGCTAGCAAGCTAACTAGTAAGCTAGATATCAGCCTGTAAGCGTTGTTTGAAAATATCGTCACTCGGTATAACCAAAAGTGTCATTCGGTAAAACCGAAATTTTGGTTAAACCGAATGACTTTTTTGGTGACAAATTTTGTCTATCTTGTAAAAAATGACAAAAGTGGTGTTAACTGATTATAAAAACCATAAAATCTCATTAACACTTAATAAAACTTCAAATTGAATTTTGTTTCCATTATATATTTTTTTTAACCTTATTCATTAATGACCCAAGTACAGACCTGTCTCACGTCTAGAAATTATTGATTATTACCAACAGGGAAAAAAGGCTATGAATCTGAAACTGTTTCAATTTCGGTATATTACATCAAGGTTTAGTATAAAGAGCGACGCTGTGGAATGAATATCTGTGCTTCAGATGAAAACATATGTCAGTGACTGACTTGCAAGTCTCTGGATGATTTTGAGACATCTCGAAAAGCAAGCAGTTTTAGCTGTTGTCCCTTTTCATTGTGATATCAATATTCTGACTGATTTAAGCATAATATCTCACTTCATGTTGTAATCTGACACAACTGCATCAAAGCAATGCCTGCATTTCAACCATCATAGCATGTCATCTCATCCTCGGCCCAGCATGCATGAATTCTTATAAATTCAAATAACTGATTTTGTGCTGCAGGGTTTTGAAACCTATTTCCAGCTGCTGCATTAAGCCAAAAATAAATTAAACTATAGCGGCAGTATGAATCTACACATTTTTAGTATTATTACGCCAGTTTTGCCCTTTTTTTTCTCCCCGGTTTCCTTTGCCTGTTTCATGTCTGGGCCTGTTCAGGTGGGATTTGATTGGTTTCATCTGTTTATCCATCATAGCCAACAGGGTTTTAGGAAAGAGTTCACTCTTTGAGCTGATATTGAGGGAAACCTGTGTTTAGTCTACTTCAAATGCCATTGATAGTTGTCTTGGGGAGACAATGTATTGATTTGGAAAGCCAAGTCAAAGCACTAAAATCTCCTTTGTTTCCCTGGAAGAGTTAGGAATGTGTCATGCAAGAAAGCTCCAAAACAGTGTATTAAACAGCTGTATTGTGCTGTTGGGGATTACACCAAAATTAAATAAATAAATACATACTTTTACAGCATTTTAATGTTAATTTATAATTTGTTAACTGTTAATTCATGTATGGTCATAATAGGATAATTTATGCAACTTGAAATGTTAAAATGTATTAGAAAATGTGTTTGATAATGTATATTTATTCAGCTTTATGTTCACCCACCATTTCAGTTTTTTTATAATCCACATATAGGGAATTATATGAATCAGGAATCACACCAGAATTAAAGGGATAGTTCACCCAAAAATGAAAATTCTGTCATCATTTATTCACTCTCAAGTTGTTCCAAACCTGTATGTATTCCTTTCTTCTGCTGAACACAAAAGAAGATATTTAAAAAAATAACCAAACAGTTGATGAGAGCCATTTACTAGTATTTATGTATTTATTTATTTTTTCCCCACACTATGGAAGTCAATGGGATCCATCAACTGTCTGGTTACCTCAAAATATCTACAGCAGACTTGAGTAAATGAGGACGTGTTTTTAATTTTTGGGTGAACTATCCCTTTAAGCAAATAAGTCCAAATAGTCCAAATACTGCTGTTAGTGTTAATTTGGTCTGTGTCTTCAAAATATCCTGTTAGTTTGAGTACACAGAGCGAATTTTTATAACCGTTTATTGGTTTGAAATCATCAGATTAGCTTTTTAATTAACATTTATAAAGGGGATTAAATAACTTTTTAATGAGAAGCAGATACCTTTTGCTGATAAAATATCCATAACTGACTTCAGTCCAACAGTCACTAAGAATATGTCCTTCAGGACATTATTCGGAGGCTCATTGAAGCACTTTCCGTATGAACACAAGTACTGGATGAAAACCCACCGCAGAACTCTCTGCCTGAGATTTCAAAGGCTCTGACAATTAAAACGGCTATCTGCTGCTTGTTAACATGTTCAGTAAGTCTCATGTCTGATTTGGAGGATGGATCAATAGCTGTCACGTTTGATTGCATCTCTGGATAAAGTATTCTGAACTCTGTGGGGGAACTTCAAACACCCAGCTCAGAAGCACTTGCTAACAACTGGCTATTAAGTCGATGTGTCTCATTTTTCTGACAAGTAGTGTGATTCTGAAAATCAAAATCACCTGTTCTTGAAAAAATGAAGACAGAAAGAAATACAGATTTACAAACTAACAGATAATTAAATATGCATATGCTCTCTGCAATAGGAGGAATCCACAGGCTAGCAGAATCGACAGGTTTAATAGTGGAGATTTTCTGAAGGTTGGACATGACTTCAGCTTCAAAACTTCAACACTTAATAGGTTCGCTATTGTGTAGCATCTCATATACTGGACAAATTTGTTTTAAATTTCTTGGCACATAGCAACAGCCTTCTGTGTTTTTCTACACAACTTGTAGAATATATGGATTTATCATTTATCATATAATCAGAAATGGCAGCATGAGAGAATGATGGTTCACACATTAACCTTTTTTACTATTTAATTAAATATTTTAGCTTTAATATCTGTGCATTTCTTGTTACTTTTGAATATGAATAATACATTATTATTATTATTATTATATAAAAGATTTATTGTTCGATTGACTAATTTAATTGATTGATTGATTAATCAATTGATATATTCATACAACTTCAAAAAAATTCACATGTGGATCTATCAATAAATAATAATAAATAAATAAATAAATAAAATAATTATAGCACTTTTTTATGTAATACTCGACTGAGGAGGTTGTCAGACCCAATGTTTGTTCTTATAACATATCAAGGATTTTAATATGGACCAATCATGACCGGAACATGGACTGCGAAGGCACTTCTGTTCATAACACTTTGAGGCTTCATCATCTAAATGTCATTTTGATTACGTTTCTCCCAAATGGCATAATTTCAGTGGCCACTTTCATGTATGGTTGCCAGAGAAATATGTAGAGCAGCTCATTATCAAAGCATTAAAATGCCAGGATATATGTCTTGGATACACATCAATTTTTCATGGTCTTGATTCACTTTGTGAACAGAACCAGACTGCAGACTCCAGTTCCATCAATCAAATGAATTTTGTTAGAAGTCTATCATCCTTCAGAAACACTTGCCTCCTTGACGTCAACAGAATCCAGCCTGCTCAATTTGACATGGTGCAAGGGATAGGTACTAACAGCCAACCCTGCTTCCCCATTCAGATGCAGCAGGAAAACACAGAAAGCCACTGAAAAATTTATATGTTGATGTTTTATTAAATGCCATTTGTTACCGATAGCTTTGACAAGAATGTCAGTTTCTTATACAAACAGTAATCCTAAAAACCTCATGACTGGTTTTGAACAAAACTGTCACATGAAATAGCTTTTTGTTCATACTAAACATACACTGATGAGCCAAAACATTATGACCAGTCACAGCTGAAGTGAATATCGTTGATCATCTCTTAACAAGGCCACATATTAAGGTTTCTGTAGATTAGATGGTAAGCATACAATCAGTTCTTGTAATCAACAGGTTGGATGCAGGAGAAATGGGCAGGAATGAAGACCTTAGCTACTTTGACACGTACCAAATTGTCATAGTATCTTTGAAATGGCAAGGATTGTGGGTTGCTCCCGGTCAGCAGTGGTGAGAATTTACCAACAGTGGTCTGAGGAGGGGCAAACCACAAACCGGCGACAGGGTGTCGGGCACCCAAGGCTCATCGATGCACAAAGGCAACAAAGGCTATCCGTCTGATTTGAGCCAACAGAAAGTCAAAAAAATTTAATGATGGTTATGGGAGGAATGTGTCACAACACACAATGCATCATACTCTGCTGCTTAGCTGCAGAGTGCCTAGATAACCCCTGTTCACTGTTGAAAGCGCCTACTAGTGTCGGAACTGGACCTTGGAGCAGTGAAAGAAGTTCGCCTGGTCCGATGAGTCCTGTTTTCTTTTACATCACATTGACGGCTGTGTACATGTGTGTCGTTTACCTGGGGAAGTGATGGCACCAGGATGCACTGTGGGATGATGACAGTGTTCTGCTTGGAAATCCTGGGTCCGGCCATTCATTTGGACATAAATTTGACATGTGCCACCTACCCAAACATTTTTGCAGACCATGTAAATCTCTTCATGACAGTGGTGTTCCCTAGTGGAAGTGGCCTCTTTCAGCAGGATAATGCCTCACTGCACATATGGTTTGAGGAACATGATGAAGAGTTCAAGGTGTTGCCCTGGCCTCTAAATTACCCAGATCTCAGTCCAGCTGAGCATCTGTGGGATGTGCTGGACCAAAAAGTTTGATTCATGATGGCTCCACCTCACAACCTACAGAACTTGAAAGATCTGCTGCCAATGGCTTGGTGCCTGATAGCACAGGACACCTTCAGGGGTCTTGTAGAGTCTATGCCTCGGGGGGGTTGGTGCTGTTTTAGCAGCACACAGAGGACCAAGAGCATATTAGGCAGGTGGTCATAATGTTTTGGCTCAGAAATTGGTTGCATGTGTAGCTAGAATATGTTGCATTATTAAATGTAAGCATTTTATAGTTTTTTATTCAGATTAATCATAATTTTTATTCATTTATTTGTTTAGCAATGCTAATATACCATGCATTTGAGGACATTTGCTTCAAGAGCATAAATTAAAAGTATTTTATATTATTTATATTTGACATTTTTAACACAAATTATGTGTGATTACTTACCAGCATCAAATGTTAGGACAATTGTGTCTACACAGAGAAGTGGGTCTCTAAAATATGCCACAACGAATTGATTAAAATGCATGTCCTCACCTCTTACTCATTTTTCTTATGCAGACAGTGCCAAGGATAAAGATGGGCCTCAAATAGGCTTATTGACCAAAATAACTGAGCGTCAATATGTTCTTTTAGAGCTAAACAGACTCAGCATCTTAGGGATTGTATTTTTGGTGACAGTAACTCTATTGACCCATGCAATTTTTTGCTGTCTTGTTAATAACCATTGCTTTGACACACGTTGGAGCCATTTTAGATTTCATTATTAGTGAAAATCGTGTTTTGCTTATTCATGAAATCGAATGTGCAAATTCTTCTGTAAACTAGGGCATTTCGATCTGCCTACAGTAGGCATCTGGACCATTTAAGATGGTTGAATTGAAATATTGTGAGAAGACCTTACCTATTGTTATTTCAAATCAAAACATAGCTTGCTCTATTTCCAATTTATCAACGAAAGGAGCAAGAGGCAGCGAATATGAGGCCGATCGAATGTGAATAAATAATGCTTTTTAGCTCCTAGTCCTTTATCTTCACACAGGTCAGTAGGATCTAATCTAGGCGTGTGTGCGTGTGCATGCAGGAACCGGATTACTTGGTGGCACCCTGTGGTCCAGTGATCAATGTGAGCTCTGATTCTTTGATAAATTGGTATTCTCAAACAAATGGATGACTTCAGAAAGAGCTTGGGGCCAGTAACACAGACAGATGGAGTGTGGGAACAAGGGAGCTTTGCTGAGTGGAGGAAAAGGATTTCATTTGGGACACACAGAGGATGGATTAGACTTGCCCTGGCAGGAAGTGTTTGGGCTAACAAAATATGACAGGAGCTTTTGAGGGCTTGACACTGAACATAGATGCCTGGCAGAGGCATAGCCTGTGCACAGAAGAACTGGTGCATTCATCACATTTGCCATGGTCAAGTTCGCAGGCCATGCTGCTGCTACCAAGCATCTGTGGGACCTCCAGGCAGTGTAGCACCAGGAGGGTCAAGCAGTTGCCTGCCACTTTGCGGCGTCCGTGTCGAGGCGAGCCACCAAAGTGTACCACTAGATACCGAGGCGACCAGCCACGAGTGTCCCTATGCCCCGATTCCTCTGCGCACCTGCTTGGTTGCATTGATTTGCTCTCATTCCAGGCAGTCGTAACTCCCAGGGGTTTCAGCTGTTCAACATCTGTCACACCATGCAAAATGTTCCATGCCGAACCAGATACTGTATATAAATCTTTATTTACCGTGTTCCTGCTTTCTAGTTAAAGGAGGGTAGACTGCTACTATGGGTCCAAACAGTATGATTTAATCAAGATGTACAGTATGGAATTATACACACTTTTACAGAAGCAGTGATGGCAATTCATTGGCATTACCACCGAGAATAAATTGAAATCTTTACTGTAAAAAAAAAAAATAATAATAATAATAATGCATCAAGTGCCTCTTTATATTGTTTATGATACATGAATGAATATTGTTTATGAATGGTGGTGCCTGTATATTTTATAGTCTATAACTATATATTATAATATTAATATACCGGCCTACTTGAAAACTAATGTGTTGTTTAGTTAATGTGTATTTATTTATTTGCTCATAAATTTAATAATATATATATAAAATTACTGTGAAAACAAATGTTTTTGTTGTTGTTGTTGTTTTTTAACTTCCAAAACCTTAATTCTGCAGTAATTTAAAAATTAAATTTCATTAGGAAGTTAAATCTATATGGAAGCTTGTTTCCACTACGGAATAAAACCATTTAAAAGATAATTGTGACTTTTTATCTCACAATTTTGACTTTTTTCCTCAGAATTGTGAGATATAAACTCGCAATTGCGAGTTATAAATCAGAACTGCAAGATATAAACTCGCAATAAAGTGAGAATTGTGAGTTGTATTTGCAGTTCTGACACTTTTCTCAGAATTGCAAGTTTATATCTCACAATTCTGACTTTATAATGCGCAGTTCTGACTTTATAACGCAATTGTGACTTTATAACTCACAATTGCGAGTTTGTCATGCAATTCTGAGAAAAAGTCAGAATTGCAAGATGTAAGCTCGCAATTGCAAGAAAAAAAGTCAGAATTGTGAGATAAAAAGTCACAATTTCCTTTTTAATTTTTTATTCAGTGGCAGAAACAAGCTTCCATATCTAATATAGTTTTTCCACAGGAGTAAAATGTCTAATGGTAAAACATGTTACAGGGTTTTACAGTTGCCTTTTTACCTTCTTTTTCTGTTAAAATTGTGAAACTTATATTTTTATTGCAGGTCTGCAGTGGTTTTTAAAAGAGGCGCCGCACTTGTCCTTGATTGTGTAGTTGGCTTAACCAGTCGGTCACAGTAGGAGGCAGATGTTGTCTTGCGGCATGGCCGTTCGCCTCTGCCAGTTTGATGCCTGATGTCACTGTGCATGCAGGTGCACTGCTCTTCTGGGTTAACTCTCTCACTCACCCTGTCTCTCTCTCTCATGCCCGTGGTCAAGGCTGCAAGTGTCACACTAGGGGATATGCCCATTTTAGAGCCAGTGAGCTATAATAATTGATGATCAGACCTGCTGTCAGTGTAAAAATGCAACTCCAAACGAGGCAAGGCATGCTAAGCCACACACACGAGGGAAAGCAAAACACGGCATTAGGCTGTTGCAAGCCACAGAGCAAAGGTATGACGTGAGTGCCCGGCATGAGGACAGCGGAGGCCTGTTGCACCAGTTGATGAGGGTTTTGTCCTTGAAATTATAGATTTGCATTCTAATGACGAGAGATGCTCTACTGATAATAGACGCCTTGATGCGCTTCAGCTCGTAGATCTCTTTTACACCTCCACACTCTACAGTTTCAGTTAATTATGCATGTCTTTGTAGAGACACCGTGTCTCCAATGGCAACCCGCAGGTAGAACCCATAAAGCAGGCCCCGTGTTTATCCAATGAATGCCGGGGCCCTTATTTTCAGAGAAATGTGCCCGCTCCGTATTGCTGTCTCATTTTTAAATTCGGCTGTGAAGAGGGTTTCATAAGTTAATAATGAAAGAACCTGAAGGAGCAAAAACACAAGCCAGCTGAGATTCATATCGGTAATGTAACGTCTTCCGCGGCACAGACGCCACCAAGCCGGGCTGATTTTTCAGAAAGATGCATTATGCTGCATTATGGTTCTGCTTAGCGCTAAATCAAAACACACGTTTTTCAAACTGGCTGTCCTGTGACTAATCATCCTATTAAGATTGCTAGTTGGCATTTCATTATGCCAAAGGTATTTTGAATTCATAATTCTTAACAAATATGCTGTACAAGGTGTATTTAATTAGACATTTTACACTCCATTTCTTAACAACACCGGTAAACACTCTTGAGCTTAGGAACTGGATTGCATATTTGGATCCCAGTGTGATGATACACACCTGTTCTTCCCCTGTCTGAGAAATACTGGGTAGCGGAGCAGAGCGTCTGATTATAGCCGCCTGTGCCGAACGGCGGGAGACGCTTTTAATCATTCTCTGGAGTTTTGTGTCTGTCCCTTTTCTTGGCTGTCCGGGTATGCATGGACACAGACCTCTTCCTCGCCTTGTGACGAGCAGCCTTTTGATTTTTAGAATGATTATTCCCATTATTCCTCAACTTAACTGCCCATAGCCGCACGCTCCCCGAGTCAATTCCATCTGTTTTACCTTTCGGAGCATCTGTCATGGCTTGCAGGGACATCCACCTCTTGAGTCGGAGCGACATGAGGACATCTGTCCCAACAGACAGCCAATCAGGATGCAGCAACCATTCTGTTAACGCTCCACTGGGCCCCGCGCCACACTCGCGAGCATTCGACACACTATATCCAAGCAAATTGCATTCCTCAGTGAAGTTAGTGTTTCTAATTCCTCACTCACAGCCAGTTGTGCCGGCAGATAATTTGATAAGGCCTGTCATAATGGTGTTGCTGAATCCTGATAAATGTGTCTAATGTGGCTTTGAGTACAGACTGGAGAAAAAATAAAAAATACCCAGGATTTCCTGATGAGGAGTGCGAGCAAGGAAGACAAATGGAGAATGCTGGTGTTCTTCGGTTTCAAGTAACAAGAATGAGTATTTTTCCTGTGGCACATTTCAAGCTGCACTGTATGTTTTAATGCGGTCATGTGGTTTATTATAAAAATCAGTCACACAAATAGCTACACCAATTCACTCTCCATATTCTCCTACACAGTGTCACTACATCACCTCCCCCTCTTCTGTGCATCTACAATATAGTGGGAATTCATTAGACTGGCATAACAGTGATGCATTCCTATTTGGATATACATCATCTTTTTTTTTTTTTTCAAATTCACATGACCATGGTTTATTCACATATTCTCATAATATCCTCTCTCTTAAAGGGATAGTTCAGCCACAAATGAAAATTCTGTCAAATCAATTGCTCACCCTCATGTATGACTTACTTTCTTCTGTGGAACACAAAAGGAGATATTTAGAGTCATGCAATGGTCATTCTTTTCCATGCATTGACAGTGAATGGGGACTGGAGCTTTCAAGCTTTAAAAAGAATGCAAAAGTATTAAAAAAAAAAAAAAAGATTTAAAAAAATGTCCATTTGACTCACATACTTTAAGTCTTCTGAAGTCATACAATAGCTGTTGTTCAATGATGATCATCTTTTCCTTCAGTGAGCTGTTAACCATTAACAGATTATTTAATCAGTGATGAATCAGATTTTTGAATGAATCATTCAGACTGGTTTTGTGTACTGAATAAATTCATTTAAAAAAGATTAATTTAGAAAACATCTGACTCAAACGAATGATTCATTCACAAATCATATTCTTTTCTCTCATAAACGTAAGTTTGTTGAAAAACAGCTTACATTTCTGTCTGTTTCTCATACAAAGTTATTATATGGTTTTAGAATTTTTTTTTTATATATCGCACAATGTCATAAGAACCACTTTTATGATTCTTTTACGTTGCTTTATTGCAGTGATTCTCAACCAGGGGACCTGGGGCCCACTCAAAGTCCTTTTCAAGGAAAGTCTGTTTACTCTGCGGTCATATTTGCAACGCCTCTGGGCAGCTATTTCGGGCATCCAAGACCAAATCCTGTCTATTTGAATGGGGGAATCCTGAAATCTCAAAATCTGCTTGCCGAACTCCCAATTTAATTACATATTTCAAATCAGCAACAAAATTTGACATAAACCGTCCCATAAATGTTGTTTCTGAGCCAAACGCATGTGCAGTCCTATGTGCTAATGTCAGCTTTCTATGGGAACCAGAGTCTTTATCAATCAGCAATCAATTGGCTCTTTTACTTAGAAGGACCTATTCCGCCATATTGCGCGTTGCAGTTTCTCCCATTCATAACTAATAAGAGTGAACCGTCTTTCTATATCTGTAGTCTTTGGCCCACTAGTGACCCTTAGCAAACTATTAAAGGGGCTGCAGGATGTCTTAAAATTGAAATAAATTAATTTATTAAAGTAATATAATTGTACTATAAATTTAAATGCTAAAACAAACAAAATCAAACTGAAATGATACAGTATATATATTTTCCCCTTAAATAAATAGTTTTTTTTTTTTTATTAAAGAATCACTGCATTATTTCCATTTGGAGCCTAAAACACTTCCACACTTCTACACTTCCACTGTAGAAAGAAAGTCATAGAGGTTTGAGACAACATGAGGGTGAGTAAATGATGTCCGAATTTTCATTTTTGGATGACCTTAAGTTTGTGCCCAATGTCTTTTCTTTCTGAGGATGATTTCTTAGAATGGGGCTGTTTGGGAAACTGACCAAGCACTGACCTATGAATGCACAAAGCCACGGGTCCTTCATTCTCCCCCATCTACTTATAGTTTAATCTGTGTCAGATTTTCCCCTTCTGTTAAAATATGCTGTCTGTGGCTGCCAGTCTCTGTGAGAGTCTCTGCTTAATCCTCATGAATACATGACTTTGTGCGCATGAATAAATAAAAAGCTGCTTGGCGAGTAATTGAGGTGCCGTGCCACTAACAAACGAGGACACAATTTGTAAATGAGATATTCCCCCATCTAGCTCGACGATGATTTATATCAAATTAAACCATTTACTAAAATCATGCAAGAGGGCTTGGAAACCGTCTCCTTCTAGCAGTTTTATCCCCCCCCCCCCCCACACTCCTACAGAAGCAGCAATTGTGAAATGTCCTTCAATTGCTTTGTATTGCTCTCAGTTGGTTAACTGTAGATATATAGAAATTGGATTTTTGGATCTTTTCATGTATTTTCCCATTTTCTTCATTTGATGGATGCTTTCATCTCATATCTATACAACGGACGGACCTCTAGCTGTGCTGCATCCCATATGGGCTTGCAGAAGCAGTATCTCTAGTCTAATTTCACAAACAATATTAAAGCTTGATTGCTGTGATTTCTTCAACTGATTACATCAGTATAGTCATGTACTGTTTTTTGCTACCATCTTTATCTCACCTTCTACTGCATTTGATAGTGTATATTTGTACATATTATAGCAATGCCATAAACATATAATGAGGGTTGGGGAGATCATACAATACGTGAATTGGCAATCAGACAAATAGGGGCAAATTGACTCAACAATAGTGGCACAGATTTGGTTTGCCCAATTGTGGTGTTACCTGATTTGTATCATTCCTTTTGTGCAGAGGTTTTCAATCTGGGGTCTGGAGGATGGTTGGGAGCCCACCGAAAAGTTCTAAGTAGTGTAAAAAATCATTATAAATTAATAAAATTTAACATTTACCAAATTTTACATTATCACTGATTCATTATGCTTTCTAAAGACTGGTTGAAAATCATGAAATAAATGTTTTCTTCTTCTTTTTCTTCTTCTTCTTCATCTATTGGCATCCAGAATTTTATGTTTCTCATCAGGTTTCAACTTAAAATCAGATCAATTTTTGTCAGATATTTTAATATTTTGGCTTAAGTACAATGACAATATAAAAACTATTACAATTTTGGAAGCATATTGTCTTCATAATAACACACTTGTTTTGTATATATAAATGAGTCTGTATACATGAAAATGTATAATTGCTTTCTTTTTTTGACAGAAATTAATACTTTTATTCAGCAAGGATGCTTTAAATTGATAAAGTGACAGTTTAGACATTTATAATGTCTTTATTTTAAGGTGACATAGTTGCATTGTTCTTACTCAAATAAGTACTGAGTACTACATGTACTTACTATAAAGTTACGGTTAGGGTTTGGTTTAGGGTTAGTTACTTGTAATTATGCATAAGTTACTGTTATTACTATAGTAAGTACATGTGGTAATGTGCAACTGTCACATTGAAGTGTTACCTATTTATATTTCAAATAAATGCTCTTCTTTTTGTCAGGGTTTATTCTTGTTTTGGTGACAGAGCTGTGACACTCCTCGTCTTGTCTTGTCATGGTGAGTGTGTGGTTCTGACTTCACTTGGGCAATGCGCTCTTTTGTCCATATGAGTGGTTTTGTGTGATGTTTGGATCCTGGGAATCCTTTGCTAGAGGGCCATATTTGCACCATTAGAATACGCCAAATTTGGGCACAAATAATTAATTCACAGTAAATTCCCCTGTGGCGTTATTGCTTGCATCAGAAACTTCTCATATCTAGCCAGTCTACAAAGTATTGCACTGGTCTGGATAAGTCTACTATATCTCGTTCCCTCTGAGCGTTTCTTTAAAACACCTCTTTTCCATTCCATTGATTCATAAGATGTTCATTAGGCTTGATAACACCCTATAGTTTGCCTTTATTGTGTTGTATTGTTACTACAAAGAAGTGTAATGAGAAAACAGTTGATGAGCCAGGCATCCTCTCTTTTGCCTGTGGGAGACCTCGAGGCACCAAAGGAAGTGCTAACTCAAGATAAACCTAACACTGCAATGTAAGGTAGATAACAAGGTTAACCTAGAGCAAAATGGCTTATCTTTGAGAAAACACACCTGTAGTATGCGGTGAAATGTTTAAGGCGCTGCTACAAGTACATTTTGGGTTGAGAGTAGCAGTGGCCACATGCCCATGGCCAGAATGCAATAAATAAATGATTTCAAGTTGAGGGAGAAGCATGCTGCGTCTCTGATGTGGCTCTTCTGTTTGAAACAGTGACATCTTGTCAGTGAGGTGAGATATTCGCTGTTCGCCGGACACCTCAGGTATCTGTGCAGAATACACAACAGAGTCGTTTTGGCAAAGGGTTTTGTCTCGGGAAATGTTTTCCATTAAAGCCACAAATGTTCGTTCGCCGTGGTGTCGTTAAACAAAGTGGGAATTTTGTGTAAAAGTGCTTTGGATATCACAGCTTTGTTCCCGGTGTCGCCAAAGTCTACACACAGTGAGAATCCGTGATTACTCCACACGCTCCAGGGCTGGAGAAGAATAGCGTGGCAGGGGAGACAATATGAACCTTGTCGGCTGTTATGTGTTTAAATGACTGCCATCACCAGAGGATGAAATAATCAAAGCTAAATATAAAAGGATATCACCTCGTCCCTGTCAGCCGCCGCTCTGCTACACATTTTGCAGTGTTCGATATCCCACAAAAGCAACTCTTGAAGAAAGCGGCATTGATTTCATAGGTCCTGTTCCATCCTCGTGCCCTTGTGCCTAGTGCTTGACCCACTTATTTTCTCATCTTTCCTGGCTGCCTCATGAGGGTTATGCTTGCCTACTGCTTTTCCCATTACAAAGTGGACGCCTGCCAAGTATCCCGTACAGCCTCTCTCCGAATGAGTTAGGTGATACCAGCTCAGTTAGTCAACATCATAAATCACCAGACAAATTGACATATGTGCCACAGGAGAGCCGATACTTAAAGGAGGCTGAAGACCACACGCAGCTACAGAACCTCACGATCATCACGACGGCGAATAAATATTGACAAAGCATTAAGTTAAGATATACCATCAAGCGTGGCATTTAGCCCATCTCAAGTGGATTGCGCTTAAATACATTAGGTGTGCAATCGCCGCCTTTTCTAATAGTTCTGGGTATTCTAGGCTTCTTGCTGCAGTGATGCAGCGCTTCCAACCCCTCCTTTTCTTTAACGATGTCCTAATTTTGTGTAAGGACATGATTTACGCTTCAAAATTATTCATGCACTGCTCTGGGTCAGATTCCCTTGCTTTCCTTTTCCAATAAAAATAAAACACAAAAGGTGACTCTTAATTGTCTAGAAATGGCCCATTAGAGCGATTACCTGTCTGCCAATAAATGCAGTTCTCTGAGCTCGAACTACCCAAAGCTCATTTTCCATCATGTGGAGATAAAAAATAGCATGAGAGTTTGTCCAGATCGCAATAACGCACCCAAATATACTGTTCATTTATAGGCTTGTTACAGGGTTATGGCCTACAGTGCTGTGCGATGAAGACGCTAGTACTGGATTACAGTATTTTTATTTTTTTAAAAAAACAATGGGGTGGTTTATTAAATAGTTTAGTAAAACATATCTCATTCATTTGATTTGGTTATCTCTTGAAGAGTTTGAGATATAATGCTAAGTCCCTCTGAAGGCTGCAAATGAATTTGCAAAAGGACCATGGTTGGCTTGGGGCAGGAGAGATTTCTTTATATATTCCTTGATTATCTCTTCTAAGCTGTGTCCTTTCAGGGCATTGAAGAGGATGGGTTTGACTGGCACAGAGGAGACATGGGTTTTCATATCTCCTTTCATTGTGAAAGCAAAAAGGCCTCTTAAAGGCAGCTTAGAATTGTAAATGCAAACATCTCAGCGAGTTACGTACGTGATTAAATTTGCATTGGTATGCAAATAGTAGGGCTGTCAGTCAATTAAAAAGTTTAATCAAATTCATTACTTTATTATAATATGTGGTTTAATTAATCATATTAATCACAGTTAATTGCATATCAGTATTTGCTGAGGAAAAACCCCCAAATGAAGATTTTTAATTTTTTCATTGTTGTGGCAGATGAGTAAGTCATTGAATAGATATTAGAAGAATGGCTTTATTTATATAATTATACATTTCAAAAGAATTTTATTATTGTGTTGGATTCAGTAAGGATGCAATAAATTGATTCAAAGTGACCATAAAAACATGTATAATGTTACAAAAAAAAAAAAATGCTGCTCTTTTCAGCTTTATGTTCAAAGAATCCTAGTGAGCATAAGAGACTTCTTTCAAAATCATTTAAACAATACATTTACCGACCAAGTAAATACCAAAAAATGTAAAATATTTCTAAAAAGGCACCAATGTAAGTAAAAGCTGAAGAATTACAGAACAATTAACTGTCACCTGTTTAAAAAATTAAGACAAAGTATAATTAATTGTCACCATAAGCAACAACACCAATAATTCTTTGAAACCTGCAGTTACAGAGAGAGTAACTGATTTGTTCTGTATCGCTTCCATAGATAAGTCAATGTAGGGGTGTAATAGGGCAGGAGTATGGGATAATTGTTGCCTGAATGTACACCTCCCTTGAGTACAGCACAGAAAAAAAAACGACTTTTTTTTGCCTTCCCACAGTGATTACGATGCTTTGCATCCACACAATATCAAAACATGTTTAAAGGCTCAAATTCTAAAGAGGCCATTTGCAAAGAAGTCATATACATATGATGAATATAATAATCAACTTAAAGAAACATTCTCAAACTCCTCAAAGTGTGTGTAGCAATCTTAAAAGTGATGATTCTTTGTATGGTGCTTGTGAAATCCGTTCTCTATGATCTATTCATTGCAATGGGATTTGCATGTGGATTTGAGCAGGATTTCAGTAAAGAGTATGATCGCTCGCTTTGCTGGTTAAATGTTTAAAGAAGACATGCAATTTGAGTTGGTGCCGAGCTCATTAATATGAAATTGGTGCCGAGCTGAGAGGAAAAAAAATAGAATGAGACAGCCTGACACACCTCCCTTCCAAATCCAGACTCAATCCATTTTCTGAATCCTCCACCTGTCAAGATTAGAAATTGTGTGGAGACAAAACTTCTTACATGGATTTTGGCTTGCCTTTGAACATGACGTCTAGAGACAGGGGAAAAATAAGAGTTCATCCGTACTATGATGTCATGCTTCCTATTTTGATTCCACTCGGCATGTGGACATAATGAAAAGGTCAACGAAAGTGGCATCTAAGTATGAGTTTTTTGTAATAGAGATAAATCAATGTGGGCCTGTTGTGATTCTGAAGGGGTTAAAATGAATAGTTTTGAATCATTTTGCAAATTACTGTATGGAGGTGGCATATTCTATTTTTTATGCTTTAGAAATGTGATCTTTTTGCATAGATGTGACGGTAGAAATCTATTTCGATCTGTGTCGTGTCCAGTAAAATTAGCATTCTAAGACGTGGGTCTCAGCTATATTAGTATGGATACATTGCATCTGCACTTATAAAAGACAATTTGTTCCGAATTGAAACTTGATATCACTTACAGTCCCACAAAACCAGATGAAAATGCAGTCAGCATTCATTTTTCGCATACAAGGAAGCATATTTTCCCATTCCCTATGGAGTTCTGCATATAAAATAGTTAGGCTACAATGTGCATTTTTATATATTGACGGAATATATATTACCTCAGCCATTCGGTTTAGGTAGAAATGATACAAATGCCTCGCTCGGAGAAATAGATGGCTATGACACATTGATCCATTTCATTTTAGTTGCTTTTCATGCATTTTTCCAGGAAAACACATACTTAACTTTGGTGGTTAAGATTTGTAGATGCCGTTCCTCGTAACACATTTCAGTCACAGCAAATTATGGCGCACAACCGTCCTAAGGGTTGAACCTCATGCATAATTCTTGTCAAATGCTAATGACCACCTGATAGTTAAAAGAGGATATAAAAGAAATGGCACAGTGAAAAATCCGTACACTATACTGTCATTTTATATCAGCATTATGTGTCATTGTAGTTTTGATGCCATCAATCACTGATTGGTTATAGTTCTGGTTCACAGCAGGGCTAGCACAAATCAAATGTCAGCGCTCGCTAGTAATTTCTAAAGACTGTCAAAGGCCAACGCAGTCTCATCAAGTCCTACGGGAGATAAAAGGCATATGGCAGTGGATGGAGACGAGACATCCGTTGTGTTGACAGATTTCATCGTGAGTGACTTTAGCGCACCTACAAGGCGCTCATATCGGGCCATCATGCCCTCTGTGAACAATGAGAGTGATGAATCTGCCGTTATGGGCTTTCATGATGCCACTGAGGCCAATCTATGGGAACAGCCGTTAAAATAACACACCACATGACTGGGCCTTTTTAACAAGCTCAGAGACACGAGTTCAGAGAGGGGTTGTGTGGAGCGAGGGTCCCAGCTACACATTTGTGTCTAAAAACTATATGTCCTGCTGCTCCCCACTGACTTCCACCCGAGCAGTACATCCATCGCAGTGTGCTGGTCCAACACAACGTGATCTTAAGGTTAGAACCTTCATTTTTAATTATTTATTCTTTATTATTATATTTTTCCACCAATGCTTTCCCTAAAGGCATTTGTGTGTGTGTGTGTGTGTGTGTGTGTGTGTGTGTGTGAAATAAGGATTTCAAAGTCAAAAACCGGTCAAAATCAGTACTTTTGTCTTGTTTTCAAGTAAATCTAAACATCCTTAAAACAAGATGTTTACTTAAGAAGCACAATTATGTAAGATAATAAGACTTGTTTTCAGAGAATATATTTTTATTGAACTTTGTTTTCCTAAATGGCAAATAGGTTTTTCTTGTTTTATTGCACAAACAAGAACATGGAATTTGCTAGTTTGATTTCAAAATGTATTTTCTGAAATCACAATATAATAACTTAAGTAACTTTGTTTCTCAGGTAACTTTATTTATTTTTCTAACCAAATTAGCAATTTTCCAAGAGTAAGAATATCAAAACTTAATTAAACAAGATATATTCTCTGAAATCGAATCTTAATAACCTAAGCACATATATTCCCAAATTAGCATTTTTTTTTTCTTGTTTTAAAAGCCTACACATCACTAAATGTTTGATTCACTCTTAAAACAAGGCAAATCGAGTAAGAATAATAAACTTGACTCAGGATATATTCTCTAAAATCAAATCTTAACAACTTCAACAATTTTGCTTCTCAGAAAACTTTATTTATGATTAATATTCATCTTGATATCTTAAGCAATTTTACTTCAAGTAAATTTCTCATTTTATTGAGGAAAAAAAATTATTTAGAAAATGATATTTTGCACTGAATGTATTGGTACTGTTTTGCTGATATTCACATTATAGATGTCATTGTCCAAGTCTTTGTCTTTCCTCCTCAAAGGACTGAAATGGAAGGTCCAATATAATCAAATTACAGAAAGCTCTGTATTCAGATGCACAATGCCCGAGCAGAAATATGGTGCCGTATTGTTCGTCTATTGGCATCAGCTGATGAGCTAATCTCTTTGAAGCCATTCTCCTTTCATCATTAAAGCACCACACTCTGCAGGCAGCCAAAATAAAGACGGCCAAATTCACACCAAACTTACAATTGTAGAAGCCAGTAGTTTAAAAAATCAATTAATTAAAGGTATACACTGAGGAGCTGAGAAATAACTGGAAGGACCCATGGGGCATCGACATTTGTAAGTATTAATGACGCCGTTGTGTAAGACAGCCCACAAAATTTCTTTGAAAATAAGGTTTCCACTTTTGTTCTTCACCGTCTTCATCTTCTTTTCTGCTTCTGTTTAACAAGCTCAACAGCAATAATAATGTATGTTGTGTTAGTACAAAGCATTATTTCAAGCCATCGTTATAAACCGACATACAAACCATCATTATTAATTCATCCATGGACACAAACGTCTCCAAACAGCCTTTTTGCACAGCAATTTACCTCACATCAGAGAAGTTTTCAGAAAATTGTTCAGGTAGATTGAGCATAGCTTTAAAAGCCTATCAAGAAAATTGCAGGGCTTTTTCACTGACCTTAGCTGTTCTGTAGCGCGACCAAGTTTTGACTGCTACTTGGCGTGCGTGCGCTCTGATCCTTGCCTTTAATAATGTTCTCCTGCACACCTACATTTGCTGGGCTTAAGCAGGCTTTCCACAAAGCCATCCTGACATGATTGATTGGAGTATAACCTGCCAAATGCATGGCTTTGATAGCTGTGATGTCAGTGATATATTGCTGCATTATCTGATTGCATCACCCAGCTGAAATAAAACAATGCATTCGGTTCAGCCCTAAAGAATGTGCTGCAAAAGCATTATCGTGTTGATTTGGGTATTTAAAAAAAAAAAAAAAAAAAAAAGACCCCATAACCATTGAATGATGCTTGGCCAGGGTTTTTTTATATGTGAATTTTAGGGGTACAAAAGATATTATACCAATAAATTTGAATTATTATTAGTCAAATACAGGACTTGCTATTGCCAATACATACATGACACGCTGCTGTGAGCAAGTAAGACATGCTGCTACTGTACAATATAACATACATTAAATACCCATAGCAGATCTATACAGGTGGAGCTGGGGAAGGTGGAGGGTTCCTGAAAGCACGCTGCACTGCTAAGGCAAATGCTACCCATGTATTTGAAGGTTGAGCACGCAAGCTCATTGGCTATGATACAGCAGGAAGCAATCAGCTGTGTCTTATAGATAAATGTGATTACGAGCAGGTTGAGTTAAAGCAGTGGTTCTCAAACTGGGGTACGTGAAGTGACAAGAGGGGGTACGCGAACAAAATGCTGAGTTCTACAACAACTTAACAAAAATAACATTACAACCGAGCAAGTATTTATAACAGGCAAAATGTCTTGACATCCAAACTTTTGCATCAAAACTGACTGCATCCATACAAGCAGCGTACAAATATGTTGCGTGCAGATGCTGTCTTAGCAAATCGTGCTACATTATTGCCATTCTCGACAATGTACCTTTGTAAAAGTTGTGATTTAGCACTTACTAGCTTGAAGACCAAATAGCCTATAAACAGGCTGTGCAAAGAGATCGATTTAAGACTCGAACTGTCTTCGATACAAAAACTCTGCGAGTTCTTGTTATTTATGTTGATAATAGCTTATATTATATGTGCAAGAATGCAATTTTTTCCTCAAATATCCACACGATTGCAAATGTGAGATTCATTTTATATAACAGTTCAACAACAAAAAAGGGTAATATTAAGTGATAAACATTTTTAATGGAGTATTGTCAGTGTTGTTCGCTCAATTTTGCAGTGAAATAATAGTTCCAACGAAAGCCACAGAAGAACTGCAACACACAGCGGTGTTTCGTGAATGAATCTCCAGTTCTGAACAAATCATAAGAGTAAATGATTCAGTGACCCAGTAATAAACATAGATATACATAATAAAGGCTAGATGTCTCGTCCGCGCTGCTGGCCAGTGGAGGTCAACGTCCGCACCTGGCGGCCATCTTTTAACAGTCAGCTCGCTCACTCGTAACATTGTGTTTTAATGGTGCTTGTACTTTTTAAATAACCATAACTGGCTCAATTTTCTACCGATTTTCAAACTGTTTGGTTTGTTATAAACGTCAGAGATGTCCTTATGACACTGCATACTTATGAATAATTATAACCATGGACTTCCATATGAAAATAACATTGAACAGAACAGATAGGTGCAATGAATATACACACGCACAAGGTATTGATGTTAGATCAATATATAGGCTACTAAAACTCAGTGTACAGAATGGCAACATGAGATATATAAACAATTTTATAATATGAATATTACTATTATAATAAAATAATTTGAATTATTACATGTTTATTTTAACTTCTTCAGGGTTGGGCCATTTACTAGGCTTTTCCCCTCGACATTGCACTGTGCCTACTTCAGAGATCACTGTTCCAAAAAAAAAAAAGTGTCCAAAAGAAACATTCTGTGATTGTGTAAACAAACTTGTAAAAAGCTTTGGGTCAACAACAATCTTGTAATACTATTATGTCATAGCCCTGCTGTTCCTGTGTAACAGGACCTGTATTGTACATACATCCACTAAGTAACTAACGATTATCCCAAATATAATCATAATATTGTCATATCTTACAGGTGAAAGGTGATCCCACGGGCTCTCGTTTTGAGACTACGGCGATTGGCACATCCGTAGGCTGCACAAAAGTCTGGCATCTTCTCCTATAAAGCCAGCAATGTCCTGTATCATAACGTAAGATGTTTTTAACAAACCAAACCGATTGGAAATCATGTGCAACTTTAGTTATATTGAAAAAAAAAGAGCAATTCTGCCTCTCCCACTGATGTAAAATTACTGGGTAGCAGCTAAACTGTAACTACTAGGTCTCACTCAAAGCTTCTTGTTATTAGCCAGCTAATAACAACAACTACATCCACAAAGATTGTAATTTAGACAAAAGATTAGTTGTCATAAAATCATTATTGGTGTCAGTAAAACCTATATAATTGAACAGCTCGATTGTGGTCTCAGCCTTGATAACTTGCGCAAGTAGCCGTGATACACAACTATGCTGCACGATTAAGTCGTTTTTCGAAAAGAAAAGCTGCAATTTCAACATGTTCAATCACGTTAATAACCACGTTAATAACGTTTGTTAGAAACCAAACCGTTTGTAAATCCGTCAAGATTTCAGCGAGATAAGAGTATTTGTGTTCGTGCAGATCACTCACCTTACATCAGGTACCACAGAGCCCGCCAGAAAGCTTGCCTGTGACAAGATGGCCGCCGGTGATGACGTTAGAGACTCCGCCGTAAGACATCTAGCCTTTATTATGTATATCTATGGTCATAAATGCAGCCACTTGCTTCGTTACTGAATGAATGAATAAATGACTTGATGACTCACTCACTAAGACAGTGAGTCATCTACTGCCATCTGATTTTAGTTTAATATTTAGTTTTATATCACTTCATTTTTACAATCATTGCATATTTCTCTATTGAACTTTTTATTTGAAAAAAGGTATTTATAAAGGTAAAAAAATACACTGGAAAATCAGTTTAGGGGGGCAACTATTGTCCTTTAATGGAAAAGGTGTGACTGCAGTCTAAGTGGAAGAGAGGGGGTACGCAGAAAGATGTTAAATGCTTAACATACTCCACTCTAAAAAGTTTGAGAACCACTGAGTTAGAGGACCTATTAGCCTGTGCCATCTGGAGTTTCATGACAGAACTTTATCCAATTATTTTTAGTACAATTGCAACATAAATGCCAAAAATAACATTTTATCCTTATATCATTAGACTTACTTTTTTCTTTTCTTTTTTGTCTTCTCACACATTATAAACATGAGTCTTAAAATATGTATTTCAGCCTCTTTATTTTAGGGAGGGGGTCCTTAGCAATGGGAATAATCATATATGGTGATCACAAACTTTAAGATCCCCTGATGTAGCTGCTGTTGTGTCTTGTAAATCAGGTTTATTGCAGCTACTTCAATGCTGCTAATAAGCACGTCAATGTCACAGACAATGTGACCTTATTTGAAAAGACTTTTTTTTATAATAAATATTAAATGAGTACTTTTATCTCGCTGTATATAGCAGTACAATATTTCTTGCAAACCTTTTCAGCTTCAGCTTCATAAGTGCGACTCCTAAGGTGTGACTGACTTCAGTGTAATTTGAAACATACTCTTTGATACTTTTTTTTTCTCCACTAATGGAGGTTAATCACATATAATTGCCCCAACTACACTGTTTAACAAATAAAAAACAAAACAAAACAAAAAAAAAAACATAAAACATCTCATCGGTCTTATTCATACAGTATATTACTGAAATAATAAGTTATTATCTGAAGATTATGTTTGTAGTGATTTCACTCAAACAAAAATCGTGTTGTGTTACATCTCAGTGATTGCATTAGGGCTTACAGAGTTGACTGTTGTCATTCACACACTAATTACAGTACTTGTGCGAATTCTTAATAACTAAAAATTACAGTGTGTGCCTCTCAGCATCTGAGGGGGTTTCTAAGTTTAAGCGCTTTGTTCTTTGTCAGCAAATTTACTGGGAATGTTGTTTTGTGTTCAGACATAAATGCTGATTCCAGGCGATTCATAACCTCACAGTTTGCCTGAGAAAGAATCTGATTGGTTCAAATATTCAGAAGTCAGATAGACTGTGGAAACATGGATTTCTTCCTTTTGTTACGCTTACGTTATCTCCCAAAGCAATTGCAGTTCTTCAGATTGGACTTCCCATGATGATATCACAGACTAATGGATGGCTATTTATCCATTAAAATGAAGAATAAATTGGCAGACAGACATAAATGTAATTTTGCATCACTTCAAGCTGCCTGTCTGTGTCAGAAAGACTCTTTTCCATCTTTTTGTAACTCATAAGTGTTTAATTGTCTTGTTTGGGAATGCATGCCATTCTGCCCATGTCTGTTTCTGCTATTACTGGAGGAAGCCCACGTTGTGCCTGCCTCCACCCTCAGCTTGCTTTGTGAAGCCACAGGCCATTTCAAGGGCTCTGATTTCTGTGGATTTTGTATGCCTCATCCTGAATGAAAATAGAAGGCAACAGCAGACGCACGGAGAGAGTAGATTCAGGTGCACATGTCACGCAACAGCGGAACAATGTTCGAAATCATGTTAAAAGGGAACTTTTTTGTTGTTGATATATCATTATTTATTTGAGAGGGACTAAAATAACTATCCCACAGTGAAACAGTGACAGGGTTTGTCAGACACCTAATTATTTTAACCATGTTCCCCCAAGGTTGTGTTTACTAAGCCTAGGGTAAATGATCGTGGTTGGCTTGACGTTATGTTTATTTCATTATGAAAAATATTATGATGGTCTCACCCCATTATCCTGTCTGGGCTTTTTGCAATTGATTTGGATGGTTATTTTACTGCACTTTTGACATATTAAGCTGTAATGGGAGGAAAACTCACAATAGCATGTCCAGTTATTTTTCTGTGTCAGTGAAGGTCATATTTTCATCCAAATATGAGGCCTTATGGTCATTTCTTAGGGTCATTTTTATTTATTTTATTTATTTTTTGCCCGTTAAATGCCACTGCCCATCTTTGACATGAAAAAACAAGGCAACAATATCCGACTTGTCAGTCTGTATTTGTAAACAATGTTTAGTCTGTATTTATATATATATATATATATATATATATAGAACAGAAAACGGGTGCATACCTCACATTTCATCAAAAATCAAGCAGAAACAACACTCAGCTGCAGTCTACTGATATATATATATATATATATATATATATATATATATATATATATATATATATATATATATATATATATATATATTTAGCTGTTGTTTTAAGCGCACCACAAAGTTGAGCTACGTTTATACATTTCTTGACCCCAAATTATTGATCATTTTTGATCTTATCGTCACTTACTTCTGTTTATGATGATGTGAGATGGAGGATGTTCCTATTTTCTTCTCAGGATACATAAGAGTTTTGTCACAAAAACACACATGCCTGTTTGTGTGCCGTAGCTGTGATTATTTCAGAGTGAAACAATTCCAGAATGAAGGATAGAGAGACAGAGCACAAATGCAACATTATGGTGTAGAACAAAAACCAGGAAGCGACTTTATCAATTGAAATCAATCAAGTGTGCTGCAGGCGAAACTGTAGTCTGAATGTTATTTAGCACAAGTGATTTCTACTTCTGCTTAGATTATTTTCCTGTGACTATTTTGTCATGTTATTACTTGACAGGGCAAGATTTTGTCGTCTATTGCTGTATTACCTCTACAGGAGAACACCACAGCACACCATTTTTTATACATCCAATTCAAGTGAGCTTCAAACTATGACAAATCCTTCCCAAAATTAGGTCTGAGGTGAAGCGGAATACCTGGAGACAGTGAGTCATAGGTGAGATAAATCTCTCTGCCAATAGACTATAGGGAGTGATGACTTCCTGTCTTTTTGTCTGGAGGTTAGCATCAGGAAAACTGATCCTTGCCATTTCTTTCTCTTTCTTTCTCTCTTTCTCTCTTTCTTTCTTTCTTTCTTTCTTTCTATGTGAAGCCTGTTGTCTTTTCAGCAGTCTGATGGCATCCTTGATTGGTATCTGTTTCACAGCAAATGTTTCATTCCTACAAATGCCCTGCTATTTTCTCAATTGGTGTAATTAATCTTGTCCAAACATTGCAGAGTTTCTGTCATCTGACACTCTTAGCCAGGCGCTTAGCCATGTCAGCTTTTATTATATTTTTGAAGGTTTTAAGAATCCCTCAGGGTGTCAATTTACCATTTTCTGAAAATTCAGCTCTTTTTGTTGTAGGAGTGGGTGATACCACTTGTTTTGCTTTTGATCCAGGACCAATATTACTGATACCTCTATTAAATGGAAGGTTTCTGTGATTTCTGCAGTAAAAATTAGTAATTATAGTCAACTAACATTTTGTCATTGTTGATATTAAACTGCAAATCATCAGACCCCTTTTATTTATTAACAAAACAAAATCAGGTATTAACAACAATTATAGTGAACAATCAGTTATAAAACAACTGCTTGTTTAAAATGATGAGGCCACAAGAAACCACAAAAACACATTGTCACATATTGTCATCACAATTAGTTAAAGTGAAATAATTCCAGATGATGATGATTTCTCTGTCATTACCTGTAAGCACAGCTCTCTCTGTTTGAATGTGTGCCATGACTGCTGCTGCTATCTCTGTTGATGAGCAGAAATACTTCATATCCCACAGTTTATTTATTTATTTACTTCAGAGCTTATACAATAAAGGAATGTTACAGATTCAATACAAAATAAACTTAATGCATTTGTGGTAGAATGTTGATTACTACATAAAATAATTTTGACTATAACTATTATATAGCTATAAAATGTACATTTTCAACTATAAGAAATGTTTCTTGAGCAGCAAATCATATTATAATGATTTCTGAAGGATCATGTGACCCTGAAGACTGGAGTAATGATGCTGAAAATTCAGCTTGCCATTGCAGGAATTAAGTACTTTTTAAAATATATCAACACAGAAAATTAATTAGTAATTAACAGTAATTCACAATAGTACTGTTTTTGTTTGATAAATAACTAATTTATCAAATTAATTCAGTCAATTGAGCAGAAGAGTAAAAAATCTTACTTTAAACATAAAAAAAAACTTAATTTAATTAACCAGAAACTTAGTGTGTACATTAGTCATGTTAACATGAGACTATTTGATAAATTTGTGTATTAAACCTGTCTGCAGTTATGTCTAACATTAAAACTTTTTGTTAGTGCAAAAAAATGTTGATTTAAGTAACATTACAGCTATCTAAATCATTTTTCTATAACATTACAAATTGCTCTATTACAAAACCTTCAAAATGATGTATGATTTGTTGGAATCAGACAAAAAATTACTGAGCTACACCTGTTTGAAGTCGATAGAGTCAGCAAAGTCAATTTTGAGAAAAATCAAGTTAAAGTTTTCTGTAGGTTCCAAAACAAAATCACCTAGTAACCATACCTTAAAATCCCTGGTAATACCACCAAATTTGTACCACCAAAACCCATATCTATAGGAAGAAGTATATATTCAACTTTTTTCCATGATTCCACAGTTTGATTGATTTGATTAACATTTATGAAACAGACTCTCCTATAGGCCTATAGACCTACTGTACTGCACAGATTTAATATATAATGTTACACATCAGGGCTGTCACGATATTAGATTTTTCAACTAAATAAATGCAGAGTGTTTTCTTTGAAGCCGAAAAACTCCCATACTGTCGAGCTTACTTTATTCAGGTATGGACAGAACCTCTCGCTCTCCTGCTGGGACGACATGCCCTGCGTCTCAATCAGCTCCCTTGCTCCCTAGGTCGTGAAACAGTATATCATGTAAATTAATGTGGCTGATTCCCTGATCAGTGCCCTGACTACTGAACTAGGGAGCTGATTGAGACGCACCCACGGTTCTTCTCGGAATAGCTGCACGCGCTGCATCTTCTTCTTGTTTGACAGGTGTCAGTGTTACGGTGCAATACTGCCACCTGAGAGGTCAACCAGGTACTGGCACTGGAGTATTTACGTGTCATGATATCATAAGAGTCCTATTCATTTTAAATATTGTGGTTATCGCCAATACCGGTATATTGCCACACCCTAAATTAACACGGTGTCGATATTTCATGCTTTGAATATCACGATTATCGTCAATACCGGTATATTGCGACACCCCTATTACACATCATATGTTTTTCCCCTGCAGTTAACTAAACATTCACTTAAGACATATGAAACAACAGATAATGTTGGCATATAAAGATCGTTTTGTTTACATCAGCATGAGTTTGAAAATCACATTTCATTGGTTTAGACTCACGCCATCGAGAATTCGCTATGAATATTCACAAAGTTGTAATGCTACGCTTTAAAACATACCAAACTTGTGCTGAGAGGAAGCTTGAGTCATCAAGAAGCGAGCAGAGAAAAACGGCATTTTTCATGGTCAAAGGAAAGGTACTCCTCTCAGAAAACATACAAATAAAAATACTTTTAGATGTTTAATTGCTATTTGGACCATTGGAATTGCTAAACAAGTTGCTTAACGAACTCATTTTTGTGAAAACCTCAAATTCGACCAAAATGTACATTTTTCACTTGTTTTGCCTGTAGCTTGAAATTAGCCTGTGCACATTCTGACTCATTTTGCTAGCACGGGTCACATGTATGTATATATGTGTGTCATTTTTGATCGATTTAATGCATCCTTGCTGAATAAAAGTATTAATTTCTTTAATTTCTTTTCAAAAAAATAAAAATAAAAATTCTTACTGACCCCAAACTTTTGAACGGTAGTGTATAATGTTACAAAAGCTTTGCATTTCAGATTAATGCTGTTCTTTTGAACTTTCTATTCATCAAGGAATCCTGAAAAAAAAAAAAAAAGTACACAACTGTTTTCAACATTGATAATAAGAGATGTTTCTTGAGCAGCAAATCGGCATATTAGAATGATTTCTGAAGGATCATGTGACACTGAAGACTGGACTAATAATCCTGAAAATTCAGCTTTGCCATCACAGGAATAAATTACTTTGTAAAATATATTCAAACAGAAAACAGTTATTTTAAATTGTAATAATATTTCACAATATTACTGTTTTTACTGTATTTTTAATTAAATAAATGCAGCCTTGGTGAGCAGATGAAACTTCTTTTAAAAACATTAAAAATCTTACCGTGTCCAAACTTTTGACTTTTGAACTTTTGAGAGAGAGATATATAGTAAAAACTGTACAGCTCTCAGTATACAAAGTTTTTTTTTTTTTTTTTTCTTGGCAGTTGGTTTTCAAAGTTGGCAGTGTTGACATATCAAGGTCAATCCATCCATCGATATTTTTTATGAGAGTGTGTGTGTTCATGTGTGTTCATGCGAGCGTGTGCCTAAGCATGTGTTTTGGAACTTCCAGGTTGAGATCTGTCTTTCTCACCTTAGGAGAGGGAAAACTTCAGCAGATGGCCAGCCTTTAGGGTCCATAGCACATTGTCACCACTGAATTACAGTCCAGGGGGAGATGAGATGCCTGATAACCTCCATCCCCTGGTTCCATCTGCTGAATCCTAAGCAAGGACACTGAACTCTAGGATGCAAACAGTATTTCAGAATCCTGATGAGAAATTATTCATCGACTAGAGCAGAATCCCTGGGTTTGTCTTGTACAGTATATGTTTTTGGTCCAATACCTAAGATATCCTATATTATGTTTACATGTCCACGCGTGTATTTCTGCATATGATTTGGGTTTTATGTGTTCATATGCTTGAGCATGCATGTGTGTGTGTGTGTTACAGAGCTCTGATTCATTCTCACTGCCAGATTGCTTTATACAATAGTACATTCTCAAAGCAACAAGCACACTGATGAAGCTCACTCATTCCCCTGAACGCTGTTTGAGAGAACAAAAGCAAAGGCTTGAATGGAGAGTGATCATTACTGCTCTCAGTTGTTCATCCTCACTAAAAATAGGAATTTGTGACTCCTCACACAAGCTTTCAATTCTCCTCACATGAATGACCCAAATACAATAGACGTAAAGCCCTTGTAATACACATTGCAAGAAGATGCAAAACAGCCTATTGTCTTTATTTGGGCAAGAGGGTGTTTTTTTTTTCTCTTTTTGCCATGTACGTTTACCGTCAAAACATGAAAGCATCACAATAGAGCATCTAATTCTGATTGTTTTGCATCAAAGCTGCTCTTGTGCGCGAATGGTGAGAAAAGATGGCGTATCTAATTGCAGACACCGCTCGCCTCTGTACTCGGGTATAATTTTGCACTGCCTCTGTTTGTCCTCGCAGTCACCGAATCCCTTATAAAGACAATTAATTGTGTCATAGTAGTCGGTGCACAAAGCACATGTACTTATATTGAGAAGGTGTAATTATAAGGCAGCATTTCCTACGTTTTGTGGTCCTTTGTCCTGTAGAGGCATAGCACCGCGTCTGGAGGAAGATGTATGCAGAATTTTATCTGCAACATCAAAACAATGCCAGCAGAGCCACACTTTCTGTTTCTAAATAGGGGCATAATTTCATAAAGTAGATACACATGCTCATGAAGCATTAGAGCTGTTGAGGTTTGAATCTTACCATTTGTCTACATTTATTACCATTTTTTAAATCTTTTTTTTTTATCCATTTACCTTATTTTGTACCTTTTCTTACCTGAATTGCTTGTGTATAAATTACATTTATACAAAATATATATGACCTGTGCTGGCAAAATGAGTCAGAATGTGCACAGGCTAATTTTGAGCTACAGGTAAAACAAGTGAAAAATGTCAAATTTGAGGTTTTCACAAAAATGAGTTCATTAAGCCCTCATCTAGCGATCCCAATGCTCCAGTAGCAACTATACATCTAAAAGTATTTTTATTTGTATGTTTTCTGAGAGGAGTACCTTTCCCTTGTCCATACAGTATTTCAAAAAAATCTGTTTTGGCGAGTATTCACACAAACATTATCTGTTATGTCTTAAGTGAACGTTTGGTAAACATCTGATGTGTAACATTATATTAGATCTGTTTGGTACAGTAGGTCTTAATATATAGGCTGTCTGTTTCATTAATGTTAATCAAACAATTGTGGTATCATGGAAAAAATAAGTTGGAATATATATTTTTCCAATAGATATATGGTTTTGACTTGGTGTGTGCCAAATCTGGTGTTATTACCAGGGATTTTAAGGTTTGGTTGCTAGATGATTTTGTTTCAGAACCTCAAAATTGACTTTGCTGACTCTATCAACTTCAAACAGGTGTAGCTCAGTCAGTTTTTGCTGAAAATTTGCTCATTGCGACTCATTTTGCCAGCACGGGTCACATATATTTTTGAACAGTAAATAGATAAAGTAAATATATACAATTAAATAGTAACTATAAAACTTTATACACTCTTGTTCAAAAGTTTGGGCTCCGTAAGATTTTAAAAAAAAAGTTTTTAGAAAAAGTCACTTTTATTTGATTGAAAATATAATAATACATGTAATATAATAATACTGTAATATTGTGAAATATTATTGCAATTTAAAATAACTGATCTGTATTTTAATATAATTTAAAATATAATTTATTCCTGTGATGCAAAGCTGAATTTTTATCAGCCATTACTCCAGTCTTCAGGGTCACATGATCCAATGTTTCTTATTATTATCAATGTTAAAAACAGTTGTGCTGCTTAATATTTTTGACCAGCATTTACGTATTTGAAATGGAAATCGTTTTTTAACATTTGTTTACTGTAATAGTATTAATAATTATATTTTTAAATAATTATAATAATTATAATTATTATTATTATAAATAAATTATTATTAATATTATTATGTATTTTTTACTTTAAATATTTATTTTATTTCTTTTTTTCTTTATTTATTGTAGGCAAAACTTCAAGGTATACAGAAATATTCATATTAATTCATATTGATATTTTTGGGGTGGGGGATGTGAACTCTGTTCCCCCGCTTGCTGAAGACCGAAACCAGGCGAAACCTCTCCTGAAATAACAGCTGTTTCCACTTACATAATGGCAGCAAGATGTCTCTTCATATTCTGGCTGGCGAAGCTGTCACAAGCCATTAATCCAGGTCCGTCCATGGGCCACGCTGTCACATCCAGCACTAGAGCGTGGTGGAGGCAGCCCACAGTGATCGGGGCAGAAACAAACAGACCTGTGTACTGTAACCTACACAGCACTTTAAATGGATGTCTTACAAGCTCACAGCTTTATGCCACCTTTTTCACCTGTCACAGGAGAGCCTGTCCTCCCATGACTGGATGGCACTCTTATCCATCTCACAGACCTTATGACTGATAGCATGTTGTTTTCAGGCACATCCACATAATCTATGCATTGTCACATGTGAAATAGCACATAATTATCAGGTAATTACTTTCTAAAGGGGAACAGTGATGTGTTATTTCACTGGCACGTATAAATTACCGTCTGTTAGGCATACGGCATGTTTTCAGGAATCATTCTTGATTTTTTTTTTTTTTTCTTTCTCCATGCACTGTAATTAAGCAGGGACTTTTGGCCGTATTCTTTTAAACTGTGGCTATGGAGTTGTATATTCAGTTTTTGAAGATACAACTTCCTCTCTGTAGCTACATCATGGGGAAAGGGAAAAAAAAAACAGGTAGGATTTTGCTCAAAGCAGTGCCTTTGGTAATCATTCAAAGCATTGCATCCTTTATTTAGGGATTTCATCTGCCCTCTACTGGCCAACAAGAAGAGGATGCATGCAGTTCAACATAGAGAGAGAGAGAAAAGAGCTTGAACAAACTTAAAACTTCATGAATATCTATTCAGTGCCGGACCAAATCTCCTCTATGTTACTGTGATACAGATTATTTGTGTGATCACTTTCAAAGGCCACATAATAAAGAATGATCCATGTTTACCATACATCAAGTCACTGTTTTTTATCGATCAAAAGCTTTCGGTTTCATCTGAATGCAGAAAGCAGGCCATAGATTTTTTTGCCCCCCCCCCCCCCCCATCCCCCCATTTCTCTAAAGTCCCGCAGATACAAAATCTTACATTAACACGAGACCAGTGGAGTCTGCCTTCCCCTCTCCAGCAATGAATGCTTCATACAATTGGGACCCTATTACCGCATAAAACACACTGGCTTGTCAATGCATTTGAACCTTGCAGAGATCTAGAGTTCTTTAGAGTGTGTTGAAAGGTCATAGGATGTGATGAGGCACTGCTGGATGCATTGGGCTGGAGCTTTTCAGATGTGTTGAGCAGCATCAATGTGTTAACAGTTTGAGGCTTTTCTTGGATGTGCAAAATGATCCCTTACACAATATGCCAGCTGTTCTAAGTAGAGGAGATGGCTTACTGGAATGGGCGAATATTGCATTAGATATCATGGGGAAGAAAATTCAGCATACAATACCTCCTGCATCTGTTCCAGTGTGTAGGTTATTTCTTGACACTTCCTTACTGATATCCAGCTTTGGTAGGGAGAGGTGCTTCCTTTTTGTTCCCTGTGTTGTAATATTTCTTTCCTACAGTAATCAAATATTAATGTTGAGAGAATCAAAAATGCCAACGGCAGAAGAGATACTCCTGGCCTGTGCTCGTGGATGTTATAAGAAGATTTTTCAGCAAGTTTTTTTTAGAAATATTTCCTTGTGCTTTTGGCTCAGGGGAGAATTCATAGAGAATGAATCATGTCCACTGATGGCGTCGTTTATTCGCACACGCTATTTGTGTTATTTCGTTCACTAAAGGAAATATGGTTATGTGCTTTTTTTTTTAACGCAATTGGCATGGTGTAGTTCGCCATCTAGTCGGTTGTGAATGCTATAGGTTGTAGAGGATGTAGCAAACCAACATATTTTAAGTAAGGATTGTACAGCATTGCTATGGTCCAGACACCTGAATCAGCTCTTTAAATTGTCGATAGTGCGTGTGCTTGTAACACAATTCTCTATCATTGGAGAACTGCAGTGATCAATAGAAGATCTTCACAAACATCTCTTAAAAAAAAAAAGAAAGAAAACTGTTATTAGGGATGCACAGTATATATTAGTGATTATATCAGTCAACAATAATGGGATAATGCATTATTTATGGTTGGCCTACTAACTATTGTTATACTTATATAAAATAAAACCTTTGTGTCATGTTGTGTGTGTGTGTACCATAATGTTCTGAATATAAGACAATGTTTTTTTTTTACATACATCTGAAAAACGGTTCGTCTTATATTCAGGGTCTAGACTTTTACATGTCAATAATACATCCACAAGAATAGGTGGTGCTAAATACGTGTAAAAAGACTGTGCCAAGAAATACGGTGTGTCAGAGTGTAAGGTTAGAAGATTGCTAGCACAAAAAAGACAGTCTTAAAAACGTTAACAGTCAAAGAAAAGCCAACCAAGTGTTGTCAAGTCCGTGGTTTTCCCGCAGAATTGGGCTACTTTAATACTGTTGCCGCGGGTTGTTTTTCACGTCTGCGGGTTGAAGCAACCCCAAATAACATGATATTTAGCCCCTGGAATGCAAATTTTACCAGGGGGCTGCGCCAAAAACACTTATTTTACCCCCCTGAAATGAGATTGGGCTAGATTTCAGCAGCAATTGGGCGGGTTTTGTTGTGAAAACCTGGCAACCCTGTGCGTAACTGTCATGTTTGCATGCATCGCTGATGGGACCAAACTTCCTCCATACGTGATTTTAAAATGGAAGACGATACCCAGACTTTCAATACTACAATAAGATTTCACATCTACTGTTAATGAAATGTTGGTAGACTTTCACTATGAGATGGATAGCCTAATTGTTATATAATTCAGATGGGCTACAGGTTATTTTTATGGTATGCCAAAAAGCGTTTATTTTTTCAAATGTGATCCTTGTTACATTTTTTTACCAGTATGTACAATACTTTCAATACAAAAATTTAAATATGAAAAATATTTTGGTCTTCAAAAAGCCTTTTTCCAAGGGGTACATCTTAAAAAAAAAGGGGGTCATCTTATAATCAGGTTTGTCTTGTATCCTTGTGTGTGTGTATATATATATATATATATATATATATATATATATATATATATATATATATATATATATATATATATATATATATATATCTCAATGTATTGGTTATCAGCTTCAAAATATTATTATCAGTATCTATCATCCAGAATAGTGCTTCCCTAGCTGTAATATGCCTGTTAATTGATCAATGAAGATGAGTTTCTCTCCCTCTCTTTCTGCATCCCTAGCTGTAATATCACTGTTAATTGTGCCGTCACATTGTGAATACAGCACATTCTTTAATCAGCCACATTTGCATAGACGGTTTGCACTATTTGCTTAATTTAAATATGAAGAAACACTATTCCAGAGCATTTTGCACCAGGTTATGATGGATTGTGAGTGATTAATGAGTAAGATGCAAGGTTTTGTGCTGAAAGACTTTTTTAGTGCATTCGATCCTTGAGAAAAATCCTTTAAAATAAATCATATTACTCGTAAGCTCACGAATACATGAATATAAACTTAACTAGGCTCTGTGGTGCTAATTGTTCATGGCGTCTTTGTATTTGGTGAGATGAAGAAACCTACTTGAGTCACCTAAACCAAAGACAAAAAAAAGGAGTAGAAAAAATGACTGATTTTCCATATTGAGTAAGACTTGCATTCCCTAGGTCAGCATTTAATTGCTTTTAAAAAATGATTGCCAAACCGATGGACAAATGAGAAGAGAGAGCAAGGGAATGATAAACATGGATTCATAATTATGGTTGTGTTTATTTCTTATGTGTGTGACCTGACCCATTGTGTGTTCAAAAGTGGCTCTGTGCAGTCAAGCCTTGCTGTGTTTTTACACAGGTGGTAATGACTTGACTAGTTCAGAGGTCAAATTCAATTAGCCTAGAGATTTTCTAACCCAGACTATATTAAGTTATTGACCTAATTAAAACTGAAGGCATAACTTGTCATAGACTTTCTGGTGTCAGATTTCATGTAAAATAATGTAAACTCATTACGAGCAATGCTTTTTCTCCAGGAGGAAAACAGCCTTTTTATGGCCTGACCTTTCTTGGTGGTCATTGACAAACCCATGATCCAGTGCAGATTTCATTAGGGAGAGAAACTCATCTTCATTGATCAAACTGAGAACTGGCTAGAGGGGCTCAGCAGGGCGTGGAATAGCTACGCACTGATCAAAGAGCTTCGAGCACGGTATCAACAGGCCTTCGCCTTTCACATGCTGCGAAGAGGAGAGAGCCCGCATCCTTGTTAGGCTAGCGTAACGGACAGTAGCTTTATACACCCGCTACCATATAGTTTGGGGTCAGTGGGTCAGTATTTTTTTTTTTTTATTATTATTATTTTTTTTTAAAGAAATGCATTAAATTGATAGTACGCTAAAAGACATTTATCATTTTACAAACAATTTCTATTTCAAATAAATTCTTTTGAACTTTCTATTCATCAAAGAATCCTGAAAAAAGTATCCATCTCCAACGTAATGATAAATGATCCATTTTAAGAAGCACAATCACAATCACAATCAGCAGCTTTATCACATTGCTTAGGAGTTAATTACCCTCCTCCATCCCCAGCTCCTCCCGTCCAGTCAGGACTTGGCCTTCTAATATTCCTCTTCGAATCTGACTCATTTTTCTCGAATTATGTTGTACATTAAATTATTGAACATTTAATATATCTGAAATACCTTTATGTTAGTTCTGTTCTGTTTACCTTAAGGGGGATATCGCTGCCCTCTCTGCTCTTATCCATCCCTGCATGGATGCTCAGGAAGTTCTTGCTCAGAACCGAACCATACCGCCAATCCAAACAGTATGATAATTGTCAATCATCTTTGACAATAGTGATCCTAACAGAATCATACTAGCATACATTCAGGTAAGGTTCAACTACATAATAAAGTACTGCCACATGTAAAATATATTATATAGTATATTGGTTGATATTTTGTTACCTTTATTATTTTTATTCATTTGGAGATATTATGTGCAGCATAGTGACACAACGGCACTTGCGTCTACTGTATGTGCGTCACATGAACACAGCTTTCTGCTGCTTGCAGACAAACCCTTTTAAGGAGAAAGCGATTCATCAGATTGCAAGCCATTCATTTGCTGCACTGATTGCACTCACTCTGCAAGATTACACTGCATGTTCACTCTCACTCGTATCCAAGGTAAATCATCACCACTGTCATCCCTTACATGTGTTTTGTTTAACTAATGACTTCATCATCGGCCAACACACGCACACACATACGCAGGTTACTTTATTTCCTGAACAAGTGCTCACCCGAGTACAAGTTGCTTTCGCATTCAGATCTCACCACAATTTCAACGCAACCAAACTAAGACAATAATAATAATAATGATAACAATTTGTTACATTTATATAGCGCTTTTCTCAGCACTCAAAGTATATGGAAGGGGGGAATCTCCTCAACCACCACCAATGTGCAGCATCCACCTGTATGATGTGATGGCAGCCATACAGCACCAGAACGCCCACCACACACCAGCTTATTGGTGGAGAGGAGTGATTAAGCCAATCAGTATTTATATGGAGATGATTAGGAGGCCATGATGGGCAGTCATGGCCTAATGGTTAAAGAGTAAGACTGGTAACCCAAAGTTTGCGGGTTTGATTCTCAATACCGGCAGGAAATGACTGAGGTGCCCTTGAGCAAGGCACCTAACCCCCAATCTCTCCCCGGGTGCCACAGTAAAAACAGCTGCCCATTGCTCTGGGTGTGTGTCTTCACTACTCACTACTTGTAATGAGTGTGCACTAACTTGGATGGGTTAAATGCAGAGGAAACATTCCAAGCATAGGTTGCCATACTTGGCCTTTACATGTCACTTTCACTTTCATGATGATGGACAGAGGCCAAATTTTGTCAGGATGCCGGGGTTACACCACTACTTTTTTTCGAAGGACATCCAGGGATTTTTTATGACCATAGAGAGTCAGGACCTCCATTTAACGTCTCATCTGGATGTTGACAGTGCTTTTTTTTTTTGACAGTATAGTGTCCCCATTCACTATACTGGGGTGTTAGGACCCACACAGACCACTGGGTGAGCGTCCCCTGCTGGCCCCACTAACACCTCTTCCAGCAGCAACCAGAGGTCTCCCATCCAGGTACTGACCAAGCTCAACCCTGCTTAGCTTCAGTGGGCAACCAGTGTTGGGCTACAGGGTGATAGCTGCTGGCCACCAGCTGATGACCACCTCCTACAGGTAGTCTCGGGTTCGGTACCCCAGTTCGTTCCCAGGTCCGCATGACAGCTTTCACATTGCCAATTTGTCATGCAAAATCAGAACAAAAGCACACACATCACCGGCAAAAATATGCTCAAAGATGGGTGAAAAAAATCAGAAAAAAATCGGCACACCAGAGCTCCAAAAATAAGCGAAAAATGTATTATAAGACTCACACGGTTACGTTTCGAGCACCCAGGTCTGACGAAGAGCCTTAAAACGCAACCCATGTGAGTCTTATATTTTTGGAGCTTTGGTGTGCCGACAATTTGTCATGCAAAGTATGCCCTGTTTTAAACTGGTACTTAAGCCATATAGTGTGACAACATGCCCCACTGTTGTGTGATGCACTACAACCCCCCTAACAACCCTGCCCCCAAACAATAACAGTGGTTATGTATAATAGCTTTTTTATATGGTCTTCAAAAATAAACCCACCATGAGAAACATTCAGCTGAGTGGAAACTAGCTGCTGTCTCTCCTATACTGGAATATGCAGCCCTGCCACACATTGGATAGTTTGTGTCCAAATGGTGATATTCTCAAGAATTTCTTTATTTTTTTAAAACCTTATTGATTCGCTCTATTTCATTTCTGCATGATGCATCCATAAATATGCAATCCTGCACGAGAGAGAAAGCCAGCACACTCTTCTATTGTTCACCTCATTTTGGATTCTCATTCAAAATTGGAGAAAAAACATCAAAGGCAAATAGAAGAGGACATGAATTAATTAACAATTTGAAGTGAAAGTATGTACACAGACCGCTGTGGTGAATTGCTATTCATTTGGAATAAGACACTTATCACAGCTTTGCAGACAGCAAGAAACACCTCAGACGAAGTTGCATTGACACAAGCAGGCAGTAAGAAAATTCGAGAATTATTCACTTCAGAAGCTTCTTTAGCTCTTCAAAAAGAGACTGACATGCTTCTAAAATATTCAGTAAAATTAATAATATCATGTGTTCACGCTGCTTCATAGCTTATGGCCATGGTTTTCTTTCTATTTATAGTTAAGACGGGGCCCGTGATTTTTCTTCCAGTGACCTTCCATCCAAATCTGTTCTCCGTCAGCCCCAGTGAGCCTTTTAGACAGGGTTCATTCTCGGCGCGCCCAGCGATGTTTGGCGAATCCGCAGATATGGAGGCTAATTTTGTTTGTGCATTATTTGTCAGTTTTATTTTCATTAACTTCTGGGCGCAATGATTGATGATATAACAGATGCTCCATAAATCAGTGAAGAACAACACGGTGCAGACACAGACTTCGGCCATCACTTAAAACATCAACTGTAGCATTCAATATAAATGAAGATGAAACTCTTGTTGGAGCGCTTTTTAATGACTTTACTTTACTTTGCTCTCATCTTATAAGGAGTTGACACTTGAAGCATTGGAGCAATCTGCGCCCATTTACAAAGTTCAATACCCCGAACACCAGCTCACCGGTGTCCCCTCACTCAATATGTTAGGCAATAGCAAAATGTATAGTATTTTTCATATAAAAAGGCAAGGGAAAAAACCGCAAAGGGCGTGCAACCACTATAAATGGTAATTGTCCTACTTTACTGTGCCTTGTATGAAACACAGTCCAGTTTATAAATGAGACCTTCTGCGAGCTCCTCTCCCTGCGCACTCCTGCCAGCCAGCCCTGTTTCAAATCATTCGGCCTTTGCTTTTAACTTTAAAGGGTGCCTGTCACCATGCCTTCCTCCTTCAAACGTTTGGGTGTAGCGAGGGCTTTCTCCACTACTTGGCTATGTAATTCTCCATCATTCCCTTAATGTGGGGTTTGATGTCTGAATATATTTCACTAATGGATCATAAATAAAAATGACCCAGGTCAGCCACAAGCAAATTAGTAAATTAGTTTGCAGCTTGCCAGAGAGATGGATAGGCTTTAGTCAACCTACACAAGTCAAGCAGAACCGTGTTGGGATGAACAACTGCCTCCGTCTAAATAAATAAAAAAGAAGATAATGATTTAGCAGAGCAAAACAAAAGTGGAAAGTTGGAAAAAAGTTGAATCTTAAACAGGACAGTATTTTAATATTTGTTCATCCTTCCTTCCGTCTGTCTGTAATGACTATTCGTTCATTCGTCTTTCTTTCTTTCTTTTCTTCATTGCTGTCTTCAATCCTTCCTTCCTTCTTTCTGTCTGTCTGTAATGACTGATTGCTCATTTGTTTTTTTCCCTTTCTTTCTTTCTTTCTTTCTTTCTTTCTCTTTCTTTTTTTTTCTTTCTTTCTTTCTTTCTTTCTTTCTTTCTTTCTTTCTTTCTTTCTTTCTTTCTTTCTTTCCTTCTTTCTTTCATTGCTATCCATCCACCCCTCTTTCTTTCCTCCCTTCTGTCTGAATTTATCTTTATTTCTTTTCTTAATTGCTGTCCATCCATTCTTCCTTCCTTCCTTCCTTCCTTCCATCTGCAATGACTGTTCTTTCTTTCTTTTTCTTTCTTTCTTTCTTTCTTTCTTTCTTTCTTTCTTTCTTTCTTTCTTTCTTTCTGTCTTTAATTGCTGTCCATCCATCCATCCTTCTTTCCTTCCTTCTGTCTGAAATTATCTTTCTTTCTTTTCTTAATTGCTGTCCACCCTTCCATCCATCCATCCTTCCTTCCTTCTGTCTCCAATGACTGTTCTTTCTTTCTTTTTCTTTCTTTCTTTCTTTCTTTCTTTCTTTCTTTCTTTCTTTCTTTCCTTCCTTAATTGCTATCCATCCTTCTTTCCTCCCTTCTGTCTGAATTTCTTCTGAAATTCTTTCTTTTCTTAATTGCTGTCCATCCATTCTTCGTTCCTTCCTTCCTTCCTTCCTTCCTTCCTTCCTTCCATCTGCAATGACTGTTCTTTCTTTCTTTCTTTCTTTCTTTCTTTAATTGCTGTCCATCCATCCATCCTTCTTTCCTTCCTTCTGTCCGAAATTATCTTTTTCGTTCTTTTCTTAATTGCTGTCCACCCTTTCTTCCATCCATCCATCCATCCATCCTTCCTTCCTTCCGCAATGACTGTTCTTTCTTTCTTTCTTTCTTTCTTTCTTTCTTTCATTGCTGTCCATCCATCCATCCTTCTTTCCTTCCTTCTGTCTGAAATGATCTTTTTCTTTCTTTTCTTAATTGCTGTCCACCCTTTCTTCCATCCATCCATCCATCCAACCTTCTTTCCTCCCTTCTGTCTGAATTTATCTTTCTTTCTTTTCTTAATTGCTATCCATCCATTCTTCCTTTCTTCCTTCCTTCCTTCCGTCTGCAATGACTGTTCTTTCTTTCTTTCTTTCTTTCCTTAATTACTGTCCATCCATCCATCCTTCTTTCCTTCCTTCTGTCTGAAATTATCTCTTTTTTTCTTTTCTTAATTGCTGTCCACCCTTCCTTCCATCCATCCTTCCGTCTTTCCTTCCTTTCATCTGCAATGACTGTTCTTTCTTTCTTTCTTTCTTTCTTTCTTTCTTTCTGTCTTTCTTTCTTTCTTTTTCTTTCTTTCTTTCTCTTAACACTGCTTGGCATTTCCATGCTAGTTACCCAGAGTTCATTTTCTGACAATCTAAGCTGAGGCACATCCAATAAAAAACTGGAAAGAATATTCAATATTGCACCTCCACAGAGAATCCATGTTTTGTCATTCCTGTCGTCTTTGTTCTTGACATTTCTAGGGTGCAAAATGTCTATTATGACTTTATACCGCTATGTTTCACATGAATTCACATTAACACATTTCCACAGAAATGATCATTTGTGCTTTCAGCTAGTGATTTCAGTCCATTATTCTGGTCATGAACCAGCCGTAGCAGGTTTAAGACTCTGATGATGCAGCGGAGGAAAGGGGAAATAGGCAGGAAGGAGTAAAAATGTCAAACTCAATGAATTCATCTTGGTAACATGTATACAGCTCACCATTTTAAAACCGCTGTGGAGGAGAGCACTGTGCTCTTAATGGCCAACGTATTTGATTATGTGATTCTTGCGTACAATAAAAACAAATTACGATAATTTAGTACTCAGTATGGAATATACTACACCGTGCCGAAATGGACGTTGTGACCACAGAAAAGGGTTGTGCAAAATTAATGTCACTATCTGTTTGCAACCACATCATTTCATGTTATTGCTGAGCTGGGGAATCGAAAATGAAAACTCTTATCTGTGAGTGCTGTATTGATTGAAGGTGGTAAGGTAAGGATTTTCAGATAGTCAATTACTACATTTAGATACTCTTTTTTTTTTTTCATTGGTTCTCTCTGTGTGATACAATCGCTGCAGAAGAGAGTAGTTATATGTTGTAATTCGGTTTTCGTATCTCCACGGCTCATCACACCCAAACACTATCTAAATGGAGTTTTCACTAATTTAAAGTAGAAATATAAGGTCTTATTTATCATAATCTGACTGTCTTCACTATAAAAAGTGAAAATGTGCAGTTGACATTTTAAGGAGATATTTCTACCTGATCTGAACATTGATTTTTTTTTTTTATTAGCTAAATATAATCCAATTAATACAGTTTTTTTAGATATTAAATATTTTTGACTTATTATCTTTAACTGTTTTTTAATATACAGTAGATGTTACTACCTAAAGCATTTTTTTTTTTAATTACCTATTTTTTCCCCCCTCACTATATAAATTAGTTTTGCATTGTTCTGTTGATGTATAGAGCTTGGGTTTTCACAGTTTGTTGGCCCATGAAGGCTGACTGTTTTAGTGCCCATAATAGGCTATTTTTGGATGTGGTTCCAGCAATGCCTGACAGCGTATTCAGCACATGCAGGGTGAGGGGGAATCATCAGAAATCAACTTTTTCTATCAGCTCAGAGCAATTGACTGATGATTCACTGCGACATCTCTGTTGATTTCCAAATGAAAAGCAGGAGCTTGCTGAATAAACATTCAGCTGATTGGCACCACATTGAGTTCATGGACTCTTTGATTACGCACCAGTTATATATTATCTATCTGTGGCATTATGCAAAATTGTATTCATGTCTGAGCCATGCTATAGGTTACTATGGCAGGGCTGTATGGGGTAAATTCGCTAAATTGTTGTGCCACTTACGTGGTATTTTTTTACCACTCGCAATCCACTCTAACCAGGCCTAATGTGCACCGGTAGAGCACTGCACTTAAATGAAGGCAATAATTAAAATAATAAATAAAGAAAAAAAATAAACAAATAAAGTACAAATGAGAATTCTTGATTCTTTTTATATGCAGTATTTATCCAGAAACTATTAATAAATATATGTACTGATTTGCAGACTACAATATTTGCATACAATTTGCAGACTACAATATTTTTTTCTTATTCTCTCAAATATAATTGATTTTTATACAGTATATCGAACTGTATTGAAATGTGCTGCATATACAGAACATAAGGTTTATATAGAGCCCTTTTCAGTCTATGATAGACTGAAGTCCACCCATACAGCTGGAAGCCAAATCATGTTAACATTTTTCAGAAATCATGTTAACATATTACTCTGTCCGCCTTAATTTGCCTCCCAGTCTCCATGAAGGTGAACAAGCATTCTGATTAGATGCTGAGGGGTTCAACCTAAATTAAAAAGTATTTTTAAATGGTGCCTGGACCGGGCCATACCAAGCACTGGTCTATATGCAGCATTCCCCTGTTACGCTCAAGGTCACGAGGGGCAAAGAGTTTTAATTGAAAATGAAATTGTCTACCTGATGGGTTCACCTAATTATGAAATATGAGAGCGGAGAGCACGGATCAAGAACGTGAGAAATTATGAAGGGATCACCTTGGAATATTATGGTTTGTGATGTGCTGTGAACCTTCATGCTGACCAATGGCAACTAATCTTAGCTCCAAATTAAAGCCTGTGCTCTCTGTCCTCAAACCAGAAACACAAATCCCATGAAATAATGAACATAATCTAAAGGCCGCCATCTGGCCTGAATTGCCTTAAAGCCTGCTTCTTGAGAACTGTTGGATAGACCACCTTGTCTTGGTTCTGCGAGGAAACATCATTATCATACATATGGTATTGGTTTCTGTATAGACAGTGAATATGCTGAAGCCACCGAATGGGCTTTGATGACAAGCGGCGACGCTAAGCCTCGTCCCTGGCTTCACAACATGATGACAAAGGCATATGACATTTGGAGTATGGAGTTTCTGTCTTTCCATGCCATCACCGAGACACGCTAATAGGTCCTGACATTACAGCTGTAAGAGATGCCAACAATAAAATGTGACAGACAAAGGGTTATCTGGGGGAAAGAAAATACCTAGAACTCAATAACACCCCCTTCCGGTTCCTTTAGAGTCCACTGGCACTGCAGGACAAATGACCAGGGCTTATCTAGGGCTGGATAGAGACACAATCCAGTGCGAATGGTGTTAATGTTTGATAGCAGTTGCCTCAGGCAAGACACAAAAACTCAAGGCAATAAGGTCAATAGGTTTCGGGCTGTCTATTGAACACAACCCTGTGGCTATTTTCTATTCCTTACACTCTCTGGAAGTCTTGTCCTTCTGAGCTGCCTTCATCGTGACTTGGTGCCTTTTTCCAGAACCATGGTGTGTCAGCTTCCTTTGAGTCTCAGACCCATGTGTATATCCGGCTCTTTTGAGTTTGCTTATGTATTGATCGCCGTACTGTATTTATATTTCATGTTGTAGCCTTTCAAAGCGCATGATATTCGTTCCACCACTATAAGCATTATGGAAATTGGTAAAAGCAATGTCAAAGTGTTCTAACATTTGTCCTGCAATTCAGTAAATCTTCCAAATAAACAAAAAAGTGCTGCTGAGAAACTTTAGAGGAATAATTGCATGTGAAATGGCTTTTGAGAAAACAGCAGAAACTGAGAGCTCATGTATCACGTCTAATTGAAAATGTTTTTTCCCCTATGGCCTCGGACCTAAACAACAAACAGATAACATCAAACAACATCTTCCCTGTTCTTAAAGCCTGGCAGCTTTGAGTCTGTACATGATTAAGTTAAACAGTTGACATTTTTGGGGGGGAAACATGATCTTGTTACATAAAAACCAAAAACCACATCCTTCCCATTTTTAATACTCATTATCATAACTTAGTTAGATGTAAATAATCATGTACACAGATTTATTTTAGCTCTGATTCTTTGAGGTGAACAATAACTGGAGGCATTTTGATTAGGTATTATTATATCACAGTTCTGACCCTAATTCATGCCTGGATGTTGCGGTTAAAAATTACAGACCCGAAAATAAAAGACCTCCATAAATATCCATTAAAAAAAAAAAAAAAAATCAGTATCTTGTATATTTGTGCATGAATTTATATGTGGGAGTGTTTGCAGTGTTGGAAGATAAAAATGTTACTTTGTACAAAGATCAGAGATGTAAAATCTAAGATTTAATGGCATCTTTTAGAAATAAGGGTCTTAATATACTCGCTGCACATTGTGTGATTACTTGTGAGGAATAGGATGCTGGTCTAACACACGTCTCTTCTATATTCTGGACCTTGCTGAAGTGCCGGTGACAGGCTTTTGACAGGTAGACAGTGGAGTGTAGGGGAAGAGAGTGGAGGAAAAACATGTCTTTGGAAGAGAAACCCTGGAACTGTCTGCCGTATGGACACTCTAAATATATTCATATGAAGCCATACATGGAGCACATTCATCTCAACACATCAGCTGTTATATAAGATAGTGCTCTGTTGTGCATTTGTAATTGAACAATGCAGTGCTGTTGTAAAACATTAATATGTTTGGTGATGCTTTACAGTATAACAACTTACATTTATAAGTCATCATTATTACTTAATATAATGCTTAGCAGGTTATTAGTGGATGTACTTGTAAATTGTTGAAAGGTAATGAAATTTTGATTCTTGTTCATAATGTATTTATATTTAAATGCACAAGTCAGATTAGTAAATCTTCATTGTTAATGATATAAAGTAATTAAAAAGTGTTAATATTTTACAGTACAGCATTTTCTTTTTCTTACATAGCATATCTTTGAAAATTGGGAAGCATACATGTTTTGTGATGTATACGTTTATATATGCGCTAAGTTGTCACAATGAGACCTGCGGTTAAAAAAGCCTATTGTCGTTTTAGTTGTAATTTCATTTCATTCATGAAACTCGAGCATTTTTGTGTATATGATTCGGGAAACCATTCTGACATAATTTTCGGATTCATGAAAGTATTCAAGGTTGTGTAAAACATTCAAATGTTTTGTGCTCTTTTAGGCAAACTGATGATACTTCATATTGAATGCTATTTACCATAAAATATATTATAACAAAAGTAGTAAACCAATATATGTGACCCTGGACCATAAAACCAGTCATAAGTCACACAGGTATATTTGTAGCAATAGCCAACAATACATTGTATGGGTCAAAATTATCGATTTTCTTTTATGCCAAAAATCATTAGGATATTAAGTAAAGATCATGTTCCATGAAGATATTTTGTACATTTCCTTATGACTGGTTTTGTGGTCTAGGGTCACATAAAATATTTTTAAATAATATATAATAAAATATAAATAATAATTACATTTTTATATTATATATAATTATTTTTTCCCAAACTTCATTGAAATTTAATTGATAAACAAAAATGATTTAAAACAGCCACATAGTCTTTTTTATTTATTTTTATTATTATTATTAATTATTATTCTGAGCACTAGTAGTATTTGTCTGCAAGAACACTTAAATTGGCCAGTAAGTCTCTTTTTATTTATGTAATATACTGGAGCCAAACCAGAAAAAGGGAGACCAGAAGATCCCACAGGATTCCTTTAAATAAAATTTAGATAGTTGTAATTCATAGGCGGGATTATGCTAATTTTGAATGAGTGTGCAACCGTGCCCTATTTACAAATTATTAGAGTTCATAAAACATATGTTTAACTATCAAATCTGTATCTGTAAAGTTTCCCAGGCCCATTGACCTTTAGTTGGACTTATTGACTTAAACATGGACTACGGAAAAAAGCAAGGGAGGTAATGACGAAGGCACAACATATTCACATATTCCAAAACTGATGGCGTGTCCCCTTGATGCCTGAAAGACTTTCTATTCCTTGCGGAGCAGAGGCAGACATAGAGACTTAAAAGAGTGCTGGGTCAAGAGCGGGGATGGGTGTCTGTTTAGAAGAAAGTGAGAAAATCATTTCCTTTTCTTTTGCAGACAATGAGAGAAGCAGAAATGTTTACATTTTACAACAGCTTAAGAACTTTTTCATTTTTGAAAATGTGATTTATTGAAATCATCATACCCCCTGAGGTATCCCAGACCATCTTTAATAAATTGCAGACTGCTGTCACTAAGTAAGTCACAAAAAACATCAGCTCTCTGTTTCTTACAGCAGCAATGCCAAATAATTCACAAATCCATCAGTGCTATGAAACCATATGCCTGATTACGTAGACAATACCTCCTCCATGTTGGAAAGTGTACGACCATCTCAAACAGACGCCCTCACAGCACTCAGGTTATTCTTAGCTGTTTTTCAGAGAATTGGACGTGAACCTTCCTTGAATCAGATGTTGAATAGAAAGTGCATCACTCTGAGGCATATATAACGGACACAAAGAGACCCTGAAGGTTGTTTATTAAATATTTCTTACAGCTAATTAACCACCCTCACTTCTTGGGATCGCCATTGTTAACGATTCCATCATTTGCAGGTACATTTATTTTGCGAGACAATGGAGTGAGCGTGGCAGCTAGCCTTCTGTCCTGCCAGTAAAGGCTTGAAAGATGGCCCACCTTTGATGCCATGTACTCACTATCTGCCTGACCATAGAGGCAGTTACCAAAATATATTGCTGAGGGGAAAAGAACAAATCACAAGTGACTAACAGATATATTGCAGATCCGGAGGCATAGTTTATTCCCCTCCTTCCCAAAGGAATTTATTTGAAGGTATAGACTATTGTCTGAGTTAAAAGCCCACTGGTGTTCCTGTATATGATGCTATAGCTGCAGTATGAAAGCGGTTCAAGCGATACATCTGCACAAAACCAATACGCATGAATTTGACGTCTAAACCAGTTTTGGATCTTTTATGTTATTTTCCTCATATTTGATATCATATTTCCCCACAGAAACGTTGCATTGTAGTAAACACATCAAAAACAGCCCTAACAGAATACCCAATAGCTTAAAGCATATCTGCAGATGTTCTTGGCAAGCCTAAAAACATATTTTGAGGACTACCAATGGTAACTGAGTTCAAATCAGCCACCATGGAGAACATCCCAGCTTTACAAACTGATATGAATGGCGGGTGAGTTTTAGAGTAGGCAGTGCATGGCTCTGTCTGTGCCCTTACCTCCAAAGCTTTCTGTAATCTCTCACACATATTGCTTCATCCATCTTTGTTATCTCTTCATAAGAGCACCAGCTCTGTATACAAGGCGGATATTTTACCCCAAAGAAATTGTTTCCTTCCTTTTACATTTCAAGAAGTGTTGCCCATTTGAACATTTCACTTTACTCTCTGATTTCTCAACATATGTAAATTTGGCCTTTTACTTTGCTTTTTGTCCAGAGTGGATGTTAAAGTAAGTTTGTTTGTTTATTAGTACATATAGTGATCTGTTTTATCATTCCATAAATAAGATTAATTCTTGAAGCGCATTATGCTCTTTATGCGGCAACGTATTTGGTCTTGGCGGACTATAGCTGCTATACTGCTGTTATTATTATTATTGCTGCTGCTGCAGTGCAACTATGGACTTGATACTGCCAATAGATTCACAAACACACTGCTTATAGGCAATATATACACAGATATGCTGCTGATAAGATATGCTGCTGCATAAATAGACATATGCAAATCCCGTAGCAGATCTAGGCAGGTGGAGCTGGGGAGGTGGAGGGTTTCAGAGGAACTCTGATAGCACACTGCTGGCGTTAAATTAATGCAGCCTTGGTGAGCATAAGAGACTTCTTTCAAAAACATTAACCAATTGTAATGTTTCCAAACTTTTGACAGGCACTGTCACTGTAGTGAATAATTTATCCCTTAAAACTCCTTTTTGATCACCAAAAGTTTACACAGAACCATGAATATGCAAATTAGCCCAGCCTTCACTCACTCACACAAGCTCAGAATACCTGATCCACTCGGTTAACTTCACTGTAGTAAATGCTCCACAATGGCAAGTGGAATGTATCAGATGTATCAAAATGGTAATGTGTTTTATTTCACTATCAAATTAGCCTTTTGCTTGTCTATGTTATCAAACAGCTAATAATGTGTTGCTAATGCTACACAAACCATATTCCCGTTCGCCATCTCAGTCTGCCTTCTAAAAATCAGTATGCTTATAAATGCTTTGAAAATATACTGGGATAACCTGGCTTCACTTGAGACCCCCTGCTTCGCAGCATAGTTAATTATATGCTAAATAACACTAATAATACGCAACCAATCCCGCCCACACGTTGACAGGATTGGTTGCAACATATTTGTGACGTAGAGAACAAGGGCAATTTCAAACCGTGTTTTTGAGACTGTCTTTGGTTCACTGCAGTTTTAAGGAGAAAATAATGACCACAGGGGGTCTTTAAACAATTAGTAAGTACTAAAGTATTAATTTCTTAACTGCTAATGTGGTATATTTGTGTTTTGAAAACTTCCTGGACTCAGTTCCATTAATCGTGATTAACAAATTTCATTAAAAAGCTGAAATAAAAGGTGGAGCACCTGAAATAGGCACTTTTCCCTTATACATTTTACATTCATATATAGTTTAACCTCAAATCTTTATGTAGTGTATTATATGGTGTTAAAATACATAACCAGTCATAATTGGAACTTTCACCATTCATTTTTTGGTGTGTATATTTTTTACATTTCAAATAGTGGCTGAATTTATTGCTTCTCTTCACATGCTGGTCCATGTACACAATAAGTCCCCCTGGCAGGAAGGGAGAGCGCAGCATGGATCTTGTAGCACTCTCTATGTTATTATCATGATCAGTGCTGATTGCTGATTGTTATGGTGTTTGCACCTCTCTTCTATTCAGCCCATGCTGTGTGTTTGGGCAGTGCTGATTGTGTTGATGCTAACACCCCCTCCTAATGGAGGAGAGGCCTGAACACACTAGAGGAGAGGAGAGGTAGGACCACACCAGACATAATGAACACCAGACAATCAAGACCATCAGTCCACAGGAGAGAGGAAAAAATCCGTCAAGTAGCCAGAAGAGTGAAGAGTGCAAGACAATCTTTTGTCCTCTCCAAAAAAAAAAGAGAGCTTCAATTTCCTTTACCTCTCATTCCCACCTTAAAACACACAGAGAGAGGGATGTTTGGAAAGATAATATACGAGCATCTTATTCTTCGAGTGTGTGAGTGGCAGCATGGAGATTTACTTATTTTTTTATTTATTTTTTTTTTACAGATCAGACACCAAATGGAATCTTTTATCCGCTGCTTGTTTTTAATCAACGCTAACAAAAGAAAAGACAGTGGAGAGAGTTTGACCCACCGTGTTCAGGGGACAACCTCTTTCTGTGGTCACTTTGTCCTTGATTTTGTTCTGTTATTTGTTTTGCTGTTTTAATCTCAGCCAAGTCAATAATATTCTTTGTTGTCTGAAAATGGTGTGTCGAGGGAAAAAAAGGTCTCCCTCTTTTGTTGAAATTACCTGCCTGTGACTTCTCTCTTCTTAGGACTCGGGGATGAAGTAATCATTAAATGTTGTTTTCTGCCCGCAATTACTTTCCGTTGCATTGGGTCAAACACAGCATGGATAGAGAAGAGAGTGAGGTGGGATGGAGGGGTGTGCGTGTGAATGAGGAAAAGAGGAAGTAGACTTGGAAGAGTTTGATACTGTATATCTGGGCACTCGTGTACATCACCTGAGATGTCAGCTAATACAACCGTCCAAAAGTTTATGGTCTGTAAGATTTTTTTTTTTTTTAATGTTTTTTAAAAAAAAAGAAGTTTCTCTGAAATTATTCAGTCAAATGTTAAAATATTTTAAAATGTAATTTATTCCTGTGATGCGAAGCTGAATTTTCAGCATCATTACTCATTACTTCAGTCACATGATCCTTCAGAAATCATTCTAATATGATGATTTGCTGCTCAAGAAACATTTCTTATTTTTATCATGTTAATAATGTTATGTTGAAAACAGTTCTGCTGCTTAATATTTTTGTAGAAACCAAAAATAAAGAATTAAAATATTAATTTCTTACAAAAAAAGTGTTTTGGCACTTAAAGAGATGATGAAAAAAGTTCTGTCATAATTTACTAACCCTCATGTTGTTCTTATAAATATTAAATGTTTTATGATATTAATTATATTAAACAGTTGAAACATTATTTTTCGGATGATCTATTCCTTTAAAACACTGTGCACTTTCATAGATAAATAATAAACCATGTGGGTTCTGCACAAAAAAACTCAAGAACTTAACTTTTCCCAGACATTTTAGCTATTACTTTTAACCAAGTAGTCCCAAAGTGACTTTTAGTGGTTATGAAGTCAGTTCCACTAAAGTTCACACAGGTGTCCTATTGCGGACTCACCACAGGTGTAGTTTATCACATTAACGTTCCACTAACATTTGACAACCATAAAAAGTCCAAATACTTTTTGTTTTAGCCCTATATAAGAACTATATGGTGTTACTAGTTTTTTCAGCTTGCCTTTATTTGGACAAAAACACATTAATTTAGCATAATCCTAGTTCATCAACATTAGAATGAGAGTAACACATTTATGCACGTACGTACCTAAAATTGTTTTGCACATAAGAACATTTGCATGCAATCATTAGTGAATGAGGCCCATTGTGACTGCTATAAATGAAAGGCCACTTTTGTATAGCTGTACTGTGAAATATGCATCTTGATTAAAAATGTGTTGATGTGCCGTCAGTCGACTCCACCCTTTTGAGAGGACAGACATATTTTGTACTAGACAGATTGTGAAATACATCATACTGCCACAGGTTTTCATTTCATAAGGAATAAGCCAATTAGATGTGGTTTAAAAAGCTGAAAAAAAATTGGTTTAAGTCAATTAAATAATTTCACACTATTTGGTAATTATTTAGAAGTCTTAATTCTTCCACAACCAATCAAAATGTATAATTATTGTGAATGCAGCATGTAAGCAAACATAATAATTGTCTAATTAAATAGAAAAACCCCTTTAAGTATCACCAGTAACAAAGACAGGTCACTGTTGTTGTGATGAATGTATCTGTATGACAGCACTCTCACTGTGAATGCGCTCGTGTTGTAAGCGATGTCTGTTGTGCAGGTGGGAAAGATTATAAACAAATAGCGAATTGAGAAGATACAAGTCTGAACATTTGCCAAGCGTGAAGCTGATGCTTCCCTTTGTAAGATGTTCTTTTTCATGAGAAAAAAAATTTATTCAAATACAGGAAACTGCACATGTGTTGCCCTGAAGTTTTTTGTTCTTTTTTACTGCCGACTAACAGATGGTGGGATGTGTTCTTTACGCATACAGGGGGCCATTATTCAAAAAAAAAAAAAAAAAAAAAGGCACTCCGTCTTCTGCTGGACCCTAGAGCAACTCAGCTGTGCAATAGTGAATTATAACTTCCCAATGAAATTGTCATGCTGTTTGTCAATCGGTCATTTAATCTCAACAAGGGCATTTTTCATTATATACTATATATAGAATTCCACAACTCTCTATTTAGTCTTCAATCAAGTCAATAATTGCAATGAATAACAAGTTAGGGTAACACTTTAAATTAGGTACACATATTCACTATTAACTAGTTGCTTATTAGCATGCATATTACTAGCATATTGGCTGTTTATTAGTACTTATAAAGCACATAATAACACCGTATTCTGTATGACCATATTCTAAATCCCTTAACCCTTCCCAATACCAAAACATAACCACTACAACAACTACCTTACTATCAATAAGCAGTAATTAGGAGTTTATTAAAGGAAAACTCCTTGTTAATAGTGAATATGTGTACCCTAATGTAAAGTGTGACCCAAGTTGGTAAAATATTTTATCTATTTTAATCAATCTAATTAATCACAATTAATCACACATATGAATATTTGCAGAGAAAATCCCCCAAATGAAGATGATTCCAAGAAATTAGTGTACAGTAGCAGACAAGTAAATAGAAATTGATTTTAAAAGTTGGTATACTGTAGGCCTATTGTTCGTTTTCATTCCATATCATTGAACATAAGCTATAGCCTAATTCTTGTAGTTTATCTGTTCTATTTTTTCCAATGTTTGTGAATGTACATGTGGCTCAGACTATTGTTTTTGGCCATTGTCTCACATTTAGCTGTGTTTCCAGGGTCTTGCACTATAAACGACACTGTGTTAGAAGTAGTTCAGCTTTGGAAAAAAAAAAAAAAAAGGATTTCAAGAGCTTTTTTCTGTTTCTGTTCTGGAACTTTTTCTGTGAAAATATGCTTTGCATTTATAGTATAGGTAGAATTTCAGGCATTAATTAGTCCTAATTGGTCTTTAACATAGCCTGATGACATTTACATCGTGAACTACATGGCACATGCCGATTGGTTCCTATCTCGTCTGCAGAAGCCCTCCACCTTCCCCAGCTCCGCCTGTATAGATCTGCTACTCGTAATATATATACTGCGCAGCATCATGTCTTATATAGGGCTGGGACAATACATCAAATCTCGATTCGCGATACGAAGAATCTGGAGCAATTCTGATATTTTCTGATGTATAGCGATTCTGAGCTTAGTTTTTAAACAGCAGATGGCATTACTATACGTCCTCTATGCCTAGGGAGACCAGACGTCCCGTTTTTTCCGGGAACAGTCTCTTATATCAGCTCTATTTTTAGTGTCCTGACTTATTAAAAAAAAATCATGTACACTGAAGCAGTGTAGCAGATATATTCCACCAAGACCAAATACATTAACATTGTCATATCCATTGTCATGCTAAACATCTTTAACATAAACATATTTAATTGTTTCATATTAAATTATTGCATTAATATTATATTATGTAAATCTTAACAGAATATAAGCCAACATAAATTCCATGAAATGTTCAGTTATATATTTGTTCAATTAGTTTATGAAATTTATTATAAATTCTGACCATTAAGATTAATTTAAAAGGTAATCTTTAGTTGCTGAAATCCAGAAAGTAGGACTCGTAAAGATGCTGAAAACCTCCCATAAGTGTATAAAATATGCTGTATGGTTCCATGTAGCCCGGCATTTCCTTAACATATTGCAGTTGTTGGAGTGTTGCATGCCCCTGGCCTCCAGTTGTAATTTATTTTTGCGATGCATGTCACACTTTACATCCCACTGTACATTTGTACATTTGGGACTTCATGAATATATAATAGCAAAGAGCAGCATGAAATCATACGGATCTCTTCTGCAAAAGTAAAAGTGTAAATCACTCATAAGCAGCGATGAAATACGAGAGTGGTGCTGGAGTGGAGATGGTGATGAAATGCATCTAGCCTGGAGTAAGTGGCCTTTCCCCTGATTCATGAGAATGAAAAGTGGGCCTCTTATTTCACCTGATGGTTGTGTCCAACCCTTGAGTGAAAAATGGCATCTTTCCCCTTGTAAAACACCCATGGGGTTAAATAGCTCCATTATTATTAATGACCATCCATTTGCCAATCTAGATGTGGAGTCAGAGTGGGTGTGTAATGAAATGATAAAGTCCATGTAATTACAAACTCAATTATTATCTCTCAAATTTCATTTTGTTTGACAGCATGGGATTTGTTTGAAGTTTGTGCCCTTTGTTTAATCTGTATTACATGCATGTACAGCAGGGTCCAAAAGACTGAAAATTTAGAATTCAAAATCTAATTTAAATCTAATTCTACTTCACTAATCAAATAAGTATATTTGTGACGCTGACCATATTTTATCCTTCACAGATGGTGAAATGTTCTTGCTGAAGCACGAGATGCTCATTGATCTCAGTTACTGAGGTTTAGAGTCAGTTACACAAATGTGTGTTTTAGTTTTGGTTTCCAACAAACACCTTGTTCAAAAACCCTTATTATTTATTAATACAGTATATTTAGTTAGTTATTGACTAATGTGTAAATGTATTACTATCTAATTTGTAATGACAAAAAAAAAAAAACTACATTAAATAAAAAACAATGCTAAATAGCAGAATGTTCTCAGAATTTTGGAATCACTTTCATTAATTTTGCATGCTTTTTCAGTATGCATGCACACACACGCAAACTTTTGATTTTGCCTCCACAGACTAAACAGTCTAAGAAACTTTTTTTTTTTGGGATGGGCAGACAAGAAAGTCCAGCTCTTTTTAAGGTTGTCAACTGATTAAACTGTAATAATATCCTTAATTGAGTATGCATATTCTCTTTTGTCATGTTCTTCTCTTGTCCCCAGGGGTTCTGACTGTGCTCATATCAAGTGCACCAATTAAATATATGTAAAATTTGCATACATGTCTGAAAGGATACTAAACTTTGATCAAATATGCCACAGTGTATGAACTTCATGAAGACTCATTACTTGATCATTTGCATTTTGAAAAAAGCACAACCTTTAAACCTTTGCCATGGTCTCTTACAACTAAGTTCATTCAAAACATACAGACACTAACAATACTGAATCCTGAATTACACTTTTGAAATAAGATTCTGTGTATGCATTTAATTAAAATTCAAGGCTAAATTCTCTTGTGTGACATAAAGCTTGCTGCTTCATGCAGAAATGTGCTGTATGTGCTACAGAGCCTGGTTTTCTTAAGCTCTACAGTCAACCAGATAATGTTTAGACAGGAGAGAGAGCGAGCGGGGAGAGATGATGTTCTATATTTATGCAATTAGCCCTCTAATTGGTAGTAATGGGTTTGCACATGCTAACATAATGACTTGAGTAATCATCTCTGTGGCATCCTTGATGTAAATCCCATCAAGATATATTCAGGTCATGCTGCTTTGCTTAACAGCACTGTCACAAATTGTCATTCGTGCTTATTGTCTGTGTTTATTCAGCATGTCCATATGCTGTAAGCATTGTTTCATTGTGCTTCCTGACCAAGAGTGACTCATACTGTCATATATCGTGATTTCAGTTTCTTTGCGTAAATGTTACTATGCCCCAGCCACATTAATTTTATGTTAACTGTTTTGGATTTTCGTTTTGGATATATTGTTGTACAGCCTAATATCTGTATAAGGTTTTGGAACAAAAGACAATGACTTTGCGGTTTGTCATACGGGAGCAATCTGATTACCAATCTCTGACGACAATGGTAGACAATGTTTGCAGGGGTAGATTGAAAATATCTTCAAGCGTTCGCACCGCTGTAATTACAAGTGTGAATCAGCCCGGGACTCAATCAATAACCACTGGCCATTTTGGAAAATGTTTCAATCTTCAGACAATTTGCTTTAAATGCGAGCCCTTATTAGAAGTCCTATTACTCTCAGAGTAAATAAGCTTGACATTTTTAAGCGTATGTTTTGCGATAATGTAAATATTGTTTACCCCAAACAACATTCAATTTTACCCAACCATCTGCAGGAGATCTTTGTGGTGAAATTAAAAATACTGTCTTTTACCCCTAAATGTCGGCAAGTATTTATGCATGGAGACCGGAGCATGTGGGGTCTGATTCTTTTTTAAAAGCTCGACGGGAGAGTAGTGATTCCCCCTGAATACAAAAAGCACTTAAACAGCATCAGAGTGAGCCGCTGCCTCCGGCTGACGAAAGCATTCAGCGCTGTCACCCACATCAGTCAAGCAGTACTAGTCCCTATGGAGGAGAAACTGATACGGACTACATCTTTGGAGCTGTTTAATGTGAAATATCACATGCGAAAAATAGTAGCTCTCCTGGCTGTTGACATAGCGCCACTGACAGCTCGTGCTGTGCCTCTGCACGCTGGAAAGCAGCGTGGCTTCAAAACACCTTTTACACATAATGTAATTGCGCACATACTCTCCACTGCTTGTGCTGATTGCCTTCACACACACACAGACCTGCTGGGCAAATGCACTAAAGGTGTCTACAGAATGTACGAATATGTTAGGGCTGCTTCATGTGTCTGCCTGCGCGCATGAATCTGTCCACCGTGGCGTGATGCGCTCGGCCCTCAAAAGAACAATGGCTCTGAAAGACACCTCCAATTTCCAAAGCAGCTCTGGGGTGATTTACAGCAGCCTCAGAGAGCGACCTGGCCAGGACTCATTCTGCTTGCTCAGAGAGTGAGTGAGCGGCATCATTTTTCCTTAATGAAGTTAGTGACCCTCTGAAAGGTGACACGTTTACCGCTCCACTGATTTATGCACTGATGCTCTGAGGCAGACTATAGCAGAGTAAGACCGGGAGGATGTGGTCACATCTCTCTCTCTCTCCCTCTTTCCTCTCTTTATGTTTTTTAGCTTTCTATATTTATGCTATTCTGTCCAGTTCCCTGATATTAAAACAAAACCTAGTAAGCTGCCTAAAGCTCAGCTGCTTAAAACTCAATATACTTTTTTGCACATAAGAAAGGGTATGCGTACAGTGCGTGTGATTTAAATACCATCATCAGCACAATATGCACATACATGTGCAGCCAAATACTTTGTATGCTTAGATCGCACATGCGCCTTGAATTTTTTTGCACTGCTTAGTTTGTCAGCAAGGTGAAAACGCTGCCAGAGTTGAAAAAGAAATGGTAGAGATGGAACAACAACAAACTATTGGAGATGAAACAACAGTAGATGGGGATTAATGCCACATTTAAGATTGAGTCAGAGGTGGGAATATCCAAGTTGAATATTTCCAATTATGGGAAAATCATAAATTAAAGTTCAGACTGTCCCAAAATCAGTAAATTGCCATTCAATGAAACTATACTATACTATTGAATGTTAAATATAATGGTACATTATACCAGACTTTAGCTCTAGATAGCTGTCTATTTAGTAGTTATTGAACATATTTAACCATATGGTCGCCTCCATCTTGGAAATGACATCAAATGAAGCTTCACACTGAGGTTGGGGTTGTCTGACTTGGAGTGGCATGTGACGTTATTTTCCATTAGGAGGTGGTAAAAATCTGACTTCCGAGTCTCACAACTCTAGTTTAAACCAGTACAAATACATTTTTTATCACTTATAACTTCTGGAGAGAAACAGTGCAGACATTGGACAAGGACGAATCTTCGCTATCAAATGGAGTATTCATTGAAAGGCTGTGAGTTGGGCTGTACACATATGCGAAGCGTTCACGTCAAAACTGAAGTATACTTTGGACTTAATTAGGGCTGAAACGATTAGTCAACGTTATCGACAACGTCGACAATAAAAAATTGTCAACAAATATTTTTGTTGTCGAATAGTCTTTTGATCTCATATGATCTATTTGAAGGGCCTGCAATAACGTGGTTTGACCAGTGGGGCGCTGTAGCGCAATACTGTAATGCAGCCCTCCCTGAACGAATCCAATAGAAGAAGACAGTGCTTCGGAGTGCATAGTGCAAATGAAGTCAAACCCGTAAAATGTGGGATTTTAACATAGCATAAAACATAACATTTAGCATAACTACAAAAAAATGCTGTCATGCAGGGCCAGCAACTCTCATTCAAACTCACTGTTCGCTACACGTCCATTTTCTCACGCACTGAAAGATATATAGCAGAGCATAGAGGACACAGACAGCGTGCCGACAAATAAGACAGATCATGTTACTTTTGATATAAAACAAAGTCTTAACTTTTAAATTATGTCAATTTTACTACGGGATTCAAACAATACGTGGTGTTGGCGCTCTTTAATGTGGAGTGACAGATCCCTGTAGTGCCTCAGGTCAAGCGGCAAGTGAACCTATTGTCTCTTCCTCTTTTCTGCTATTACAGCATGAAATAAACATGAATGAATATTAAAAAGTATGTTGAAAGATACAGTACAATTTACTGAAATTAATCCAGCTCTAATGTAATCACTTTATCAGAGTTTCAACTGCAGAAAGATCGCAATAAAACAGCTTGCAAACAAATATGTCACAAAATGTTACATTTACCTCAGGAAAGCCATTCAGTGACCATAAACTCGATAGTTAGTAAAAAGAAAAAAAAAAGAAATCTAGAGGGGAGAATTTTTCAGAAATTTTTGCACAATATTACATATTAATATTTTTATTCTTATTAAAATGTATTACAATTCTCAGACTTAAAAAAAAAAAAAAACATTTTAACAGTATTTTTAACAAATTCATTATACACTTTCAAAGCTGAAGTGATTTCCTTGTTTTAATTATTAGTTAAAGTATAACTCAGTATTTTAACTAATTGCTAGTGGAATACTGATTAACCAGTATAATAATCAATGATTAGTCGATTAATCGTTCCAATAATCAGTAGATTAATCAATTATCAAAATAATCATTTGTTGCAGCCCTAGACTTAATTAGGCACCTACTTTTCATGGTAGCTTCTTAACCATCATTGTTAGTGATTTGGAACACTCTAGGCACCAACTCTGTGCACCACAAAAATGTGCATGTTGCTAAGCTAACAGCATGGTACTTTAATAAACAAAAAAATGCATAGCACACACAGATGTTAGGTAAAATAGTTTTAAATTACACTGAACTGTTTTACTGTTTTTTTAAGCAATGAATGAAATATGTTCATTTGTAATTAACATTTCTTGGATTTATTTACAGATGTTTGTGTTTATTAGCATTACTGTGGCTCAAATCCTGCCGTTCCTGTAGCTTAAATATATCTATACACGTAAATGCCTCATTCACGTCAATGTGTTCGCCATCGGTTAACATGCTGCTCATCACTCTAACAAACCAATGAATTTTCATTGAAAATGTTACAATATTATTCAGCCTATGGTTCCTAGAATCATAGTTATCTATTGTAGGGTTTTTTGATGATTAATAATATTTATTTATTATTTTTTTTATTTTATTTTTTATATTTAGCATATGCAAAGTTATCTAAACTAAAGAATATTGCATTTATAGGCCTACTTCATAACTATGGTTACAGACTCTGTCATCTTTCTCTCGAGTGGACCGGCTTTGACCGTTCAAAATGGTGGACAGCTTGCGTTATATTACGATATCTACATATAGATATCTTTGGCTCAAACAGTAAAACATAGTGCTAGCCAGACAGCAAGACCATGGGTTCAATTCCCAAGAAATGCATGAACTGCGCAAATGTGTTAAATGCGCTGTAAGATAAATGTGTGAATATTAATTCTGTATTTCTGCTGTTCAATATTTTCTAATTTCCCTTTCCATGATAGTTGCTGGAAAACTATATTGGCTCCTGGTGGTAAAAATAAAAATAACCCTAGCATGTAGTGCAGGAGAACCAGACTTAGTCCCTTTCAATTATTTCTAACATCTTTACTTATGCAGATATGCTAAATTATTTCTAGATGACAGCTTGGAGGGGGGACCAGCATGAGCAAAGTGATGTTCAGCCAGGGTTCTCCTTTTCTTAGCAGGTTAAGATATACATACGCCGCTGTAGGGCTCCCGCCTGCCTCCGCGAGCACTGTTTTACATTCTAATTATTAGAGTTGACAGGCTTTATGGCTGGGGCTCAATACTGAGGCCTTTTCCTTGGCACATCTTGCATGTGATGTCAGAGCAGGTTTAATGAGATAAGAAAGTTTGAGTCCTGTAGTTTGCTGTTCTCTTTCCTTTGAGCAAATCACATTCCGTTGCTCGCAGCTACTGTAGCACGTTTGCCGAACCTAATACTCTAAGTGTCAACTGCGTTAACAAGTAGGCGAAGAAGGAAGAATTGCTGCATTTCTGTTTGATTTATCTTAATTGACTTGATTTAAGTGGGAGACAAGAGCATAAGAAAGGTGTGCCACGATGACTGCGATTAAAATAAACAACGGTTTTAGAGCAGATCATTAATTCTTTAATATGTAAAAAGCCGATCTCAGACACAAACAACATAGACTTTTTTTTTTTTAAGTTTTAATTAAGCTACAGGGAATTCAGCGCAAATTGTAGGTAAACACTTAGTACCATGGGAATACCATTTAAATTAAAAGACCTGGTGTTGTTTTTCTCATTATGAGATGAATTAAGCATTTATCACTGCCTTTCATTTCTCTCAGAAGCTGACATTTACAGGTCATCTTTCGATAGCGCCAATTTTTTATTGTCTCCAAATGCCTTAGCAATAAGAGAAAGTGTGATTTATTTTGTCTTCTGTGTTCACCTCTTGACTGAGCCTTCGCATTTGTCATTTCATCATCCACAGCTATTGAAGTGAACCTGCAGAAGGCTCTCGCCGAAGCCTCGGAGACCTGTACCCAGGAATGTCTGATCCTGGGTCATTCTGACAGCTGCTGGATGCCGCCAGCGCTGACCCAATTCCAGACGTCCGGCGCCGCCACTCTGCCCTCCTTTGGTTTTCAACAAAGCTGGGCGCGGGGGACCAAGCCAGATGGGCGTCACACCCTTGGCAGGTCAGTGCCCAAAGATGATCTGGACAAAGGGAGCAACCGGCCCCAATTCTACAACACACTTGAGAGACACTGCAGCAAGAAAGAGGATCCTGTCAAGGTCATCGCTCTAGCCAGCTTTTCCACCACGTCCAGCCCCCAGACGTCCACGAGCGGAAGCGCCTTCCTGCACGAGCATCAGCTGTAGAAGCGAGGGTAGGCCTCGGAGCACGGCATAATGAGAGTGATTGAAAACGAAAACCTGATGGGTACTGATGAATATTAGCATCTGTCAAACATTTCATGACATGGCAAAAGGGGAAGTTAAAGCAAAGGACAGTAGCTTTTGAGATCATCTGTGAAACTGAAACATGTACAATAGACAAATGGTAGATATAGACCAAAGTAGCTCCTCAAGTAAAAAAAAAAAAAAAAAAAAAAAAAAGTGGTTTAAATATGTCTTAGTGACAGATTAGTGGCAAATGAATTAAGCTTTACTGTTGATCAAAAGGGATGAGTTTTTTATTTCATTGTTTGTGCGCCTTTTGAATGCGACTTGACATAGCAAATTACTTTTAAGTGTGTGCTGCTGGAAGAAATCATTGCATATGTTTACATGCACACCGATATTCCTACTAAATTATGAAACTGCAGTATTAAGAAGAAATAAAAACTCATGTAAGCGCCATTTTCCTGTTACTTATAGAAAATGTGTGCATATTCCACACATTATTTGGTCTAATTTTAAATCTGTATGCTTGCACGTCTGCATTTCAGCAGTTGGTGGTCTTCGCAAGTTTAATTGGTGCTCACCAACAGCAAAGCCAGTGCTTATTTCTTTGTGCTCAGACACAATAACATAACAATAAAAATTAGGCTCCGAGTTAAGAACCACATTTGGAATATTGCGACGCATATAAGCGTAGTCAATAAGGTTAAGTGTTATGTGTGAGCGCTGGGTGATTCCAGTATATCTTTCGGCTTCGGAGAGGTGCGATGTTTGCAGCTGAATTTCCGCCTGAGTCAGTTTTATTCTGCTAAAGAGACCTAGTTCCATGCCTCTTAATGTGCTGCTTACTCTGTCAAGACTACAGATACAGCTAAGCCTCTCTGCAAAAATTAGTCTTGCTCTGTGTTAACACGTAGAAACTTTTATATATTAGGGTGCTTTTTTCTTCTTAAACTTTGACGTTAGCTCTTTTCTCCCTGGTGAGCTTAGAGCCTTCCTCTGATGTTCAGTGAGTTGGTAGTTTCCATGCATCTGACACCCTTTCTCTCCCATTATAAGAAACCCGCTTATTTGCAGCATTATCTCATTAGCTGGGGCACAGACATGGCTAAAAAGACATCCTTTGTTTTTTTCGCACTACTACATCAAGTTTTTCTCTTAATATATACAATGTATGCACCACAATAAGTGCTATGGAACCAATTACAAGAATCTCCCAATAGTATAATTACTTTGATCAGTAATCACTGTTAAAGAAGCAGAGTGCTGCTCTATAATAGCGTAATTGGCTACCTTTTGTATGTGTGTGTTTGTGTGTATGCGCGTGCTCGTTAGCTAAATGGTGCGAACTTCTTTTTAAACTTACGAAAAAATAAGCGTTTGTGAGATTTATATATAATGATGTCAAAGAAACAGCCTTAAAATGTAGTATGTGTATTGTATGGATGTGATGACTGCTAAGTGAAGTAGAAGTTTGCTTACAATCGTGTCACTTTTTCATCCAAACATTCAGTATATATTCAAACAGAGACATCAAGTAATCCCTTAAAGAGTCTGTGCGGGTTGAGAAATCAGCACAAATTTAATTCGCTAACAGCTCTCCTTAGTATATACTGATGACACCGAAATATTTGGGTCAGTGATCCAAAAAATTACTTCACTATAAAATAGTGTGCGTGCCAGTGACAAGAAATGTGTCGCAGCGAAGACGTGTTGGAGTGTGTTGCTCTTTGATGTGAGAGAACTGACAATCACTTCGTCAGCTGTTCCCTAAACAACAGTATAAAATCTGTCGAACGCTCTTGATTAAGAGGAATAATTGCAGTGTGGGACTCTATCAAAGGAAGATGCCCTGTCTTACTCTCAAGCTCTTGCATGTCTGCTAGCTGTGACTGTTTTGCTGGGTCAAGAGTATCGAGTGATGGTGTAAGGATGGCGACTCAACTCGCACTCTCCTAATCCACACAATAGATCTGAAAAGCTCAAAAGACAAGGTATATTAGCCGTAGTGTCTGTATTACATAAGACTGTTTGAAAATCTCTGCTTCTGTTCATTCATCGCACTACAGAAAGCACCTAGTTGCAAATTATTGAAAGATTATCATCAGATTTTAGATGTCTTTTGAGCTTCCAATAATTAAAAACAATGATTTTTTTTAAGAAGAGAGCTGTAGAGCTTCATAACACATGAAAAATATTTACTTTTTGTTCAGAATTGGATGGTTTTAGAGGTTTTACATTCTTAAAGTCAACATGAAATCAAAAGTGACTATGAACCCTATTTTAATGCATGTTTTTGAGAACACCTTTTTCTTTAAAGGAAAAAATGCTAATCTACTAGGGGTGTGCAGTGGAGCCAATATCTGTTTCTGTAACAATCTCACAATTATTCGTATCGGTATCTATATTCGAATTTGTAATATTACACTCTAAAAGTGCTGGGTTGAAAATGGACAAATCCAGTGATTGGGTTAAATGTTTACCCAACGTGCTAAATTTTATTTAACCCAACTATTGTTTAAAAATTACTATATGGGTTTATTTTAAGCAAGCAATACAGTAATTATTAAACAATAGTTAAGTTAAATAAAACTACCCAGCAGGTAGGGCAAACTTTTAACCCAGGATTTTTTAGAGTGTACTTTTTTCACGTTTTAAATGTAATTCAGTTTCCTTCATGGTTATCATTTAACAAATATGCCTTGTATAACTCTTTTTTTTAATAATCAAAAAAATTATTTAAATATCTTCTAATATCATATCAGAGCTGATATGCATTCCAATATCAAATATCATATCGTACAAGGGTTAAAACATTTACACAGGTGTATCAAGTAGTATAAAATGTTTATTATTCGGTATCTTAGTTGATATTTCTCTTGATAGAGAGCTCATTTCTGAGAGACGTGCAGAGACGGCAATGTGGCTATTTGATTTGTAATCATGCTGTATCAAATAGTAAAAAAAAATATATTACTCTTGCCAAGCTATGAATTTTGAGAGACGCGCGGAGACCGCAACATGGCTGTTTTATAGACGGCTGATTAATGAGTTTACATTCATTCACTTCACACACTCATTACATACAGGTTTATGTATAATATCATGCTATCACCTGACTCACCTGTTATCAAACACAATGAGTGTCTGTGTCTGCCAAATCGGCTTCGCGCACATCCCTATAATCTACGTATACTTTCATTAAAACATAAGCTGCTCTGTTTCTTTCATTTGGCATAACCAGGTGTAAAACATTCTGGGATAGAAATTACCACTTGTCATGGTCCAGTCATATCCTGATTGATAATAATAAAGGGTTAGTTCACCCCAAAATGAAAATTAATTACTCACCCTCATGTCATTCCACACCCGTAAGACTTTTGTTCATTTTCGGTTCGGAGCGTGTATTAAACTGCCAAAGTCATGTGAACCACTGAAATTTCGAAAAGTTTCAAAACAGTTATGATGTAACGAAGCCTTGTTTACTGAAATCATGTGACTTTGGCAGTTTGATACATGCTCCGAACCACTGATTCGAAACAAAAGATTCGTAAAGCTTTGAAGCTTCATGAAGCAGTGTTTTGAAATCGCCCATCACTAGATATTGTTGAATGAAGTCAATTATTATGGGGGTTTTTTTGGGGCGCACAAAAAGTATTCTCGTCGCTTTAACATTAAGGTTGAACCACTGTAGTCACATGAACTGTTTTTAGTAGCTTTCTGGGCATCTGAAAGTGTAAATTATCTTGTTGGCAATGGAGGCCTCACTGAGCCATCGGATTTTATCAAAAATATCTTAATTTGTGTTCTGAAGATGAACGAAGGTCTTACGGGTGTGGAACGACATGAGGGTGAGTAATTAATGACAGAAATTTTCATTTTGGGATGAACTAACCTTTTAAGCCCCATCTGCTTTTTTCTCATTGAATATCATTTCCCTCAGAAATTTACTACAAATACAGAAATTAAACACATTGCAAATGCTATTTCATGTTGACTTTAAAAATGTATTCACTTAGATAAATATTTACTGAAATCTGAAACAGACATTTTTGATTAGTGGAGCAACTACATTAGTGCCAAAGGTTTACTAAGTAAATAAAAAAAATTAAAAAAAATGTGCGAGAATGAAAAAAGAACATTTGGAATAAATAAATAAATGCATAAAAGGTCTTAATATGCATGGTTGTTCACCCCTCTAGCACTTTTGTACTTTTCTAAAAAGTTGGTTCCTTGATATATCATGTAAGCAACCTTAATAATGAGGTGTTTCTTTCCTCTATGTTTTTTTTAACATGATTTTTGAGGGGGAAAAATTGGGGAAATATTACGGCAGATCATCTCAGTAGTCAGGCATCTTCATTTGCATGTGGTTCCAGTTGACCTCCGCTGGCTGATTGTGTTCTGTAGCACTAAACCCTTGTTCTGACACTAATCAGGATCTGTGTGCTGTCAAATGGTCATCTCTCTTGGGTTCTGTTAGTTAGTATGATGGATTAGAATGGCAACACGCGTTCAGCATCCAACACCTCGATACAAAAATACATTTTTATCATTACAGTACAAAAAAAAAGTAAAAAAAAAAAAAAAGAAAGAAAAGAAAAAAGAGCAAAGTGTACATAGATATACTTAACAGTAACCCCGGGAAATACATTTTAACATACCATATGTGTAAACAAAAGGAAAAGTGGTTTATACTTACAGAAAATAGTTGATAAAAGACAAAAATCATGAAAATGAGGACAATCTCTGTTGTAATGTATTTAAAACATATGCATACTGTATATTATTATATGTGTGCGCGTGCGTTTGTGTGTGTGTGTGCATGTATGTATACTGGCACAAAGCTGGCCGGATAATGTATGTACACACTATGTATCTTGTATAGAATCTGAAAAGAATACAAAACTGCTGATATATTAAATCTGCTTGTAATTTAAACATCATTTGTTGTATTTCACAATTATTTCTTTCTTTGGAGGTGAGCTTTCTTGTCAAGCAATGAACACTGTTGAACAATTGAAGTATATCTTGATATCACACCCCTGTAAAATACTCCTAGAAGTTGAAAAAGAAACGAAAAGAAAAACGAAAACACTCATTTACATTTGGTGTAATGTTTTTTCTTGTCTTGAAATTTTTCTTGAACCATTAAATATTGTGTATATTTAGACACTCTGTTGTGTGTCCTATCATTTCAAAACACTTTAATCCTATCTTTCTCTTATGGACTAAAAAGCCTTGATGGTGGTGGTGGAGAATACTAACAAAAAAAGAAGAAAGAAATGTGCTCCTTCGGTTATGGACCAGCTTCCATTAGGGAAAGCGAGCAATATGCATACGAAACCGTCTATTTGCAGAAAAGGAAGGCAGAGGGATCTCTCGATTAAGTCTGTCTGCACAGACAATAGCAGTTATACAGCTGTTAGAGGCATTGATTCAGTAGGAGGTGGGCTTCGGAAACACACCTGAGAGATTTTAGTTAGAAAGAGAAGAGGCCACCTAGGTGGACTCAAGAGTAATTGGTGAGTCTGGGCATATAACCACTATTATGTGCTCTGCAAATGTGCCAGTACTGCAGCTTTGGACTGAGCCCAAGACAGAGGTGGAAGCAAGAAAGGAGCTTTAAAAAGCAAATGAATAAAGATTATCCGAGCAAAAGGGTCTACCTACAGCACTGCAAGTTCCTCAACATTTTGCTGAACTGCCTAGTTACACTCTTTTTCTGCTGGCTTTACATTTTTGATGCTTGACGAGCACATATGTGCATATGAGTGTGAGCTTTCATATAGGGGTGAGCTCAATTATGCTCCCTTTCCCTCGTTAGTCAAAAAATAAATAAATAAAATACTGGGCATCTAGACTGCAGTGCAGATAGAGGAAAATGAATTGGAGTTTAACAGCATGTAAATGCTACATTTAAAGGGACAGTTCACTCTCAAATGAACATTTCTTTCAATAGCCGTCTTTTTTCTGTTGAACACAAAATAAGATATTTTGAAAAACTGTTTTTGTCCATAAGTCAATGGGACCCAAACATCAAGGCCCAAAGGTGTCAAGGTTCAAAAACGCAGTGCTATTTTAGTAATTATGTTTTTTTTATTAGCTTTTATTTTTATATTTTCAGTTTTCATTTTAATTTTAGATTTAGCAATTTATGAGATTGTCACTTCTAATTAGTTTTAGTAATATTTGTACTTCAACTTAAACTTGTCATATAAACATTTGACTCTTTTTGTTATTTAATACTTGTTGTTTTCAGCTTTATTTCAATTACCAAATATGATTTTTCATAGTTTTAATTTCAGTTCCCTTTCAGTCGGTCACGTTCGACGTACGTCAGTAGTGACCGACGAATTGGGATATCGCTAGAGAGCCCTATCAGCTTCGAGTGAACTAAAACAAGCCAATGAAGTTGGCGTGCGATATTTGCATAATGCGCACCGCCCCCGCCAGGTGGTATAAATAGGGGAGCAGATGCAATCGCACTCTGTCTTTCGCTTCGGAGCCAACCTATGTGTTCCAGCCTTCAGTCTCGTGTGTCTTCAAGCCATACAAGAAGAAAAGGATCTCTCTCTTCGTGTTGGTGTCACGGCACTGCAGCGAGGTCGCGAGCTTCAGCTGTTGTCTCTCCCTGCGTGCTTCAGCACAAGAGAGCTGAAATTCCCCTTCTAAAAGAGCTTCACAGACGAACCCTGCGTCTTTTTCAAGATGTCATTTCGTCTGTGCGCTACTGGATGCGGTCGTTCTTTGGTCCCCGCTGACGGCCACAATCGCTGCATCACGTGCCTGGGCGTTCAGCACGCTGAAGCAGCTTTTGTGGATAGTTCATGTTCTCATTGTGGGAACATGACTATTGCAGTGTTGAGATCGAGACTCTCGTTTCTTGGTTCTCAAGGAGCGGGAGTCCCCTCTCCTATGCCCCGTGCCGCTGTTTTCTCTGGCTTCGGCCGAGGTGACGGTGTGTCGGCGTGTAGACAGGGTGATCTGAGGATTACGGTCAGGGCTTCCCCGCCGAGCGCTGCTCCGCGGCCCCCTGCCCCCTCTACTTCACTGCAACCGGTGGTGTTGCCGACTGAACGTGCTGGTCCCTCTACGGAGCGACCTGCCGTCTCTTTCGGTGCGCCGGCGGATGACCGTATGTCGATCTCGGCATCGGATGGCGAGCAGGAGTCCTCGGGAGATGAGGACTCGGCTGCGTTACCCCCCTCTGGGGCTGTAGCGTTGTCCGAGCCCGATCCTGAGTTGACGGCTATGCTTTCCCGGGCTGCTGAGAAGGTTGGGCTCGTCTGGAACCCTCCACCGTGTCCCGAACCTTCTCGGCTCGATGATTGGTATCTCGGGGCGGCCCGCGCTGGTCCCCAGCGCCCCGCCCCGATGCCATTCTTCCCGGAAGTGCATGATGAGGTGACCAGGTCCTGGCGGACGCCGTATAGTGTTCGTGCGAGACCTGGTCCCTCATCCGCCTTCACCAACCTGGATGGCGGGGAGGCTAGGGGATATACGCGGATTCCCCCAGTCGAGAGGTCTGTTGCGATGCAACTGTGTCCAACGACCTCCGGCTGGCGCGGTGAGCCGCGTCTCCCATCCCGGGCCTGTAAATTCTCGTCGGGCTTGACGGAGTACCGCTATCGCCGCACATCACTATGCAGTTGATGGTGAATCGCTAGGGAAGCACGATCTGATCGTCAGGTTCTTGAGGGGGGCGAGGAGACTGAATCCTCCCCGGCCCCCCTCTGTACCCTCTTGGGATTTGACCCTGGTTCTTACATCTCTCCAGGGTCGTCCCTTCGAGCCTTTGCAATCAGTCGAGTTAAAAGTACTGTCCCTAAAGACCGTCCTCCTGGTTGCATTGGCCTCGCTCAAGAGGGTAGGGGACCTGCATGCATTTTCGGTTGACGAATCGTGCCTGGAATTCGGGCCCGGTGACTCTCACGTTATCCTGAGACCCCGGCCTGGATATGTGCCCAAGGTTCCTACCACTCCCTTTCGAGATCAGGTAGTGAACCTGCAAGCGCTGCCTTCGGAGGAGGCAGACCCAGCCCTAGCTTTGCTCTGTCCCGTCCGCGCTCTGCGCCTGTACGTGGACAGAACGCGAAGCTTCAGGACCTCAGACCAGCTCTTTGTCTGTTACGGAGGCCAGCAGAAGGGAAAGGCTGTCTCCAAGCAGAGGATGGCCCACTGGATAGTGGACGCCATCGCCCTGGCGTATGAGTCCCAGGGCGTGCCTTGCCCGTTCAGGTTGAGAGCCCACTCCACCAGAGGAGTGGCCTCCTCCTGGGCGCTGGCGCACGGCGCCTCGCTGACAGATATCTGTAGAGCTGCGGGCTGGGCGACACCTAACACGTTCGCTAGATTCTATAGCCTTCGTGTAGAACCGGTATCTTCCCGTGTACTCGCTTCCACCAGCCGGTAGACGCGAAGAGCCCGTTCTAGTGTCGGCTTGCAATGCCACTCCCGCCCCCTGGGCCGGATACGTGCATCCTTTTTACTCCAGTCGAGTTCCCCGCTTGGCGAACCCTGTCGAGTCCCTCCGCCTCCCCCTTCGGCTCGGACATTGCGGAGTGTCTGATGCCAGGCCAAACCTCCGTCACTGACGCTGACGTTTGGCTGGGTTCCACATGTCGTGACCCCTCCACGTGAGTGGTCCCATGTGTGTATTTGTCCACGGTCAACTCCCTACGGCGAGCCCGTGTCTTTCCCTTAGCAGAGCCAGCTCTGCTGTCACCTGTCAGATGAGTCTCCCCCTACCCAGGTGGAGCCATCCCAGGGACTCCATCCATATGCGTACTGCCCACGGCCAGTCCATATGTGTACTCTCCACGTAAATTCCTCCCCTACGGGTGGGTAGTGGTCTCCGCAGCGTCCCCTACCGGTTCGCTTCCCCAGTGTAGTCTAGTTTACTTAGTGGGTATATCGGAACAGCAGTAGACTCTCTCGGCGTAAGCTCGCCCCCTTCCCCGTCCCACTGGTGCGCCGGGTGGCTAGAGCTTGCGCTGGGCACTGGAAGGGGTTCATACTGTGGCGCTTTATTTGGGATCCCAATTCGTCGGTCACTACTGACGTACGTCGAACGTGACCGACTGAAAGGGAACGTCTCGGTTACGTATGTAACCCTCGTTCCCTGAAGGAGGGAACGGAGACGTACGTCTCGTCGCCACAGTTGCTGTACCCTCGCTGTAGTGCGGACTAGATTGTCTCCTCAGCGAAAAACAGAGTGCGATTGCATCTGCTCCCCTATTTATACCACCTGGCGGGGGCGGTGCGCATTATGCAAATATCGCACGCCAACTTCATTGGCTTGTTTTAGTTCACTCGAAGCTGATAGGGCTCTCTAGCGATATCCCAATTCGTCGGTCACTACTGACATACGTCTCCGTTCCCTCCTTCAGGGAACGAGGGTTACATACGTAACCGAGACGTTTTCATTTAATATATCTGTATTGCAAAAAAGGTAGCATGAATCAAAAGTCATCTGAAGTGACATGATCACTTTTGTATGATGAACAAATTGAAATTTAAGGCTTTATTCACTCAAATCAAAGCAAAACATTTATCCACAGAAAAAAAAAAAAAAAAAGACTACAGTATCTTAATTATGGCGACACGAACATCAACAGGGTTCCTACTCATCCTGGAAAACACGTGGAAAATTAGAGAAAATGTAAAATGTCCTGGAAAATCTTGTTGTTGTTCTGGAAAATTATTTTTTTAAAAGTTCTTGGATTTTTCTTTAGTCGAAAACAAAGAGTTTATTACTGGCCTAAAAGAATTAGCATTAGTTGCAGAAAGTGCAATGTTCAGGAATGCTGAGTTTTGACACGTGAGAGTAGTATTTTCAATGATGTTTAGTCTTGTGTTGCCACTTGCAGCAGTTACCTAATGTTATTAACTGCTTAAATGCGTGCAGTGAATGTTAACAGGTAAGCAGCTATGTAATTCAGTGACTTGCTAACTACAGTATGTGCATAATTATTATGCAAGTTGATTTTCTGATCATATTTTTTTTTCCAAGCACATTTTACCAAACTACTATTAATTTTGTATTTAATCATTTATAAGTGATATATAATTGTTAATGAAGGCTGGAAATAAAAAAACGCCTTATATTCAGGTGTGCATAATTATTAGGCAGGTTTTCTTTTAAAGATAAAATGAGCCAAAAAGAGATTTAACTCAGATTGAAAGGTCAAAAATGAAGAATGCATAGGAATTGCAGTTAAGGCATGACCAATGGACAGCAAAACGCTCATTGGGTCAGCAGGGTCAGACAAAAACAGGTGGAAAAGAAAAAACATGTTAACTGCAAAATAATTAAGGTAAAGAATTAAGTGTGAAACCATCAGGAACCCTTTAGTCTCCAGCGCCACCATTTTCCAGAACTGCAACCTACCTGGAGTCTCCAGAAGTACAAGGTGTCAGGATCTCAGAGACTTAGGTTAGGTAAAGAATCCTAAAAAAAAAAAAAAAATGCCCCCCATTTAAGAATCATATACTGAATTGTAGTAAAATACAATTTTTTAATAGGCTTTATAGACAGACAGATTGAGAGTGACTCTTTAAGGACCAGCACCATATACTCTTGTACAACTGTTTGAAGAATTCATCTTCCAGAATCTGGCAGTAAAGCGTGGGAGTTCATTTTTAGTCTATCTCTTATCCTGAAAAGTCCATCTTGCAGACATAATGATCTTCCAAAACCTACTGCCAAAAAATAAATGTGTGCATTAAGTGTAAATTCTGACCTTTTTTCTGAAGTTTATATCTTGCAATTCTTAATTATTTTCTTAGAATTGTGAGATGTAAACTCGCAAGTCTTGCGAGAAAAAGTCAGAATTGCGAGATAAAAATTTAAAGTCTCAATTACCTTTTTTTTTTTTTTTTTTTTTTTTTTTTTAATGGAAACAAGCTTCCATAGTCATAATGTATGATTAGGAGCTCTTATTAAAAACTGATTTTATAGTTAAGTCATGGCAACAAACTGTAGCTACGCCTTTCACAGACTTGGAGAGCAATATATTAGGCTACTTTAGTACGTGATCCCAGTCTTTTATTCCCGTTGTGGTAAAATTGAAAATGTCCTGGAAAAGTCCTGGAAAATGATCGCTGAAAAAGAGTGGGAACCCTGATCAAGCAACATCACGTTTGGCCCAATGAAGTACGGGAACCAATAAGGATTAACATTAGTTGACATTTAAGTATCGTGTCCACGTGTTATAGTTTGTGAATTAATTTATTTCACTCTTATTTTTATGTTGTTTTGGAGCTTGACAGTTTTGGATCACATTGACTTTTCATAATAAAGTTCATCAAAATATCTTCTGTGTTCCACAGAAAAAAAAAGAGAAGAAAAATAAAATGACATAAGGGTTTGTCAATGATGACAGATTTCCATTTTTGGTTGAACTATCCCTATAAGATGGGATTTTAAACCCAATTGTGCCAGTGCTTAGTGTAAAAACCAGAAACTGTAAAAACGGCATTGTTGGAGTGTGAAACCAGAGAGTGCATGTGGAGACACTGAGTGGCTGTGACAATGGGTTGAAATGCATGGGGGGGACATGAGAAAAGGTAATGGCCAAAAGGGTATAGATGGGGTCTTACAGTCACACATGCAGGGAGCTCTTCCACACTTTCCCAGCATTATTCCCCATGGCCATTTTATTAGATGAATGAGACATGACTGGCTAGCATAGAGCTAATCAACCCAGTTTTGTTGTAGCATTTCAAACAGAGGACTAGAAGACTTCATCCACTTTCAGCATGGCCATTTTGTTCTTTACTGGTATAGTGAGTGTACTACAGTGGCTCACACTGATTGCTTGGCTAAAGCCCACCTGAGTTTCCGTTCCCGCTCAGGATAAGTCCTCTCTGATGCAGCGATCTGAGCGCAGAAGCTAAACGAGTTGCTAGATTCGAGGTTACTATGCGGTGACATTGTGTCTGCCGAGAGGGGGCTTATGTGTACAGAGAGAGTATCTCATCAAGGGCGTCTAGATGGGGTCATCACATCACGGCTGAGGATCTCCAGCTCAAAGCTTTTTCCTTTTGCTCAAGTGTGTTGCTGAAGGCAGTGCAGCCGTGTGGCTTATGTCTCATTGCCGTGTTGACCCAGCGTTTAAATCCAGGAATAGTTTTTTAAATCAGGAGCGAATACAGGAAGACAGAGCGAGCGAGAGTTTAAACTGGAGCGGTGACAGAGTAATAACAAAGTTTCTATTGAATCACAGAGCAAGCCGTTTGTAATTTGCCCATGGAAAAAGCTGAAAATACAATACGTTACGAAACGGACCGCTGTGATGCTGAAAAATGCCTCAATGCTCCAAATAGGAAATTGATTGAAGTGGTCATTTGCAAGCAACTCACACCTTCTTATTGTTCATTCGTATCTAGCTTCAAGAACACTTGTTAACTTTGCAAATATGTTTCTTTAGAGGAGACGCACTTCGTTTTCAAAGTGCCATCTGCGGAGGCTGCTGGTTGAACATATAGAGGGTGTCAAACAGCATCCTCATTTTAAATTGTAATTAAACTTTCCATCAGGTACCTTGAGGCTGTTTAGTCTACAGCAGGATACTAATTACTATAAGATGACCTTTGGAATAATATCTGGTGAATAATTCATAATTGAAGAGATTGCTTCAGAGACATCCACTCTGAACTTTGTATGCTCACAACTATTTAAATGAATTTTCAAATCGAACCCTCCGATTCGGTAATCAAGCAGTACAAAAGGTGAGGTCTCTTTTGAGCGGGTGATAAAAATTGATGTGTTTTATTGCTTTTAGACAACACTGACTCGTATCAATATTACACATTCATCTGCATGACGCATACAAAAAAGAAGCTATACTAACTCATGACTAAAGTCAGAGCTGATGTTTTTATTTTCACAATGATACAGGACATGATTTTCTTGAATGTCAAACATTTACATACATTCAAATATGATTCTGAAGACTTAATATTAAAATGATACCAGAGCAGAGAAGGTTTATATACATCCTGATTGACATTATGGATGGATTTACTGAACTATAGATATCACGTAGAAGACGACATACAGACACATAAATGAAGGCAACTAAATATTTGTGTTCATTGTTGGGTAGTAACTGACTACATCCACACTGAATAATGTAATCAGCATGAGGAAAAAAACATCTAGTTCTTGTTATTAAAAGATATTATGTTTAGCCATTATTATTTTTTCATAATAGATTACATAATTACATTTTGATTAATGGACTGCATCTGTGCATTTAAACGAACCCATCTAAGGTCTGCTCTTTAAGGGGTACGTGTGTTTAGTCATTACTTATATTTGTTTATTTTCAATATATTTTCTGTGTTTCTAGTGTTATTTATATATATATCTTTTCTTGCTGTGCCTGATTTTCTCTGAATATTAACTCAGTTTTGCACTTAATTTTTCTCCACGTTGTTCACTTTTGTAACAGTAGTGTACTGAACCCAGTTTATTTAAAGGGTAACTAACACTGCCAATCTCATGTTAATCTTGAGTACCTATAGAGTAGTAGTGCATCCTTCATATCTCCGAAAAGTCTTTAGTTTTATCATGTTTATAAAAGATAGATAAGCTGTACTGAGTCTTTCCGAAAACAGCCGAGCGCCTGGAGTCGTGCCGTGTGAGCGGAGCTAAAGAGTGACGAGCACGCGCAGCTTTTGCGTAGCGATCGTCTGCAAGCTATCAATGGTCAGTTAAACAAATGTATTTTAACACACACAATACACCATCGCATTATCCCTGGATAACTTTTAAATCACTATAATAAATAAAGCGTATAGTGAATGATGAATAACAAATTTATGAATTCACTACGTTTGTGTTGTTTACATTATATGCACTTAGGCGCCGACTGCCAACAAAACAGACATTTGAAGCAGTTTTACTCACCACCTGCGCTTCCGACTCATGACCGGGATCAATATCGCCATCTTTCAGTTTCGAATCCAGCGTTGATGGGCGTGCTCTTGCTCTCTCGCTCTGGTTGATGTGTGCACGCACGCTCTTCCGGTACAAGGAATTCTGCCCTTTATTACCTTTATAAAGGGCCATGCTCGAAAAAAACTGTCCGAAACCTGTGAGAAATCTGAAGAGTATTTTTGGCAAAGAAATGTCCAACTCGTTTTTTGAAACTTTGGCCATGTTTAGCAAGAGAATCCAACTCTTTAACAGTGTAAATAAGTCAGAATGCATGAAACAGCATTAGACCCTGGAAACTGGACATGGACATGGACATGGACATGGACATGGACATGGACATGGACATGGACCAACAGTGGTTTACAGGAAACAAAGGAACAATGAAATACGAGGGCTATTTATACACAGAGACTGATGACTAACAAGGAACACCTGTGAATAATCACACAATGAACCAATGAGAATACAGGACATGACACATAGACAAGGAAAGCACATGGCAGGATACATGAGGGCAAGAGAATCACATGACAAACCAGGAAACATGACTATGCCAAATTATAAAATAAAAGACATGAAACAAGGACAAAACCAAACGTGACAATGTTGCACTAAACATTTATATAGTTATGTGAGAAGCTTACATTAAGTTTCAGGCATTCAGGTTTAAAATAGTTTGTAACTCTGTAATAAAAATGACTACACATGCTTTTATTCTAAACATTTTATGAGTTCAAATTACTGGCAACATGATGTAGGCCTACTTTTAATAATTCTTATGTCACACCATTTAAGTGAATTTCTAAAAGCTTAAAATTTAATGAAAAATGTTAAAAAGTTCTTGACCACTTATAAATATCTTTAAATAAATATATTTATTTATTATATAATATATTTATATTATATAAAATGTAATGTTGAAAAAGTTTGAAACATAATGTCAACAACTGCCCATGTGCAGCGTTCTTATGTTTAGTTAAAAATACTGCTTGTTTGCAGTGGTAGGTTTAATGTTATGACATGTTTACACCAGTGGGACCAATTTTCATGATCTTGTCTAGGGCCCCACAAACCCATGGACCAGCCCTTTAAATTAGTTCATAAAATTAGTGCATAAGTTACTGTTTATTTTGTTTGTGATAACACCAGATGTTCCTACAATTCAATTCACTTCCTCTCTCTCAAATGTTTTATAGATGTTGCTTCATCCAACTAGATTTGATCTGTATTTTCTGAAAATGGGTTTAATATAAAAAAACAGGTCAAACTAATTCAATCATTAGGCACATTGGTTCTTGCCCTGATACTGTAATAGTATTATGTTGTCCAGTCTCTTGTGCTTCACGTACAGGATTCAATTTCCCCTGTCTTGCCATAGGCCAATTCATTTTTTTCCCCCATAAAAAGTAAAACGGAACATTGTGGCCAAAAAAGCAGCAAGAGCTCATCGTGTTCACAGTGATTTTGAAGTATATGTGACTTGAGATGAAAAGATTTGGTTTTCTTATGGGTACAGTATTACTATTGTACAGTGCAGGGCGATACTAGTGACACTCCATCCAGAGAATGTTTTGGAACCAGCAACTTTTTGATGGCTAAGTTCGATGTTAATCACATGTTTAAAATTCCCTCTAAATAGGATCTATAATCATTTTTTTTTTCTTTTTTTCTTTTTTTCAAATTGCAAAAATTCAAGTTTCTGATTATTTTGTCAGTCATTATGGATTACGACACAGTGTCTGCAGAAAATAAGAGAATGCTTAAAAAAATCTATTTCAATTATTGACTGTGATAATGAAAACTCTGTGTTATTTTGGAATGGCAAGAAAAAATTAGTTGACATAAAACCAATGCAAGGGGCAGAAACTTTCAAATGTCTCTAATCGCTTCTTTATAGATTTCACGCTGTCAAGAAAATGAATAATTGGTTTATCTTTCCTGTTCATTACTCAAAACTCAGCTTTGGAACTGTAATCCACTCACAATTTCACAAGTTCCAAAACCACTGCAAACAAAGAGCCTTTCACGGATAAAAGAGGCTTTCAAAGCCACACTGTTAGTCGAGCAGATGGAACAATGAGGTATAGTCGCCTCCATTCACAGGAACTGAGCTCTGGACCAGGTCAGGTGATTGTGTGATGTAAATAATAAGGGCTAAAAAATGTCTGCTCTACGTGAGCTGACAGGCTTGATGAAATGTAGAAAGTCCTCAGTACGTGCTGATTAATGACTGACAATTGCTAATGCTAATTGGCCAACTGGATAATGATCCGTACATTTCCTCTAATTAGAGACAGCACAGCTCTTTGTGACGGCGTTGATGGGAGGGTTTCTGGGGATTTTGAGCTGGAATGTGCAGTGCAGTTGGCAACGCTATGTAGACTAAAGGTAAATGGATAAACCTTTATGGTTTTGTGTTTCTTTGGTTTAGCACATGAGCAAAACTGCCTTTTTATGGTTATTTTTGCTGTTGTATCAATTGAATAATGATCGATTGTGAATAAAGACATCATTAAGACAATATCGGCTTATAAATGTCATGATTACTATGCATTTCCAAAGGCTGAACATGCAAGTGCTATCATCTAACCATCTGGAGACAGATAATAGCCATGCAGGTTTTTATCTTTTCATAAAGTGCATTGGTAAGTGAGTTATGAATAATATATACAAGGACACTCTATATTCATGTTCATGTTCTCACAGCGTCTAAAAATTTCCAAGTTATTCTAAGTACAGCTGTACATAGCAAAAACACAACTAAGAGGAGAAGAGGATGAAAACATTTGCAATATCCTTGAATTCTTTGCTAAGTCACAGGGCTGGGCAACATTTTAAATTTAGGAATTGGCTCTAGTCTCTTCATGAGTTGGATTTTGAGTCGACTTCCGACACCCCATGTTGAATTGGAATGACAGGAAGAGATATTCACTGAATTACAATTCAGAGAAATTTATTATTCACACAACAGAGGAATATTGTTTTTTGGTAACACTTTACTTAAAGCCTTTATACACACACACATAGATTAAATTAGAGGATTGTGGAACATGCTTGTCATCCATGGTTCATGAAATGATGTATTCTGTGTAATAAAATACATTTTGTAACTCGTTACATTTATAAACATTTATTTAAACATTAAATAATTAAGACATTACTAAGAGGTAAAGTAAATATAATGAATAAATAAGCTAATATAGTGCATATATTTAGTGAAATGCTTATTTCTCTAGTGAACTTACATGCTGTGGACACCAAATGACTTGCCTGAGGTAAATGTAATGCTACGTGAGATATTATTCTCAAGCTGATTTATTGATGTCTTTCCACGATTGAAACACTGTTTCAGAGATTACACGTAAACATATCTATGCTTAGATCATCTGTTCTTCTTCTTCTGCTCTTTTTCCTGTTGTAGCGGTTAGCAAACAGTGTTGCATTACTGTGCGCCCCCTTCTGGATTGGAGTGTGGATTGCCTGTGACCAACTGTATTTGACTGTATGCACCGAAGCGTGGCGTCCGTATCGTGACGGTTCGGGACAAATACATGTACCGTTACACCCCAAATATATACAGTATATATAAGTAGAAGGATCTCCCAAATGACAAAGCTTTCACAAGGAACGCCACCAACAAAAGAGATCTCAAGGCTCTTGGGAAGCTGCCGCTTCAAAACGACCTCAGTGGAGACAGGCTGTGCTGAAAGGCTTCGAGGAGATGTTCAATCAGCAGTCTGAGGCAAAGAGGCTACTGAAGAAGGCCAGGAGCCAAACAATCCAACCTGCCTCAGAGTTCACCTGCAGGTTCTGTGTTAGAGATTGCCACTCCCAAATTGGACTTTCGAGTCACAACCGACGCTGCACTGAACTGTAATTTAAAAGGCATCGCAATTTAATTCCAAACGGCGCATGACCATGCTGAGGTAAATGCATGTAATGTAAATCAGTATGCACGTCTTTATAATCTCATTATATTATCCTAATGCTCCCTCAATCTCCGACCACAATGCGCTCTGTGACCTCCAAAAAGTATTTTCGAAACATTTCTTTGCCAGACTTAGTATAATTTATTTGGCAGGAGAGTTAAGAAGAAAAAGTGGGAGAAAGGTAGACAGTTGTGATATTGCAGCTCTGTCTCCATGGCCCTAAAGGAGGATGACCCTCTTGTATAACCTTTGTGAAGCACATAACTTGCCGCGCAGCCCCATGGCTTGTTGCCATGGCGCTATGTAGACGATGCTCCCTCTGAATGATGGGCTCATTGCATGCTGCTGAGAAAATAGCATCAGCCAGAATGATTCATCTTTTAGGAGCACGGTGAAGAGCGCACACAGAACGCTCCTCGCAGCGGCGAGGGCTTTCATATTGGCAAGTGGGAAAATTAAGAAAACGGCTCACAAAGAATTTTTAATAATTACTTGTCTCAATGTATGCATTGGATGCTCGATGCTGGTTGAAGTGCGCAAACTTTCAATTCGAAATTTCACACTGGCTTCCAAATTGAATTACCGCTTAAGAGTAAAAGAACAGCAGAAAGCCTCAGAGGGAATGGAGAGGTGGTATCAGAGGAGGAATAATTGCTTTTGCTGATGTACTGTAAGCGTAGAGACAATTCTTCAAATTTAGATCACCATGAAGAAAAGTAATAAACAGGGAGACCAGTGGAAATAAAATTAATACCACAATGGCAATGAGGCTGCCTCTTAATTATAATGAATGGAAAATTAGGTTTAAATTATTCCACTAAAGTGTGCATTAATTGTATCATCTGATGCACAATAGAACTTAATTCAGGGGTGTGAAAAGTTCATTATCTATGATATTCATCATGCCAAATATTGGCCTCGACGGCTCGTGGGAGGGTCGTAAAAAGGATTGCTCACGTCCCTGAGCATTGTTTAATATTCACGTCTGACTAATCATGTATTTGCTCACAGACATTTTTGGAACCTCAGTTCCTCCCTCTGAGTTTCTAAAATCTGGCTGGCTCAGAAACGTATCCAGATGGACTGCGAACTGTCGCTTCTTGAGGAAAATCACCATGGGAGTCACCATAGGACTCATTTTCAATTGCGATACAATAGGAATCTTTATCAGCGTTGACTCTACCCAATATTTCTGTTGTGCTAATGTGATGTTGGCAAAGGGTTTCATTAACTGCCGAATAGAGTTCATTGTAAAATTGCCTAAAGACAGTTTGATAGAAGTCTGAAGTGCCGATCAAAGATGGTTTTCTCACCCAGTCGAGCTTCATTCTCCACCTGCTGCATCAAAAAGTCCAAGGACTCAAATTCAAAAGCAAAATGATTCTGGAGTCTTGTAAAAAAAAAAAAAAAAAAAAAGTTCAAAGGGTTAGTTCACCCAAAAATGAAAATGTTGTCATTAATTACTCACCCTCATGTCGTTCAACACCCGTAAGACATTCGTTCATCTTCAGAACACAAATGAAGATCTTTTTAATGAAATTGGAGAGCTTTCTGTCCCTCCACAACTACCACTTTCAAGCCCCAGATAAAGAAATTTCACTTTATTTACAAAATATTAATCTCCATGACGCGTTTTGTGCAAAGTACTTTTTTGAATATGTTTTTTTTTTTTTTTATTATTATTATTATTCTTAATCTTAAACGTAACCCCCCAGTTTCACAGACAAGGCTTAAGCTAGTCCAAGACTAACATGCATGTTTGAGCTGTTTTAACTGAAAGCAAGTTGTACTGACATATCTTAAAATATGTCAGTGCCATTGGTTTGTCTCAAGATGCACACCAGTAATTTTTTTTTTTTTTCTTTTCTTTTTTTTTCCTAGGGTACGTTTATAAAAGCTACTTAAATGTCCTAATTGAACTAAGGTCTAATTCAGGTCTGTGAATCCGGGCCTCAATATAGTAAGTATACTAATATCAATGTACTAGACGTATACTTAAGTGTGTACTTAAGTGTGTATAAGTGTGCTGCTGTTTCAATACTACTTGGGACTAAATTTGGCCCACTTTTTAGTGTATAAAAGTACACTTTTAAGTATACTTTAAGTGTAACAGTAGTAAACTTGAGTACACAGGTAGTTTACAACAAAGTTTTTTGTACTGCAACTATACTATAGGTATACTGATAGTTTACTAGTCAAATACTTGTAGCACATTTTTTAGTTTATGAAAGTACACTTTTGAAGTACACTCTAAGTAAACTACTAGTTTAGAAAAGCATAAAGTATATTTCTGAGAAGTACATAAAAAGTAGACTTAAAGCATACTTTCTTATTTTTAGTTTAAAAGAAGTATATTAAAAGCACACTTGAATAAACTTTTGTTTTGTAAGGGTAATCGCCCTCATGTCATTCCAAACCCGTAAAACATTTGTTCATCTTCGGAACACAAATGAAGATCTTTTTAATTAAATCTTTTAGATTTTAATGAATCTTGCGCAAACAAAGCACTCATGTTACTTCATAAAATTGAGGTTAAACCACTAGAGTCGTATGGAGTACACTGTAAACTCGAATAAGTTGGCAAAACACAAAAAATTTGAGGCAATCAGTTAACTCAAAATTTTGAAGTTAAGATATTCAGTGTTTAAGTAAGCAGAACTGGCAGATATTTATATACGCTAATTCATACATTTATCTTAAAATTATCATATAACCTCAATGTGAACATTTTTATTAGTATAAAAATAGCTAGCTATAACAAACTAATTCAGAAAATGCTAACTTGCTAATGTTAACAAAAGCATGATGAGTACAGCAATATAAAGCATTTAACATACTGTACTTGCTCTCAAACCAAGCCACATGTACCACTTGTCACCATGATGGTAACTCTCCAAAAACCCACTGTAACACAGTTCGTATATACGGGAAGAAGGAGGCGGGAACCGGCGAACATTCAACACAAATTTAATATATAAAATAAACAAATACAAAACGAAAGGAATGCCGGCAGACCCTCACGGCCGTCTGCCGGCCACACAAACATAACAAAACCATAAAATAAAGTCCAGGCCTGGTCCTCTCTCGTCTTTCACTGTCGTCGCTCCCCTTTTATGCTTCCGGAGCTCCTCCGTGAGAGATTCGAGGCCGGTGCAACGCGCAGCTGACGCTCGTTATCACTCGCGTCACCGGCCTCGTGCCGTTCCCTCACGGCTCTCGCCCGCCCTGCTCGTCACACCCACATTAACAGAAACTCTTCTGAATTAGCAAAACAAAACATTAATCACTACTAAATCTCCCACTTAACATTAATCTTGCACAAAAAAAAAAAAAAAAAAACATTACATAACATTTGATTTTAGCAGTTACTCTCCCTTTCGAGTGCCATGGGCAAAGCATGCTGGGAAATGGAAATCCCAGCCCAGTTTCAGTTAAACTTAAGTTTGTCTAAATTAAAAGAAATGAGTTCATACAACTCAAAACAATGAAACAGTTCACTTTACTTAAAATATATCAGTTCTGTGAACTTGAAAGAAAAAGAAAGCGCTAAATACTCATTTGACTGAACTAATTTGTTTAATTTAAGTTTGTCCAATTAATTAAACCAATTAATTATTTTGAGTGTTAAGGTTTACAGTGTGCTTTGATGATGTCTTTACTACCTTTCTGGGGCTTGAAAGTGGTAGTTGCATAGGGACAGAAAGCTCTCAGATTTCATTAAAAAGATCTTCATTTGTGTTCCGAAGAAGAACAAAAGTCTTATGGGTTTGGATCAACTTGAGGGTGAGTAAATGATGAGAGAATTTTCATTTTTGGGTGAACTGACCCTTTAACTTGGTTCTTTTATTGGGCAAAGGTCATAAAAGCATAGCACTTTAAGCAAAACCAACACCTAAATATTTACTCATTCCCCTGATTTCACCCCAATTACCTTTAATGTCATTCTGCTGGCTTATTCAATGTGTGCGTGTCTATTTATGCACTCACTTCGAAAACATATATATATTTTTTATAATTAGCTAATTTTTGATAGTTTTCAGAGTTTTGTTGTACATGTAAACACGCTAAGTGCTTCATCTGGCGTTGGTGGTAGTCATGACTACAAACTCACATATAAACCATCAAGCTTGAAATAGCTGATCTCAAAAACATTTACCATAGAGCAAAAATGCATTTGTTTTACAGACTGAGGAAAAGTTCTCTCCAAAGAAACAAACACTGTGAAATCTGCAGCAGACAATTTGCTTGGACCCCCACCCAAATAATGTTCAGTGTAAATCCAGCAACTTCTGAATACCAGCCTAGAGCTTTAGGCGCTCTCCACCATCCTGTCAGTCCATGAAATATGTGTTACAATATCTGCAAATAGAGTGTAGTCCTTCAGAAAACTGCTACAGTATATCAAACTTGAGGTCCTTTGAACTTGGAATAGAGTTTTCTATTATTGTTCCCTGGCAACATGTGCCTTTGTGCCATATTCTCCCAAAGCTGACTATTTGGATCAGTAGGGAGGAGCAGCAATTCCAAGGAGGACAAAACTGCAGATCTAGGCAGCTTTCAGCCCTGATGCATCCTGATGCTTTGAGATTTGTTGTTTAAGTTGACTTGCGAGGTGTACTTGGACAAAAGCCTTTGAAATGTCAAAGAAATCCTCATAAGACACAGAGATAAGGGAGTAATGTTTCTTCAATGATGAAGTCATGGCTGAATGTGTCAGAGCGTCCTATTATAGAATCAATCAACTGGATCACACTGAGATAACAGCTTTTTCATGTTTTGGATGAACATTTTATGTATGGGACTGAAAATATAATTATTAATAGAGTCATTCTATAATTTAGGGTACATTTCATGTCCATTGATGATAATTATGTATTTTTTTTCTAACAGTTTTCTTCAGAAATATCATATTTTATCCATTAGGTGAATATATTCTATAATCTCACAACAATATTTTATGCACCCTGGTTTTCAGTTTGCCTTTATGCCCCTTAAAGTACAGTTTTTGCAATGTTCGCTTTTTAAATTAAGGGTCTTGAGTTCAAAATAATCTGTAAAAAATAATGTAAAAGTCAAGATTGTCTAAAGATAAATAAAATTATTACATATTCTATGAAAGGAATAGGAAATTAGTGTGGAAAAAAAGTAAAAGGTAGTAGGCTATTTTTCTCTGACAAACACTGCAAAAATAATGAAATTTCATTTCCATTTCTAAATAGGTTGCCTTTTTGACTGATATGGTGCTTATCATTTCATCTGCAAAAAAAAAAGCTAAAAAATCTTCCTAACATACCTTGAAGTGTTGTTCTCTGCTTGCATAAGTATTACGAGATGTCAACAAGGTACAAAAAAGAAATAAATAAGTGTCATTACATATACTCTAAACTGATTGAATTTCTGGAGTTCAATTTTATTGTTCCTCTATGTTGTAATGATAGCGTCTCATTGAAATGAATATCAAAGCTGATGTCATTTATCGTTCCCGTCTGCTCGGCGCATTCCAGATCGCTAACACACAATCAAGATACCCAGCATGCAGTCTGGTTTTGGTGGTCCCTGAACCTTCAAGAAAGCACAGATTGGTTCCAGCTCAATGGATCCTCCCCATTATTTAATGTATTCCAGTCTATTACCACTGCTTGCTGTGACACCTCATTCCTTTCCACCAATATATAAGAGGTCATTCAATAACTGACACCTCCCTTCCATGCCATAGTCACATTTCTGTTACTGTTTTGGCATGTGTCACAGCTGTGAAGCACGAATTCAAAGATATATCTGCTGACGGAGATTTCCCTCATGAGAGCCACAGTAAATGCATTTCTCTCGGATGCCAGACAGATCTGTCGAAGACTATTGATCATGGTACAAAACCAGCCATAAAAAACACTGGATGACAGGAAAGATGTTAAGAGGATTTCATGTTGTAGAACTTACAAATGAAGAGATATTTTTATGTAAGGTGAATTGGGGTAATTGGGACACCTAAGCTCTGATGTGTGCATTGTTTGCTTTATCGCAGCCATATTCCAGCTGGGATTTCGTGGCCTTGATGTCACTGTGTGGAGTGGGGACAATTGTCAAAGAGGAAAAATATTCCCAAAAGTCAGTGACATGAGATTTTTAACATAGTTGTTGTTAAGAATAAAAATCAATCTGAAAGAAAACAACATTCCAAACTTTTATGAACATGTTTGTGATGTGTTCACGCAATGAAATGTGTTTCAACAAATCTAGGGATATTCTTTGTTGCACACATTTGTTCAATGTTTTAGAATGATATGCATGATATATCAGTACCATATCACACTGTAAAAAAAAAAAAAAGCTACTGTATTTCTACATGATTTAACCCATAAAATGTGTTTTGTTGGCAAATATAAATGTGTTTATAAATTAATGTAATTATCATTATTATTGACTTGAAAAAATACCTGTTATTTACCATTTTTTTAACTTGACTGTGACAATACTGGACAATTAACTACTAATTCCCCCAATTTTACATTAAGATTACCTTAGCCATCATCTAAAACTTAAAGTTAAAAACATTAATAATTTAATAACAGAGTTAAATAATCTTTAGCAAATCCCAAAATTAATATCCTTTTTATACTGTACATTATAATATTGTGATGCATAAATGCACTTTAAAACATAATAATTAAAATGGTTAATATTAGCATTAAATTTTTAATTTATTTACCTAAATAGTATAGTCAAATATCTGCAATTAATATCCCATAACATGAAAATAATGATCGTCTTATCAGATATAAGGTCATAATTTTATATATATCGACTCCGGTTTGAACAATGTAAGGCTGAACACCGTTACTGACAATCCTCATTTTGGCTCCGTGAGATTCTCCAGCTTTGTTGTTGTTGAGCAACCGAAGCGTGAGCTGTTAAAGCTCCGCCCTCTTCTGGAAAAGGGGCCGGTAGCAGCAGCTAATTTGCATTTAAAGGGACACACACAAAAACAGCATGTTTTTGCTCACACCCAAATAGGGGCAAATCTGACAAGCTATAATAAATGATCTGTGGGGTATTTTGAGCTGAAACTTCACAGGCACATTCTGGGTACACCAGAGACTTATATTACATCTTGTGAAAAGGGGCATTATTGGTGCCTTTTAAGGTAACATTCCATTTTATCATTCTGCAAACATTATGAGAATGTTACTTTTGAATGTTTTTTGAACGTTCTGAATCAAGATTAGACGACCATCCAACTAAAACGTTTTGGAAAAAAGTTTAATGAACGATGTATAATTAATGCTTTTGCACTATCATTATTAAAGACCAGATAACTCTGACCGAACGTTGTAGTAACGTTACTGGAAGGATGCTTGCTCATGACTTTGAGAGAACCAGGTCAAAACATTAGCCAAAGTTCTGAGAAAGTTTCCTGTTATAGCTGGGATTGCATCTCTAATTTTTTATATTCTTCTGTGTTGTTGCAAAGTTCAGATATTACAATATCACAGTCATCAGTCATAAGTCACGTATGAAATTCATCTGTAATCTCTTTGATTGTGTGAAAGAGGCTTGACCTGCGTAAATTAGGGCGATACAGACTTGTCCCAGATAATCAAAAGCAGACAGGGTAAGAAAAAGCAGAGGTAAGAAAACATCTTGACAATACCCGCGACATCTCATTTGTAGGACTGAAGTGTTGTGACACGACAGTAAGTTATATAAGTCACAAGTGCAAAACACATCCCAGATTCGCCCTACATTCGTACTGCTTCTCCAAAGTTAGCCCCGATCAACTCCTGACCATCAAAAACACTTTTCAGTTTTTCCGACCCCACAGGAATGGACTGTTGTTGCACAGTGAGCCGTTCCTTCTTCATCTTCATCTCTTACCAGGCTTTTCATTGAAATTCACAGCCTTGTAGCGGCTGATTAATTTTCCATGTTGTTGTGGTGTTTCTTGTTGCTGCTTTATTTTAAGATGCAGTGCAACCTGCTCACTGCGGATCTGGCAACACTCAAGACAGCTTCCTCCAGTTGGATGGGAGGTGCAGAGCTGTCATGAAGCAGGTGTTTAGGGAGTTCAGCTCTATTCCTTTGACTGCAAACAACTGTACCCTGGGACCTTACACATGCCACTTAACATTCACATGGTTCAGGACTCATTAGAGACCCAGCAGCCTGGTTAGGGACTGTGGCATCTGTAGCATCGTCTAATCTTTATGTCATCAATGTCTCAGATCAAACGCTGCAAGTGTTTGCTCTACTTCACCATTAGGAAAGAAGCAGAGTTTGATTTAAGACTATTTTAACCCCTCCCTATCTCTCTCTCTCTCTTTTCCTACCACATCTCTCTATTTCTTCTGCATTTTTTCTCCTTTTTAGACTGTGTGCTTGTATACCTAAAAGGAAACCAGATAAAAAATAAATATATAAAACAGGTTGTATGGAGATAAAGAGAAATTGATTGCCATGGGCAAAGTGAGCTGTGATTGCAGCACGATTTACGTGTTTATATGTCCTGCGATTGTACATGCTGCATAGAGAGTGTCGGTGATGATTTTTTTTCTTTCATAAACATACACACACACGTTCTCTGCAAGCTCTCTTGGGGAGATTCGTATACCAGGCAAGAGGACTGTCAGAAGAGCATAAGAGAGACAGACACATCAGGGAGATTGGGAAGGCATGCTTGAGAGACTCCATCTCTTTACATACACACACAATATTACTCCTCACTTTAAAGATCTGTGCCGGTAGTTTTTGCCATTACACATCAGTAAGGTATAATTCTGACAGGAATTACAAACCAGAAATGAGCAACAAAAATAATCTACAAAAGTTATGCGCTGCATGAGCTAGTAAGAAAATGTATAGAGGAGACCGAGGTGTAACGCTATATTAAAGTCCAGTGAAGATAAAAACGTTCAGGGTTCAAAATTAAAGTGAATTTTTATTGAATAAAACAAACTCAGGTAGATTAACAGGCAAACTGCAACAAAACAATGTGTCTACAAACAAGAAATACCGGACAATGGACTGAATGTAAGGAGGAACTTAAATATACAATGATAATGAACTAAATGAAGAAAAAATAACTGAAGAGAAACAAACTAAAAGTCTATGAAAATGAAACTAAACACCAACAGAACGTGACACAAGGCTAGTTGTCACACTTTTTACTCCATTTTCTGTATAGAGACAGACGTTAAAGTCTTAAATGAGACTTAAATTTTACAAGGTGTAATATAAGTCTCTGGTGTCCCCAGAATGTGTCTGTGAAGTTTCAGCTCAAAATACCCCACAGATCATTTATTATAGCTTGTCAAATTTGCCCCTATTTGGGTGTGAGCAAAAACACGCCATTTTTGTGTGTGTCCCTTTAAATGCAAATGAGGTGCTGCTCCCGGCCCCTTTTCCAGAAGAGGGCGGAGCTTTCACAGCTCATGCTTTGGTTGCTGAATAACAACAAAGCTGGAGAATCTCACGGAGCCAAAATGAGGATTGTCAGTAACGGTGTTCAGCCTTACATTGTTCAAACTGCAGTCGGACACTGATGGAGAGACTCAGGAAGAAGTTACAACTTTTAGAATGAAACTGGATGTTTCTGAATGGTTAGTGGATAAATTTATGTAGTTGCTGTGGAGTTGATTCAACTCATCGACTAGCATGTGCCGTCATGTTAATCTTTTGTGGAAATCCAGCGTTGAATTGACCCTCGTTTGTGAACCAGTCCGGCGTAAAATGACGGCATGGTAACAACACTCTACTACAACAACTCTTCCTCTTCTCTACAGCAGCCCAACATGGCCTCGCCCCCTTTATTGCGTGTTCTTGGGGGCGGGGTTTATGTAAATTTTAGGGTTAGTGATGTCACTGAAGAAGCTTGTTGTAGTCCTTAAACAGTGATTTCTTTAAAAGAAAATATCTCCCTTTGCATTGAACTTTGAGCGTCGTAACTTTGCAGATGTTGTTTATGATCAAACAGCAACATTACACACTAACTAAAGTTAAAAAAAGTGAAATCAATCAATCAACTTTATTATAAATATTTTGAATTAATTTTTTATATTACTTTTAAATGTTTAATAATTTTGTTGTGCCTTGTCATTAGTTTTTGTTTTAAATATGTCTTTTTTTTTATTTAACAGCAACAGGACATGTTATCACAAAGGAAGCTGCTAGTAACCAGCTTATCAACAGCTTTTTAGCTAAATTGAAGTAGTGGGGGAGTGGCTTTATTGCATCAGATAGTACATGTCACTTTACTCGCAGCTGATTGGTCCAGTTTTGGCTTAGTATCTCTAACCCAGAATAAACACCCCTAAAAACCAATCCATCTTCTTGAGCCCGAAAAACCAGAGTTTGCTCAAACTAATCTCAAACTTACCTGGGTAACAACTGAAACCGCCTTCATGCAACAATCCACTGGTTTAACTTGAGTAAACTAAAATGGAAATATAAAAAATGAATTGAAAATATTTATAACAATTTCAATAGTATCTCATTTGATACTAAAATAACACTGACACACAGCTGATGCAGCTGGCAAGAATTCAGTCCTTTTATAAAGATACATAATTGAAATAACTGATTTATTTTGATGAAAATCAAGTATGTGTGTGTGAGTGTGTGTTTGTAGCTGTATTTAAAGCATATACTGTATATTCAAGAGAATGATTTAATAAAATAGTTTTCCTCACTGAAGGACCCCTGTAAAACATTTGCAAAATAATTGTAAATCGGGGACAAAATGAATGGAGTCCATGCAATAGTGACAATTTCTCTGCTTTTCAAGTTCATTTCGACACTCCATTCCTAAGTCTTGTCAGCCTTTATCTCGGCAAACATCAAAATCCCTATACAAAAAAGGAGAAAATGAGCTATTGATTTTTGCACTAACGTTTTTTCTACTTTCTCCCCACAGCATTATCATTCGAGAGTCTAATTGAAGGTCAGAGTCGGTTTCCTTGTCAAAGTCTGCTTCCTGACAGTCAGCCTGGCTCACAACAAAATGAATTATCTTGGTTTAAGCATTTTCCGACTAAAAATCTCAGGCAGTTTCCATGAAGTGATATTCTTTTACCCTCTCCTCTGCGGGGGTAGTTAACAATACGTCAGACTGGCTGAGAATTCAGCTTTATTAAAAGTAATTTGTGTGCCTGTCAAGAATAATAAAACTGTCAATTTTTACTGTACTCCAGAATATGTACCCTCCTGGTGAATGTCTGAAGAGGCCTCATTGGCAAATAATGTCACACGTCAAGAAGGATTGCTAATGATTTGTCTTAATAGAAAGAGGTGGCTTTCCTCACCCACACATCAGTCAATACAGAAATAAAATTGATTCACAATCGTCGGTTTAACAAGACAATTCACCTATTTTCTGGCTGTGGCAATCAGTCTGTCCGAGGCCTATTCTTACATGTGTAAATCATGGCTCAGTTGTCTGCTAATATGCAGAACAGAAACGCTTTATGATAAAAAATACAGTCCATCCAACAAGATAAACTCTTTATAAGAGTTAAAGTTATATAAAATGAAAAATCTTAATTACAGTGCTTTTCTAAGCAAATTCAGATTATTTTGCGATTATTTGTGATTTACTAATCAGCATATCATGTAATTAATTTGATAAAAATTTTTAATTGATTGACAGTCTAACTTATAAGTCATAAAATAATAGCACTAATTTTTATTTTTTATATATCACCTCTTTTTTTCTCTCTCAAGGTTGGCTTTGAATTTATTGGCAGTCTCGTAGAGAAGTGCACGGTAAGTGAACTATTAGTATTAAAATCAAACGTTTTTTTTATGAACTTGACATATTTGATGTGAGTGTACATTTGACTCAATGTTGTCAGCCAAGTCATTGCCAAGAAAATACTGTTTAAGTAAAAAATGGAGCATAATGCAACTTCTGGCACCAGCACAATGAGGCTTTGCCAAACACCTTGTGCAGCAGTTCTGTGCTTTTCATTAAAAAAGTACTCTACTGAGAACGGACAGATTGTTCCATTCCCGAGGAGACTCCTGCAAAAACCGCGGCTGAAGCAATCAACGGATGCGAGCGCCCACCATGTGATAGTGTCAAACAGGTGAGACAATGTACTGCAGGTGGACCTTCTCAGAGGGAAATCTGGTGATTCAGACAAACAGATGGTTTACACCTCAGAAAAAAAGAGAAAAAAATCAAAAGAAAAAAATAATAAAGAAAGAAAACATGTTGGAACTCAAATTTCCAACATAACTTTTTGTAAAGGGTTTTTGCTAAATTATGTTCAGTTACTGTACATCTTGAAGGCATCTGCCATCTTGGCATTGCCCTTTGAGCCATATGTTACTCATAATCATTACTCATTATTATATAATAATAATAATAAACAATGTAATACAATGATTTATAGAAAATGTATATTTTAGATACATATTTGCTTTGGTAAATCATGATGAAAACTTAAAATTATCACGAGATAAAAGTATATTAACATAAAATCTTATAATGATGGAATATAAAGTCAGTGATGAAAAAGTCAAAATTATGACAAAAAAAATTATAATTACACTGTAAACCCTAGCACTCAAAATACTTAATTGGTTTGAGTAGGACAAACTTAAACTGAAAAAACAATTAGCTGTTAAATTAACTGTTATGAGTATTTAGAACTTTCTTTTTCTTTTTTTTTTCTCGAGTTCACAGCACTGACATATTTCAAGCAAAGTGAACTGTTTCATAGTTTTGAGTTTTATGAACTCATTTCTTTTCATTTATATTAACTTAAGTTTAACTGAAACTGGGCTGGGATTTCTATTTCCCAGCATGCTTTGCCCATGGCACTGGAAAGAGAAAGTCAGTGCTAAAATAAAGTGTTATATGATGTTTTTGTTGTTGTTGTTTGTTTTGTTTTTTGTTTTTTTAAATTGCTACCAAAATGTGTGAGTTAGCTAACTCAGTACTTCAAGTAAGGAGAAATTAACATGCATGAGTACTACAAACTCAAAACTTGATAGTTCTGCTTACTTACAATTGGGAAAATCATAACTCAAATAATTTGATCTAACTGATTACCTTAAATTTTTTGAGTCAGCCCAACTTATTTGGGTTTACAAGCAGTGTTGGGGTAACACATTACAAGTAACTTGAGTTACGTAATCAGATTACTTTTTTAAGTAACTAGTAAAGTAACGCGTTTCTTTTTACAACAAAACATCTGAGTTACTTTTTCAAAAAAGTAACGTAAAATACTTTATTTTGTTTTTTTCACTTATTGACTGACAGCTCTCATGTTGATAGAAGTCAGGAGTAAATGCAGAGGTGTTGTGTTCGCTGTGTGAACGTGATGATTAATGTAGTTCTAGAATAAATGTGAGAATGCATTTACTAATCTCACTTGCACAAAAACATTCAGTATTCCTCAAAAGAATTGAAACAGTGGAATACAAACTCAGAATATTACACAAACCTGCAATAATTGAGTGTTAAATAATACAAATATACTTTATGTATTTAATCTCACTTTATTAACCAATGTCTTTGCTGTTTAACTTTGATGATACAATTCAACCATACTAATAAGCAAAAATGACTTTACTTAAACATTTGTGTTTCTTTTTTTTTTTTATTGAAGTAAGAGTGTTGAACTGTCTTCTCATGTGTTCTATTCTTCTGAGATCCAGAATGACAGCCTAAAGAGCTGTGCCCTCTACTGTACAGGCGTGAATTTGCATTTCCTTCAGCCTGAGGCTTATTCATTTCACTTCTGGTGTGAAAGGACCTTTACATTTGCCAAAAATACAACTTTTTTGTTATTAAAAAAACAAAGAAGCAAGCCCAGCCCAGGTGAGAAAGAGCAATGCAAAAGAACTGTAACCCATTACTTTGCATAACAAGTAACTAAGTAACACAATTAGTTACTTTTTTAGGGAGTAACACAATATTGTAACACATTACTTTTAAAAGTAACTTCCCCAACACTGATTATAAGATAAAAGTTGAAATTATGACATACTAAGTCATTTTTAAGTCATTTTCTTTCTTGATTTAGCAAAAAGTGGGATAATTAAAGTAATTAGTAACTACAGTATGTGGTACGGATTCAAGTTATGATAAGTCTCCCAAAGCGAGGTGAAATGTAAACACCCGTTCCTACGAAGTCATTGCATATTCTTCTAACTTATTTATGGTTTACTGAGCAGGTCACTTCCCTGCTTACTTGAACAGCTGCTGCCAAGCTAACCCTTTCAGAAAAAACAAGGTTTTGAGGACAACACTTGACCTGCTTGCTGTCAGCTCTCTCATTGCTTATGAAGCTATATGATGACCTCTTAAAACAGCCTTTGCCTGGGTCAAATGAATTATTTATCTAGGCTTTTGCATGACTGTGACATGTAAATGCTTCATACCCAAGAGCCTCCTCTCAACTTCAGTCCCATGGAGCATTTCTTTGCCTGTCACAACAGGCAAAAAGTTCACCATTTTCCAAAAATCCAATATGTATGAATGTTTACATTCTCTATTTTGTCTTGTACTGTAGATATACTTGCTGAAAGAAATACATCTTAAAACAGCAGAATACCTGTATTTCCCTTTCTTAAAAGTTACCAGAAAGGAAACTATGAGCTGAAGTCAGGGTACAAATTATCAGTAAATTAAGCACAGATTGAGTTCTAAATTGAAATACAATTAAAAATACAACATTTTTAAATTTCCCTCCATGTTTGGGATTTTGTTGCAAACTTTTGCGTCTTTGAAGAATTCAGCAGGTAATCTTTTTCTCTTCAAAATCCTTTAACGTAAAGTGATTTACTTTTACAGGTTTTGGATTTGACTTTTTTGTTCTTCAAGGACATTCATCCTGCTGCCAAGAACTGTCAAACAGGAGCATCTCAGTATAAAGAGGTGAGAGGACACCAATTAGAAAGCCATCTCTGGCCAGGAGAGCCAGCGGCACAGCTTGCCACAGGAAGTGGGATGCCTGACTTCCTGCGTGGGGTCACAGCTGTTTATAGAGACACTGATATTTCGAACCAATACAGGAGCCGTTTAGACAGAGCTCATTTGAATAGCAAAGTACCATCTCAATGTCACCAGTGAATTTACATTGTCTTAAACATCTGTCGCTGGAACAAGGACTTCAGTGAAATTATATGAGCATGTGGGTGTCAAAACAGTTTATGCAGAGCAAGAGGCAGATTGTTATGAGCAGGGTATTAAATTTGCCTTGGAAAGGCAGAAATGCAATTTCACCATTATAGATATGAGATATTCATTGTGAACATCTTTCATATCTATAATGAGATGTTCATTTTGAACGCAAATACGTTACGCTTTAAATTTGTGGTTTCATGTACACGAAAGCATATTATTGCACATGGGATCATTTCCACATAAATATTTTCCAGAGGATAAACTTTTACAGATCTACCCCTTACTGTACATAGTGTGCAGTGGTCTAATATAAAAAAATATAGCTTTTACCGAAGTTTCTGAAACAGATTCTTTCAAAGTCTTAACACATGACCCAGACCCACAAAAGTGCTTCTACAATCATTTAACCAAAATAGAACTTTTATTACATAAAAATTGCTTTTGAGATAGAAGTTAAAACACCTTTTCACTCACCTAGAATCCTCATCTTGGTATCCTATCACGGTTCGGACTTGGATACTCTTACCTAGGGTGAACAACTGGAGGTATGGCAGGGATGACGAGGTGTGATTGGCTCCTGCTATGCGCAGCTGTCCATGTCCATACTTGCCCCAGCGCAATTACACTCCCTGATCCCTGGCCGCTCCGCTGCCATGCAGTCAGACCCATTAATCTCCCTGGCTGAGTGGTGTGCCATGTGTTAACAGGGAGGTCCCTACTCACTCTGCACCTGGCCAGTACAGTCAGGGCCTTGCCAGTCATTCTGCCTTCTCCTCACGCCTATCCTCTCTCATTGATTACACCTAACAAACCGGCTGTAATAACACGGGAATGTCTTCAAACATCTTCATTTGCTTCAGCCCGAGGCAATTTACTCACCAGAAGACGTTAATATTTTTAAGTCAGCAGAAATTGTCAGTGCTGTGGCCTGGGGGTTAGCGAGACATTGAGCCGTGGTGCTAATGTGGGAAATGTGGGTTTGAGTCTGGCTAGTGAAATTTCCTGTCCCTGCCACTTTTTTAGCAATATAGCTAGCTCTAATTTGATTGCCTGACTTCATGCAGTCTTTGGGAGTAATGTCCCCTTCAAGTGGAGTCGGGAAAATCGTAAATATTAGTTCCAAACACAAAATAATCAGTGGTCTTATAATGGCTTTAACCATAGACTGTAAAAAAAGATGGTTGATGCACCTTCACTCTCTTCCATTGTAGTAAGTGAAGCCAATATGGCGCTGACATCTTGAGTCTCGAGTCTGCGCATAGTGAACTTGGAGCCTGAGTCTGCGCAGTATGAGTGTGACATGGAGCCGCGATATCAAGGTCCCGCCCTCACTCTCGCAGAATCAGTTAATACTGCAGAACAACTCATTATGTTGGTGTAAAATAAACAGTTCTGGAAATTAAGAGTTTAAAGAAAATAAAGTTAAAGGGTTAGTTCAGCCAAACATGAAAATTCTGTCATTAATTACTCACCCTCATGTCGTTCTACACCTGTAAGACCTTCGTTCATCTTCAGAACACAAATTAGGATATTAAGATTATTTCCTTTTTCAATGCCCAGAAAGCTACTTAAGATGTATTTAAAACAGTTCATGTGACTACAGTGGTTCAACCTTAATGTTATGAAGCGACGAGAATACTTTTTGTGCGCCAACAAAATAACGACTTTAATCAACAATATCTAGTGATGGGTGATTTCAAAACACTGCTTCATGAAGCTTACAAATCTTTTGTTTCAAATCAGTGGTTCAGAACGCCAAAATCACGTGATTTCAATAAAGTGGGCTTTGTTGCGTCATAAGTGTTTCGAAACTTCAATAGTTCACGTGACTTTGGCAGTTTGATACACGTTCCGAACCACTGATTCGAACCACTGACTCAGGAGGACTATTGCTGTCTCAATAGAGAGCTGTCAACTGATCATGTGAATGGCAGTAGTGGGCGTCCTGAGGAGAGCTCAAACGTGGGCTGCTCAAAAATGTGTTGATGTGAGCTACGGACAGAGTGCAAGCGCAATCCAGTGAAAGGCGGTAAAGAGTGCAGCGCGTATCTGTGAAGGAGAGCTGTATGGGCGCGAATGACGGCGCACAACGTCTCCATCAATTTGTGCATGTAGTAATTTAATGTTTATATATTTTAAAGCACTGAATCGCTATTAATCTCATTCTTAGCATTTTACATTGATTATCGACCGAAATTAACGATTCACGATTCAAAAAACATGTTTCAAGATCGAGGTCAGGATTTGTAATCGAGAAAACGAGTGAATCGTTACACCCCAAGCACTAGACCTTTCTTTTGCTGATTTGTCAAAGATCTGGCTATGTGAGACTATTCACAACCAAAATAGAAAAAAGAAGGCATGAATCACCTTTTATTTATTTTTATTTTATGTAGATATTTAGGGAATATGTTGGCAGTGCCTACACAATTCTGTATTGATTGAGGACACAGTATATTCTGAAAGGATAATTGCCTGGGTACCTTCAGTAATTTACCGCTTTTGTGTGTTTTTTTTTTTTTTTTTCTGAGTAAATTAGTAATCAGGCACATCCATTTGAAACAGCAGATACCTATGCACCAGAAAGCAGTCTTTTTTTTCTTTCTTTCGGTCATTGTTGATTGGCTGCTAACTTGTGATTAACACTGATAATACAGAGAATTAATAGAGATCCAACGTAATGTTAATTTAGGAGCACTGGTTTAATCATGGTCTGAATAACAAGGTCCCAAAGTTATGGTTTAGCAAGCCCTTTTTGTTCACTGAGATTAAGGGAGGGTCAGACAGTGCTCCATTGTTCAACTGGGAATGGAAACTCATTTGCGAAAATGAAGAATGTCTTGCCGGCATAAATCATGTTCCCTAATCCCTTCACTAATGCCACATAATGCAAATTGTCTCTTGCTAACAGATCATACAATAGAGAAGAGGAGTGAGGAAAAAAGTTCACAGTATTCCTGCCATTTCTGGTTTAATTACCATGATCAAGACTACACATGTTGATTGAAACAGTAACAAAACAAGTCTCTAAATGTTGGAACAAGATTTACAAAGCCAAAGCTTTAAAATCTGAATTATATTATATTAAACTTGAATGATTAATTAAAGGTAAAATAAACTTAAACAAATCTACTGAACTAACACACCACTAAAGCACACCATAGATCAACCGTTTTTTCTCTTCAAATGACTCATTAAAATGCATTCACTGTAATACATTCACACTTGTTGTCTTTTATTAGTTGCTTTCTATGTTGTTACATCAACATCAAAATGGTTAATGTCCTCTCGGGTTGCTATTTATTGTGAAATGAAGTCTAAAGGAGTGAATTTATTCTGTTTAAAAAAGGTATATCCACTGAAGCAGTGTTCATTTAATGCACACTGGTTTTATTTGTGTCATAAATGTCTTTTTAATTAGCCAATTTAACAAAAATGAGGTTAGGACTGTCAGGGGGCTCATTAAGTTGAGGAAGGTCTCAAAGTCCCTCTTGTGACATGTGTACGGTTGTGATGTCATGCAGGAGGACAGGCTTTCATGAGTGGAGTTTAGTAGTGTACTCACATGGTTTGCAGAGCTTGTAATTACACATGCTAGTGTACACTTCATCTCCAGGTCTCTTGGGCACTGGACATAAGACAGCTAGAGTGATTCTAAGGCCTGCTTTTGCCGGTAAAGCAGGTGTTCTGTCCTGTTGCACACAAACCAAGTAAAATATAGTGTTTTTGAGAGAAGTATAATATCTAACTCTCTTTTCGCTACAACATCTTAACAGGTTAGTTCACCCAAAAATGAAAATTCTGTCATTATTTACTCACCCTCATGTCGTTCCAAACCTGTAAGACTCATCTTCAGAACACAAATTATATCTTTTTGATGAAATCTGAGAGCTTTCTGTCCCTCCATTGACAGTCTACGCAACTACCACTTTGGCTACGTTTACATGCAACCAAATAATCCGTAATCAGATTGACGGTTCAATTGGACTGAAAAGCTTTCACTTAAACACCTTAATCGATCCAATTGAGCTCGATCTGAAATAAATTTTGATCACATTGGAAGGGATGGTTTATTCCTTTTCTAATACAATCGAGAGTGCATGTAAACACTCGATCAGATTGAAAACCCAAACTGGAAAGTACTGTGCATGTGCAATGACGTAGAAATGGCGTAATAACACGTGGAACAAGCTGTTCTTCCCGTTGAATAAAGTGTCCTAAATGAGTGTCCTGTCATTATGAAATTCTCCTTTCACTCAGAGTCTGTGAAGTGGAGCAGGACAACGTCCCATCAGGCCTTGTTTTGGATTCTCATCCACAGATGACTGGTTTTGGGCATTTTTACTGTGTGCACAGCGGTTCATATGCTCATTGTCTCCAAATTATGACCAGAAATTGATAAATATTCAGTCTGCTGTTTAAAACAAATAAAGAACCAATGTAGGAGAATGGATATTATGCGCAAACAATGGGAAATTCTGTACACTACCAGTCAAAAGTTTGGAATCTGTAAGATTTTTAATGTTTTTAAAATAAGTTTTGTCTGCTCACCAAGGCTGCATTTATTTAATTAAAAATACAGTAAAAACAGTAATATTGTGAAATATTATTACAATTTAAAATAACTGATTTCTGTTTGAATATATTTTATAAAGTAATTTATTCCTGTGATCAAAGCTGAATTTTCAGCATCATTACTCCAGTTTTCAGTGTCACATGATCCTTCAGAAATCATTCTAATATGTTATACTATAGTTATATAGTTATTACTACAGTAAGTAAATACATTTAATATGTGTAACAAGGACACTGTAAAATCTTTACACAGGCCTACTTCAGTACTTCGTAAATAACCCATAAAGCCATCTGATTGAAAATAGAACAAACTCATTTCAACATAAAAAAAAATCTGATTATATCATAATAGACAAGCTGCATCTTGTATTCCTAAAAGGTGTAAGTTGAACTCTGAAATACTAAGCAAAACCAAAGAAAGCATAGTTGTTTTTTTGTTTTTTTTTTCCCCCGTTTTTTTTATATATATAATCAAAGAGTAATTTTTAACAGTGCATGCAGTAGTTTGAGCTAAAATAGCCAGATCAGTTGGAACAGTATGACATAAAACAGAATCAAAAGCGCAGTTGTTCTGTTGTTAGCTACCCCACCATTAGGAGATCATGCCAGCAAGCAGAGAAAAAGGCCATCACCATAAGCTCTTTGGAGAGATTCATTGCTGTGATGAAGTTCACCACATTGAGCACTCATTGACTCAAATCCCTCACGTCTTGTTAAATGGCATTTCTGCTCTGATGGGACTTGCCCCACACTCACAAGGCAGATGTTGTTGCCGAGAGCGACAGAGTCTTCAGAAGCAATGTGATCCTCCAGGACCAGGCAAAAACAAACACAAAGCAGCATTTCATCTGGGTTTTTTTTCTCTTGTTTGGATCTGCAGTGTACACAGAGAAATGTGTGGCTCGTCAAAGGCCCTTTAGTGATATCACATAAGAGGGGGGGATATAGGCAGGCCAGGTGATAAAGGATTAATTCATAGAGATCTTTTTGTGCACAGCTGGCAGGATAATTAGAGCACAGACACACAAACTCCAGCGGATGCTCTCCTAAAGAGCTGCTGGGGCCATGTCTCGTCAAAGGGTGTCTCTTCTGATGTTGTTGGGTCAACAGTTCTGAGCTTTTTTGAGAGCCACAGTGAGTATCAAAACCCACACACACATGAGTGGTTTCTGTGCAGGTGTACCAATCACTCATGACCTTATTTTTTTATTTAGCTTTATTTGCTTTTTTTTTTTTTTTGGCTTCCAAGTGTTTTTATTTCTCAGAATTGTATTAATTTAATCAACAACTGAAATAACATCGTAATGCAATACATGTGTATGCAAGTGCATTAGTCAATATTTCTCAGAAAAAGACAGTTTCCTTGTCTTAAGCACCAAAGAACAGCCTTCAAGTTTGCGGATTTATACAAAACATGGCCTAAACCTAACATTCATTTATCAATAGTCTCCTGAAATACCATACAAATACCCCACATATTAGCAACTATTATTAGAGGTATAGAGAAAACTCTCTAAAGGGCATAATAAAACTGGGTTGTAATGTAGTATTGGATTGTAACGCAGGTCATAACAGGGATAGTTCCCTAAAATGAAAATGAAGTCGTCATTTACTTACCCTGGTGTTGTTTTAATGCGTATGCCATTCTTTCTTTTTCAGACCACAAAAGGAGAACTCGTCGTTGTGCTCGTCCATATAATGGAACTGAATAGAGACCAACATCAAGCTTTTTTAAAAAAAAGGTGAAAAAGTATCACAGAATGATCCCATATGACACGTGTCGTATATTCCAAGTGGTCTGGGGGTATACGATAGGGTTTTGTAAAATCAAACTGAAATTTAATGAATTATTTAATAAAAATCCTGATCTTGGCCGTTTGACTCGATTGCGTGTTCATGAGACTCTATTAGCGCCACAGTTCACTCCGACTCGCCCAGAAAAGCACACAAGTGGTGAGAAATCAAGATGAATAAAAACACAACATGAAATACAATCCGCTCAAAGTTCAATGCAAAGGGAGATATTTTCTTTTAAAAAGAATTCTCTGTTTAAGGACTACAACAAACGGCTGGTAGGGACTACAACAAGCTTCTTCCTGGGTTAGTGACATCACTAACCCTAAAATTTACATAAACCCCGCCCCCGAGAACACACAGCAAAGGGGGCGAGGCCATGTTGGGCTGCTTTAGAGAAGAGGAAGAGTTGTTGTAGTAGAGTGTTGTTACCATGCCGTCATTTTACACCGGACTGCTTCACAAACGAGGGTCAATTCAACGCTGGATTTGCACAAAAGATTAACATGACGGCACATGCTAGTCGATGAGTTGAATCAACTCCACAGCAACTACATACATTTATCCACTAACCAATCAGAAACGTCCAGTTGCATTCTAAAAGTTGTAACTTCTTCCTGAGTCTCTCCATCAGTGTCGACTCCGGTTTGAACAATGTAAGGCTGAACACCGTTACTGACAATCCTCATTTTGACTGCGTGAGATTCTCCAGCTTTGTTGTTGTTCAGCAACTGAAGCGTGAGCTGTTAAAGCTCCGCCCTCTTCTGGAAAGGGGGCCGGGAGCAGCAGCTCATTTGCATTTAAAGGGACACACACAAAAACAGCATGTTTTTGCTCACACCCAAATAGGGGCAAATTTGACAAGCTGTAATAAATTATCTGTGGGGTATTTTGAGCTGAAACTGTGGGGGCGCCAGTCTTATATTACATCTTGTAAAAGGGGCATTATAGTTCTCCTTTAACCAAACCCTATTGTATACTTCCAGAACACTTGGAATACATGACACGTGTTGCATGGACTCATTCTGTGATACCTTTGTGTGTTTTTTTGTTTTGTTTTGTTTTGTTTTTGTTTTTTTTGAAAAACCTAGATGCTGGTTGCTATTCACTGCCATTATGGACAAGCGTGAGCAAGACAAAAAAATATCCTTTTGTGGTCCATAAACAAAAAGAAAGACATACTGCAAAGAACAACACAGGGGTGAGTAAATAATGACTTAATTTTCATTTTAGGCAGAACTATCCCTATAAGAAAGATTCTGGTTTTCACCACCTGTTATATAGCTAAACCCCTTGCCTAAAGCTATATGTTCTAACAAGAATGATGATATAAGAACTGATCACTGTCAATGTACGAACATGACCAAATAGACTTCATTATAAGAAAACTGTCCTTTCAATATGCCCTTATTTTATGTGTCCAGTAAAACAAATATATAAGATTAATAGGCACCAGCTGAACTTTGATGTATTTCATAAAAGCAACAGTTCCCATCACCCTAATGGCACAATTCCTTATGATCCTTTATGCAAAGCCTTGCAGGGGATCAAAGAGGCTGAGTTCTGCCCGAGGCTATAAAAGATGTATTAAAAATGAGTTACCCTTGAACGATATATAAACAGGTTGAAAATCGTCCAATTTATTCAATTGATTAGAAAGACAATTCAAAGAACGTTCACTATTTATATGTACTATGAGACTAAATAACCACGTGTGGTCATTTAAATGGGGAAAACAGCTACACCATTATTGCAATGGATAGTTTTTTTCAAAATCAGGCACACATTTAATACTCTTGATCACACTATTTGTGATCACACTGTTTGATCACAAATATTATATTATGGCCCATGGAGAAAGCATATCCTTAAAGTTTTCTATTGCATTAAATCAGCTCTACATTTCTATTCCAAATAAATAACAACATTATCTGAGGCTATGAAGCCAGTCAGTACCTAATCATTTTTTTGTCTTCATTTAGACAGTACATCTAGAAACCCTGAGAGGTCGACAATAGCTGTCAGACAGACAGATCTATGATAGGAAAGCATCATGAAGGTACTAGAAAGTTGCATATTTCTATAAACAGCCTACAATTTGCCAGCATGCTTACAATTAAACAATGAAATTGAATTCAGAGCTTGTCAGCAACAAGAATGGTAGGCTGTATAGTTATTTTGTCTGCTACATCCGGCACAATATATTTCAAAAGTGGAACCTCTGTCAGTTACAAATTCCAAGGATGAAAGTTTCAAAGTAAAACATCAGACGGTCAATTACTCCATCAGGGGATCATTAGGCCAGCCGAGAGCTGCTTTTAAATGCACTTTAACAGAAGCATACAAGAAAGAAAAAAAAAGTTTAGCTATAAAGTTTCAACTTATAAGTTATGCTTTAAGTTTTTGCATTTATTTAAGCATTTTTATAAGGCTGTATGGATTAAGGACAGTTCACACCAAGAACAATAACTATAATGATAATGACTATAACGATAGTGCACAATATTGTTCTGTTATTATAAGAGCACACTGCAGTTTTGTCGTCGCTTCATAACATTGAGGTTGAACCACTGTAGTCACATGTATTATTTTAACGATGTCTTTACTACCTTTCTGGGCCTTAAAAGTGGTAATTACATTGCTGTCTATAGGGGGGTCAGAAATCTCTATGATTTCATCAAAAATATCTTAATTTATATCCCGAATATGAAGGTCTTATGGGTTTGGAACGACATGAGAGTGAGTAATTAATAACAGAATTTTCATTTTTGGTTGAACTAACCCTTTAATATTAAAGCTTTAATGCTTCTCTCTGTTGTCCATGACAGACAGGATTACATACTTCCCATCATTCATTAGCAAACGGTTAAGAATGTGCTGAAGTTATTTTGGCTGCGCTTGAGGAGGTGATAGAAAAACGTAGGAGAAAGTGTAGGACTTAGTTCTGGAAGAGAATGTAGCAGAGACACAAAAGAGTGATCAATTTCTCTTTTCTCAGGACTGCACTTAGATTATATTCCTCACTCAGTGTGCAATGGGACTCTGCTGAGCATCACAATAGGTTTTTGTTTGTGAGACAGAGTCTTGTTTTAGCCTGTATTTTTTTTTATGTATGTTTCTGAGTGCATATAAAAAAAAATGTCTTCGGATTCAGCTTTGATAGTTTGAAAGAGACATGTCTAATCTATTTTGTTATGTGTAAAAATGTGGCACAGGGTTGTGTATTAGTTTTATTTCTTGATAGTCACAATAAATGAAAATATCACCAGAGAGGAACAATTCATGTACTATAAAACAAAATGAGATCATAAAGGGTATGCAACGAAGCATCAGTGTAGCAGATTAAATGAAAATCAGACAACCAGTAAGGCTTTAAAACTATACTCTGTCATTTAATAATGGCAAAATGTTAACGCTAACATGCATCTTAATATTTCATTTCAAAATGATATGTAAACAAATGTATTTTTTTTAATTCCACAACTTTCAAACAAATGAGACATCAAGACAAACATCTCACCAAAGCTGAGAAGATGTGCAAAAAAACAACAAATGAGAGAAAAATATAAAATAATTGACCAAATTGAAGTAATTTTAAGCTTTCTAATAAATTCAGTTGTTTCAAGGCATTTTATTTATTCTTCATAAATGTATCACAAACAGTTTAGGTCTGCATTAATTAGATTTTTTTTTAATGCAAAATTTGATCAGGACTGATAATATAAAGACATTTTTATTTCTCATTATAATAATAAACAGTGGTGTTTACATTCTAATATAGGCCTTATAATTTTCAAATTCTAAGTTTCAAAATGAACATGGAAAAAAAATGTGTTGTTGTTTTAACATCATTTTCACAAAGCAGCACGTATTGTTCTAAAAACTGAAACAAAACGAGGACCTGTGAATGTTTTTGTGTGTGTGTGTGTGTGTGTGTGAGAAGCCCTTTGGGTATGTTACTAAAGTCATGCAATCGCAAATACAGGTGCATGCTTTCATGCTGAAGAGCAGACAGAATGGTGTGATATAAAAAATTGTCCTTGGTAAAACGCTTGTGCTTTGAAAACCTGCATATCTAATAGACTTGAAAGAGCCCTTTTCACAGTTAAAATATCGCCTAACTCTGTTTGGCATTATAATGTGGAAAATCTTGATATTATGGAATTAAACGCAGATAATATGAGACGTTCAGTTCAATCCTGTGAAACTTTATTGCATCGTTCAGCAGCCGTGGATTCGTATATTCATAGTATAAAATCTGCACACTCATTCCTTAAGGCAAAATGTGGGCAAATATGATGTGGAATTCAGAATGGGCTCAATGAACAGGTCATAGTTCAAACAGGGTTCCTTCTCATCCTGGAAAACCTTGAAAACCTGGAAAATTGATGACAAATTGAAAAACACATGAAATATTTGAGAAAATGTAAAATGTGCTGGTAAATCTTGTTGTTTTCCTGGAAAATTATTTTTTAGTTCTTGGATTTTTCTTAAGTCGAGAACAAAGAGTTTTTTACTGGCCTAAAAGAATTAGCATTAGTTGCAGAAAGTGCAATGTTCAGGAATGCTGAGTTTTGACACGTGAGAGTAGTATTTTCAATGATGTTTAGTCTTGTGTTGCCACTTGCAGCAGTTACCTAATGTTATTAACTGCTTAAATGCGTGCAGCGAATGTTAACTGGTAAGCATCTAATTCAGTGACTTGCTAACTACAGTGCGTGCATAATTATTATGCAAGTTGATTTTCTGATCATATTTTTTCCCAAGCACGTTACCATTTCCAAACTAATCAATAATATTAACTACTATTAATTTTGTATTTAATCATTTATAAGTGATATATAATTGTTCATGAAAACTGGAAATGAAAAACGCCTTATATTCAGGTGTGCATAATTATTAGGTATGTTTTCTTTGACAGATAAAATGAGCCAAAAAGAGATTTAACTCAGATTAAAAGGTTAAAAATTAATAAATGCCCATGAGAAGGATGCAATACTAATGCAATAAGTGCAGTTAAGGCATGACCAATGGACAGCAAAACGTTCATTGGGCCAGCAGGGTCAGACAAAAACAGGTGGAAAAGAAAAAACACATGTTAACTGCAAAATAATTAAGGTAAAGAATTAAGTGTGAAACTATCAGGAACCCTTTAGTCTCCAGCGCCACCATTTTCCAGAACTGCAACCTACCTGGAGTCTCCAGAAGTGCAAGGTGTCAGGATCTCAGAGACTTAGGTTAGGTAAAGAATCTTAAAAAATGCCCCCCATATAAGAATCACACGCTGAATTGTTGTAAAATACAAGAAGACTGATTTTTTTTTTTTTTATAGACAGACAGATTGAGTGTGACTCTTGAAGGACCAGCACCATATACTCTTGTACCACTGTTTGAAGAATTTATCTTCCAGAAGTTCATTTTTAGTCCATCTCTTATCCTGATAAGTCTGTCTTGCAGACATAATGATCTTCCAAAACCTACTGCCAAAAAATAGTGTGCATTAAGTGTAAATGCAGACTTATAGACCTGCCACATATTTTATTACGTGTTATGGATTTCTTTGTTGTTCACTGACTTTGTCTTTGACTAATATTTTTATTTTCAAATAGTAAAACAAAACATTAAAATAGTTCCAATGATTGACAATGGCAACGAGAACAATTTGTCGTAATGTATGATTAATAATTGAATGTATGATTGAATAATTAGCAATTGCGAGTTTACATAATTGTGATATAAACTCGCAATTGCGAGAAAAAAGGTCAGAATTGCGAGTTTATATCACGCAATTCTGACTTTTTTCTGGAGTTTATATCTTGCAATTCTTAATTCTTTTCTTAGAATTGTGAGATGTAAACTCAAAAAAGTCAGAATTGCGGGATAAAAAAAGTAAGTCTCAGTTACTTTTTTTTTTTATTCTGTTAGCGGAAAGCTCTTATTAAAAACTGATTTTATAGTTAAGTCATGGCAATAAACTGTAGCTACGCCTTTTACACAGACTTTTACAGAGAGCAATATATTAGGCTACTTTAGTACGTGATCCCAGTCTTTTATTCCTGTTGTGGTAAACTTGAAAATGTCCTGGAAAAGTCCTGGAAAATGATCGCTGAAAAAGAGTGGGAACCCTGACAAAACACATAGCCTGTGCTTCTTTTCTCTATTTCTGAACATCTACACAAACAAATGCCGCACCGTACAATGACATACGATTCATTGGCATTGATGCACAAATTATTAAAGATATTGACGTTTCATTTATATCAGGCTGACTTTGCAAGCAATTAAACCTCACATTGCTGTGTGTATTCATCTATTGAAAAACAGGTCATTTCTTAAAGAAACCAAGGCCTGGGAACATTTAGAAAGAAAGCCATCTTAGTCTTGAGCACTCTTTGCAAGGCTATAAGATTATTCAACCATGGCAATCAATTTTCAAAGCCAGACATGTTTCTGTCTTCCTGTTCTGAAAGGTGTCTTGAGTTGTTAGTTACCATGGCAACTTTTACCCTGACCATACCCTATTGCAGTGGTTTTCAATCCTGGGCCTGCATGCGGACCCACAGCACTGCACCAAAGCCACTTAAAGGCAAGCCTGCAACCTTTGCTGAAAAAAGCATAACGCCTGCTAATGCTGCAGTACACGGAAGGAGACAAGAAGCCCTTTTTTTTTTTAATAGATGTCAATGGAGGAGAGGCTTGCCTTCCCTGAAGAAACTGCTTTTGTAAGGAAATAGCTTATCATTTAATGAATCGACAGCCCATCGGATAATCTTCAACATGTTTGCTCTTAAACATTAGTTTTGGATTGCACTTCTCGTTCATTTTTATGGTATCCACAAACAGTGATTGACTGTCACACAACTCTAAATGAAATTCAGTGACATCAAGGCTTTAATGTGATTGGTTATCAAGGCACACGTGATCCAAGTTAGCCTTTATGCTTTCTCCAGTGGTAGAGCCACGATCCTTGTATTTCCTAATAATAAGACCATGGCTGTGTCCGAAATTGCCCCCTATACCCTCATTCACTATTCCCTACAGTTATATCATCCACTTGAAGGAGTAAATGAAAACGAGTGAGAGAATTCGGACACTGAGTGTGCCGAGACACAGGAATTCGTTCGAGCATGACTCTCACAGTGCATTATGGGTATTCTCTAGCCGTTGAGCGTGCATCAGTTGTACACTCGTCATTGCAGTGCATTGTGGGATTGAATAAGTGCTCTCGATATCATCCACTATGGTTTCGGACACCACTACAAATGGCTGTCCCCTCAAATAGTGCCCTATTTAAGGGTATAGTGGCCGATTTCGAACACAGACTCCATATTTTGTGTGTCCCTTATTCAGCTCACCTGATTCAGATCATCAGCTCATTAGGAGAGAGCAGTGTAAACTGAACTGAGGTCAGATAGGGAAACATACAGACCGCATCTGAAAACTGAAAAATACTGCCTTCGAAGGACGCATTTCAAGGAAGGCATCAAGGCATGTCCAAATCCAAGGTTAGCTTCACTTCCTGTCTCAAGAGATGCCTTGTTTTGATTGATTTTTGAAGGAAGCATAGATGTATCCTTCGCTTCCTTTGATATCCCACAATCCTGTGCTTTCTAACAACGATGTTCTAAAAACGGAAAAGTTTGTCCTTTTTTCGCATACAGACGTCAACGTTGTCAAAATGATCCCGTTCA